>CAWUFW010000007.1:3017500-4315000 GCA_963921515.1 Calotriton arnoldi | reverse complement strand
AGAGAGCAGGCACCCCTGAGACAGCACGGAGAGCAGACAGTCAGGAGACAGCAGGGCCGCGCGAGACAGCAAAAAGCAGAGTGCCGATCAGGAAGTCTCTGGTAAAAGAGGAATAACACCTGGAGACTGAAGTAGACACACCCACTGGGAGACAAACGTGGTCGACACCATAGAGGGGCACAGGTGCCGCGACCCACTGTGGAATCCGGGATTCTCCCGAGGTACAGACTTCAGGAAAAGACAGGTTACAGGCAGACACCCGTGGGAGACAGGCGTGCAGGCAGCTATAGTAAACGAGGAAGCACCTTAGAGTTGTGGACACGAGACTTGGGGGGGCAGGGGGGGGCTGGAGTGACTTGGGAGAGAGAGACTGACCCCCCCCGAGGCGGTTATAGGTTTGACGAGAGTGTGTGCCGGGGAGCTCGAGGCATCACCTCTCTCGCTGACAGACCTGCAAACTCTCGCAGCAGGTAGTCAGCCGATGAACCTGTGAGACGGGGGCTCCCGCGGGAGAGGCCCAGACCTCGCGGTACGCTCTCCCCCCTGAGGCGGTGCAACTGCAGGCTCACCCAAGGGGCTGCGCCATGTGGGACCCCGGGGACTTCACCCGGTGCTGGCAGGAGCAGTTCCCCGGCTGTCCTGCCCCATGCATGGATCTGCACTCGGTCTCGGACTTGGAGCGCGAACTGGAGAACTGCCGGGGGGCCCTGCGCCTCCTGCATCAGCAGCTGGAGCGGGAGACCTTCCGGCTGGGCTACCTGGAAAGGGCCCTGGAGCAGCACAAAGGGGGGACCAGGACAGTCCCCCAACACGCGGCGTCCACGAGGCAAGTGGGACCCGACAAAGGAAGTGAGGACTCGAGTCTCCACAGAGGGTCTAGCGAGAACCTGGACTGTCAGGCCAAAACAACCGAAAAATGTGCATCAAAACTACAAGGTGTAAACGAAGGGGAGATCAAAGCGCGCCCGCCGCCGGAAGGAAAGACTACGCAACCACCTGCAGAAACCAGGCAGCAGCCACCATCCCTAAGGGAGAATAAGGACAAGATAGAGGCTCTGGGGGAGAGCGGAGGGTCGCCGGGAGAGTTGTTGTGGGAGAGCGGAGAGCAGCCGGGTCACTTGAGAGAGATCAGGGGAAGGCGAGAGTCCCTGGGGGAGGTGAAAGAGCCACCAGTGACCGAGAGGGAGACTGGACATCAGCCAGAGGCCTTGGAGGAGACCCTGAAGCACAGTGACCCTCTAGGAGAGGTCGGTGGAAAACCTGCGCCTACAGGGGACATCCGAGGACAGTCGGTGCCAGAGGGGGAGACTGGAGAGGAGAGTGAGGCCCCAGTAGCCGCTGAGAGTCAGAGTGAGCCCATGAGGGAGACCAAGGAGCGACCAGATGTTCCTCACACCGATATCAGCCATCAGGCACATCCACCCCTGAAGGTGAGGGCGGTGGTAATTCCCACCATAGAGATCACACTGCAGCCACAAGCCCTGGAACTAACAACCGAGGAGCAGCCACCACCTGCTGAAAGCAAAGAGCAGCCAAGTATTCCAGTACAGCCAATGCCGACAGGGCACACCTCTGACGAGGCTCATCATAGTCAAGGTGTGACTGGGGCAACTCCCCCAGTAGATCACCCAGGAGAGCAGACTCTGCCCACCGAGGGAACTACTGGGGTCACACCACAGCTACCAGGTGAGACCCTGGAGCAGATGCCTGCCACAGAGCAGGTTCAAGAAGGGCTGCTCCCACAAGTCAGCGCTTCGCAACCCCTTGGAGGATCTGTGGAGCAAGGATTGGATTTGCAAAGCGGAGGGCAGGCTCATCCCATTGAGGAGCTTGGGGAGCAGCCGCCTTCCTCGGTGGCAAAGCAAGATTTCCAGGGCAAAGACTTCTGCAGCTTTGACGATAGTGATGATGACCACAACAGCAGGTTTGTGCGGGGCTACCTGCTTCCATCCATTGGGCGCCGCCGACCCCGGGACCGTGAGTCGGAACGGGGCAGAGGGCGGGCTGGGAGCCCTCACCGGTGGCCAAGGGCCACAGGAACACGTCAGCCGCCTGGCCCTCACTACAAGCACGAGGAGAAGGAGGAGCCCATGGCCACCAAAGAGAATCCTCCCAACATGGGTCCCAAATCCAGGGCAGTGAGTGACCACGGGCACGAGGAGCCCTGGCCTCGCGCAAGCGAGCCTCAGCATAGGTTCTCTGTTTTGGCCGCCCTACAGCAGCCCCACGAGGAAGAGTCCATGGTCAAAGCGATCCGGGATCATTTTCGAAAGATGAAGCGCTTCCTGCATGTACCCAGCATGGAGTCCTACTACCTGGATTCTTCAGACAAGGGCAGCGATGAATACAACAGTGAAGAAGACTGGACACACGCAGGTAAAAGGGGTCTTTGGAGGTACTATAAGGGCCAAGGGAGTGCCATGTCTGGGCTTGTTTATGTGTGATGGGAGGGATGCACAGTCTATCCTGAGAGTTGAAATGTATATTTTATTGTGAGCAGGCACCTTTTTGCAAGGAGGTTGTCTGTTTCCCTGTACCCGCAGAACAGGTGTTTGTTATAAAAACATGGAAGCATTTCTAGTGATAGCAAAGACTGCTGTGGAGAAATATTGGCGCAGGCCACTATGGTGATGCAGGGGGCAGGTTAACGAAGAGTCTAGGGTGGCCTGGAATGCCTGGTTACTCGCCGGTAATCTTCATTACTCCCTTTCCTGGTTTTCCCGTTCTGTTCCTGTGCCCGTCCCTCTCTCTCTGGTTTCTGGTGATTGTTTTTCCTTTTTTTTTTTTTATAGTTTCTTTGGTATTCTCAGGGTGACGTACTCCCCTCTTTATGCCTGCTTGGTAGGCAGCGCCATACTGGGGGAAGTATTTTGACCTTAGCTAGGTAAAATGTTCTGTGAAGTAGACAAGCTGCTCATGGATAAGGGATGGGACGGAAAATGGACGAGGAGGTAATAAATAATTAAATGTGTCAGTAGCACTTCGAAATGGCACCTAATCTGCATAGATGCTGTTGAAAAAAGAGCTTAAAGTCATCTTCCCACACTCGAGCCTACCAGCCCATGTTGACAACCTTTTACACATTCATCCCTCAAGCTGGTAAGCACAGATCTCTTCCCTGCAGAGTCTCTTCTATTAAACTTTGTTTAACCGCCCCTTCATCGCTGGCTCCCCTCGACAATCTGTGTGCCCCTGGTGAAAATCCACTCCTGCTCTCCAGTTATCACCCACCTTTCCTCTGACCATAACCTCTAAAATACTAGACGGGCTCTTGCTCAATTGACTCTCACACACTCTCTCTGAACACAACCTTCTTAAACTTGTCAGTCCCACTTCGGGGCACTTCACTCCTGTCCAGTTTTATAACCTCAATACATCACAAGCGTCTGATATCAACCCTCTTTGTGTTTGACCTCTTAGTGCATTCAACACAGTCCATTGCCTGCTCCGGGGTTAACTTGTTCTCTTACCTTTCCAACTGGCCATTGTCGGTGCCCGGTTGCTCCTCAAACCTGCAGCTTTTCTAAACATTGTTGCCCTTCTAGTCTGAGTCCTTTGTGCTTTACTCTTGTCTTTATGCTCCACCTCTCCTGGTGGCATACCTCTTTTAAATAGTATTAGGGCATCACTCAGCCTCCATTCTCAAATGACCCTAATTTTTTCCTCATTCTATCTTTCTTTCTTTACCTAGATCTCGTATTGTCTGAATGCCGTCCATTATCAGATACCTGGTTGATCCTGTTGATGGAATACTTCCAAAACCCAAATACTTTACTTCTACCCCCCACAGGACCACACCCCGTCTGCACTGTTCTCCTCTTGCCTCACACTCAGATGCCACCCCGGCTACAGGAAACCTTGCAGTAAACGCCAACACCTCTATGCATGGGTGTGGAAACCTTTATCTCCGCCGAAGCAGCCAGATCCTAGGTGCAGAGCGTGTGCAGGATCCACACCGACCCTCTCACAGTCAGTGCACTGATTATGAGCACGATTGATCGCTGCAACCAGTTTACCACAGTGTACATCCTCTTCCTCAGATAAACTAACCAAACCAACATGTCTTTTTTTCCCCGTCCACAAGTGGACACACGCCTACCTTTACTGACTACAACACACCTACTGAATCTCTTTCCCGCCACACTCTAGCAAGGAATATGCACCAGTATGAAACCTTCCTGTCCCACATTGAGAATACTGCCCTGTGGCCGCCTCTGACCCCTCTTCTGGAACTCTCTCCCCGGTGATCTGGGAGCAACAACCTCTCCTGCTCCATAGATCCACCACGCCCAACCTTCAGCTTCATTTGACCCTACCATGTCCTCCTCTAAACCATGTAATCCTCCAACCTCACACACCTCATGCTAGCACCAAGGGACCCCTTGGGTGTATGTTTGCCCTTTATAAATCTATAGATAAAAAAAAATAGATGTTTATTAGAACAGTTCAGGAAAGTGTGCGTTGTCAGGAAATGTTAAAAGGAATTGCTATTCTGGCTCTTACAATGTAGAACATTATCCTGAGGTGCCCTGACCATGGAATGGTATGCATGTTGCCACAATGGGCTTAGCTTGGGTGGGGCATGGGGAGGGGGGTGAGCTTCAGATTTTCTAATAGTCACGCTGGCAAATAATGTTAAAATACACTATGCAACTAATAGTGCACATGAGAGGGGCTTAAGGAGCAGTGGAAAGGGAGAGGAATGCGGAATGGTAGGGGTACTATGTGAGAGAAAACAATATATTTTTAAATTAACTTAATTTTTGAAGACTTTTAAAATGGAGAGAGTGTGGGTTTTTGTCTCTTTGTATGTAACAATTTCTGGGGAAATCCGACAGACACTTCACCATACCGGACCGAAAGCACCTGTACCCAACTATTTACCAGAAAATACATTTATTAGAGGGGGTGTAACACCCCAAACACACCTCCTAAAGCTAGGCCCCTGGCTTCCACCATTTTTACAGCTCACTTCTACCATCGGTGTTACGTCAGCTTTAGGAAACGGGTTTCAGTTCTGAGATTCCCAATGATAGGAGTCAAGGTGCTCTGTCATTGTGGAATTTAGTTTGAATGAAGACCATTCCCATGATTAAATATATTGAAAAACGTGCACTGATTTTAATTTCATGAACCCCTGGAAAGGATGTTCATACAAAAAACATCCTGTGGATTTATTCGATCCCGTGACAACATATTCAAGATAAATGTGTGAACGGTAATAGCAGGTGGCGGTTACATGTCCGGCTATAGGTCGCCATCTTGCTGGTCTTCGTTTATAATAGTGACTTGTACAAAACTTACTTCTGTTTTTTGGGAGGAGAGGAGCAGGGAAGGTACCTTGGATTAGAAATTGTGGCAATTTCTATGCTTTGTTTGGAGTAACGTGGGGTATATAAGAGTGTGTTCCTAGTTTTCTGAAACAAAGTATATTGCATTCTGTGTTGCATTTAGGCATTCATTTATGATACATTGAATCAATGAATCCAGGTACCTTGGATTAGAAATTGTGGTAATTTCTATGCTTTGTTTGGAGTAACTGGGGTATATAAGAGTGTGTTCCTAGTTTTCTGAAACAAAGTATATTGCATTCTGTGTTGCATTTAGGCATTCATTTATGATACATTGAATCAATGAATCCTCAAACTAATACTTCCTTGTTGACTATCTGGCGGATATAGCAGTTGCGTACAGAGTGGGGAAGAGTGTGTTGGCAGGAATGACCCCCATGTTAACTTAACTTACAGGAGTTTCTTTACAAAAACGAACATATATATTTTTTTTTTAGTGGTCCAAAAGCTGTGTTGAAAACTTTGGTGCTGATTGGCCAATAGAGGCCAAAAATATATTCCACCAAAAAGGCCTTTGTAACTTGCACAAGACATTCACAAATGCTGACTCTATGCATTTTGTTTGCTAGACCAGTGCGGTGGAAGTAAATGGGGCCCCATGAAGCATATTATATATTGGGTGCCAAAAGTTTCATTTCCCACTGAAACTCCTGTGGGACTTTTTGCTCAAGTGCAGAGGTAAAACCCGCTGGATAGGTTTGCACCAAGCGTGAACCAAATATGGGCTGTGGTCCAGTTTAGCTCCTGTCTATCATTCAGTATAAATCCCCAAATTCCCCTAGCTTTTTTTTTTTTTATTGAAAACATAAACGTTTGTATATGTAGTTGCAAACTATTTTTTGGCTGAGTTGCACTTTAAGCTTTTGTGAAGAATAATCTGTTTGACTGTCAAGAGCTGATTGTTTTAATTCCACTACTCATTATGAAGTTGGCCAATCAGCTCTTGCTGTCCGCAGACCCGCTCCCTTACACTTTTCTATAGAAAATAGCTCTATTTGGCCTCATGCTTCGTGAACAGTCCTTGACAATATGCATATTTTTTCCTTTCAAATCGAATTTAAGGTGAGATGGCATCAATGTAGCTCTAACCAGTAATCCTAACACTACTCCTAACCCAAACAGTGATCTGGTACCAGTATGTACTGTGCTCCCGGACATATCTGTCCCTGAAACCATTTGGTACATACTCTGTGTGTGCCACGGCAGTCTATAACATTTTCAAAGAATAAACCATGTCCATCTGAGGCCCTGTTGTAGAGACTAAAACGATACTGTGCAGCAAATGCTATGGCGTACGTTGCCCGCCAAGCTCTCGGTCTGCCAGTCTCATTTACAGACTGGTGGACCTCAGGTTTTCAGTTCGATGGAGACCTCACTGGCTCTGTCGATGAAATACTTCCTCCAATGGCACAACAGAGTAGGGGCTGACTAAGGAAGGACATTACACTGTGCGCCCTATTTAGGGTGGACAATATAATGCCTTTTTTAGGTCGAGCCTCGAGTAGCGCGCAAGCGCTGCTCTGGCAAGACTTTATGTAGGGGTTTCAGAAAGCTGACCACACGCTCGTGCACAATGGCCTTTTCCCTGCGGTTACCCGCACGGCAGACATCTGTTTCCAATTATCGTGCCCAGACGTGGGCGCGATAATTGGAAACACACTGGGCATTGTGCACGAGCGTGTGGTCAGCTCAGCAGGTTGCCGCGCTCACTTGTGCTGACGCTGCTTCCCTCCTCCCTATTCTGTCTTTTCTCTGCTGCAAGCACTCTCGCAGAATGTGACGACTTGACTTCCGTGCGGCTTCACGTGGATTAGTCGCTTGTTGATTCCTCTCTGGCAGGGGCGTAACACAGGCCCCCCGCAGCTCCCGCGTTGTGGGGGGCCCCGCGTTCCACGGGCCCCCTCACTTCATCATGAATGAAATGGTGCACACAGCACGCACGCCTGGGCCCCGGTCGGGCCTCAGAGGCTCTTCATTGTGGTGGCACGCCGTCGCCCGGCCGGGCCCGCCCCGGGCCTCAGAGGCTTGTGGCTCTTCATTGAATTAAATGGTGCGCAACTGCTGTGCAGTGCGCACGCGCGGGCCCCTGAGACTCTTCATTAATGAAATCATCAGTACTTAGCAGGGATGGCAAACTCGCGGCAGCGTAGGGTCCTCGGCGCTAATCCTGCAGAAGACAGACCTCTCCTGGCCACAAAGGAAGGGAACCAAAATTCGCACTATTACATCCATTCCGGACCTAGAAGAGCTATGTAGCCGGTGTTTGCAGCACTTTGATTATAGCTGCGTCCGTTTTATGTAGTTCTTAATACAATTGGGCAGTCATTTTCTAAGCATTAACAAATGTATCAAGATAAAGTGATTTGCGGATCACACCGTGATAAGTCGGCAAGCCGGGATTGGAACTTGCTGTTTGCTGCTTCTGTAGTCAGTAACGTCAACAGAGACCACGTTTCCTCCTGTGAAAAAGATAATTGACATTCAAGTCACCTGGCAACTGGTTTGGATCCAGAGGCTTACTGGGAGCGGAACTGTAAGCACGTTCAGGATGTTTGTCTGAGAAAAAGACAGGGCGAGGCGAACTGGAGTGCGCCCCTCCCCCCTAAAAAAAGGAAGCAGTCAAATCCCTAGAAAAATCTGGGTAAGACGTCACGTTGTTTTTTACTAAATTCAGTGCCAAACATAATCAACCAAACTACATCAAACTGCACTCAGTGTATTTTATGTATTGTCTACATTCATTGTATGGCTGTCGAGCGCACTGAAGCATGGAGGGTCTGTGCCCAAGGACGTCACGAGGGCTTCTGCAGTTTAGAGTGGGGTGCTGGCCAGTGATGTCACCTCACTAAAGGCAAAGGGGATATGTGACAGTGTGCGTTTGAAAAGACAACAGATGCTGCCAGAACAAAACATTTGAATGACCCTTTTATTGTTCATTCCCATTATAAACTGTTGCAAGATGTATTAATGGGGGCGCTTCCTGCTCCAGCGCCATGGATCTGTGTGACCTGATGTCTGTGCCTCCCTACCCCTCACCGACCTTTCCCTTCAGCCTCTCTAGTCTGTGCCCTGATGCCAGAATCTCTGCCCCGCCCACCTCTTGCCTGGGCCGTTTTGGCGCGCGTGGGTACCTAAGAGCAGGTGACGTAGGTCATATCAGTAAAGGGATAGAGGTGAGCCCGCGCCATGTTACTCCGCACCTGAAGTAGTAGCTTACTGTGCGAAGAGTTACTACGCAGGAACCCGCTGCTCGGCCTAGTATGTCAAGAAACTGAGTTGCTAGTACTTAAAACAAGCATTGTCAAAGCCAGTAGGTCTGGTGTTAAATGCCAGCCTTTTGGCTTTGTCAGTGATTGTTTTGTTTTGACATATTTTGTGCAACTTTATTGTTGGGAAATCAGCCAGGCCCTCCTCAGTCGAAAAAAAAAATTGGCTAAAAGCAGAAATAGCTTTTGTTTTCAAAATGCACACATTGCCAAAGTACTCCCTGTCACCGAAGGGAACTACATTGTGTGTGGGTGTTATTTTTTTGAATGGGAAGAATGTGGTCACCTGAGGTAAAACAGCCAATGGATGAAGTGGGCTGACCCATTACCCCAAGCTGCATGCTATAGCGGGCGTATAAAGATGTTAATGACTCAACAACAGACCAATGGATAAAGAGGGCCTGCTGAAGGCCCTATAAGTAATTATTTCGCACATATTATTTCTAGATTCTGTGAGATCAAAAGGTCTTGGCTAGAACCAGACCTAATTCTGTTTATATGAAGTACTGTCAGATGTTGTCAGCTGTATCCATGGCCCTGGATCCTTAACATTGTTCATTACTCCTTTGTTATGATGCTTTCGCTGACTGTCGCCTTCTTCAAATACAAAAAATTAGACCATTTCGAAAAATCTGCAGGAAATTTACAAGATGTCCCCAATCCACAGGAAATTCCAAAATCTGTGACTAGTGGAAATCGAGGGAAAGTCTTTTGGGTGGCGTGGTCGTCCCCAAAACCCTGATATCTCACTGAAGGGCATTACGAGCATCTGGGCCTAGGCTTGTGGCTGGAAGGAAATGGGAAGAGAAAAGAGAGGTATTGGGAACCAAGAGGTAAGGGGTAGAAACTGGGTGGGAGGGCTGACAATGAGGAATCGGGGCATGGGAGAGAGTTCAGAATCATGGTGACGTGTTGGAGAGACTAAAACAGTCCAGGAACAGCCTCCTCCCATCTGGACACACTCTACAGATGGATCAGTCGCGCCGCCTGCCTCTAATCCATGCTTTTACCAGTCTGCCCACAGCAGAAAGGCTGTTGGGTGCAGTACGAATAACTCGATTGCAATAGAAAGTGGGTGATCCGTACACCTCTCTCTCTCTCTCTCTCTTTCTATTTTTGGGGAGCTGTCGACTTTGTAACTGGGGAGCCAAGTTCTAGTCTCGGCGCCGGCTCAACATCCTGTGATTCTGGGCAAATCACTTTAATCTCTCAGTGACTATAAAATGAATGTGACCTTGTGTAATGTAACTGGTGCTCATGTAAAGCGCTACCATGCTTAGGGAGACTTCACACTATGTAAAACTGCAGCAATAATTTTTATAAATAGGGTGGAACATCATCAAACTAGTGCTGGAAGAGACCGCGCATCGCATCACTGGACGTCATCACATCTTAACACAATTACATAACATTTGAGAAAGTATAGCAAAATATAGCAAGTATAGCATCGAATTCTACATCTGAATCCTCACAAGAGGTTGAAAAGTGCTAAGTGCCAGTACAATGCAGCGTTCTTTCCTTGCTGTGATCTGTTATTTCACTTGCTGCGTGTGTTGTATGTTGTTTCAGTGTCAGTGATGGGTCAGAGCAGCCTTCAACGTCTGCTGTTGGAGTTGCAAGCGCACTGCATGTGAAGGCTGTTGTAGTTATCAGTCTGTCATTGAAGGCTTTTGGGTCTATATTTTCAGAGTTGTTTGGCTGTCTTTGCTGCGTTTGTGATCCACCACCATACTATTCGTTTTCTGCCATTCCAGTTTATTTGCTTTGTTTTATTCATAGCTTGGGTTCTGCCATTGCAGTGTATTTGCTTTATTTTATGCATAGCTTGGGTTCTGCCATTGCAGTGTATTTATTTGCTTTGTTTTATGCATTGCTTGGTTTCTGACATTGCAGTGTATTTATTTGGTTTTATGCATTGCTTGGTTTCTGCCATTGCAGTGTATTTGCTTGGGTTTATGCATTGCTTGGTTTCTGCTATTGAAGTGTATTTGCTTTATTTTATGCATTGCTTGGGTTCTGACATTGCAGTGTATTTATTTGCTTTGATTTATGCATTGCTTGGGTTCTGCCATTACAGTGTATTTGCTTTGTTTTATGCATTGCTTGGTTTCTGCCATTGCAGTGTATTTGTTTGGTTTTATCCATTGCTTGGTTTCTGCCATTGCAGTGTATTTGCTTTGTTTTATGCATTGCTTGGGTTCTGCCATTGCAGTTTTTGCGTTCAGTGTTTGAAGTGTCGGTGATGTGTCTGATGCGGTTTTAGGTTCTGCCATAGCAATGTTTGCAATATGTTATTACAGTGCCTGTGATCTGCACTTGCAGTGTTTCTGATACTGTGGTCATTATCTGGTATTGCGCAGTTCTTGATGCTGCATTTGCAAAGTTTGCGATCTAAAATGTCTGTATTCATGATCTGCTGTCTTGTTTTTTTTTTGTCTGCTTTTGCAGTGTTCTTGTACTGTCCCTGCAGTATCTATGTTCGATGATTGCAGCAGTCGTGATGTGACTTTGCAGATTTCTCTATCTGGCTTTGCAGGTGTTTTTTACTTGGCACTGCAGTATTTGTGATTTGACTTTGGAATGTTAATGATCAAGCATTGTGTTGTGATTTTAGAATGTTTTTGGTTTATCACTGCAGTGGTCTTGGTAGAGTTATTTCACTGTTCATATTGTGTCATTGTTCTGTACCATTGCAAAGTTAATGATCAGGCTGTCCAGTGTTCATGATAGTCCCTTGCAGTGTTCGTGATCTGCCAGGGTAGTGCTTTTGGTTTGTTTTTGCAGTATTAGTGCTTTTCATTGCAGCGTTCATGTTCTGTAATTGCTCTGTTCGTGCTCTGTCAGTGTAGTGTTCCCAATGTGCCACTGCAATGTTCATCTGTAGAAAAGGAATTAAATGGAAAAGGACACATCTCTGGAGTCTGATCTGGCTATGCCTAAATGTTGAACATAGCCAAACCAATAAAAGAGAGGGGCACTCTAATGGGGAAGCAGAGGTTTTAATTTTTAGGTCTGCCTTATCAGACAGCAGAAGCCGTCCGGTTGCAAAATACCTATTGTGGGCTTACCAAGAACGTACAGTAGGCTTAAATCCCCCCCATTGATTGCCATTGGTTGACTTTATTGACACCGTCATTTCCCTGCTTTTTAATTAGTGGCTTTTCTTGTCAGTCTTGGTCCATCTTGTCTTTGTCCCTCCACTGGAGCATAGCCTCTTCACCATCCTTTTGGTTGGCTGACTTGTGTTCTTTAACCGCTTACTTTTAGGTACCTACTTTTTAGATCAGGATTGACAGCACATCTGTCACCAGATGTAAGGTGAAAAATATTAAAAAGACTTTTCAGCGGCACTACAGAGAGGATGGCTTTGGCTCCGGCCACATGTTAGGTAGGAGTACTTGTTATGATTGGGCAGAAGTTGTGTGCTTCCACAGAAGAAAGGGCTTCCTCTCCACGCAACTGTGATTATTTTATTTATCCAGCTGCCAGAGCCAGCCGCAATATGGCTGCCAGAGCATGTACTTTCAGGAGCACACACCTGACATTATAACACTGTTAAAGTGTCTTAGATAACTAAATAATTGACACTGTTTGTTTTTCTCTGGTAGCAGTACAGATGGTAATAGGGCATTCATGAGTAATGTACTGCAGTCGTAGGACCCTTCCCTTCCATTATTAACTTTAGAGTTCTGAGTGCAGTTTTGTGTATGAGAGCAGTATGTGAAGTCCAGGGCGACACAAATCTACACAGATTTTTAGGTCTTGCTTGATCGTGTAATTGTCACCTTACTTTATGCTACCAACAAAAAAGAGCTTTCAGACTACTATTGAGAGAGGTGCTTAAGCTCCACCCACCTGCTGGTTGCTCTGAGGGCGGCATCTGATTGAGCCAACTTTGTGTCCACTAAAAAGACTGTTTGTATTGCACTTTTTAGCTTGTAGCAAAGCTTATGCCTAATACATCAGAAGTGACTTTTTCTGGGGTAAGCCAATCAGTGGCGTAACAAAGGCCCCAGCAGCCCCTGCAGTGCGGGGGGGGCGGCAGCAGTGCGGAGGGCCCCCGAGCTCTAGGGGGACCCCTCAAGGCAGTACCCTGGCCTGAGAGCTCCTGAGTAAGTCTGGAAGGGGGGCCCCTCCATGCACTTTGCAGGGGGGCCCCCTCAGGTTTCGTTACGCCACTGCTCTCTGGTAAGCAACAATAAAAGTGAGACTTTCAGTCCATTAAACGTTCGACTGCGGATGAACCAGCACTCTGCACTGCGCGGGTAGGAGAGCCGCTCCCCCCCCTTCCTCGGCTCTCTCCCTCACCTTCCCTGCTTCTCCTTTCCCCACCCTCTCCAAAACACTCGCCTCCACTGGCCTTCCTTCCCCAGTTCCATTATTCCGCCACCTACTTTTGCTTCTCAGGGTTAAACGTGGCTGTTTACTTTGGTCTGTCAGGAGCACCGGGTGTTATCTGAAAAGTGCTGCATAAAGCAGGTATATTTGCGATATGAAGAGACGAGTGAGCGGCCACGGTTGAGCAGCGCCGGTTTCACCACAGCTCATATTTCCCAGGCTACCATCGCCAATGAATCCAATATTTTTGGGAAAAGTCCCTTTGTAATATAAATCACTGAGGAAACTGAGCTCCTTGGGGATTAAAAAGAGCAAATACAGTGTCAATACTTCAACTACCAGGTGGGTGCTAGTATTAAAGCACTTTCGCTGATTTGGCAGCCATTGGCAGTGACACTACAAAGTCACCCTAATGATAAATTGTCAATTGTATTTATATAGCGCTAACGTCCCGTGATGAGGCGTTGAAACGCTTCACATAATGCATCTAAAGTGCCAGAATATCGACATTACCGCATGTAATGGTGATGCAACATCAGAACTCTGAGTGAGCAGCTTTTAAACCTGCGATCGCACGACAGACGCTGGGGCGGGTGTTTTTTTTTTCTAAGCAGTAAAAAGTTGGATCTCACAGCCCCTTTCCCACCCCCTCCCTTTCCCCTCTAAATTACCCCCTTCCCCAAAGGCGCTAAGAGTCTAGAGAGTCACGTAGACAGAGCTGTAGACGGAGCCGTCACCGACATCAACTGCTCAGGGCTTTGATATATGAAACGAGCCAGTTTGGGGAAGATATTTGGAAAGGCTAATTGCTGCTATCGGTGGATTCATTGCTTGCCACATTTAGTCAGGTGCCATTAAAAACAAGCATTGGCATAGCCAATAGGTCTCGCTTTTGGGACCTTATAAGTATTTAGTTATGCAGCACAATATCCTTGGTGCAACAACATCAACTGTTGCATGGCTAAACACTTATAAGGTCCCAAAGGCGAGACCTATTGGCTATGCCAATGCTTGTTTCATGGCTGCCACTGCCAGGAAAAACTGTTAGGAAAGGACAGGAAAAAACTAGCAGGACGTGGCAGTCATTAACCTTTTGTTTTTCAGAAACTCTAAAAAAAAAAAAAAAAAATATTAAAAATTAAAAAGTTTGGTGGATGGCTGTCAAAACTAACGGTAGCAGTCCACCAAACTTTTAGTACATTGAAAGTAACTGCAGTGACGGCAGTTCCCTTCAATGTTAAGAGATGACCACTAAGCCGGTGGTCATCTCTAAATTTGGCAGGCTGAGTACTGTCGAGATGGCGGAGGTGATGACTTCCACCATGCTAATGGACATTACTCGGTCTGCCAAACTCAAATTCAGACCCGAAGTTAGTTTTTGGAAAGTTGTGCTCAGATTAGTCAAGTAGGGAGCGAGTTATATGGTGGATTTCAAAAGTAATAATGTCCACTGAAATTCCCATAGTGAATTATTTATAAGGAACTCAAACACCACTGCTGGGGATCGTGCCTACCCTGTACCAACTGGACCTGGCCACACGACGTTGGCTGTCCTGTGCTCTTTCCACATAGGAATCTCTGAAGAGCACAACTGGTGCTCAGCAACTTCTGGGCATGGCCGCAGTTCCTGACCACTTAGTATTGGGGGCATAAGGCCTTCCTGGGAGAGAGGTGTGGCGCAGCAGCCAGAGTGGCTGACTCCAGAGCGCGGGCTCACAGTTCGTTCCCCGGCTCCGGTGACAGCTCAGCTCACCTTCTTGTGACTCTGGGCAATAGCTCACTTAATCTCCCTACCCGCCCCCAGCGCCTTGAAACCCTTGAGGGGTGATATGTTCGCGCTTTACAAATTCGAATTATAAAACAATATATATATATATATATATATATATATATATATATATATATATATATATATATATATATATATATATATATATATATATATATATTCCTAATACAAATATGCCGTAACTCCAGAGTGCGCAAAGACTTTGTAAATTAAATAATAACTTCGTGTTCTCTTATTTCAACCTCTATTTGCAGGTTTTATTTTATTTTTTTACATTTTTGTAACTTCCCTGCACTATGATAGCAACAATGTACTGAGCTTTGGTGTTCAGCGGAGTAAGTATTTTTTATAAGGTCCGGAATGACAGCACAGTTTATGTATCGTTGCCAATTCTTTAAAATACACAGTGTTCTTTGGCTCCATCCAGAGGAGTATAAATTGCACCTCATGCAGCAGGATATTTTTCCCGTATCACTCCGCCTTCCAGAAAGTACTTTCACTGGAATGCATTAGGGACTATTTTACATCTGTAAAGTACACTCTATCATCACGCTGTTTGTCACATTAAATTCTTTATCTTCTTTGTGCATTCTATGCAGACAGCATTCCGTTTGTATTGTTTTTTTCCCAGCATTGCAAAGCTTAAAAAAAAAAAACAGGTTTAAAATGATATGCAACATTTATACATGCAACACATGTAATAACTTTTGTTATCAACTTTGACGGCTGCTCTGCTCCTTTTAGCAGAAAGATGCTTTCAAATTGAAACTCCACTGGGCAGTTTATTTTCTTGCGCAACATTATATAGCTGTGTCTAAAAGATTACATGTTAATGTTCATGAGCTGCCATTGTTGTTTCGTGGGTTTTTGAAGTTAGCCTGTAACTTCCTGCAGACTGTGTCTTCCTTGCTTTGCGGTTTCTCAGTCGTGCGGTTTCTCTTGGGCTTTAAGCTGCATTGTGGGTTTGATTCATCAAAGCTTGACGCTTCCCTTCATCTTCCGCTGCAGATTGTCACCGAGTCATGTGTCGCACATGACATGTCTATTTTAGTATCTGTGCAAACGAGCCTTTCGCTGTTGTGTTCTGTTCGACCTGAAGTGCACACCTGTCAGCAGATTTTGAATTTGCTTAGCTAGAAAAATGGTCGGCGACTCTGCCTGCATGAAGCGTCTGCACGGTAGCAGATTTATTTCACATATCGAGTGACTTGGAGCCGCTTTTACATGATTGTAAAGGTGGGGGCGGGGTCAGTCTGAATACCATTCTTGATTGGTGGGTCAGAGTAGGCGGGAAGTATTCACGGTCGGATCCAGATTAAACATTGGTTGAAAAGCCTGAGGGCCTTATTATGAGTTTTCTGTTTTACAGAAGTAATGCCTCACCAGGTAAATACCACAATCAGCAGGAGGGTTTTTTACTTCCACCTCTGAGTTTCAGGCCTTTAAATGTGTAATAACCCAAGACGTTTTGAGACCTGGGCAAAGGGGGCAATTGTCAAGGACCCCCATTTTTCTAGGGTCCCCATGGGAAGGAAATTATTTTTTTCTACATCACCTCTCCTATATTCATCTATCTCAAACTCTGTTCCTCTCTCTGCTTACTTTTTCCTCAGACCAGACTGTCTCTTTCGACCCAGTGTCATTTTAAGGATTTTGTGGCCCCTGTCAAGTAACATTTCAGTTGTGTATATATCCCTTTTCAGAAAATTTAGTGTATGATTCAATATTGCTTCAAAAACAACAGATGATGGACAGAATGTAGAACAATGTCATACATTCACCCCAGTACAGAGATCTGGGCCTAAATCCATCGTTTTTTTGCTCACCATGACATTCCAGTTTGAACCCAGCCATATGCAAATCAGTCTTGACCCTGTGCCTCATGGGAACAGTCCAGCCCGAACTGCCAAGCCAGGTCCTCCCTGGACTGGAAACAAGCATCCTAGGACCGGTTTCGGGGTTTCACCCCTCTTCAGCCAGGATAGCTTGATTCCAGTGGCATGGAGAGCACGGGACCCACGTCTGGGCATACCCGTCCCACTCGGGGTGACAAATGCAAAAACATTGCGAGTGCTTGAATTAACGGAAAATGGGTTGTAAATGTTAAAGTATTTGCGAACAGGAAACCCCCAAAAATTCTTAAAATGACAGTGGGAATAATTTGGAAATACCACACATTATCTCTCGTTCTGAGCTGCAAAACAGGGATTTTGCAGTATTTTTCCGTCACAAATTCTACCAGATTGTATATACCTTGTGAAATCTGTACAGGGGCAAAAGTGTGTTATTGTTGCACACATTGTCATCCCGATGGAATTAGGGTCTCTGTAGGTATGCCATCATCTGAAGTCTTTGCTCCAAAATATGAAATTGTCAAAAGGTCTTCAAAGGGAGGCTCCAGAAGGCCAGAGTTGTTGTTTTTTTTTTTTTTGCATCTGTCACTTTGTGTCATTCATTACTTGTGCTAGTTAAATCATTACTGCACCATACTGTAGCTACGACTGTGAGAAACTATGATGATAATCCTCAATGGAAGGTTTACATAGCAAACAAAGCCCAGATTCCTTGTCTCAAAGCATTTGCCACATTACATGCTATTGCCATCTGCAGAGGACATTAACCACTGTTAATTGTGGACTTGCAATCAGGGACTGCAGAGGATGCATAATAAGAACAATTATCAGCAGTTAATGCCCAATAATAAGTGCTTTATAAAGCAGATGGCTCTTGCTCCTCCTAATCTGGCACAACACCGTAAAAAAAAAAAAAATGCCACTTGTTTACGACCAATTCATGTCCCTGCCACTGAACCTAGGATGCAAACAGTGCCAGCTTTCCCATTGGCTGGAGGGTGCTCATTAGGCTTTATCCTTCTCAGTGGTTCTCTTGTTATTAGCCTCTAAAGGATAACAAGCATTTGCAATGCAACAGGTCTCACCTTTGGGACCTTATATGTATTTAGCTATGCAGGACATTAGCCTGGGTGCTGAAACATCTACTGTTCTTTAACATGGAGGGAAAGTAAGCACCAAACTGCGTGACACGCCAGGTATGGGAACACATGGAGAGAAATATTGCCTTTCAGCGGGAAATGGTATAGTCCAAAGCTCTGTTTTTAATATAAAATCAGGGCCTTCGGTGGTCATATCACTGAAAATACAAGATTTGAAAAAAATATTATTGTTTACGGGTGGTCGTGAAAGACAATTTCTATGGACTGGAATCTAGAGAATGCAAAAGTGATTCTGGTATTTTACTGACCTCTGCTGGTCGTTTTCTATCAAGAAAGTTAAATAGAGGCAGTTGCCAGAAAATTTAGAAAAAGAAAGTCCCTCAGCAGAAAGCAATTCTGGTATTTTACTGACCTCTGCTGGTCGTTTTCTATCAAGACAGTTAAATAGAGGCAGTTGAACAGAAAAAAGTCCCTAAGCAGAAGCAGACAAGTCCTAGGGCTGATCTCCAGAGCCCACAAAGTACATACACATATAAGTATGCTCGACCAAAAAAATGGATTAGTCAGACTGGAGGTCTTTGGATGGGCACAATGTCGTCACGTTATGTATACTTTGAGCTTAATTCTATTATTCACTTCTCTTTCCTGTGATATTTGCTGTGTTGACTGCTCTTCTTGGTTACACCTGGAATGTACAAGAACTCCATAACTGTGATTAGTATCTCAAGGAATAGATGCATAAACAAGTGACAGAGAATTGTGAGCAAGATGATCAGAAGCGCTCTACTACGGGAGATGGAAGATTGCAGCATAATCACTAAACCCATTCTATTTCTTAAGATTCATTATTTGATCTTTTTTTTTTTTTTTAAACTTCTGAGCAGATGTTTGGAAAAGTTGAGACCACACTGATAACTAGATTTGCAAGTTCTGATCATAGAAAAAGGCAATCAAAAGGGAGACCAGGTAGAGAATTAACAAGATGGCCTAGACATGCTAAGGAATTATTGAATGGTGTGGAAAGTTTGAGGTTTTTGGGGATATTGATTTAGGTTGGAAGGTGTCTGAGTGACGGTTTTGGCACCCCTCATCTGTTGTTGCGTTTGTGTTTTTCTGTGCAGCAGACTAGAGGGATTTCTTGATAATTACTGGTTTTGGATGCTCCTACATTTTCAAGTCCACATCACATCTGCTGTCTCAGTAATATGTGGGTAGTAGAACTTGTCAGCCATATGGATGGGGCCCTGGAATTATTTCAAGGACCTGGTGGTATCCAGTATGTGGGGAGGTGTTTTTGGACTATTGTAAAGAGTAGTGCTCTTCAAACACATGCACAGGAAACATTTGCCCTTTTACGCCTTGAAAATGTGCCTTTCTTTGACCTGTTGGGAAAGCACATGCATACCCCAGTGTGGGAAGTGTGGTGCATTTTTCCATGCTGGCGCCCACAAATACTTTCTGTTCCCCTGGCCTTTGTATTTCAGACCAGCTAGGTGTTTGCCCTATAAACCTGCAGCCAATGGCCGTACGTCCTGAAGGCAAAGAAGTGCTGCTGCAAGTAGCCACTGTGACTGATTAGCCACAGCAGTTTAAGCTGGAGGTGCACACATCTTTTGGTGTGATTAAGGTTTTGCAGTCATGAAAAAGAAACTCACTTCAGATTTTGCATTTCCTAGCTCTTGTTTCCAGTGGTGCTTGCACGGGGCGGTAGTGCTCAGAGCTTAAGGTACACCTGGGTACCTTTCAGGTAGACACAGGCAAGCGGTACTTAGTTAGATGCTGAAGAACTTGCTTCAAAGGGTCCTTAGCTAGGTGTAAGGTGCTCTTAGCCAGAAGCTGTTGCAAAGGAGCCTTCATGCTGGGCTGGCTAGGCTCCATACGCAACCTTGGGAAATATTTGTAAAGTCCTATATGCTTTCAGTGATTCAGTTGTTCGTCGGGACAGAATATTCACCTTTCAAAGTTTTGTTTTTAAGCACCAGGGCTCTTAAAATGTAGTTTTTTCTGGGAGACCGGTCAATTAACAGAATGGTTGTGCTGCCTTCTCATAGCTCCAGCACGGTCAATACCAATGATCCAAACAGGAAATATGAGCAGCGTTTTGGAGGAAGGCACCTTAATTTCCTGTCATAAAGTTTTTCAAAGCAAGGTTTCCTCAAAAACTTCTTGAAGTCAATTCTCGTTTCTCCTCTAAGATCACAGATGACTCGCATTGTCCCTGGGACGACAGCAAACCTAAAAATCAAAAGACTAGTGCTTTTCAGCTTGAAAAAAAGTAATTAGTTACCTCAGTGATGTGGTGTAAAACGTGTTGCTTTGTAGTAAAATTCTATATTTTGATAGGTGGAGACTTCAAGACCAAATATTATTCTAAAAAGATTTTCTTGGCCGATCATCTGCCCTTTCCATGAGTGTGATAGTAGGAAAAATCACTTTCTGGTTTCCTAATTCCTAATTCATATACTATACAACCTGGGCTCCAAATTGCCTAAAACAAGGCTTTCTTGCTAACTATTTTCTGACTACTCTTAACACCTGTCTTCTTACTTTAATGCAACTGAACAGCAAAGTACTACTGCAGCAGGGAGGTTTTCACACTGTTTTAGTTTAGAAGCTGAAAATATCCTCGCTGGGTCGGGTAAAAATCTACAGTCATTTGACCTCAGTAGAAGGTAAGTACCACCCCGTGTTAGGAAGAAGCAAATTACCCTGTAATCATACAGTGTCATCTCAATGGCTGTAAAATGTTTTTCATTTGTTACCCTCTTCAGATCGCCTTTTTGAAAAATAATTATAGATTCCAATATAATTAGATGAGTGTTATTCTTAATTCAATGTCCTACTGCCACTAGAGTAATTGAAAGATGCCAGTATACAATGGATTAACGTATACAAAAGAAGTGTTAGATGAAATGCTTGAATTATTCTCAGCCTCTGATAAATACTCCAGGCTGCATCCCAGTCCATCCTTATTTTGCACCCCATGCCACCTCGGCTTGGACCGAGGCATATGCAAATCAGCCTTGACCCTGCTCCAATGGGAACAGTCCTGTCCGAACTGCCAGGCCAGTCCCTCCCTGAACCAGAACACAAACAACCAAGGGCCGGTTTTGTCCTGATTAAGGCCCATCTGCCAGGTATTCCTTGGTTCAGGGATAGATGTCATGGATTTCAAATTGGCCTGTAGAACTCAGACTAAGGTTGTGTTGATAGCTTTCAACATAGAGGAGCACTGTGCTACTGGTAAAATATATTAAAATGGGGTAGAGCCAGCAATTTAAATTAAGTGTGTGGGCAGTGGAAGGGGAACAGCAAATGAAGAGAGAGAAAGGGATAATAGTTCATTGCTGTGGAAAGGGGAGTTATCAAGAAATCTAATTGTACTGCACCTTTCCTTGAGTGGAGCCACAGTGGGTATGAAAAGAACTCCCACTTGCTGTTCTTGAGAAATACTACCAAACGATTAATCTTTCTCCATGATGGAACTGCACGCACTTGCCTGCTGATATTCTGGGAGGTGTGTGTTTGATCGGAGTGCCCCTCAGCAAAAACAACATTTTTCTTGACCTGTTCTATCACGGGCCTGCACCTCCCATGAGTCTTTTCAGGGCCTTGAAGAATACAGTAATCCCACTAGTCACTATAAACCTGAAAAGGAGCAGTTCTGTGAACATTAAAAAAAACACTAACTGTAGTGTCTTTGTGGAACTGAGTGAATTTGACATTGTTGGAGAGACTATACATCAAGAGGCAAACCACTATGAATCACGTCTTTCCACTGGCATTGTTTTTCACAAATGTAGATGTCACAGTGACCATGCATATTTCATTTGTGGCAAGAGAACCTATCCCTGGATGCCTTACAAGTTTGCTGAGATCTGTTATCTATATCGTTTCCACTGTCAGACACTCAGATCGTCATCCTCTGTAAGGCGGGGGTGGGGGAGGGGAAAGGGATGGTATGGTGTCACCAGACCTTCAAAGAGAACAGAATTTTCCCATTTTGTTTCTCAACTATAGTTTAGGGCAGGGTTTCTGAGAAACTAGAAGTAATACAGTGAGACTTATAGAAGTAACCAATGCCATTGACATTTTCTTACGTTTAATATCTAGATTAGTTAGATGTTCAGAAGACCATGTTCTTACAGAATAGAAAGGCCTTAGATTTTGGCCTCGCAGCCAAAGGGGGAGGGGGGGGCTCTGCGATAGAGTCTGAAGTTGCACGCAACTTCCCAATAACTCCTTTAGTATCCACTTTCAGACTCCATAAAGGATAGCATGAAGAAATTACAACATGCATGATTGCTCTGGTTTCAACTTGAGCAGCATCTGGTCTCAACATGAGCAGCATCTGGTCTTGGTTGTGGGATTGCTGTAGCTGAGCAAGAACTGAAAATGAGTAAGTGAGCGAATAAGTTACTTCAACGGAGATGAGTTGGGGCATGACGTGGCGGAGCTTTGATTATCAGAATCCAAAATATTTTCAACTATATTTTTGAAGTGTGCAAAACAATTTGAACTAGAAACTACAAGACATACAAGTATGTTTTGGTGGGATATTTTAGGACTATATAGTCAAGTCCATTTAATCTCACTCCTGTCCCAAAGTCTCCCATAGCACTAGAGATTTATTTCTTTACTAACTTATGATTGGGCCATGTTGAACTTCTAAAAGTTGCAATAGGACATAAGGACACATTTTAAACCCTCCAGTGTTTATGTATGATTTTATGACTGAAGTACCTCATGTCCTTTTCATAATATCACACACTGCCCATTGTCTACCAGACTCTGTTGTTAAAACCAATCACTGAAAGCAAGTAAGTGGCCTGGCTTAAAGGGCACTAGTTGCAAAATAGAATTTTTTCTAACATTGAAGACACTTATACAATTTGTTACACTTAGGTGATGATAAATGCTTTTTGTTCAAGATAATCTTTTTCAGAGCTACGGTCAAGAAATGTATACATATCAATATTAAAAAAGATTTACATTAAAACATTCACATTAAAAGCAATTAATTAATTTAACTTAAATACACCGAATTACGTGCACATCAGTCCTCATCCCACGAGTCTCATTGTTGTTTACATTTAACATCATTCATTTTCCAGTTGGTTGCTGAAGATATATATTCTTATTGCGTTACATAATGAGAGAAATCGTATCATAAACAATGTGTATGGCAGTCACTAGTGTGTTACCCAACTTTGTATATCAGGATTATCCTTCTTAATTACATCTTTCAACATTCACGCTATCTTGCTTCGTATTATGCCAACATGATATATTATCATTAATATGTGAACTTACCACTCAAGTGTTAAATTTCAAGTATCTCAGTTCGTAAGATATTTCTGGACTCATCTGAATAGGGCATAATATTAGTTTCCGAATGTATTTCTGTTTTTTTCTTTTTTTAAAAGATTGTGTAAAATCCCCCCTCCTAATGTATAGTTGGGTCAATATATATTTATTGTAATTAAGATCTTGCCCTAAGCCTGTCATCCATTCACCAATGACACGGTTCCTTCCATTCTAATAGTCCCTTAATTGAAAAAGTAAATTAATCATCCTGTAAACTATAGCACAAAATTCATACACTTTCTAAAAGGTGCCAATCACCATGTTCGTTAGCAGTTTGCAAGACATATTTTCACATTAAATAATTATAATAAACTCCTTTCCAACAATATATGTCCCAATTGGATCTTATCTCCATGCCTTCCTGCTGTTGTTTTTCAAAGATCTAGTCCTCCACTGTGCTTGTTCCTACTTTTGTTGAGTATGTAAAATACTTCCTCTAATGCCCATTAATGGTCTGTAAGACATCACATCAGGCTAGTAAATTCTTGCAACGATATTGTCAACCACAGTAGGTCACTATTGTTGTCCATTAGTGACCAAGTCACTAATCATGCACACTCCTAAATCCTAAGTGGCAAATGGCATATGTATCTATTGCCCCAACCTGTGCGCCTACATTAATTTCACTCATCTAACGTCCATCTTAATTGTAACCTCTTGTTTACTCTTTCATTAATTTTATATGTGTCACTACAGCTAAATCACCGAAAAAGTGTGAACATAAGAAGGGTGTTTCCGCAGATCACACATGAGAAATGGTATTTTGAAAGTTCACATATTAAACCAGATCTTGCTGATTAACAAAACTGGGATCTCTCAGAACGCATTCATTCTTGGCGTCTCTGGCCAGCGCCATCTGGGATGATCTTTCAATATCTAAATGATACCCATTAGTGGTAGGACTTTCCTTCAAAGGCATGCAAGGCAACCATGGTGAACTAATCAGTAAAAATGTTGGTGTTCATCCCCTACCATTACGCATATGATGCACACTCCCTTAACCATTGTAACTGACACCCGTACTCCTTTACTTGTAGTGAGAGTTTACACCTGGTGATTAGACATCCCATGCAAAAAGCGTTCGCTGCAAGCAAAATGTGTGAGGCTGCAAGCAAATTGCATGAATGGAATATGGAAATAATAAAGGAAGGTTTCTTACAACGATTTTAGACTTATGTGCATCGCCTGTAAAGAACTGTTCTGGATTCATGCTCTAAAATTACGAGTGTGCTGAGCAGCACTTTACTATTGATTTAATGAGGATAACTATTTAGATCTGCTTCGAATGGGGAGTGTGATGATTAAGCCCTCCTTTTTTGACTTGTGCGCATCGAAGAAGTTTATTTTCTACTATGTTACAGGATTAATATAAGCATTATTGTGATACCGTCCCTAATAATCAATTGTGAGTTATTGGATGCTAAATGTTCTATTTATCGAATTATTTGTGTTTTATTTTCATTATGTTGACTTGAAGTCACTAAAGACCACTTATCCATCTGGCAAATGTTGTAAAGCTGGATCTTTTGAATGCATGTCAATACATTCTGGTGATTGTCATATCTGTAGGTGGGTCATTGGAACTCAAAGTTGGAACAAGTGTCAGAGGGCCGGCCTCATTGGTGGAGCCCAGACCAACAACAAAAGGTAGTGCCCCTGTTTGATTGGCTAAGACAAAAGATGAGGCAAAGCCTTCTCCCATCTCTGAAACAGTGAGAACTTAGAAGCAGGCCAAGTGAAGTAGTAACTGATGTAGTATCCGCACATTGCCATACTTTCCAGAGTCACAAAGTAGCAATGAAAGATCTCCCATACTAAAATCCTGCCCATGATTTCTAGGTGAACGCTGGCCTAGTACCATTTAAGGAAGTATGACCTGTGCCACTGTGCTTTCTCACAAGTCCATCCTTGATCCATGCAGCAGTTTCACTTGCCACATTACCGTCTATTGGAACAGCAGCACATATTATAACTATGGTCCTGGTCCAGCTAATGTGGTAATATTTCAATGGGAGTTTGTGCTACTTCAGTGCACACACACTATGACCACTAACTTTGTAGAAGATGCTCTATGTTGAAGCCACAGGCAGCATTTTTGAAGCTGTTGTAGATCTATTGTCGAGGCAGAGAGATGTGGTGGGGGTTTGTTTTGACATCTCGTCTTTTAGATTTAGGCACTGCCTTGATCACATTATTTGGGGAGGGCCAGCAATCGTTATTCATTTCTTTACTCAGTACAATATTGGTTAGGGGCTCACAGATGTTTGAGGAGAAAATAGTCCAGACTCTGGCAATTGGAGAAAAGTTAGTGGACCCTCTGAGTCTTAGCTAGCAACATGGCAGCAGCAGGCTCGTAGTTTAGTAAGTGAGATTTGGGGTGTGTGAATCTCAAATTTCCTAACTAAAATGGCAGTAAGCTGCAAGGTGGAGGCGTGAGATGATTAAAGTTCAATATGGACTGTACCATGAGGAACACGGTCAGTACTAATTTGCATTAGGTGGGCCTCTGTCTAGAGTGGTACAGTGGGTGAAAAACGATGGGTTGGAATGCTACCCGAGCTATTGCCACTGGTTAGATTATATGTAAGCATCCATCCCATCACCTTACTGGGTGTTTGAGTAACAGTAGTGTGCATGGAAACCTGAAAATGGCACAGCTTTCCAAGCCTTCTTCTGCCAATGTTTGTGAATTACAAAAAGTAGTAAATTTGCACCCATTCAAGGAGTACTTCTAAAGCTCTTAGCGAAATTGTAATGCCGAGAAATACCAACACACAGATAGCAAACTTGACTTGGGCCCTCAGACCCAATTACCAAGCCAAGAATGCATTTGGAGAGTGTCACACCCCAAACACCCCCTGCCCCATGCTCTTCCAGGCCTGTCCCACCTGGGCATGGTAGTTCTCCCTGGGAACTCATAACTAGGGTCATGTACAAAATAACTGCCTGAGTCCCTGCCCTGGGATCACTTATTTCAACTGTATTTTCACTGCATGCACTCTTCTTTGTCTCTGCTACGGGTAGCCTTAATGTTACAGTTGTCAAATCAGTGCATGTAGGTAGGGTTCCATGTTTCCAATACTTGCCTTTTGGAAATATTTGTATCAAGCGACTGATGGCCCAATGTATTAACCCCAAGTTTCAAATAGAGGTGTATGCGTCCGCAAATTAATAGTGAGAGCCGAGCCAGAGAAGAGTCAAGGGTCTGGCTTGGCTCTAAGAGTCCATGCGCGAACCGAGCCATGAAAACATTTGGCAAGTATATAGTGCAGCACAAATAATGTTAAAATATGACACGCTTTTTTGAATTTTGAAGAAAAAGTATTTGTTTAGCATGCGGACACGTTTCACCTTAAAATATATCACTCCATAGACAGACATTTATATACAGTAACAGTTTTTAAACATGAACTTAGAACAATTAATGCCCCCCAGCCCCCAACAATTCCATTAGTGACCTAAGAGGCAAGTCATTAGTTGTAAGCCCTAAAGATTCTTATTATAGATGGAGCAACATTGTAGTCTATGAACTCAAACATAAAAGGCAATTGTACAGCGCACTTCCTCAAGTAATTAAAAATGCTCTCATATGTGATGATAAAGAAAATGGAGACTTAGGTGAAATTGAATGTTTTCCTAGGATCACACAGTTTTGTCAAGCAGGACCCCTATTTATTTCTGGGTATCTGGTTTCACAACATGAAATTCAGTCACTAGATGTATATCCATCTCTCTCGCACCTGTTTTACATCCAAGGTCACTATTTTGTCTTTTATTCTTCATTCACAACGAGAAAAAGCGACACGTGTAGGAGGCCTGACTAAGGGCTCCCAGACCCAACTACCAATCCAAGAATGCATTAATTTGGGGGCTGCCACTCCCCAACCACTGCCCCTGAAGCTATGCACCTGGATAGCAGATGAAGTTGCAGCAGCTCAGGACTGTGAGGGGCCATCTTCACTCAAATTACTGTAAGCTTTTTTTGCCAAGCACCTGCATGTGGGATCATTTTTTTAGGTCGAGCCTGGGCAGCGCATGCGCTGCTCTGCAAAGCATGCTGTATTCGAGTATGGACTTGAAGCTCCACCCACTCTACGCCCATATTTTTCATTGGCTTGCGTCATTGTCCTTTGTAAATGCTGACTTCTGATTCGTTAATAGGCTTGTTATTCCCTCCTTAGTACCACCTTGTCTTCATTTGTAACCTCCCATGAGGACTGGCCCTTTTACTTCTCTTGTTACACGGTATGTCTTATTTAGTCTGTAAGCACTATTTTCTTTAATGAGTTTCTCCTACTGAAGGCTTTACATGCTTTCCTGCAACTTTCAATGCGCCATGCGCGCTTTCACTTTCCAAGCAGCCCGGGACAATGGCGGCCGCTTCTTTGAAATGAAATGGGTCTCACATTTACAAGAGTTTGAGCTATTGGCATTGTAAATGACAATGCCTTTTATTTATGTGTTAATTACCAAAACAGAAATAAAAGGCATTGCTATTTATAATGCCAATAGCTTAAACTCTCGCAAATGCAAGACCTATTGCATTGCAAATGCTTGTTTTGCTTGTACTGGGGACTATGGTCCACGCGCTACAGCTATGCTGGACCCTATGTCCTATTCTAGGTCTATGAACTATAGAACGACAGAAAATCCTGAAGAAATTTGCTCTTTATAAGCAAATATTGATCATGCCAAGGCTGCTGCGTCTCATCCAGCGTCTGGGAGTGTTCCTGTCATCAGCTCTTGTGACAGGCCTCGTGCTCATTATGCGCTCACTCCTGCCTCGAGGCAAGGATGTTCAGCTGCTTCTGAGAGGCGTGGTGTATGACGCGCACCTATGGGTGTCGTGTTAACTTCCCACGACATTCACTTCCGCCTGCATTACTACGGAAATGAATTCTCCAGACTTAAATGAATGTCGCCGTTTTCCGGGATTGTGAAAATAATTTCTCACCACATCTGTTGAAAGAGAAAGCGTTCTACATAACGTTAACATTATCTGAAAAAACGAACTCTATAGACCATCTGACATACACTCCTGTGCATGAGTGTAGATTTATGAGTTATTGGAACTCGCAGCATTCCAGGCATACTATTGGCAATGTCATGGGACATTTACTATTTCCCTAGTGTAGAGTTCTACTTGTAGTAGAACTCCATGGGGAAGGCAGCCTACTATGCAAATGCATTTTTTTTTGTTGAGAAACACTTTCCTGTGCACCCTTATGAGGTTGATTTGGTTTGATTCACTTTTGACCATAGAAGGAGAGCTGCTGCAGCACTTTTCTGGAGTAAATCTCTGGCAATTTCCAGGGTGGGGGGATGGTTGATGGCTGACTTTCATATTATTTTTTTTGTATCATACTAGAATTTTCTATTGTTTTCCTAATTTTGTTTTTCATCTGCGTTGCCACCGCTTGTTTACCCTACCTGTATTTTCTAGCAAGGTTGGCACCCTCGTACGACACGCTGGCATGAATATTTAAACAATTATTTGCAAAATATTATGATAGAGAAGTCATAGTACAATTTATTGACTATCAGAACCGCGTAGTTTTAACTTCCATCGTAGTTTTTTTGTTGATTTATTTGTGGTTTTATTAGTCACGGGCTAGTAGGCACAGGAAAACAAAGGACAGAGAGCTGTACAAAATCGTATCAGAAAAAAGTCAGATATTCTCCAGGGTAGAGGAGCACAGGGGGAGCATATGAGCAAAGTACATTTTGTTGAAAAGGCAGGTTAAACATGATCGTGATCAAACAGCTGGGTGATAAGTAGATTATGTTGGTAAAAAATATGGTTCCAGCATTTTATGTAGGTGTTTTATGTAGTATTTTATGTAGGTAAAATTATGCTTCTAGCAAAAATGTAAAGGAACTAACACTGACAAGTTAGATTCTCCTCATATAATGGTAATCTTTTATTTCATGGTGGCTAGTTGAAAATATTCATGGGATGAGGTTTAGTATCTAGAATTTGGTTAAAATTCTACTTGCACGTTAAAGCGAACACGCATGCCACGTCGTACGCAAGACCCTGAATGGCACACTGAACTATTTTGTGCAGACTGACACCTGCGCACCTGTGATTGATTGATGTTAGGGGCTCAGGTGTAGGCTATGGTGACTGGGCTCGGAGGATTCCCTGTATGAGCCCCCATATGGATGGACGAAATCAAGGGGGGATGGTGTACTCAGGGATGGCTTTTGGGCAGTGCGACTAGTGCAGCTGCACTACATGCTGACCTGGCGGGGGGGTGTACTGACCTGGGGGGTTCGGGGGCGTGTGCTGTGTTTAGCAATAACATGATTAATACCTGCCAACTTGAAGAACAATCTTGCAGTGTGAGGAGGGCCCAGGGCCTTGAAGGGGGCGGGGCCTTGCGCCGAGAAGTACCTACTAGGCACTTTTGATTCCTACCCCATCCCCAAGCCCCCTCCTCCCAAAGGAAAAAGTAGCTTGCTGAGGCTGGTGCCGATGTCCTGGGGTGTTTTCACATCCCTTAATGGACGTCAGCAGTCAAAGCCTCAGAAAACGAGCTGGAAAACCACTACTTAGTGGTTTTCAGCTCGTTTTCCCTGCCACCATGTGATATCTGCTCCTCACTGGATGACTGTGTGATGGGAGCTGATATCATGTGTCACACAGTGGCACTGTGTGAGTTGGCAGGTATGCATGATTTAAAAGCACCTGCTGCAGAGTTTCTTGTGCGTCCAGCTTTGAGGCAGCAATAAAAATTTCAAGATAACTCTTGTGATTAATGTTCCTGCGAGAGAGAGAGGGAGAGGGATCGCTTCTAGACCCCGCGATATTTGGCAACCACTGAAGCAGTATCTCCTAGACACAGACACCCCCCTGCATCCCAACAGCCAGAAAGAGAAGACTCATCTGGGAATGTACAGCCACACCCTTCCAGGAATACACAAAGTGAGGCTCCAACAATGACGGCGTGAAAAAGTTTACGATAATACACCCATTAGGGAGTAAATAGACAGTAATAACGATTGGTCGAAACCGTGATTATGCTGTGTACTTTATGTGTGATACTGTTACAACATTGCTAATGTAGAAGATGGAACATTGTCATTGCAACCTGTTTATTATTTTGGAAACCGATAAAGTTAAAAAAAATAATAATAAAGCAGCACAGATGGATAATATTCCTGCTGCAAAGAACAGATCTGTATTTATGTGGATAGCAGAGTCAATTAGTAAAGCCAGCCTTTACCAGCGCTTTAAAACAAATGAAATGTATGTCGGAGAGTGGCACTTTTGTCGGGTGGTAGTGAGGGAATCCGAGCAGGAGGTCATGGGGGGGCGCCAAAAAAGATGGTCGTGCCACCAGTGCTAAAGCCCACCCTGGGTGTATGGTCCTGCAGCCTCCGTGGTGTGGAGGGGGGACTCGGCCCTTCAGGGGTGGAGCCCTATTCAGCCCTGGGCCAATTTTTATCTCGGTTACGCTGACTCATGCAGTTAGTAGGTTACCTCCTGTGTTTAGGAAAGGCTTGTTGTTATCTGTTTCTTTTCCTTATGCTACTGTCTCTGGCGTGTAAGGACCGCAGCAGCGTCATTCCAGACTCTGGTGGGATGGGGTGCCAGTTCTGGATGCTGCCCTCCCTTTCCCCGGCTTCTTGTACATTTGGTGTGCTTCCAAAGTGTCACCAACAAAATGTTGAATTATATCTGTATTACAGCACTTCATTAAATCAGACTTGCAAAGAGAAGATGTATGTTTTAGTGGTTGTGAGCAAAAAAAGAAGGAAATGGGAAGAAAAGCTTTTAAACTGTCGCACTGAAAAAAATGTTCAGTGTGATGGGCCACCATTGTTCTTCAGTGAAAAAATGTATGTTTGGAGGCACCCACCCGATCAGCAGTAGTCTGCCATATTATAATGCTAAAACAGAAGGCAAATGTAAGATCCTGTAGAGTGGTAAGTCGGTTTTACAGAAACAATGCAAGAGCCTGGGCACCACAAGTTATAAAGAAACATGCCAGCACCGGATCCATTTATATACCTATAAATGGGCTTTAACAGATAATCCCATGGCCACTTATACTTCAACAAACATTTTATTGTATATCTTTTTAACTGAAACAGTAATACAAAGTACACATTTGGACCATATTAAATCCAAAAATTAAAAACTGGTTCGGAGGCATAAAATGCACCAAATAGTATAGAAACCGAATGATTGTTAAAAAGTAATTGTGAAGCAATCCGATATGCATTCACTAATTTATAGAGCCACCATTAACCATATTGCCTGCCTTTAAACGCCCATCAATAGACCTGCTCTAAAAGATCCTTCTTGCAGCCTGCAAAGTTGCAGTAGCTTGTGTAGTGCGTAACCCTCTATACATTTATCGATGAGCAAGCATATGCAATCATTTGTCATAATCATGAGACTAATTCATAATAGTGCCTGGACATAGCGGAGTATATGATCTCACCTTTTCCCATGTGACTAGCCTTATGGAAAAAGCATTGCATAGAGCAGATTTCTTCAAGAAGAAGTTAACTTTACCTCTCCTCAGATGAATAGCTTCCTTGAAGGTACAGCATGAACTGATTTGCTGTACGAGTCATCGGGTCTGGACATAGCCTGGCTAGAGCATCTCTACCCACAGTGAATGCTTTTGAGGTACTCCTGTAATCTTGCTTGTGGTTTCTAGTATATGTACCCACAACTGGCAGATGATTGACTTCACAACGTGATTTCGGTTTTCTGTAGCAGGCCAGGCTTTGGGAGCAACAAACCTTTGCTTAATTATAGGGTTAGGCATGTCTGGCTGCTGCGTTTTTCAGACTTTTGCTTCTCTGCTGAGATTTCCAACTAGAATATCAAATGTGATGTTGTGGTTGGTGGTAAGAGTAAGTACTCTCTAGCTTGGGATTGCAGCAGCAATATCAAATTAACCTCCTGATCTGGGGAGAATGTCTGACTAGGTAGGCCCTGGTGTCCGTGACGTACTCCAGCAGTCTAGCATTGCAGACCTTTCCTACTAGTTGTGTGCGTTCTTGAGTATTAAAAAGGAGGAGAACAAACTGCTGCTGGACTCTGGTTCTCTTCCTTCCTAACTTAGCATACTCTGTTTGGAGGGTCTGGGCGCGGGCGGTTGGGCACAGTTCCCATTCTCTTCAGGGTGCCTCAAGGGTGGATCATTGCGCCACTGTTATTTAATCTGTATTGAGTCGCAGTTGGAACAAATGGCTGCATTTGGTGTTCATGTTCAGAGGTACATGGCTCTCCAATCTTAATAATTTTGAATGATTTGATTGGACATTGATTGTATTCCTCCCGCCCCCAAATGCAGTTTGTTATATCTTTGAAATTTTGCTTTAATTCCCTTTGGCTATGCTGACCCATTGTCAAACACTGCTCACTTTTCTCCATTCCTTTCATTGCTTGGTTCAGTTGCCTCCCTTCTTCTAGTCTCTGCACTTTGGTTCAATCTTGAATTCGTTCTGGAGCCTGAGTCTTGGTGAAGTTGCTCAGCTACTCTCTTGGTTCTTGTAGTGCAGCCCTCCTTGCATGTAACAGACTGATTGCAGGGTCTCAACGCTTTAACCAAAATAGCCCTGTACTGTTACCTTCCTCTCTGGCTTTCTCGTCGTCTGTGCCTGCTGGCTGCCAACTGAAATATCTCTGGTAGCACCAGTTAGATGCAAGGAAATAGGGCATCAGATTGGAAGTTATAAAACTTCATAAAGTTATAACCATTGATGTTGCCTCTTTCTCTTACTCTCTCTCTTTTACTCTCTTTTTTCCCTCTCTTACTCCCTCTCCCCCCTTTTTGTTTGGTCAACCCCCCCCCCCCCCGTTTGCTCTAATGCTGATGGTTATGGCACTCAAAGTGCACTGGAGTCTGTTGCCCAGGCGCCAGTGCTCTCTCCCTAAAACAGATACATGTAAATTGGCAAAGAATTTAACCATCTTATAACTCCCTAGTATATGGTACCAGTGGTAACCATGTTATGGTTGTTAACGGGGCCACCAGGGCCTGAAGCACTGTTTATGCTACCCTGAGTGACCCAAGTAAACAGATGAGAGCAGTCTTGTCAGTACAAACTGCTCGAACTCAACTTTGCCCTCACCATGTGTGACAAAGTCAATGCACTATTTTTAATATATACCAGTCACCCCTAAGGAAGGGATCCTGAGCCCAGGAGGCAGGGTGCATTATATTAAAGGTGAGGACATATAAGTGCAAGCTTACATTCCATATAGTAGTCTTTCCCATTTAGGGCCACTATAAGTGATCAGCAATCCATAGGATAACATTGGATGGCACCCAGGAAAACTCCAGGTCGAGCTGCATTATGTTACGGTCTAATTCTGTCATGTTTGGTATCAAACAATGCGTCTCATCACCCCTGACACAAATCTTGTGTCGAGGTGGTATGCACCCAGGTATCTACCATAGAGGTTGCCTACCTGGTTGCCCCAGCCTTCCCTGTGCCCTGGCTGCCAGCGCTGGCTGCTGCTGCCAAGACAGGATTCTAACCCCCTGCCAGGAGGTATGAACTCTCCTGGGAGTCAGAAACAATGGCCTGGATGGGAAGGAGGTCACACCTCCCTCCCTTACAGGATGGTTAGTGAAGTGGCACATCAAGGCGGTGAGCTTCAAAGCCTTAACCGCTTGTTATATGCAACCAGGATGCGTCCCAACGGTAGAAACAGCCTTCCCCCCTGCACCAGGAACGTTTGCACCTGGGCAGGTAGGAAAATTAGGTATTCAGGAGGTGTACACCTTCAGAAGGCTAGCCACACCTCTAGGGTGGGCTACCCGGTCTGTACAGCTAAGAAAAAGTTCTACCATTTTGAAAAGTGACAGAATAAAGGGTTCCGAGTAGAAAGGTGACACCTCCCCCAGATTTGGTCACCTCGGGGGTGGATTAACCACTGGGGCAAGTACCCATACCCCTAACACCCCTAAATCTAGGGTTTAAGGGATACCCCTGACACCAGAACCTCCGTTCTGATCTGACTTTCAACAAAGGACACAGAAGAGACCAGAGTATGCAACAACAGGAGCTGCACAAACCAAAGGTGTGATACCCTGCACCTATGGCAACCTTCCTGTAACTGCAGGACTGTGACTCGTCCCGGACCAAAGACCGGTTCCCCCAGACAAAGGGGCCCCTTTGAGAGCCAAAGGCAACTCCAGTCTCCCTTGTACTAGTGGCACTAGTCCCCTGCACACTGCAGGTAAAAACAACGTACTGGAACCAAAGAATTGTTGGCCATCAGGCCCTCCGAGGGATTGCCCAAAAGCAGATGGACCAGTGCATTGTGGGAAATGTAGTCCTGACCTCCAGCAAGTATCGGGCGGCTACCTATTTCCCCCAGACCTCTGGGCGTCTAAATAACTTTCTGCTGACCGTATCGTTGCCAAGGCTTGCTGGTGGCCAGTCCGGCAACCACCACCTTTACTCGACACTGCACCTCGAGGGAGGCCTGCAAAGCCTTCATCGACATCAGCAGTGGCTTCGTTGTTGACTTTTTGCACCCGTTTCCTCACCAGCACTGTGTAAGTGGTAAAACCAGGTCGCCCGCAGCTCCCACTTCAGCACCATGGACAGCCAGGACAACGCTGCATCCGGTCTTCTCAAGCCAGGTAAAATCAAACTGACTGTCGTGGCTTGCTCCTGGGACCCGCAGCACCTTTACCCTCCTTGGGCTCCATGCTACTCGAACCTGCAAGTGACCGATTGTCACTAGTGCTTTTTACCATTGACTGCAATGATAAAGTTTTGCTGTACTGTTTTTCACTGATTTAATTTTGCTTCTAAATTTCATAACTCTGGTTGTACTTATCCGATTGACTTCATTTTAGTGTCTAAATTTATATAAAAATCTACTTTATTTTTATAAATTGGCATTGGATTTCATTTGAGTCATGTCAATCACTTATTGTCCATGTTGGTACTCTGAAATGCTTAACACATGTTCCTCTTGTAAAGCCTGACTGCTCTTTGTCACTCTACCAGGACTGAGCTAAGGATTTATTATTGTGAATCCTAGGACCATCTTCGAGGTATTGTGTGAGAGTATTAGATAGTGAAGTCTAACTAGCATCACTACATAATATTCCACCTTTTTCTTTCTCTCTATCCCCCTCTCTTTTCCTCTCCCCCTCTCTTTTTCTCTCCCCCTCTTTTCCTCTCCCCCTCTTTTCCTCTTCCCTTCTCTCTCTTCCCCCTTCTCTCTCTTCCCCCTCTCTCTCTTCCCCCTTTCTCTCTCTTCCCCCTTTCCCTCTCTCTCTCTTCCCCCCCTCTCTCTCTCTTCCCCCCTCTCTCTCTCTTCCCCCCCCTCTCTCTCTCTTCCCCCTTTCTCTCTCTTCCCCCGCCCCCCTTTTTTTTTAGGTGCATTATCGAGCTACGCCTTTTTAGAAAACATTTAGGAGCGGTTGTGTTTTATGTTTATTTATTTATATAGCGCCTGAATCGACCCCCCAAAGGGGTATCTCTGCGCTTCGGGCGTACAGCGAGAAGTGGTACAGCTACAGCTGAATCAAAAGCCGAAAAGGGTAGTTTTTAGCAGTTTCCTGAACTGAAGATGATCGAGACATTGTCTCAAAGGCAGGGGGAGTTCATTCCAGTACTGAGGGCCTAGGTAAGAAAGGGCCTTTTCCCCCAAATCTAGTCCTTTTAACTCGGGGAATCGTCAGGAGATGCTTGGATCCTGAGCGTAGAGATCTCAAGGGGAGGTAAGGAGTGAATTTCTTCGCAAGATAGGCAGGACCAAGGTCAAACAGCGCTTTATGAATAATACAGCAGACTTTGAATCTTACCCGTTGCCGTATTGGGAGCCAGTGGAGCTGCCGCAGAAGTGGTCGTGAGGCAGTTCTGGCGGGGACATTCAGGACCAGTCGTGCCGCCGTATTCTGGACTACTTGTAGTCTGCTGAGCGAGGCCTCATTCGCAGAGATCAGCAGACCATTACAGTAGTCCAGGCGGCTTAAGACAAGTGCCTGAGTCAGGGTCTTTCGTGTAGAGTCAGGAAGTAAAGGAAAAACTCGGCAAAGCAGGCCCAAAGTATGGAAGCAGGAGCCTGCAGTCTGAGCCTCATGCTCCTTCAAGGTTAATGATTGGTCCAAACGAACACCTAGGTTTGGCTCTGAATAAAAAGTTTGAGTCTTGTCTGAATTTGATCGTCTGTTTTATGGGCAACCATGTGATATAAAATTCAAACATATTTTATAAAGAGTATACAATATACCTTGTGAGTACTCGAGTGCTAGGGTCACACTCTAGCAAAAATGGAAATAAATGAATGTATCATACCTGCAAAAACCCTCCGTTTCCAGTCCTGGGGATTACACAGTGTTCTGCCAGAGCACCTCAGTCCAGCCCCGTCACTGTACATACACCTGTTACTGCCTCACTGCCTGAACTCTGAACTCATGCACAGCTCAGCCAGGTCACCGCAAACCAATTCTCTACCACCATCTTCCATTTCATTATTGGAATTATCACTCTATTGCTCACCTCCTACTGGATGGCACACTCTGCTCCTGTCATGTTGAAGGTACAGGTCAATCATGTGGTTTCAGCTTATCATTTTTTACTTATGGTCTTGAAGGAGTTCCTTCTCTTCCTACCCAAACAGGCCCATCAGGTGGTGATCCAGGCGACAAGTCTCAGCCACCTGGATACTGCAATTCCCTCTATTTGGAGGCAGACAAGAGACTGCTAAGGAAATTGCAAGGCATTTAGTATGTGGCAACTCAGGATGATACTGGGCCTTCCTCATTGGTTATCCTCTTCAGAGGTCTTAAACCATCTGCACTGGCTTCCAGTTTAAAAGCAAGTGAAGTTTAAATCACTCTGCCTCGTATACAAAGCAACTCATGGAATAGGCCCAGCCTATCTGGCTAATAAATTCAAGCTGTACCCTCCCTCTCATCTCCTGCGCTCCTCTGGTGCACATCTGCTGGTTCTAATGCAGGTCACTCGATGCCACAGAGGAGACCAGGCTTTCTCCAGCTGTGCAGCAAAACTTTGGAATGAGCTTCCTGTTCATCTGTGGAAAATACTCTCTTTTCTTCAGTTCAGGACAGCTCTAAATACTTGGCTCTTCGGCGTCTAGTAGTTTGCATTATTCCTTTTTTGATAAGAAGAATCTCTGTTGTGACAACACCACCGTTTAGTCGTCCCAGGCTCTGCTTGCAGCCATGTCTTTGTTGGAAATCTTTTGTTATAGCGCCAAGGCACCTTTCTGGGTGTTGGTAGCGCTCTGTAAAATAAATAACATTACATAAATCTGCTCTGCCAGTGCACTCCGCCTTGACGGGCTACACCCTCTGCAGGGATCCAGAGCTAGCTCTGTCAATGCTCCTCATTATGACTTGCTGACAGCCCCCCTGCTGTTACAATACAAGTTCCCACCAGGTGACTTCCCACTGTTACTGAAACCAGATCTGCAGTAATCCTGGCAACAGCTCTGTCAGTGCACCTCAACCATACAACACCTCCTGCTGTTCTAGTACTGAGGCATGTACCGCCTGCCAACGTGTCCCATGATTACCCTGCAGCTTCCCCTTGCTGTTCTAGTTCTGAGATCCACACAGAGCTCCACAGTTGCACCACAGTCCATATGCAATATAAGCGTCCCTACTGCTCTGCACCTGCCTTCCACAGACACCCAGTAGTGGCTGCTACCAAACGGGAGTGGGGGGGAGGAGGGTTGGGGGGAGCAGGGGCGTGGGGGGGGGGCGGAGGGAATAAAAATAATAAAACACACTTATCTGGAAACGGCCATCGTCCTCTCCCGGGCAGCAGGAACCAGGAAGCACACAGCCTCCCAGACTCCCCTTACCAATCACAACGCTGGCTTACCACAGAGTTGTGATTGGTCTGAACGCCGTGGTTCAGTGCTCAGACAGGGGCTGTGCATGTTCTCCACATACGGTGTAATGCAGCCTGGGTGGAGAACATGCAAAGTGCCTACCACTCCTCCCCCAGCTCTAAACAGCCCAACCCCGCCCCCCAACCAACGGAGGCAGTACGGTTAAATAAAATGATAATTACGTTGTATTATTATCATTTTATTTTTCCATTTTGAATTGCTCTGTGGGGCGACTCTCCTCCACCTTAGCGGAGGAGCCGTCACTACATACACCTCGACAGTGTCTGGCACACTAACCACCTTCACAGCCTCCACGCTCTTGCAAAAAAACTCAAGCGTCACATATGGCCTTAAAAAACGACATATACCTAACTGATACAGCACTGTGCTACAAGCCAAGTAGGGAATCCCATTAATTTGTAGGATCTTTTTCTAAATTTGTTTATTTTCAAAATACAAACAAGGAAGATTCACATGGAGATCTCCATACATATAAAGTAGTACATAGACATTGGCCAGCACCCACATATGCGGTTCTGGCCTCCATTTGCCCATTACAGGTGCCTGAGACGATTTCCAATTGATGGCTGTTGCTCGCTTGACTATCGTTTTCGCCAATGCCGAGTCTAAAAATGTGCATGTCCTTTTTTTGTGTTCAGCCCATGGCAGAAGGCCGAGAAGGCAGACCTTAGGAGCTAATAATTATCGCTAATTTATGGGTACTGATGTATGAAATGTTCACCTAGGGACTCCAAGTACAGGAACATGGAGATCTCATTTTATATCGCTCTTACATAGCACATTCACAGTCAGACACACAGGCGCAGGCCTCCTTCTCTATACATAGGAAGGAGTGCCACTAAATATCTGCCCCAGCCCAAAGAGCCTGAGTTCCATGGATCCTGGGCAACTCAGCGTCATCATCCAGCGCATCACTTTTTGTATCTGTCATATTGGAGGCCCACAGAAGCAGACAATGTGCTGTAAACACAATATGTGCTGCAGTGACATTGATTCTTACTATCTGTCCCCGCCCTGGGAACGTGCCTGCCTATGTACATAGAAAACATTTCGCTGTACTGAAGGCCATACCATTAAATTTATCAATGCCTATTTAAAATGACCAAGAAGAAATCATTTGCTCATTCGAGTGAGTTTTCATTGTATTGCTCTGCAGATGTAGGGAAGGCCAGGCAAGGACCTCTCCTGCATGTTTTATATCCGCATCAAAAAGACATCTTTGTGGAAAGAAGGAACCTCGTGTTTGAAGCCCACTGGATGTGGTTTTTCCCAAATGTTAGAAAATAGCTGGAAGCTGAAGGAGCAGGAGGTTCTAGATTTCTTGCAGTAGACGGTTTTGTGTGGCACGTGATTCATAATAAATAAGCAAACAAACTACATAGTATACACCTCCTGCCCACTCGCTGCTCCTCCCCACACGTGCTGAACTGCTTGAAGAACCCCCAGTGATGAGCCGTACCCTCTCCTACTCGGGGGCCGTGCCTCCATTAGAGCGTTGGGACGTTGCCCCACTTATATTGTGACCCTGACCCCCTATTAATGTGAGCATTATATAAAAGTGAATAACTGTTTACATTCTGCCTGCAGCTTGCTGCAGTCAGCCTTTGCCACGGGCCTGCTACATAATCGAGGCCGAGGCGGGTCCTAAGCCAGTGCAAGTCTGAGGGAGGTGGGGCTTGCTTAACATTATTGACAGACACTTGGAGGCACCTGGGCCCAAGTGCGCATGTTTGGTTGGACGGCTTCCTTTCTCCGGCCAGCCCGACATATGCACTAGTCTAGAAGCCTCCCAGTCGTCTCTCTAACTGCGCTTTAGTGAGCCGGGGGTGACTCAATGCTGCAGCCCCCGGTCTCAGTGTAAGCGTTGAGGTTGCCTGCCCTTACCAATCCAGGCGCTGCTGTAACAGCAGGACTTAGAGCAGCATTTGGATTGGCTTAGAGGCATGTGGTTTTGTTCCCAGGCCGGGCCTCTGCTCTGGTGCACGTCTGTGTGTGCACATGACTGAGGCAGCGCAGGGTGGGAGGAGGCTGTCCCTCTCTCCCATTTTCAGGCCCCTCTGACAGAGACAGTCACAGGCATCGTTGGTTGCTGCTAGTTTTGCTAAGGGCCTACGGCACACAGATTTGAAAAGAGCTCCCCATCCACAGTAAGTAAGTTCGAATTAATTGCCTGATTTCCTAGCCACTTCGTACGCTGACAAGTTCTCAATAACTGCCTGTTGTGTATTCCAGCAGCATCCTTGGTTCTCGGCATGCAAGCCCTTTCTTGCCCCCAGTCACTCACCCTCCGCCCTCACCCCCATGTCTCCCAAGGGAGGCCCACAAGCTTCACATGTAAAGTTTTGTGTTATGCTTTTGGTTTGTATTTGCATGCTGCACTGCTGCATGTGGTAGACCAATGAGCAACGCAACCTTCGAGATCGTCTTATCGAATGCACGCTTATGGCTTTGGCCTGATCCATCAAATTATGCAAAAAAGGTACATAATGTAAAAAATGAAAGGCGGGGTATTGGGCGTGGTAGTTTTGGACAATGCTTTGTTCCTTGTTTGTGATTTAGCAAAGCTTCGCGGGAAGCCTGTGTGGTGTTACAAAGCCACCGTGCCGGCATGGGCGTCCGCAGGGGGGGGGGGGGCAAGGAGAGGCGCATGCCCCCTCCTGGATCGCCGGTCCGTCCAGTGCGGGCCGTACTGGTGGTGCTGCTGTCAGCACTACTAACTGAACCAGAAAGCTGGCAGCGCGCCGTGTGTGCAGCTTGCGGGCAGGCTCAGCGCTCTCAGGGCTGCTCATGCAGAGGTGAGGTTACAAACAATGTAACTAATTCACCCTCGCCGGCGCGGTTGCGCAGATCGTTTCAGCGGAGGGCTCACACCGCGCATAACTGTTTGCTTGAGCCGAAATAGTAAAGTACCACGTCACCCAGGACCGGTATGCCACCAAAGTGATGGTGTCTGAACAGACACTGCAGTGAGCCCAGCAGCACTGAGGCCATTATCAAAATGCTGCACCGGCACTGTCCTCGACTCGAGGCCTGGAATGCGGCCGGTGCTTCTGCAGGGAAAGTAATCGGGGCAGGCTGGCCCATCAGTCCGAGTCGTTGCGGCTACCAGGCGCAGGCTCGGTGGCAGCAGCTGCTGCAAAAGTAAGTGTCCAGTTACTTACCAAACATAGTTGCTTATACTACTGCTCAACTGTTTCAGTCACCGAAATGCAGAAATACTTAATTTTTGGGCGGCTCAGCATTAAGCTCATTTTGCTCGAGTGAGGCTGAGCTGCAGTAAAGACAGCCCAATGACCAACACTCAGAGGATTGTTTCCTCTTCGCCGCAGTCTCCCTTCTCTGGACCCCCCTCCCCCCACACAGTCCTTCTCTCCTGCCTCGCATGGTTCTTGGGGTGGCCTTGTACACGGCACCAGCGAGACCACGAGCTCCACACCGTCTTCCCCACAGCCGAGGACCGAGTTTGGCCGCTGCAGAAAGGCCAGGGAACGAGGCCTTTCAAAACCGGGAGATAATCCCAGGGCCCAGGGGACGCAGAACTCGGAGGCGTGTCACATCGTACCTAAAAGATCAGCAGACAAGACTGTGACATGGGAGCCCAATCTCGGGAAGGGAAGGAGTCGGGGAGCCCTTAACACAGAGCACCTGGGAAGGCCAAACCTCCCAGAGAGTGAGGACTAAATCGTACACGAGGGAGGGACGCCCTGAACTAGGGAGACATGGACTGGCAACTTTTGAAAATGAGGTAAAGATAGAGGCAGTGCCTAATTTCAAAAATAATAATAAGCACAGGGGTCCAAAGTTTTCTTAGGGACCCACTGCAGGAGCAGCTGAAAGCTGGGGTGCCTAGACTTGTGGATAACTGCCATTTTCCCACCACCCCCACACTGCTGGTCTCTTTAGCTTTATTCTCCTACATGTTCTTTTTCGTCCATGTTTCCCCTTTTGAACTCTTTTCCTATTTCTTCTTCTTTTTCCTTTCTCTGCCTTCATCTCTCTTACTCCGGGTAAAGTCTGAATAATAAAAAATGTGTCCCATTCTGTTAAAAAAGAGCGCGAGACACCACCACCTGCACACATGAGGAACTGGAGATGTCGGACGTCAGCCAGATCGACTGTCAGCAGGACACCATGTTTACAATCCAAGGCTTTCGTTTTAGGTATCTTTGTTTTCAAGTGTATTTATACAAAGTGGTCCACTGAGGTATATCAATACCACAACTCACAGAATGCACAGAGTAGTTAAATCACTATAGCTGCCAATGTTTCAGATTGCTATGTGTGATATTTTCATAATTTCATTGTAATTATGAGTCAGCCGCCGCAGGCGTTTGCACCAGTTTTAAGATCTTCTTAGAGTTTTTCATTGCTCAAACCGGTCTCATTTTTTATATTTATATGTTTCCCTCGTCTTCATTGCTTGATTTTTGCTCGCAAGAAAGTGTCACTCATACTCGTTGAAACGTCACTCATAATTACACTGTAATTATGAAAATGTCAAACATAGCAATCTGAAACCCTGGCAGCTATGAACGCTGGCAGTGGCACTCCAGCAGCCCAGTGACACACTGGACTGCAGGAGTGCCCGATGTTACCAAAAATAATGGCGCCCGGCCCGCGAGGTGCGGGCCGTACTGGTGATGGCTGGACCTGGTGGCGTGCCGTGGTGCCATGCGGGTGGCAGCCGCGGGCGGCCGGGAGCCATTAATTTTTGTAACACACTAACGCTGGCAGTGCACGCCAGCAGCGCAGTGAGTGACACTGGGCTTCAGGAGTGTGCGCGAGCGCGATCGATGTTACCAAAAATAGTGGCGCCCGCCCGACCATGGCCCGGCCGTAACGAGTCCCACCAGGCGGCGCGGGTCGCGGGCGGCGCCATTTTGCAGAGGCGGTGCCAGCCAATTTCAGCCATGCCACGGGGTCACTCAATGCGAGCGTCATGTAATTGGTAGCTGAGCCCTATGCTACTACCAATGAAATTTAGCATATCTCTCAGCTACCAATGACCATGGACTGCACCCGGCCGCAGGTTTAACAGCCACCAGGAGGCTCAGGCGGTATTTGTAGGCAGCATGGGCATTTCTAGGCAGTCCAGTCCATGAGATGGATAACTACACACCAGACAATTTGCTATAATCTGTTTGACTTCATCGCCTATAGGAATGTGAGCTTGGGCTGCGGCTCCGCATCTTAACTTAGACAGCTACGTCTCCCCCCAAAAGGTTCCAGTACAAATGTGATGAACTGTTGTTTTTAATTATTTGCTCTTTTGCTGTTTTATTACCTTGTATACTTTGCTGTTTTATTACCTTGTCTACTATTATGTATAGAAATGACATGGAATATACAGGTGGTAGGGAATGGCGTTGGCACACTGCACGGTATATGTGTCCTGTTAGTCGTATTTAAAGACCGTGACTGAGTGGTCTTTGAATAATATAATATTTTGTGTGTTTGCCTGGGAGGAGGCACTGAATTTCGCAGTCATGCCACTGCGCAGTTACAGTAGGCCCACCCTTCACCACCCGGTGCTGTCCAGCGGAGGGGTGGGGTGGGGGGGGGCAACCCTCCGTGGAACACACACTGGCAGTGATACATAATGTGTGGGCGACAACATTGGAGCTAGCTGTCCATGGAAAAGGGGTTCACTTTCTATTCACGCACGTCATATAGCGCCAGACACCTGGGCGATGGTGGGGCTTCTGCTTCTAGCGCATGGAGCTCTGGGGGCCCCAGCCATCAGACGAGCACCCTCCACTCAGCCCCTCTAGACAGGTTCCTTGGCTTCTGCAGCTTCGAGTCCATAGGTTAACCACCTCCTTAAAAACCCAGACGGGTTACTGCAGACGTCTGCCACAGGTGATCCCCACTCCCCTGGACTTATGCAGCCCGGACCCACAGGTGAACCCTCTCCTTCACCTCAGCCCCCTGAGGGGACCCCGCAGTCCCGGCCCTCGGGCGCCACCCGCCCCCATCCCTCCGGTGACCCACCTCGCTCCCACCTGCAGTGCGGTCCTGTTGTAGCGGTTCCTGGCGTCAGCACTGGCCCGTCCTGCAGGAGGCCACGGACCCCATGGCTCCTCCTGCGCCCCAGTGTTTCTTGTGCCCCACCTGGCACACATCATGTCGGAGGAAGGTGAAGTTAAAATGTTGCCCCCCCCCTGGAAAAATGTCTGCGGACGCCCATGCGTGCCGGTTTCCCTTCGAAGACTTATCTCCCGTATGCAGAACCTGGAGAGGCGGCTGAGATCCTGGCCTGTATTATCGTGCCACAAACGGCCTTGAGCCTGGGAAAGGGGGGAGGGGGCGGTTGAGCGGTAGGGACAGAACTTGTGTACGCAGAATTCTCCTGAAGCAACAATGCTATACACAGGTGCCACTTCTCTAGGGTTGTCTATCCTGTACCAGAGGTAGCTGGACACATGTACTATCAGCCGTTCAGAGACTCGGGGCAGTCATGACATCTATCGCGAACCTCACAAAGGTCTTTTTAACATGCTCTCCACATACATGGATTTCACAGATAAGACTCGAATAACGAGTCTCTGTGTTTCTTGTCCTTATTGTTTTGTTATGCATGCTTTTACTGCCCTCTTAGAAAAAAAATCTTCATTTTATTTGCTTTGGAACAAAGGCTGTGGAGTGTTGTGCAACGCTGATTGTTCAAGTGGCATAAATCACCCCTAACCACCGGTACCAATTTCAGCAGCAGGCAAGTCACATGTGACGCAGCCCTCTCTCTCCGTGAGGATCGATAAAACGGCTGTTTTACTGATGCACTATTATTGTGAACATTTTATTTCCATGCGAGCGAGGACTGAGCCTGCACGCACTTTTACATTTTTTCACAGTGGACTTGGGCTGTTCTGTCATTTCCTTCACCAAGTTTACTGGCCTGAGCCCTGTGTGCATTCCATGCCTCCAGCAATTTTAGGCAACAATAAAAATGTCAAGTTGACTCCAGTGATTACTGATTAATGTCCTTCCTGGAGTGAGATCGGAGTTTTCTTTAGTGGAAGTTTTGACTCAGGGTAAGGTAGTATGGACGGGTAATATGCCTGCTGCAAAGAACGTATAGCGTGCAGATCACACAGTGATTATAATGTAAATAGGTCAGTGAGTTACTGCTTTTGTCAGAGAAATCCTTTTGTTACTTGCAGTCAGGGCCGTTTCTAGGTGTTTTGCCGCCCTAGGCGAGAATTGAAAAAATGCCGCCCCCTCCCTTTTACTACCATCACGCTCTCCCCCTGTTATCCAGGCTAGAAGAATTAATGCATTAGATATAAACCTCGCTAACCAAACAATCAAAAAAAGAGTGCCGCGACACCACCACAGTAGATGATCTTGTGGCTAAAGGTAGAGATAGTACTCAAAGATTTACTTCAATTCTGGATCTCACTAGCTTCTGCTAGATCTAGATTCTTGGTACATGACCATATTCTCAACTCCAGTTGCCATTAGGTGACACAAATGTCAATGTTTCTGCATCCCCAGTGTTGCTGAAGTCTTCTAGAACTAGATCCAGGAAGTGTTGCCAGGGATAGCAGGTGCCACCAGAGCACATCCCGACCATCGGGTGGGCAAGGACCAGTGCCAATTCCTGCAGCCTCCTTGAACTAATCGATCGATAACTAGATTAATTAAACGTCATCCAGGCCAGGCCAGGCAAAATTATGGCCACCTACGAACTGTTTCAAGCACTGAACGGACAATTGGCCAACTGATCTTTCGTAAGACCTGAAATTTCTCAGGATACAACACCAATGCCTCGCACCCAGGTACCCGCAGCTAACGAATGAAGCAGAGCACATAATGCCCACTATCAACTAGGTGATCTGTATAGCTGGGACAGAGGGTGGAAATCTATGACCTAGCAGGACACCACGTCTGTTAAGCGTTTTTCACTCCATAGTGAGGAACTTCTTTGCTCCGATATTTTTAAGCACTTTAAATTGTACCTGTGTGAATCTGAATTGAATTTGAATTGTGTTTTTAGTTAATTTTTAACAGTTACCATTTTTAGATACTTTTAATTAAATTGTACCTTTCGCCAGAAGAACTTGCACCTCTCTGGGCGGGTAACGGGGACAGGCGTACTCTGCAGCACTTCCGCTTGTTCAGGAAGTACTCGGGGGCGGGTCGCCGGTCTAGTTGCTGAGCCGTAGGAGAGATAAAAGCACGGCCGCAAAGCGGCCGCAGTGATAGCTCGCATTCTATGACCTAGCAGGTCACCACGTCTGTTAAGCGTTTTTCACTCCATAGTGAGGAACTTCTTTGCTCCGATATTTTTAAGCACATTGTCACTTTAAATTGTACCTGTGTGAATCTGAATTGAATTTGAATTGTGTTTTTAGTTAATTTTTAACAGTTATCATTTTTAGATACTTTTAATTAAATTGTACCTTTCACCAGAAGAACCTGCACCTCTCTGGGCGGGTAACGGGGACGGCTTACACTGCAGCACTTCCGCTTGTTCAGGAAGTACTCTGGGGCGGGTCGCCAGTCTAGATGCTGAGCCGTAGGAGAGATAAAAGCACAGCCGCAAAGCGGCCGCAAAGCGGCCGCGCAGCGGACGCACCGCCGGTGTGCCAAAGGCAAGCCCGTCTGCGCCCGTCCGCGCCTGACCCGTGCCTAGGGCCAGGGACGCTGCAGGTTTCAGCCCCCACTCTGCTTCTGGGTTTATCTATACCGGGGATCAACTACGAGACTATAACTCTAGCGGTAAGCGCTGTCGGAAGGCCAGTTCTAGCATTTACTCATCCGAGGTACTTTTTCAGTGCCCTGACTGCAGCTTCTCTATCCACCCCTCTAAACCACAATTGGCGTCACCTAGTTTAAATCATGCCCCGAATGGGTTGTGTGGGATGAGGACAGTACTAGGTACTTTAATCAATGCACGCTCCCTTTGTAAACATGCCTCCGAGTTTGCTATGTTTGTCGAGGCACATGCTGTTGACCTTGCCTTCATTACTGAAACATGGGGGGAGGCCTCCTCAGACCCAGACTTAGCAATGGCTGCCCCTTCTGGGTATACAATGTTTAGACAAGACCGGGTGGGAAAAAGGGGCAGGGGACTGGCCGTAATATTTCGAAGTATATGGAAAGGGACTTTTACCTCCCAAAATAATGGGTCAACTCTGGAATCCTTATTGTTTAAAATTATAATAGATAACCATTATACTTTCAATGGCATTTTATTCTATCAACCCCCTGGTCCCCGGGCAGATTTTTTAAATACCATAGGCAGATCCTTGGATGTAATATCCCAGTCGTCAGACTTTACACTTTTGGGTGACTTAAATCTTCACCTTGAGGACACATCAGATAGAGATGCAGTTCATTTTATTGACATCACGAACAGCTTAGGCCTCACCCAGCAGGTGATTGGCAGTACGCATTCTGGGCGACACCTGCTTGATGGATTGTTCTCAAATAATAAGTCTTTACAATGTCTTCCATCGGTACCGCTCATCTGGTCAGATCATAAAGCTGTTATGTTCTCTCTCTCCTTCCAAAACCCTCAGGCAGAGAAATGGAAAAACAATCAGCCTAGAAGGGTTCGGCCTTGGAACAAGATTGTAATTGATACCCTCGAAAGTTCCCTGTCCCAGAATCAACCCAATTTTATAGAGGATCTGAATGCGGCAGCCGCTGCCTTTGAGGAATGGCTCAGGAGTACAATTGATCAGGTGTTACCGGTTAAATCCATCATTAACCATAGGTCAAGACAGACTGAACCCTGGTACTCTGAACATCTTAGACTTCAAAAACAAAAATGTCGCCGCCTTGAAAGGAAGTGGAGATCCTGCTATGAAATGAATGACAGAACTGTCTATAAACAAGCTTTGCTTGATTATAAAAAATCTGTGCATGAGGAGAAAACTCGTTATTTTGCTACAGCTATAATAACTGCAAAAAACTCCTCAAAAGAACTATTTTCCACAGTGAAAAAGCTAGCTAAATGCCCCGAAGTGATAGATTCACCAATTAACCAGATCTTTTGTAACTCACTGGCCACGTTCTTTCAAGATAAAGTCAATGCAGTTTATAGTGGCTTCTCCCGGTGTTTTTCCCAAGGGACGTCGCCCTTTTCGGGGACTACAGTTATTTCCAGTGAGGAAAGGGAAATTCCCCCAGCCACCTTAGTCATCAGTGACCCCCCTGAATTATCCTTTTTTTCCTTCACTGACCACGGATGAGGTCATTAATCTCCTTTTGTCTAGTAAATCTGGCTTCCCACTGGACCCATGTCCCCCCAAAATCTTCCACCTTTTACCAGAAGTATTTGCTTCTCATTTGTCTCCTATTTTCAATCAAATGTTTTCCTCTGGTATATTCCCTACCAACTGGAAACTGGCGTCCGTTCTCCCCCTCCTAAAGAAAGCAAACCTAGATTGGGTGGATCCTAATAATTACCGCCCAATCTCCAGACTCCCCCTGCCCGCAAAAATGGTTGTAAAAGCCATGAATGGTGTTCTATCAGACTACATTGAGAAGCATGCCTTTCTGGACGCCACTCAGTTTGGCTTTAGAAAGCACCATAGTACCGAATTGGCACTGATTTCAGCGTCCGAACTGATTAGGCAGACAGTCGATGCAGGAGACAATGCAGCACTTGTGCTGCTTGACCTCTCTGCCGCATTTGATACTGTGAATCATCAAAAATTATTGGAAGTCCTGGATAGGATTGGCATTAAAGGGAAAGCTTTTGCTTTACTTAAGTCATTCCCGTCTGGCCGGGAACAGTTTGTGGCTCTTTCGTAATTCAAGTCGCCGAACTTCACAATGCCATGTGGAGTACCACAGGGCTCTTCGTTGAGCCCCACTCATTTTAATATTTATGTCGCCCCGTTGGCAAGGCTAATCAGATCTCTGGGTTTCTCTGCTATTTCTTATGCCGATGATACCCAGATTGTGGTTTCAGTGACTGGCTCACCGTCAGACACAGCGGTACAGTTCCATACCTGTCTTCGCCAGGTGGGGGACTGGATGGCCACTAATTGTCTGAAATTGAATTCTAGTAAGACCGAAGTCCTACTCTTTGGTAGCCACACTAATTTCTGGTCCCTGCTTTGTGGCCTTCGGAGCTGGGCTCGCTACCTACTAATAAGGTAAAGAACTTTGGAGTCACGTTTGACTCCATGCTTTCCTTTGAAGGCCACGTAAACCAGGTCACATCCATATCCTTCTACACACTAAAATTACTTAGAAGGATTCTTCCATTTATTCCGGCTGATCTGCGGACGTTAGTGGTCTTGGCTCTTGTTTTATCTAGAGCCGACTACTGTAACGGTCTTTTCATTAACCTTCGGAAGAAATGTCTGACCAAGTTGCAGATTGTGCAAAATGCTGCAGCACGTCTATTGCTGAACATTCCAAAACATAAATCTGCTTCCTCGGCGCTTAAAGAGTTACACTGGTTACCGGTGAAGAGGCGGATCGAGTTTAAGGCTCTTTGTATAGCTTTTAAAGCTATTCATGACACAGGACCTGCCTTTTTTAAACAGAATTTGCAGCCATACATCCCTGCCCGCATCTTCGCTCAGCTCACGCTCATAATCTGGTAGTCCCCAGGTTCAAAAAGTGTTCTTGGGGTGGAAGAAGCTTTCTGGTCGGTACGACCAGACTTTGGAACTCGCTTCCACTGAGGTTAAAAGATGAAACCCATTTGTTGGCCTTCAGGAAGGCGTTAAAAACGTGGCTTTTTAGTCTCTGATGTGGTTTTAAAATTGTCCGGTATTTGTCTGACGAGCTAGCGCCTTGACACCTTCGGGTGAATGTTTCGCGCTTCATAAATTTCTTTTTCATCTAGAGTGACCATACAAATTGTTTTGCCTGAAGACATTCACATGACACACACAATCACTAGATGCACTTCAATCTTTTTGAGTATGGGATGACTTGTGACTGGTTTCAGACATCACCACCAATGATAAACGCTCATCCTGGCCAAGTAATAGAACATCACAGGTAAAAAAAAAAAAAAAAAGACGGAACCAGTCTGAAACGTCACCCTCACTGGTCGGGCATACAAGACTGGATCATTATCCACCACCTGGGTAGCAATTACCAAACGCCCGTTAAGGTGATGCCTTGGGTCGCCACATCATAAACTAGAACCTTGGACACAACCCAATGAGGTGGGAAAGTGATAATGTAATCTCTCATAAAAGAGCATTCTTAAAATGGATTCCTACAGTTCTTCACTCATCATCCTAAATGCACAGCAGGCTTTTGCAGCATCAATGATAGTGTGATGGAAGAAAGACTGGATGGTGGCATACTGCCAGAAAACCATTGACATCAGATCTTGAAGTCACCTTCCTTCTTCATCCTCAAGATGTGTCTGGAGAATCCATACAAGCTTGCCCAGTCTCTAAATTCTCAACCCCAATACAGTCTGCAGCCACAACCCATTAAATCCCAAAGCCTCTAGAAATTTACACCATAACCATCCTTTTCTAGCAAAGAGACTTCCTCCACTTCACATCTAGTTGGCAACTGCACTGCCACCCATGGGCACAACCCAGTCGCACCCACTTTCTTTTTCGCTCGCTCGCTGCCCCCTTCCCAACAAATTAACCCATTCTCCTTCCAAAGAGAGACTTGTATTTGTTTACCAACCAGCAGAACAAACTAGTCATCCTTGCATCCTAAGATTCTATATACCTTTTGTCAGGCTCTAACTGGTAGAATGCAAGGGCTTATGTAGTGATGCAATCAACCAAGACATTGTATTTAATTTGGCAAGCTGAATGAGCAATTTCCCAACAGTCCCTACTGGTATGCACCTACATAGGAAGAGCGAACAGGACAGAAACTTCATTGAACGTCAGAAAAAAAAGGGATGGTGTTTGGGAGCCCCAACGCAGGTTTTTGACTGGTATCACTCACATAAAGGTTCAGTGGAGCATCAGGAGTCTTTGAAAAAGTGAGTTTATGAGGAGAGACAGGTCAGTCCTGCCACCTTGATGCAAAGAAACTGGATGTAGATCTACTGCTTTTTTTATAAGACTGCTGCTTGTCAGGAGATCACTGGACATCCTGTCTTCAAAGATGGCAGTTGCCACCATAAACTAAATGGGCCATCAGCTGTGTTCCTCTATGGCAGTCTTTATTTTTACTGATCATGGTGGACATGTTGCCACAGGTGTAGAGCACATGAGGGTAACCGCTTTTGTTTATTAGACTTCTCTCACTGCTTCTGCTTCAATCTGACCAACAATAGCTCAATTGCACCATTCATCCCCATCCTAGGGGGGAATCTGTGCAATGCGTAAGAAGGGCCAACTGATCCAGGCAGGCATGTCTGAGTGAGCACAGTGATCCACTCAGATCCAATGCTGGGAGCAGCAGGGCCACCCCAAGGTCAGGGGGTTGGGATCGCCAGACTGGAACAGGCCAGATCTCGCAATGAAACAGCTGGAAATGGTAGTCCTGGATTAAGCACTGATGGACATCGCCTATTGAAATTAACCTCCAATGTGCTACTTTTCAAAGTTTTAATCATATATTGTTCCAAATGCACACTCCTATTCTCTTTTAAAATTAACTGTTAATCTTAGAAATTGACTTTACTATAACCGGGGAATGTGCTCTGTCTATGTACACACAACAAGAAAATGATGTCTGCTCCCTATGCTGGGAGTAGTCTCATGGTGTCCGACAATACAGACTTCATGAATTTGTGAACCACATGGTCATTAGTTCATGAAAATTTAAGCAAATGTATTATTGCCCGATTCATTCAAAATATAAATTCACTATATTCAAATATTTTAACAATCTTCAACTTTTGTCAACATGAAATTCAAATCAGAATCAACATATATACAGTGCTGGTCAATGGCGAACATTTTCCATGGTCATTGTGAGCTAAGCTTCATGATTTTGCCACAATGCATTTTGGTCCATGTGGTCGTTCAAGAGGTGGATGCTAAAAATAGAACAAACGATGTCTGTTTTGGTCGCTACAAATGCACCCCTAATGGGAAGTCACATTATTTACACCCATATTCCCCATTACCTCTCAGAAGAACGGATGCTCCTAGAAGCGGTCAGGCACCTTGGGGTCAGCACAGGGTGTGACCGTGCGAGCACAGACAGAGGTCCGACTCCGATCGGGTCGAGAGCGAATCGGAAGTCGGAAATCGGCGCGCACGGCCCCCGCCCGTGGTGCCGAACGTGACGTTGTCACGTCACGTCGAATTGTAGAAGACGCTACTCAATGCGCTTTCGAGGTCGAAGGCCGTTCAAGGGGATTCCCAAATTCATGTTTTTTGCCGCCCTCCCCCTTTTGCCGCCCTCGGCGGCCACCTAGTCTTGCCTAATGGTAGAAACGGCCCTGCTCGCAGTTTCTAAGTTAAAATCCTAATTTAGAACAGTGAGTAATTAACTGTCATCAAAGAGCTGCATGCAAACTGCAAGGTATAGTTTAGAGCGTTAAGATTTCCCCCCCCCAGTCTTTAATTATCCTAATGTTGCAAAAAGGGTTCATTTGCATAGAAATCAGTTGTTATTAATGAGAATCCCCAACCATGGTGTTACATTTTAAATTCTGAGTTTTTGTTTTTCCAGACCAAGCACTCTTAAAATATACTGCCTGCCATTATGGATGATATGTGACTCCTACATCTTGTAGTCCTCTGTCTTATGTAACGTTTCGTATACACTGATTTACACATGTATAATTGATTGTTTGTGTGTAAGATGTAAAGTGCTCTGACACCCTAAACTGCTATGAGTGGCGCTACAAAACTAATTAAATGCATCTGAGAGAGACTGAGTGATTATGGAGACATGAGGGGCACTGTTAAAGGGTGGTAGTGAGGCTATCCATGGCGGAGCACCGGGTGCCATCTGCGCCAAAGCCGGCCCTGCTATGTGCTGTCCTTATGGCCTGACAAATGCTTGCATGCAACATACAATGCCTATGCACACGCTATGAAATTCATTTGATGGTTCAATTGAGTACACATATATAAGAAAACTTTTATGTGTTATTTATTAGAACATCACGACAAGGTCCAGCCAACACGTGTTTCGTCCAAAGGGAAAATAAACCCTGGACTTCTTCAGGGCTGATATGATAAGGGAAATTCTACGACCTAAAAGCCGGTGTAAATTCAAAACCGGATATCCGGTTTTGACGCGCTACCGGGAGTTTTGTGTAGCAGGACTTTAGCGTACTCGCTTTGAGAATTTGTGCCAATACCTTATATCAAGTGTTGGAGTGTGCTATCCGACCTACCGTTTTGGATTTAATCGACTTTTGATTTACTTGGTCTCACGTATAAGACTACATCTTGCAGTATTGGCCGGTTTTGAATTTACACCGGCTTTTAGGTCGTAGAATTTCCCTTATCATATCAGCCCTGAAGAAGTCCAGGGTTTATTTTCCCTTTGGACGAAACACGTGTTGGCTGGACCTTGTCGTGATGTTCTAATAAATAACACATAAAAGTTTTCTTATATATGTGTACTCAATTGAACCATCAAATGAATTTCATAGCGTGTGCATAGGCATTGTATGTTGTACAGGGACCTTGGTCCACTTTTCAAGGGGTTTTGTGGTTTCTTTCCCCTTCCTTGTGCACCGCAGAGATAGTCATACAGAATACTGGGCGTTATTAAGCGTGCGCCATTTACCTCCTGTGTAGAAACCGCCATTTGTCTTTGTTAAATGCTTGCATGCAGCCTATATAATAAACACACTGGTTTACTGAAAGCAGTCTCTTTCAAATGCAAGCAGTAAAATTCAAGCCATTTGTCAGCCGTTTGTCAGGACATAAACTAACAACACAGGGCCTGCCTGGTGACAGATTCTATGGATGGCGCAGACGTGCTGCCTCAGGCTGCACTCTGTTCCAGTGGTGCTGAAACAATTTTCTGAATGGGGGTGCTATCATCAATGTTGCGTGCCTGACAGAAGTCTTAATGATTTTGAAAAATACAAGGGTAACACATAGCAGCGCACAAAGAACAAGAGTTGCAATATGATATCATATGAAATCTCTTTATTGATGTCATAACTACACTTTCACAATTGCTTTATTAACCTTCTTGCTTTCTCAAATTTGCTTGAAAAAGCACCATTTGCCCACTCTTTTAAAAAATAAAAATTCCAAAGGGGGGAGATGAATCCCTCCGGAACTCCACTCATGGCAGTCGAGTTCGCTCACTCGCCACAGGGCACTAATCCCAAAACTTTACGCCGCACCACTTTAAAATGGCACCAGCCGCCACTGCTCCTACTAGCACTCTGTAGGATTGTAGCTAGGCGTGCTGTGCCCTCTACGGTGCATCTACAGGCATACACAGTACTGCCCATGTGTACTATATGTTCATGTTCCCTGACATCGGCTAACTTGTTTTAAGAGCAAAATTTTGATAAAATATTGAGGGGTGCAATATGCTAAAATATGCAGAATGCAGGCTGTGTTGACATTTGTTTTCCAAAAGGTAGTTTGGTCGAAAACATATGCATTCAGTTTAGCCAAATAATTTTGTATGGTTAGATGCCAAATGGGGTTCTTCAAATCCCAATTTGAATAAAAAAACATTTCTATTCAAATGTGCGCTACACATAAATGCAAATGAAACTGTATTTTTTTTTTCTGTCTCCTGCTTTATTTACATATGTTGTGCTGATAGAACTGAGAGGAGTAAATAAAAGCTAGGACGAACAGATATTAAATTTCTTCTTTTTTCTCGTAGTTTTATATAGCGCGAACTTGACTTGAAGGTATCGGGTATCAGAGCGCTTTACATGAGCACCAGTTGCGTGACACAAGGACACATTCATTTTTGTTAGGCACGGGGAGATTAAGTGATTTGCCCAAAATCACAGGATGTTGAGCGTCATTGCCGAGACTCGAACCCGGTTCCCCAGATTTTGGGATCGACCACCCTAGCTGTAAGGCTACATCCTCTCCCAACCCCATCTTACCTTTGTTCATCAGGTTTGGGAGTTTAGATATGAATGGACAACTATTGGGGTCCATCTTCTGATAATTACAGCTCAAACTTACTTTACTCAGTCTAATTTCTGGAATATGCTGTTCATCTCTCTGGTAACCCTAAAATTGGGGTGCTGTGTCTTCTGTGCGACCCAAAGTAGGGCTGGTTCTAGCACAAGACAAGAGTAAGCAGCATAGTGGGGTGTCACCGGTGGAACTGGGTGGAAAGAGGGACCTTCAGATTTCCCCTGTAAATAAATGGTTGCACCTCTAATGGGGCGAAGCGCGTGAAGCCAGCCCTTGCACCAGAGCTATAACGGTGCTGTTTTTAGAGCCACACTCTGTCCTGCTTACACAGTTGCAGCCTTTTTTCTCACCCAGAGAATAGTGACCGTTATGACGTCATCCTTGGTCGCCTCGTGGCTTTTTGTTATCTTCTGGGCACAGGGCCTAATCAGCTTTAAAAAAAAATAAAGCCTCGCCCACTTATTTACCTTAAGTTAACCCACAAACGAGCCTTGTGTGTACCACCGCCCTTCTCTATTTTAATGTGAGCATAATACTGTATTAATGTGATCATGAGACTGTATTAATGTGATCATGATACTGTATTAATGTGATCATGAGACTGTATTAATGTGAGCATGAGACTGTATTAATGTGAGCATGATACTGTATTAATGTGATCATGATACTGCATTTACGTGAGCATGAGACTGTATTTGCTCATAATTAAAATCGTCCATTCCGGAGATCTCAAATTGTCCTATCAGGTGTCAGCAGTTCACTCTGTTAAATTTTTCTAAATGTATTAATGTACTTCTTAATGTATTTTGTATTGTGGTTTGGATTGTTCTAATGTAAACGCTGGACCAAAACTAACAAGCATTTGCAATGCAATAGGCCTCGCATTTGAAGGAGTTTGAGCTATTGGCATTGTAAATGACAATGCCTTTTATTTATGTTTTGAAAATCTGCAAGCGGTGCTTAAACACGCACTTTGTACTTATAGTCCTTGCTTACGAGAAGCAAGGCTGGCAGTAGAAGAGGCGCAGACGAGTTCTTATCCTACACACATCGTGGTATAATGTATATAGACCGCAATATAGCTGGTAATCTAGATTTTGACTGTGCAACCAACTGCTCACTAATCTACTGGGCAATAAATAAAGTTACTGGAGTGAAACTCGATACAGAACGGCTCTTAGCATACCTTAGCAATGACACTTGGACTGTCCTTTCATTTTTTTGTCCAGCTCCCTTCCCTAACCTCTTAATAACAGTACAAAGGCACTTTAAAAGCAATGGACCTACCCCCGCATTTTCTGGAAATGAACATGCTTGAAATTAGTAAATCTGCTTTCGGAGATTTAAGCCCACGTCGCAGTGTAGATTTACTTTTGGGAATTCTTGAAGTATCCATGGAAAGCTGCGCTTAGTGCAGGTTTCTATTCAGATTGCTTCAGAAATCACATGATTTCCAAATCAGCATCCCATTCCCTCCGTAGGGAGATCTCCAAGGCGGAGAACTCCTCAGTGGGGGAATGGAATCTCGGGGAAAATGCAAATTTTTTGTCCGCAGAAAAATATTTTTCCCGGCGAAGAAACCCCTTCTGCTAGACCCCTCCAGATTTGTGATGATCTATTTGCTTTGCCATCCTGGAAAGGGATTTATGCCGCCAGTCTTGCCCTTTGCAGGCTGAAAGGCAAAGTGGGATAAGTTTGTGAATGCTGCCAGGCATAGTTCAAAAGCGAACCAAGCTCTCTAAATCCTGCTCCTTGAGTGCGATTTACAGGTGTGGAGATCGCTGCGCTCATGGCAGTGATCTCTGCACCCGTACTAGGGCTTGCATGAAATTCCTTTGTGAATGCCTGAAAGTGGTAAATTTGGTTGTAAAAGTAAGTTTACGACTGAATTAACCTTTATGAATAGGATCCTTCATGTCTAACTTTGGTCTTCTGAGTATCAGAGCATGCCCGATTATCAAAATATCCATGACATAAATTTACAACATATGACAACCATTTACCTAGCCGTTATCCTGTGAGTCTTTTGTGGCTCAGGGCCTCATGACCAATGCTGGGAGGCAAGTTGGAAATGAAGCGATGCCGGTTGACCATCTCCCTAGCAGACGACAGGTAACTGCTACTGGAACTGGTACAGCTGCCACCACTGTCATTACTCAACAGCCTAGTGGTCACTCTCCACTCACCAGAGGGCGAGTGCGTTTGTTGTGCACTCTGACCACAGAGCTCTGCTCGGAGTTTCACTCCGTGTCACAAAAAGGACTCAGCGCAGGCTCATGGTTTGCCTTGTGCACTGAAGTAGAGCTAAAAAACCTACACCTTGAAATGAGGAAATCGAAGATGGGTGTCCAGTTTCCACAGCCTTGCAGGAGACCTTACTCGTCCCAAAAATGTCCCTGAGAGAGGTGACTAGGAAAGAGTCTAGCACTGAGATGCACGGCCATTGCTGAGGTGGAGCAGTACAGGGGATGACGATGAAGCTATCAAAGACTCAGATGAACCATAAGAGTGATATGCCCACAATGCTAATAAAGGTGCTGCATGTATTCAGAAAACAGGAAAAGAACAGAAAGCACAGGCAGATACCCAAAGCCTATTGGAGAATCTCATCCCTGTCCTTGAAGGCAGGGTTCATTTTCTGCACAAATTATGTCTTGACCTCTGCAGGGTTTGTCATAGGGTGTGCCAGGAGCTTAGTGCCACACAGCCATGTGCCCCCACTCACCCCTCCATGTGCCCAAGGCAGGGTTATCACATTGACTCTACACCTTCACTGAGATAACTGAGTGTGGCAGGTTGCCCCTTGGAGCGTGACTAGGCCATGCCCACCCAAATCTATCTGCCACTAAAGGTAGTCATTACTCGAGCTGGTGGCCTGAACCTTGGCCATCAGCTTAGCTAATGACTCACTTCCACATACAGACCACATGGAGGTTGGGGGGCATGGCCCACCTTATAACATACCACAACAGGTGTATTTGTAAAGCGCACGTTCACCCCTAGGCATCTTGGTGCTGAATAACAGATGTTTATTGTTACCCAACTCAATGGTACTCATTTTATCGACCGCAAATTGAAGAAAGGCTGAGGGGATTCACCGGGATTTGAACCTGTGACCATGAGGTCAAACACAGGCCCTTGCAATGGGCGCATTAGTCCACTGAGCCACCAGACCCGGTGCAGTGTGTATACAAAAAATGCATCCTCTTTACCTGCTGTTTATTTGCTCACGTTGCTACAGGGCCTCCGGGAAGCCGGATGAGCACTGCCTGAAGTTGTGCCTTTGATGGCGGGGAAAAGCGTGCGTGCGTGCGTGTGTGTGTGTGTGTGTGTGTAAGACTGCATGAATGGGCACTATTGTGCATATATGTGTATTTGTGGGTGGGGCTTTTGGGGATTGGTAGGTTTTGGGGCAACAGAGATATGCTTAGTGACAGTGCTGGGGGGGACTCACCCTGGCCTAAAGATACCCAGACTTCCCATTCACTATACATTGTGGGTATTCTTAACAACATTCTAGCTATCTTGTGAAGAATAGATGCCCACCCTTGACAAGTTTTGAACATTCTTGAAATCTTTCTTACTATTCCTGGCATAATAGTGACCCATTATTAATGACATTCTGGCTTTCACTTGCATAATATCGGCCCATCTTTGACATATTGTGAGCATTCTTGGCTACATTATGAATATATATCCCTGACATGATAGTGGCTTTGTCTTGACATACTATGGCCATTCTTGGCTACATTCTGACTATCTTTGGAATAATGATGGTCCATCCCCAAGATAATTTGGTATGTGTGATGGGATTGCAAATATCCCTGTACTGGCATAACGGTGGACCTTGCTTGACAAATTGTTACGATTCTTGGCAGCAAACTGGTTCATGCTGGCATAATAGTGCACATTGTTATTAGACTGTGGAGGTACTTGGCATAATTATGCCCATCTGCTACAAAATAGTGGCACTAGTACAATGGTGCTCATCCTCGACTTATTATGGGTATTTTTAATATAACTCTGACTGTCCCTGGAATAATGGGTGTAAAAATCCCTGCCATATGATGGACATCCCTGGTATTTGATGATGAAGATAAATGGGCATAAAAGGCAGAATCTGTCCATTTAGTGACAATAGTACGTGCGCATGCTTGGTGAAAATGGCAAGCTGATGTTTGAGGACCAAATGTGTATTTGCAAAAAATGAAAATAAGGATTTTCTGCACAAAAATATTGTTTCATGACAATGACAAACGTTTGCTTATGGGGATTGAATTCATTTATCTAAAATTTAAAAAAAACTTGTATTTCATTGGGAAATATCTGAAAAATTGTAAATAGTTTTTATGAGACAAGGATGACAACATGAAGTACTATCTTGGCACAATGGTTAAGGTAAACAAGGTTCACTTAGCTTCAAGGCATGTGCATCTTGTCTATCCACTTAAGGCTTAACATCCCTAAGATTACCCCCTGTAGAAATATGCAGTGGCTTGATTAGAGCCTGAAGGAGGAAGAGGGTGGATAGTGGAGAGATACAGAGTCATGAAAAAATCATAACTGTCAAATATTTGTAAGTATTCTCAGCATCCATCTCATCAATTTTGGACACTGGGTGTGGAGAAAGAACCAATGGCTGTGCTTTATGGGAGCACCATCTGCGTCACCATAATGTCAAGATGCAACAACCTCATGCTGGGATTACATACATTTCTAAGGTCCCAGAGAGCAGGTTGTCCTAAAGCTTCATAGATTGGGCAAACAGTGGGCAGTTAACCCTAATGTATATTTAAGTCTGATAATTCATGTGGAGTTTTGAATGCTTATTGCTGATGTTGGTTCCTTGGTACCAGAGTGCACTGCTATTGCTTTTATTACATTATTTGGAGGCATTCATCATCTATGTGAATAGAGCTTTCTATGTTACATTCACTGCTGCTGTCTGAACCATGACCATTTAGGACTGAAATAATCTTACAGCTATTGGATGCTGTAAAGTCTGTGTAATTGGGCAGTTGCATTACTTTATGAGCACATAGTTGCCCTCCTAACTATGGTCTCTGATTGTGAGATTTGTATATCATTTACTTTTTCCACCATGCCCCTTTCAAGTAGATATGTATTTTGTAGATATGACTAAGTTTCTACTTTGAATGGACAGGAAAGAAAAATGAAGTGAAGAAAGATGCTATATAAATTTTGAAAAATCATAGACCATATAACACGGCATTACCAGATTTAGTTAACTGCCTGTAATTCTTATAGCCAGATGTTGGGATGATTTTGCTGAAAAATTCACTGTTGCCAAGGTTTTCTTGTGCAAGACCCAACACTACTGAGTAGTGAAGAAAGTATTGGAATATTTTGTTTCTGAACCTTGAGAAACCTTGGATGCATTTTTATCCAATTTATGTGACCATATGATGAAAAATGTTTTGAGAAGGCGTTTGAGTCCCTAGACTGAGAGTTCCTTCTCCAGGTTCACTGACAGATGGGATTCAGGCCTCGCTTTCTCTCCTTCATCAAAATACTGTATGCCCAACCCCATGTACGGGTCAGTGGTGTACTTTCTGCCATATTGCCCATTCACCAGTGCTTGAGGCAGGGCTGCCCGCTCTCGCCACTGCTGTTTTCCTTGGTGATGGAGTTCTTGGCAACATAGATCCTTTGTGATGCCCAGCCATGGGGCTTTCAATGGTCAGATCACTTAGAAGACCGTATAGCCCTATATGCGGATGGCATCATCCTTTTTCCTCGCCGGCCGCAAACTTCCGGGCCCCAAATTTTAAATCCTGCATTGCTACGGTGAGGACTCCACTTTTGGGTCAACTGGGCCAAATCCAGCGACGGCTCCTCCGCTATGGCAGAGGAGCATCGCCCCACTGCTTTAAAGCAGTGCAAAGCAAAAATAAAATGATAATATCAGAACGTTATTATCATTTTATTTTTAGTATTGCAGTAGCAGCCAGGTTAGGTTAGGGCAGGGCGGGGCTGGGCTCCTGTGACGTCCAGGGAAGAGGAGTGGTTGCTGCACCTTAAGTGCGCATGATGGTTTGGTCGGTAGTCTCGCAGGCAGCAGGGAAACACAAGAGAAAAGCAGGCCTTCCAAGTCTTCAGTCCAAAGATGAGTCCTTGAAGCAGCACAGCAGTCCTTCTGACAGAGGTTCAGTTCACGGTCCAGAAGTGATGGGGGTCAGAGACCCATTACTTATTCCCAAAAGTGCCTTTGATGTGGGGGTTGACTACAAAGCAGCTATCTGAAGTGCACAGGCTTCCCTTTCAGCCTAGTCCTGTCTGCCAGGCTCTGTATGGGGGGAGTAAATCAGCCCTTTGTGTGGGGACAGGACACAGCCTATTCAAGTGGAGTGTTAGCCCCTCCCTATTCAAGTGGAGTGTTAGCCCCTCCCTTCCATCTTGCCCAGGCAAGGCCATCAGAATGCAGATGATTGTAGATGGGTACTCAGACACACCTATCCTTCCTGGGTTAGGCTGTCTAGAGGGAATGCAGTGTAGCTGTCACCCACCCCAGACATGTATTGGAAATAGGCTGTCAGGCATACAGAGCAGTAAGTGCAGAGAAATGTCCACTTTATAAAAGTGACATTTCTAAAATAGTAATGTTTAATCCAACTTCACCGGTGAGGAGGATTTATCATTACCATCCCAAAAATGTGAAACATGAAAAAGCTACTCTTCTCTGATCAGGAATTAACTGCTTAAAAATGTATTAAGGAAATCCAAATGATAGCCTATGAGAGGGGTAGACCTCACAATAGTGAAAAACAAATTTGGGTGTTAGTTACTACCAGGACATGCAAAAGAGAAAGGTACATGTCCTACCTTTTACTTACATAGCACCATGCCCTTAGGGTTATTTAGGGCCTACCTTAGGGGTGGCTTATGTGTAATAAAAGGTGAGTTTAAGGTTTGGCAATTAGTTTTAAATGTCAAGTCGAAGTGGCTGTAAACTGCTCACACAGGCATTGCAGTGGCAGGCCTGAGACAGGTTTGAAATGCTACTTCTGTTGATGGCACAATCAGTGCTGCAGCCCACTAGTAGCATTTAACTAACATGCCCTGGATATATGGTATACCACCTTACAAGGGACTTACAAGTAGATTAAATATGTCAATCAGCTATACACCAACTACACACATGTTTAGGGAAGATGCCCATGCACTTTAGCACTTATCAGCAGTGGTAAGGTGCTCAGAGTTTTATGGCCAACAAAAAGAGTTCAGCAAAAAGAGGAGGAGGAAGGCAAAACGTTTGGGGTGACCCTTCAGAGAAGGCCATTTTCCAACACAATTCTATAAATATTTGCAGTTGTGCCACGCCCTGGTGACTTACAACCCCACGTTGTCTGACTTTTCCAAGCACAACCTCCTGGAACCCAAGGTCACCATGAGCCCACTGGCAAAGGGTGCAATCTCAATGCTATTCAAATCACTAGTTGCCAACACCCAGTCCCACTTTACGAACTGGAGGGACGATGGGAGGAATGGGTGGGCCCCCAGGGTGAGAGGGACTGTCGCAGTGCCAAAATGATCACGAGAGAGATGGCCATTTCAACAAGTCTGCGTCTTGTTGCATTGAAGTACCTCCACCTGGTCTATCTCACTCCTAAGCAGCTAGGAAGGATGGGAACACTTTGCAGTGCTGCATGTCCCAGATGTGCAAGACACGACTGCAAGTTCTTCCGCATGGTTTTGGAGTGTCCAGTTATTGCCCGGACCTGGACCAAGGTTTTCTCTACACTTTCTTGAATCATAGAACACCCAGTCGACTGCTCACCCCTTGTTGCTCTGCTAAGGATCCTTGAGGATGTGGGTGTCCCCAGGGGCAAATATGCCTTGGTGGGAGTGGGGGTCATAGTTGCCAAGAAGGAGGTTGCGCGTCATTGGAAATCGGCCCACGCCCCCTCGCAAGCTGAGTGGAGAGCGGCGATGGACTGGTGCATGAAGCTTGAGGAACCCATATACACAGCAAGGGGGTGCTCCCACAAGCAACGCAGGATCTGGGGCAGATGGTGGGAATCAGGGGCGGCTCCTCCGCAATGTCTGAGCGTCGCCCCACTGTCTCAGAGCTAGCAGGTGAAAAATAAAATGATATTCTATCATAGTTTTATTTTTCACTTGCTGGCTGAGCCAGAGTGTGTAAGGAGGGGTGAGGCTGAGGCCATGGGAGGGGGAGGAGGATTTGTTTGTGCACTTCTAAATGTGCATGTGTGTTTGGCCGGCCGTCTTAGGCCAGCCATACACACATGCACACTTAGGTGTCTCCAACCAGACTGTATTGAACAGCTGGGCTGGAGAAACAGCAGACTCCTGTGCCTGAGCGGAGCGTCAAACGAGCCCGCTCAGGCCAATCCCCGCGCTGCTCTCATGGCATGAGAGCAGCGCGGGGATTGCACAGGGAGTCTGTGATGCTGCCCCAGTGCCTGCTGGGACAAGGAAGAATACCAAGGTGCGATGCAACGTGGGAGCCGGTTAGCAGAGCTTCAGGTAAGTCCTTTAAAAAAAATATATATTATTAACCTCCCCGCGATTCCCCTCCCTGCACCCCCTCCACCCGCCCACCACCTTTTGTTTGTGGCAGCCGCCACACTGGTGGGATTACTATAGTATACTAGTGCTTTAAAATAGGCGTCAGAAATACCAGCTGTACAGGAGCCGTGGTACTCACATTTATTCATAGTACAGTGATTAAGGTATATCTTTTTTTAATTTTCTTTTATTTCTGTTTTCCATTGCCACACATGTATAAACTCAATAAAATGTGTTTATCAAGTGTGTATGTTTCTTAAATTATTGGATGGAAGAGTTGGCACACTTGATTGGATTTGTGGATGTTTTATCACAAACATTGGCTGCATATTTATGAGGCAAATTAAAAGGAGCCTGGAACAAGTGCAAACCTTGACTTGACTATCGTGTAGTTGAAGTACAGCAGTGCACCTGTCTTTGCTTTGGTTCAGTAGGGAAGATGCACCCTTTTTGTTTTTTCTGTTGTCGAAGCCCTATTCTGAACAGTACCAATACTTAGAGTAGGCTTTGGTCCAGCTCACTGCTTGGGCCAGCTTATTGCTTACCATTGGTTGACTTTTTTGTCAAACTATTTTGCTTGCTTCCTATTCAACAACATTCTTTCCTCTTCTTGTGTTTGTCCCTCCCTTGGAGCTTCTTTATCATTTTGATTGGATAACTTGTATCCTTTCCCTGCTTATACTCAGAGTAATGTTTTCTTTTTTCGTTTTTCTCTCACCACTTCATGGGAGTACATGTCTTTTCTTGATCTCTGCCCAGTGGCGGCTGGTAGGAGACTGTGGCGGGGGTGGAAGAGGCGGGGGGGGTAGGAAATAAATAAATAATACAACTAACCTGCACGTCGCCAACTGCCGCCTTCAGCCGCCGCCTCTCGCAGGAACAGGAAGCACCAAGGCTTCTAGACTCCCCTAACCAATCACAACGCTGCTGATAACAGCGTCATGATTGGTCTGAGCGCCGTGGTTCGGAGCTCAGAGAGGGAGTAGAAGCCTGGGCATGTTCTCCACCCAGGCTGTAATGCAGCCTGAGTGGAGAACATGCAAAGTGAGCATGACTGTTTGGCCTACCCGAGAGGGCTGGCCAAACAGTTATGCGCTCGTTCGAGTGGAGCAACCACTTCTCCTTCCTGTGATGCGGGGAACTCAGCCCACTCTGCCCTAACCTGGCGGCAACTACAATACAAATAATAAAATGATAATTATGCTACGTTATAGTCATTTTATTTTTCCCATGCACTGCTTTGAAGCAGTGGGGCGACACTCCTACGCCTTAGCGGAGGAACCGCAGCTGTCTCTCCCTTATGTTCTGTTTCCTCTGTCAATCTCCATCCCAATCCTGCGCGCTTCATGTTTCCCTCCACCTGTTGCCCCTGCGTGTCTATTGCTTTTCCTGACCCTCAGTTGTTTTTAATTTTATTTTTTCAAAAGTCTCCACCGCTCCCCATGCTCTGCTAATGCTTTTCAGATCCTGTTGCTATCCGCCCCTTGCATTGATGTTTACTTATTCCCCCACCTGCTTCTCTCTTCAGGCTTTTTTAAGTCTTTATTTTGATGTTTTGGAGGCCCCAGAAGATGCAATTTGCTATTGAGTGCTCCTTTTTAGGTCGAGCCTCGAGTAGCGCGTAAGCGCTGTTTGGCGAGACTTTAAGTTAGGGGGTTTCGAAAGCTGACCAGACGCTCGTGCGTCATGGCCTTTTCCCTGCGGTTACGCGCGCGGCAGACATCTGTTTCCAATTATCGTGCCCAGACGCGGGCGCGATAATTGGAAACACATGCCGGCCGTGCGGGCAAAATGCCATGACGCACGAGCGTCTGGTCAGCTCAGCAGGCTGCCGCGCTCGCGCCCGCTCCACTCTGACGCTGCCATCTCTGCTCTGCTGTCCAGCGCTTCACTTGTCTTTAATTGTTGGTGGCACAAAAGGTTAGTTAAATTCTGCAAATATAATTTTGCTGCAGATTGTTAATTTTCTTTTTCCGTCACTGTCTTATTCCTACAAAGCCTCCGTATCGTGTTTCGGTTCAAAGCCTGTCCGTCTCTCGCCGTCTCTTTTCTCTTTCCCTTTTCTTGTTTATCAAGTTTCTTTACTGGACCCTGGTCACTAAAGACTACACGTGGTCTAGACTAGCAAGAAATTTTTTTTTCAGAAAGGTTCTTCACTAGAAAGTCAGTGGGGCTGAGGGTGAGGCAGTCACATGGCTGGTTTAGACTTAGAATGTTTATTGAGTCTGTGATCTTGCATGGAGGACATCGTTTTTAGTGCTGTGGACAAGTACAGGCCAACACTTCAATAGCATCAGAGCCATCTACCACCCCTTTTTATGATGTATGTCACCGAGATGAATGCAACAAAACGTGTAGCAATTAGCATTTTTGCACGTTTTGATACACGTAGCAATATGCCTTTGTTTCTGAATAATTATCGTGGAGCCCTGTTTTAAAAGGCATTGAAATGGAAGGTTTATTGCATTTGCCCCACACAAACCTTATGATGTCTTGATTTCTACTCCTCTCATTCTGATTTCCACATTATCTTTTGCAAACTTCTGTTCTGTTTCCACTGCCATGAAGTCGACGCAGATGTTTATAAGAGTGATTCTTTGATGTCAATTTGGAAAAGTTGTGAGCAACATACTTCTTAACTCGATGATCAAGGGGAATCAAAACACAGCTTTATTACAAGACAGGAGGTTCTATTCTTGTTGTTTTATTATCGTAGACCATAATTCAGAGTAACAGTATATTTGATTCTGCTCCACCCGGGAGGAACTAGACACACAGAACAAGCATTGGCATAGCAAATAGGTCTCGCTTTTGGGACCTTATAAGTGTTTACCCATGCAACAGTTGATGTTGTTGCACCAAGGATATTGTGCTGCATAACTAAATACTTATAAGGTCCCAAAAGCGAGACCTATTGGCTATGCCAATGCTTGTTATTTAATGTGCTTTTGTCTTTTTGTTTTTTTTTGTATTTACTTCTTAAAGATTAGTGGGCGCTATCTTGAAATGGTAAATTAAAAGTAAAAAAGTGGCTTTGGTGATACAAACACACATGTAAATATGCTGTGGCTCCTTTTTAAAAAAATGTTTTCGATGCTGTTGTTCATCCACAAACAACCATTTTTTTCTTTATGCTGATGTGGTAATGCTTCAGGAAAAAGCATTCGCAAAACCTTAAGGTCAGCCAATGCTCTTGAAAGTCGAGACCTATTGTTTTTTACAGTGCTCGTTTCAAATTGACAACTACGTGGTAAACAATAGAGCTATACTGACAAATAGGTACAGAATACGTTTATTCTGATGTAAGAAACACACATCCCTGAGAATGTAAACATTGTGCTTTGGGTAGTGCAGAGGTTTGAAAAGTGGACGAACAATCTCCCTTTTCAGCATTTTAAGGTGCGGCGTGTACGTACATGCTTCGGAGAGTTTGTGTGGGGAGTGTACTGTGTACTATTTATATCTGAGAAACTCATTCTGCTGTCGGCCCGCAGGGTTTTTATTCCTGAAATTGGAAAACCTAAACGTCACCGTACTTCATTTCTAAAATCTTGCATTGTAACTTCTTCATTAGAGTTTCAGTTTCAGCTGTTAATGTCGCAGGTGATTCATGTGACTCTACCGACTCAGACCGAAGAGTCCATTTTGTATCTGATTTAAACTGAAGAGCGGGAGTTGAATAAGATGTCTAGTCTTGACTGTTTGGACTAGTCTCCCTGCCAGGCTCAAGCATTTGGGAGGGAGGGGGGCAAGCCAAACCGAGACCAATTTGTGTGTGAAAAAGGCCGCTTTATTGAAACAGGTGCATATCACATTTAAAAACCTGGCCACTGCCTTACAAAACTAACACCTCACTATACATCAAATAAGCTGACCCCTGATTCCCCACCCACACCCTTACGATCCCCTCTGATGTGACCTCACCCTGCCGTTAACATAACAACAACATTACACAGTATTGCAGTTAACATTCCTGCCCTCCAATAAAACCCAAATCCCTTACCTGCCTTTCTGCAACTGTAACTAACAAACGTCTACTCTGAAACTTAGCCTACCTGCCTACCCTTTCCCTGCTCACAAACTTCCAACACTTAACCAAAAACTTCTGGCAACCCTGGCCAACTTTTAAAAAACCCGCCACCCAGGAAAAAGGGGGGGCCTCCCCCCTTTTTTCTGCCCCCCTCTTCCTCATAGGTCTATCTTCCCAGGTGGCTTTGAACGTTTAGAGTCTTAGCCAAAAACTTATCTAATTTCCAAAAGCTACAAGTCCATTCCCCATCGCGAAAGGTGAACCCCATCTGCCCTAAAACACTCTACCATGTCAAAACGCATTTCCGTAAGTGCCATCCTACCAAAATTTAGCTCCCTACAAAGGCGAACCATCTCTGTGTTGAGTCTCCTCCTGGCTCTATCTACTGCCCCTGGATTAACAGCCCTCACGCCAAGTTCTACGGGGAACAAATTCCATCCAGATGACTAAGCAGCCCGACCACTGCTTTTTTATCAGTGCCAAATCCCTTTTCATGCTCCTCATCAAAACGATGCCCTTCTCTTTAACCAAGTCATTTTCCCCTAAATGTATAACCAAAATATCTGGGCACCTGCCCGCAACCAGCCTTCAGTCAAGCAATTAATTAATTATTTCCTTAACATCCCCCCTTTATCCTTCCATGATACTTTAAACAGATTTTTATTAAAACCTAAATCTTCTCCAAAATAACTCTTGCGGGCCTGGACCTGGGCCCATTTCACGAAGGAATGCCCCACTACCTAAATTGACATCTCCACGGAGAGGGGGCCAGCCACCGAACCTGAAACGAGAAAAACTGAATGAACTTAAGCATTATTACTAACCGCGCCAATACCACCAACATTGCTCTGCAGGTAGCGCTTGTAGCAGTCTGATGACCATCTACCCAGCCGCATGATGTCCCCCTGCCCCCACCCACCGTTATTCGCCTCAGAAGCTGCACCAATTCTGAAAGAATGTGTCCCAAAGTCCTCGCCATCGATTCCCATATTCTTTAGCGCCTTTCTCAAATCTGACAAAAACTGGAAAGCTGTGACCTTGCTTCCCTTTGCATGCGCAAAGACTAACCCCTCACTTCCTTTGGAGATTGCCCTCCACTTTGCTTCCCACCTACAAGGACAAATTATCTTAGGTAAGGATGCTTGCAGTGACCCAATCCCCCAAAACCCCTTGCTCTGTTTTTTTATCTGCCCAGCCAAATATGAACCCCTTCAATACGCACAACCCCATTTTCCCCCTGAATCCTCCCACCCCTTCTGCCCCCCAACAATACAGATACTCTGCCTCAAAAACATCCACACCCTCAATGTGGAAAATAAGCAAGTCTCAAACCCGTCCGAGCAAATGAACGGCAATGCATGGATTATTTCCCCGAGCAATTGCCAAGACAAAGTCTTCTCAGCCCGTCTCAACTGACCTTGTTCCTTGGCCCAGCCCTCCAGCCTTCGCGTCCCCACTTCACCCGCTGACGGTGAATAGGCCCATAATAGTTTACTACAAAGGAGATTCCGGCTCGCTTCCCTGCAATTGTAACTCGCGCTAAACCTCTTTCAATCGTAACCAGAATGAATTGAACGACATCTTCCCTCCTATGCTCCGTCTTGGAACGCCGCTGGGCGCCTGAGAGCAAAAACTCCTTCCAAGCTAAGTTCTATGCTACCCTAGTGGATTTAGCCAGGGACCCTACCACCATTTGTAGCATACTGTGTTGCCTACGTACCATAACTGCTGCAGCATGGGCGTCTGGGTCCTGTCCGCGTCCTTGGCTAGCCCCCGGAATCTCCCCCAATGTGAACGAGACCAAGCCTCCGCTATGTCATTGTCCACCTGGCACATGTAAAGCTCTCAACGCTATACCATGGCGCAAACAGCCTAAAACAAACACCCTCCAAAATTTCAACACCTGTTCGACCCCTGTTGACTGGCGATTCGCTACCTCCACTACTGTCATATTATCCACTCTGAAGGCCACTTTCTTGTGGGCAAGCCATTCCTCAGGCCACTGTCCATCACACCATCTGCCTTGCCAGTAGAGGCCAAATCCTTTACCACCTGCCGCGTCAGAGAAAATTTTGTACATCCCATATTAGGTCGTCGTCTCCCCCCAGTGGAAACCCATTGAAACCTTGCAAAAAGACCCTCCACATTCTCATGTCTTCTCCCACCCCTGCTGACAAGCGCACATGGTGGTGCGGCGGCCTCTGGCCCGCCAAATCCCTGCCCAATCTCCTGCAAAAGGTCCTCCCTACTCTCCCTAGCCTACCTGCAAAATTGAGATGTCCCAGCAACACCTGAATATCTTTGACTATCATTTTATCCCGAGCCAGCATCTCATTGAGCAGTCCCAACATCTTTTGTTTTTTATCCTCTGGCAAGCGTGCCTGCATTATCCTGGAATTGATTTCTATACCCAGAAAAGACAGCGCCGTGCTGGGCCCCATTGTCTTCTCAGGAGCCAAAGGCACTCCCAATTCCCTCATCAGCTCTTTGAAGTTTTCCAGAGCCACCTGGCACCCCATGGAGCCTGAGGTGCCCCCGAAGAAGAAATCATCCAAACAATGCGTCACCAACTAGTGACCCGTGCGTTTGAATACAGCCACTGCAGGAAAGTGCTAACACACTCAAATAATGCGCATGACATAGAACAGCCCATCTGTAATGCTTTGTCCACGTACCATCTCCCTTGAAATGGATGCCCAGAAGATCCCAATCGTCTGGATGGACTGGAAGCAAACGGAAAGCCGACTTTGTCGCATTTTTCCTTTTCTGCTGTTGTGCCCGCCGTCACAACCAGGGACATGGCCGCGTCAACTGAGGAATATGACACAGTAGCCTCTTTTTCATCAATAAATCCTTCACTGAGCTCCTCTCTGGCCATGACAAGTGCTGAATAAGCTGGAACTGCCCTTTTTCCTTCTCTGGCACCACCCCAATGGGTGAAACAATATTTTGCCCTTTCTGCTGTTGCGCCCGCCGTCACAACCAGTGACATGGCCACGTCAACTGAGGAATATGCCACAGTAGCCTCTTTTTCATCAATAAAATCCTTCACTGAACTCCCTTCTGGCCATGACAAGTAATGAATAAGCCGGAACTACCCTTGTTCCTTCTTTGGCACCACCCCAATGAGTGAAACAATCAGATTCCCCATAGGCCAGTCCATGAAGGGGCCCACCATCCTACCCTCCCTCACTTCTTTATCCAATTTCTCCTGTACCATGTGAGTATGTTCTTCTGCTGCCTGCAAATTTTCGGCCCATCTTCTGACCCGCGGACCCCCTTACCCTAGACGAAAACCCCATCTGAAACCTTCCTTTGCATACCTCTGCAGCCTTCTGGTTGTCATAACCCTGTAAGGCTGCCTCCCATTTATCTATGTTCACCGGTGTATGAGCCCTTCGGCCCAGCCCCCTTTACAAGCCCTTCGATCCCTAAATTTCTCATCGTACTGTGCCCACGCCTACCCCCCGGTAATCTGCGCTTTCCTAATAACGTCCATGTATTTAAATAGAGCCACGCCTCGTTCCGGATATTTCTCACAGTATATGCTTGCGTAAATTAAAAAGGGGCTGCTGTCCAATTTTCAACTGTTAGAGGAACCCTTGGCCAGCTCATACTCCTCTTCTTTAGACTCCTCTTTCGCGCGTACCTCTCTTATGCAATAATTTGAGCATTTCGACATATTCTCCCTTCCAGATGCGCTCCTTAGTTGCCAGCCTTAAATGCGCTCCTAGAGGCTTTAGTAACCCCCATGCAAGGAAACTTTTTAATCTTCAGTTCTTTACTCTCCACTTTATCTTTTTTCCCATTATTTGTCCCTTCCCCCTTTGTCAGTTGTCTCCCTGCTTTTATTATCCTCCCTATTAGTTGTCACTTACCATTATCCTCAGTGTCCACGCCAATGTCTAATACGTACTTACCCTTCCTCAGCCTACCTCCCTCTACCCCCCTCTCTTCATCCCCCCCTGTCCCTACCGATACCATTCCCGGCTTCCCCCCCCCCTTTTCTTGTGCTTTACCTGGCTCCAAGGAGGATACCCGTGTTGCTGCAGTCCGCTTTAGCCAATGGGCCTGTGACCTGTGCCAATTTTACTGACTTCCTTGCCGGCTCCACCGCCTTTCTTGTAACCTGTAACATACTACCCCTTCACTTTCTTCTCCTACTTCGCCTTCTTCCAGGCTTTCTTCATCAAAGTCTAATTCCTCTCGCGACAATCTCCTTGATGGCCCCTATCAGGCCCCCAACTCTTTGCCCCGGGCGATGCCCACTGCACCTGCCTGAAATCCCCTTCCATTCTTGTTTGCGTATTCCTGCGTCCTTGTTGTCCTGTGGACCGCTTAGGTCTGTCAGGTGTTGGGGCCAGCGAGACCGCTCTGGGCCTACTTCTGCCAGCCACGACGGGATCCCCCGCAGGTAACTCGCGTGCTGCGCGAGGCTCCGCCCTCCCTTCTCATCGGCGCCCCCGAGCCGCTCCCAGCTCTGCCAAGTCCGCACCACGACGTTGCCCCTCCACCTGAAATATAAGTGACTGGTCTGGTGTGCTGGGCCTGTGTAACCCCTCCCCTACGTCCCTTCTCCTCTTCCTACTTACCCCTAATGTACTCTCTGCCCATCCCTGACCACCTTTAAACAAATCATTCATCTCCTGATCACTAACCCCCTTTTCCTCCCCTTCACTCCATTGCAGCCCGGCCGTAACCGCTGATGGTTGGCGAGGCCCAATGCCCGACCCTAGAGGCGCCCTATCCTGCCCTGCGCCTACCCTCTTTTTGCCCCCCTTCCTGCGACAGCCCTCTTGCCACTATCCCTGCCGTACCACCTTGAGCCATATATGCAGCTACCTGCCCCAACCCGCTTACCCCCCCCACCTCCTCGTTCCATGAGGTGAAATAGTCGCGGCACCTCCCATGCATGGCTACCCCCTGCTGGCTCCATCTCCCCGGGGAAATCCTCTTCCCCCCAGAATACCCCAAGAGTTGTACCCCTCCCTCCCCCAGCCCCGACTCCTCCCTGCTCTTCTCCATTGGGGACCTCACCAGGCTACCCTGCTCTTGCTGGCCCCAGCCGGGGTCCAGCTCATCCCCAAAATTGCCAACATCATCATCATCCCCTTGGGCCCCCCCCCAGCACTCTTTCATCCCATACCCCCATTCCCCCCCCTTTCATGACCTGCAGAAACCTCCCTCATAGAGGCAGCAGCCTCCGATCGCTCTACGCCCCACTCCCCCCGCCTCCCGCTGTGCATATCCTGCTGCTCTGAGGACCACGGGCTCATTCAACCCCGTCCCCTGAGCAGACCGGACCTCTCCTGAGCGCTCTGCCGGAGAAGCGCGAGTCGCGCTCCTCCGGCAGGCCCCGCCCCCTACGCACACGCGCCGGAGCCTTCGAGCGATCCCGATGCTCTGGCAGGCCCGCATTCTGGGGCCGCTTTCCTGGCATATGAGCGGCCCCGAAGACTCACCTCCCTCATCCTCGAACGCTTCAAGGAGCTACAGGCCGCGATGGCGGCCGCCACCCCCCCTGCCGAGGCACGCCGTGGGGGGGGGGGGCGCACATCTCCCGCCGCTTCAGGGATCAGCTTCCAGCACTCTATAATCCCGCATATTAACCCAGCAAGAAAAGCTACCCAAAACGCTAAAGCTAAAACTGCCTTCAAAAAGCTAAACCGCCTACACTACCCTGCTCCCAGCCACCAGGTCACCAGAACCTAAAATGGTGGCTGGGGACATCCTGCGCAAGCCCTTATTACTTTGGGCTATAATTGGGCTATAATTAACCAGCCCAAATTACACGGTGTTCGGCTGCCCCCCAAACCCCTCTTGGGGCATTAGTGTCGTTTGCTCCCAGATCGCAGTTGATAGGCGTGTGCAGCTTAAAGAACACAAATCAGCATTGTATGACTACAGCCCACTCAAACGTGGGTAAGAAACAATAATTCTAGTCAACTTGGTTTTTACCCATTAAAATTCTTCTGCACATGCCTTATGCATGGGTTCATTTTACCATGTTCAATTAGAAAGAAAACTCACCATAGGCTTATTAACATAGAGTGAAAATTAATTATGCAATCAATTTCTAGAATAGCAACCCTTTATTTCACTGTCTCTGTAATGGTTTCACACTCAGATGCCGCGCAATCATAAAGTATTGCTAACTAATGAAAGTTGCACCAGTGGCGGTCTTGAGAAGGTCTTCTTGCTCACTTCTCACAGACTCTATCGCCATTCATGGTGTCAAACATCATTAAACGGAAAGAAGCGCACGAAACAGGAAGTCATTGACTGCAAAACTGAACTCCTGTTAGTGGAGCTGCAATCGCAGGTGCATTGCTCTGTTCACTCCAACCGAGTCAAGGTTAGAAAGCCAATAGGTCTCGCCTTTGGGACCTTATAAGTGTTTAGCTGTGCAACATTTGATGTTGTTGACGAAAGGATATTGTGCTGCAGAAGTAAATACTTATAAGGTCATAAAGGGGAGATATATTGGATATGGTAATGATTGTTTTTTTTTTTTTAAGGACAAGAAGTGATTTTAGGCTGCGGCTGCCACTTAGCGTACCATATTATACGTAGACGTTGTAGCTATATTTGAGAGAGGTAGAGAGAGAGGTAGAGAAGTATAGAGAGAGGTAGCGAGGTAGAGAGAGGTAGAGAGGTGTATAGAGGTAGAGAGAGAGCTAGACAGATGTAGAGATGTAGAGAGAGGTAGAGAGGTGGACAGAGGTGGACAGAGGTAGAGAGAGGTAGAGAGAGGTAGAGAGAGGTAGAGAGAGGTAGAGAGAGGTAGAGAGGTAGAGAGAGGTAGAGAGGTAGAGAGGTGGAGAGAGGTAGAGAGGTGGAGAGAGGTAGAGAGGTGGACAGAGGTAGAGAGGTGGACAGAGGTAGAGAGGTGGACAGAGGTAGAGAGGTGGACAGAGGTAGAGAGGTGGACAGAGGTAGAGAGGTGGACAGAGGTAGAGAGGGTGGACAGAGGTAGAGAGGTGGACAGAGGTAGAGAGGTGGACAGAGGTAGAGAGGTGGACAGAGGTAGAGAGGTGGACAGAGGTAGAGAGGTGGACAGAGGTAGAGAGGTGGACAGAGGTAGAGAGGTGGACAGAGGTAGAGAGGTGGACAGAGGTAGAGAGGTGGACAGAGGTAGAGAGGTGGACAGAGGTAGAGAGGTGGACAGAGGTAGAGAGGTGGACAGAGGTAGAGAGGTGGACAGAGGTAGAGAGGTGGACAGAGGTAGAGAGGTGGACAGAGGTAGAGAGGTGGACAGAGGTAGAGAGAGGTGGAGAGAGGTAGAGAGAGAGGTAGAGAGAGAGGTAGAGAGAGAGGTAGAGAGAGAGGTAGAGAGAGAGGTAGAGAGAGAGGTAGAGAGAGAGGTAGAGAGAGAGGGTGGAGAGAGAGGTAGAGAGAGAGGTAGGAGAGAGAGGTAGAGAGAGAGGTAGAGATGTAGAGGTAGAGATGTAGAGGTAGAGATGTAGAGGTAGAGGTAGAGAGAGGTAGAGGTAGAGAGAGGTAGAGGTAGAGAGAGGTAGAGGTAGAGAGAGGTAGAGGTAGAGAAAGAGATGTAGAGAGGTAGAGGTAGAGAGTGGTAGAGAGAGAGGTAGAGAGTGGTAGAGAGAGAGGTAGTGAGGTAGAGAGAGAGAGGTAGTGAGGTAGAGAGAGAGAAAGGTAGAGCGGGAGAGAGGGAGAGGGAGAGGGAGAGAGGGAGAGGGAGAGGGAGAGAGGGAGAGGGAGAGGGAGAGAGAGAGCGGTAGAGAGATACAGGGGTAGAGTCAGAGGTAGAGTGGCAGTGAGGTAGAGAGGGAGAGGTAGAGAGAGAGGGATAGGTAGAGAGAGAGGTAGAGAGAGAGAGGTAGAGTGGTAGAGAGAGATAGGTAGAGTGGTAGAGAGAGAGAGGTAGAGAGAGGTAGAGAGAGAGAGAGGTAGAGAGAGGTAGAGAGAGAGCGAGGTAGAGAGAGAGGTAGAGAGAGAGGTAGAGAGAGAGGTAGAGAGAGAGGTAGAGAGAGAGGTAGAGAGAGAGGTAGAGAGAGAGAGAGGGAGAGGGAGAGGGAGAGGGAGAGGTAGAGAGAGGGAGAGGGAGAGGGAGAGAGAGGTAGAGAGAGGGAGAGAGAGGGAGAGAGGTAGAGAGGTAGAGAGAGGTAGAGGGAGAGGTAGAGAGAGGGAGGTAGAGAGAGAGGTAGAGAGAGAGGTAGAGAGAGAGGTAGGAGAGAGAGGTAGAGAGAGGTAGAGAGGTAGAGAGGTAGAGAGGTAGAGAGGTAGAGAGGTGTATAGAGCGAGGTATAGAGCGAGGTATAGAGAGAGGTAGAGGGAGAGGTATAGAGGGAGGTAGAGGGAGAGGTAGAGGGAGAGGTAGAGAGAGAGGTAGAGAAGTATAGAGAGGTAGCGAGGTAGAGAGAGGTAAAGAGGTGTATAGAGGTAGAGAGAGAGCTAGACAGATGTAGAGATGTAGAGAGGTAGAGAGGTGGACAGAGGTAGAGAGGGGTAGAGAGGGGTAGAGAGGGGTAGAGAGGTGGACAGAGGTGGACAGAGGTGGACAGAGGTGGACAGAGGTGGACAGAGGTGGACAGAGGTGGACAGAGGTGGACAGAGGTGGAGAGAGGTGGACAGAGGTAGAGAGGTGGAGAGAGGTAGAGAGGTGGAGAGAGGTAGAGAGGTGGAGAGAGGTGGAGAGAGGTAGAGAGGTGGAGAGAGGTGGAGAGAGGTAGAGAGGTGGAGAGAGGTGGACAGAGGTGGACAGAGAGGTAGAGGTAGAGAAAGAGATGTAGAGAGTGGTAGAGAGTGGTAGAGAGAGAGAGGTAGAGAGTGGTAGAGAGAGAGAGGTAGAAAGAAAGAGAGGTAGAGAGAGGTAGTGCGGTAGAGAGGTAGAGAGAGAGGGAGAGAGAGGGAGAGAGAGGTAGAGAGAGAGGTAGAGAGAGAGGTAGAGAGAGAGGTAGAGAGAGAGGGAGAGAGAGAGGTAGAGAGAGAGAGAGAGAGAGGTAGAGAGGTAGAGAGAGAGAGAGAGAGAGAGAGGGAGAGAGAGAGGTAGAGAGAGAGAGAGAGAGAGAGGTAGAGAGGTAGAGAGAGGTAGAGAGAGGTAGAGAGAGAGATAGAGAGAGAGGTAGAGAGAGAGAGGTGGAGGGAGAGAGGTGGAGGGAGAGAGGTGGAGGGAGAGAGGTGGAGGGAGAGAGGTGGAGGGAGAGAGGTGGAGGGAGAGAGGTGGAGAGAGAGAGGTGGAGTTAGAGAGAGAGGGAGAGTTAGAGAGAGAGGTAGAGGTAGAGAGAGAGGTAGAGGTAGAGAGAGAGGTAGAGAGCGAGGTAGAGAGCGAGGTAGAGAGCGAGGTAGAGAGAGAGGTAGAGAGAGGGGTAGAGAGAGAGAGAGGTAGAGAGAGAGAGAGGTAGAGAGAGAGAGAGGTAGAGAGAGAGAGAGGTAGAGAGGTAGAGAGAGGTAGAGAGGTAGAGAGAGGTAGAGAGAGAGAGAGGTAGAGAGGTAGAGAGAGGTAGAGAGGTAGAGAGAGGTAGAGAGAGGTAGAGAGAGGTAGAGAGAGGTAGAGAGAGGTAGGGAGAGGGAGAGGTAGCGGGAGGGTAGAGAGAGATAGGTAGAGAGTTAGAGAGGTAGAAGGAGATGGTAGAGTGGTAGTGAGGTAGAGAGAGAGGCAGAGAGGTAGAGAGAGGTAGAGAGAGAGGTAGAGAGAGAGGTAGAGAGAGAGGTAGAGAGAGGGGTAGAGAGAAGGGTAGAGAGAGAGGGGTAGAGCGAGACCTAAAAAACATTAGGTAATCGTCACGCATCCAACACTGTTTCAATGTGCCATGTAGTAGACAACATCTCACTATCCGATGCTGCATGGGTCTTTGAGGGAGCTTCCATGATTAGATAATGAAAGCTGGCGGTGAATGAATGAATGAAGTCACAGACTTGGCTATGATGCAAAGGACATGCCTGCAGAAGACGGTTCAACACAGCTAGGAGAGATAAAGACTGCACCATCTCAGGACTATTCGCTCATGGCATAACACCAAAAACATGCCAGAGTACCATCTCACCACATCCTCGATTTTGCTACCAAACTACTATGTACGTTATATTATGCGGAGTTCTTGTAAATGCAAACACTGCACAATGCACTTGATGGAAGTTATGCAGAGCACTACTACTGGAGACACCCCTCAATTAACTCCTTTACACAGCTCTGGTCACCACAGTTCCACCAATTCGTAGAATAAAGAGGTGTTACTATCAGCCAAATTAATTTTCTTTTACTACTGCGAGGATGAAAGGCTGAGCTGGCCCTACGAGCATTCAACTCTGTAATTCTCGGGCTGCACGAGTTCACTGCGGCGAGAGCTTGAGCCGGCTGCGATAAATCCACAAAAATACATTACAAGGCGAGTTGTGTCTCAAAACTTCCATTAACAAGCGCGCGTGCCTCGCACGGCAGCAGGGGGAGGGGGGAGAGGAGGGAGCCTGCGCGATTCACTTGCGGGGGCGAGCGGCGCCAGGAGCGATAATTGCTACCATATGGCGCCGCTCGCTCCCGCAAGTGAATCGCCAAACATGCACGCGTTGCCATTGAAGGCAATGGAACGTGTGCACGTTTTAGGCTGAAAAGCCGAATCGATGGCAAAAGGTCTTTATGCCTATGCCTATGGTGAGGAAGAGCAACTGTTGGACGTGAATAAGGGGCAGAAGCAACACGGGGGATCAAATGGGCAGGAGCTGGCAGGGAAAAAGCACATTGGCGAGACAAAGAGCACGGCAGGGAGTGAGAAGCACACAAGGGAAAAACACATGCACTCTCAGAGTGCTAAAACAAAAAGAAAAAGCTAGCATCTGAAAAGGCAAGTAGGGGAAGGACATAGTAATGCGTCCATGCTCCAGGGGAGGAACAAACAAGAGTAAGGAAAGCCCACACAGCTAACATAAGAAGCAAGCAAATTTGAGTGACAATGAGCCAACCAATGGTTAGCAACAGGCAGGCTCTAAGCCTACTGTAAGCTAACAATATGTCTCGTAACACAAAGCACATGCGCTGTCTTAAGTGAGACCTAAAAAGGAAACAAACGTACCTATGATGCCACTTTGCATAAGCCAGATAGCCTAGGTGTGGACTGGTATCTGGTAGTAATACTTATTTTTGCTCTCAATATTGGCACCTAAATGTCTGAATATTGAAAAAGCATCAAAAAGCGTACAAATAAAGCAAATGTTTACAGTTCTTGAAGACATGTTGCATTTGCACAACCTCTGCTGTAATTTTGCATCCATCAAAAAGGTAGGAAATTAACTAAAGAATGGATATGCTAAGGCCAGCTAAAGAGAAATCTAGGAAACTGCTGGTCCAGTATTAAAAGCCATTAAAGAGAAAACAGAAAATTTCATCTGTATCGATGGAGGACAGAAGAAAAGAGATTATAGTTTGAGAGACCCCAAACAGGATCCCAGGGAATTAAAAGAAAAATGGAAAAAACAAAACTAGCATTACAAAGAATAAAAGGTTTAGCTGTAACATGGTTTAACGATTCACCAACAGACAGACTGGTGAATTGAAATCCAACATTTTCCTACCTACACAAATAAGAACTAAACAGGGCTACACCCAAAGCACCGATGAAACATTTCTCTCTGCTTCATCAATTGGCAAGTTTGCCTCAACGAAAGTACATGACAACAAAAGCAATTAACCCCATCTATAGGTTGGGGGTAAATGATCATGATCGATAAAAAGTTGCATTTGCTCCACTAGCCAAAAATAAAGAATTTCAAAGCTAATAAAAGGCTTAAATATCCAAATCACGCATCCACAAAAGTCTAAAGAGGTCATGGATTAGACAACCTAAAGTATACTATGCTTTTAAATTAAAAATGTTGACAGAAGGACGTACAATTTTCACGGTTGAGTGGGATGACAAATACAGAAACGCGATACACATTTTAGAGATACGCAAGACAAATGTTAGCTCATTTTGGAGCAATGTGGTAAAAGATTAATATTTTAGGGTAGGGCTGATCCTCTCTGGCCTTGATTATGGTAACTCCCTTTGCTTGGGCAGTCCAATATCAGTCACAAAAAAATCCAAGTCATTCAGAATGCGGCTGCTTGAATACTTTTAGGTATTCCTAAAACAGTCAGCTAGAGCAGCTCTCAAATCTCTTCATTGGCTGCCCATTAACTATAGAGTACAATTCAAGCAAGGTACTCTGCACCAAACATCAGGCAAAATATAAAGGGGGCCCACAGGCCCTGCAGCAGTTGATCAGCCCCCACTTGGCCAATAGAGTTCTGGGATCCAATAATTGGGGCCTTCTTACTGTCCCCAGAGTTAGAAAGGCTAGAGGTGGAGGCCGCACCTTCTCTTTTCCTGTTTCCAAACTCTGGAATTCGTTAACTACTATCAATTTGAGATTGGACGAAATCTTCCAGAGCTTTAGAAAGAAATTAAAAACCTATCTTTTCCCCTTGTCCCTTTAGGTACTCATACTCTAGCTAGTCCAGACAGCGCTGGGAAGCCCTGGTAGGGTAGTAGCCATGCACTTTATAAATCTGGTGAATAGAATAGGTATACAAGGAATCGTGAGCAACAATATCGCAGGTGCATTAGACCAGCGAAGGAAAACCAAAGGTAGCTGAAGAAGCAGACATGGGAGATGCAACTGGTTAATAGTATAAAGGCGACCAATGAACAAGATCAGAAGTAATTTATTAAGCTAAGAGTTGTGTTAAGTTCTTCTACACCAAATGCCAGTACGAGTTTTATAGACAGCTCAAGAGATCACATACAGTAAACTAGGGAAGAAACAGTTGGACAGTGTGTGAGGTTTTTTACGGGCTTTCTTAAAGTGAGAAAATTGGGTTTTACTCGGATGTCATGAGGCACTGGATAATTTATAGCAGTCAGAGCATTGTTCAGGAAAAGCGAAAGACTAGCTCTATGGAGCAACCAAGTTAGAAAGGGGACAAAGATTACAGAGTTGCGGTGGCCCGGGCACTATAGATTGACAATGTTGCTGTGTCATGAGGAAGTAACGAAAGAAGACCTGCAATGTTTATGCAGATTTCAGTTTGCTTACTTTACTGCAAAACCGGAAACAAAGTGCCAACATAAACGTCGACCAACTATGACAGAAACAGGTAAATGTCAAGGCATGCCGCAAAAACGCAACTATCTTAGAGATGTTAACCCTTCAGCTGCTACAATACCATTGACAATCATTAATGGAAGATCATCAGTGGCAACTTTAGTTATCAAAGTAACATACGTACTACCACCTTAAAACAGCACCTAACGTCAAGTGACACCGCTTTAAAGACCACGCCCAAGTCCTATAGAGCTCAAATCTGACAGCAGACATTAAGAATCCTTTGGAGAATTAACGTGTGGTGTTAGGGCTGTTTAAAATACGGAAATTCTCAAAGTAAAAAACGCCTCTGTGTACGATTCAGGTTAATGTTTTTTGCCATAATGGGGGTCGGGCGATTTGAAGCACTAATGTGTCAGAGGATGCCCCCTTTGATCAAGCCTCCAGTCAGTGTGTCACGGCAACCACCGCATCAACATTTTACGACTGAAGCATTGAAATGAGCACAGGAAGGGGAAAGGCGATGGAGACTGAGGAAAGTGCTCTCGCTCCATATAGGGCCTCACAACGGAGCACCGGATGATGGAGAACGACAAAGCACCAGCGTGGCCCACAGTAATTCGCTGCGAGACCGTGTGCATTCCCCGCGTGGGGTAAGCAGCGGTCCCAGCTCAGGCTATACTGACTTCTCCTGCGCGAGCCCAAGGGCAGCCTCCCTCCCGAGTACCAGCTGAACGTTTCCTGACACCGGAGCAGCCCAAAACTTCCATTAACAAGCGCGCGCGCCTCGCACGGCAGCAGGGGGAGGGGGGAGAGGAGGGAGCCTACGCGATTCACTTGCGGGGGCGAGCGGCGCCAGGAGCGATAATTGCTACCATATGGCGCCGCTCGCTCCCGCAAGTGAATCGCCAAACGTGCACGAGTTGCCATTGAAGGCAATGGAACGCGTGCACGTTTTAGGCTGAAAAGCCGAATCGATGGCAAAAGGTCTTTTTGCCTATGCAGCGCATGCGCGCTGCGTAGGCGAGACCTAAAAAGCAGCATTCTAAGCAAATGAGCACAGAACGTGGGTGTTTTTTTGTAAAACATTTCACATTCAGAAAAGAAGTGAGAGCCATTATGAAATGCTTCAACTCCCAAAAATGCACTCTTTCAAGTATATCTCCTCACATTCTGGGCAATGGCTGGAATGTGCGAGACTCCCATTCTGTTGCAGCTCCCTGTACATCTATCTCTTGTTTAACTCCTTGACTCACTTGCAGATGAGAGAAAACTCATCAGAAAGGCTGCCTGTGAAACACCTAAACCCTGGAACCATACCTCACTGGTGGCAGATCTTTCTACTGGCACCTCATAGCCTCCCTGATTTATTTCACAATACTCTGTCTCACAATTAAATGAGTAAATCTCTTCGGACGATCACCAACCAATCAGAGTTTTTTTGCAGGCACAGCCACACAGTGCTCTGCATATCCGACTATTCAATACCAACCTGCATTTCGAACAAATGTTAAATTCATTCTTATTAGTATCAAATGTTTTTTCAGAGTTCGGTAGTCTTAGTACCAATAAAAAGCTGTTTGATTAGGCTGGGCTCTGAGGCTGATGCTAGTGAAGCACCTCAGTGAGCTCATGGTGCATATAACTCCATCAGACATTGGAGGGTTGTGCATTCACTCTCCTTTGCTTCACCTATCTCTCGACACCCTTGCACGTGATCTAAAACCTAGGGCTCATCTTTGGCTCCGCTGTCCTTGCGGATGCCATCTCATGCATCAACCAGTGCAGTGGAGATTACTGCGGTGATGAAGAAACTCTGTGACTGCTATTCAAGCAGAGGGTCGAATTATAGTCCCCTGCCTTGTCCATTAGTTCCTGCGTTGCGGAGTCTGTGTATCTCTCGAAAGTGCTGCTCCAGTGCACTCTGACCAGATGCCTAAAGTCTGCCTCCAATAACTGGCTCTCTGCACTTGCGCCAAGATACAAAGTGATGATCCCACCCTGTGAAGTTCCTAGATGTGCCTCCTACCAGACTTCAGGAGGTAGAACAGATGCTTCAAGATCTACTGTTTATCCCGAGCATTTATGGAAGTAGTGTGTCTCTCTCTCTGTGGCTCTATCCCTTTGCCCCACCATCTGCTTTACAAACGTTTTGATGTAATTTTCTAATTGTGTAGCTGTCCTACCAACATAATAAATAATATAAATTTAGACGTATTTAAAAAAAACAATCTGTGCAACTCAATCCATTGACGCTATGTAGACAACTGCTGTAGTATGATATGGGGGCAGTTCCCTGTAGAAATATTTGTAAATCTCCTTACGCTTGTCAGTTTGGAATTGAAAGCTCTTCATTCCTAATGGCTGACATTGAGCAGGGGTGGCAATAGCAATTCATTTGTGGTGCATAATGTTGCAGTGCCTAAGGGTGATAGCAAGGCACACATCCTATTCTGACATGACTTGTCTCATGTGACTAGCTTGAATGCTCCTTGCCTCTGTTTAGCATCTTGGTATGAGCACCTAAGAGGTACTCATTTAACCACCCAGCTACTACCTGGGAGACGCACCCTTGATGGGAGACAGTAAAGCTTTGACGATCAGCATTGATTACATTATGAGCATGGTCTTCCCTAGGGCACCGCCTCCCTTTTCCCTGCTTCCAGGCTCTTATCTCCATTTTTTCAGATCCACAGTGGAGACGCTGGCAGGAAGATTCGCCCTGCCACGCTCCAGGAGGAGCGTGGCTAGCACAGGTGCGTGACCGATTACAGTCCTGGCAGGGGAGGCAGGAGGGAACCACAGGTGAACCGGGCTGGGGGCTGAGATAGCCTGGGGCCATATGATTCTCCCGCTAGGAAGTTACTTTTGAGAAAGCGAGGGAGAGATTTGGATTGTTGTTTATTTGTTAATTCATTGGTTTATGAACACTTGGAAACTGCTTCCATGTTCTGAGGCAGTTTTCCATCCAAGGAGCCCATATAAAATGCAATTACTGGTAGTCTTTCTGTTCTAGTCCTCCTCGGAGAGAGAGAGGAGGTATCATTTTGCCTAGTTTGTTTAGTGTGGGTTGCACTTTTTGTTTAAATCCATATTGCCTGTGAGCTCACTGTTGCAGGATGTTCGAGGCCCTCCTCCACCCACAGGCTCCTGCCTGCGCCTCATCCGTGGTGGTCCAGTGGGAGAGTACTCTGCTCTTCTGCCTCTGCCTCTCTTGCCTCTTTCATTTAGTGCCTTCTCTTTCTTTCTCTTCCTTCTCTTTCTTTCTCTTCCTTCGTCTGCCCTTGTGTCACTTTTCTCTTTTCACTCTCCTCTTCGATTTTCCCTCGTTTTCCCCCCGCCGCAGCTGCCCCCGCGGCTCCTCCCCTCTCCAGTGTAACGCTCCCACATCCCAGCTGACCCGCCCTCCCCCGATCCCTACTTAATGGCAGCTGCACCGCTGGCAAGCCAAAGGCGTGCCCGTCTGCGCCCATCCACGACCTGACCGCGACCAGCACCAGGGACCCTGGCCCTTGACCCGCCACTGCTGCAACTCCAGCACCCTCTACGATCTCAACCCCGACGCAACAACTGCCAGCTCTCGACGCCGAACAACACCCACGGCCCCCTCCTCTGTCTACACTGCTGCCGCACCTTCACCCACCTCCGTATCCCAGCAGCATCGCCCAACCTACCGGACATCAACGCTCACAAACCGCTCAACTGCATCCTTCTCAACGTACATTTCCTACACAGACACGCCATAGAAATCTGGGACACCTCCTCCCCACCTACTTGCCCTACGTTGCTTTCCTAATGGAAACCTGGACCAACGCCAACTCTGTACCCGACATCGCCTGCGCCATTCCCGATGGATACAAGATCTTGTGCAATGACCGCCCCTTCCTTCCAGGAGGAGGCATCGCCGTCGTCCACAAAAATACCCTCCGCATGACCACCCGCCCGGACGACATTACGACCCTCATGGAGCACCTCCACTTCCAGATCCAGACCAACCCCAAAATGACTCTCCGCTGAACCCTTATCTACAGGCCGCCCGGCCCCGCGCTCCCTTTATTGACGCCATCACCGACTTCATCGCACCCACGCCCTCGCATCCACAGACTACATCTTACTCGGAGACCTAAACTTCCACCTGGACAACCACGATGACTCAAACACCGCCTCCCTCCTAGAGAACCTCGCAAACATAGGACTGAAACAACTAGTCACTGTCCCCACGAACACAGTGGGACACACACTCGACCCCGTCATCACCGGAGGAAACAGCGTCTCCTACAGCCACACCACAGAACTCCTCTGGACAGATCACCACTGCACCCACTTCTCCTTCAAAAAACCCATCGTACACAAGCCTGTCCACTACCTCCCCCACAGAAGCTGGAACAAACTTACCGAAGACCAGCTCACCTCTGCCCTTGTCAGCACCCAACCTCCGACCTCGTCAGATGCAAACACCGCAGCACGGAACCTCCACCACTGGATCACGAACTGCGCCGACACACTCTCCTCCCCCCTCAAGAAAGCCACCACAAGACACAGCAAGAAAGCAAGCTGGTTAACCCCTGCATTCCAAGAATCCAGACGCTCCTGCAGATGACTCAAAGACATGGAAGAACAACAAAACCCCAGAAACACGTGCAGCCTTAAAAGCAGCCACCACCGCACATCAACAACTCATCAAATCCACAAGGAAGAAATCACTCCAAGACATAATCCTCACCAACGCACACAACACCAAAGAGCTCTTCTCCATCATCCAAACCCTGCAGCGAAACAACAGACGTCCCGCCCTCCCAAGACCTCTGCAACAGACTCGGCACCAGGGACGGCTCCTCCATGTGGGCGGAGCATCGCCCCACTGCTTTCTCGCAGTGCAAGAAGCAGAAACATAAAATGGTATTATAAATACCATTTTATGCTTCTGCTTCTCGCACTGCGAGAAAGCAGAAGGGTTTGGTTGGGGGCGGGCGGGTGGGCGGTCCTGCTCTTGGGGAGGAGTGGCTTGCCCACTCTGAGGGTGCTGACTGTTTGGTCGGCCCCCAGTCATACGCACTCTCCCTTTTCTCCATGTAGGCTGCATGGAGCCTACATGGAGAAAATGGCCTCCCCATAGACGCCTGTGTGGTCGGCGTCCCAGCCAATCACAATGCTGCCATTGCAGCGTTGTGATTGGCTTAGGGGAGGGGAGGGAGGCTGCCTGCTTCCGGTGAGGAGCAGAGACAATGACGCATGACCGGCCCAGCGAAGGTAAGTTAACTTTATTTATATTTAAAATTAACACCCCCCATGCGAGGACCCCCCTACACCGTGAGTAATGCTGGCCGCGACTGCTCAGCACCTTCTTCCACCACAAGATCAAGATGATCTACAACAACTTTGACAACCAAGAACACCTCACCGCTCCAGCTCCCCCCTCATGCGACGCCACAACAGCTCTGCTCAAATGGATTTCGCTCATGACAGAAAAGGAGAAAACACCTTGAAGACCATGAAAAGCGTCCACTCCTGAGCACCCTCAGACCCCTGACCACACCACATCTTCCACAGAGCCGTCTCTGCCCTCGCACCCGAACTACGTCGGATGATCAACTGCTCCTTCGAGACCGCCACCTTCCCCAACGACTGGAAATCCGCCGATGTCAACCCCTCCGGAAGAAACCCTCTGTGGACCCGACGGACCTCAAGAACTTCAGGCCCATCTCCCTGATTCCCTTCGCATCCAAGATCCTCGAAAAGGCCTTCAACACCCAGCTCACAAACTTAATCGAAGCTAACATCGTCCTGGACATCTCCCAATCCAGATTCCGAAGCAACCACTGGACCAAGACCGCCCTACTCGCCGCCACAGACGACATCCGTTCCCTCCTCGACTAGGGCGAAATGGCAGCACTCATCCTCTTGGGTGCATTCGACACCGTCTCCCATCGCACCCTAGCCACCAGCCTCCACGGCGACGGCATCCATGGCAAGGCCCTCGACTGGATCCGCTCCTTCCTCACCGGCAGAACTCAGTGGGTCAGACTCCACCCCCCTACCTCTCGGAACTGACAGACCAACTGTGGAGTGCCCCAGGGCTCCTCTGTCAGCCCCACCCTCTTCAACGTGTACATGGCCCCCCTCGCAACCATCATCAGAAACCATGGGCTCAACATCATCTCCTTCGCCGACGACACCCAGCTGATCCTCTCTCTCATCAATGAACCCAACATCACCAGACACAACTTCCAAGAAGGGATGAAAGCCGTCACAACCTGGATGAAGAACAGCTGCCTGAAACTCAACTCAGAAAAGACAGAAGTCCTCATTCTTGGCACCACCCCCTCCGCATGGAACGACTCCTGGTTGCCCTCCGCCCTCGGAAATACCCGACGGACCATGCACGAAACCTCGGCATCATACTAGACTCATCGCTCACAATGAACTGCCAGATCCGCACCGTCTCCTCAACCTGCTTCAACACCCTCTGCATGCTTCAAAAGTCTTTCAGATGGATCCCAACAGAAACCAGAAAAACTGTCACACACGCACTTATCAGCAGCAGACAGGACTACGGCAAGGCTCTCTACGCCTGAATCAACAAGAAACTCCTTCGAAAACTCCAGACTGTCCAGAACGCCTCAGTCAGCCTAATCCTCGACATCCCCCGTCACAACCACATCACCCAACACCTCCGTGATCTCAACTGGCTTGCAGTCGAAAGAAGAATAATCTTCAAACTCCTCACCCACGCATACAAGGCCCTTCAAAACACCGGACAGCATACCTGAACAGGTGTCTCTCCTTCCACGCACCCAAAAGACACCTCCAGATTAGCCCAGCTTTTTCTGGCCACCGTCCCGTGTATCAGCAAGACTAGAATGGAGGAAAGTCCTTCTCCTACCTCGCAGCCAAAGCCTGGAACACCCTCCACCTCTGGCAATCTCCCACACTGCCTCAGTTAAGGAATGACCACAAGACCTGGCTTTTCGGATTACCTCAGCACTCAACGGACCCGCCCACTTTCCCCCCCAGCGCCTTGAGACCCTCACTGGTGAGTAGCTGCGCTTTACCAACCTTGTTTGATTGATTGAGAGTGTAAGTGCCCTATTCACAAATGTATTTATAAATCTGTACCCAGAAACGTAGTTGTAATACTAGGTGCAGTTTTATGGTTTTTTCCCTATTCACAAACATTCTCAGTAGCACACCAAGGAAAGTGTGCCATTCATGGGGTTTCAGCCATAATACTGGGAATATTGTTGATATTCCCCTAATGTGGAGTTGTGCACCACGTTCCCATTCCCCACAGGGAGAAGAAAGCCCTAATGTGCAATTGCATTTTTTTTTCTCCACAGTGAAAACATTTTTCCTTCAGGATCAATTCTTTGCTACACACCTTAGGGGTTGTCTGTTCCTCTATTGAAATTGATTTGCTCCAGCCCAGCTCTTTGCCCAAGCAAATCGCTGATCATTTCCAGATTTGGGTAAGGGCTGGAATGGATTATGTGAATATTCACAAGTTTGTTGACATTTACATATTGAGGCTTGTTAGTCCCTCCTTAGTACCGCCTCCTCTTCATTTGTCACCACCCATGGCGACTGGCCCCTTTGCTTCGGTTGTTACATGGTACGTGCTATTTAGACTGGGAGCACTATTTTCTTTTTCAGTATCTCTTACTGCTAGCACGACGTGCTTTGGTGCCTTCCCCCACCCCCCGTTGTCCTGCCTTGTTTACACCCCCCTCCCTGCCGTTGTCCGTGCCTTCTCCCTCCCCGTGTACCCCCGTCCGCCCTCCCATTGTCCGTGATGCCTACCATTTGCAATACAATAGGTCTCGCATTTACGCAACTTTGAGCTATTGGCATTGTAAATGACAATGCCTTTTATTTATATTTTTGGTTTTTAAAACATAAATAAAACGCATTGTCATTTACAATGCCAATAGCTTAAACTCGCATAAATGCGAGACCTATTGCATTGCAAAGGCTTGTGTTATCTCCAGTCTCCTATTGTGCCGCTCTGCCACCTCCCAGCACGCACCGGGTGTTCTCTTCCTGTATATTGTCCACTCTCGCACCTGTGGCCTCCCCGCTGACTCGAAGCCAGTCAGTCCCCTCAGACGTGAGGGTTCAGCCCCCTGGGTGTGACGCGGAGTCCTGCTGTATGTGAAACCAGACGCCTGTCCCCCAGCGGGGCGGGCGCTGTACCTCCTCTGTGGGGGCCACTTCCAGCTCACAACATTTCCGGATGGACACCTCTGTTCCAGTTCTGGATTCAGTAGTTCGAGTGTTTCTTTCCAGACCTGTTAGTCCAAGAGGTGCACTTGGAACAAATCAAAGTGTCGTGAAAGTCCGGGATAGCGAGCGTGTAACCTGACAATCTTTCTTCCTGTACAGGAAGGGAACATCCCGATCTAATGCTAGTTTTCGACTAGGCAATGTTCTTTCTGATCTTGGCTTCTTTGGATTAAAAGGAATGCATGACCTGAATGAAAAAGTCCTGATGATATGCAGATATATTAATCTGATAGGAATGCCTTAATTTGGTGGGAATGTCTTGTTCTGGGCATCCTTGAATTGAAAGAAAGGTGGCGCTGTGGTAGAATTCCCCTCGGTCAGTCGGTGGTACACCCTTCTCTTCCAAACTGCCACAATATGTGCTTCACTGCCTGCAAAGATAGAGACTACCATAATGGTAAAAAAGTGCATTTTCCTCACTTACATTTCATAGTATAAACAGAATAAGCATCACTAGCAACAGTAAGGACTTAGTCTAACACAGAGATGTCATGCTCACATGGTCTGGCTCACATTATGCCACGTGGCACTAAACGAGGTGCCGCTAGGAAATCACACTCTTTTCCAGAACAGCAGCATGCACCACGTATGGAAGGAAGGACAGACTCTAGTTTGAGGGCAGGCACTGCATGGGTCCCCTGAGTTCTCATGAGTCACTCAAGTGGGAAGGCTCATCGGGTTGGTTGTCTTTAACATAGCTGAGGGTGTTGGATGTTCCGAGGCCCTGATTCTGAGGTTTGTGGGGCTCTCAAACTTCCGGCGACCATTTTGGCAGTATGAAAACCACACCTGGACCTCATAGCCTGTGCTAGGCAGCTGAGCATTCAGGTCGTCCTGTCAAATTGGTCTCTAGAAGGCATCTTGCTCTCTGGTCGTTTGAAAGTTTACAGGACGCTTTACAAAACACTCAAAGTCAAATAAGATAAATGTTTGTGGTGCTAACATGACTTAAAAATTACTATGTCCCAAAACAATATATCTTACTCCTCATCAATGAAGATGGAATACTAGGTTACATATGGAAACAAGCATTTGCTATGCAATAGTCTCGCATTTTAGAAACTTTGACCTATTGGTATTGTAAATGACAATGCCCTTTATTTATGTGTTGTTTTTTAAACACATAAAAGGCATTGCCAGTAGCTCAAAATCTTGCAATTGCGAGACCTATTGCATTGCAAATGCTTGTTTTAAATATAGATAGTTGACCTCATGAGATGCGCAGTGAGAGGACTTGGGCATGCACTTAAAGATACTGAAGAGCCAAGCATGCAGCAGAGATCTCTGCCACCCAAGTGCGGACAGCTAGCACCCAGAACTGTTGGTGCTCCCTTTACACCTAGGGACCCTTGTACTCAATGCACCCCATCCCTGCAGCCGATCTGTCTCTTATGCCACCTTGTGAATGGGCCTCACCATGCTTCCCCTCACCATGCTACAGAGTCTGCCTCCTGCTGGTAGTCCCTAGTCTCATTTCCTGTGTTACCCTAGTGAGTATCCCCTTCTATTTGCCTATATCTAGTCTCTTTTCTCCCCCTGTCTGTTGTTGACCCCTTGCCTGCTCCGCCATTGTATCTGCACCACGCTAACTTTTCTCCCCTCTTGTTACAACTGAGGGCCTGCCGTGCCCCCTACCTGCACATCTTTTCCCCTTTCCGCTTTCTTCCTTTGGACTCTCCCAAAGTATATGTGAGGAGTACTCACCTATGCGCTCTCCTTCCATCTTGCACTCCTGTGTCCCCTCCCTTGTGACAACACCTCAGTCCCATTCCTTTGTCCCACATCCAACTTGGACGCGACTCGTTTGCTCAAATTCAGCAGCCTAGGGGCACTACTTCATGATTATGTCATGTTACGTCAGAAAGCCGGAAAAATTGCCTTTTCGGTGTATAGGGTGACTCAAGGAGACATTTATTTCATTGGTGCACTGAAAATTATTGCACTGATCCTCAGGAAGGCAACTCAGTGCAATCAAAGGAGACCGAGAAAAACTATTTGTCTCAATTTCCTCTATGCTAACCAGTAGCTTCCGGCATTGCTTGCGGGTGGGGAGGGCGGGCGTTAGGGGTCATGGGGGGGGGGGGGGAGGAGGGATTTGCGGGGAGTGTCGCGGGGGGGATCGCAGGGAAAATTGAACAAAAAAAAAACTATAAAATTAAGCTCACCTTTCCGACGGGTCCCGCGTCTTCTCGGCTCCTGCTGTCCTGCCTCCGACAGGAAGTGGGCAGCCAGGCTCCTTCCCCAAAGCCAATCACAACGCTGCAAGCAGCGTTGTGTTTGGTCGGGACGCCGCCCAACCAGGGTCCACTGGGGTGGCCATGTTCTCCATGCAGGCTCCTATGCAGCCTGCATGGAGAAGGGCAGAGTGCACATGACTGGTTTGGGCAGCCCGAGAGGGCCGACTAAACAGTCTTTGCACACTCACGAGTGGGCAAACCACTCCTCCCCTGCTCAAAGAGCAGAGCAGCCCCACCTGCCTGCAATGCACAAAGCAAACATAAAATGGTAATAACTTTTAGTTATTACCATTTTATGTTTTGGCTTTCTCGCACTGCGAGAAAGTAGTAGGGCGATGCTCCTCCGCCCTAGTGGAGGAGCCGCCCCTGCTTTTTGTTTGTCTGAGACTGCAATGGCTGCTGATCTGATTGAATTCGTTAAGCAGCGCAGATCAGTGTAGTTTTGTATCTCCTCTTAGAGGGCCTGTGTCGTAATCTCTCGTTGTGACACTACAGTGGCTTTGACAGATGATCCCCCTTGACACCCATACGACCAACTTTCATGATCTTCATCACCCACAGCACATTTAGGGTATCGCAGTACAACCGACAAAACTATTGCCTTTGTAATTTTCTTGTTTACGATCTTTTCATGAGTCTTGCCGAGTCCCGGCGCTCCCGTTCTTTGCCTGTTTGCACAGGGAGCGCGCTACGGCCCAGTGCACGAGAACATGAGCCGCTCTCAGCCATGGAGGTGACCTGGGGTCACCTGGCAGGTGCAGACAAGTTATCCTGCTCGCTGCCTTCCCTCGTGCTCGTGAATGTTGTTAATTGTTCACTTTTTCGTGCTTTGGAGCTTCCTTGCTCTGTTGCTTATAATAAAGAACTGGGCAAACGACAAGACTTGCTATATATTTTTTTTACATTTATTTAAACATATAAAATGCGAGCTCCGCCCCAGCCAGCTTCGGAGCGCTGTGCATGTTTAATGAGTACATGGAGTCAGAAATAGAGTGTGAGCTAATTTGCCAAGGGCTGCAGATAATATATACATTGAACCGAAAAGAGGTAGAAAATGCACAATGGTCATTTATACAATAGACACAGCTCGGGCATGAAGTTATACTTAGTGTTCTTTTTTAGATGATTTTAGACATTAGCTTGGGTATAATACTGCGGGTTGGTAAAAGAGCGGTCGTAAAGGTAACTGCGAGCACGCTCAACGTGTCCTTGACGCTTATTCTGTCTGTCAAGGAAAGTTGAGCAGACTGCGTGAGCCTTTGTCCTGGGCTGGTGGAGCGGTGTCTCTCACTGGCGACTTTCACTGTGCGTCACCTTCTGCACGTGCTGTATCTGCTGAATGTAGGTCATGTGAGGTTTTGAATCCTGTCTTTTTTTAACGACATTCGTCCTCGGACTATTGTTATTCTTCTGCTGAAGAAGCGTATTACCACCAGTGCTTGTCTCTGCTCTACCTGGTATTGACTGCCCTCTTACCCAGCCCCACACACACGTCCTATCCTTCCTTTCTGGCCCTCCTCTGCTCCTCACAGGAAGTGGCGGCTGGACTCCTGCTGAACAGCGTTTTCCCCCAAGATCTGCGGCTGTCCGCGGCCCCCGCAGGGGCCACCTCAGCAGGGCGGCCCTTTAGTGCCATTCTGGCACCGCCCACCCGCTCTAGTCTTTGGAGGGGTTATGTGGAGCCCTCTAGCTAGGTCGCCTCTGTGACGTCCTTCCGGTGCGACAGGGGGGGGGAGGGCATATATGCCTCCCCTGCCCCTCCTGGCGGTCTCTGTTCGCCAGCCACGCCGTCTCCCACCCCACCTCTTACCCGGCGTCCTGGCTGGTGGACAGGGTACTCTGAATGTTTTAATGTTTTCCTTTTTGTGTTGCAGGCGGAGTTACAGGGCGATCTGGAAGCAGACTGGTACAGTAAGGGTACCTCTGCGGCAGACCGGTACAGTAAGGGTACCTCTGCGCGGCACAGTAGGGGTGCCAGAGCCAAAGACCAGGAGCCTCAGGGCAGGTTCCTGGAAAACCGCGACGGCGCCCCGTTAGTCCTTCGGGCGGTTGGGGCCTGACCAACCGGGGGTTTGCCCTGCTACGCTCCGCCCTGAAAAGGGCGTGAGTAGAACAGACCAACGTGTCACGTGATCCGGAAGAGGATCATCAAGGTAGCACTGACGGGGTGTCCCTCAGTGCTGGCTCACCAGGCGGGTGGGGGCAGCATAGGTTGGCACAGCTGCCCGCCCTTGGATCGCCCGTAAGATAACCCACATATTGCATACTCCTGTATGGAATAAACCTGCAGCAATATTTTCCCACTACAAAGTTGTCTTGTGTATTTATTCATTCTTGCATGCTCAGAAGGGGGGTGGGAGAAGTTGCCGATAATGGCACTATGCTACCTCTTTCCTTGACACTTCTCGACATCACTACATGTTCCAGAGGAGCCGCACCGGAAAGCGCGCCCAGTGCCCTGACATTGGTCAGGGCACTGGGCATTGACAATGTCAGGAAAGCTAGTAAACATTGTGTGCGCGTGGGCTGTGTTCAGCCAAGAGGACCTAACAAGGTGTCATTGGATTCGTTCATACAACATGGATTACTTTAGAATTAGCATGGCCCCTCTCCCATGTAAGTGCTGAGTGGTTGGACGTTAATTAAGATGATTACATCGTTTTCATTTTTTTAAAGAAATCATATTTAACAAGGGAGTTTAACGAATAAAACTACAATTTTAGTTATGAAAGTTGCTTCACATTTTCTGTTACAAATGACGTTTTTCTGAATGAGGCCGTTGCTTTGAGTTTCAAGAACCTGTCTGCTGAAAATGCTAGAGGAAAATCTTTTGCACATAGGGATAGGTTACGCCAGAAAAGTAAAGCTGTGCAAGTAAAATAAAAGCAAGTTACGAACCGGTGTCTATCAGCAGCAAGGAAGTTATTGTTTTTCAAATAATCTTTCTCATTCATCTGGAGATAATAGTTTAGTAAGCCCTTAGACAATCAATCAATCAGGGGGTTTAAAGCGCGCTACTCACCCGTGAGGGTCTCAAGGCGCTGGGGGTGGGGCGGCGTGCAGCCCTGGTTCACTCAAAGAGCCAGGTCTTGAGGCTCTTCCTGAAGCTGTGCAGAGTAGGAGAGCGTCTAATGTTGACTGGGAGCTCGTTCCAGGCTTTGGCTGCGACGTAGGAGAAGGCTCTTGCACCCGCTCTGGTTCTGCGGATGCACGGGGTTTCTGCCAGGGCAAGGTCGGCGGAGCGGAGGTTCCTTTTGGGTACGTGGAAGGAGACTCTTTCGTTGAGGTATTTGGGTCCGATGTTGTGGAGGGATTTGTTGGCGTGGGTGAGTAGCTTGAAGGTTACACTCTTCTTGACGGGGAGACAGTGGAGGTCTCGCAGGTGTTGGTAGATGTGCTCATGTCGTGGGATGCCGAGGACGAGTCTGGCCGCGGTGTTCTGGATGGTCTGGAGTTTGTGTAGCAGGGATTCGTTGATTCTAGTGTAGAGGGCGTTTCCGTAGTCCAGTCTGCTTGTTATGAGTGCATGGGTGACGGTCTTTCTGGCTTCGGGGGGGATCCACTTGAAGGTCTTGCGGAGGATGCAGAGGGTGTTGAAGTAGGTGGAGGTGACGGCGTTGATCTGTCGGGTCATGGTGAGGGAGGAGTCGAGTATGATGCCGAGGTTCCAGGCGTGGTCAGTGGGGGTGGGAGGGTGCAGAGGGCGATGGGCCACCAGGAGTTGCCCCTTGCAAAGGGGGAGGATCTGAGGACTAGGACTTCTGTCTTCTCAGAGTTGAGTTTCAGACAGCTGCTGCTCATCCAAGCTGCAACGTCTTTCATTCCTTCTTGGAAGCTGATTCTGGTGGTTTCGGGGTCCTTCGTGAGGGAGAGAATGAGCTGGGTGTCGTCGGCGTAGGATACAATGCTGAGTCCATGCTGTCTGACGATGGCGGTAAGGGGGGCCATGTAGATGTTGAAAAGCGTGGGACTAAGCGATGATCCTTGTGGTACTCCACAATTGATCTCTGTGGGTTCGGAGAGGAAAGGCGGGAGTCTGATCCTTTGGGTTTTGCCGGTGAGGAAGGAGCGGAGCCAGTAGAGGGCGGTTCTCCGTTTTCCAGCGTTGTGGAGTCTGGCTGCGAGGGTGCGATGGGAGACGGCGTCGAAGGCTGAGGAGAGGTCGAGTAGGATGAGGGCTGCGGTGTGGCCTTGATCGAGGAGCGTGCTGATGTCGTCTGTGGCGGCGAGGAGCGCGGTCTCGGTGCTGTGGTTGCTGCGGAATCCGGATTGGGAGGGGTCGAGGATGGAGTTCTCTTCGATGAAGTTTGTCAGCTGGGCGTTGACGATCTTCTCGGTGACTTTGGCTGCAAAGGGAAGGAGAGAGATGGGTCGGTAGTTCTTCAGGTCCGTCTGGTCTGCAGAGGGTTTCTTGAGGAGGGGCTTGACTTTTGCGCGTTTCCAGTTGTCTGGGAAAGTGCTGGATTCGAAGGTGGCGATGATGGTGCGTCGTAGCTGGGGCACTATGGTGGCGGCGGCTCTTTGGAAGATGTGGGGAGGGCAGGGTTCCGTGGGGGCTCCTGAGTGGGTGCTCTTCATGGTCGTGGTGGTATCTTCAGTGGTGACCGGGGTCCCGTCTGTGATGGTGGGCTGGCTGTCGTCGCTGGAGGGAAGGGTGGTTTCTGGAGTCTGCTCGCTGAAGTTGTAGAGGGCTTTGATTTTCAGGTGGAAGTAGGAGCCGAGCTTGTTGCAGAGGTCTTGGGAGGGAGTGACGTCTATGGCTTCGCTGTGGGGGTTGGTGAATTGCTGGATGATGTTGAAGAGTTACTTTGAGTTGCTGGAGTTGGTGAGGATTTTGTTCCAGATGAAGGTCTTCTTTGTGGATCTTATGCGTTGGTGGTAGTCTGTCATGGCGTTCTTGTAGGTGGTCAGGTCTTCCGGTGTTTTGCTGTTTCTCCATCGTTTTTGAAGACGTCTGCAGGAGCGTCTGGCTTCTTGGAGGTCGGTGGTGACCCAGGTGACCTTCAGGGGGCGTTGTCTGTCGGTGGTGCGGAGGGGTGCGAGCTTGTCTGCGCAGTTCGTGATCCAGTGGTGTAGTTCCTTGGCTGCAGAGTTGGTGTCGGTCGAGGCGAGGGGGGGGGGGTTCGCGGCAGAGGGTGGAGTTGAGGTGCTCCTCTGTGACCTTGCTCCAGTTCCTTCGCAGAGGGCGAGGAGTGGGTGTGAGTGCGGTGGCGGTGTTGAAAGAGAAGTGTACGCAGTGGTGGTCCGTCCAGAGGGGCTGCGTGGTGTGGCTGAAGCGGATGTTGTTCCCACCTGCGAAGATTGGGTCGTGGGTGTGTGCCTTGTGAGTAGGGGTGGTGACGAGCTGTTTCAGTCTGATGTTGGTGAGGTTGTCCAGGATGGCGGTGGAGTTGGCGTCGCTGAGGTTGTCGAGTTGGAAGTTCAGGTCTCCGATGAGTATGTAGTCCATCGAGGCGATGGCGTAGGGTGTGACGAGGTCAGCAATAGTAGTGGCGTACGAAGCGCAGGGTCCGGGGGGGTCTGTAGGCGAGGGTGCCGCAAAGAGGGGTTCTAGGGCTGGTCTGGATCTGGAAGTGAAGGTGTTTGGTGGTGGTGGCGGAGTCGCCGCTTGTGGTGGAGAGTCGGAGGGAGCTCTTGTGTGCGATGGCGAGTCCTCCTCCTGGGCGGTTGGGGCGGTCCTTCCTCTGGATCTTGTAGCCGTCGGGAATGGCGGTGGCGATGTCGGGGGCAGGGGAGGTGGTGGTCCAGGTTTGTGCGACATCTGGCGAGAGGGTGTCGAGGAGGTCCCAGATCTCTACGGCATGTCTGTGCAGGGAGCGCACGTTGAGGAGGATGCACTTCAGGGCTTCGGTGGTGTTGGCGTCCGGCGTGGGGGCTGCGGCCGTGACAGTGCAGAGGGTGGTGAAGGTTCGGCGGCAGTGGCGGCAGGAGAACTGGCCATGGGTGGTGTTCGGCGTGGACAGCTGGCAGTTGTTGTTCCTTCCGGGGTTGAGTGCGAGGAGGGCAGCTTAGTCGTAACGGTGGGTGGTCGGAGATCCAGGGTTCCTGGCGCTGGTCGCAGTCAGGTCGCGAACATGGGGTCGAGGGTGTGTCCTGCCTTGTGGGTAGGGGTGGTGATGAGCTGTTTCAGTCTGATGTTGGTGAGGTTGTCCAGGAGGGCAGTGGAGTTGGGGTCGAGTTGGAAGTTCAGGTCTGAGATGAGTATGTACTCCATGGAGGCGATGGCGTCGGGTGCGACGAGGTCAGCAATAGTGGCGAACGAAGCGCAGGGTCCGGGGGGGTCTGTAGGCGAGGGTGCCGCGAAGAGTGGTTCTAGGCCTGGTTCTGGATCTGGAAGTGAAGGTGTTCGGTGGTGGTGGCGGAGGAGTCGCTTGTGGTGGAGGTGGAGAGTCGGTCAGGTCGCGGACAGGCGCAGACGGGCTTGCCTTTGGCGCGCCAGCGGCACGGCCGCTGCGCGAGGCCGCGCAGTGTCCGCCATTAAATAGGGAAGGGGGGAGGGAAGCGCAGCTGAGAGGAGGGAGCGGGAACCTGCATGGGGGAGGGGCCACGGGGGCAGCAGCGGCGGGGAAGAAGGACGTGAAAACGGGCACAGAACAAGGGCACAAACAACAGGAAAACTCAAAACTGAGAAAACTGAACAAGGACAAAATTACAAAATAAAAGACAGAAAAAGACAGAAAGCGGGCACAAAACACAAACACAAACACAAGGACAGACAGAAAGCAGCGGACCAGCAGAAGAGCAAGCCTCTCCCACTGGACCACTAGGGATGAGGCGCAGGAAGGAGCCTGCGGGTGGCGGAGGCCCTCGAACACCTACAAGCAACAGGTGAATGGGGTCAGCGGCAGGCAGCACAACAGCGGAGCTCCTGGGGGAGAGAGCAGGTCTCTGACCATCACCTAGAGACAAAATCTTTTCTTTGCAAGATTCAGTTTCACTGACCATTTTAAACCAGGACTTCAGAACACTAGCGCTAAGGTTGTCTTGCATGTATCGTGAGGTGCAAGGCGCTTCTGGTAGTCCCAGAACATAACATCAGAGAAGCCACTTCCCCATCCTGGTACCACAGCAGATGATTGTGTTACATTATGAAGCATCCGATAGATTGCTGTGTCTCGAACCGCTGTTTTTAGATCACTGATTGTTCGTATTTGCAGTTAATCTTACAACTGTGCTGCGATCAGACTTCCAGGCCAATGTGGTCTGGGTGCTGGGGTTAATATCCCCTCTAGAAATCTGCAAAATCCAAGCTTCATAGCTGTATTCCCACCTGAATCTTCTAATCGGGGCCTGAAGGTTTTCCGCCAATATATACATCTAGGTCCCTACGGGTTGTTAGGCAACGTCTGTACAGTACAAGCCATTAGTCTGTGGAACTGTTCCAGGCACTTTCCGCAAACAAATCGACCAGTTGTTCTACTGTATGCTCTTGAAAACCTGGTTGTTCATAGACAGAATCATTGAATTGCTTCTTCAGTGAGGGCCTCATTGGTTCTTCTGACATATTTGTGGTTTAGAGCCTCACAATGAAGCCTCACTTTTTGCAAGACCTCCTTACAAAATACTTTTTTTTTTAAATGTTGAGATTGCTTAGTCCAGAGATCTTTATCATAGTACAGGAGCTTCGGATCCATATCAAGTTCCAGGTTAATCGGTGACTGTGGAATGATTTTCATTTAGATTTATTGCTTGTAAATTTATCCCATCTTATGTTATAATCTAACCCGGATCTGGCCCTCTGGGATGTATATTGGACATTCTTAGATGGCCGTTGGATTTGCATGAGACAGTCTTACATCTTTATGCACGGATATTAAATTGCTAAAGAAACAGCTGAGTTCACGTGAATGGGTTTGGTAGCGCGATAAAGCTGTTAATTTGAAGTATAAAATGTAGTTACTTGGGTAGACCCCTGCTGGACTTTGTTTAATGCACTAAACCCACCCAGGGTATGGAGTGTCTGAGAGAGCTGATGTGCAGTTGTATAGTTGGAAATGTTGAAAGGCAACATGAAAGGTCTGTAACTGAAAACTCCTCACAGGCCTTTAGTAGACAGGCTTCTCAGACTGCTCTGTGGGGTGATGCAGCTTTCCATCATGGTACGGAGCTCCCCTTTTGGAGTGTTCTAGTGCTGTCTCACTCACTCCATTTTTGTTTTTCCTCTGGACGCATGTGATCCAGCGTTTCAGGAACTAATAATTTTTATAATTCGGACCCAAATCAATACCCTACAGTCCCATTCACGCTGGGTGAGTTTAAATCAAATTTACCAATTGGTTCATCATTGTTTATCCTTCTTCTTTGGTGATGAAATCTTTTGTCAGTTAATCAGGATTTGGCAAAATAATATTAGAATCTCCAAAATAACACTATATAATGCTCTCTTCATACAACTAAGTCAATAACACTAATAAAGACAAACTCATTTATGAGTTAATAATGCTTTATCTAAAATAAGGTGATTGCTCATCAAGTACAATACAGCTTGAATCCTAGATCACCACACAAGAGAAACATCAGCAATAAAAATAGCAATTATACATCTCAAATGTCAGCTCAATGAGTGAGTGGATAGGTGTAGAGACAAAAGGATAAAGACATTTGCAAATAAGTTTATGCAAATTCAGAATATCATACTAACCGATCATACAAGGTTTCTAGGAAACTGAAAAGCTACCCTCTGGCCATGAGAGTAAGCTAGGCACCTCAAGAAGAGTTGAGGAGCAAAGTCAGAGTCAGGATCAGCAGAACAACAGCCAGCTCATAGGATTTAGGAAACAGCAACACGGCTCTCTCCTCTCACAAAGTAAGAAAACTGCCTTCCAACCCCACCCCTTAATACTGTTAGTTATACCCCAAATTCACTAAAAGTCCAATCCTCATTGTAACATCTCACATAAATTTATACTTTGTGATTGATCAAAAACAAGGGATGTTCAATCACACCACTCTCGATGTGCCTAACTTCATAATGTCCTATTCCTTCTTCGCACACTGTAATCACTTCCAGCGTAGGAAACTCTAGTATCGAGCTTCCGTGTTTGTACGTCTCTCCATCTCACTCATGTAACTTTTTATTATTACAAATGTTCTCATGTTCCGCTTGGCAAGAAAGTTCCACTTCTTTTTTTATCGCTTCCTTCTCTGTGCAACCTTGGCCATCATCAGGAACTTGTGAAGGACAAATCACAGCGTTCATTTTCTCCTCTCTACATTTCTATTATCCCATGTTAACTCTAATATGTCTCTCGGGCCTTTTCTGCAGGGCAGCAGACTATACTTCTAGGAAAGACAAATACATGTGTTATTTATCACTTTATAAAGCTCCACTATTAAACGCACTTTGAATGTTTTCACCTGTTTTCTGTTCTTACGTGCTGCACATTTATTTTCTATTTGTTAGTGAAAAATAAACTCTTGACTTTTGACTTATTTTCTACATTAGTCATGTGCATTTGCAGCCTACTCTAACACTCTCAGCACGCAGTTTTCATCTTTCCCCTTTAGTCTTTCATTATTAGTTTTACACATCTTTTGGTTAGTATTCGACACACTGAGGGGTTCAATCCGAGCAGGTTTTATTTCACGAAAACCCTGCTCCATCAATCCCCCCTTTGATGGCGACTTAAGCCATCATAAAAACACAACCCAAAAATATGATTGTCCTCCTTTATACTACTTAGAAAGCAGTAGTTCTCTTTTGTTTCAACATAACTCCATCTATATCTTTTACTATTTCATAGTAATTTCCTCTTCTATCTTCCAATTCCATCTTTTCTCTCTTTCTCTTCCTTGCTCTCTGTTTAGTATCCAGTGTTTGTTTCTTGCATTTGCAACACATATATTAACATCAACATTAGTATCCCTGTAGCTACAGCAATCATAGGTGTTAATATTTTTCCTAGCAAGCTATTACCAAAAGTAGAAAACCAATTACCCACTGAGGAGAAACCCTTACCAAGTCTCTCCCAAGCACCATCAACCTTAAGTTCAGTTAAATGTTCCCGTAAATGTGTAATATTCTTAATATATCCCCCAGGCTCTTATTTTTGTCAGGGACATAAGTACAGCATTGTTGAATTTTTCAACATGCTACAGACTCCACCCTCTTTTGCCAATGATACATCAAGGGCAAGCCTATTCTGTAAGACCATAGATCTTATAGCAACCATTTCCGTATCAATCATTAAGAACCCACCAGCAGTGTGTGTTGATAAACGATCAACCACTGTGGCCAATTTTCAAATTTTATGTGAATTTAGAACTACCCCAACTGAAGGTATCAATGCTCCAAAAATATCACCCACAATCTCTGCAGCACTAATTTCTCTTCTATTTCGTGTTAATCCACTCTTCTTTTCATTGATTCCATGATTTTTATCTAAGTGGTATACTTTTGGAAAAACTATTCCCATATAACAACATCCATACCAATGTGCAGGCAACCTATAGTAGGCATTTTTACCACACACATAATATATTCCAGGGAAAAAAGGATCCGTACCACCTCTTATTCCCCAACCTCCTGTAATTAGGAAAACATGATCACACTCACTGGAACCAATGAAATAATTGTTAAAATCAGTTTTTAATCTTAGTAAGCAAACCTTTCCCCTATGATGCCAATCCAGAGTCATTGCAGTATATGTCTCACCCTTCTTGTAATCACCTTCTCTAAAAGCCCATGGAGGTACATGGGACTTTTGCTCAGCAGCTTCTTCCTTAAAACTCTGTCTTCTACTAAGTTTATGAACTCAATTTCTTCCTAAGTGCGCCGGGTATGCCCAGACGTGGGTCCCGGGCTCACTGTGCCACTGGAATCAAGCTATCCTGGCTGATGAGGGGTGAAACCCCGAAACCGGTCCTAGGATGCTTGTTTCCGGTCCAGGGAGGACCTGGCTTGGCAGTTCGGGCTGGACTGTTCCCATGAGGCACAGGGTAAAGACTGATTTGCATATGGCCAGATCTAAACTGGGGTGGCATGGTGAGCAAAAGAATGATGGATTTAACCCAGATCTCTTGACGGGGTGAATGTTTTCATTTGTTCTGCATTCCGTCCATCAATTGTGTGTCTTTTGCTTTCTCGCCCTAAGTGCGCCGGGTATGCCCAGACGTGGGTCCCGGGCTCACTGTGCCACTGGAATCAAGCTATCCTGGCTGATGAGGGGTGAAACCCCGAAACCAGTCCTAGGATGCTTGTTTCCGGTCCAGGGAGGACCTGGCTTGGCAGTTCGGGCTGGACTGTTCCCATGAGGCACAGGGTCAAGACTGATTTGCATATGGCCAGGTCTAAACTGGGGTGGCATGGTGAGCAAAAGAATGATGGATTTAACCCAGATCTCTTGACTGGGGGTGAACGTTTTGATTTGTTCTGCATTCCGTCCATCAATTGTGTGTCTTTTGCTGTCTCGCCCTCAATTTCTTCCTGACGCAAACTACAAGTTGGATTATTACGATTTGCATATACAGTATCTATTTTAGTCGTGTGAAGTAATTCTCCCATAAATTCAGCATTTTTAGCACTATTTACTCTATTCATATTCTTTCTAATTGGTACTTCATAAAACACTAAATCATAATTTGAGTCGTAATATTGCAAATTTCCTTTTTCATAGGACAGACTTGTTAGTACACTACATGAAACTCCACATGTTAAGGGAAGGTGATGATAGGTCACCCCCTCTGACACAGACGAAGGTAATGGCATGCACACATAACAATCTCTCGCATCCATAGTATCAACATACTCATACAACAATTTTGTAAAAACATTTAATGAAAAGTCATTAATGGAGTTATCTTGATGATATATATTATCACTGGTTATCTTTTCCATATTAGTTTGTGGTACTTCTCTAAGATTTCCCACATCTACTTTTTCACTCAACACACTATTAGTACATTATTTTTAGTAGGGTACATAAAATAAGGCACAACAACAATCAGTGTTAACCAGACAAACATTAGTAGTAAAATACTTATAAAGCAAGCATTAATACATCTTTGTTTAAAACTTTAGTTTTTATATCCAGTCTTTATAACATTTGCCTTAGCCATTTTATTTTAAAAATAAAAACATTTGAAAATTCAACGACTAAACTAGAACTAAAACTAAAAAAAAATTAAAACCTGGAAATGATGTATAGTGTATACAAGCACTTCTTTAAGCCTTCTCGCTTCACCCCTCCTTTTTTTTTATATATATATATATATATATATATATATATATATATATATATATATATATATATATTTTTTATATCTTCACAGCCTTTGACTCAATTCCAGCTTTAATTTTCTGCACTCTTCAGAGTGATCTTTTTCAATTTTCTGCACCACAATTCTTAATAAAGTTCATTTAGGGTGGCTCATAACAGTTTCTGTGACTTGATTCTGCAACAGTCTTTTCCCCACACTGATCTGTGTGTTCAGCTTCTTCAGTCACCACATATGTCCATTCAGGTGCTGTATACTTCTTGTTCGGAACTCTTGCTCTTTTTGTTCTCCGAACTGTATCATCTTCAGAGTCACTTTGTTCAGTTTGGCTCGATACTTCTATTATTGTGTTTGGAACTTTTTCTTTCAGAGTGTATTTCAGTCTTTTCACTCCCTTTGGCCATATATCTCCTTTTCTTGCCTTTTTCACTTGCACAGTTTCACCAGATTCAACTCTAAGTTCACAACTTCTTTTGTTTGCTTCTTTTCTGGTTTGTACTGGTTCTTGAATCACATTTTCTCCATCATTAGTATTGACAACAGTCTCTTGAGACCCAGTGACTGCTGCCCACTTCATTCTACGTTGCTCAGACTCATGCCCTCCTTGACTCTCAGCCTGTTCTTGCTCTTTTTCCTCTGGTCTTTCAAGTGGACTTGGGACTCTTCTTGTATGGCTCGCATGAATCCAATTCGGCAAGCCACCACACTTCACTGCTGTCGTCACCAGTATCACTTGATATGGCCCATGCCAACGTGGTTCCAAACATGACTTTCTCACATGTTTCTTCACCAGAATACACTCTCCTGGACTTAGATCATGTGCGTGTTCTTGCTGTGTTGTGGTTGCGACTTCTCCAACCTGATGAGACACAGAATGCACCACATCAGCCAATCCTTTGCAATAATTGAGCACTAGATCATCAGTTATATTCATCAGTTGATTTTCTGGAACTATTGGCTGCCTCATTGCTCTCCCCATAATCACTTCATGGGGCGATAATTCAGTCTTTTTATCAGGAATACTTCTCAGACTCATCAAAACCAGTGGTAAAGCATCTGGCCATTTCAGTGCTGTGGATACACATACTTTTGAGAGTCTCGACTTAATAGTGCCATTAATTTGCTCGACCACGCCTGAAGCTTCTGGTCGATAGGCACAATGTAGTTTTTGCTCAATTTGCAATGCTGCACAAATCATCCAAATTATTTAATTATTGAAATGAGTTCCTCTATCTGTTTCTAAAGAGACTGGACATCCAAACCTAGGTATTATCTCTCTTAGTAGCAATTTAGCAACTGTTAGACTATCATTTCGTCTTGTTGGATATGCTTCTACCCAACGAGAGAACAAACAAACCACAACCAACACATATTTCAGACCATTACATGGGGGCAACTCAATAAAATCTGCTTGCAGTCGGGTAAATAGTCCTGCTGCTTTTCCAATTCATCCCCAACTGACAACTGTTTTTCTCCCTGCATTTTGCTGCTGGCAAGTTATACACCTCTGGCAAAGACTCTCTACAATGATCCTGAATTTTGGATTAAACCAAGATTGCTTAAAAAACCTGATCATAGCATCTCTCCCTACATGTGTTAAGCCATGATACACCCTTGCCATCTGTGATAGCAGGCTATCTGGCATTATTGGTCTCCCACTGGCTCCCGGTCCAGGCAAGGATCCCATTCAAGTCAATGTGCATTGTGCACAAGACACTTCACGGGGCTGGACCTGCCTATTTCAGTAAGCATATCAGACGGCATGTCCCACAACGCAACCTCAGGTCGTCGATGGCCTCCCTAATGGCTGTTCCCAGGGTGAAGACTGTAAAATGGGGTGGCAGAAGTTTTTTCCATCTGGCCCCCAAACCGTGGAACTCTCTGCCAGTTAGTCTGAGGTCAAACCAATAGACAATTGTTCAGAAAATCGCTAAAAACATGGCCATATCCTTAACAATTCTCCCTCTGGTTGAGTTCAAACGACAGCCAGCGCTAAGACGCCTCGGCATACACGCGCTTTATAAAACTTTTCATTTCATCTGTGAACACCCACACTTCATCTTCTGCCCTTTATGTAAAACCTGCTTTAATCCATGTTTCCTTCTCTTCTTCACTAGCTTCTTCTTGCAACTGTCTAACTTCTTCCCATGTCTCCACAGAAGAGAACATTAGATGACAATTTGTATCAGATTTTTGCGTTTCTTTGTTTGAGATTGAATATTGTGTACAAAATCGTGCAACTTGGTCAGCATATCTATTACCATTCGTCACATAGTCGTTTCCAGATTTATGTGCCGAAAATTTGACCACTGCAATTTCTTTGGGCAATTGTAGTGCAACCAACAAATCTTTCACATTGTTACTGTTTGAATTGGTGAACCTGAAGAGGTCAAAAATCCACGTTGCATCCACAGTTGTCCAAAATCATGCACAACCCCAAAACCATATTGACTATCAGTGAATATGGTTACTCAGATTTTTGCCAATTATATATTCTCTGGTCAAAGCAACCAGCTCAGAAATTTGGGTGGAATTTATTCCTTTCAAGCATGAAGCTTCAAGAAACATAGTCACTGTACATGCTGCGAAGGAAGCACGTAAAGTACCCTTTTCATCTCTCAAGCAAGATCCGTCCACAAACATTACACAATCAGACTCTGGCAATGGTGTTTCTTTTATATCTGGTCTTGGTTTTGTACACAATTCAGTCACATCCAGACAATCATGATCTGCTTCGTCTACCACTTCCTCACAACTTGGACTTGGTAGCAATGTAGCTGGATTCAAATTAGTACATCTTGTCACAGTCAAATACTCTGCTCCTAATATCACTCTTTCATACCTTGTCAATCGACTGCTCGTAAGATGCTGTGTTCGAGTTCTTGTCAACAAAATCTCAACAGAATGTGGCACATACACTTTCAATGAATGTCACATCACAATCGATTCACTCTGCTCCAAACTCACACAAGTAGCAGCTACTGCTTTTAAACATCCTGGTAACACTGCAGCCACTGAGTCCAAAGTGGCAGAGAAATATGCCACCGGACGGCGCGCCATTCCATGCGTTTGTGTTAGGACTAAAAGTGCACCACCATTTTTTCCACAACAGAATAGTGCAAAGTCCTTACTGTAGTCTGGCGTTCCCAATGTAGGTGCTCGACAAAGGCTGTCTCGCAACTCTACAAATGCCTTCATACATTCTTCATCTAGCTCAATTGGATCGATCACATCTTTGTGTCAATCTCTGTAATGGCTTGGCTGTCAGTGAAAAACCACTAATCCACTGTCTGAAGTATCCAACCATACCCAAGAACATTCAAACTTCTTTCTGTGTTCTGGGAGGACCCATTTGCAAGATCACAGCTATTCGATCTTGTGATACTTTCCTGACTCCTTTTTCAATTTTATTTCCCAAATATTGCACCTCTTTTTGACAAAATTGCAAGTTAGCTGGTGACACTTTATGCCTACCTACTGCCAAATGGTTCCGTAGAGCAATTGTATCTGTCACACATGCTTCCCTCGTCTTTGATGCAACAAGTAAATCGTCAATATATTGCACCAATACAGAGTCTTCTGGCATCACCAATGACTCCAGACATTTTTTTTAAAATCTGATTGAAAATGGAGGGACTCTCAGTATAACCTTGAGGAACTCGGCACCATGCCAAGACACGGTCTCCGAACCGGAATGCAAAAAGATATTGGCTATCCGGATGCAAGGGTATCGAGAAAAATGCTTTGTATAAATCAATTACAGTGAACCACTCTGCATCACAAGGAATTTGGTAAAGAATCACTGCTGGGTTTGGCACTATTGGACAGCAAGGTATCACAATCTTATTAACTGTCCTCAGGTCTTGAACTATCCTATACTTCCTGCTCGGTTTCTTAATCCCCATAATAGGTGAATTACAAGGACTCCCTAGTATCTCTCTCAGAATGCCTTGTTCAACCATTTGTTCAATTACAGGCGTTACTCCTGCAATGGTGTCAGGACTCATCTTGTACTGTGGCGTTTTTGGAAATTCTGCACCTTGTTTCACTGAAATCTGAATAGGATCAACTCCTTTCATCAATCCAATGTTTTTCCCTGTAAAATCCCACACATCATTCATCACTGTGTCTCTCAATTCAACAGGCAAATCCTTCGCTGTAAGTAAAGGATACAAATCATTCACCTCTGTCCCTTGCCAACATCACCTTGAACGCAACATCCTCATCTGGCGTTTGAATTACAATGCTATCTGGTGTACAATAGATGATGCAATTCATTTTACACAATAAATCCCTACCTAACAGGTTCACTGGACTTGTATCACACACCACAAACGATGCAAGGCCCTAAACTCTCTGTGTACCTTCATTGGTTTTGTCACTGGAGTTTTGATCAACTGATTCGAAACTCCTACAACTTGGATAGTATCTCCCGAGAGGGGTAGGTTTGGGATTTCCACAGTTCTCACAGTGGAATGGATAGCACCAGTGTCTACAAGGAATGTAACAACATTACCTTCAACTTCCCCATCCACAAAAGGACCACACTGATCTACCTCCAAGGATGCGCCAAGCACGCACTCCTCCTCCCCCCTCAGGCACCGTCATTGAGATGTATCTGAATCACTCTCCTGGCACTGCAACCAGTATTGTGAAGCCATTTGTACATTTTGATTACTACCAACTTGTTCTCCCGCATCTGTGTAACTACCTGTTGTTGCTGCTGTTGATTCCTGTTCACCTCATTCTGCATTTGCTGATTAAAATTCTGATTCATTCCATTATTTTCTGCAAAAACCCTATAATCGCGTTTCCAATGTCCCAACTTTCCGCACACATGACAAGGATATTTCTTTTTAATTTCATCCTTATTACCTTTACCTCTACCTATATCCTTTCCTTGAGTAAGAACAACTCCATTCATCATAACACCTCCCATGTTAGAAATCTGACCATTTTGAATATTCTGATTCTGACCTTTTCCCTGAAAACCTGTTTGAGAGTAATCCACAAAATTTCCACCTTTCTGTGCTGCTTTCATTTGTGCCAACATTAATTTCTCTTTAAGCGTTTTGTGTCTTGATTCAATATCATCATTACAATATTTTGCATATCAGAGTATTTCATCAACACTTTTATTTTGCCAACAAATCAAATGCTGTTGAATCACGTTACTAATTTCTGGTTTCAAACCAAACACAAACTTCTTTACAAAATGTCCCATATCTTTATCAGTTATGCTCTCAAAACCACTTTACTGTTTAAACACTTGTAAAAGCCTCTTGTAATAAGCATGTACTGATTCTTTCGTCTCCTGAGTCGTTCTATCAATTTTTACCCAATCTGTGTCCTTTGGTGAAATGTTTCCTTTCAAATAGGTAATTACTTGATTATACTTTTTCATCACTTCATCTGACGGAGCTCCAGTCTTTGCATCTCTTGGATTTTCCTCTTTTGGCCAATCTATTGCAATCTTACACTCAGTCCACAAATCAACTGGAACCACAATATCAAACAACCCATCCAAATCTTTCAACAAAACTTTTGAAACCTTTACAAACCTCTCTACTTGTTTGTACCATTCAACTGGTTTTTCTCTCAATCTGGGAAATTCGTTTGTGAAAGACAATATATCTTGTCATGACCAAGGAACATGAACATATTAGGCCTGGGTGGTGAACTTTGCTCCGTTCGTGGAGTTTTCTGCACTCCGCAGAGCTTGCGGAGTGCAGAAAACTCCGCTTCGCGATGTGCAGCAGAGTTTTTTCCCCGCTCGGGTAGAATTTCTACCTGAGTGGCAGGAATACCAGCACAAACTGCAGTTCGCACTGCACTCTGCCACTTGCGGAACTTCGCCCAGGCCTGGAACATATCCACCTCCTGGTACCTCTCTCATCGGATATATCATTCCAGTCGTCGTTGACCCTGTCCCTGTCTCCCTCACAGGATACATAGGTGATGCTCCTTTATTTGCAAGCATTTCTTCTTTCTATTTAGCCCATCTACCTTTCCAACGTTCCAATTCACCCCATTGTTAGGAAATACGATCACATTTCACCAGCACTCAGAGAACTGCCTGCCTCACGCACAAAGCCCTGCACACAGGAAAACCCGACGACCTGGCTGCCAAACTCAAGAGGGCTGGTCAGACAAGGAACCTCAGGAGCTCCAATATCCTACTACTCATCCCTATGAAAACACGCAAACAAAAAACCGCTGCACGGTCCTTCGCCGGAAACGCGCCCAAAATCTGGACTCCATCCCAGCAGACATCAGGACTATCTCGTCCTTCACAAAATTCAAAAAACACCTAAAAGTCCTCTTCCTCAACCGCTCCCTCCCGAATGGATAGCCGCCGCCTAAACGCAAATCCCTGCTTGCCGTTGCTCCCAGACATTGTATCACTAAGACCTACCTCCTCCTTGCTCTTTGACCCCTACCTGTTCCCCCCCCCCCCAAAGAGGTTCAACACAAGACAACGTGCACTCAATGAGGTTATCTCAGGACTCACGTACTACCTCAATGCTGCACTGCACACTTGGACTTCCGAACCAATATGTATAATACTGCTCTACTGATTGACTCTTGCACAAAAACTGTTGTAAAGCGCTCCGATACCCCCGGGTCCGGCCAGCGCTATATAAAACTCCTTAATAAATAAATAATTGTTTCAACGTATTAATCAACTCCTTAATCTGCAACCGTTTACCAGAAGCATTCAAGCTCTCCAAATCTTTGTCACTAAAATCCAATCTATATGTCTTTTTGCAAAGCTTTTGATTTCTCAATGTCAACTCCATAAGTTTGTGCAACTTCAGCAAACCTCTCATGAAGACTCTTCGCTCTCATTGTAATATTTTTACACAAAAACAACAACTTCTCTTCTGATATTTACTCAATCTTTCTGGGCTAATCGTACCTAGAATCATTTCCTCCAAGTATGCTTTTAATCTGCTTACATCCATAATTGTATTCACTTTATTAGACACCATCCCTCTAATCCATTCATCTAACTCTTCCGGTGATGGTCCTACTGAACCCCCTGAAGTAGGTGTCACTTCTCTCACATTCTGTACTAATCTTCTAGGTTCTATCTGTACATTTCGCTTTGGGGTTTCCACTGATCTCTCTGTAATATCAATCAATGTTCCCATTTCATTCGCTTCAACACCATTATTAACCCTATCATTATTAACAGGTACTGTCAAAGTATGCACTTGTGAAATATTTTGACCCTCACTATACAATGGAACTATAGGACCGATTGTCACTGGAACTGATAAAGCTTCGCATTTAAATTCAACTGGGTAATCCTTTGTGTCAAATAATCTTTTGCTTTATTCATTTCAATTGTACTTTTCACTTGCGAAGGCTGAGGAACCTCAATTTGAATCAAAGGAGCATTTGGAGTAGTTCTTTCCTGCTCTTCCTGATATGAATGAATGAAATGAAATGAAATTTGTACTTGTAAAGCGCACCCATACCCCCAAAGGGGTGTCCAGGCGCTGTACGCATACCGCTGTGGAACCCTTCCTGGCTTTTCCCTGTGAAATGTCCACTCCTGGGCACCCCCAGGGTGAAGCCAGGCATCCCAGCGCTGTTGGGGCCGTTGTGGAGATTAAGCAAGCTATTGCCCAGAGTTGCAGAGTGGGACCCATGATTAGAATAGGCACCGAGGCGAGAATTATCAGGTCCGAGGAAATTGAGCCCAAGACCCGCCGAGGCGGGAATTGAACCCTGGTCCCGGGCCAGATCTCTGCATCAGGGTCTTCCGCTCTAACCATTGAGCCACACTTCTCCAGTAATGGTGGAGGTCTGTTTAGTAATAGCTCATCTAATAACTCATCAATTTCATTTTGATCTGGATCTGTACATTTTACATTTTTTCTTTTTCTCCTTGCATTTCGCACCAGTCTTATCCTCTACTATAACTACCGGATATAAACCTTCACCTCCTGCGATCACATCTCTCCTCCATCTTTTCATCTGAGCATCCCATTTTGCCTCTGAATATCTACTCACAGTATTTCTATATTTGTTTGCAGATCTGTCTCTCTCTTATATGCTTCATGTTCCCATTGCTCAAGCGCTTCATACTGCATAGGTCTAGGATTGAGTCTCAATTGATTCATCTGATATCTCAGGTTCTCTAAAATCCTCACAGTAAAAGTACCATGTTCTGGAAATGCCATATTCCCATCTCCTTCCGTATACTTCACCCAGTTCTCCAACCATGCACACGTATGATATCCTCGTTCTAATGACATAAATGAAGCAGGCGTATCAGCAGGTGGCACAGGAATTCCCTCTCTAATAGGTATAGGCTCATCCTTTCTAAATAAAGTCCTCATCATTTTCAATAACTTCTTTCTAATTTTTTCGCTACACTAAACTCAAACAAGCCAAGGAAAATTCTTCCATATTTCTACACTCACTATTCGTTCACACTCCTGCCACTGCAAGAGCTTGTGGGCGAAATGACAGAGGCATCAAATTTTACTCCAAGACTTTTTACAGTCTTCACTGTAGCAGGTGGTGGGGGCGTGGGGTTTCCCCACCATGAAGCAGGGTCAAAGTAATTGGACTTCCCGAGCAGCATATTCTCCATCTTACCAATATTACATTTTAAATGATTGGATTGCATCCGCTGGATATTTTCAGTTAAACAATTTTTTAAATTGAGTTCCGAGCCAATGGATGCTTTACCTAATGCCAAGTTCAGCTGCGTATCATCAGCATATGGTGTAGTTTTAAATCCATAAGAAGTTATCAACGAAATCGGGGGCTATGTATATGTTAAATAATGCAATGCTAAGGGATGAGCCCTGTGGTACCCCTGAGGTGACAGTCTTTTCAAGGGATAGCAACGGTCGTAACATAACCGTTTGTCTGTGATTTGAGAGGAAGGATTTGATCCAAGGCAGGGTAAGATGAGAAATCCCAAATTTCTTAATACGTTGCAGCAGGATATCATGGGAGACGGTATCAAATGCAGCTGATAAGTCAAATAAAATTAGCATTGCATTTTTCCTAGCATCTAGGGTCAATTTGTACGTATCTGCAACTTCCAACTGCGCTGACTCTGTGTAGTGTCTTGGGCGAAAGCTAGACTGCCGTGGATGGAGGATATTAGCCTCTAAAAGGAAAAGTAGTTATTTGCCAATTTACCAATTTTTCAATTATTTTACTCGGGGCAGGTAGTAATGAGATCGGACGAAGATTTGAAAGAGTTGTGGGATCGGCCAGATGTTTTTTTGCAATGGTTTGACGACTGTTAATTTCCACTCTGTTTGGACCTCAGCAGTGGCCAATGAGAAATTCAGGATTTCATTGATCACTGGTTTGACATTGTCAGCGACTTTATGAAAGATGTATGGAGGGCAGGGGTCATAAGGGGATCCTGATTTGCAGGACAATATAGCCTGTCATGATTGGGCTAATGTAATTTTCTGAAAGGCTGTCAAGAAGGCTTCTGTTAGGGGAGTGTTGCCCACTAAATCAATCCTTAGGGAAGAGATAGTTCTAAGCTCCCGTTGGATGATCAGGATTTTTTCTTTGAAAAACAATCAGATTTGGTTGCATACGTTTCGAGAGGCTGAGATATCCCTGGCCTTTGCTCTGGGTTGTGAGAATGATTTGGCAATCAAGAATATTGTTTTTTGGTTGGATTAGGTTTCATCCATCTGCGTGGAGAAGTAGTCCTTTTTCGCGGTCTTGATCTGACTATGATAGATTTTCAAGGTCCTTCTAAATTGAGGCATGTCCTCTGCATTATAGGCTCTCCGCCATTTCCGTGCAAGTTGCTAGCAACGCACATGTTGTTCTGCTAAAGTCTGCATAGACCATGGGGCTGAGGGCTGTGAGCTCTGTTTATTTCTTTAAAGTGATCGTTGGAGCTAATTCGTTAGTAGCGTGGGTAATCCAGGTCTTAAAAGCCAGGGCATCCTCTGATACATTTGCCGACAAGGTAGGGGCAGAGCAGGATAAATGCATGGAGAGATTGGGATCAGACAGCAATTTGCCCCATATCCGTGTGGTTAGGGGGCCTGGAACTAAGGGGGAGGAGGGTGGGCTAACTGTTTCAAGCCAGACCCTAAACAGAATCCGCATATGTTCCGACCAGGCCTACGGAATAGGGGTGGGGGGGTCAATTCAACTACCAAATTAAGGTTATTGGAGCAGACTCCATGCAGGGTAAGACCTGCAGTGTGTGTAGGTGAGGCGACCAATTGATGAAGACCCGAGGTACTTAAAGAGTCAATAAAGTTAGCTACCTCTGAGTCTTCACTGCACTCCAAGTGAAAGTTAAAATCTCCCAACAATCTAAAATTTGCATAGCGAAATACAAGAGGAGCTAAAGCTTCTCCTAGTGATGATAACAATCTGGGGCCTGAGCCTGGGTGACGATAAATAAACCCACCATGGCAAAAGACAGGTAGGGACCAATCTTAATACAGAAGCCAAAGCTTTCAGGCCCTTTCTGGGGGCCTAGATCAAAGGTTTGGCATTGCAAGATGCCTCAAAGGATAATGGCCAAGTCGCCACTGCAGGACTCTGTTCTATCCTGACTGAGAATGGTGTATCCCGGAGGTAGGGCATGAACAATTTCGGGATTACACCACTCTTTGAGCTACGATTCTGTGATAAAAAGAAAATCCAGGTGGAGGTCAGTGAGCCAGTCATAGGTTTCCTGAGCGTGTTTGCTCTGGGGATCGCACGTTAATAAGGCCACCCAATAATGACCTCTCAACCGACACCTGGGTGGTGGCAGGAAGTGGCTCTAGGGGAACTCCGAACATGGCTCTGCTTTTGGAACATGACAGAGGGCCTTCAATATGGTTTGGAGAAAGAGTAAAATCGCAATGCATAACAGGATTGTTAAATGATTTTAAGAAAGTCGGAGACATAACAATACCTGGTGATAAACGGGCAGGGTGGCTGGCTGCGTTCCGGGCCGCGGACTGGCGCAGGTGGGCTTGCGTTTGGCTCGCCTGCTCTGTGCACCCAAGGCGCGTCCAAGGTATCTGACCTCTTAAATAGCTATGGCCCACAAAAAGACTAGAGCACCAAAAAGCAAAGTGGCAGCTCTAAAAAGGGACTCTGATTAACACAGGAAGCGGAGTCTAATTAAAGTGCGATGTGCCAAGATGGAAAACAACTCTGTATTTTTAAATATCGGCTTTAAATAAAAAGTTCCGTTGTAGGTTTCTTCGATAAAATGATCCCCCCCCAAATTGACATTAACACAGGTACAAACACACAGATTCAAAGTTACAGCGTTTTAAAGTCAAACTAGCCGCAGTAATATCTGGAGTTCTCTAGTTATGGAATATATCACAATGACATCCAGATCTACAATGACAAAATTATCTAAGTACTCAGAGAGTACTTCATTAATAATGTGAAAATAGTATGGCTCTTTGAGGTCGAGTAAATTTGAATATTCCTTAATTGGTCAAGCAAGACCGGTGTCAAAAGCAACAGATATTTGTTCTGGGTTGTGATTTTGTTCACTGCCCTATAGTCAGTACATATGTAGAGATCTTCTTGTTTAGTCACAGAAAAGGAGGAGGCAATGTTGGAGGCTGAGGGAATAGATAAATCTGGTTTCAGAGTGATGATCATATGCAGTCTCCTTCTCTGGCTGCAAGGAAGAGCTGCTCCTGGCTCAATGTGGATTTTACAAAACCCCAATGCGGCGTTAACAACTCTGCCTATTACCACACAAAAGATGTCCCTGCACATTTTATACTGCTTCGGTCATGGAAGTATACCAGTACAACATACCCTGTGGAAGCTTAAAAAAAGTAGCTGGTGTTGAGCGATAGTCACAATCATGAGTGTAGTGTGCACTTAAAATGGTCATCTACTCTAGAATGAATTAAAATGGAACTCTGCTTCAGTAAAATAGTCGTAGGTTTATTAGCAAGTGATTCATTCATTGGTCAGTTACCAACTGACCTTGACTAGAACTTTCACTTCAGTTTAACTATAAGTAAGAATTGTGCTTTACAAAAATTCTATTCAACAAAAACGCCATATGACGTTTTTTGAGCCTTTTTATGGCAGCACATCACTTGACTGGCCAGCAATTTTATTAGTCCGCAAATTCAGTGTTTCTAAATGCAGTGCATGGTTGAGAAGGTGCTACCATTGTTATCTTTCATGCTTCGCACCCACTGTCCCAGAAGAAATCACTGCTATTGCCTGCAGCACTCCGATCTAATGCACTTCAAGCTCTGTATGTACCAGCAGCAGAAGGGCCAGTACACCACACTTAAAGTGGTCCTCATAACCAACCTAACATATCCATCAGTACCATGACCACCCTGCACGTGCTGCCCTTCTTTGTAAAATGCAGATTTGAGCTCCTCTCCTGTTGCAGACAAATAGACATTAAATGAGGAAAAAAGCAAACCATACAAACAATAGTGGAAATCATATGTACGGTGGAAGGAGAAACGATTACTACTACACCTTCCAGGTGCATCATCAGAGCACTGCTACCCCATGTCAACTGGAGAATAATGTGGATCAAAATGTTGAGATCCTCTCTCGCTGGCTTAATACCGCACTGGATAAGATAACACCCATCATTAGCAAAACAGTAAAAAGTAAAATGTCCCAAACCTGGTACAGTGAGAATCTGAGACTATCCAGACAGGAATGCCGTAGACAGGAACAAAGATGGAGGAAAAACTATGAGGTAGAAGAGAAAATCACATATAAAGCCAAACTTGCAAGGCATAAAAAAGATATCATAGAAGCAAAAACTGCATACTTCACTAAGCACATAAAAAATGCTTGCGACGCTAATAAAACACTTTTCTCGGTTATCAATATAAGCTGGTCAAACCTAATAAGGCTAGTCATACTCAATTAAGTCAAGACTTCTGCAACTTACTGGGCAGTTTTTTTCAAGAGAAGGTGGTTAACATCTATGATAAATTTGCGGCTAAAAACACTCGGAATAAGCATGCACCTGATGTTAGAGAAACCATAAATAGCCTCTCTACTTTTGTGAACCAATTAAAAGACCTTATTTTGTCAATTAAGTCTGGCTCCCCATACGACCCCTACCCGCCTAGCATAATGCATCTGATATCCACCCAATTGGCAGTGCATCTGGGGCAAATTATTAACAAAGTGTTTACCAGCTGAATTTTTCCTGCTCAGTGGAAACGTACCTCAATCCTTCCACTTCTAAAAAAAAAAAAAAAAAAAAAAAAAGACAACCTGGACAGCACCGAACCCTGCAATTACCGCCCTATCGCAAGACTCCCTTTCGCCGCCAAATGTATAGAGAAATTAATGAACAAACAAATCACAGAACACATTGAAACAAATTCACTGCTAGATGAAACACAACATGGCTTCAGGAAGTATCATAGTACTGAATCTGCCCTAATCATAGCAACAGAGGATATCCGTGAAGTTCTTGATGGAGGAGGGTCGGCGGCGTTGGTGCTGCTCGACCTCTCGGCGGCCTTTGATACGGTCAGCCATGAGATCTTGGCTGACCGTCTCCATGGGGCAGGAGTAAAAGGCACAGCATTAGTTCTTTTAAAATCATTTTTAACAGATCGACAGCAAAATGTGGCAATGGGGACGGCAACTTCCGAGCAGTTTTCCCTACCATGTGGAGTCCCCCAGGGCTCGGCCCTGAGCCCCACACTTTTTAATCTATATGTAGCGCCACTAGCCCCGATCATAAAAGAGGCGGGTTTCTCCCTAGCTTCATATGCTGACGACACGCAAATTGTGGTGTCCCTAACAAAGAGAGAAAAGAACCCGGGAGAGGCTTTTAGTGCATGTATGAAGAATGTGAGCGAGTGGATGGATGGAAACTGCCTGAAGCTGAATGCATCAAAAACAGAGGTTATTATCGTTGGTAATAAACCCTCTCTCTGGACGCACCGACTGGTGGCCACCAGTACTGGATGCATTGCCCACACCTTCTACCAAAATAAAGGATCTGGGCATCACCATAGACAAGGAACTTAAATTCAAAGAACAAATTAGCAAAATCACTTTTGTTTCCTTTTGTTCCATAAGACTAATCAATAAAATTAAGAAATACATACCAGGGGAACTCCTGAAAACGGTAACCCTGGCAATGGTCCTCTCACGTATAGACTATTGCAATAGCCTTTATCTTACCCTCAACTCAGGTCTGGTCAACAGGCTCCAGATCATACAAAATGCGGCAGCTCGTCTCCTCTTTAAAATCCCAAAAAATGTTTCAGCAAGAGAAGCTATAAAAAAGCTGCACTGGCTGCCGGTTAGACAGAGATGCAAGTTTAAAGCCCTCTGTCTGGCTTTTAAATCTCTGCACGGTCAGGGACCAGTACAGTTTAGGAACAAACTAAAGTGGTATGTCCCTAACAGAACCCTACGGTCAGGATTGGCCAAGAATATGGTAGTTACTCCTTTCAAGAAGGCTACCTGGGAGGCAGGTGCCTCTTCAGGTCAACAGCGCTGCTTTGGAACAAATTACCTATTACCTTAAAAACAGCTTCATCCCTGCTGAGTTTCAGGAAAAGCTTAAAAACTTGGCTATTTACACAGACTGCATGAAATAAATAATTTATTCTTTTGCCTGGTCCCAGTACTAGTGTCCCTTCTGTCTTCAGTTTCGATAGCACCAAGACGCCTTCGGGCAGTAGCTGCGCTTTATAAATTCGATTTACAATTACTGAGTTGATCCCAACTCTAAGCAGAAATACCAACCTAACCCAAAGTGGGGCTACCATAGCCCCTAAATCTTGGTAAGCTTTATATGGGCAGCCCCCTCCATCGTACAGTACTTTCTCGGAGGCCATGCACCAGCCCAATCTGTCTCCCCTTCACTGATTGTGGAGATCGTGGTCTGCCCCCACTCTCTTACGGTGCCAGTATGCAGCCATGAATCCCATGAGGAAGGAAGGGAAATTGTGCCTGGGAAGACAAGGTCTTCTCATAGACCTAACACAGGCACAGTATTGATCTGAGGTCGAGACGAACATTAAAATTCCAGGAAGACTGGACTATCCCATAAAGTGTGAAGGAGTGTACTATTCACTACGTGGCACCTATGGTAAGACCCGTCAGGCTCCGATACTATATGATGCAGTTAGACTCTTGTATTAACTTGATTGACCACTTCCCTTGGGTCTCTTCCCAGTCAAGGTCTTTCATGTTCCCTGCACCACTTCCCCATTTCCCTTGGTGTTTTGCCAGGACGTCAGCTGTAATATTCACTAGTGTCTTGTGGGTTTTGGAGGACGCACCAACAGCGAACTCTTCCATCAGAAGTTTAGCATCAGTGCATGAGTAACTAGGGTCTTTATCCTAGTCAATATCATGGCATGCTTTGCGAAGAATTGTCACTAATATGTCGTGGGCAATTTTGCACTTTAGTGCTATTTTAGCAACCAGGGCGTCTCTGATGCAGCTTACAGACTGTAGGCACAGAGACCTACTCCAGCATAAGTATGACCCTATTTGCATGCAAACTCTCCCTTCCATTTATGCAGCATTAGGCACATGCAAGTCCCAAAGTACAAAGCTTCTGTAGGCTCTATAATAGCTATCACAAAAATCAGGGTGCCAGTATCGCGGATACACAAACAAGACTCCGTCCTGTGTATTAGAGGGGATATTATTCGTAGCAATTACCTAGGCGAAAGGGTTGATTATCATATGAGGGAAGCCATCCTTAATGTAAGAAGATGTCTCACACACATATTAGTGTTATGCTTCATCATAGGCATCCTCTCCCCACCCTGGTAAGAGGATACTACTAGGGAGGACTCAAATCTCCACGTATATATATACCAGCGGCATGTTAAGGTGAAAGCCTATGTCTTCCGGAGTGATGGTCCTTTTGACGTAAGTGTGACTATAAAGGACATCACCCCCTCTTTGACCGATGTAGTGGTATCCCCTAAGGTTTAGGGTCTTCTACGTGAACATTTTTGAATGGTTACCAGGTAGGATTCACCTAGGTAATATGGTGTGTGATAATATTCCCTTACTAATGCCTGTATCTTTACAAGCCCAGTAACGAATCTAAGATGGGGATCCTGCAGCCCTGACGAATGCCCCAGACCAGTTAGGCTTTCTAGCGAGCAGAAACATGTTGGCGATTACTAGACAGGTCTGAACCATTGTGCTCATGATACCCGCCGAGTGATTTGTTTTTAACTATACCCAAAGTACTCCCGAATAAAGGTGATAATCGAGTAACTTTGAGGTATTTTTTAGAGTATCTGGATCCTGTTTCTATCCAGTAAGTCTTATGTAAGAACTCCCTCTTTCCGCCAAGTCTTCATGGAGGTCTGAGTCCTCCCTGGTAGTACCATCTTACCAGGGTGGGGAGAGGATGTCTATGATGAAGCATGACACTAATGTGTGTGAGACATCTTCTTCCATTATGGATGGCTTCCCTCATATGATATTCAACCCTTTCTCCTAGGTAATTGCTACGGATAAGATCCCCTCTAATACACAGGACGGAGTCTTGTTTGTGTATGCGCGATACTGGCACCCTGCTTTTTGTGATCGCTAATTCATGTACAGGAGGAACACGTGGGTGATCTCTCCTCACCCTCTCCTTTTGTGATATGGCTCTATAATAGCAGCATCCTCTCCTGGGACAGAGCTACGAGACTGCACCAGTTCTCTGCACCAACAGCCTCCTCTCATGGGCTTCAACCGGGTTAGGCCACTTCTCTGCACCAGCAGCGACCTTTCCTGGGACAAGAACAAGAAGTCAGCACAGCTTCGAGACAGGAAAAAGAAGTCAGGACGGTTCTCTGTGCAATGAGTTTCCTACTTGGCTCTTTATCTATATTGTCCACGAAGACGATTTTCCTTTTTGCCCATAGTGGCACAATAATGTGATTAACAGAAGGTGTTTCACTGTATCAGCAGGAAGGCTAAGGTTATGTTGACCTGAATTATTGGGAAACTCCATGACTATACATAAGAGGAAAAGGAAAGAAAGCAACATTCCTAAACCCTAGTGATGAACTTTATTCTGGAATCCAGTTAATATTTTAAGTGTCTCGACTTTACTTAGTCCAAGTATTTATGGGAGCCTACATGCTCCTCCTGTGCAAGACAGGCTAGGATCATTGCTTAACGTCAGATGCACACTTCTCTGCAATACACAATTTTCCTCACAGTTTCCTTTGGGTGTATAACATTCCTTTGTCCTTTAACTAGCAACTTGGCCTATCATCACCTCAGAAGAAACCCACGCTACCATGAAGCCCATCCACTCAGAAGCCCCATCAGACCCCTGCCCCACCACGTCTACTCCGGAGGACTGCAACCCATCACCACCATGCCCACACCTATTCTGAATGCCTCCACCACTTCCGCGACCTTCCCAGATGCTTGGAAACACACAACTGTCCTCCTATTGCTGAAGACACCTTCTATCGACCCTTCAACGCTCGCAAACTATAGACCAATCTCCTTTCTACCATGGTTTTGAAGAAAATCCTTGACAGACACCTCACCAAATAACTCAGTGACTACAAAGTACTTGACACCACTCAGTCTGGTTCCAGAACCAACCACAGCACACAAACTGCCCTCATCGCTGCCACGGATGACTCTGGACAAAGGAGACTCGACGGCCCTCATCCTCCTGGACCTCTGCACAGCATTTGACACTGTTTCCCTTCCCATCCTCATCCAACAATTGCACGACATTGGAATCCAAGGACGAGCACTCCAGTGGTTCTGCTCCTTCCTGACCGGAAGGACCCAATCAGTCAGTCTGGCACTGTACAACTTGGACGCCCGCGATCTCATCTGAGGAGTTCCGTAAGGATCCTGCCTGAGCCTGATCCTCTTCAAAGCATACATGATCCCTATAGACAGCATCATGCACTCTCATAATATCACTGTCCTCTCCCACACCAATGCCGCGCAACTCATTCTCTCACTCAGGGGCAAAAGTGCCACTACCCGAATCAAGTTTGATGCCTGCATGACTGAAATCGCCCACTGGATGAAGACCGCCTCATGCTTACATACCCTGAAGATACTGAGGAGGATTTTCAAATCGGTCCCGGGTAGCACCCAGAAAACGTTCATGCATGCCCTGGTAACAAGCAGACTGGACTATGGGAACAACCTCTATGCCGGGATCAACAAAAAACTCACCAGAATGCTGCAGACCATTCAGAGTTCTTCGATCAGAATCACTCTCAACCTCCCACACCGCACTCCCATCATACCACACCTGAAGGATCTCCACCTGCTCCCCATTCACAAACGAGCACAATTCAAACTCCTCACCCACACTTTCAAGGCACTACATAACACAGGCCCAGCATACCTCAACAATCATATCTACTTTCACCAACCTTCTGGACACCGCCGCTCGTCTGGACTCTTACTTGCACAAATCTCCCACATACCGAAAACTAGATCTGACAGTAGAGCCTTCCACTACATTGCTCATGAAGCATGAAACAACCTGCCTGTACGCATAAGAACCTCCTCCGCACTTCTTGAATTCCACAAGAAGTTGAAGACCTGGCTTTTTGAGTAGTCCCACTAGTCCCTAGGCGTACCTAGTCCCCACACCTGCTCAGCGCCAGCATAACTTCCCCGGTGATAGTGCGCTCTACAAATCTGCATAACATAACATCAAACAGACCGCTGAACCTACAGGTCATAGTCTCTGGATCTAAATATTTATTTGCTAACACTTTCTCCTACTATATATATAACCTCGATAAATGTAAACATGGTCACTTTACTTTGGATCAACTGAAGGTCACAGAAATTGTTGTGAACTTAGCTCTAAACAGTAACCTCACTGTCACGTACAGTTCATTCACCGGGATCTGTGAGACTAACTTAGCATCATGTCAAATAACTAGCTCTTCCAAATGACTTTGGGGAACTTATGGGTTAATGGGTTGCAGGATACTTGTGTTCATCTATTCAACACTCATCATTTCAGTCACACCTGAGCAGTGCTCTGATCTACTACAAGTAATCAGCGGAATGATCCAGCTTTGTCAATGCTGCGTCAAAATGTGGGAGCCAGGCAGTTTACATGAAGTACTGGTGTCACAGGCTCCATTTCTCATCTGCAGCCATCCTATTGAGGGGGGGAGGTTGGTTCATTGAAAAGCATCCATGATTTTAAAAAACTCTGATCTCTCTCAGGGTAATCCTGAGAGGTTCTGGGTAACTCTTAATTGTAAGTTACATGAGGAGCCACCTGTACAAAGACTTCTACCAGGGTTATCTGGAAAATCATGCCTCCTGGGCTCTGCCTCTTTAGTCTTCATTCCCAACTCCTATCTTTCCAGCCTCCAGCATCCAATTAATAACATCCAATGCACATCTGCTGAAGCGCACAAGGAGGCTGTAGACCTCTGCCGTACTGACCAGTTCAACAGAAAACTGCATCAATAGCATGACATGCAACTCCTGTTGAGAAAATAATCTAATGTTGCAATAAAGACTAAATAACACAGACACCAATTGGTGTAGCAGCATTACTTCTGCTGTGACAGTTACTCTAATGAAGGCCCTAAAATGGCTGCCTTTATAGGTCTACACCTGCCCCAGCAGCCTTCTCGCTGTTGACCGCCACAGCTCAGGCCCGCTCTGTGCACCAGCGGCCTCCTCTCCTGGGACTGGAAGAAATGGGTTCTCTGCGCCAGCATCCTCCTGTCTTTTTATTAGAGTAAGAGGTCCGGCAAGGTCTTTGCTGTTCCCACAGCCTCCTCTCCTAGGACTGGAATAAGAGGTCTGGCCAGTTTTCTCCTGGGATTGGAATAAACGGTCACTACAGTTATATGCACCTTCAGCCTCCTCTGAAAGTGCTGTGATTATTGATAAAACCAGTTCTCCGCATGACCAGCGTCCTCTCTGGGGACAAGAATAAGAGATCAGGCCAGTACTCTGGGGAAACAATCTCCACTCATGTGGCAGTAATAAGAGGCCAGTTCTCTACACCAGAAGCCCCCTCTTCTGGGACAGCCTTCTCTTCTGGGACAGTTAGTGAAGTTCTGGTCAGTTCTGGCACGTGCAGCCTCCTCTTCTTGGATAGGTATTAGAGTTCAGGTCAGTTCTGTGCACCTGTGGTCTCCTCTTCTGAAAGCGGTATTTGAGGTCAGTTATGTGCACCTCCGAGCTTCTCTTCTGGGACAGGTTGTTTCTGTGCACCTGTTGCCTTCTCTTCTGGGACCGGTATTAGAGGTCAGTTCTGTGCACCTTCGGCCTTCTCTTCTGGGACAGGTATTCGAGGTCAGGTCAGTTCTGTGCACCTACAGCCTAATATTCTGGGACAGTTATTAGAGGCCAGGTGAGTTCTGTGCACCTGCGGACTTCTCTTCTGGGACAGGTCGGTTCTATGCACCTGTTGCCTTCTCTTCTGGGACAGGTATTAGAGGTCAGTTCTGTGCACCTCCAGCCTTCTCTTCTGGGACAGGTATTAGAGGTCAGTTCTGTGCACCTTCAGCCTTCTCTTCTGGGATGGGTATTAGAGGTCTGGTCAGTTCTGTGCACCTGTGGCCTTCTCTTCTGGGACAGGTATTAGAGGTCAGTTGTGTGCACCTGTGTCCTTCTCTTCTGGGACGGGTATTAGAGGTCAGTTCTGTGCACCTCTGACCTCCTCTTCTGGGACGGGTATTAGAGGTCAGTTCTGTGCACCTCTAGCCAGGGCTTTAAGTGGGATGAAAAAACTGGGGGGTCTCTCAAAGGGGCGTGGTCAATGTAATTAAGGGTGTGGCTTAAAAACACATAAGCTAAAAATCTGTGCTTAGCATAGTGTGCCGCTCGACTTGTATTTAGCTGTTTCTGTCATTGCATCCAGATATACCATACAACAAGTAACATCATACCTACAACAAGCCAGGACTATTGGCTTTGTCAATGGTTGTTAGTTGTATAAGATAAATAGGCAGCAACTATGGCTTGTATATAATATTGAAAAAGCTTCCACTTAAAGCCCTGGTGGCAGCACGACAATGTTGCTAGTCCTGAGTTTCAAAACGAGAAGGGAAATCCAGAGACAAAATGACTCTCTTTAAAGGATTTCCCTTCCCCTGCAGTCTGGAAAAAAACGGACCGCCTGTGCCAGAGTCCAAAACAGAGCCCGATAGAGACCCGTTTCGAGGCCCCCTTTAAAAAACTGCCGGTGCTCAGCACCGGTGAGACCCGGCCCATTTAAAGCCCTGCCTCTGGCCTTCACTTCTGGGACAGGTTGGTTGTGTGCACCTGTGGTCTTCTCTTCTGGGACAGGTATTAGAGGTCAGTTCTGTGCACCTCCAGCCTTCTCTTCTGGGACAGGTATTAGAGGTCAGGTCAGGTCAGTTCTGTGCACCTCTGGCCTTCTCTTCTGGGACGGGTATTAGAGGTCAGTTCTGTGCACCTTCGGCCTTCTCTTCTGGGATGGGTATTAGAGGTCAGGTCAGTTCTGTGCACCTGTGGCCTTCTCTTCTGGGACAGGTATTAGAGGTCAGTTGTGTGCACCTGTGTCCTTCTCTTCTGGGACGGGTATTAGAGGTCAGTTCTGTGCCCCTCTGACCTCCTCTTCTGGGACGGGTATTAGAGGTCAGTTCTGTGCACCTCTGGCCTTCACTTCTGGGACAGGTTGGTTGTGTGCACCTGTGGTCTTCTCTTCTGGGACAGGTATTAGAGGTCAGTTCTGTTCACCTCCGGCCTTCACTTCTGGGACAGGTTGGTTGTGTGCACCTGTGGTCTTCTCTTCTGGGACAGGTATTAGAGGTCAGGTCAGTGCACCTGTGGCCTTCTCTTCTGGGACAGGTATTAGAGGTCAGGTCAGTGCACCTGTGGCCTTCTCTCAATGCGGGCTTGTGCAGCTTTCTTCCCCCGTACAGTGCTGGAAGCTGGCAGTCTGGGCACAGCTGTGAAGCAGGCTCGTGCAGCAGACCTGCAGATCACACCACCTCCGCTTCTGTACGGTGGCTGGCACAGAGTCCCTGACTGGGTGGGTCAGGTTGTGCATGATTACGTTTTCTTCGTCAACACTCGCGTTACATGCAGACTTGTGTAGAAAGAGGTGCTTCATTCCCGTCCTGAGATGGTACAAACATGTCTGGCTAGGAGCGGGGGTGGGTTAAGTCCTTACATACAATCCATGCCCAATAATCATTTCACAGCGAAAAACAGTTCGTGTAAAGTTCCAAAAACAAAAAAAAGAGCGGTGAAAAGTTGTTGCAGTTAAATAAAAAAAACAAGGGTGAGAGCGTTTAATGTTAGATTTGATGTTCAGCTTGGATTTGGGATCATGGTATGGGATATGGGTTGGGTTTAGGACAAAGGTCGCACACAGTACGGTAAAAGTTGGAGGAAGCAGCAGAAAGCACGCAGGTTACAGCCCACGCCCACATGAGACAAACAGCATGCATGCCAACAGTTTAGAAGAGGGAAGTGGGAGATTTAAAAAAGAAAAATCGGGGCAGTTTTTTCCCCCATTGACTTTTATTGAAGGGTCGGCAATTTCCGGTGGGAGACAGCCAAAATAAGGCAATTTTAGCCTCAAAATCGGGTAAACGACAACTAAGTTAGGTGGCTTCACGGTGCCTTTGAATGCTCTGCCGTTTTGTGACTGAAATGGGGGTTCGTGCCAAGCGGCAGCCCCGTGTGGTCCCTGTTTTTCCTGCAGACAATAGGGCTTTGGGGGGTGGGGCGACTAGCGGGAGGCTTGCCCCTCCCGTGGGATTTTGGGCTAGGGGTTCAGCCAGAGCCCAATTGGGCTTGCTGGGCTGCACTTGGGCTAGGTTTGGGCTGGGGGCTATTTAGCCGGCCATTTCGTGTCACTGGCCACCATTTCGGTGGTAGTGACACGACAGCCGGCTGGGTTAGGGCTGGGGAGCGATTTTGTCGCTTTAGTCGGGGTTTTTGCGGTGGTTTGTGGAACGCGCCGTGTGTTTATTGTGGCCAGGTTGCTTGTCTTGTGGCCGGTGGGTATCTATTGGCAGCAGCGAGGCGCGTGGTCTGTGGTGCGCCGTGCGGTCCGAGTTCGCGATGTATCCAGCTCAGGCGGAGGACCCACGTGTGAAGGAGGCGCTTCGCCTCTTGGGGGAGGCGGGCCGCACGGACATGCTGCGGCCCGCAATAGAGGTGAGACCTCCTAGGCGGGCCGCGAGCGGGGTCGCGGCGGCAGTTTTAGCGTGCTTGCCGCCGCGGACCCGTAAGCGCCGCACACATGAGGCAGGGGGGGCACGGCTGCACGTCCAAGGCGGCCGCGCAGTCTAAGAAGACGCGAGGTGGGGGGCGGGTCGCCCCCGCTGCACTGGGCTGCTGCCGGTCCTCTCCCCTATTGGTAGGGGAGGCCCCATTAGCAAAGAAGGTGGCGAGATGTGCGCAGAGCACCGGGGGGGCCGCCCCCACTACAGTAGGCAGCGGCCGGTCCTCCCCTCTATTGGTAGAAAGTAGTGAGGAGGGGGATTCTGCAGGGGGGAGCGGATAGCAGGGGGTGGTGCGCAGGGCACGAATGGGGGCCCAGGGGGCGGAGCAGGGTGCCAAGAGGACCTTGGGTGTGTGGGGGTGGGAGGGTGGCCAGCAGACACCAGGGGGGGCCGAGTGGCAAGGCGGGTAGCTGGGAGGGGGCATTGGGGGGGGGCCAGCTGGGTTTCGGGAAGTGGCGGCAAGGGAGGCGGGCCGCGTTGGGGACCAATGCCGTCCTTGGAAATAGGCGATACCAAAGGGGATGATGGACGGAGCGCTTGAGCTAATCAAACACTCACCCCCAGTCAACTGATCTGGGTTTAATCCATCATCATTCTTTAGCTCACTCCACCACCCCAGTTCAGACATGGCCATATGCAAATCAGTCTGACCCTGTGCCTCATGGGAACAGTCCAGCCCGAACTGCCAAGCCATGTCTTCCCTGGACCGGAAACAAGCATCCTGGGACCGGTTTCTGGCTACTCAGCCGTCATCAGCCAGGCTAGTTTGAATCCAGTGGCAAAGTGAGCAAGGGACCCACGTCTGGGCATACCCTGCCAACTTAGGGCGAACAAAGCGATACCAAAGGGGATGATGGACGGAGCGCTTGAGCTAATCAAACACTCACCCCCAGTCAACTGATCTGGGTTTAATCCATCATCATTCTTTAGCTCACTCCACCACCCCAGTTCAGACATGGCCATATGCAAATCAGTCTGACCCTGTGCCTCATGGGAACAGTCCAGCCCGAACTGCCAAGCCATGTCTTCCCTGGACCGGAAACAAGCATCCTGGGACCGGTTTCTGGCTACTCAGCCGTCATCAGCCAGGCTAGTTTGAATCCAGTGGCAAAGTGAGCAAGGGACCCACGTCTGGGCATACCCTGCCAACTTAGGGCGAACAAAGCGATACCAAAGGGGATGATGGACGGAGCGCTTGAGCTAATCAAACACTCACCCCCAGTCAACTGATCTGGGTTTAATCCATCATCATTCTTTAGCTCACTCCACCACCCCAGTTCAGACATGGCCATATGCAAATCAGTCTGACCCTGTGCCTCATGGGAACAGTCCAGCCCGAACTGCCAAGCCATGTCTTCCCTGGACCGGAAACAAGCATCCTGGGACCGGTTTCTGGCTACTCAGCCGTCATCAGCCAGGCTAGTTTGAATCCAGTGGCAAAGTGAGCAAGGGACCCACGTCTGGGCATACCCTGCCAACTTAGGGCGAACAAAGCGATACCAAAGGGGATGATGGACGGAGCGCTTGAGCTAATCAAACACTCACCCCCAGTCAACTGATCTGGGTTTAATCCATCATCATTCTTTAGCTCACTCCACCACCCCAGTTCAGACATGGCCATATGTAAATCAGTCTGACCCTGTGCCTCATGGGAACAGTCCAGCCCGAACTGGTAAGCCATGTCTTCCCTGGACCGGAAACAAGCATCCTGGGACCGGTTTCTGGCTACTCAGCCGTCATCAGGCAGGCTAGTTTGAATCCAGTGGCAAAGTGAGCAAGGGACCCACGTCTGGGCATACCCTGCCAACTTAGGGCGAACAAAGCGATACCAAAGGGGATGATGGACGGAGCGCTTGAGCTAATCAAACACTCACCCTCAGTCAACTGATCTGGGTTTAATCCATCATCATTCTTTAGCTCACTCCACCACCCCAGTTCAGACATGGCCATATGCAAATCAGTCTGACCCTGTGCCTCATGGGAACAGTCCAGCCCGAACTGCCAAGCCATGTCTTCCCTGGACCGGAAACAAGCATCCTGGGACCGGTTTCTGGCTACTTAGCCGTCATCAGCCAGGCTAGTTTGAATCCAGTGGCAAAGTGAGCAAGGGACCCACGTCTGGGCATACCCTGCCAACTTAGGGCGAACAAAGCGATACCAAAGGGGATGATGGACGGAGCGCTTGAGCTAATCAAACACTCACCCCCAGTCAACTGATCTGGGTTTAATCCATCATCATTCTTTAGCTCACTCCACCACCCCAGTTCAGACATGGCCATATGCAAATCAGTCTGACCCTGTGCCTCATGGGAACAGTCCAGCCCGAACTGGTAAGCCATGTCTTCCCTGGACCGGAAACAAGCATCCTGGGACCGGTTTCTGGCTACTCAGCCGTCATCAGGCAGGCTAGTTTGAATCCAGTGGCAAAGTGAGCAAGGGACCCACGTCTGGGCATACCCTGCCAACTTAGGGCGAACAAAGCGATACCAAAGGGGATGATGGACGGAGCGCTTGAGCTAATCAAACACTCACCCCCAGTCAACTGATCTGGGTTTAATCCATCATCATTCTTTAGCTCACTCCACCACCCTAGTTCAGACATGGCCATATGCAAATCAGTCTGACCCTGTGCCTCATGGGAACAGTCCAGCCCGAACTGCCAAGCCATGTCTTCCCTGGACCGGAAACAAGCATCCTGGGACTGGTTTCTGGCTACTCAGCCGTCATCAGCCAGGCTAGTTTGAATCCAGTGGCAAAGTGAGCAAGGGACCACGTCTGGGCATACCCTGCCAACTTAGGGCGAACAAAGCGATACCAAAGGGGATGATGGACGGAGCGCTTGAGCTAATCAAACACTCACCCCCAGTCAACTGATCTGGGTTTAATCCATCATCATTCTTTAGCTCACTCCACCACCCCAGTTCAGACATGGCCATATGCAAATCAGTCTGACCCTGTGCCTCATGGGAACAGTCCAGCCCGAACTGCCAAGCCATGTCTTCCCTGGCCGGAAACAAGCATCCTGGGACCGGTTTCTGGCTACTCAGCCGTCATCAGCCAGGCTAGTTTGAATCCAGTGGCAAAGTGAGCAAGGGACCCACGTCTGGGCATACCCTGCCAACTTAGGGCGAACAAAGCGATACCAAATGGAAATAGGGGGCTGGCTGGAGAGGGCCCTGGAGGGGCTCAGGAACCAGTGGACGGAGCAGGGAGGGTGGGGGGGAGGGGCCCGGGGCGGGGAGGAGTGCTGAGGGAGCTGGGGGCCAAGGAGGCTTGTTGCAGGCTGGCCGGGTCTGGGACGGCGGCGCAGGCAGGAAGGTGGTGGAGGCTTTGGAGTGGAGCGATGAGGAGGGGGCGGACGTGGGTTTCCCTGGGGGGAGGGCGTGGGGCGCCCCGATCGGGGTGGGGGTTCTGGGGCACGGGGAGGCAAGCCAGCTCGGCGGGGGGGACATTCCTCAGGTGCGTCGGGCGCGGGGCGGGTGGCGGATGGTCGTTGGTTTGGGGACTCTGGGTTTGAGAGGGCAGGACTAACCCCGGCATGTCGGACTCCACTTCTTTTTGGCAGGGGCGGCAGGCGAGGTACTCAGGAGAGTTGCATGCGGCTCCACCCCACCGAGAGGATGGGCCGGCTCTGCCTCATGCGGGTGGCCGCGCTCCAACGAGGGACGTCCAGGAGGTTGTGTGCAGGAGGAGGGGCGACCGGTCGCCGGTGTCACAATCCCGGTGGGTCGTTGTGGCCTCAAGGGGACAGGCCCAGGTGTCATGTTGCACTTCGCGGGAGCCAAGCAACGAGCGAGCAGGGCAGCGAGAAAGGAGCATTGATTTAGGGGAGCTACTTTGCAATTGCAGGGAGCGGACAGGCTTGAGCAGGCTGTAGTCCACGGAGGGCGGCCCATTGGCAAGCAGCGCATACAGGGAACGTGCATGGGTGTCTGGGCTGGAGTCCGAGGTGGATGGCCCATTGCTGTTGGACTATGACGAGGGGAGTATTGAAGAGGGGGAGATTGTAGGAGAGGAAGAACGGCAGGTTGAAGGGAGGGGGGATGGGAGTAATGATGTGTCTAGTCTTTTTCAGAGCGGTCCGGCCAGGCGTAACACGGTGGATAGCGTGGCAGCCCCCCCTTCACGACTGGTTAGGCAGCTGGATCCGGTCACACGCGGGAGGGGGGGAGCTGGCGGGTGAAGCAGAGGATGAAAGGGGGGCCGGCAGGTGCAGAACCGCAGGCCATGGTGTCGGTGGGCACGGACGCTCGGGGGGGGGGAGGGGGAGGGGGAAGGGGAGGTGCGCTTGAGGAAGAGGGCGTATGTGAAGGCTACGGGTGTGGGGACAGAGGCGCCGCGACGGGGGGAGGATAAGACCGAAGGGTCTGCAGTACCCGGCTCCTCGGAGGAGCAAGGGGTGGGGTCGTCTGGGGTGACCGAGGGGGGTGGAAAGGCCGATGGAGGGGCGTCCGAGGAGAAGGGAAAGGAGAGTCACGACATTCTGGCCAAAAAGTTGCCGTACATGGGGATCACCAAACCATTGGGGGCGCATCTTACATTGGCCACCAAAGAAAAGATATGGAAGGGCGAATACGTGGACATGCTGAAGCTTTTACATAGAGAGCTTACAGCGAAAGAAGGGTCCAAAGAGGAGGAGCTCGAGCTGGCCAAGAGGCCGAGGGTGCCCATGACCATTGAGAATTGGTCGGCGGCTTTTCTGGTTTTCGCCAGTATGTACTGTGAGAAGTACCCCGAGAGGTCCGTGGCATTGTTCAAATACATGGACGTGATTAGGCGGGCACAGGTCCCGTACGGAGGGTACGCGTGGTCGCATTACGACGAGGAGTTTCGGGCTCGGTTGGCCTGGGATCCGGAGGCAAAATGGGGGGAGATAGACTCTGACTTATACCAGCAAACCATGGGGGGGGCCAAGTTCGGGAAAACGATATACACGGCGAGTGGTCTCCCTCTCGCTCCCCGCCTCTTTCCGAACCGCCCCACCCGCGGGGGGTGGGGTCTGCGGGGAACAGCACCGGCGCAGTGGGAGCGTGCTGGGATTTTAACAAGGGCACGTGCGCAAGGCAATACTGCAGGTTTCGGCACGAATGTTCAAAGTGTGCAGGAAGGCATCCCGTGGTGCAATGCTGGGGGATGGGAGCCGGGGGCCAGGGTCAGCAGTCCAACCAGGCGGGGCAGCAGCCATCAGGGGGTAGGGGCGGAAGGGGAGGACAGGGGACTTTGGGCAAAGGCTCATACTCCCATTAAGCAGGGCTGTCTGGAAGAATTTTTGGCGTCCTATCCTCGGACTGAGGACGCAGTGCTGTTGCAACAGGGTTTTCAGGAGGGGTTCCGGCTGGGCTATGAGGGTCCGAGGGCTGCTAGGTGGGCTGAGAATTTGAAGTCCGCCAAGACACACGGTCCGGTGGTGCGGGACAAATTGTTTAAAGAAGTCCGGGAAGGGCGTATGGCAGGTCCTTTCAGGAGTTTCCCCATCCGGGACCTGATCATCTCCCCAATTGGAGTGGTGCCGAAGAAAGAACCGGGGCAATACAGGTTGATTCAACACCTGTCATGGCCAGAGGGGGCGTCGGTTAATGATTTCATAGCGGCCGAGCTGTCGTCCGTATCCTACTCATCAGTAGACGTGGCGAGGCAATTGGTTGCGACAGTAGGGACGGGCGCCCTCATGGCAAAATGCGACATAAAGTCAGCATTTCGATTGCTCGCAGTACACCCGGCGGATTATCAGTTGTTGGGTATCCAGTTCGAGGGGTCCATCTTCGTGGACAAAGCACTGCCAATGGGCTGTACCATATCGTGTGCCTTGTTTGAGCGCTTAAGTACATTCCTGCAGTGGGCTTTTTCGCGGCGCACCGGTAAAGAGACGGTGACACACTACCTGGATGACTTTTTCCTGGTGGGACTGCCCGGTTCTGCGGACTGTCAGCAGCAGCTGGCTAGTTTTAAAGAGCTCATGGGCTACCTGGGTGTGCCCCTGGTGCCAGAGAAGACACAGGGTCCCAGTACGGTGTTGTCATTTCTTGGTATTGAACTGGATTCAGGGGCGATGGAAGCCCGTTTGCCGGGGGACAAGAAAGTGCATATGCTGTTGTTGATTGACAGCTTGTTGGCCAAAAAGAAGGTGACGGTCAGGGAGGTGCAGGTCCTGCTAGGACACTTGAATTTTGCGTGCAGGGTGGTGCGAGCGGGGCGCACGTTTTGCAGACGGTTGGGTTTGTCTTTGGCGGGTTGGACCCTACCGCACCACCATATGCGCCTGTCGGCAGGCATTAAGGAGGACCTGCGCATGTGGCGGACCTTTTTGGAGCAATTTAATGGCATTCCCATGGCCACCCCAGAAGAATGGGAATGGGATGTCACCACCTCCTCCAACGCGGCAGGGGCAGGAGGTTTTGGACTCTACTGGCAAGGGAGGTGGTGCGCAGAAGAATGGCCACCACATTGGAAGAACGGGGGGAGGAGTATTGAGTTTCTGGAGCTCTTTCCACTGGTGGTGGCCGTGACAGTGTGGGCTCGGAAGTTGGCGCACAGGAAGGTGATCTTTAAGGTGGACAATATGTCGGTAGTTCAGGTTGTGAACAGTCAGCCAGCCAGGGATGCTCAAGTTCTCAAGTTGTTGAGGGTTTTTGTGCTGCGATGTTTGGAGCATGATATTTTGTTTCAAGCCAGACATGTACCAGGAGTGGACAATGACATTGCGGACGCTTTGTCTCGTTCACAGTGGCAGAGGTTCCATGGGCTAGCCACGGAGGCGGAAGAGGGCAGGACGCCGGTTCCAGCGGGGATGTGGTCTGTAGGAGACAAAGGGTCGTTCAGTTGGTAAGAGGGTCACTGGCCTCATCCACTTGGAAGGCATACGAACAGGCGTGGCGGGAATTCCTTGACAGTGGCGCAACGCGACGTGGGCAGCACTGGGTTCGGGAGGAACAGGTAGTGCAATTCATTTTGACCATGATTGACAAGGGTTTGTCCAGAGTGACGATAGCGGGCAAGTTGTCGGCCATAGCTTTCATGGGGAAACTGTGGTGGGGCTACGCGCCTTCGGCGGGTGAATTGGGTACTCGACTACTGGAAGGCTGGGCGCGTGGGAGGGGTAGCAGAGAAGGCCCCTGTCGGTCGGTATTCTGGCCGGCTTGATTCGGCTTATGCCGCAGATATGCCGCAGTGCAGAAGAAGCGGTTTTGTTTTCCACGTTAATGTCGTGGATGTACTTCGGGGCCTTTCGGGTTTCGGAGCTGCTGGGTGCGAGGGGGGCATGAGGGATACGGTGGGGGGAGGTTGACTTGCGGGTTGACGCGGTGGCAGTGCAGCTTAAGCGTTCTAAGACAGATCAGCGGGGAGTGGGGAAGTGGGTGGTCATGGGACCAGTGGTGGACAAGATGTTGTGCCCCGCGGCCTGGGGGGGGGGGATGCTGGTCATGGGGTTGGTGCGGGATGACGGGGAGGTTTTCCAGCGGAAGGAGGGTGGCAGGGTGTCAGCATCTCAGCTGCTTTGGGTCTTGAGGCGAGCCCTCCAAGGCTTGGGGGAAGATCCTAGACAGTATGGGACCCATTCATTCCGCATCGGTGCGGCTACAGACGCAGCTAAGAGAGGGTGGGGGAGGGAAGACCTTATGCGCTTGGGGCGTTGGAAATCGGATTGCTTTAAAACATACATCCGGCTGCGGGGCATTGGGGAGGGGGACGCATGATGTTCATTTCCTTCCTCATATATGTGTCTTTGCAGGTGCGGTGGCGGGGCCTGCGGCGGCGGAACTGTCCATCTTCATCATAGGACACTCTTTTGTTAAAAGGGCAGAACGTTACGAGTGTGTAAAAGGGAATGGTTTGAATTTGGGCTTGGACTCTGTTGTTTCGGTGTCATTGGCAAGGGAAAGGGGGTATGAGATGGCACGAGTTGTTTCCAGCTTTAAACAGGGCGATCAGAGGTGGGATTTGTCCAGACGTTTTGATTATTCACTTGGGGGAGAATGACCTGGTGCAGTGCAAGGGTTTGGCCCTGTTAAAGCAAATGAAGAGGGATCTCTTGGAGATTAAACAGCAGTGGTCGGGTTGTTACGTGATCTGGTCGGAGTTTATTCCCAGGAGGCATTGGAGGGGAGCGGAGCGGCCAGCCGCGATAGATAAGGCGAGGAGGAAGATCAACCGGGACATGCGTTTGTTTTGTGACAGGGAAGGTATTGGGAGAGTAGAACATCCGGAACTGCGATATGCGGCAGTCTACTTTTTTAGAGAAGATGGGATGCATTTGTTCCGGTACGGAATGGAGTTGTATATAATTCAGATTAAGGAGGTTTTGGACAGGGCATTGGACATACGTCAATATCCAAAACGACAGGGTCGCTAGTTGGGGGGGGGGGGGGGTCAGAAAAGTCTGGGGGCCAGAATTTTCTGAGTGGCGTTTTTCCTGGGTAATAGTTGGTAGATCTGTTTACAGTTACAGTTTATGGGTTGGAAAAGGTCACTCCGGGAGCACGCAGGAAGGGGAAGTAGCATAGGAAGGTTATATAGATAACTAGGTTAGGAAAGGTTAAGAAGTTGCAAGTTTTTGGGGGTTTATAAATGGTTGCAAAGGGGAAAACTTTAGGGGAGGGGGCGGGGGTAAGGTAGGAGGAAAATATTTAGTGAGGTTTAGTTTTGTACGGCACAGGCCTAGGAATTTGTTTGTAAGGTGCACCTGTCTTCAATAAAGCGGCCTTTTTCACACTAACAAGCTGGTCTGTGGTCTGTGCTGAACCCCCTTTTTGGCCCAATAGGGCTTTGGGGGGGGGCGGCCGACCAGCGGGAGGCTTGCCCCACCCGGGGGATTTTGGGCTGGGGTTGCAGCCAGAGCCCAATTGGGCTTGTTGGGCTGCACTTGGGCTAGGTTTGGGCTGGGGGCTATTTAGCCGGCCATTTCGTGTCACTGGCCACCATTTTGGTAGTAGTGACACGACAGCCGGCTGGGTTAGGGCTGGGGAGCGATTTTTGTCCCACCCGCCCTCCCCGTTTTCATGGGCTTTGTCAGGTAGCAGTTGGGCGAGGTTTAATGGGTAAGCTTCATGTAAGGTGGTTGGTTTTGTTGGGAACAGGTTCACCGGGTGGGGAAGCATGTACATGTTGGTTGTCGCTTGAAGCAGGTGCTGGGTTTTGTGTACGGTTTGTTTTCCATTTGGGGGTGTTTTTTCATGGGTAATAGTTGGTAGATCTGTTAACAGTTACAGTTTATGGGTTGGAAAAGGTCACTCCGGGAGCACGCAGGAAGGGGAAGTAGCATAGGAAGGTTACATAGATAACTAGGTTAGGAAAGGTTAAGAAGTTGCAAGTTTTTGGGGGTTTATAAATGGTTGCAAAGGGGAAAACTTTAGGGGAGGGGGTGGGGGGTAAGGTAGGAGGAAAATATTTAGTGAGGTTTAGTTTTGTACGGCACAGGCCAAGGAATTTGTTTGTAAGGTGCACCTGTCTTCAATAAAGCGGCCTTTTTCACACTAACAATCTGGTCTGTGGTCTGAGCTGCACCCCCTTTTTGGCCCAAGAGCAGTTTAGGAGTGACGCCGGCAGTTCTGTAATGAGTAAGGGGGGCCTGTGGTTTGTGGTGTTCGTTTTGCTCACAGAAAGGCGGAAGGCCGTGGAAGATTTTGTGCACAGAAGGAAAGCGCTAGATGAGGGGTAAACACCACAGAGATGTGGTTGCCTGAACTGCAGAGAAAAGCTATTGTCGATAGAGTGGGCTTTGCATTGTGTGCGCGCGTGGAAACAGAGCCTTCCGCCGCGTTACTCGGTCCGTGGTGGAAAAGGCGTCTATTCTAGCTCCTGTATGATGGCGCTAGAACCGGCAGGTGCACAAGCAGTCCTCTCCCCCAGTTCTTTTTCTAGTGTCACTCCAGCTCCGAAAGCAGCCTTCCTAGGTAGCCATGCAGTGCTTGCCGCACGAAAATATGTGCGCCATCCACGATAGGGCGTTGACTGAGGGCGGGGGTCGCAGAGAAGTGATCTTGGTGCCTATTTCGCGAAGGGGGTGGGGCTGTAGTGCAGTCACTGGAGCAGGTCACTAGTGCTAGAAGTTTGCATTTTTTCTGCTTTCTTCATTATTATCGTAACAACCGGTTGTTCTTAGTGGAAGCAGCTTTTTACATCCCGTGCCGAGGTTCAGGTCTACACTTGCTGGGAGGGGGAGGAGGGGGAGCATGTTCCTGAGGGTTTATTTATGTAGGTTTGTGAGAAACCTGGCGCAGCAGGGCCAAACTGACGTGCATTACCAACACTTGGTGATGACACTGCTACTTGAGAAAAACAGGAGCGCAGCGGTCTAGGCTGGGCTTCGTGCACATCGACCCTGTCTGTGGTGTTGCGGTGTTGTGTGTGTAGAGGCGATGCTGGTGTTGTGGACGACCAAAGATGCGCAAGGACAGCTGTGTGATGAAACAGCATGGGTGCCGCAACTAAAACCGAGCAGCAGTAACCTGTGTTTGTGGACTTGGTCCTTGAACTGCAAGAGAGAGAGCTTCTGGCCAGGACTGAGAAGCAGAAAAAACAAGCATTTGCAATGCAATAGGTCTCGCATTTACGCGAGTTTGAGCTATTGACATTGCAAATAACAATGCCTTTTATTTTTGTTTTTGTTTTTAAAACATAAATAAAAGGCATTGTCATTACCACGCCACTAGCTTAAACTTGCGTAAATGCGAGACCTATTGTATTGCAAATGCTTGTTTAAATATTATATACAAGCCATAGTTGCTGCTTATTTATCTTATGCATGAAAGAGCGGAGGTGGGTGAACTTTTTTTTGGGGGGGGCGGAATTTTGTGCAGATTTGTGAAAGGGTGCCGAAGTTATTAGCAAAACAGAAAAAAGCTCTTCCTATGGAAACTAACCTGACTAATTTCAGAGGGAGGGAGGGAGAGGGAGACACACTACCTATTACTACAAATAGGCGCTCGCGACATATTTCCTGACTTCCCGGGCTGCACGTGTGCTGTCACAGCAGCACTTCCCTCCCATAGCTCCTCCATACAAAGCTGCGCAGACAATTTCAAATGTTCATAGCAACTCCCGTCCACCTCTCTGCTTTCTGAGTACACTGCTAGTTCTGCTGCAGACAGAAAAGTTTTAAGGCATGGGCAAAGTGGACTCTGACCCAGGGCCCCAGTCATTCAGGGGGCCCCCCGATAGAACTACCTCTGTTCTGCAGAGAGTCTTGCCCTGATGACATTGAATAAAAATTCTCAAACAGATTGTTTAAGATGCTGTGGGCATGAAAGAGGTGAAATTGGATCAGAAATTCAAAATTGGCCCGTACTGGGGCCCCCAAAATACGTTTGGCACAGGGCCCCCAAAATGCTTAAGATGTTACTGGTTGCAGTAATGCGTTGCTCTTACATATATAGTTAGGCCAGTATTTCCAGAAGTGCACGCCCCACCAGGAAGTACGAGGCTGAGCCTACGTCAGCAGACCAGCACGCATTTTGCAAAATTGGGCCTGGGCAGAAGTGGCCCCTTCTCCACCCTCACACCTCAGCTCGCCTATGCATGCCTGGCCTGCCGCTGACGTAAGCCCCACCCAAGTTCAGCTCCGCGTGCAGTGTCCGGTATCCCCCTCCAATGCTGGCCGGACCTGCTTTTGGAGGCACAGCTGAGGCTGCTGATGAAGACATATATGTGGACACCCCCCTCCGTCCCATCTCCTGCCAAGACAGATGTTGAGGGCCGGGGTTGCAAAGCCCCACCCACACCCCTCCAGGGGCTAATTCTTCCCTCTACATTAAAACATGCAGTGCTTGGAACACTGCAATTATTCACCTCCCACCCCGACATCCTAACATGTAATGCTCGGTATGCTCCTGCAGTTATGCACAACCCCCCCAAACAAACATGTAGTGCTCAGAATGGTCATGCAGTTATGCACCCTAACCCCCTCCCCCCCCATCCAAACATGTTGTGCTGGACTTGGTTCTGCAGATGTATACACAACGCTCAGCCTACTGCTGTAGACATGCACCCCCCACCACAACATGTAATGCTCGGTATTGTACTGCCGCTCTCAACGTGTAATGCACAGTGCTGCTGCTGCACATAAGCCCAACGCTTTAACCTGTAAAACTCGGCCTTCTACAGGCGCTACGCACCCCGCCCCTCAGCTGATAAGAGAACATGCAATGCTGGGTCTGAAAAGATATGCGCCCGGGCGTATTCTACGGATGGGCACTGTCCTGTCGCCTTACTGAGTTTCTTGAGTGTGCAGGCTGCAAATGTGCACTGACACCTCCCACCCTTCCAGCTGTAGCGTGTGCTGCCGGGCCTGCTGTCGCAGTTGCCCCGATCCCCAACCCCCACTTACTCCTGCAAGCATCGCTGAGCCTGCAGCGGCCACAGATGCGCACAGTCTCGCCACTGCCTAGGCCGACTACCGCACACACTGCTTGTCCTACTGCAGATATCGCCATCCCACACATCCTCTACGTGCACAGCTGGCCCCGCAGCCACAGATGTACACTCTCTCCAGGCCAGCTACTGCTGGCTATGCTCTGCAGAAATGAACCACCACAGACATCCTCTAAGTCTAAGTGAACATCTGAGCCTGCAGCTACAAATATGCACACACACTACTGCCTCTAGGCCAGCTAACGCACGCACTGCTGTACTGCCCCAGATACGCACTACCCCACACACCCTCTACGTCTAGTGGCTTTGCCTTGCAGATATGAACCGCCACAGGCCTACGCTCACAGCTGGGCCTGCTGCTACAGATGTGCACATTCGCGACTGCCGAGGCCAGCCAACTGCCGAGGCCAGCCACTGCACGCACTGCTGGCTATACTTCAGCAGATTTGAACCACCCCACACCCCCTCTACGTGCACAGCGGGGCCTGCTGCTACAGATGTGCACCCCACCTCTGGTCTGCCTGGGAGGGATCATCATGCAGATACTACGAAATTGCCCCCCCACCATATTTTTCTTCCTGCATGTTGAGTTGGAGCTGGTATTTCTAATATGCACTGCCCCCCACCCCTCTCGTGCGCAGGCTTCTGCAGATGTGAAGTCCCAGCCCAAGAGGTCACACCCCAAAACCAATATCAACAAGTGCGCTGCAAGAGATAAACTGCAGGAAACAAGTAAATAAACCAAGCGCGGCCGCTAAAGTGAGCGGACCGCGTTGCAAATTAATTAAATAAACAAGCACGGCCGCAAAAGTGAAAGCGGCCCGCATGGCAAGTCGCGCTGCAAATTAATTAAATAAACGGCAAATTAATTAAATAAACAAGTACGGTCCCTAAAGTGAAAGAGGACTGCACTGCAAATAATAAAAAAAGAGTGCTTACTGACTTATGGAGACCGTGGGTGTAACGCCGCAAGTAAACGATCCAGTCCTGATGGGCCGTCCCAAAAGGAGACAGGGCGGTAACAAGGAGGGACTAAGAAGCCTCATTTTCAATCGGAGGCCAGCGTTTACTATAGACGATGACGCCAGCCAATGAAAAATAGGGGCAGGGATTCCACCCCACTTCTAAAACATACCCTAATACAATATGCCTCGCAGAGCGAGCAGCGCATGCGCGCTGCAACGCTAGGTCTGCGAGACCTAAAAAACTAACTGATCCTCAGTGCGGAATTTTTCGGCCCCTCCTCCCATTCATGCTTCGCCAGTATTACCTATTAAATGAGCACAGTGAAAGTTCTCGGGGGTTGCCGCATTTTGCACAACTTGTGATCTAAAATGGCGGCTCATACCGAGGCCCTCTGAACATCTCCATTTTCAGTACAGCCGAGACCTGAAAAAACTGTATTCATCTTTTCATGCGCAGTAGAACATAAAATGCATGTCCACAAAAACCTTGTTTAAATCGGCCCTTTTCTGCCTGGGGTTAATGCCAGGGCTTTTTGAGAAGACTAGTGTGTTGTTGCTTTGTGAATCACTGGACACCTGAGTCTCTGGTGTCTGGCATGCATTATACCTTTTGATCGGCTTGTCCAGCTCAAGCCTTGGCTTTTGTTCCCTGGTAATGTGTTGCAAAATAGATTACACCCTTAGCCACCTTTCTATTGATACTTTCTGCGGAATGAGTCACAATAAGCAATAAAGATGGGTTTTATCACTTTGAAATAGTTGGCCAAGACCGTGCACTCTTGCAGCACCACTGACCGAGCATCTGCTGTCTTTCGTCCTTCTGTCCAGTTGAGTGTTATCATGGCTGGCGCCCATGCAGTGCTTATGAAGGCAGTACATTCCTTTACTAAAAAACAAAAAGTGCAGGGACCCAAAGTTTTCTTTGGAGTTTGCTGCCGGTGATGCCGAATGCCAGGTTGGACAAAACCAATGCTACCTAGTCGTGATTCTACATCACACCTCTTTTTCCACCACCCTACACTTCCTGTTCCTTTATCTCACTCTCACTAAGTTTGCCCCTATTTTCCTGTTCTTTTCTTCTTCCTCCATTCTACCTTTTTTGGCATTTCTTATGGCCAAGTCTAATGATGAGGAATCAGTCCTACTCCCCAAAAAGGAGAGCTGGTGCCCAGCACCTGCAACCACTGGCACAAATTAATTACTGCACCCATGTACTGCACACAATCTGTTGCAAACACTAACTTCTCACACAAATCTGCAGCTCATCATCTTTTTGCTGTAGTGCTCATGGTAATGTCATCACACCATCCTGAATTGTCCCATCCTCCCTCCATTTTAAGGTCTCGCCTGTGACAACGCATGAGCTGCATGCGCTCTCGCTTGCGAAAGATCTTGTATACAACAAGGGGCTGTCTCCCCTCCCATTGCTTACCATTCATTGGCTTAATTACCCCTCTTATTTGCTGACTTGTAATTGGCCAGCAGGTGCCGGCTTCACTTTCTTTTCTTTTGGCTGCAGCGTGGACCAAGTATTGATTGCTTTAGCTTGATTGCTGTCCATCTGCTGGTTGTGCTGTGATTGAGATTCTGTTTTTATTTTTTCTTCTTCCCCCTGCCAACCTTGTCTGTGTTCCTTTTTCCCTCCCAACCCCTGTGTTCCTTTTTCCCCTCCCACCCCTATGCCCATATTGCTTGTTTACCCTCCCACTACCCGTCCATGTTGCTTCTTCTCCTCCAACCCCAGTCATCTTTGTTGCTTCTTCCCCTTCTACCTCCGTCATCTGTGCTGCTTCTTCCCCCTCCCATCCCACCGTTGTCCATGTTGCTTCTTCACCTCGACCTCCCCATTGTTTGTGTTGCTTCTTCCACCTCCAACCCCCTTTGTCCTCGTTGCTTCTTCCCTCTACTACTCCACATTGTCTGTTGCTTTTTCCCCTCTCACTCCTTGTTCCTTCTTCCCCTCCCACCCCTGTGCCCGTATTGCTTGTTTAACCTCCCACCACCCGTCCATGTTGCTTCTTCTCCTCCAACCCGTCATCTGTGCTGCTTATTCCCCCTCCTACCTCCGTCATCTGTGCTGCTTCTTCCCCCTCCTACCTCCGTCATCTGTGTTGCTTCTTCCCCCTCCTACCTCCGTCATCTGTGTTGCTTCTTCCCCCTCCCATCCCATTGTTGTCCATGTTGCTTCTTCACCTCCCTCTCCCCACTGTTTGTGTTGCTTCTTCCACCTCCAACCCCCTTTGTCCTCGTTGCTTCTTCTCTCTACTACTCCACGTTGTCTGTGTTGCTTTATCCTGCTACCACCCACCCTTGCTCCCCTCCCCCTCCAATCACCCCAGAATGTCCACCTGGCTTCACCCGCCATCTGAAGTGTGTGCATGGTAGCGTTACACAGCTGTATTAACACGAAAGCAAATATACAAACTGTGAGTGAATATTTCAGTGAAGGCACATATAAGCATTGAGATGAGGCTTCAGAAGTTAAACACTGAGAGAAGTTTTCAGAGCGTTGCACAAATGTGCAACTTCTGGATTGATCACAAGCTACTTAGCTCCAGATTAGTTTTCCAATGTGTTTATTGCTCCCTTCATCCCCTTTCATTCAAGGCGGCTGCTTGAACAAGAGGAAGGGCAAGTATGGGTTAAAATGTACAGAACAAATCACAGGAGCAGGAGGCCCTCCTTAACTTGTCTACAGTTATTTGCCATTATGTGCCGCTAAATAGAGCAGCTGTTCACAGATATGGAGTGGGCTTCTGTAGCAATTCCTTGCACATCCAACTGCCAACTCATTCAGCACCAAAACCCGAAGGTGAGGGCTAATGTGCCGAACCAGCACGTATTCTGGTTGCTTTTTCCCCTCCTATCCTTCCTTTGTCCATGTTGGCTATGTTACAGTGCTTTTGTTGTCCTGTTGCTCTTTGCTTAGTTGTCGTTGTTGCTCACCCCCACCCGCCATAAGAATATAAAAGCGCCATGACGCAGTCAGCACTGACTTTGTCATCGTTTTAAAAAAAAAAAATAACTTTTAGCAATGCTTCACAGCTCTTCAGCATATCTAAAATACTTTGGAAAGTCAAAAGCTCTTGCACAGGCGAGACCTGTTGGCTTTGCCAGTGCTTGTTATGTTCTTTTTGACCTGGTAGCTGTCCTGACCAGTGGACTTCAATCTCAAATCTCTTCCTGTTTTCTGTGAGTGTTTCCTCTAGTAGTGTTCTAGACACACTCAAAGGTTTGTCTTAACCCTGGAGGAGAGAGGCTAATGCCTGTACACCACTGCTTAATTTGTTTAAAAAACTATGCAGGGCTACAAAATTTTGATTGAAGCTCACCGCTGGTGCTGGTGAATGCTACGGTTGCTGATGCCAGTACAGCCTAGTCTTAATTCCACCTCCTGCCTTTTTATTTCACCACCTGCAATTCCTGCTTTCATCTCTGTTGCTTCTTTGCATTTCTTTCACTTCCTTCTTTCTCTTTTTTCAGCTTTTCTTTCTCTTGCTTTGGGCCAAAGTCTGATGGAAAAAGTTCTGCTCCTGATATATGGGGCACTGGTGCCCACCACCTACAACCGTCTGCATAAATTAAGCACTCCTGTTCACCAGATTGTGGCCAGCTTGATGGTTAGTGACAGCTCGTAATAAATTACAGAGTTTTCAAGCACTTTCTATCAGTGCAGTGACAGGCACAGCGCTCGGACCAGTGTAGAGTACCCCAGCTGCCGGAGTCATTCCACTGCTTTCATTGTAATCTGGAGGGCTTTACTGCGAGCCATGAGGAGCACAGAGTGTGAAGGGCGGCGGCGTAACTGCAGATTTCTGGCTCGCAGGATATCAAACCTGGGCTGCTTCTTTTATTGAACGAATATCATGGGCTCTTGGAAAGGGGTCGAGCCAAATCTTAGAGATGGCCCTGTCCTAGATGGTGGTCTCTGCCTTGGAGGATGTCCAAGTCTCCCGATCCAAGATGTTACAGTCTCTTCCAATGATGCCATTTCCTATTTGAAGAATAAATAAAGGGTCTTTATGGGAGGAAGAGGTGCCGCAGTGCATTTTGTTTCCTGCTTTTTTCATGTTCTTCATCCCTTGCTAGGTTTCTAGGATTATGTCAAAGTCTGTGTTTGTCCTCCCATTTGAGTAGGAGCATCAGTACTATCAGTGTGGATAACATTCTGTATGTTTTTGATTGTGGTGGTGTTTGCAGTCTGCATAGCTGCATATATTTCCCAATTTCTGGTATGTGCATTGATATATGAATTGCCCTGCTTGAAGTATGCATAGGAGGCAAGTGAAACTAAAGCGTCCTGTTAGTTCCACAACATTGAATTTAATGAGCCCATCTGAGGAGTGTTGGGTGGGTGTTGGTGTGATGTTATATATAACTGTATCAGTTCCACAAGTGAACTGCGGAGGATTAAAGGCTATTTCAGTAAACCTACATAGAGTCCAGTGTCCCTAGGGCACTGGAGAGAGAATATTGATTACCATCCACATTTCCTTACAGCCAACAAGGGTTAACAAGAACCATAGTGTTTACTGTAACAGGATCATGGTTTATTGCACTAGTTTCCATACTCCTAATACTGCTGTAAATGTTTACACCCAGTACCAGTGGTGTAACAATAAACCCTGCAGCACGGGCAGCGGCCCCTGGCCTGAGAGCTCCTGACTGAGTTCAGAGCGTGGGGGTCCCCCTCCATGTACTTTACACGGGGCCTCCACAAGTTTGGTTACGCCACTGCCCCGTACTCTCCACCAGATTATGTTACTTCTGCCTCTCATGAATTAGAGTACCTTTCCTACAACATCAAGGATAACAAGTGGAGGCTGGTGGTGGAGGCTTAAATCTGCACTTTAACAATCCTGCACATAATAACCTAGTTGATTGCTGATCTGCGCTGCTTAGGTCCACTTAAAGAATGGCTGAAGGTTGATATGCACAAAAGACATTTATTAGATCTCTCATTTTGTAAAGATTTGGCTCTGGCTGATATAAATATGCTTCCAATTGTTTGGACCGTTCAAACATTTATAAACCTTTTTATTTTTAAACAAACTTTTTTGTCATTTTATGAAAACAATCATCTTATGTTATGCTTGGCAATATCTAGCAACAGACATACAGAATTTGCTAATCTGCCAGTCAGAAAAATACAATAAGTAGAAGTAGCATCTCTGGTACTAACAATGTGAAGTTTAATAACCAGTTCAACCTCAGGATCATATTCGTTCTTAACTGCTGCTCAACTCACACAATAGGCAGCTCCCTCATTCCCATCTATTCATAAACTATTATTTCCCAATTAATAAAATACTATTTGTTTATCCCTTTGGCTGCTCTCAATTAGCCTTTGCCAAAAGAAACTTGTGATAAGACATAGAGGAAAGTCTCCCTATATTCTTTCTCTCTTTTACGAGGAGCTAAAAATGATTCTTGGTGACTGACATGAAAACTTTCAGGTTGCAAAGTTAAAAGAAATCTATCCTATAAATATATAAATATCATTACTTCCAAGGTGGAAGTCCAAATTTAGGGATTTATTGACCCCTGCTTTCAAAGCAATTCAAAGTGCTCTCAAAAAAGCACATCATCTTGAGCTACGTGGTGGAAAATCAAATGTAGAAAACAAAACAGCTTATAGAAAGCACCAATTGATCTTGCTGTCAATAATTCCAAATCCTTCTACTTGGGTAAAAAATTGGATCAACCAGAAAATGCTTCCAGAGAAATCTCGAAAGCAAACTCCACCCTCCCAAACCAGACTCAACAACTTGTTTTACTATGTACTCGCAAGGCCTCTCTGCTAATAATAGGAACTTACTTTTGTTCTTGAGAAGCAAGATGTTATTCACTCCTCAGACATCTCTACACGGAGATGCCGCCAACCTTTGAGTTTAAATTCATGATGCCCTCTGAGGAGGAACGTGTAATGACCTGCTTGTCATCATGTTCCATGCATCACTTTGGGTCTAGAGTTCCTCATTCTAGAGCCTTGATCTGGTTTGAGTTGCTCTAGAACTCTCACAGTTCAGTTGCTGCTTGCACTGTGTGGGTAGGACGTTTTAAATGAAGATACCTGCTGTTCACAAATAAAGAACCTTCTATCAACCTCCTCCAGTGTGCCACGATCGTACTTTATTATACTGGTGACGACCTAGAAACGGACCCACAGCCATCTACCTCGCTGTTCAACAAACGTCCTAACACATCAATCAACTTTACGGTGACCACAGCTTACTGCACGACGACCTGTTGTCTGCCCTGCCGCTTCTACAAGGTACTGTGTGCGCACCCTGCCTGCCCCGCGTTTACCTCCCTGCCAAAACGCGTGTTTTTAGACTTAATTACTTTGAGCATACGTTACTTCATGCACACTCCTCGCGCCTCCAGTCCCTCGCGCATTCATGTCGTTACCTTGACAACCTTCCTCTGCGATTGTGCAGCTCCTTTGTTGTCGTCTTCCTGCTGTGTATCCCGGACAACGGCGCCCACTATCTACGGAGCTAAGCAGCTCCAATCCGTTGCCTAGCAACCAAGGACTTTTCCTTTTCCCAAGGAAATGCGGGCTGCGTGTTGCTGCGCGTGACGTCGCACTGCTACCAATGACATTCCAAGTCCTTAATCAGTCTCTCTGCACGTTGCCAAGCAACTGAAGACGCGCTTAAGTCATTAACCAGCATCTTCGCGACTCGCATTGTGAAAACTTCGTCTGCCTTCCCTCTGGCTGACACAGCTCTTCATTTCGCCTGCCTACTTTGGCATATGCTTTTCGCTGGCAGGCACAGCTGTCACCCTGTGTAAATGCATCTTTCCTGCCTGCTTCGCTGACAGGCACAGCCTTTGTTTCCAATAGAAATACAAAGTGCTCACCTTTTACTTGCTTCTTCAAGGTGATAGGCACACCATTTTTCACATGTGCCTTCAATCCGCATGCTACAGTGATAATCACACTCCTGTTTAAAGTGCTTTCACCTACTTACTTTCTACAGTGAGAGGCATACCTTTCTACGGTGACAAGCACACCACTATCCCAAAATGCAAAACATCACTCCGCCTCCCTTTTTGCTTGTCAAATCCAGGCGAGCCCTCCATCCGCTGGTCAAAGTGGAAGAAGGTCTTCCTCAACTACGCTAGGGTGTGTGGAGTGTCACTGAGTGCCGAGAGGAAGTCAGCTTTACTTCTACACTGCCTGGGCTCGGAGGGACAAGAGGTTTTCGAACACTTACCAGGACTTAATGACACTGAATCTGATAGTCTCAACGAATTTGAGATCTGTTTAAAAAAACTTGATAAGCATTACCTACCCAAGGTCAGCACCATCTTGGAACGTTAACACTTTGGAAAGCGCGTGCAACAACCTCAAGAGTTTGTTGAGGTGTATGTGACTCATTTGCGCAAACTGGCTTCCACTTGCAAATTTGAGGGCGCATTTGAGGAACGTATACGTGACCAGTTTATGTTGGGTTGCAGAAGGTCAAAGACGAGCTATGGCAGAAAGACTATCCAAAATTAGATGAAGTCATCACAATTGCTAAGTGCATCGAACACTCTCTTGCTTGTGTTGAAGTAATAAAAAAGGAAAATGGCACTACTAGCACTTCTAGTGATAAAGTACAGACTGTAACCAAGACGAAAACTTTTAAGCAAATTGAGCCCCAGCCTTCTAAGTCTAAAACGGTCTTCTCTGGAAAGTTTTACCGTTGTGACATGGTTGGTCACCTGGCCAATAATAAGTCTTGTCCTGCTTTGAACTCCAAATGTCTCAATTGTGGGAAAGTTGGTCATGTGGCAAAAGCTTGCAGAGTATTGAAATTTAAAAAGAACAAGCGTGTAAAGGAAGTTTGGGCCCAAAATGAGTCGGACTCTGATCCTGATGAGTTGCATTGTGGTGAGGTCTTAGCTCAGGCCTGTCAGAGCAAGTGCAAAAGTCCCATCGACTGTGTTCGAGTAAATGGTCATCCTGACAAAATGCTCTTTGACTCCGGGGCGAAAATTACATTAGTCCCAAAGAGCTTTTATGACACTTCTTTATTAGGTAAAGTGAAGGTTTTCAAACCAAACATCAGATCGCTTGCTTACGGTGGTCAACCTATAAAGTTGTTCGGCTACTTTGAGGGTGACATAGAATACAGAGGTAAACTCACTGCTGGAAAGGTCTAAATCTCCTCCAGAGGCGACAGTATTGTAAGCTGGATCCACCAGGCCGATCTCGGAGTCATGCTGATTCCTGGTGGGGACCCATGTATTGTCGTAAAGGGAGACCCACCACCATCACTCCCTGTCACCACTGGTGTACCCGAGCCTACCAACGTTGATCAAGTAAATGACTTACGCACTGAGTTCGAGCAGGTCTTCAGCGAGAAATTGGGTTGCTTGTCTGACTATACACATAGGATCACTCTGAGGCCCGGTGCCACCCCTGTCACGTGCAAGGTGCGTAGTGTACCATTAGCCCTGAGGGAGTCCATGCAGAAAGAAATACAAAAGTTGCAGAAAGAAGGGATAATAGTCGAAACTGAGGCAAGTGATTGGCTGGCTCCCGTGGTGGTCGCCCGCAAAGCCTCTGGCGAGGTGAGACTATGTGTGGACTTGCGTGCTCTCAACCTTGCAGTCATAGCCGACAAGTACCCTCTTCCCAATATTGCTGAAATGCTGACGCAGCTAGGTGGGGCTGAGGTTTTTTCCACATTAGACCTTAGGGCCGCATACCACCAAATCAGAATTGATCCAGATTCCATGAACCTGACTGCGTTTATAACGCCATTTGGCACATACAAATTTACAAGGCTCCCATTCGGCCTGAACTCCGCAGCCTCCGTCTTCCAGCGAGCTATGGATGATGTCCTACATGGGTTACCTGGCGTTAAGATATACCAGGATGACGTTCTGGTACACGGCTCTTCTCAGAAGCTGCATGATGAGAGACTCGGAGCTGTCCTTGAACGGTTTAGGTCACGTAGTTTAACCTTACGCGTAAGCAAGTGTAAATTTAACCTCCCTGAAATTGACTATTTGGGACATAAGTTGTCTAAGGAAGGTGTTAAACCAAGAGACCATTTAGTAAAGACCATTGAGAACCTTCCCATGCCCCAATCCAGAGACGATTTGGTTACCTTTCTCGGTATGGCCGAATACTATAATAAATTCGTCCCACAGTTTGCTTCTCGCACCTTCACTCTAAGGTCCCGTCTGAAGAAAGGTGTGCGATTTACCTGGTCACCGCAGTGCCAAGTAGAATTTGACGATATAAAAGAGGCTTTGAGTGGGGCACCCTCTCTCCAGAGTTTTGACACTACTGCCCATTCCATCCTCATCACCGATGCTAGTTCCAAGGGTCTCGGCGCTGTTCTTAAGCAGGTGAAGGATGGAAAGGAGATAACTATTATGTTCCTCTCGAGGGCACTGGTGGGGCCGGAAATGCAGTACTCTGTCACAGAGAAGGAAACCCTGTGCATCTTTTGGGCGATTAAGAACTAAAGAAGTTTCTTTGGGGAAGTTCTTTTGAGGTACAATCCGACCATAAGCCTTTGAAAGACTTATTCACAAAAAAGAGTTTAGATGCTGTATCCTCAAGGTTCGCCAAATAGATAGTCCCTCTCCAAGACTATGATTTTGTTGTAAACTACATACCTGGTGCTCAGAACAAGGTTTCAGATTGCCTTTCCCGCCTTGTCCTGGGCAATCCCAATCCCACCCTTGACACCTCTGATTCCGTAGGAGACTCGTGGGAGGATGACAATTATAAGGTGTGTGAAGTCATGACAGGCATCTTGAGTGAGGAAGAGTGGAAGTCATCCATGGATGGTGACCCCACAATTCTTGAAGTCTGCAGGTTGGTGACTGAAGGGTGGGGGGGTATAAAAGGGCTTAATGAGGAGACACGAACGTTTTGGAATGTGCGTCACGAATTGTCTGTCTTCTCTGGCTTGCTTTGGAGGGGTACTAAACTCGTTCCTCCCTTCTCGGTCAGACAAAGAATTGTTCACCAAGCACATCAGGGGCATCAGGGAATCTCCAAGACTAAAGAGAGGATTCGATTACACTTCTGGTGGCCTGGCATGGATCTCCTTGTCGAGCGCATGGTGAGGGATTGCTCTGAATGTAATGCGTGTGACAAGGTCTACAAGACCAGGGTTCAACCCATGGTTGTGCGGGAGACCCCTGATCATTGTTGGCAAGAGGTGGCATTGGATCTTCTGGATCCCATTACGAGCAGTTCGGGCCAATCCTATGTCCTAGTTCTAATAGACATGTTCTCCAGGTGGCCGGAGATTAAGATCACACACAACACTGAGACTAAAGATGTCATTAAGTTCCTCGACAAAGTGTTCTCGCGAGAAGGACTCCCTGACTGTCTCCTAACTGACAACGGGGTCCAACTAGTCTCGAGAGAGATGGAGGAGTATTTGAGGAAAAGAGGGATCAGACACAAGCGTTGCGCCCTCTACCATCCCGAAACCAACGGGATGGTGGAGAGGTTTAACCGTGTCTTGAAAAAATCCATCCAACTGGCCAAGGCTCAAAACAGGGATTGGAAGTCGGAAGTAGTGGAGCGTGTTGCGATTTACCGCCTCACCGCTCACTCTACCACGAGTAAAGTTCCTTTTGAGCTGTTTCGGGGTCGGAGTCCCAACACCCACATGTTCCAAGCGTGGATGAGGGACAAAAGTGCGAGTGTGGGTTTGAATGCTGGTTCCGGTGTGATGGCCCCTAGTGCAGAGTCTTGTGTGATGCCCCCTAGTGCAGTTCCTGGTGTGGTGTCCTGGCAAGAAGGTCAAAATTTGAAGATATCCAAAAGAAAAGAGTATTTTGATGCCAGGCACGCTGTCACTCACACTCGTGTTCGAGTGGGTGAGAGAGTAAGGGTACGCCTTCCCCAGAGGTCCGCTGGGGTCTCAAAGTTCTCCCCACCTTTTGTAGTAAAAAAAATCTTTCAGAATGCAGTAAAATTGAATGATGGTCGCATCTGGAACTTAAGTAGGATTGCTCCCATGCGCACCAAGGTCCAAACTGAGTTGGTTGCCCCAGCAAAACTTCCCAAAGATTTGCCTACACTGTGAAGGAGTTCTCGTGCTGGGAAGATTCCGGCAAGATTGTTTGATTTTGTTTTACGTTAGTAGTTTCTTGGCTCACTTTTGTTCTTGTGTTTTCTATTTCTTTTCCTCTTCTCACTGTGTGTCTTCTTTCTGCTTCTCTTATGTAAAGGGGAAAGGTGTGTAATGACCTGCATGTCATCATGTTCCATGCATTACTTTGGGTCTAGAGTTCCTCATTCTAGAGCCTTGATCTGGTTTGAGTTGCTCTAGAACACTCACAGTTCAGTTGCTGCTGGCGCTGTGTGGGTAGGACGTTTTACATGAAGATACCTGCTGTTCACAAATAAAGAACCTTCTATCAACCTCACGATCGTACTTTATTTCCTCGTATTTAATCCCTCTGATATTCCTACTGACGTAGTCCCAGGGCGGATCGGTTTATTCTTTGCCACTGCCTTCTCCTACTGCACCTTTAATATCAATAATCTTAATGATAACATTCCCTTTACGTAAGGGAGAGGTGCTTAAAATCATTAACAGTGGCTCTCATGAAAAGGCCACATTGAGCTCATCTAAATTGAATAACCATCGGCCTATTACAGGGCTCCCAATATTGATTAAGGTTTAAAAAACCTAGTCTGTAATCATTTTCATCTCTACCTGGATAACGCCATTGCTTGACTACCTGCCAATCGAACATTTGTCCTCAATGTAGAATCAATGTGTTTTTTCAATTTGACTCGTTATTGACCAAGGACAGCTTACCCCAATCCTTTGGGTGCCCCCATTCAGCCCTCGGCCAATGAATGTCTGAGATATGGGTGACTCAGGGGGCCCTCATCACATTCTGGGGGGTGGGGGAATCCTCATTTTGCGTTACATCACTGTATGCACCATGGGACCCTTAATGCTTTCATTGTTAAATGTGGGGGATTCTCAGAGGTTCACCAGATTAAAACTTTCCAATATAATATTTCCTTAGCTTTGCACCGTGGTTTCTTGAGTGGAAGTAGTTTAAAGCATCAGAAGAATGGCTTTGGGAGATGGCGCTGGTGGATTGACGGGTGTCTAGTGTTGGGGTGATTAGATGTGAATTGGACCTAGTGTTGTGTGATGCCCGGATACCTGAGCCATCGAGGTGATCAACGTACTTCTTGGGAAAGGGATTGCTTGAGTCTGAAGTGGCTGTTGGGCGGAATATGTTTCAGGTGATGCTCAGATGAAATGTATCAATTTGTTTGCTGAAACAAAAAGCCAACAAGCTTTTGCTAGAGCTTCTTATTCAGATACATTGGTTGGTCGACCGTGTTTGTGTTACCACCACTACCCTACAACAGGCTTTTTTTTTTTTAATATTATACTTATAGATTGCTATTTCTATAAACGAAAAAATGTTTATAGAAGTCCCACATTTAAACAATTAGCAATTTTCATGGGATTGTGATTAATTTGAAGGGACATGTTATGTACTTTGGGTCTTGTGAAGGTAACTTCTTGTGTTCAGTATTTAGAGTGTGAACTTTGGGTCAAACCATTGGCTTATGTGTATGAGCACCCTTCATACATTGCCTTGAGACATTGTCAATCACATCTTGGATTGTCTCAGAGAAGTATTTTACTCTCACTCTTTGTTTTTTTGGGTGCATCCTTACAACCCCTAGCAAGCGCTTCCATTGGAATGCCTGAAGCAGTATTTAACATCTTGACAATGCTCTCCATCATCAAACTGTTTGTCACATTCAGTTCTTTATCTCATACAGGGATTGTATACAAAAATCCTTTTTTGTTATTTTTCACTGCAAGGCATGCTGGTTCACTTTACGGCAAAATAACTGAATTGTTAAAGGTACCAAAGGGTCCATTTGATGCCCTAAGAGCCACATTCAGTCGCTGTTTAAATGATAAGATTGAGCACTCCCGGCAGCTCTCTTGCTCTTACTACCGGTGTGCTGCTGGAAAAAATGCAGTGCTCCGTGCAGCTGTGGGAAAGTCAATAGGCAGGTCATTGGAATTATGTGACAGGGGAGGGCCAAATTATGCTACGGTGTCAAGTAAATTGTGCGGCAAGAAAAGGCAAATTATGCGGCATTATGTGGCACATTTTGTGATATTTCATTATTTTGTCATTTTTAAACTTGTTAACACTGTGTTGGCATTAGATGCACCTCATTAGTGCCAGTTAAATGCACAAATATAGCAATAACCTACAGAAAGGTGACTAGCAAACATTTGAAAAGGGCCTTCCACTGTGCTGCCTGCAACATGCGTCACTGCGTTTTTAGTAACTTTTGAACTGCATGAGCTAGAACCAAAATGTTTTTTTTTTTTGGTTAAAATCTGCAGATTATGCATCAAAGGATGGTTTATGTGGCAAATGCGGCAATTCTATAATTATGTGAAAATAGCCTCAGCCGCACAATTGCAAAATTCCAGTGGCCCTGCCAATAGGCCTCACTCAGAACTGAAAATGGAAGCCAGGCCTATCGACTTTACCAATGCTTTTCATACAATTTTAAATTAAGCCTGTGGATGTCAAGGCGCATAACAAAATATGCATCTTGGGCTTCAATTGAAGGTTTTTTAAATGCCACTGTGCAAATACTGTAGAAATAGTGTCTCTGGTATTATTACGTTTTCTTAAAAAAATGTCTCTGTTGCAACTGTTTTCTAAGTAAGTATATTGTTTATCAGGCCAGTGCAGACACTTAGGGCCTCATTACGATGGCGACAGCACGTCGTGGCAGTTCCGTCGCCGACAGCCCTTTGGTCCGACCGCCACATTACAATGTTGGCGGTTGAACTCTTGTCTGTCGGGGGTAGGACCGCCGTCTCTGCCAGGATCAGCGATCTCGACAGGGCAGCGGTCAGAATCGTTATCCCGAATGGAGGTGGTGCCGAGGCTGGCATTGCCATTGGGATTACGATGTCCCTTTCCGACTGCCTTTTCATAGCAGTCCAACCGCCATGAAAAGACTGCCTGAAAAGGACTTTGGGGCCCCTAAATAGGGTCCCCGTCCCTCGTGTGCCACTGCAAAGTGGCCCTGGGGGCACATGTAGTGCCCCCACGCACCTCCATGTAGCTCTACATGGTGCATGGCACACGGTGCATGGATGTGCACAAAGTGCTCCTTTTGCCCTTTTTCTGGGCCACAGCACAAGCTGCCATGTAAAAGAGCATTTTCTGACTTTCAGCACGGTGGTCGCATCGTAATTGGGCGGTCAGACCGCCGCCTGCTTGTCAGGTGGTCTCCTGACCGCCCGCTATCAAAATCAGGCCCTTAGTCACTAATTTATACACAGCCCTAGTTTCTGATAGAGGTGGAAACACGATAAGGGCACGTGAAAGGTGGTCATGTAAATTTCCAGAACTGTTATCGGATACGGATTGGAGAAAAGCATGCGTGCAGGTAAAGACCATCTCACCAAATTTACGCTTTAAATGTATTCGGTTTCATTATCTTCATATGCCATATCTTACACCTAAATAATTAGCCAGGATCTACCCAGGAAGAACCTCAGATGCCCTAGATGTCCCATACAAGGGGCAGACATTTATAAATGTTTTGGGGCTATCCACAGGTGGCTGAATTTTAGGATGCAATTGTTGAAAGTTTGCAAGTAATGACAAATGGCTTGCCAACATAATAAATAAAACAAAACTTGCTCTGTATGTTCCCTAACACACTGATATCAAAAATGAAGGTGAGAATGGCGTCACTGAGTACAGTGTTGGCCAAGCATAGAATTGCAATCTATTGGGTGTCTGCAAGAGTTCTGCAACTTGATGCTTGGAAAAAAGGTCTGGCTTGAGTGGGTAATAGCGGATGAGCAACAACTGAAAAATGCAAGGCGGGATGCGAAACAGACTGAGGCCCTTACTGAGTGGGCAGAGATGCTTGCTAGGTTAAGTGACCCTCCAAATACTAGACCACCATAAACATAAAATTGATTGTAGTACAGAAGGAATGCACCTGGATATGACAAATTATGCATAGAATGTTGTATAACGAGGCAGCAGTAATACATGAAATATGAAGGAGAAACGCAACTGTGCTGATGGGTTAGGGATTGGGGAGGGATAATGTCAAATACTGGTATGCAGGTATTAATGTAATTGTTGCTCTTCCTTACAAAAATGCAATAGAATGTATTACCCAGCTAAGTATATCGTATATTTGTGAGGTTGTATAGTTTATATCATTAAATGAAATGTAATGTGTTAGACTTGGCATCTTTTGGCGTGTTTCCCCTGACTTTTTGCTTTCTGACCTCCCGGTTTTGACTCTGTTTTTGCTGGTGTGATGATTCTGCGCACTTTCCTCACTGCGGTCCAGTGGGAAAGTGCAAGTGCTCCTGTATAAAATGTGTTATGGATTGGTGTTTCCATGATTGGCCTATTTGGTTTATGTGTCAGTCCCTTGTAAAGTGCACTGCGAGTGCCAGGGCCTATAGACCAAATGCTGTTGGTGGGCTGCAGCACTGGATTGTGCCACCCACGCAAACAGCCCGTAAAGTGTAACTCGGGCCTGCCATCGCAGAGCCTGTGCGCAGCCTGGGGCTGCCATGTCGACTTGGCAAGTGCACACACTTGCAAGTCCCTAAACCTTCCCTTTGCTACATGTTAGTCACCCCTAAGGTAGGCCCAAGGTACCCCTGTAGGGCAGGGTGCGTTGTACGCGAAAGGTAGGACATGCCCGGGTGTGTGCGGCATGTCCTGATAGTGAATTACAGCCTAGTTCGTTTTTCACTATTGCAAGGCTACCTGTTCCCCTAGGCCAGAACGGGCAGTTTTGATTATTACAGCTTATAATCCTAACTGACCCCGGGAACATGGTAGAAATTCGAGTTTAGTATGCCTGGACTCAGAATGATAAAATGCAGCTTTTAGTGAAGTTGGTTTTAACATTCTGTGTTTGAAAATACCACTTTTAGAAAGTGGGTATTTTCTTGTCTAACCATCCAAGCCTGCCTCTGCGAGGTTGTGTATTCCTTGTCTGGAGTGTGAGTGACAGGGGCTGGGGGATGCCAGGAGACAGGGTGAGTCAGCACAGGGCTGAATAGCAAGATCTACATGTAGATGGGTGGGAGGGGTCGCACCTGGGCCCTGAATAGGACAGTGCCTTCCCTCCACAATGCTGGCTCCACCTCCTGTGGTGCGTCTGATGTCCCTGGCCTGCTCACTGAAAGAAGGGACGGAGACTTGTCAACAAAGTGCTCCAGAACTGGTTTGGACTAGGCAAAGGCCTCTCTGCCTTCAGAGAACAAAGGAATTTGGGATATAAATATTGGGGCCCTGACCCCATGAATTTAGATCTCGCTGGAATCAAGGAACCTGCCAAGACGAAGAGCTGGAAGAGCTGCCAGGAGGAGTACTGCCCCTTTGCTGTGTTGTTGCTTTGTTGGGTTGGCCTGCAGCTGCTGCTTCTGCCTTGGGCAGTGAAAGGACTGGACTGAACTTTCTACAAACTTGTGCTGAGTATCTCCAAGGGCCAGGAACCGAGCTGGCCTCCTGTTAAGAAGTCTCAGGGACTACAAAGACTTCACAAGCCTCTGGGTACCGCTTCTGGAACGCTGTTTCAGTTGCCACAGAGGAAGGGAACCGCAACCGACTCCGTCAACCGAATCCATCCCTGGCCGGTGACCTGTTTGCACCGCAGACCGCATCGCCCCGCTTCGCATCGCAACCCTGGTCTCACCGTGGGCGACGTCCGACGCCGCCAACATCGAGCCGCTGCTTGCACCGTGACCTGTGGGCACCGCAGTTCGCATCGCAACGCTTCACTGGGCCAGCCGGACCAGACCGACACTGTCGCTGCAACTGGCTCGAGAGTCGTGACCGCACCGCATTTGGGGCACCGCTCGCACGTCTGCGACGCACCGCCCCGACTCGCACCGCTGTCCGACGCCAGCTCCCGCACTCCGGCTTGGTCGCCTGCATCGCAACCTGTCAGCACCGCATCGAGCATCGTCTCACCCTGCATCGCACGCCTTGGACTCACCGACTCCGTCTCCACGACGCTCATCGAGCCGCTGCCTGCACCGCATCGAGGGACACCGCACCTTGCATCGCTCCTTCTTGCACCGCAACCACGACGAACGCCGACCGGCTCGTACACTCCGTACCAGCCACAACGAGAAAAGGTACTGTGACCGAGTCTGTTCATGACTCTGCTGGCCCGTATCGACGCGGTCGGCTGGAACTGTTAGACTCTGTGGTTTTCAGCATCACGGTAGGCTCGGACGGAGCTACCGACTCGTACGAACTTTGCTTTTGTGCTATTCCTGCAAAGAAGAAGTTACCGTATCAAGCATTCATTTTTAAAGTATAGTATTGTGGATTTTTGTCGTAATTGGTCTTGTCTTGAGTATATAAAATATTGGTTATTTTTCTAAACTGGTGTGGTGTCCGTTTGTAGTGCTTACACTGTATTACTGTTGGTTATGTGCAAATGCTTTACACACTGCCTCTGAATTAAGCCTGACTGCTCGTGCCAAGCTACCACGAGGGTGAGCAGGGGTTACTTCACGAGTGTAACAACCCTTACCCTGACTAGGAAGAAGGGTCCCTACTTGGACAAAGGTGCAAGCCCTTGCCAACTAGAGATCCCATTTCTAACATTGGTTGTCAGCGGTGAGGATAGGACTTGTGTTTGCACTTGACTTACAGTGATTGGTGTGCACTACTACCATATCGCAGACCATTACGTACCACATACTGGTTCTTTTTCCTTTGGCCTATTTTTGATCGTGCCAGTTTTTAACTCACGACTTTTGTCATGCCTGAATCAATTGCATCATCCGTTGCATCTCTGGAAGTTATCTTTGAGGAGGACAGGTTGGAATCCTACGCCGTAAAGGAGTTACGAGCGATTTGTAAAAACCTGAAAGTCCAAATTAAAGGCCTCACAAGGAAGGAGGAGCTACAGAAGGCGCTGAGGGCCTGGGTAGCAGCCAGACATGCCAATGGGCAGCCTGGTGATCTCAGTGAGGAGGCGGAGGAGCCTATTTCCAGGGTGGATGTGCTTTTGGGTAGGGGGAACCCGCCAGGTCGGGCAGCAGCAGTCTGTCCCCCGAGGAGCTGGAGGACAGGCGGGAGGCAAGGCAGTTCGAGCTGCAGAAGCTCAGGCTGGAGAGTGAGCGGGAGGAGAAGAGATTGGCCATAGAGGAGAGGAAGATGCTCTTAGAGCATGAGAGAGAACTGAAGGAGCTAGAACTTAGGAGTAAGTCAGGCTCAGATGGTGGCAGCAATTCGTCCAGAAAGGCAGACAGGATTGTGCACAGTCCCAAGAACGTAGGCAAGGAGTTCAAGAAGGGGGATGACATACAAAGGTGGTTCCAGGGTTATGAGGCAGCCATACACATGAATGGGGTCCCTGAGGAGAATTGGGGAGCAGGATTGTGGCCACTTTTCCCGGAAGAAGCAAGGGATGCTCTGATAGCTTTGGGTAAGGGGTATCACCTCACCTATGCTGACATGAAGGATGCCCTTCTCACGAAGTATGGTCTGACTCCTGAAAAGTACAGGGATCAGTTCAGGTCCAGTAAGAAGTCTGATGCCAACACTTGGTTGGAATGTGTGGATGTGTTCTGCAGGTCTCTGGATGGTTGGGTGAAGGGCAGTAGTGTAACAGATTTTCAGGGGCTCTACAACTTGATTGCATGGGAGCACTTGTCTAGTCTATGTTTTGCAGATCTGCGCCAGCACCTAGTTGATAGTAAGCTAACTGACCCCAGGAAGCTTGCTATGGAAGCGGACCGCTGGGTGAGTACCAGGGTCCACAAGAAAGCGTTTGGGGGAGACTCAGCCAAAGGTGGGCAGGGTCCCCAGCAGAAAGGTGGGGGGACAAGGGTAAAGCACAGGAGTTCTCTAAAGGGCCCCAAACTAGTACCCAGGGTAAAGGTTCCCAGCCCCCGGTGATAAGAAGAAAGGGGTCTCTACAGGAAGCCTGTTGAGACCGGCCCCCGCAAGTGTTATGCATGTGACCAGGTAGGTCACTTTAAGGGGGACCCCAAGTGCCCGAAGGGGACACAGCCACCCACCGGTGGACAGTCCAAAGTGTTGGCTAGTGTAGCGCTTGGGGAGGAGGGGTGCCCACAGGAGGGTGGGGATCCCGCAGAAATGACCCTTGTCTCACTCGGGGACAGTGAGATGGTCCCAGGAAACCAGGTGCCCCCTAACACAAAGAAATATAGCACCTGGGTGACCATCAATGGGAACAGGGTAGAGGCTCTCAGAGATACTGGAGCCAGTGTGACCTCAGTCCGGTGTCACCTGGTGTCTGAGAAGCAAGTAGTCCCAGGAGCATTCCACCAAGTAGTTGCTGTCGACAACTCAGAGCGCCAATGTATGGTGGCGCAGGTTCCCTTTGAATGGGGGGGGGGGTCTCAGGTCCCTTAAGGGTGGTTGTGAGCCCTACCATGCCTGTAGATTGTCTGCTAGGAAACGACCTGGAGAAGTCCTCATGGAAGGAGGTTGAGCTCAGGTCCCACTTGGAGATGCTTGGGTTGCCAGAGTGGGCATGCGTGTCTACTCGGTCAATGGCGGCCAGAAAGGTTGATCAAGAGGACTTGGAGCCTGAAACAGTGGCCCAAGTCCCTGCCAAGAGAAAGGGCAGGGGGCGCGGGAAACCGGCCCCCGAAGTTCCCACGGACCGGGAGGAGGCGGACCTCGAGGGGACGCCCGGTGCCTACAGGGGAGCAAGTAGCCGAACTGGGAGACATCTCTGAGCTGACCCATTGGCAGCAAGAAGGGGGTCCCACCAGGGAGGAGTTCTGCAGGGAGCAGAACGAGTGCCCTACTCTGGAGGGTCTGCGGCGGCAGGCTGCAGACCAGGCAGCTGGTAATCAGTCCGGGTCACATCTGATCTACTGGGAGAGTGGTCTCCTATACAGTGAGCCTAAGGTTGCTGAGCCTGGGTCAGCCCGTGTGCTGGTGGTACCCCAGCGCTTCAGGACCTTCCTACTGGGTCTGGCTCATGACGTGCCTTTGGCAGGACATTTGGGGCAGGACAAGACCTTTGACAGGCTTGTCACCCACTTCTTTTGGCCCCAAATGCGAAGGCAGTCAGATGCACACTGTAGGTCTTGCCAAACTTGCCAGGCAAGTGGTAAGAGTGGGAGGAAGGTCAAAGCTCCTCTCCAACCTTTTCCTGTTGTTGGAACACCCTTTGAAAGGGTAGGGATGGATATTGTGGGGCCACTGGATCCCAAGACAGCCATGGGCAACAGGTACATCCTGGTCTTGGTGGACCATGCCACCCGGTACCCGGAGGCAATCCCTCTCAGGACAACGACGGCGCCAGTGGTGGGCCGGGCGTTAATGGGGATCTTTTCCCGTGTGGGATTCCCCAGAGAGGTGGTTTCCGATAGGGGGAACAATTTCATATCGAAGTATATGACATCCCTGTGGAAGGAGTGTGGTGTAACCTACAAGTTCACCACTCCTTACCACCCACAAGGAAACGGTCTGGTGGAGAGATTCAACCAGACCTTGAAAGGCATGATCAAGGGTCTAACAGAACCCATGAGGCGTAAGTGGGACGTCCTCTTGCCATGCCTACTCTTTGCGTACAGGGAGGTGCCTCAGAAGTCTCTTGGGTACAGCCCCTTTGAGCTCCTGTATGGCCACCCTGTCAGAGGACCTCTGAGTTTGGTGAAGGAAGGCTGGGAGGCGGCTCCCAGGAAAACTCCCCAGGATGTATTTAGCTACATGCTGGCCTTTAGAAACCAAACTGCCCGCTTCAGGAAACTCGCTCAGGCGAACCTAGAAGCAAGCCAGGAAGAAATGAAGAGATGGTATGACCAGAACGCCACTCTGGTCGAATTTCAACCTGGGCAAAAAGTGTGGGTAATGGCCCCAGTGGCACCTTGTGCCTTGCAGGACAAGTGGACTGGGCCATATGAGGTAAAGGAGCGCAAAAGTGACGTCACCTACCTGGTGGATTTGCAGGCTCCAAGGAACCCTTTGAGGGTCCTTCACGTGAACCGCCTCAAGCCCCACTTCGAGAGGTCCGAAGTGAGTATGCTCTTGGCGACAGATGATGGGGTGGAAGAGGAGAGTGAGCCTCTCCCGGACCTCCTGTCTACCAAGGAGCATGATGGGTCAGTAGAGGGTGTGATCCTCTCCCTACTCTGACTCAGGAGCAGCAGGGGGACTGTCGCCAGTTGTTGGGACAGTTCGCCCCACTGTTCTCTCTGACCCCCGGTGTTACTCACTGGTGTACCCATGACGTGGACACCGGTGACAGCCATCCTGTGAAGCACAAGATTTACAGGTTGACTGACCGGGTCAGAGCCAGCATCAAGGAGGAGGTCTCTAAGATGTTGGCGTTAGGGGTGATTGAGCCCTCCCACAGTCCTTGGGCCAGCCCAGTGGTCTTGGTCCCAAAGGCTGCGGCGCCCGGTGCCACTCCAGAACTCCGGTTTTGTGTGGACTACCGTGGGCTCAATGCCGTCACCAGGACTGACGCGCACCCCATCCCCAGAGCTGATGAGCTCATTGATCGGTTGGGAGCTGCCCGGTTCCTCAGCACGTTTGATTTAACGTCTGGGTACTGGCAGATTGCCTTAACCGATGGGGCCAAGGAGAGATCAGCATTCTCAACCCCAGAAGGTCATTACCAATTCCGGGTGATGCCCTTTGGGTTGAAGAATGCCCCTGCCACCTTTCAGAGGTTGGTCAATCAGGTGTTGGCTGGGCTGGAGGATTTCAGTGCCGCCTACCTGGATGACATTGCTGTGTTCAGTTCCAGCTGGGAAGAACATTTACAGCACCTTGAGAAAGTGTTGAGGGCTCTGCAAGGTGCAGGCCTCACGATCAAGGCCAGTAAGTGCCAGATCGGGCAGGGTTCTGTGGTGTACTTGGGACACCAGGTAGGAAGCGGCCAGGTGGCGCCCCTACAACCCAAGATTGACACCATTCTGGCTTGGGAACCCCCAAAACCCAGACAGAGGTGAGAGCCTTCTTAGGTCTCACCGGCTATTATAGGAGATTTGTTAAGGGCTATGGCACCATCGTTGCCCCCTTAACAGAGCTGACCTCTAAGAGGCAGCCCAGGAAAGTGATCTGGACTGAGTCCTGCCAGAAAGCTTTTGATGCCCTGAAGGCAGCCATGTGCACGGCGCCCGTGCTCAAGGCACCTGACTTCTCCAAGGAATTCGTCGTGCAGACTGACGCTTCAGAGCATGGTGTGGGAGCGGTGCTCTCACAACTGAACGAAGAGGGCCTGGATCAGCCTGTAGTCTTCCTTAGCAGGAGACTACTTCCCAGGGAACAGAGGTGGAGTGCCATAGAAAGGGAAGCTTTTGCTGTGGTCTGGGCGCTGAAGAAGTTGAGACCATACCTGTTTGGGACTCACTTCCGGGTTCAGACAGACCACAGGCCCCTCAGATGGTTGATGCAAATGAGGGGTGAGAATCCAAAACTGCTGAGGTGGTCCATCTCCCTACAGGGAATGGACTTTACGGTGGAACACCGTCCTGGTACAGAACACGCCAACGCAGATGGTCTGTCCAGGTTCTTCCGCCTTAGTGAAGAGAACTCCAATGGGGTTGGGTAGTTCTCCCTACTTTCAGCTGGAGGGGACATGTGTTAGACTTGGCATCATTTGGCGTGTTTCCCCTGACTTTTGCTTTCTGACCTCCCGGTTTTGACTCTGTTTTTGCTGGTGTGATGATTCTGCGCACTTTCCTCACTGCGGTCCAGTGGGAAAGTGCAAGTGCTCCTGTATAAAATGTGTTATGGATTGGTGTTTCCATGATTGGCCTATTTGGTTTATGTGTCAGTCCCTTGTAAAGTGCACTGCGAGTGCCAGGGCCTATAGACCAAATGCTGTTGGTGGGCTGCAGCACTGGATTGTGCCACCCACGCAAACAGCCCGTAAAGTGTAACTCGGGCCTGCCATCGCAGAGCCTGTGCGCAGCCTGGGGCTGCCATGTCGACTTGGCAAGTGCACACACTTGCAAGTCCCTAAACCTTCCCTTTGCTACATGTTAGTCACCCCTAAGGTAGGCCCAAGGTACCCCTGTGGGCAGGGTGCGTTGTACGCGAAAGGTAGGACATGCCCGGGTGTGTGCGTCATGTCCTGATAGTGAATTACAGCCTAGTTCGTTTTTCACTATTGCAAGGCTACCTGTTCCCCCTAGGCCAGAACGGGCAGTTTTGATTATTACAGCTTATAATCCTAACTGACCCCGGGAACATGGTAGAAATTCGAGTTTAGTATGCCTGGACTCAGAATGATAAAATGCAGCTTTTAGTGAAGTTGGTTTTAACATTCTGTGTTTGAAAATACCACTTTTAGAAAGTGGGTATTTTCTTGTCTAACCATCCAAGCCTGCCTCTGCGAGGTTGTGTATTCCTTGTCTGGAGTGTGAGTGACAGGGGCTGGGGGATGCGAGGAGACAGGGTGAGTCAGCACAGGGCTGAATAGCAAGATCTACATGTAGATGGGTGGGAGGGGTCGCACCTGGGCCCTGAATAGGACAGTGCCTTCCCTCCACAATGCTGGCTCCACCTCCTGTGGTGCGTCTGATGTCCCTGGCCTGCTCACTGAAAGAAGGGACGGAGACTTGTCAACAAAGTGCTCCAGAACTGGTTTGGACTAGGCAAAGGCCTCTCTGCCTTCAGAGAACAAAGGAATTTGGGATATAAATATTGGGGCCCTGACCCCATGAATTTAGATCTCGCTGGAATCAAGGAACCTGCCAAGACGAAGAGCTGGAAGAGCTGCCAGGAGGAGTACTGCCCCTTTGCTGTGTTGTTGCTTTGTTGGGTTGGCCTGCAGCTGCTGCTTCTGCCTTGGGCAGTGAAAGGACTGGACTGAACTTTCTACAAACTTGTGCTGAGTATCTCCAAGGGCCAGGAACCGAGCTGGCCTCCTGTTAAGAAGTCTCAGGGACTACAAAGACTTCACAAGCCTCTGGGTACCGCTTCTGGAACGCTGTTTCAGTTGCCACAGAGGAAGGGAACCGCAACCGACTCCGTCAACCGAATCCATCCCTGGCCGGTGACCTGTTTGCACCGCAGACCGCATCGCCCCGCTTCGCATCGCAACCCTGGTCTCACCGTGGGCGACGTCCGACGCCGCCAACATCGAGCCGCTGCTTGCACCGTGACCTGTGGGCACCGCAGTTCGCATCGCATCGCTTCACTGGGCCAGCCGGACCAGACCGACACTGTCGCTGCAACTGGCTCGAGAGTCGTGACCGCACCGCATTTGGGGCACCGCTCGCACGTCTGCGACGCACCGCCCCGACTTGCACCGCTGTCCGACGCCAGCTCCCGCACTCCGGCTTGGTCGCCTGCATCGCAACCTGTCAGCACCGCATCGAGCATCGTCTCACCCTGCATCGCACGCCTTGGACTCACCGACTCCGTCTCCACGACGCTCATCGAGCCGCTGCCTGCACCGCATCGAGGGACACCGCACCTTGCATCGCTCCGTCTTGCACCGCAACCGCGACGAACGCCGACCGGCTCGTACACTCCGTACCAGCCACAACGAGAAAAGGTACTGTGACCGAGTCTGTTCATGACTCTGCTGGCCCGTATCGACGCGGTCGGCTGGAACTGTTAGACTCTGTGGTTTTCAGCATCACGGTAGGCTCGGACGGAGCTACCGACTCGTACGAACTTTGCTTTTGTGCTATTCCTGCAAAGAAGAAGTTACCGTATCAAGCATTCATTTTTAAAGTATAGTATTGTGGATTTTTGTCGTAATTGGTCTTGTCTTGAGTATATAAAATATTGGTTATTTTTCTAAACTGGTGTGGTGTCCGTTTGTAGTGCTTACACTGTATTACTGTTGGTTATGTGCAAATGCTTTACACACTGCCTCTGAATTAAGCCTGACTGCTCGTGCCAAGCTACCACGAGGGTGAGCAGGGGTTACTTCACGAGTGTAACAACCCTTACCCTGACTAGGAAGAAGGGTCCCTACTTGGACAAAGGTGCAAGCCCTTGCCAACTAGAGATCCCATTTCTAACATAATTGTTTTTAAATCACCGACAACCCCCTTTATGGGCTTTTTGAAGTTTTAATTTTTTTAAAATTATTTGCTACTACTTTTAATAAATGTTTTAAATGTCTAATTTTAGGCCTTTGCTATAGCTAAATTATGCAATGTTTCCAATACGCAACATATTTTTGGTGTGGGTTTTGTATGAGCTCTTTAAAAAAAGATTGGATGGCTTTGTTTTCTGTCTACTCTTGATTCAATAGCTTCCATCCCTTTTTTGTGTTTTTGTCCTGCCTGGGAGCATTTTAGTCTTGGTATTATAACCCTTCCACTGCATACACGAGGCAACTCTTTATTTATTTTTAAACTATTCAGCCCTCCATCGCTCTATCCTCTGTCTTAATGCCCATGTGCTCTTCTCATCCCCCACTGCTACCCATCTAAAAATGTATTATTTAAATGTTTTTTTTTTTTTTTACTAGGGCCAGGTAGCTTTAAAGTTCTGCTGGGCTTCTCATTTGTCCCGCTCTACCCCCCATTTCTTTTTTATTCTCCCCACCTGTCCCGCGCCCAGAGTATAAGTATATTTTTATTAATGTTTTTTATGACGCTTTATGTGCACTTATTTTTACATTTATTTACATTTTGGTTTATTTGTCTAACATGGCACTCTGCTAAGTTAGAAATTTAAAAATAATTTTCTTTTAAACTTCTTATTATTTCTCAGTGCTCAGAAAACAATACGCAGAGGACACATCTACAGTGGATCATCAATCTGTAAATCATAAGTACAATGGTCAGTTCAACTATTACTTGACGAAATCATCATATCAATGTTATAATAATCTCTTCTTATAACTAAATATCCCTTCCTATAAACCCAGATAGGCCTGCCAATCCCCCATACCTTTCCCCATTTACGTGGGCACCCCCTGCTCAGATATATTGTATGTTCAGCTTGCCAACATCAATCTAAATCAGTTTACCAGTCTGCCACCTTCGGTGGAGAGGTCGCTCCCCAGCACCTCGCTATGTTACGCTTTGCTACTGCCGCGGCCAGTGCCAGCCACAGCCTGTTATATCTGGGCCAAGCCTCATCCCCAGGGACAATCAGCAAGTACCATTTTGCTTCGACCGGGACCTCCAATCCCACCACCTCTGCCATAATCCTCCCAATTTTGAGCCAGTACGTTTGTATCACCGGACATTCCCACAGTAGGTGATAGAAGGTCCCCTCCAGTCCACAACCCCTTTGAAAAAGAGTATTGACAGCATGCCCCAAATGATGTAGCAAAGATTAGGAATAGTATATTCTATGCAAAATCTTTAGCTGAATCAGCCGAAAGTGGGAGCGTATTTGCCACCTCTCTCGGGCCTTGTAGAGCCAATACCCAGTCTTCATTATTGAGTGGATGAAGATCACCCTCCCACGCCACCCTCAGAGGTCCCAGCGGGTGTGGGGAGTAATTCACTATTTTTTTTTTTAATTAGCAATATCACCTTCTCTGCTAGTGGGTCTGTTAACAGCTGATCTTCCATGGGAGACGCCTCCACTATTTCTCCCCCCTCTGAAATATGGCCCCGACGCGTGTGTCCCAATTGTAAGTAACGCAGCTATTCTCCTTCCTCCAGTTCATATTCCTGTCGCAAAGCGGCAAATGTGATATAAGCCTGTCCCCTCCACACGTCACCCAATCTCTGAAGACCAATCAGTATCCCATTTATCAAATCCCGCAGCTCCCCCACACCGTGAAGCAGATCACTGTGCCAGAGCGGTATCATCTCTGTTAATCTGCCCTCCCAACCTAGATATTTTGTCGCTGCCCGCCACACCCTTACCACCGTTTGCGTGTGGAATGGGAGACTCCTTTCCCTTTTCCTGTTGTACAGTAAGGGGAGTTAATACCTGGCTCCCATAGCCATTCTGTCTACTCAGTATGCCAGTTCTGCCCGATCCCCAAACACCCAGCCCTTCACCGTAACAAACAGAGCAGCCCAGTAATATTTCTTAATATCTGGGACTGCTAGTCCCCCCTCATAAACTCCTCTCTACAATTTGTATAGCGCTATACGGGAAGCAGCCACACTTCACAGCAAGGACTGCAGCTCGGCATCCACTGTTTTGAAAAAGGCTGGTGGAACCAGACAAGGCAAGTTCTGCAAAATATATAAACGGCGCAGCAGCTGCATCATCTTGAATATGGCCACGCTGCCCATCAATAAAAGTGGTGACAACTGCCAATGCTGGGCATCCCCAGTGAATCTCTCCAGTTGGACCAACGGGTTCTGTTCGTAGAAAATCGGGTACCTCCTAGGCACATATACCCCCAGATATTTGAATCCATTCATCATCACTGGGACTTCACATCTAGACGTCAGGCTGGGCGTTCCTCCCACCAGCGGGAACAGCAGGGACTTGTCCCAGTGAATGCGATAACCCAAATAGAATTTTGCAGATCTTCTGCATATTTGGAGACTATCAGTGGACTGCCTTGGTCTTGTGACGTAAAGCAGAATATCATCCGCATTAAAGGAGATGCATTCATCCCACTCCACTTCCCCTGGGATACCCCATATCAGGGGGTCTTGTCGTACCCAATGCCACCAAGGGTTTCAGGGCCAAGGCAAATAGAATAGAGGACAAAGGACACGCGTGCCTCGTCCCCTTCTAAAAAGGGCACACTAGGGACACTGTGGCATTGACCCGTACTAGCGGTTGCTCATATAAAAGTTTAACCCATCCAATGAATTTAGGCCCAAAGCCAAGATGGCGTAAGACAGCGAAAAGATATCACCATTCCACACTATCATACGCCATCCTGGCATCCAAGGCCAGGAGGGCTGCCGGGTCAGTGAAATTAGACTCCGTTACATGGAGGATCCCAAACAACCTCCGTAGATTCAACCTAATCCCTCTAAGAGGCATACATCCGGATTGGTCTGGATGAATGAGTGAGGTCATCACTGATAAGGCCTAGGCCAAGACTGTGACCTCATACTTGAGTAGTGAAATTGGTCTATATGACCCACAATCTGTTGGAGGCTTACCCTCTTTAGGGATCACTACTATCACTGCTGTTCTTTGGTCCCTGGATAGTGTGCCTTCTGTTCTGGCCCCCTGGAACATATGTAAGAGGTGTTCCACAGTTTTATCTAACAGGCATTTAAATAATTCAACCAGCAGGCCATTCAACCCCGCCGCTTTCCCCAATTGTAGGGCACGTGCTGCTGTGCTCATCTCCTCCACCGTCCGATCTCCCTCTAACATTTCTAGGTCGCCTGTGGAGAATTGTGGTAGGGTTACATCTCTTAAAAAATCCACACAGTCTGACTCCATCATCTCGGATGTAGATGTATATAGCGCATCATAATAAGTTGTGAACGCCTCAGCAATCTCATTCCCGGTAATGGGTCGCATTCCTGCTCCATCGACTATCTCTGGGACCCACCTACGATCTGCTTATCTCTTATCCAGCTACGCCAGCAGTTTACTAGCCTTATCTCCCACATCGAATAGACGCTGTTGGGGGTCAGAGCCTGTGCCCTGGCGCTATCCTCCAACAACTCCCCCCAACTCCCACAGGCGCAGTCTTAACTGGTGTCCCAGCACCGGTGTTTCCGCCTCCCCATTGGTGCTGCAGGCCTCCAGGAGTGAGATATCACTCTCTAAAGGGCGGCTCTGTAGCCTCTTCTCCTTCTTAATTGTCCCCAACTGAGCTTGGGCGTGGCCCCTGATAACCGTTTTAAACGCCTCCCAGAGTGTCACCAGCGAGCTCACGGACCCTACGTTTTCTGTAAAAAAGAACTCTGTTTGTTTTCTCATGCTGGATTTAAATTGTTGGTCCATGAGATACCATGGATCAATCTTCGGGGGTAAAACATAATCTTTCGTCATACCCTCTAGTATTACTTCATCTGGGGAATGGTTGGATACCCCCCGTGCTACATGTGTGGCTCTCTTAAAATCATCCATGCTGTGAGTCTGCGTGACCAAATAGTCCAGCCGGGTGAAACCCCCGTGAGCCGCCGACATGTGGGTATATTGTCGGAGGTCAGGATGTTGATGATGCCACATATCGCTCAAACCCATCGCCAAGAGGAAGCCCCCCAATGGGCCCACCTTCCTCTCTGAGGCTGCCCCCCCATGACATCCAACTCAATAGAGATGACGTCATTCATGTCCCCTCCCAGTATCAATCGACCTTCTGGGAACTCCAGTAGCAGCGGTTCTAACAGATCAAATGTGGGGGCCTGCAGCCTGGGCATGAACATACACCAAGCAAAAATTAAGAATCTGCCTCTCCCACTGGCCACTCACCGCCACAAACCGCCCCAGATGGTCACTCCATGTTCTCATTTGAGTGAAAGGCTGTGTCCTTCTACACCGTACCCTCACCCCTCTGGAGCCTGCCGTTTAGCCTGTGTACGCTATCAGTGTGTATCCAAATCTGTCTAGTGCCTTACGGTTGCCCGTAGGTGTGTTTTGTGCAGTAGAATAACATCTGGGGCACGCCTCTTAATGGATTTCAAAACCACTGTTCGCTTTATCCTACCATTAAGGCCATTGACATTCCAGGACCATACTTTTATCAGTTGCTCGTGAGTTTCAGGCATATCAGGAACAAAAGCCACTTCCCCCCTTTGGATCCACCTTATGTAAAGCGAGTGACCCCCTCCTCTCGTATCATTTCCACTGTGAGATGGCGACCCCCCCACCCGCATCCCCGCTGAGGACATATATTTCTACCTGTGATGCTGCAACAACAACTCCACTTTCCCCAAATGTAACCCTCCTCCACCCACCCTACAACCCTCTAGATAGGTCCTGCATTCCTCAGTTTCCCCACCTGCAGAGCGCCTGTCACCCAAACAATAACATGCAATAACTATAATAGGGGGTGTCTCAGCACTGCCGAGATAACCAGTACATAATGGTACTTGGAATATACCCCTGTGTAAACAATCCCAGTCTGAAATTCCCAATGCCATAACTTCTATAGTGTCTAAGGAGGTGTATCGGGAGTCTCTGCTTACAGTTCCATCTCTTTATTTTTTTTATTGAGTTTTACAATACAAGACGTAATCAACTTGTGAGCACCCAATTTGCTCAGACACTGTGACCTGTACAGCGTTTAGATCACAGTAACACATTGAAACATATAGCTGGCATTGTATTACACATGATTATGGACAGCAACAACAGAGTAACAAAACTTTGCATCATGTTACTGTAAAGTTTTTAATCGTTTGGGGGGTGGGGGGCTTTCGTCTGGTGGGGGTAGATCATACTATGTGCCAGCGTTTTCCATAGGTCTTGGTGTTTTTGCAGTTTGTCATCCGTTCTGGTTAATGTAGTTTTGGTTTCTTCCGTTAACGTCTGCTCTGAGACGTCACGGATCCAGGGTTGTGTCTCAGGGGTTTTGGTACCCACCCAGTGAATTGCTACACGTCCCTTTGCTAAGAGTAGGGTGAGGTATACAAATCTCCTCTTCACTTTGTGTTCTGTTTTTATAACATCGATGCCCAATTAATAGTAGACCTTTCCTCTAAACGCAAGGTGCCTGGTCGCACGTGCACTGGTAGGAGCACACCCTTGGCCAGGTGGGGCTGCCGAAGGACTTGCAAAGAATGCACACGTGAATAGGCTTTTTCGGCATCTAGACCAAGAATATGAAATAGTCTCCCGTTGCATCGCAGGCTTATTTCTGGAAAGGTATCAAAACTCACCTCTTTGCAATCTTCCAGCTTTCTAGATGGTAGCCTGTTCCCCATTTCTGTCTCCCATGCGCCCTCAGAGAAACTGTGCCTTTGTTATTTATTTTTTGCGTGTGTTGGCTGAACTTCTCATTTTAAACATACATGCATGTTCCCTTTCTTCGTGTGAACTCTATTCTGTTGCTTGTTACAATGCTCCACTGTCCTTTCGGTTTAGGGCTATATTGTAAACACCCATAATAAAAATAAATAAATAAAATAAATGAAAAATGTTTCTTGAGGTTTCATAATTTGTGTAGAAAATAACTAAACTTTTAATGTCTTCACAATAGAAAGACTTTTCCCAGTAGGACCGTGACTAGGCATTTCTCAATTACAATATTCATCAATTTCTTTTTTTCTCAAAGACCCTATTCTTATCGCAGTGGAGAACAGGCACCATGGTGGCTATCCTAAGGCATGTGTCCTTTTTAGAAAGTTTCTGAGCAGAACCTTGCCATGCCTCAAGCTTTTGTAAGCATTATCTGACTGTGCAGTCTGTTTGCAACCAGTCTGGAAAATGTGAGAACAGGGCTCAAGAGTATCTGACTCGCTGTCAAAGTTACCTCACCACAGGAAATGCAACACAAGACAGAGTAGTGTTCAGACTGCCACATCCCTGCTGCAGTATGAAACCTACATGTAAGTTTGAAGAATATAAAAATGTTAATATAAAAAAAGCTCGTCTGCAAGACTCACAAAGTATTTGGGCATTTAGGTTGATCGTTGGTCCTCACAATTTCCACTTTGATCTTGTCAATCTCCAGACTTTTGTACATAATCTGGCCTGGTTGAATTTTACCTTCGCTTTGTACCTCTGTAAGTGCACAAACTCCACCAGTAGAGATTCTATATACATGCATAGTCAAGGTTAATGGAAGTTTGTGAGTCTTCTAGGTGGACGTACATGAAAAATATTTTTTTTTTAATTGAGACCAATAGCTTTCATTTCTAAGAACAAAAAAATTTTCAAAAACACATCAAGAGATGCTTGGGACCGGGAGATGGTGGACATTTCTGGTGTTTAAAGAGTTGCTGGGGTTTGGACTGGGGATGGGGATACATCAGAAATTGACTCGGACCTTACCGCTACTTGACAATGTACTTCTTTCCATCATGCTTGTACCACGTCACCTGGTTTCCTTTTGCTTTACATGCAAAAAAATAAATAAAAAATACATCAAGAAAATAGTGAAAAAGAAAGAAACCTGTATTGTTCTATTTTTGCAATACACTAGACCACTAAAAGCACAGCATGTACTCTTGACAGCAGAGGTTTAGCAAATATCAAGGCATTCCTGCAACTTTTTTTCTAGCAATTGGTTTCATCCAGATTCTAATGTAAGTCATGAGTCTCGTCTCACATGTTTCACCATCAAAGTACAGTGTGCTAATGAAAGGATCATTAGCCACCAGGAGGCTCCCGGCCTAGGTCGGTGCAATCAGCCAACACCAAATAAGACTCTGTAGCCTTGTGCCAAACCCATGAATCATCTGTTTGATGAGGGAAAACAAAGCAATACTTGTACAATGTGATGTAAAACGTGCATGCACACTCGTCCACTGGATTTGTGATATTTGTGAGAAGGAAACACACCTTAGCTGTAGCTTAACGGAGCAATCCTGTGATTTACCTCTGTGCACTGTGTACATAATAGGGTGTGAAAGGGTTTGCCAAGAGAGCTTACTGACTGGCGCAGTACCATTTGGCGGCATCTTGTGATGCAGACAATCTCCAATAGGCACCATTAAGTTTATAATTCTCAATGATTTACAGCCACAGACCAAAGACCTGTTTGTAAGGATTTTACTGGGCAGCTTAAGTCTTCCTGAATTGCTCGCAAGTGCTTGAGAAGCCTGTTTTACCTTTTGCATCATTGTTTGCATATCCATGGGTTCACTCTCCTTTGTGTTTTCCTGACGTTTCTGTCCTCAATTGCCTGCAAATTACAAATGTGTACGACGGTAGGGATTGCAGATATTCTATTTATTTGTCAAATATGAATTTAATTTTCCCAAATCATATGAAACTCAAGAAGTGCAAATAAACTACTTCATCATGCTAAATTCAAGAAGGGCAACACAATACTCCAGATATATCATAAAGTTCATCAAAATAATTTTACATACTTCACAGACGGTTAGACAATAATATTAAAGCTCTTAACCTGGATCTAGAAAATTGATTTAGAATTTAATTCATAGTTTTGTTCACTCAGAAAAAGTAATAGCTGTTGTCATTTGTTTTTCGATTCCTAAATTACTTTGCCTTATTTATTAAATGTACCCATTCCTCCATCATACCTTTGTGCTTTTTTAAAGCATGCATTTGTGTTTCTAATGGTCTTTTACATCACCTGCAGCAACATTCTCCTTGCGTAAGACCTTCCCACATCCTTCCACAGGCCACTCTTCCCCTGTAGCAGACTCGTTAATCTCAGGTGGTGTCAGGATTAGTCAAGGCCTCTTACATATGATGGTCTAACATCCACCTCTGATAACTTCACATGTTCTCTCAAGTAGGATTTATTTCCAATGCCTGTATTCTACATCTTTACATAAAGTTTTTACTCTTAATGCATTTTTGAAAACCTCTTTCAATGGCAGTCTACTGCAATTATCGCTCAAAAACTCGCCTGTTTCTATTTCCTTCAGTACTTTCGATCCTAGGTTTAGATAGCAGAGTTGGAAAGGATGGCTCACCCAAAATACACTGTCTCAATAGATACTAAACGAGTTGTTAAGTAGTTAAAAGAACAACACTTCATTAACATTTAAAAACGTGTATATAGTAAACAGAACCTCAAACACAGAATAGATGCGATGAGCAACGTCTCTTGTCAAAAACCTGTTGCGGTGTCAACCTTGTGTAGCTTGATAAATGCTGCTAGTGATGTCTCATGGTGTAAGAGGTGTCATTTTTATTAAAGTCAATGTTAATAGGTGCAGCAAGCCATGTCCCTTTAAATGTAAGCAATACCACCTTCCATCATTTCAAAGGGAACAGTCGTCGCTGCAGATGGTGCTGCTAGAGTGGGAGGGTTGTTGCCTTTTACGTGCAGTAAGACAACAGATCACAGGTGTATTTTATGATGCAAGGGATGTGTCCTTTCCCTGGGTTTAAGTTTGAAGGTGCTATGATTAAAGTCTCTTCTGGTACAGGAGGAATCACCACACCTCGCACCTCTATAAACTGGCGCTGTCAGTGTTGTCTCTTATGGCGTAGAACATGCCGCTGGACCATAGATGGACCGGCGAGGAGCAGATCTTGTGATACTTGTAAAGACGGCGTTATCCATCACTTGTCTTCATTTAAGTATTTAAAGGATGTCTGCTCTTAGTAAGCAATGAGAACTCTTGTGATGTTTCCATACTCCTCTAATCTTTAGCTAGTTGGCTGGTTTCTGTGGTGAATGACGTCAGTTCACACTGTCACTGCGTTGCTCAGAGACCTCATTGAATATCTGGTGTCAGCCTCACCGAGGGCCTGTCCTTGGAAGAGCTGCGGTCGCGCTTCCTGTGACTCATCACACTGCTGTTCACCCATGCAACAAAACTTGCTTTTCTTCATTTGAACTGTTATCGTGTAGTGTGAGTCTGGCTCTGGTCTATTCATTGGTCTTATTCAAGCATTGGATACGCTTCATGAAGAGCTGCAGCATTCACTGGCTCGGCTTCCATTGGCCACCTCTGTGTCCACTCGGAAACGACAACAGTGGGTCTGCAACGACCTTTGCTCCTTTCTAAAGGTCAAACAGGCGCTGCATAGACCGGCCTACAAACTGCAGGGCTATTAATTCATGTTTGTTTCCGATGTCAACGTATTAAGTCTCAAGCACGCCATTGGAGCAGGTTTCTTTATATGAGCTATAATCTTTGATTTTTGGGTTAAAGTGTCGGGAAGCAATTACTAAAATTCTTAATAATGCAGATAACGTGCTCATACAATCTGATTACTTGTACATCAAGTGCGCACCGTGCTCGCTTTTTGTTTCCCAAATGACATCACCTGTGGTGACATCGATTACCTCCAGTTGGAAAGGTGCCAAATTACTGTCTACTCATACCTGTGGTGGGCCCGGGTGACTTTCACGTGAAAAGTGGATGCTTGTACCCTAAAGTAACTATAACTGGCGCCCCCGCTATGCACAGTGTTGTCATTATTGATGTCATTTCAGAAGTTGCAGTGATATTATTAAAGATGTCAATTAACGTTTCATCAGTGATGTAATATTTGAGGTAATTAGCAGCACATGGCGAGGGTGTGAGTTATACTTACCTTAGGGCACGAGTTATAGTTACTTGATATAAGTATAACTGGTGAATTTCAGTGGTTTTCTTTATTTAAAACTGTATGTTTTAACTAACATTTTCACCTAACTTTAAAGTGTCTTTAACCTCTCTTGAGGAAAGCAGTTTAGTATGTGGTCTGGTTGTGCAACTTCACCAGGTAATAAACTCACAAACCTGTCTTGGGTCAAGACAAGTTTGTTTGCAAAACCTTAGCTCAACCCTAGGTAGCTGTAGCTTTGAGCTGTCGGTCTGTATCAAAGGAACAAATGTACACCATTTAGAAGTACCAAAACAGTTGAACAAGAAAGAAACACGACACAAAGAAACTCCAACACCAGTTTATAAAAATAACTGTTCTTTTTATGAATTTGTATACACCAAAATTAACAAAATCCACCAGAGGCTTCTGGAGATAGAATATTAAGCAAATAATCACTGCTTTTCATTCAAATCACAAACAAGTAGTGGCTACTTGGAAAACGTTTGTAAAGTTGTGTTTGGTTACTCTGGCCTGCTTTTGGTGACCAACTCCGACAGGGAGCAAATCATGGGGGCCAATGAGGCTTGGCAGGACAGTTACCTTGCAGTCAAAGCAGTCTACAGTACAGTTCCAGGCTCTATGGGCGAATCAACATAAGAAACAATTGAGTGGTCCTGATGCCAGGTATGCAGGATGCTGTGGATGCTACTCCAGTGATGGGGGAGGGGGGTCTTCCTGTTGCCACCTCTTGGTCCACAAACATGATGGGATGACTTTGGCCTCAGAGGTTGATGTCTCTCGAAGACCGATTGAAGTCCAGCCAAAAAAGAGTTGCCACTGGTCTGCTGGTCTCCGGTTACACCGAAACCTGTGATCCCTTCAACTGAGGCTGGTATCCATCTTGGGTGACCAACCTGCACTCTGAAAACTTACCCAAGTCAAGCAGACTCATGTGCAACTTTTATCATCAAGACTCTGTCTTCCAGGCTGTGTTTCAGTGGTCAGTTGAGATAGTTATCGTGGCTACCAACTTACCATGGCAGGCTTCTTCAGCTTTTGTGGCCCTGGAGCTATAGCATAAAGTCAGCCAACTGACTCTTGGAGTCATTTCTTCTGTCTGGGGCTGAGGGGTTACTTTTCCTCCAGCGTTGCACCACAGGCATGGTCCTCTCTTTGCTAGCTCAGGTATCAGCAGGTGTAGTCCAGTCTTCAGTGCAACCTCTCTTTGTTGGGTCCAAGGAACAACATGGAAGTCCTTCAGTCCATTTGTATGCCCAGGACTTGCGCTCGGACCTGCGGTGACTACTAGCCAATGGGATACCAGTTCCTCTCCAGCCTGATGACAACTTCCTGTGTAGTGTGTCATCCAGCAATCACAGAATGCAATATTCTATCCACTGCCAAGATGGCAGAATCCTTCTCTTGGTTTGTGAAGCTCCATAGCCCATCCCAGAGGTGTGGCTACTTTGGGGCTTCATTCCCCTTAAAAAAACGCGTTGGCAATGACTCTTCCCTCTCTGCCCAAGAGGCCAGCCTTTCTACAAAAACAAAAGAGCAGCTCCTCCTCTGTGTGATCACCATTTGCCCTTCAGAGGTGGTTTGCCCTTTGAAGCTCGCCTTTTTGGGGTCACATGTTGTTTGACTTCCTGCCAGGGAGAGATCACATCTCCTGCCTCAGCAGATGCTTTGTTTCTTCCTGAAGGTCATTCACACCTCCCGTCCGGGAGGGCAGTAGGTTGTCTCATGGCCAGCAACCATAAACTCACTGGAAAACTTGAGCAACAGGATGGTAACTTTCTAAAGTTGCCATTTGTGCAAAAGTTACAATAAATGTGACTTGAGCAACAGGTCGGGTTTAAAGTAACAATTTTTGATACCTTGAAGTACCAACGTTAGTAGTCCCATTCAGAATAGAAGAGCTGAGTTGTCAGCGTGTGACCCTTTACTCGCCAGTGGGGCAACTAACCTTTCTATAGCAAAAATGTCAATGCACAGTTATTGCTGTCACAGCATGTAAAAACATGTCCTACTTTTTAATATACAGACCCTATGTCTTTTTAGGCCTGCCTTATGGATGGCTTATATATATTATTATATTATATACTATCTATTTTAAAAATTAAGGTTTCGGCTTTGCCATTATGTTAAATTGCAAAGTCAAGTTAAAAGTTTATAAATGCACTTCCAGTCTGTAGTGGCAGGCTGGGAGACATGCTTTACTTTGTCACTCTTGTGGTGGCACAATAAGTGCTGCAGTCCATGACTGCATCTTTAACCTACAGGCACTAGGTACCCCTGATACCATATAAGTAAGTTAACCTATGCCAGTTGGATAGAATCCAACTAAGCATACATTTTTAAGGGTCAGAGCACATGCACTGAGGTCTGGTAAGCAGAGCTCAGTGCATACCAGAGTCATTACACCAGTACCTAAAAGTCAAAAAGTGGGCTAAAAAGTTGGGGTGAACTTGCAAAAAGGCATTTCCTTACACCTTGGTTTTTTTCCAGTGAATTTCTAAGGTTCTTTTTAATTTAAAGTCCGGTATTACTACAATTCCTAACTATAATGTCACTTTAACCTATGTTTTTTAGTGAATTTCTGTGTTTTCTTTTTTTGCGTAAAGTAAGATGTCCATTGCCATGTGTGGCGTTAAGTGATGGCTCTGTGCCCAACACCTCACTGACACCCAACCTCCCCCCCCACCCCACGGTGCACAGCCTTTGGCCGTGCACGGTGTGGGGTTGGGTGCCAGAGGTCAGGCCCTCCACCTAAACCCTTGCCTGCACCCAACCCCTGCCACACACAGCCTTTGGCCATGCGCAACGTGGAGTTGGGTGCAATGCCTGGCCTGTGGCCAGGCCTGCATCCAAGTCCTTGCCCCTCATGGGCGCCCACCCCCTTGTGGGCGGTAAACAGTGTCATTTTAGTAAGGCATACCTACTGGCTTTGTCATAGGGTCAAAAGACTAAAATATAAAATGCAGGGGCCTATTGGCTTTACCAAGTAGTCAGTAGATCAACATATGTAGAGCAGACGTATTGGCTTTGCTAAAAAGTCACCACTAACTATAATCAAATGCATATTTTATAAATTAACACATTGTAATGTCTAATAAAATTGATTGTCACAGCATGTTTTCAATAAAGCATTTTTTAAATTAAAACATTAAATATGTCTTTGAGTCTTTTTTGAAAAAATTCACGCCATATTGTACAGCTATAGAACCAACCACAAGAGGTTCCTGAACTCCAGCTGAAGAGCCTACAGCTCTAGCTCAAAGTGCTTTAAAAAAAAATGGTAAGTTCTCCTTGGGTCATGGATTCAATGACCCAGGAGACTTACTGTATTTTTAATGTTGCTAGGGGTCTGCTGTGCTCCCTGCAGCCCTCCAGAACATTAAACAAAATGCTTGGTGGTTCCCCTGCCACTTCTAGAGGCTCCACCAGGATTATAAAAATATGATTGGAAAGCACTTGCAGGGGGTTATGTGGTGCTCTTTGATGGAGCCGCTCATTTATTATTATTTTTTCTTTTTAAAAAAACTTTTTGGGGTGTCAAGTGCCCATTAGTTTGGGGTCGTAGGGGTAGGCCCAAGTGGCCCCTGCCAGCTGCTAAGCCAGCACCCATGCTGGATGCTGGTGGGAGCTGGCAATTCTATGTTTAAAGTGAGTGCCCCAATGCCCACCTGGGGCCTCCACAACAGGTTCAATCAATGGGGGCTGTGGGGGGGGGGGAGGGAGTCCAAAGGCCTCTGCCACCCCTGTTGGCTCCCCAGCTATCACCCATTGTGGTGCTGGTGGGAACTGTGTCTTTAACTTTGCTCCCTACAGGGTGCGAGCAAGATTTTTCTCTGCTCCCCCCTGGGCAGGGAATAACTCCAGGTTCGCCGGTGTCAGAGTGATTCGGGGTTGGGGTGGGGGGGTTAGGGGGGTTTTGTGCGCAAGCCCCGCCCCAAAATGTATGCCTTTCCTTCAGGGAATGGGGTGTACAGAAGCCAATGAGCAGCTTGGGCTATGTTTTATAGACAGACCCTGGGCATGGGGTTCCCGGTTCCTCACTAAGGCTTGGGGAAGGGGGGCACATCCCCCTCTTCTAATTATCAGTGTCATCCCCGGGGTATGGGGTCCCTGTGGCCTCTCTTGGGCTGTGGGACCCACAACCTCCTCCTCTAAATCACATACAGTGGGCTAGGTGATGGTGTCTCCAGGGCCTCACCAAGGCTTAGGGAGTTAATGCCCCCTCCTCTAATTATCAGTATTGGCCCTAGGAATGGGGTCCTCAGTGTCTCTATAAGGCTTGAGGAAGGTGGCCACGCCCCCTCCCCAATAAAATATAAAAATGGCTACTCCCGGGCTCTGGCCCACCCAGGGGGCTCAAATTTAAAAAAGTGCCTGAGGCTGCATTTTTTTAGCCCCAATCCTAAAGGGGAGAGGGGTGGGGAGGGAGGGGGTCTTCCTACCCTGCCCCCTATATGTTTTTTAAAAACTTTTTTCAAAGACAGAGAGGACTGAGTCTCTGAGTCCTACAGTGGCGCCAACCCCATCTTTGTTGAGGTGGTGGCAGCCAGTTAGATCATATATTTTGATCTGTTAAATCCACAGATCCTCCATGGAGTGAAATATAAATACATTTTGAATCTTAATTTCTCAAAAACTAATGAACAGATTTACACCAAATCACAAAAGGCACGCTTTCTATATCTAGCTTTCTGCCAAATTTGGTTCAATTCCGTTCAGCCATTTTGGCTGTAGCTGTGGGTAAAACAAGCTTCCCCCTCTTTTTTCTTGGCCCCGCTTGATGGGTCATCCAAAAACTTTCCAGGAAGGAGCTGAGCTGAAGGCCATTATTTTGGAAAGTTTTGTGAAGATTTGTCAAATGACACCTAAGTTATAAGCAAAAAAAAAAAAGAATGCTTTTCATTTAGAAACATGGTCCTAACTATAACTACCCAGTGGCAAGCAACACTGGGATGGAGAGAAGTGAGGAGGGCGCTTGCCACTGGGTAGTTAAAGTTAAGCAGTTTGTTCTTGCTAATAACTTTGGCGCAGTTTGATGAATATTCATAAAATTTTCAAAACTAGTGTGCCAGTCACTTCAGCTGCTGTCTGGAAAGTTTTGGGGTGATACGTTAAGCAGAGGCCGAGAAAAAGGGGAGGGGGTCCCAAAACGCATTTTCCCCATAGGAATTTTAGACATGACTACAGTCCGAATTGCCAAACGGAATTTCTCCAAATTTGCCAGAAAGCTAGATCTTGGTCCAGAAAGAGTGCTTTTTGTAATTTGGTGTAAATCTGTTCAGTAGTTTTGGAGTTATTAAAGAAAAAGATGTATCTATATCTAGAGACTCGGATCCACTGCAGTGGATCCATGGATCCACGTGCCAACAGCAATGTGATTGGCTGGCCGCAGCCTGAGAGAAAGGTTGTGGTTGCCATTTTGTGAATCTGGACACGGTTCCTGGGGAGGGGAGAATAAAGTGTAAATAGGATATAAGGGGTCAGGATAGAAGTATCCTGACCCCATGGGACTGATGGAGGGGTCCATGAGGGACCCCTCATGGGCAATAAATTATCCAAAAATGTTTTATTTTTGCTGTGCGAGGATCTGCAGATCCACCACGGCGCTCAGTGCAGCCCCATGTGAATCGGCAGTGGATCCGCAATTCTAGGCCCCAATTAAAAAACACATACACCCACTCACAGACCCACTCTCACACAACCACTCATACCCCTATATAGTCACTCACACATCCATACAGTCACTCACACATCCACTCGGAGACCCAGAGAACTACACTCAACTACTCAAGGCACTTACGCACCCACTCACACAGACAAGTACACACCCACTCACACAGCCGCTTGCACACCCATACAGCCGCTTGCACACCCATACAGCCGTTTGCACACCCATACAGCCGTTTGCACACCCATACAGCCACTTGCACACCCATACAGCCACTTGCACACCCATACAGCCACTTGCACACCCACTTACGCACCCACTCATACACCCACCCACCAAACACTAACACACCCACTTACCCACACAACCATGTACACACCCACACAGCCACTCACACACCCACTCAGAGGCTCAGAAAACCCCTCACATACCCACACACACACACCCATACAGACATTCGCACAGTCACACATCCATACAGCCACTCACATACCCATACAGTCACTGATGCATCCACTCAGAGACCCAGAGAACCACTCGCACACCCACACAGGCACTCACACACCCAGAGACCTAGAAAACCACTCACACACCCATTTACACACTCATACAACCACTCACACACCCAGTCACACATCCATACAGCTGTCTTAGGGTGGTTGGCGACAGGGCCTGGGCATAGGCCTAGCTTTGAAGCCAACCCTCCACTGCGCACAGGTTTTATTTCTACTTCCTCTTCTTCAGCCTCCTTTTAGGGCCTTCAACTGTTGAAATGTGAATGTTATGCACTCGTTTTGCTTACATATTACAATGTAAAGTTAGCATTTGTGGCACCATTTTAAGATGAGCCACCATTTTGAGCCATGATCGAAACTAACTTCTGTCTCACTCTGTCCGCCTTAGCAGAAAGCAGCTGCGATATTGCTTTTTTCTTTGTATTTCCCCAAGGTTGAGCTTCGCTGTACAAATGAATAGACTGTTTTTGTCATCACATACCTTTCTCACTAGATAGGCCTGCTCCCACCCTTAGAGCGACGGGCACAGGCAGAGTAACCTTGACACTGAGATGGCATGTACCCGGTCCCGGGATGGTAGCTCATCCTTCTGTATCTCCTTTGTTCACTAGCTACCAACTGGAAATTTCCAGTCTGGGCGTGTCTTTAGTGGTTCTGAAGATGTACATTATGTGTTACTCCATTTGTCAGAGGTCCGTCCCTCTGCAACAATCCAAGGAGGCTGGTCAGACCGGACTCCACTCGAGTGTACCTCTAATAAATACCTTTGGTTTATATTCTCTACTGTCTGACCGACTCTTCATTTGTATGGAAGGCTGAGAGGTGGTCGCGAGTGACCCGGGTGACCCTAATCGGGTCACTTCCTTCTGAATACTGGTACTCACTGCCTCTGTGCAGTTTGTGCCTGCAAGGCCCGCACGTGCGTGCCCTGGAATGCCTGTTTCCACTCAACCAGGAAGTAAAATATACACCAGCATTGGTTTTAACAAACAGGCAGGCACGGTTCTTTGTGGGTGGGCCAGGCTCATGTTTGGGTGGGCATGAGCCTTGGCCCTGGCAGTGACGGCACGAAGGGCAGTAGTAAATGGCATCTTTCATTTGAAACGTTCCTCTGAACGTTGTTTTTTTTTCTTCCTGTTCTAGGAGTTGCGTGATTGGGCCTGGGCTCTCTCTCACAGCACCCCCAATCACGCAACTCCTTTTAGAAAGATGGACTGTGGGCTGTGTCCCCGCCCACTCGTGCAGGTAAAATTGGGGCATGGCGAAGGGGTCAAATCCTCTCTTTGGCACCGGGTAACCTTAACCGTTCTGCTGTGTGGATATTTCCTTTTCTATTCCACGCTGGAGAAAAAAAAGTTTGTTTCTCCGGATTCACCTTTCCTGGCCCCTGCAGATGCTTATCAGATGGGCTGTGACTAGGAACCAAGCAGGTGAGAGAATGTCTGGCTATTTGTTCTTCTTTTTAAAATCACCAGGGAAGACCCAGCAAGATGCATACTTCCTGTATGCTTTATTTAAACAGTTTTTATCATTATCAAGGCCGGCTCTGCCACGGACGTAAGACAACAATAAAAATGTCCACATAACTGGTGATTAATGATCCTGCCAATCCTTTGTCTCTAGGTAGTTTTGAAATGCAGAAAAACTGTATTTTGTGAATAGCTCAGTGGGTTACTGCCTTGGTCACAGAGATTCTTGTGTTACTTGCAGTTCAGAAATTACAATCCTATCATAGGACAGTGACGGATGAACTGTCATCAAAGAGCCTCATACAAACATGAATGATATAGTTAGAACATAGCTTTTCTTTTTGTGTTGTAATATAGTTAGAACTTCCCCAGTCTTTCATTATTCGAATGTTGCTAAAAAGAGTTTGTTTAGGCAGATATACATTTTTATCAGTAAAGCCAACCCCTAACGACTGGGGTATGCTTTAAATCCTGAGTTTGTGCTTCTCCAGACCAAACCCTCTTAAAATATACTGCCCACCAGTATGGATGACATGTGATTCCTACACCTTGTAATCCTCATTGGCTTATGTGACATTTCCTGTAGACTGATTTACATACTTGCATGATTGATTGTCTCTGTATAATGTGTGCGTGATGTAAAGTACTGTGACACCCTACACTGATATGAATAGCGCTATACAACAAATGAAATGCATATGAGAGAGTGGCTACGGAGAGATGAGGGGCGCTGGTGGAGGGTGGTAGTGAGGGTGTCCGAGAAGGAGGTCAATAGGGGGAGGGGCTACGGAGAGAAGAGGGGCACTGGAGTAGGGTGGCAGTGAGGGAATCGGAGGAGGAGGAGGTCAATAGGGGGAGGGGCTACGGAGAGAGGAGCACTGGAGGAGGGTGGTAGTGAGGAAGTCTGAGGAGGAGGTCATGAGGGGGAGGGGCTATGGAGAGATGAGAGGCACTGGAGGAGGGTGGTAGTGAGGGAGTTCGAGAAGGAGGTCAATAGGGGGGCTACGGAGAGATGAGGGGCGCTGGTGGAGGGTGGCAGTGAGGGAATCCGAGGAGGAGGTCAATGGGGGGGGCTACGGAGAGATGAGGGGCACTGGTGGAGGGTGGCAGTGAGGGAATCCGAGGAGGAGGTCAATGGGGGTGAGGCTACGGAGAGATGAGGGGCACTGGTGGAGGGTGACAGTGAGGGAATCCAAGGAGGAGGTCAATGGGGAGGGGGCTACGGAGAGATGAGGGGCGCTGCTGGAGGGTGGCAGTGAGGGAATTCGAGGAGGAGGTCAATGGGGGGGTACGGAGAGATGAGGGGCACTGGTGGAGGGTGGCAGAGAGGGAATCCGAGGAGGAGGTCAATGGGGGGTGGGGCTACGGAGAGATGAGGGGCACTGGTGGAGGGTGGCAGTGAGGGAATCCAAGGAGGAGGTCAATGGGGGGGCTACGGAGAGATGAGGGGCGCTGGTGGAGGGTGGCAGTGAGGGAATCCGAGGAGGAGGTCATGAGGGAGAGCCCGAGAAGTGTCACTTACCTGATACTTAAGAAAGAAACAAAAAGGGAGGTACCCTAATATTATTAATAATAGGGACAGGGTAAGTATAGATAGAAACATAAGAGTCCCTACACAAATGTCTGTTATCCTCAAACGATTATGCACAAAGTCAGTGTCAAAGAGAGACTCAAAAAAACATATATTTATACAATTCATTAAGCAACAAATAATCAATGCAACACAAGGAATGAACAACAGCCTAAATATACAATCAATATGAGATTTATTCAATAATATACATTTAAAACCATAATACACCATTCAAAGTTAAAAACATTTCATGATTAAAATACACTGTTACAAAATCATTAGAAAACAGGAAAGTCGACGCCGCGTTTCGGTGAATCCTAATTCTATCACCTTCTTCAGGACAGTTTTCTAAATAATAAAAGCATTAAGTTATTAATCATTTCAAGTGTTGCCACTAACAATATTATATATCATATCTGAGTTCCAAAAGGATAACTAGATGAATTTCGCTAAACTAAACAATCTAGAGTCTCATGTCATTTTACACACTGTATGGCTTTCCAACATTTTAATAAAACATCACAGAAATATAAAAACATACCTAGACACTTAGTATGATGATTAAGTTTCAATTTGTAGAGGCGATTTTCTTATAAAAAGGCTGGAAATGTGCCACTCAGTAAGAACCTCTAGGTTAAAGAAGACCAGATCATAAGGGTTAGATCTCAAAGGTAACTCCAAAAATGATAATAAAATCTATATATACACATCTCATCCTAAATGATTATCAATACCTATTTAATAAGATACTACTTCAAGGAGACTGTGTTTGTTGTGGCCACCATATAATTCTTCTTCATCAAAATTCAAAGGCTCTGAAAGAGATATAGAGTTTACACTCGATCTATAATGATAGATTAGACCAATAGAATTACTACAAAATAATGGGCTCACCAGAAATCGAAAAAGTAGATGTGCCAATGGCTGATCAACCGTGATAGAGGGCACTCTATCTACACTCCAAACTTTCGTCGTTTCTAATTGTAAGTTTCTATTCTGGCAGAGATATTTTGATTATATCACAGTCATGGTCATTGAGTAAATTAAAAACCTATAAAGAGAAATACATGTTTCACTGGTAGGCCTCAAAGTACTATTATAAAATCTATTATTGAAAAAGTACTACCGATTTTATATATCGATGAAATCATAAATAAAACAGCGTTACACCTAAAAGAAATTGTCAATCGATAATAAGATTTATGTAGGATTTATGTACCTTTATCTAGATCATAATATGATTTTGATGATCAAGCATAACATATTTTAAAATCGACCTTTTTATATGATTGTTTTGGAGGTTGTGGTGGACATTTATCGTAATCCACAACCACTTGAGTGCGTCTCAAGAATAATTTCTTACTCTATAGATTAGCGGTCCATAAGTAGTAAAATAAATACATACAAAATACAAATAAATACGCCCCTGTAACTGGGGAAGTATAATAACCAAAGTTGTCCTAACTCCTAAGACTGACTTTAAGTTTTAAAATAGGTACGATAAAGTCCCAAGGTAAGTATCAAAGCCTAGCTACCGCTTACCTAAAAAGGCAGAATGGCCTCCTCGCCAACAACAAAACAGCAACTTCCGGGTCAGGATACGCATTTGCTCACACCCCGTAGTTCCTTTTATATTGCCGTTGGCGATCACGTGGTATCTACATGATTAGTAGATATCTCGATGTTTCTTGTATCGATGAAAAGAACACCATACTATATTTGAGATCTAATACTCTATTTATATCCTGATCTCAAAAAACCAAAAAAGAAAGTTCGTATGAAAATGTTTATAAACGAGAAAGAACCGTCATGGTGTCGGCCATCTTAGAACGGGTTCTCAAAAGGGTAAATCCATACCGATATAATTATCATCTCTAAAATACTCTTTCTTTGATGTGGCTAATCAATATAGTTTATCTACTAACAGAAACGTCATAATGTATAGTAAAATTTACATAGCTAGAACATGAAACTACAAACTAGTTACATCGGCCATATTAGAGCGGGATCATGTACACAAATTTTTCAAATGCTCTAAAATGGATATAACTTGGTTAAACAACCATAATTATTTAACGGAACTGTTCTTGGTACAAAGGACACATTTTTTATTTTTGTTGTATCAAAGTTAAGAGCGAAGTAAAGACAAACGTCTCCTGCAGGGCGAGAACTGTTCTTTATTTAAATAAGCCTCTCCCAGTCTTCTTTACTGTTAAGCCCTTTTCTAAAGGTATTGAAACGGGACATGTGAAACTGTTCTCGTTTTTTTCTTTTGAGAGTTAAATCTCCACCTCTAATGTTCATATGGATTGTTTCTAAACCACACCATTTCAAATCGTCAATTTTGTGCTGAGCAGTATGCCAATGTTCTACTAACGGGGCAGTTCTTTTATTGGTTCTAATTGCGGACTTATGTTCATTAATTCTAGTCCTAATTTCTCTTGAGGTCTCTCCAACATAGCCTAAAAGGCATGGGCACATAATGAAATATACCAAATTCTTTGTGCGGCAATTCATAAAGGTGTTAAATTTGTGGGTCACATCGTTATATACCAACATAGGTCCTTTGATAATGTTATCACAATTATTACACCCACTGCATGCAAAAGTACCCATAGGTAATGGGGCGTTGTATAAACAGGGTTGTCTGTGTTCACTGGTATCTCTATAGGTATGAATCAGACAATTCCTAATAGTTCGGTTTCGTCTGAAAGAAAACATAGGTTTAGGAAGGATCTCTCTCTTCTGATTAGTGATGAGATGCCAGTTTCTATTAATAATGTTTTTGATTTTGCCACTAATATTACTATAGTTAGTAACAAAAATCATAGGTGTAGTTTTTGGAGTCATGTTTTCAGACTTATTTTCAAAAAGGAACATCTATTAAAGTATTTGGTTTTAAATGTATATTATTGAATAAATCTCATATTGATTGTATATTTAGGCTGTTGTTCATTCCTTGTGTTGCATTGATTATTTGTTGCTTAATGAATTGTATAAATATATGTTTTTTTGAGTCTCTCTGACACTGACTTACCTGATACTCCCACCTCAGAAACCTCCTCTTCCCATCAAAGGGTCATTACATGGAAAAAACACTTTTTGAGAGTGATAACATTTAGAAAGAGATTTGGAAAGAAAGGAGTGCGTTTTACTGGGCCTTGTAAGACCAAGGAGAGATAAACAAGGGCCCTGAAGCAGGCCTGGCTAGACATATAAGTGACAAATCGGGCCCGCATTGGCCCACCCAAATGCATCCTTGGCCCACCCAAATAAAAATTCCTGGAGCCGGGCCTGCAAACAGGCATGATTAATATGCGCCTCACGAACCACCCCTGGGTCTGACAGGCGAATGTTGAGGCCTTCGACACATATTTACCAGACGGAACTTACAAGGGTCACATTTATGATGTCTTGTTTCCATCATGATTACATATGGCAGATCACGCGAATGCTTACCTCGGTGGATGCTAGCTCCGTGCGTCTAACCACCCGATAGTGACGTGTTAATCTAGTGTGATTAGTATTGCCCACATACATTTATTTCTAATGTGAAAACAAATCACAAGTAAGTTAATAAAAATAATCACAAACTCTCTGCGTGGTCTATCCGTCCTGCTTCCTCTAGAAAGCTTGCTCTGTCGTTGACTCACAGCCATGATGACACTCACATTCACACAGCCTGCTTGTTTCTCTGGGGGATAGAGGCTAAACTGGAACTGATGCTGCGGTGAAAGCAGGGGTGTGGCCCAAAAGGAGACACAACAAGGAGGTTATTTTATTAAGATTCAAGGGGGACTGGGCGGGAGTTTAAGATGGCACGACAAACACAGACGTGCCCAATTCAAAAAGATGGTGTGATGAACAAGGTAGATTGAGTGAGTTTGTGGAGAGTTGAAGTGTAGATGTCCCAGTGGGAGGATGAACAAGATTCTTAAAAGTAAACCAATTTCTCGAATCTCTTCAAACCTGTTGAAACATTGAGGTCTCTGTGCCTTGCATTAATTGAAGTTCTGAAAAGGTGCCAATAGATTGGCAAGTTAAGCATGCTCCTTAGAAAGTGTCTCACCACAATGTTACTGGCTCCTTTTACAATAAGATGGCCTAGGAGGTTAAGTATTTGCTACAGTGATTTGTGTGTATTCTGGATAAATGGGAGTTTGGAAAGGGTGTTTGGGAGTCCATAGTAGTCGGAGAGGTTTGGATGAATCAAAGTGTAGGTATGGGCAGAGTTTGAACAGGATTTTTTTTTTTTTTTTATATATATTGTTTACTCCCACTGCCAGTAAAAAATAAATAATAAAAATATAGAGGCATCCTACACATCTAAATACACAGCAATATGTATACATACAGACAGACACACATCATAATTATACAATTTTATGTACAAGGCACAAATTCCATCATATAGACACTCATACGTATACACACACATCGTAATCTTTACATGCTCAGACTTTCACATGTGTGTTGTGCAGAAGTGAACATATATGGGTTTTTTATTAATCCACATAAATTGTCTAGTTTGTGCACTTTTCTCTTACCCATGACGAAAGTGTGAATTGAAAACAGCCAACATCCATTCTATTGAATTTAAAATTAGTGAAACCTATCTGGTGTTAAAGAGGCAAAGCCTCGGGTGCACTTATGTCGGCAGAATAGCTTGAGGGGTTGAGTCCGTGTTGCAGAGATCAAGGTGTAATATGCAGATAAAAATTGAAATCCACTGAAGGGTGAGCCAGGCAGTCATTCTGCCAGTGAAGGTACAATGAGTGCCATTCAGTTTGGTTAAAATGACGAGGTGTTTTGCTGATTCAGGCGCCGGTTGTTGATGCTTGTGTATGACCGGGAGGCCATGCACTCAAATTCCTGCAAGGCCAGCTCAGCCTTCCATCCTTGGAGAAGTCATACCTATTATTCACAGCACAAAAAAACAGCGGCGGCTCCTCCGCTATGGCGCAGGAGTGTCACCACTCCCCTCCCCCCGCGCCAGCAGCTGCAAAACTTGAAAAACAAAACGATAATAAAGCAGGTTTACTATAGTTTTATTTTACTTTCCTGGCCGAGTCTTGGGGGCACGGCCTAATCCATGATCGTTATGGAGGAGGAGTGGTAGGTGCACTGCTATCAGTGCGCATGTGGGTTTGGCCAGCCGTCTTGGAATGGGCAAACCGACATGCGCACTGAGCTGTCTCCAACCTGAGCTGCCTTACTTGGTTAGAGACAGCAGGCACAGGCTCCCAGTCTCTTTGGAAGCGCAAATCGATGGTGCTCAGGCCAATCCTGACGCTTCTCTCATGCTGCCAGCAACATGAGAGCAGCATTAGGACTGGCCGCAGGAGAGTCTGTTCTGCAGTGGAGCCAGAAGAGCAGCGATGTGGCGGGCATTCAGGTACGGGGTTTTTTTTGGTGGTGTTATTGTTGTCCCTCCCACCTCCCCCGCCCCATCACTTTGGCTCGACACCAGCTATGACTGCAAACAAATAATAAAAATAATATTATGGCCTGTATAATAAAAAAATATGAGTTTATGATGACAACTTCTTAACCTTTATTATGAAGCAGTTTACTTTGTGGTATGAGCTGTCGAAGCAGTTGTTTTCTAATGACTGCATCAGCTGCAACTCTGTTTACCCTAATGTTTTTTTAAGTTCTCCATTTGTTGTTTTGCAGTAAATAGTGCATACATTTGAATTTGCTTCACAAAACCTTAGTTTTGTGGCTCATGCGCCTGTTTTCATACATAAACAATGCGGTAAAAGTAGCAGGGAAGTACAATTTGAGAACTGTGATATTAAACATCATAGCCACACAGTTCTTCACTGAAATCTCAAATCGGAAAAAAAAGGAAACGCGAGGAAGAACTTTTTTCCTTAAAATAATTTATTTCACCCCAGCCAACAGAGTAAAAATTGCAGGTGCCTGTCATTTATAGAGTCCTGAGTGCCAGGAAAACCACATCAGGACAAAAAGTTTTGGAACGAAGTAAAAACTGAAAAAAATAATTCGTTTGTTAAAACGTAATTAGGCATAATTGTGCACCTTATTTAAAAAACAGGCAGCTTTTACAATTTGCTTACACTTTTTACAAATATGGGATTAATGGAGTCGGGGAAAGAGGTTGGATGGTATTCAGTCTGTCGGAGATTCTTACAGCCAGTGAATCTGGATTTTGAGGGTAATCTCCTCACCTAAGGTGGCGAATGCATCATGTTAACGTTGCAGGCATTTAAAATGAGGGGATTCCCCTCTCAATCAAATGGGGTTTGCCTGCCATCCTCACTTTAAATGAGGCATGATCTAAGAAACTCCAGGAAATAATGCTTAAATGCTGCCCCATCTTTAATAAAGTGAATCTCCAGAAAGACACGTTATATCCAGGCAGCCATGCTGCTGTTGGCCCATGAGCGTTGCAACATTGTTTTAATTGAGACACTGTCAACAGTTCGTAATAATAAACATATGTGGTTTCTTTTAAGGAAGGTAGAGGAAAATCTATATGAAAGCAGTACAACTCCATTGCAGTACATGGACATGTAATCACACGTGGACTGCAGTGGAACAGCTCAAGATGATAAATGACACAACTTAACAGGAGGAATAGCCAAAGGCCTTCTCTGCATACTGCTAAGGCTGCCTCTGACTAGATGTAAAAAGTATTTTAAATTCACAAAGTAGTAAACATAAAATTACCACCTCTGTATGCAATGAAAACCAGATCTCTTTGGCCCTTCCTGGACTAGAGAGCTGTGGAAGAAGATCTGTCCGTGTTAAACAATGTAAAGCCCCTTCCTCTGGTGTTTGTTGTGGAGTTTACAATGGGCATCCCCACGAAACGTAGCTTTTTAATGCACAGTTGTCAGAGTTCACAATGTTAACCCTGTTACTTCAGCATTTTTTCAATACGTCCACAATGTAAAACCCCTTCTTACTGTGTTTGTCTCAGGGTTACACCATGCAAAGACCGCTCCTGCTGAATTTGACATGGGGTCTGCTTTAACAATGTCTCTATCAGTTATGAGTAATGGAACTACTTTGTCTGTGGAGTAACACAACTGGTGACTAATCAGCTGCCCCTTGAGAAAGAAGATCGTTGGAATGAGAATTTCCCCTGCAGGATAAATGTTGGTGTACCCCTGCCCTGAGTGACCTGACTGCATGTGAAACTGGTATCCAGATGTTTTTGGCCCAGTTAACATGCTAATGTAGCATGCTCAGGTCTAGGCCTGTTCATGAGGATTCTGCATTCCAGAACCTGTTCTGTGACCTGGAAGGGAACAACCAGTATGCTCCTGACCTTGATATGAGACTACTGTCTATGTACTGGTTGTTTACATAAAACGGTGGTGACAGCATACCATGTTTTGTGGATCATAGTACTGAACAGACCTGTTTCTCTGGTTCCAAATGCAGTGCCTTCAGACCCCACTCATGTAAAGTTCTGCTTATATTTCACACTCAGACCCTTGTGATGGCATCCTGTGTGCATATCGAGCGCTTGTGTATGAGGTATGGATGGTAGAAGGACTCTGTATGAGGGTATGGTTGCTGGGACCAGCATGATCCATTCTGGATTTTCTCTGGTTTGACATGGCGCACACTGGAGGTTAGAGTGCAGCTTCCCTAGACAGTGGTCATGTATTGACTGCATTCCTGGACTTGATAGGGGTATCCCATCACACTGAAGTGTGGGAATATGGAGACAGGGCTACCCTGTAAAGTATGGACGAATCCGGAATTAAGAAACGTCGTTTATTTAAATACAGAACACAGGAGCAAGGCAGGACGCAGCCTGCACAGGTCTTCTTCCTTCCGTAACTGTCCTCCCGAGAATCCCTACAAAGAAATCTAGAGCTTTGCAAGGAGCTCGAGGACGACAGAATACCGAAGGAAGGTAATTCCATAAAGGAGAACACAACACATCTTCCTCCTTAAGGAAAAACAAAAAACAAAATAGTACATATCTGCATTAACATTCAAAATCTTCCAACCACTTAGGTTTAATGACAACTCTTTTCCTAACAGAGCATTCATTAGCAAAAGGCTGAACTGGTTTAACATTTCCATCAGCTGGTTCCACATTTCCGTCAACCAGTTTAGCATGTGCAAAAAGACTGTCATTTTCATCAACACCTTTGGCATTGCTGGCATTTTCATCAACACAAGTAGCATTCTCAAACTTAGCACCACCTTGTTCCTCTGCAGCAAAATTACAATCATTAATTTGTACAGGATTAGGAATGCCATTTCCCTGAACATTTGACTCAGGAACCTCTTCAATGTCATCGAGAACTCCACTAGACGATGAGAAACTGGGTGTTGGTGGATCAATCTTTCCTTTAAAAATAGCAATCCTCCTAATATTCCAAACTTTACCATCACTCAAAAGTACAGCATTGCGTAATACTTTCTTGACCATTAAGGGTTGAGAAAATTGAGATTCACCTTTATGAACTCCCCAAGGTTTTTTAACCTTAACCCACATTCCAACTTTTATATCAACTAAACCTGAACCATGTTTATCATCAAAAATACGTTTATATTGTAAATGTTTTTCAAGAATGTTGTTTTTAATAGAGTTCATACAAATGTCAAGTCCAGAAGTTTTGAGTAACCAATCAGGATTGCATTTGGTTCTGGCAGTGCGACCTCTCATAATCTCAAAAGGAGACATTTTTAACGCTTCATGAACATTAGTTCTGTAGGTCCAAACTGCCTTGTATACTTGAGTTTCCCAATCAGAACTTTTAACACCAGCAATTTGGATTGCATTTTTCAAAACCCTATTGAATCTCTCACACATACCATTACCACTTGGATTATACAACGAAGTGGTTCTATGTTTAACACCAACTCTCTCAAAATAGGTTTTGGCTAACTTGGATACGAATTGTACTCCATTATCGCTTATAACTTGAACAGGTAGGCCCTCTTCAATAAAAATGCTGTCAATGAATTGTAAAACAGAAGCAGAATCAATTTTATCTACAATAGTAATGGTTGGCCACCTAGAAAAAATGTCAATCATTGAAATTATATATTTAGAAGCGGTACCAATCGGCCCCATGATATCAATGGCCACTGTGTGCCAAGGACCATCAGGTATAATAGGTTCGCACATGTCAGGTCTCAAAGTTTTGAGAGCCTTATCTGAATTAGCACAAATGACACAATCCCTTACAATTCTTTCGGCACTTACATCTATTCCTGGCCACCAATACCATTTCTTGATCCTCTGTTTAGTTTTCACTATTCCACAATGGTCTTCATGACATAAACTCAAAATAGAATTTCTTAATGATGTGGGTGGAATAGCCTTGTCACCACGAAATACAGTATTGTCAATAACAGATAAATCATTTCTTACCTCCCAAAAAGGTTTTAGATACTGGAAACTTTCGATTTTTCTGGCCATCCTTCACGGATAAAAGAAATGAGATACTGTAAATTAATTTCCTTTAAGTACTCATCTTTCCATTCTTTTTCTCCTACACAAATTGGGTTATCATCATGAATAAGAGCAACGTGTAAGGTGTCCCATTCACTTTCAACTGAATTCAGTAAATCCAAAGGCATGCGTGACAAAAAATCTGCTTAAACATTACTTTTACCAGGAACATAATGAATTTTGTAGATGAAGTCTTGTAAACGCATGGACATGCGAGCTATCCTAGCAGAAGCTTTGAATAAGCCTTCAGTGGTTAGAAGTTTCACTAATGGCTTGTGGTCAGATCTAACTATACATTCTCTTCCCCAAACAAAACTGCGGAAATGCTCTAACGCCCAAACAACCGCCAAGGTTTCTTTTTCGATAACAGAAAATTTACATTCAGAAGGAGAAAGTGCCCTGGACGCATATGCAACTATGAATTCTTTTCCAGTTTCATCAATCTGCGAAAGCACCCCACCCAAACCTTTGTTGCAAGCATCGACAGTGACAACTGAATTCATGTTGACATCAAAAGGACATAACACAGGAGCATGAATAATAGCCTCCTTAATACTTTCAAATTCATTTTTACATAGGTTAGACCACTCAAACTTCTTATTATTTTTGAGTAACTGCCTGATGTTGTAAACTTTACTTGAAAAACCCTCAACGAATTTTGCATAAAATTCTACCATCCCCAAAAGGATCGCACTTCATCCTTGCTAGATGGCGAGGAGCATTACTGATAGCATCAACCAATTTGGGTTTAGTAGCAACTCCTCCAGCACATAAAACATGACCAAGGTAAGTCACAGATTTAACACTGAATTTACATTTTGAGTGTTCAACTGTCAATCCTTTATCTTGTAAAATACCCAAAACTTCCTCAAGAACAGCATCATGTTCATCCTTATCTTTACCAAAAATGAGAATATCGACTTGGAAACATCTCACTTTGGGATGCTTCCCAAACATTTGATACATAAGCCGTTGAAAAATCGCTGCGGCAGATGCTAATCCAAACGGCATTCTTTTAAATTGGAAGCAACCCATAGGGGTGATGAAAGCAGTCAAATATTTACTGTCCTCATCCAGTATGATTTGGTGATATGCTGCCGATAAATCTATAGTAGAAAAAAATGTGGCCCCATTAATCAAAGATAGCATTTCTGAAATTTTGGGTAAGGGAAATTTGTCAACCACTATGTTGTCATTGAGATGGCGAAGGTCAATGCACTGGCGAATCTTACCATTAGATCGTCTGGCAACAACAATAGGAGAAATCCACTCAGAGGACTCTATTGGCTCTATGATATCTTCTCTAATAAGTTTATCCAATTCTTTTTCAACCTCACCACGAATCAAAATAGGAATTTCCCTGGCCTTGTGGATTTTAGGATTTGCATTTTCTTTTAAGACAATTCGATGTACAAACCCTTTAAAACTACCAATCTTGCCACTAAATACTTCAGAAAATTTAGACAACATAGTATTCCCAATGTCCCCGCTATTATCAATAACTAGAACAGGATCAGGACTGTTGGGATCTAAAATGATGTTAAGATTCCCTTGATCCTTCCACCCAGAACTGAAGGGCCACGCTTGGCAACATACAGTTTACCCAAGGTTTCTCTTCCCTTAAACTTAAAATTAAGAAGTCTAAACCCAATCAAATCTATCTTTTCTCCTGAATATCCTTCAGGAGAAATATCAGGAGTGTACAATTTGCTTCCTAAATGATGCAAAAACTTTGAATTCCATACACTTTCATTGACAATAGTGTAGGGGGAACCTGAATCTGCATAAATATCAATATAAACTGGACATGTTACAATAGTTTTTTTTTTTTTTATAGCATCCTTACTTATAGTACCTAGAATGAACTGTTCCTCCTTTGAAGAATCGCTCTCATCCAAAACAGAACAATGCATGATCTTATTAACGACTGTTTCATCATCAGTAGAAGAACTCTCATTAACAACTCTAATTTTCTTATCTTTCTTCCTTCTACATGCTTTGGAGAAATGACCTATGAGACCACAATTCAAACACTTCTCCTTAATGGCTGGGCAAAGTTTATTATTAGCCAAATGGGAAGAGCTTCCACAACGGTAGCATTTAAAATCTTCATTTCTTTTTTTAAATTCGGAAGTATAAGATTGAGTTTGAGGTCTCTGTTTGAATTTAGATTTGCTTTGAATTTTAGAAACAACCTGTTCAACTTGTTCATGCTTATCTTTATTATCTTTCTTGAGGGCTTTGGCACTTATGGAAGAAAGCTCAGCCTTTCTAACTATTGCTAAAATATCCTTGAGATCGGCATCACCATTAATCCAGAGTCTGTCCTGGATTGCCGGATCCCGAGCGTGCATAACTACTTGATCCCTAATAAATTGCTCCTGAAGATGGTCAAATTTACAATCTTCAGCAAGTTTCTTAAGAGCAGCAACATAAATGTCAATAGTCTCACCTGCCTCTTGTTTCCTGTGAAAAAATTATACCTAGTTATGCCAATACACACTTTGGGAGAAAAATGGTTATCAAAATCTTTAAGTACATCCAAAAATACATTAGATTCACCCCCACCGGTAATTTTAGACATTTCATCATAAATTTTTAAACCACCAGCGCCAATGGAATGTAAAAATAATTTCTTCTTCCTTTCTGGTTTCATTTTTCCTTCTTCGTCAATGGTCTCAATAAAATTCAAGAAATATGCTTTCCATTGAAGCCACTTCATGCATGGTTCATCTCCGGCTGGCCAAAAGGCTTGTGGAGGTTGAATAGTAAAACTTTGTGTAGCCATTGTGGACAGTTATTACAAGGTGGATGAAGCTGAAGAAATGAAAATTGAAAGTCTATGCAGAAAACGCCAAGTCAAAATGAGAAAATTAAGATAATTATACAGTACTCACAATATGACTTAATGCTGGCAGAAGAAGAAAAAAGAAATATGGAGTGCGTTGGTTGAGGCGAAGTATAGTATGAAGCTGAAGTAAGGTGAAATCCCATGTAGCGCGCACAAAAAATACGCGTTAAATGAAAGGAATGTGAAGGATGCGGTGAAATCTTCCACAAAGATGGCGGCACGTAAGAGGCACGTATCAGCACGCCATGCGTTTCATCAATTACGCAAGTGACGTACAACGTTGGACGCCGCTAGTGCGTCAGACAACCATCGTAAGCCGGGAGCAGAGGGAAGTAAAGAACGTTGGCAGCGGAAGGTTCAGAACGAACAGGTGAGCTGCGTCAATTAAACTTCCAACAGCAATGTAAATACCAAATGGCTTTTTCCAATTAAACATCCAACGGCAATGTAAATACCAAATGGCATTTTTTTAAGGTACAAAAGAGGCAAGGAAAGGTTCCGTAAAACACAACCTCAAACACAGTACAAGTACATCCGGCTCAATAACGGAAGATAAGTAGGAGGTAAATACAATCAAAAGTACCTCATGAATACTTGAAGGGAAGGGTTTGCTGGCAAATCCAAGATTATGTAAGTCCAAGAATGAGCAACATCCGAGGTTTAATCCCAGGGCTCCGAAGGTAAAAAAAAATCAGAGCGGGTTCGTCAGCTTCCTAGTGTTCTGCTAAAATCGTCGCCAAAAATTGTAAAGTATGGACGAATCCGGAATTAAGAAACGTCGTTTATTTAAATACAGAACACAGGAGCAAGGCAGGACGCAGCCTGCACAGGTCTTCTTCCTTCCGTAACTGTCCTCCCGAGAATCCCTACAAAGAAATCTAGAGCTTTGCAAGGAGCTCGAGGACGACAGAATACCGAAGGAAGGTAATTCCATAAAGGAGAACACAACATACCCTTACAAATCCTTTGAGGAGTTTTTAGCGGGGACTGCTCAGTTGTCTTTTCCGAGCCCTGCCATTAGTTTGATGTTCAGATAGGAGGCGACAGAGTAGATTCTGTTGCTAGAGGCAAGGAGGTTCCTAGGCTCTGCCTGCCCCTTTTTCCTAAGGAGGCTAAAGAGAGCCAGGTGCAGAGTCTTCACACTCCACTGTTCTCATGTTTTAGATACTCCTGCTTGGAGCCAGCATCATCACTACCTCTGTGAGATCCACCACCTTACACAAAGACTATTTCTGCACTGCAGCCAGAAGATTACATTTGAAAAGGAACCGTCCCAAGTCTGTGCCTTGACCCTTGATTGTGGAGCAACATCCCCTGACAGGCAAATTATTATAAAGGTGGGCCTCAAACTATCCCATTTTGTTATGCTTCCAAGTTCTTCACGACCACGTAAGGGAGTGCTCCGCAGAGTGCTTGAAGAGATGCTGTGATATGGGGCTAGAGTCTGTCTGACAGCCAATGTCCCAGTGGTGAGGGGAAATCGCCTGAAGTCTGCGCAAATTGCTGGAGAGCTGTGGGTCTGCCCAGCACCTAGAAGCCTGACTGCTTGCACAGAGTGGGAAGAAGTCTGCTGCCCTGTCTACAGGGGAGATACTGTCCAAGCGGAGAGGCCTAGCCATGTTCCCGGAGTGTGGAACACCCAGAAGAGCAGACATGCCAACAAGAGTGTAACTGTTGCCAACCTGAGATACAAGGGTCATGCAACCTCCCTGCATGGTTCATGTGGCAAACTATGTAAATTATTGACAACCCCCAGGTCAAATCGTGCCATCTAGTAAAACTTGACATGACCAGCTTTACTTGGATCCAAGAGGTGGGGCAACTGCCCACAATTCTGAATCCTCTGGCTGATGCAATGACTGTACGACTGTGAAGGAAATTAGAGAGTCAGATACTGTGTTTTGGGTTTAGAAAGATAATCTTGCACATTAGAGAGATTAACAACTGTCAGCTTGAACTCTTTTTTTGCTCAACATACATTATGAATTGACCTAAGTGTTACAGAATACAGTAGTTGCATACAGTCCAATTGTGAGCTTGCACTGGTGACTGATTCATGCCTTTGATATTGTCATTGCTGCTAGAACTCTGTAGGTGGCATAAAACTATAGAAGTTCACTAGAATGCAGTAGTTGTGCTTGGTAGAAGTGTAGCTGTACTTGAACCACCATTACTGTGTCTAGTATTCTGTTTTGCTGTGAGATTGAAGTACTTCTCTTTTTACTAAGACGAGCACTGGGTGGGACAAAGAGTTATTGTGTCTGTTGTTTGACTCTTTGAGCTCTGAGCCTCTACCCCACCTCACACTACTCCCTGAGAAGGCTTTAACTTCTGTCCCTTCCTACCCTTGAGAGTCAAGTACAGACCGTAGTAGAACAGACCCCAGGACAACCGAGACAAATCATCCCAACCACCACCGCTGTGGCACAGCCGCCCCGCCTGCCCTGTGGTCCCCTGAATGGGGTCCAACAAGATAAATATAGAGGCAAATACCCCCCAACCAATACTACTTATAAATCTCTTTTTGGTATTACACGAGTTCTGACAGACTGACAGCTGCCTCTAGCCAGAACTGAAAAGGTAGGAAAGACCTCATGTTCATTTGTTCTGTTTTCCCAGTTACCCTTCTCCAAAGAAATGGAAAAGCAGATTAACAAGGGGCCGTTGGAAGTTCTCCTCCATCCCCTTATCTATCATAGAAAAGATCCTTTCACATTGTATGTTTGTAAACAATAAAAGAATACAAAGTGGCAACAGCTTTGCTCAGCACAGAAAGCGTGAAATGTCTCTGGGCATCATCTTGTTCAAAGCCATCTCGCCTCACTGCATACAAACAAATCCCAGTGGTGTGTGGTAGGGAATGGTCTGTGCTAAGATGGCTGCTTGTCACGCGTGGAACCTGACATAGACGCAAGCTAACCCCACTGGCACGCCCATACCCTAGAATACATTTATTTCTTGGGTGAGACACTGCATACACCCCCTTAAAGATGCAACTCTACGAAGCACCAGCCCAACTTCTCAGGGACCCAGCATATACAGTTCTTCTGACAACTTGCGCACTATGAGTTGACCAGGCTGGTGTGGAGAGTGTGGCATGCCCGTGAGTGGCAGATGCAGGTAAATGAGCGCAGAGAGAATAAAATACTGAAATGAAGATGCAGGCATTTGAGGAAGCAACAGTGTGGGGTAGATTAAACCAATGGTAACTTCCGAAACACATCTACTCGGAATCATTTCTTTTCAAATAATACCAATGCACTATTTTCACAAAGCAAAAGTATGTAAGCAGCAATTAAACTTCACCTTAAGAGACTATGACACATTACCTTGAACGATGTGAAATAATTGAAATGCGGGAGGAGATATTGGCCTATGGCCTGAGTTGCCGACTTTATAATGGAAAACCAGGTTCGAGTCCCAGCTTTGACTCAACATCCTGTGATTCTGGGCAAATCACTTAATCTCCCAGCACCTAAAAATACAATCTGAACTTCTGTAAGTAATTTGATGCTCATGTAAAGCCCCACGTTTGCGCTGACTAAAAACTGCAAAACAATTCATTTAAAGGAAATGTTCTTCACCCAGATTAACATGTGGAGCCCACCAGCTCCGGGATGGCAATTTATCCTAGTAGGATTTCCCCGAAAAAGGGTTGGTGGGGGTCGGGCTTTGGAGGTTGGCTTTGAAGGTTGACTGCTGCTGCCTCTGACTCTAGCTCCCTACAGCTGGGGACTGGCAGTGCTTTACTTTGAGCTGGTGGTTGCAGGTGGGGCTCTGGCACTTATTTTTCCTCAACAGACTTTGATCCAGAGCAAGTGTGAGAAAAACACTAAAGAGGCAAAGTGACCAGATGTCCCGGATTTGCCCAGACAGTCCCAGTTTTTCAAGGACTGTCCCGGCATCCCAACACTTTCTTCTAAAACAAAAACATGTCCTGGTTTTTAAAAGAGGGTCGAGTGAACCTGCACATTAATCACAGTGTTGTGCAGGCTCACATTTGAACCAACCCTCTCGCAAACACCAGGGATAGGAGTTCACTTGTTCAGACTGCCTCCTGTGCTGCCTCACCTCATTCAAGCAGCACAGCAGGATTTAATGAGGTGTGTATCGGGTCTGCAGAGCCTGCAAGTCCAGGCTGGGCACGCCAGCAGCCTGACCCTGGATTTCTAAACAGATAGATAGATTATCTATCTATCTATCTATCTATCTATCTATCTATCTATCTCCAGTAGGTATAGTTAGGACTTAGGTCCATAGGAAAAGTGTTTGTTTTGTTGACTTGCCTATATCTTTGGTGCCGGTTGACAAATCTTCACTAAATTTTCCCAAAAAAGTGCACTGCTGATTCTAGTTGAGCATGAAAAGTTTCGGGGGGTGAAGCGATGGCCAAGAAAAAGAGGGGGGTGGGGAGTGGTAAAAAAAAAAAAGTGCATTTCCCAACTTAATTCCCATAGAGATTTTAGACACGACTACAGTCCGAATCGCTAAATGGAATTACACCAAATTTGGCAGAAAGATAGGTCTTGGTCCAGAAAGCGACTTTTTTGTTATTTGGTGTAAATCCGTCTAGTAGTTTTAGAGTTATTAAAAGAAAACCAAATTTGTATATCTAGGGATGCCACCTCTCTCTGAATCCTTCCGATCTCGTACAGAGATCTGATTGGCTGCCAACACTTCAATAAAGAAGTGTTGGCAGCCGTCTTGGGACTCTGCCTGGTATAAAGTCCACACTTTGTTCTTTTTGACACCAGAATTTGGGGTAGCCTCTTTTCACCAGCACAGAGGACAAAGTCAAGATGTGTACACAGCATGGGCCTTGCACCGGAGTTATGTGGCTTTGATTATTGCTATTTTGCGTTGTGCATTTTTTGTGACTGGCAGACAAGAGAGGTGGACACAGCTTCAGCCCCGTGGGGTGCAAAGGGATGCTCTGCCTGCCCGGAGGCAGGCAGTAAAGGCTGGATTCAGAGGGTACCCCCTCCCTGTGGAGGTTGACCATCTCAGGGAGCCCCTCATGGAGGTGACCGCTGTCTATGCATGGATCGCCGGAGGAGCCCCGCTGGAGGTGACCGGGTCCCCAGGGATCCCTGCATGCCCGGAGACTGGCGCATGTTGGAGAGCATCTGGGCTGCCCGGATTGCCCCCACTTGACGCCCTCTCTGGGGCGGCTGTTGTTGGCTGTGCCCCGCTGGCCTTAAAGCCCGGATCCTTCATGGTTTGCAGACGGCATGCTCGTCTGGTTGCTGCCGGGAAAGCCTCTGCTTGCCGTCCCGCATGTTCAGGACCAAACGATCAGTGCTGCCTGGCTTCGGGGAGGGCACCGAGGCCCAGGACATGCACCCCGGCTGCACCAGCACCGGTTGTTGCTCCATGGGCAAGGTAGCCAAGATCGCCCAGGCTGTGCCGGGCCCCCAGGAGGTGGAACTGAAGGCGCTGGGCCGCACGGTGCTTAAGAGGCTGAAGGAGCAACAGCAGGAGGTGCAATTGCAGGCCGTGGAGTCCCGAGGGACGCCCATACCTCCTGCGGCCTGCCGAGTCCCGGCCCCAGGCCCTGCCACTGTTAATTTGGCACTTCTTCCGATGGCCCGCACTCAGGCACCCTGTGAGCTGAAGCGACTGTGAGAGCCACGGCAAGGCGGAGCTCGAGCTGGTCTGCTGCAACCTGCACCACCTCATCTGGCTCTGCAAGCTAGGTGAGGGACGTGCGTGGCGTGTGGACGTGTGGCATGGCGTGGTACACACTAACCTCCTGCATATGGAACACTAACTCCAGTGGCATGCATCACCTCAGTCACCCCCTGGACACTACAAGTCCTGCGGGTAAGGTAAGAACCTGCTCACAGTGTGTACACGTACATACTAACCTCAACCTTACACACTAACTCTTTAACGAGAGGCGCTGCAACTGGTTCTGCAAAGTAGGTGAGGGCTTGCACACTGTGTGTGCGTGTGGACCTGTTATGTCATGCTAGATTCTAAACTCATTGCACACTAATCACTAGGTACCCCGGTAACGATACCACAGCTGTCTTTGCTGGCCAGTTAAAACCAAGCACTTATGCACGCGCAGGCTGTAATACTTTCCACAAACTGTCGTCCTGAGCAAAGCTTTGGCCCCCAAGACGTATTCCTTTACATATTAAGCACTGGGGACGGGGTCGAATGAGAGACGGGAAGAAAGTGGATCTGGTTTCCAGCGCTGCTTTTGGTTCGCAGGCGGGCCCTGGAGCCCACGTGGAGTAAACTCTTCTGCCAGACAATGGGGCGGACATTCATTGGTGGAGAGGCGAGGCAAGGGGAGGGCGGGGTGAACTGATCAAATGACTGAAACAGGTAAACAATACACTGACGTGGAAAGGAACGACCAGGTGACGTGGCCTGAGTCAAATCATGAATGGTTCTCAAGTGTCGTCCTCGCGCTCTTGGCAGGTGATATTTAAAGGCACAGAACTGCACGACGATCTCCCAGAGCTCAAATTATTTATTTTACACTCTAGTCATCCTTTTTTGCGGCATTCAGTGCCACCTCCTTTTAATACCAAATTAAATTTTTGTTCTTTAAATGACACATTGGTGCTGACCTGTTTTGAACAGTTTCGAAAGCTTAAATGCAGTGCATTACCCAGAATGTTTAAGCACAATTACTGTTTTTATTGCAGCACCTATTTTCATCTTCCTCTCGACATTGGCAAGTATTTAAAAATTGGATCTGAATCCTTAAAAACATACACTTTATGCAGCATCAAATTAATATTTTTACGTAAATCCTAGACACGCAGTTAAACATCTCTTCTCCATGGATAATTTTCCCAGTGATGCCTTGCGGGTTCCCAACAGACAGTGCGGTGTCAGGACAGGCCTCTATCCTTGTAGTAGAGGGGGTCACGTGATTTATTTTTTAAAAGGACTTTATGTACAGCAGTTCGGTGCAAGGTTAGAAGAAAGGACCGATGCTTATGGCAGGTCCTGACTTTGAGGGCACTAGGCCATTGTGTTGCCAATCAACCGACGGGCCCAGCTTTAGGTGCATGTAATGTAGCAAGTGAAACTGTTGGGTCAGTGTTAAAAGGTTTGAGCTTCTGTCTAGTGTAATGTTAGTGTCTAACGATGCAGCTCATGTGACAAGGCCAGCGGTGAGGTGCGCTCTGCTTCCTTTCCATTTGATATCGTGAGCAGTGATGCTGCATAGGCAATAGTCTGTTGCCTTCTACCTGAATTCCATGAGACATCTGTTGTAATCTATTACTTGATTAGTGCATCCTCCCTATTGATGTCCTCTGCCTTGCTGCTCAGTCATCGGTGATGTCATCGGAATGTTGGGAGTGTTTGAGTAGGAGAGAGAGCAGTTGGAATGGATGGGCTGAGCAGCAAGGAGGCTGATCCTGGTGGGGCCTAATATGAATCTAACTTGTTTCCTGTAACCAACCAACAAGGAAGTAACCTGATGAATAAATCAACTATCTATGTTCTACATCACTTGGCCTACGTACCTTTCTTCCTTGCAACACTGGCGACGATCTGGAAGTAAAACTAAAGACTATACTTAAGAAATTGCATAAAGGAAAAGGAAACATAACGGAAACGCCCTGGTCAGCCCCACCAGTGTCCCTCATCATCTGGACAGCCTGCAGCCCAGGGTGTTTGACCTTCTACTGCTGGTTTTAGCGCAGCTACTGTGGAGTTTGCTGCAATCCTTGGAGGAGTTGCTCTTGCCCAGCTGTTCTTTTTACAGTCGAGGGACAAGCTGCTAATTTGATTTGGCAGTAGATACTGGTGCTTGGGAATTGGCACCAGCGACGTGTGCTAGGAAAACCAGCACCCCTGTGAAGCTTTACACTTGGAAACTGGGCAGAGTCTGGTAGGAGTTTGACTGGTAGCTTGTTCACTTGCCTGTTGCCCGTGAGGAACCAGAAGTGTCAGTGTGTCCTGACACGCTCAGGAAGTGTGTTGTTTCTTCCCTGCAAACACTTCGTGGGTTTGCGCTCAAGAATGTACTTTGAGCGAAGCTTGTGACAAGTCATGTATTTAAAGATACAGGGGTCATTTTAAACTGTTCTGCTGAAGACCGATACTCCTAGGAGCCGTTACGCTGATTTTAAGAGGCAGATGATGCCTCTGAACCTGCGGCCCGTGTGAAGCTGGAAGTGTTCTAAGATTCAAGTGTTGGGTGACTTCGAGCAGATTTCATATGCCACCGTTGGGCAGGTACTGTGTGTTGAATCTTGACTTTTGGCGTTCTTTTCACATTTTTTTTTGTTGGCCGCGCTGCAGTGGACAGTTCAACTGTCATGTTGTTTTTTTTTTAAAAAACAGTGCGCGAGCCGGGTAATGCGCGTAATGCTTACCTGCTTGCTTCGATAGTCACGAGGAGTTGCTCTGTGGCCATTCTGACGTATGTGGGAGCTTAGCTGCTTCTACGACGCTCACAACACTAACGTGCCGAGAGCCACCCGATGCAGCATACGCTGCGTGCCGCCATCTTGCGTTTGGCGGTGTACTACGAAATTCTTCACTGTTTCCAGCCTCGTACATCTTGTGCACCCTTTTGCCAACCGCGTGCCCGATAAAGTTCCGTGAGTGACAAAGTGATGTCCGCGGGGAATGACTAGGGTGGATCTTCGAACTGTGTGTGGTGGAGTTGCTGTGACCTTTCATTGTTGATGGAGATCGGCCAGAACACATTGAAGAGACTCAATTGCCTTCTCTTTACTACTTCGCATTGGATGCTGCAGCCGCCTGGAGTTTTGAGTGGTGACCTCGGGTGAGAGATCGCTCACCGGAGTGAAAGACTTTCTTGTTTTTCTATTTGCTAAAATACTGTTTTGTGGGGGGAAGTGTGTACCCTTTTATGTTGACATTTTGGGGTATTACGTGAGGTTGTGGGGCGGTTAGGGCCCCAGTGCTATTGTTGGTGGTTGTAGCGTGTGCTTGGTTTGAAGGGAGATTTTTCCCTATTACGTGGAAGTTGTGGGGTGGTAACTCGGTGGCTAGTGAGTGGCCTAGTTCTGTTGTCAATGGGTGGTGAGTGAAATGTTATGTTGAGGTTGTGGGGTGGTGTGTGCCTCAGTTCTGCTTCAAGGGTGTTGTGTACAATTTTACGGTGAGGTTGTGGGGCGGGTAGTGCTCCTATTCTGTTTTCAGGGGCGGTGAGTGCCCCAGTTATGTTCTACAGGGTGGTGTGTGCCCTGTTACGTGTAGGTTGTGGGGTGGTGAGTGCCCCAGTTCTATTGTTTGCCATGGTGCGCACATGAGAAGACTCCTTCTTTTGAAGCTTCTCTCACTTACCACTATTCCGTGGTTATGAGTGTGTATTACCCTGTGTTTTGGGGTAGTGTAGTCACCACTGGTGTGGTTTGTTTTTAGCCCTTATTTATCACTAGCTTATGGTTGTTGGGTTGACTTATGTTGTCACTTGTGGGCTACGTGTTGGGTTGACCCCTTGTCGTTGTGAGTACGTGAATCTCACTGTTTTGGGGTGCATGTATGAGAAGACCCCTTCTTACTGAAGCTTCTCTAGTTTACCACTGTTTTGTGGAATGACATAAGTTGTCACTTTGTTGGCTGTTGTTTGAGTGACCCCTCATTGTGTTGTGAGAGTATGTGAATCACTCATTGTTGGGGTGCGTGTGTGAGTAGACTCCTTCTTACGAAGCTTCTCTGGTGTACCTATTTTGGTGATACTCTCAGAATGGTTGTTGCCTCGTGTGAGGTGCTTGGACTATGTGTTGTGGGTCCGTATGTGAGAAGACTCCTTTTGCTAAGCTTCTCCGGTTTACCACTATTTTGTGGTTGTGGTTGTCTATTACCCTTTAGTGAGTTAACGTGGGTGTGTACTCACTGATTTATAAAATGGAATGCTTTTCCTGTCTTTTCTCCATCTTTTCTAGGTGGGGTTTGGGCATGTGATTTTTAGGAATTTGTGGGACATGTGTAGTGTGTGTGTTTCATCTTGCATGAAATCAACATCTGTTACATGTCGTAAGTGTGTGCTATGAAGTTGCATACCTTAATGTTATTTTTAATCATTATAGAGGGGGGAATGTGTTGTAATCTATTACTTGATTAGTGCATCCTCCCTATTGATGTCCTCTGCCTTGCTGCTCAGTCATCGGTGATGTCATCGGAATGTTGGGAGTGTTTGAGTAGGAGAGAGAGCAGTTGGAATGGATGGGCTGAGCAGCAAGGAGGCTGCTCCTGGTGGGGCCTAATATGAATCTAACTTGTTTCCTGTAACCAACCAACAAGGAAGTAACCTGATGAATAAATCAACTATCTATGTTCTACATCACTTGGCCTACGTACCTTTCTTCCTTGCAACAACATCACTTGCAAGGAGTGGCGTCCTCATTCGCTGTGTGAGAGCACCAGGCTGAGGTTGAAGCGCACTCGGTCTTCTTTCCCTGAGTGATAACTCAGCTAGAGAGGGTAAAATGGCCTGCATTGAGAGGTTGTTTATTTCATTCTCTGCATGGCGTCACGAGAGACGCCATGCAGTCTGCCACTCTCCGTGTCACGTCACTAGGCATGACTCGTCCTTTGTCTTCTTACCCTGTGTGATATCATCAGTGTTCAGCAGTATTCTGTCTTCTGTGTGAAATCGCCAACAGCTGAGGTCCCCAGGGTTCACTTTGTGAGGTGAATCCTAGACCCAAGAGTTGTGGGAGGGTTGTATGACAGAAGCACGCATGGCCAAACTACATGTGCCTCTACCACACTGCCCCAACAACGAATGCGTCTTAACGCATTCCTTTACCATGCATGCCTTTACCACGCATGAATTTACCACACAATTTTGTGGTAAAGGCATCATTGTAAAGGGATATGCATGGTAAAGATCACACCCCAGCCCAGAGCCCTAAAACCCAGCCCCACGTACTAAAAATGACCCTGACCCCAGACCTGCCCTTGAGCCCTAAAACTGTCCACTCTTCCCCCGCCCTGAGCCCTAAACCTCGCCCCCACGTCCTAAAAACTTCCCAGACCTAGCCCCCCTCGCCTTAAAACTGCTCCCAGCCCTGAAAACTGTCCCTTCCCAAACTGCCCTGAGCCCTGAAAACTGACCCCTACTTCCTAAAAACTAACCCAACCCCAGCCCCCCTGCCCTGAGCCCTAAAAACTGACCCCCACCCCTGAAAACTACCCTGAACTCCCCCGTCTTGAGCCCTAAAACCCGGCCCCATTTCCTATAAACAACCCTGACCCTCCGAGCCCTAAAAACTACCCCACCCTTAAAAACTACCCCCCCAAAACCCAGCCCCACTTACCAGACCGCGTCCTCTCCCGATCCTTCCTCTTCCTGTGCCTGGCCATCCACGCTTCTAGACCACGCACTGCCTTAACCACGCATATGCCTGGTTTAGGCATATGCGTGGTTAGGGCAAGCGGGGTTCTGATTGCGGGGAAACGACATGCGTGGGTCAGCCTGCGTTGTAAAGGCTATTTCCCTTGCAGGAGTGGGAAACGTAATGCACAAACTGTGTACATTGGTGAATGTATTTGCCCATCAGAATTCCACAGAGCGGTGTGCTGATCGCACCACATCACTTTTGGGCAGTGGTTGATGGTGGGTACCGGCACTCATTTTTAGGGACTTGGACATGTTTTTCATCATTGGACTTTGATTTAAAGCAGGAGAGCGAAAGGCAGATAGAGGGAAGACAGTGACTGAAAGCATATAGGAAGACGAAGGTGCAAGAGTGAAATAAAGGGAGAGGAGTTATATGGGGTGGAAGAAAGGGGTATGAGTTGTTGAAAACTAACCTGCAAGATTGAAATAAAGGGAGGGAAGATGTACGGTGGTGGAAGAAAGAGGCATGAGGTGGAATCAAGTGTAGGCCGCTCGCATGCGGCCCTGCCGCCAGCAGGCACCGAAGAACTATTATAGAACCCGGCACTTCGTTATTTATTTATTCTTATTTGCAAATCTACGCTGTTGTTAAGTACTCTGTTTCAAAGTGCTTGGCTGTTACGGACTGCTCTCAGCACTGCAGAATGATGCGAATCTGCAGCCCATCTGATCACTGTGGGCACTTCCTGCTATGGGATCTGCAGATACAAGCCTTTCCCACCCTGATAAAGAGGCCACTGTGGTAGTAAGAGCTTAAAAACACACATCCGTTATAAACCAATACATCACAACTTGTCTAAAGGCACGAGGGTACCCGCCTTGTCCATTTATCATATGATTTAGCGGGGTGGTGAGTCAATGACCGAAGCTCACAGTGAACCATAACTCTCCACCTTTCTGACAAATATCTCCTCTTTCTAACTTCCTTGTATCTCACCATCGGTTGGTGGAGGCTGGGAACTGCTTCTTAGAGTTAGCAGAGCTGGGAGCGTGTGCTTTGCACTTCCACATTACATAACATTGAACGGCCATTTTGTGAGAGTTGTTCTCTGTGCAGCTGTCTAGCTCCACCACGTCTGAAGAGCTGGCCTTAACTGATGGAGAATCCTGGACCTGCAGCGGTCCCTCAAGAGCCAGAGGGTGTAGTGTTAGAACTGCGTTGTTTCAGTGGGTTGTCAGTGCTCCATTCCTGGCCTTGCCCTTGTTTATGTTTACTTTGGTGTCCTTGCGCTGATGTCTACTCTGACATCAAGCTTAAGCTCTCGTAACTGATCAACCTCCCTTGTTGAGTGTGGACCCTGGTGGTAGGATTCTTCAAACTGCTTCTGCCAGTGTCTTTAAACAGGGCTTCCTTTTTCATTCTACAAATTGAAAAGTCACTGAGACAGATCTGACGGTATGTGCAGTATGTAGGTCGACTTGTCTTAGTGGTGCACAGCGAGGGAGCCAAGGTCCTACCCTGATGACGATTGTCTCTTGCCACCAATGGAAGCCTTTAATGTTGGAGTGTCCTGCGGGACTTAGGAGTCCTTATATTGGCTGCATGTACATATAGAGAAGGAATGGCGCACCACCTCTGTGCTAGTGGACCCGCTGCCAGTCCCTCTCGCAGCGATGCAACGAACATTGTGTATCACATCCAGCGCACTAGGCTTTCAGGTCAGACTAGGAAACAGACAGGAGAACAAGAAAAGACGCCTCTGACTCCTGTACGACAACCAAACCAAGAGAACACCACACAACTCCATCTCACAGATGCACTAACAGGAAGTACAGCAATACAGAAAGGGTTGATATAAGGGAACAGTTAATCACGCATGACTAAGTGGTAATCGCATTCCCAGCCAGTGCATCATGCAACCCCCAAACAGGCAGCAGTAGTCCCAAACTCTGCCACAGGCCTGTGACATGCATGAACATAGGCACAACTAGGACTCACAGAAATAGAAACCAACAACCTATCAGGCTTAGGAATATCTTTTCCCCCAAACAGAATAAATATATATGTAAGCTGAAAGGGAATTCTGTAACACGGCCTAGCCTAAACACAGGAGGAAAAGTACACCTCTTTTACACTTGTTAATTTGTTCAACACAGAAGGGTGATCGTACCTTAACTTCGCTCCCGCCATACGCTTATGAGCATTTGCAACACAACCCATCAGTCAACCGGAAAATATAATGGTATTTTATTTTACCGGGCATGACTCGTCCCATCAATGAGAAAGCAGTGCAGCTGACCGTCCCAGAAACACCCTGCAAACTGGAGCAGACACAGGAAATAACTACACCCCAAGAATGAGTGCGAAACAACTTAAACTATGGCCAACTGCTGGTTCGCGCATAACATGGCAGAACCATAACAAGAGGCAATAAATACACCCAAAACTCTGACACTCAACCTACTCACTGGAGTGCAACTGCTCCCCTCGAAAGTACCGTTCATTAAACCACAATAGTCCAGGACCACACCATCAATAGTGTGATAAAGCATGCACAGTACATTTTACCTGGCTGCAGAAACCAAGAAGTGGCTAGCAAATTACCCCTTGCCTCAAGCATCTATCTCCAGGTAACCACCAAGACAGAGTGCTTCTTGCACACAGCTAGCGGAAGCTCGGTGCAGCAGCATGAACACAACACATGCTAGTAGTACATACCTATAACAACAACACGATTGCCAGTACTGATGTCCACTATATTAATTCTTTTAGTCAATCACACATGACACTCAGTGACTGAAAAAACAAATTTTTAATATTTTTTGTTTTGTAAAAAATTCAATTTTGTCAAAACTTTTAGAAATTCATTATATGATCCAATAATCAATAGAACAAAATCACAAAGACCACATACAAGATTCTACACATATAAAACATTACTCTTGACTCACATGTATGATACTACAATGAACTTCACGTTTCGCAAAAGAACAACGGTCAATTAATACATGTGCAAGCTCGGGTTCCCTATTTGATAGAGCGCAACTGGAAAAAAAAGTTTGTAGAATAAGAAGCAGAAAAAAGAAAAGAAACCCAGAAGAGGGGGTTGGAAAAGTGTTTTTTTAGAACCCTAATTCTTGAGATTTCAAGAATAACAGCCCCATCCAGGGCACTGGCCAAACTGAATTGTATTCAGGCATCCCTGATGCAAAAATCCATCAATTTACAGGCTCTTTTTCAATGAATAAATGGAAAAAAGAAGGGTTAGCCTGATACTATCTTCTCCACTTGACTAGTTTGGACAGGTTTAGCAGGTCAACGCGTTTCGAACCCCATAAAAAACTTTGGACGGGGTTCTCCTCAGGACCTGGAACCAGGCGAGCTAAAACAAAGAAAAGAAAAGGTGCTCGTGTTATCATCCATTCTTCCATTTATCCCACACACTCCAAACCTATCTCTTAAAATTCGTAATTACCTTGTGTGGGCTGCTTTGCACCACAGTGTTCATGCCCCTTTTATTTAGGCTGATGACTGTAAAAAACAACAGAGAAAACGAAGAAAGAAAATCAGAGAAAGAACATCAGCAGGAAGGACTATGTCAGTGTGTCTCTAGGTCTGGATTGCACCAGCTCCTATTGTTTTTTCAGTCACTATGAGTGTCACGTGTGATTGACTAAAAGAATTAATATAGTGGACATCAGTACTGGCAATCGTGTTGTTGCTATAGGATTTGAAGATTGGCCTAGCCTTGCTGATTAGGGCCATAACCCTCTATTGTTCATAGTAGTACATACCAGCAGGGGATCAATGTAATTTCAAGCAGACAGCCAGCCCCTGCACTTCGTGTTGCTGCTCCTCCGGGGATCAAGTGGTCCCTCCTTGCACATGGCAAGCCCCACTTTAGAACAGGGATGCTGGGTAAGTGAAAGTGATTGTTTCTTGTGGCTCTCTGTTGGCACAGACACTGGCAGGGAAGGCTTTCAGGCATTAACCGAGCCAGATCCATCCTACAGGGTGAGGGCCCAAGAGACATTCAGTTGGTTGAGACCGTGGTGGAACCAGAATCGCGGTTTAGCACATCTTTCTTCTAAGCTTTCTCAGCTCCCCCTAGAACCCAGCAAGAGAAGCCAAAGGCCTCTGGCAGATAACAAGGAGAGAGTCAACCCATGAGTCAGGTTATATCTTGGCTCACCATGCAAGCATAAGAAGACTAACCTGAGAATAGTTTTTATAACGGTGAAACAAGAGCATAAAAAGATGTTTATGGAGTACCTTTATTTAGTCTTTCTCTTGTGCACGGAGTCATTTCCTGTGAAGAATGCTGCAGTCTCCTTCACTCTGACCCTTCGGCAGACAGCGCTTCACCCAGCGTCTCATCTACAGATGAATTCTACTTTACACATGACATAACTCCCTTGGGTTATTTTCAAAGCACGGCTGATCCACCACAAGATGTTGCTTAGAGGCGACTCCATAGGCTCAGGCTGGCCACTGATGAAGGGTTCAGACCTACAGCGTTGTCCTGCTTTACATTGGCCCAGAGTGCTCCGGAATCACTGTTCCCAAGCTGTGTTCTATGGATCCTTCGGCACTGAACTCCCCTCTTCCTTTGACTGTCTGGCACAGCACGCAATGGATTCCCCTAGTTAACTTCCTACTGGAGGATGTTCTACCTGGATCTCTGCAATGAAAACCTGTGGAAGTTACTTCATTCCATTCTGCTCTCGAACGTTTTTCTTGATGCTCTCTCACTTAATCAAGGCCACTGCTAGCCCTTATGCCGCACTACGTGTTCGTACACTGCTATCTGGTTAACCTGTTGCAGGCAGATGACATGCTGGGATATTGCCAGCCTGTGAGAGAGTGAACCTGCAGTATTGCCTGGAATCCCCGACAAGACTCCCGGAAAATATCAGCTTCCTATAGTCTTGGTACCCAAGCAAAAGAATGGAGACCGATTTCTTCTCTGCCATAGAGAGGAAACTGGGGACACCGACAGTGAAATGATGCTGCAAGCTATGAACACTTGTAATTTAGGCAGATAATAACCCTTCTTGGACATCATTTACTTTGTTGGGAAGGTGTTGGATGCGTCAGAGCTCAAGGGACGTCCTCTATAAGTGATGGTATTCCTTTGAAACTCTCAACTAATGGTCTTTCAAGCAAAATCCCTCTACATGGTCTCAAACATGAGATCAAATGCCACTGCCATTCCACTCCTTATCAGTTTAAGAAATTAGACCCCAAAAACAGAGCCCCGAAGGCCGAGCCTCCCTTTGACCCAAGAAAATCACCAGCTCGACTGGAGTGGTGACGAAAGCTTTAATATTCGGGAAAAAGGCCAATTTTCTGCCATACATGATATAAAGAAGTACACGGGGAAATCCCAAGGAAAGCAAGTCTACCCATCCTAAGACTTGCCACTTTGCCAAATGAATGTAAATGCCAGCCTGGCATGTTGCGACGGCCTCCATGCCTGCATAAAATGATCCTTTATTTAATTAAACTGGATTCCCCCCAGTATACAAGGCTGAATTTGACACACTGATATGCAGGGAAAGTGGGTCATTAGAACAATAGTTACTGATGTCTAAAAATGAGAGGCCACATTGGTAGGCAATACAGTAGGCAACCTAAGCTTAGATCTTTGTACGTACAACAGTTTGGTAGGAGTCCTTTTTGAACCATTAACAGAGTTATATTATGTTATGTTATATTATGTTATGTTATCCCAGAAAAAGACCCAGGGTGGCAGAATGTTTTACATAGGAGTGGTTCAGAGGTTCATTTATTAGAAATAATTCATTTGTTAGATGATCATGGAGGGTGGGTAACGCAGAGTCACAGTCAAGTACAGTGGAGGAAGAGAAGCAAGTGTACATACTGCAATTTATTTAAGAAATAATAGTTTTACCTTGGGTTAACATTTTAAGGGTCGATTAAGCCAAATCTCCATAAGAGGTAACCAATGCGAGTGGTTGGGTTTATGGCAAAACCTCACTCCAAGGTGCGTAAAATCTATAGGTAGAAACGATGTTGAAATAGCTGGTTCCCGTCTCCTTTCAATGCTTCATAGGATGGTGTTATCCTACTGTCCAGCCACAGAGAGTTCCAATGTCTGGCAGCAAGTCCCTAGAAGGATTGTTTCAATATTTTAGTCTTATTAAAAGCTTGAGTTTCAAGTAGAAGGTTATTGGAAATCGGACGGTCGTGGAGTCCTCATATGACCAGAGACTGGATGAGACAGTTTGGGACTCCTGCATATAATGCATTATACGTACTGCATGATAGTTTGTAGATACTCCTTCCTTCCATTGGAAGTCACTTCAGTGAGCTCATGAGTAAGCAGTGGCCATTCTTTCTTGACAGCTGGATTTAGGGCTCCTTTGACGTGGTTATTTGCATTTTAGAAACCCCTATGCGTAAACAATTACCACAGTGCAGTCTCGAAAACTAGAGGGATTGAACGACTTGTTTGGGATAAGGTACTTGGACTTGCCAGTTTGCTTCTTCGAGAGAGTCTTAGTTGAATTCCGCGCTCCGTTGGCCAGTGACTCAATCTGTGTTTGCAAGTTAATGTACTTGTCCGTTGTCCAGTAAGCCAAGAATTTTGTGCGGCCCACAGCGGTGGTGCTTCAGTTGAGCTCTGTACTGTTCTTAACACAATTTTGAGTCGTCAAAGGAGCAGTTAGGGAGAAGAAACTCAGTTTTGATAGAGTATTGCTTCAAATGATTGTGTCATCCATGTTTGAATATCAACAAGAAATTGGGCAATGAATTTTACATCTTTTGGGCACAAGGTTTTCACAGAGAGTTGTGTGTCATTAGCATAACGGTGATCTAAGATGTTAGAGTGGTTAACAATAAAAGCAACTGGTTCCAAATACATGAGCTTTGAAGAACCCCTTAGTGTGATCTTGTGTGGCGGGAGTGAAGGAGTTGGCAATTTAATGTATAGGCCACACATTTTCTACTTAAGACGAGAACCAACTCAATATTGTGCTATTAAGACTCATACTCTTTTTAAGAGAACGGAGTGGCATGCCATGTTCAATGTTACTAATTGGATACAAAGGGTGAAGGGGCAGAATTCACCCTTGCCCAGTATGTAAATCTTGTGATTGACTATTTTTGTAGTTGTGGTTTCCATACCCAAGCCTTACCTGAAGCCTAATTGGAGTTTGTGGAGGAGCTTGTTGTGTGACTTCCTAAGCAGCTCTCTAAATTATTGGCCATTGTGGATACATCAGAGTCCTGGTGGAAATTAGTCAAGGCCTCTATTTGTTATTTTATATTTTGCTTGACAATAATGACTGGATTGGTCCGGTTGTAGGTAGTGTTGGATATGCATTGAGACAATGTGGCAATAATCAGGTTCATCTAGTACTAGGGTGCAACAAAGTAATTTTCAATTGTGGAGGTGGGTGAATTTTAAAAAATGGAATGAAGGTTTGGTCTGAGCAATGGGACTAAGCAGTTCAACAGCCATGACTTTGTAAACAAGGACCATGTTGCCTTAGTCTTCTGTATTGTTGCATCATGGTTCTGGCCTTCTGTAGGGTGAGCGAGAGAGTTCGATCGTTGTCCCCTTCCCTTCGAGAGAGGTAGAGGACTCCTATTTTCCTTAGGAGAGGTGTGTGATCGTCTGCGATGGAAGGAGAGAGGATTATTTCACTACTTTAATTTCCTTGAAGGTTACTTTTTTGTTTGGGATATTCCCTTTTTGATATAGGACTTTCCTTTTTCTTTCTTTAAATATGAAATTGTTTCAGGAATGAGATTTTATTCACTTTGGCTCAGAGAACTTTACTTTCCACATTAAGGACCATTTTTTTCTCTTTTTTCAGTTTAGTTTTGTTTGGGCTATCCTGTTCATAATCCATGACACAGCCTCAGCCTTTTGAGCTGTGAGCCGTTTGACCTCTTGAATTGGAGGGATGGACTGTAAGGAGTGTACGTCAGAAGCTAGTTTGAAAGTCTCAATGTTGCTCAGGTCTCTGACCCATTGCTCTGGTGTTTTTGAGGGTTTTAGTGGTATAAAGCGAGATGGGGATGGGATGGATCAGACCAATCCATTGGGGTCAGACACTTGATCTTGAGTCATCTATTATGAGGAGGTCTAGAATTACTCTTTTTGTGCGGAAGGAAGTCGTGCAGAGCTCAGTGAGGTTATTATTGTGAGACAACAGAGACACAGTGATTAACATCCTCCAGTTATGCAGACCTAGTATGGTGCAAGAAAATCTTTTGTGTCATCCAGTTACAGGCAGCCATATCTCAGTATGTTTTGTTGAAGCAAAAATAAATATTTTTCAAATCTAAACAGCCCTGTGCAAACCTTTTGGTCACTCACCAAAGCAATAGCCATTCAATCTAAATCTGTAGCCGGTTCTTCCATTGAGGCCGGAGTTTCTTCTGCCATTAATTTGTTTACACAGCAGGAAGTAAAGTCTCTCATTTTCATCAAGCTTGAGGGGCCTGTCACCCACAACTCGTGGGTGCAGTCCATCCTGAGGAGAAGCGCCGTTCTTCCACTTCATGCTTCTCCTCCAGAAAGTCCTGTGCCATTGAAGAATTCCTCAAGAAAATCAAGCAGAGCTCAGCAGTTTTGTCCTGCATTCAGTAGTGGTCCCTCAGCCACAAAAGGAAACATTTTCTCACTCTGCCACTTCATAATACCAAATGAGCCCAGCACATTGAGCCCCATCAATAACCAAAAGTTAAGTGTGGTTTCTAGTCCAGACTTGGAGACGTTTTATGAGCGCCAGAGTATGCTCAGTGACCCACCAGGACACCTACTGCCTTACTTCAATTCAACAGCATCGTCGTCAGTTCTGAAAATTCAAAGCGGGTAAGAAACATTGCTACTGCAATGCTTCACTGTAAAACCAGAGGTCTTCTTCAGAGCCGTAGCCCCAGACATTGCACCTTCAAGAGCACGTTCGTCTCTTGAATGCAATTCCAGCCACCTGCTGATAAACAGCCTTAAATATGTGAATCAAAAACAGTCTGGGGACTTATCCTGGGAGTATGTCCTTGGTGTTTATTTATTCAAGCAGCCTGTTTTAAAGTGCTTAAATATTGTCATATCAGTGGACATATGGCCCCGGAAAATATGATTTGCTCAGAATCAAACCGTTTGCTAAAATAGTAGACCCGAGACTGCAACACATTGCTACTTGCTGGAAAGGCTGTACATTTACTGCATTTTGTTGACTGTACCAAGTATCTGGGCACTTCTCCACTCCCTCAGATCACTTTCTATTCATTATACTGATTCTACATAATTCCAATTTTGCCAAAATGGGAGCAGAGGAATACGTTCAAAAAGTGATTGCTCAATAGCACCCAATTTGGCCAAATAGGAGACCTTGATTGAAACCCGCATCTCCTGTTTCATTTGCACCAGACCATAACTGGGATGGCAATGACTCTGATAGCAAAGCCAACGGGCTGTACTTCCCAAGGAAATGTCGGTGTGTTTTGGGTTCTGCTCAACTTTAGCTCGCAGTGTTTATTTCTATCATATTTAGGTGAAGTGGAAAGCTGAGATTAAATGTCAAGTATCCTGGTTTAGTGGCTAAATCCTACCCACTGGACCAGGTCCTGTGCAGTGGGTAGTTACGGGTAGACGATTCGGATATTTACCATTGGTGTTTCAAAGCTTAAGACTATTTCATGTCATTTGGATACCACAGTATTTCATTTTCTAAACTTGTGTCTCAAAAGTTCCAATCAAAAGCAGTCAAGATCTCAAAATACAGAATGAATAAGTAATAACACTAGAAGTTCAGCAGTGTACGGCAGAGTTATATCTTTTGAACTGACTTGATGTAGAGAAGGGGGAATTTAAAGTGAAACCCAAAAAATATGTGATACGACTTGGTCTCCCCTCTCTCCGACTCACATCTTCTGATGTCTCTTCTTGTGCAGTGTCGCCACATGTGCAGAGTGTCCTGCAAAGTGATCAGGAAAAGTTGGCCTTCCTTGGCTGGGGAAGCGGTGCTCCAGACCCAGAACTTTTATAACGTTGTCAAAATGTAATTTTTGTATTTGAGAAGTCCAGTATCCATATGAAAAAGTTGATTATCTCAATCGAGCTGTCAAGATGGGGAGGAAATGTGGACTAGCCACCAGAGCTGCCGACTTTACAACTGGGGAACCTGTTTGGAGTCCCGACGTCAGCTCAACATCCTGTGATTCTGGGCAAATCAGTTGGGGCTTGATTTAGGGTTTGGGGGATTGGATGGATATTCCGTCAGTAACGAATAGCATGTCTGCTGTTTTACAGGGTCATTATTTGGCACTTATACCCGGATATCCGTCACTATGTGACAGACTATCTCATCCACCAAAGCCTGAATCAGGCCCTCAATCTCCACTTGTGTAAACAAAATCCGACCTTGTGTAATGTAATCTGGTGCTCATGTGAAGCGCTCCGATTAATGCCCTTGGGCCTAGTTAACTATAAAAAATAATGAAAACACATGCATTACCGGAAATGCTCAGAAGGTGGCATAGTTTCACAACGAACACCATTTGAAGAGCTACATTCGTGTTAGACGTGATCAATGAGATAAAATACGAAGAAAATCAGGATTTCCGACTCTCTAAAGACCTATATATTAGTGAAGTAATAAAAAGCGTGTTTGGTGCTGTACACGAGTATGGTTGTATTCTAAATGCTGCCACACAGATACAGGTGTTTTAAAAATGGTTAAAACGTTTTCCATCTCAGCCTGCATCTTTCTAAGATAGTCGCGCGAGCGCTGATATAGCAGGCAGAGTTACCTTCTGAAATGCCACACAATTGTTGCTGCTCATGGATTGGCTGGTATCTGCCTTTCATGTTGGTTAAGGTAGCATATCCTGCATTCCAGTAATCCTTTAATGAATATTTAATGAATGTTCAGCACGCTGGGACATAACATCAGAAATGCTTTCAATAGTGTTAGTGAGAAAAGTAACAGAAAAATCTCCCTAGCCAACAGCACTGGTACAGGTAATTCAGATTTCCAGCATGTCGCGTCGCCTATGGCTGACGAGTTCGCCTGCTTTCTTTTGCCATCATCGTAAATGTGCTCTTGAAACGGGTGCCATGGGAACAGCTGACAGCTCTGAATTGCATTTTCTTTCAATGAAACGTGCAGTAGGCGCTCTAGATTATTTTTTCCCGAAAACTCCTTATACAGAGTGCTGCTTTTTATGGTTTATAAAAACTGAGGTGAAAAGTGATTTCAGGTGCACACAGTCCCCGACACAGCATGACCAAGTTTCCTTCCGCAAGCATCAGAAATCCAATAGGGCTGGTCTTTTCAAGCTAACCATATTTTCATTATTTATGTTTTCTGCAAACACAGGCAAAATGCTAAAATGTCATAATTTAAAAAATAAATAAAGAAGTGGGCCTTCTCAAGTTCCAGGTTATTCCCTATTGCAGCAGTCCAACCAGGAGCACCCCGTGGTTCGTACCAGGAGAACTTTGTGTTTGAAGCTGTGCGAGGGTATAGCTTTGCTATACATATGACACTGGAGTTTCATGCCCTTGGTTACTGCACTCTCTAAGGGGATGATTGACATCATGGTATCAAAGATACATTGGTTGGGTTGGCAGCAGAGCCCGTGAACAATAACCTCCAGATTGGCAAATCTCAAATCTTTGGCGGTCCAGTCTAGTCCACTAGGGTGAACAGAGCTAGGGTCTGCGTGTATGGCCCGAGCTGTCAAAGGCTGGAGAATAGAGTCAAGTTAAGTTTCCATGTTGTTATGTATGATTCTCACAAAGAGCCTCTATTATTTATTTCAGTTTCTAAATGCCATAACTCACTGCTATGACATAGCAACAGTTGATAACAAAACTGGTTACCCACTGTTGTGATGCCTTCCAGGACAGGCTGACAAGTCTCTCTTAGAGCTTGTCAGTGCAGCTCTGCTTGTCTGCATTGAATGAAAACAGAAAGCATAGCTGCAGGAGAGGGAAGGAAGGCAATGAAGGTGGGTGGGGTCGGGTAGGGATTGCAGGTAAGGTTTTTGTGAACATTTTGGACAGGGAGGAGAGGCTGTGTTATGCATGGCTGCCCATTACCCCTCTGCCCCTGCGCAGCAGTTGAAAGCAGGGGAAGATGACTTTGGGGTCATACATTACATAAAATTATAGATGTGTAAAAAATGAATTATGGGTATGTTTTTTACTGAGGGGTTCAGAGTGACATTATAGACAACATGAGCTTCACTCTTGTTGTCTATTTGACGTCACTCAGAACGTCTTGTTGAGAAACATTCCCGTAATTCACTGTTACCCATCTATAATTCTATATATTGTGACATAGGTTTTCCCTGACAAACGCAAACAACCCCTTTTTTCAGTGCCACGTCCCACCCATCAAGGCCTGCCTGAAGAATGCATTTCATCTTAAATGTCCTGCAGGATTTAACCTGCTATTTTCTCTTTGCAGGGAATATCCTCTCTCCTGTCTTGTATAATTCCCTCCTTCAGTGTCTCTATTTTTTGCTCTTCTTTTTCCTTATTCTCTCTTTTATGGGCTTCAATATATCCCCTTGCAACTCTCTCACTCCCCTCATCATGCCCACCCTTCAGTGGCGTAGCGAGCACCTTGGCGCCCGTGGCAGTCCCCGTATTTGCCGCCTAGCTGCGGCCGCATCAAAGAGCGGGGGGGGGTGCTGGCGGGATTTTTTAGCATTTGCCACCCCTCGCGGCCCCTAGATGGCAGGTAGCTGCTGCCACCAAAACTCACACCACCCCGCCCCCTCCCTTGCTCCGCCACTGCCACCCTTTCCTTTTCTTTCATTACCTCCCATCTCCTGTCTTTTCACATATTCCATCCTTCACTATACCCCATGGTCACTCTTCCTGCCTCTCTGTTTTTTTTAAATTAATTTCGTCTTTGATGGCCTCCCCATATCACCGATACTCCCTGACATTTACCCCAGCCCCACTCACGGTGCCTACATAGCCACCCCTCTTTTCATGCGCCATTGCATTGCTCTCTCCTCCGCTCATGTCGTATTCTTGTTTGTGTTGTTGTAGACACTGAAAATGGGCTACCACTACCAACTTGTTTTGCCCTTTAAACTATTTTTGTTTTGCAATTCCTAAATTTCCTAATGTTTTAGGGCCCTCAAGTAGTTTTCACTTATTTTTATTTTACTTTCAGTGCCAGTATTCAATACCATGCCAGTGATGTTCATTTGTAAATGTCTCTTTTAAATCACAGTAGCGCTAGTCAACCATTAGTCACATTATGTTGGTCAGATCGATTTTTACCATTTTAATTTTACATCAGATTGACTTAGACATGAGAAACAAGCCTGTTGCTAAGGAGAAGTATGAAAAGTGCAGGAATGTGCTAAATCGAGGGGGAGCTGGTCCGAGTCTCCCACCAGGATAGTAGACGTAGACCTTTGGCAGTTGATTGTCTGTCTGGATGAGCCCTGCACATGCATTGATGTGGGTGAGACTAGCTTCAAGGCCTAGGACATTCTCGACAGGTCCCTCAGTTTCTATGAATGCTAGGCCTCTATCACTAACCGTTTGTCTTGCACAAACATGTGTCCCAGTGCCCCTGCACCTAGAATCCCTTGAGTCTGGCATCTGTTGTGATGATCCATGGAACAAGTACAGCAAAGTCCATTCTGCTTGGCAGTACCACTGATAGATCAAGTTTGTAAACTTCCCGTAACACTGGCACCAGCAGTCATATGCCATGTGCTAGGATGTTCAGAAGCATAATAGATGCCACATCAATAACTTGAGGTGCAGCTGGCCATGGCACTGCAGCTGTAGCTGCTGCTGCCATCCCCTAGACAACCAGCCGTTCTCATTCTGAGACCTTCAACTTCTACTTTAGGCGTGTCAAAAAGAGTTGATGTCGTATTGCCCTTCCTTTCAGGGAGGTGTACTCGCACAAATGTGGTGTCGAAAAGATCTCAAAGAAAACGTGGTATCTGAACCTGAGGAAGATGGTATTTCTGGCAGTTAATGATGCAGCCATTCTCCTGATGAATGGTGCACCCTGCCTGGGGGGTCTGGGTCTACTAACTGATATGAATCTGCCAATCATCTAAATAGGTAAACACCCTGATCTCTCTTGAATACAGGACCCCTACAAGAAAAGCAAAGACCTCCAAAGGAGGACCTGAAATTGAAAATGCTTGGATTCCAGTTTAAAAAAACGTTGATGACATATCTATTTGATAGTATGAAGATATGCTGGTTACAATCCCCTGGTAACACTATCAAGATATTGGTGTTGCTGACTTTCTTTTTAATCAACTTGGTCAGGTGGAGAAGCCTTCTGTCTGTCCCTTATAGAGTTTTGATTTTGCTAGGTATTGTGGCTAAAGACAATAATCAAGACCGGGTTCCATAAATAAACCAAGCATTGGCAAAATCAACAAGTCTCGCTATGACACCAAAATGCTTTTTTTTTCTTTCTAGAAGGTTCCTGTGATTCTACTTGCACGGGCGTCCATCTTGGAATAGTTTGGAAACTACTGAAAGTTGACTGCCTGGTGATACAGTGGTGGGAGGCCGACAGAGCAAGAGGGAATGGGGACCAAGGGGTGCTGTGGGGTAATTTTTAAATGCAGTGGGGATGGCAACTGAAGGGGTGAGCAAGGAGAACAAGAAGAGTGTGTGAGATAAATGAGTCCCTCATGCACAGCAGTGCTAGGTTTTGACATCAGCAGTGGAAGGATGCAGCTTATGCAAACCTGGTGAGAAAAAATCAAAACCTGGTGAGAAAGAAATACTTTTTGGACTGGGCAAGCAAGAGTAGGGAGGAAAGCCATTGAATCAGGAGCAGGGTTCTGAGATAGACAAGAAAGTGATCAAATCATGAGCAAAAGACGAACTCAAAGGGCACTCTCAGTGTATATTAGATATATTGGATTCAATAGGTATGTTGACTACACACAGATAAACACTGTCAGCAAGATCTGAAAAACTCGGAAAACTTATCTAGCTATAGTTTTTAAAGACTTTTTATCAATGAGTACTATGTGAGTAAAATTAAAGAACAAATAAGACACTTCATGGAATCGGAACTGTATCATGTTCGATGCAGAGCTGATTTGTTTGTTTTGGGTGAACATTGTGATTTTGGTGCTTAGTAATAGTTTGTGTTCATCGTTTATTGATAGTGAGCAGCTTTGCACAGCTTTCAGTTACTATATAGAAGTGAAGCAGCAACAATAGAAATGCAAGCGTTGTGTTCCACTGGTACTCCCTTTTAGTCAGAAGCTGGTTGGAGCACAGGTAAATGGCTGTAGTGCTGTGGCATAATGAGTCCCATGTCAGGCAAGCATTCCTGTCTTCACAATAGGCCAACAAACCTCTACCCGGAGGTGATGTGGTGTCCTGACTATGGTTCTCACTGGGCGTGGATTTGCCTGCCTTGTAAATATGACCCTCCTCCCTTACCTCGCTGCATCTTGGTTCCCTTAAATACTAAAACTGGAATATAAGCAAGTGTGCCAAGTATAGTATCCTATGTATTACCACAGTTGAGTGCAGAGAGAGTCTATGACTCGCCAGAGGTGAGGCCTTGAGTGAGTCCTGGTGTACCACTCTCTTCCTTATCAGTGGAAATAAATAGAATATTACTCAATGCAGATATCCAGATATGCTTTGCACCATGTTATCACGTATGTTAGTTATGAACAAAGGTATGGAATCAGAACCAAAATACTAAAGGTAAATGCTTACATTGAGCTAAAAACACACTGAATAGGCCTCTTGACTATTAGCAGGGTTAATTTCAAGTGTAATGACATTTCACATACCAATGCATGAGACAGTCTGAAGATCTGTGGATTAACTGTCCAGATTTCTAAAATCTAGCCTCTTCGTGTCCAGCTAGAGCAATTTCTAAATGCTAATTTCTAGAACACTACTGAACAGATTTAAACCAATCCAAGGAAATCAGGCCTCGAAAAATCTACTTGCCCACTCGATATGACGAGTCAGATTTTATCAGGGCGAGCTATTTTAGGTCCTACTGGCCCATTCTGGAGAGCTGACAAAGAACAGGTGTTCTGTTCACTAATAAAGTGAATGAGCAGTAAATATGCCTTTAAATATTGTTTTTATCTTGACCGATTTGCTCGGAGTTCAGAGACAGAGGTCAAAAGTCAGTTTGCATCTTAATACAATTAACTTTGGAGTCCGAGAAAGAAAAGTAGTGGGTTTTGTACAGTGAACTGTATGAAAATCGTGCTGTACACGAGTGTGAAATGAGAGGCTGCAGGATGTCAGGTTTATTTTTCTAACACACATTTAAATATATAATTAGTGAACAAGGTATAAAAGCACATTTTTTGTAACTCTGTGATTGAAAAAAGATTTTAATAGGCTGAAAACAAATCAGAACACTTTACTTGGTGGTATGCAAGTGATAATCGTTTTGCTAAAATCCAGTTTCCAAAGATTATTGTTTATACACTATATAATTTTATCAATAAAACTGAATGTTGGTGCAAAGGTTTGTGGCCTTTTCAATAGAAAATGTGCAGTCTGTAAATGACCGTGTACTACCACATCATGCTTTAGTAATATATTTGTTAAAAGTGAGTTTTTACACATGAACTGAGAAACATTCTTGGCCCCACCCCAACGGCAATGCTATTAGTAAACTAATAGGCAAGTCGGGGGTCATGTATACCCTATATGTGAGCTAGATTATTAATATATATGGAACAAACCATTTAGTCTATTAAATCAATCAGAGTTTTTTTGTGCAGCAGAAATGCTGAACTCGCATATTTGAAGGTGCTCTCGTGATAATGAAGAAAAAGACGGCTCTGTAACATAGAATATTTGCTTAGGATCACACTATTCGAGACCAGTTTATGAGTCAAGTACATTAGTTAGGTCGAGTAGATTATTCAAGTTACTAGACTTGCAGGTCTAGTAACATTTTTATGATTTTTTGAGGCCTGGAAATACTCTTCCTTAAGTTCTACTTACATGCCAAGTTTGTTGTAATTTCATTCAGCTGTGTTTTCTGTTTCAAGTAGTAATGAGTCCTATGGGAGTTAAAATTGGAACTGAACCTAAAGTGGATGCACTTATTTGCTTTTGAAATTTTTTTGTGTAGATTCTGTGGAACGTTTTGTGAAGATTCATCGAACAGTACAAAACTCATTGTGAAAACAATACACACACACACACACACACACACACACACACACGTCATGCCAGTGAAAGTAAATGTAGCCATGCCATGTAACATGTATTTAGAATAAGTGTACTAATAAACTCAGACATTTATTACTATAGTGCAAAGGTCAAATTTCAAATTAATTCCACAGTACAACTTAACTGACTTGAGAAAATAATTCTTAGTGCCTCCAAGATTCCATTCTAGAATCACTTTGCAAAAGAAAAAAATTGAGGCCTTACTTTTCAGTCGTTATTTTTGTGACTTTGTCTCACTATGTGTATTTATCCCTTTGTAACCTGATTAGCAAATATATATATAATTGCTTCACATGAACATACAGTAAGGCATAAGCCATACAGGCCGATATGCTGAATATAACCTGCCCTTTATTACCATTTTTGAGGCAGGGGCATCCTGAAATACATGAGGATTCATCTCTTTAGTTATGGCTCCTCGCCAGATTCTGGAAAGGTAATAAATATTAGGTATGCAAATGTGCACAGTGTAAAATACTGTTTATCACCACTGTTGAGTATGAAGAGGTGTCCTATTAGAAGTTGTTTTTTTCTGTAAAGTAATTGGTACATGCATTGGCCTTGAACAGCAGGGGTTGACTACATTGCCTGAACTTCAGCCAGGCCCGGCGCTCATCCTGTTGTGGGTGGCCAACCCCTGCTTCAAATCTGGGTTTGCCCAATGAGCTTGGCCTTTGGCCTCAGGTTATTGGTTGTTATGTTTTTTAATGGATTTGTGGATTCTAGTTTTGAACCGCAAATCCACGATAAGCATCAAACCCAGGTAACCGCGAACCCAGGGCAAGTTTCACTATGTCGCCTGTTAGGAGGTTTGTGGTTCTGAATCCATATCTACAATTCCACAATAAGTGATGCATGGGTTTGAGAAGTTTTCCCTGGGATTTTGACACATGGCATGAAACTTGCCTTGGTTTCACTGTACATGTTCAGAATTTGCAGATCTTCAGCACCTAAAATGCCAATTGGAGTATGCAGCTTAGTACCATGAACACCGACCACGATTTTTAGGTGTCTAGATAGCTGCGGATCCTGTGACTTATTTGATTTTTAAAAAAATTATATCTACTCTTTGGGGTGCATATAGTAGTCCGACCGCCCTGCCCCTCCCCTCCCCTCCCCTCCCCCCTTTACTGTGGCCTGGGAATCAGAGTGTGCCTACTTTGCCCCCTGATATGGCCTTTTACCTTCTGTTGGCTGGCATCCTGAAATTGCTGCTTCTAGAGCAATTTTTCTGTTGCTACGGCCAATCAGATTACGAACTTTGGAACCGTTATCTGAAAGGCACAACAGGAGAAAAGGCTCCCTCATCCAATCAGATTCCCTTGACTTCTTTTCCCTTTTGGGTGTGCGGTGGATCCTGACTCTCAAACAGCACAGATATACAAATATGTTATCCCTTTAAAGCCTGCTAAACAACTTATTTAACGTGTATATCTCAAAAACTACTGAAACTACCAACAAAGCAAACTTTCTGCGTACAGTTCTAATTTAATGCCAAGTTTGGCAAACTGTTTAGCAGTTTAGGCTGTAAGATCGAGCAAAATTTCCTGTGGGATCTTTTTTTTTTTATAAACAATTTTATTGATTTTATAGCAATATAATAGGTCACAGTCACATCTAGGTCACAGTCACTGCCACTCTGGTACACAGAGAATGCGATATTCAATATTGCACCAAGGGTGGGCCCAGAGGACCTCCAACCAGACAACGCTATGATAAAGATAGTATCACGGAGCCACATCGGCTTCTCCCCACCATTTGTTCCATATTTTACCATGTTTGGCCGGACATCCCCGAGCCTCATACACCCCGCTACTCTTGCACGGCGCGGCAGTCCACTCCACGGTGCCACTGAGCTATCGTAGCGGTCTCTTCCTGAGGGATCTTAAAGCTGAAAACGCATTTTTTTCACCCGAGCTTACATATATATTTTTTTTTCCGTGGCCTTAGCTGACTACGAGAAGTGATTGAAAAATTTGGTGCAAATCCATCATCGGGGTCAAATTGTATAGGAAATTAAAAAAAATGTCTTTCCAATGGAAAGTGCGGTTGAACCATAACTATAGGGAACACCAGTGTGTAATATATCAGTACCTAAATAGCCCCAAAGTACTGCTGCACTCAGTAAATGCTTGATGAAAAGAAAAGCAAATTAGATTTGCATGATGCAGAATGAGGGAATGTTTTTCAAGTCAGTCATTAGCATATTCTTCCATCAGTGACGTTGATGCATGCTTGTCTTTTTAGCTTTAAATTTAATTTGTAAAGCACTTAATTTTCCTAGTCAGTTGCTTTGTTGCATAGTAATGCAACTTTAAAAGGAATCCTCTTTGAAAGCAAACGGTCCTGTAGCAGATAATACCAGAAGGTCAAGAAGAAAAAAAATCCGACAGCTGTTGAATGTATCCACTGTAGAAACATCACATCTCTGCAGGAAGGCCCGAGCACTGGCATCCTAGTAGATATCAGGTTTTTAATGCATGTTTGATATGTAAACACACTTTATTCCATCTGTTAAAAAATATATGTGCATTTGGATTCCAACACTACCTGTAGTCCCTTCAGGTCATGGCAAGACAACTTACCTTGTAATGTGACGTTTAATAGTTTTTTTTCCATTCCATAATTCTGTCTCCGGCGTACATATATAATGGCTGACTCAGCAGCCTTCCTGCCTTGTCCGATTCTTTGAGCTCTGAGGAATGGAATGAACGGCTGAACCCGTATTACCAACCGAGCACCCTTCCTTGTCCACCAGGTGGCGCCTGGTGACACCAGTTTGCTCTGATAGTTCACCCTGGGGTAGAAGGAATGGGTTCCGAAAAGACCCCACTGTAGACACTTCTTTAGCCGTCGATGTTTAATCTTTACAGGGTAACTACTGTTTGTGGGTGAGATTTTTGTGATGTTCACCCGACTGCATTTTGTAGCAACGTAGAGAGTTACTCAGTAGCTGCGGGTGTTGTGGAAGAGTAGCGAGGGCCGGGGTTGAAGGAGTCGGTAGACAACAAAATAAAAAAAAATATACCCGCAGCCGGCCGCGTCTCCTGAGCGCTCTGAATTTGCACTCCCAGTGAGGCTGGGAGCCTGTGCCTGCTCTCTCCAACCCAGTAATGCAGTTTGGAACGGAGACCGCTTCAGTGCGCATGATGGTTTGACGGCCTGAGACGGCCGGTCAAACTGTCATGCGCACCGAAGGCAGAGCCCACCACCCCTCCTGCAGCCTGTCATTACTTCTGGCCCACCCCCAAAGACTCGGCAGGAAAATAAAAATAAAACAATAATAAAATGTGTTTATTATCGTTTTATTTTTCCTTTCTTGCAGTTTTGAGGCTGCAGGCAGTGGGAACGACGCTCCTCTGCCATAGCGGAGAAGCCACCGCTAAAGTTACTCCGTTTACCTAGGGTAGTATATGTGCTGTGTCATCCCCGTTGATGATTTGCAGGTTCTTAATTATGTCACGCTAAGAAAGAGAACTGTGAGGAAAGGGTGCTTTAGCTACCTGCTCTCTTGGAAAATTCACTAGGAGAGGTAAATACATGAAGGAGCAGCTTGTATTTATTTAAGTCTATAGGCTTTCTACATAATAACAGTGATAATACATGGGATATCCCTGTATATTCTCCTGTCTCTAATTCCTGTATAATACATGAAATTCTGTAATCTCTATATAAAAACACATCTCTAATTTCTTTATAATTGGCAACTAGTTGCAGTGCTTAATTTGTTAAAATAAAAAAGGAAGTGCTAGGGCCCTCATCAGGAGGCCACTGCAACTTGCACCCCCATTACCCCGGTCAGCTCTGCCAATGACAGCACCAACACAACTAATAACCATCACACTCCTACAAGTGTGGCAATTCAGACCATTCCAGGCAACCTAAAGCTAAGAGAATGACTTAGGTGGCAGGTATTACTAATTTTTTTATTATATATTGAATTACAAAACAGCTGTCTCTAAATTAGACTGACAGCTCCACCATGTGGTAGAACGTCATCTGTGCAAGTGCTGCCAATCAAGTGCCGGTGCAGAGTACCGGAATCCATATTGCTCAGATTAAACACTGGACTAGTGACACACTCAGTTGCCGATTTTAAAGAAAAGATGTCAGAACTCGATTATTAGAAGTTATTATAAGTTATTGCAATCGAGTTCTGACATCACAATGCCTGCTGCCAGAGCCAGTAGCCGAGGTGAAAGGCAGCTCAGGTCATGGAGCATAATTGAAGCAGCTGTTTAAAGTAACAAATATAAAATGTTGCTTTTCTTTCATCTGCTCTGTTTTAAATAGCTTACAATGTTTATTTTTGCACTTCTTAGATAGAGGAAAGCTAGAATCTTTCTGCATTTTTCTTCTCGTTCTGAACTACTGCATCTTTTTTTTTTAAACTGACTTGTATAGAACTATTTCTAATATCTGTTTGCTACAAATATCTAACAGGTTTTGATGCGTTAAATTTTGCACTAGAGGTTTTATTTTTATACATGTTTGGAAACATGCTCGCTTTTTCATGTGAAAAAGCTACACACCAATGTTTTAAGTGGTTTGTGGTAAAGGTGAAGGTGTGACTGTGTATTATATGGGATAAAGTACCGCCTGCCATACATGATAAGGATATTGCAAGTCACCTCGAAGTTCCATTACCTTATAAAGGAAGTCAGCCTTCGACCATGTTCCTCTATATGGTTATTGAACTTCTTGGTGACTTGCAATATCCTTATAAGGTACAGCAGGGGCTACTTTATACCATATATAGCACAGTGTATTGAGATACATGTAGTACGTTAGCTGCCACTTCACAAGAATAGAGGGAGATGAGAAATGTTTTGTGTAGGTCTTGCGATAGACATTTCTTCTGTTCTTCTTGCTAGAAAGGAAGGTAGTAGGCAATTTTCAGGGGCCAGGATTCTGGGCAAAGCTCTTTATTGCTCCACACAGGGGGGCTTACCACAGGGAGTAACCATTTACCAGGAAGGCTTTTTAACTGTCTAAGCTTAGATCATAGATTCCTAGAGAGATTCTCTAAGAAAAGGACCAAAGCCATGTAACACAAACATGGAATTAAACTCTACCAATTGCAGCATGGCCAGAGATCAGTGGCGGCTGGTGACATTTGAAAGTGGAGAGGCGTAAAGGTTAGGTATGACTTTTATATAGTGAGCGAAGCGAGCAAGCTTAATGGACAGGCATTTGGTTCAGGGGTGGAGGAGATCCTCCTCCTGAGAATAAATTGAAAAAAGATTGGCAAATGGTGCATTTTAAAGCAAATATATTTAGTGTGAAAGTAAGGTTTACAAATCAGTCGGAATGTATAGCCTTGAAATATTAAGCACATCGGAAACTGCCCATATCTTACTGCATTAATATGCTCAACAGTTACTGAAATGTGTAAATTGCACAGCGCAACAGATTCAGGCCCTTTAAAGTGTGTGTTTACCCAGTGTATTGAGCTGCAAGCTGTATCCACTTTCGAAGAAAATGCTCTAACCAGGCTTCGGGAAGCACCCACAGCTGCTGGCTGCAATCAGTCATATAGAAATATGTGCAGACAGGTCTTTAAGTGGGATGTAAAATGTGGGGCCTCTCTAAAGGGGAACATGTATAATACATTTCTGTGATTCCCATAGTGTGCCACCGACTGGTATTTTGGTTTCTTTCCGAGATGTTATTGTATCCAGATAAATAACACAACAACTGACTTATACCTAACACCTGCCAGTACTATTGGCTTTGTTAATGGTTGTTAGCTGTTTAAGATAAATGAGTAACAACAATGATTCGTTATAAATTAACATTGGAAATGTTTAAATTCTGAAATTATGAGACTGTGAATTAAATATTATTGAATCTAATGGAAGGAGTATTGGCCTTCAGTTATGTGTGCTTAATGTTAAATATGTATGCCATTTTTCTCTGCACATCTTTAACCTCATCTAATTCCTCTTCAGCACCCTCTATTCACTCTCCCCAAATGCACTTCCTCGCATCTCCCTCACTTCACCACCCCCAACCATTCTTTGCACTCACTCACATTTTAGCACTTTATTTTCTTTTACTTTTTGCCTTGTAAATATTTTGACATTTGTGTACCACCTTCAGACACATTTACACAGAATTTCAATTGCAACTGGAATACATGTTTATTATTCTCTGTGGTCTGCAGAGAGGCCAAACCACTGACAGGCACTCTGCTTTTCCTTCAGCCTTGTGCTAGAGCACTCAATCAAAGCCCCTCATAAACACCTGGCACGGCTCAAATTATGCGCTATCCAAGAATAATAAGATGCACGAAAAAAATACAGAAGCACAACAAGATTAAATGGCTAACACTCTTGGGGAATGCAAGAATAAGTAAAACGTGAAATAAAGCACTAAATCACAGACATGCATTAGCTTAACTTTTTTCACATTGTTTGTAAATCAATTTATGTTTTAGGCATTAAAGTTAAGGGCATGAATATAAGGCCAGTTTTAACGCCATACACATTTAGATGTCTTTACTATAAACATATATTTCTTCCTTTGTGCTTGACTCAGATATTTGGATCAACTTCGCAAGGGAACAAAAATCCTGCTGTCTTTTGGATCAATTTTGCGGGGGAACAAATCCAGCAGCTCCACTTCTAATGGGCCAGTGACCTGCACCCAGGGCCTGGGGTGTCACGGTGAGGGAGGATAGCGTGACCATGTGTCTCAGTACAATATACCGAACACAAGATTAGCTTTATAACACTTACCATTACTGAGGGCTAGGTGCCAAATCACACGTGCTTGCATCCAGTCTCACCATGTGATGAATAAAAAAAGGAGGGATCAGTGCCTCTGAATGATGGATGTCTGGCCCACGCAGTGATGAAGACTCCGACGCCCAAAACCATCACGCTGACAGCGTCACTGGTCTACAGATAGACTACAATGGCAATGAAGGGCTTTAGAAAGGTAAGCCCTGCGTTGTGGGTCACATTGCAGAAAGTTGATATAAGCACATTTACTGCCTGGCTTCCGTCTCCTGCTTCAGAGCGAGGTGGAGCAGGCTAGACTTAAATACATCGATTTGTTTAGGGATACGGTAGTATCTCTAAATAAATCTACCTATTTAATATTTTTTTAGGTAAACGTGTAAGAATTTCAGAGGGGCGCAGCCCCAGAGCCCTAATGGAGAAACTGCCCTGTCAGGGGTCGTGTTCATCTGACTCATGGCAGCCAGTCACTAATCAGCACATTCATGGTGGGACAAAGGCAAGCGAAACAAATAGCCAAAAAACTTCCAGATAAAGCAATATAAAAGCAGAACAGCAATGCAATTCAGCAGAGGAAATATAAGGGTCTACTCATTAGGTCTCGCCTAGGTAGAGCATGTGCTGTCTCTTCAAGACATTTTGTTTTCTTTCAGTGGGACTAGAGCTTGCCCATTGTATATCATTAGTTGGCTTCATTGTCACTCTTATTTGCTTGTTTTTTATTGGTCAGCAACTGTAGGCTTCTATTTTCTTTGTTTTCTCCCTACCTTGGAACAGGTCCTTCCAGTCATCATTTTTGTAGATGCTACTTACTTCTTTGTTTAAGCACTCTATAAGAGTGCATCTTTTTCAGTTGGCTACGTCATGTACTTCTCCCCTGTACTTCTGCCCTCTCCGCTGTCTGCCTTGTTGCCCCTATAGTCCCTCTCTCCCTTCATTGTCCATATTTCTTTCCCCGATCCACCCTCCCTCCGTTGTTGTCGATATTGCTTTCACTTCCCACCCGTCCTCCCTCCCTCTGTTGCATGTTTTGCCCCCCCCGACCTATCATAACTAAAATGTGCTATAACCCGGCACCACTGGCCATGTCATATCTCTTTTTTCCCCCAGTTGCTCTCCATGTTGCCTTCCCCTCCCTCTTTGTTGCATCCTGCCATCATTATTGCTTGTGTTACTTGCCCCTTCCTGTCCCCTCCTTCTGTTGCCTGTGCTGTTTGCCCCCACCCACCCCCTCCTTCAGTTGTTGCCTGTTGCTTGTTCCCACCCAGCATCCTTCCTTCTGTTGTTGTCTATGTTGCTTCCCCCAACTAACCTCCCTCCCTATATTGTCTGTGTTGCTCCAACACCCTTGTAAGAAAAAAGCAATTATGATGCGGACACCACTGACTGCATTATAGCACTTTTTAATGTTAAAAAATGCTGTACTCCAACCACGCTGCTGTACAACATGGCTGAAACATTGACAAATCCAATATCTTGCATAGGCGAGATGAATTGGCTGTGCTTGTGTTTGCGCGCAGTCCCCCTCTGCATTTATCTTTTCTTAGAAACTCTTAATACCCCATTATCTAACCATCCTTTTCTACTGCCACTCCCGGCTGCATTAGAACTTGTAGGGCAAAACACAATCTGCTAACACACCAACACTGTTTGCACTTGTAGTGATGCCAACCCTCTCACCCACCTTTTCAACATTGCGCTTTGGTAAGATAAACACAACTTGAAAGAGAGGCTGTATTGTTGCAGATCACTGGTCAGCTGTCCACGTAGAACCTGTGGGATTCGGTGAGCGAAAAGAGTCGAATGCAAAGATTGAGCGCATTAACAAGGGAATGGCGAGTTCAAATTCTCAGCCTTTTGGGTCATATCATGCTGTTCCACCATATTATATTGTATTTGGGCAATGCTGTCAAAGGGGGCGGCGGCGTGACACCACTGAGAGAGGGCAGATGAACAATAACGCCTTTGACACTACTGGCTATTGCCCTGTTGGATCACCAGGTGTTCCTTGGAGCAGGGAAAGAGGTCATTCCAGAATTTGCAAGTAATTTGAGCACTATTGTGAGTGTACAACATGAACATAGTATTTAGAATGCATTTCTACCAGGATATGGAAACCACATTCAGTTCCAAGGGTTGGGTCTGTTCAGCTGGTATATTCTGGTATCTGTCTGCAGTCCTTGATGCTCAGAGCTGGAGAAGAGACCTTAATTGCTCTCAGCTGGGGTGTGCTGGGGCCAGCTCCACCCTGTGCTGGCATGAGCAGGGAGGGTTTAGTTAATCTTGCCTTTCAACTGCAGCTGCAGTTCTAGCAGCTATGATTACTTGTTTGTTTTATGCTTCATTCTCCAGCATTTTGACGCTTTTCTTCTGGTCCTGTATTACTTGTGGGTCCTCACTTGAGTTGCTGCTTTGCAGTTTATGAGCAGTCTGCTGCTTACTGTAGTGTCCTACTTTGTCTTCTGTCTTGCTCTCTGATCTTCCCTTGGCCCGACTTTGACTGTTTGACCTTCCCACACCTGTCCCCTTTATTCCAAATGTACCTATTCCTTGTCTACTCTTACAGCCCTTGTATGCAGCTCCCCTGTAGCCCAGCACCACAGCTCCCTAATTTTCACTGCTCTTATTTTCTTTTCTCATTTTGACTGCTGGAAGCCTCAGACAAGTATTTGCTGAGTAGGCTGTGACTCTTTTCTTTGCACAACCTGCACTGTTTGTAGGGGCCTCCTTGTTTCTTTCTTAGCCTGCAACCCTGTTCCTGGGACCCTGGGTCTGCCACTTAATGTTTATTACCTGGAGTATCCCTGTCCCCGCAATGTCTTTGGTTCCTGCTGCATATAGTCTGCACAAGTTCTGAAGATTCCAGTGTGGTACTATCTGATCTGAAATCTGTTATGTACAACATCAATACTTAATTTGAGCTGGTGGTTTCCGGTGTACAGCACCGGCACTTAATTGTCAACACTGGAACTTATGACTGCTTCCACATGGTGGCACTGTTTGTATAATTTAGAGATGAGCTGAACAGCAATTGTTTACTAGTTCAGTATACATTAAAAACAACTGATATCTGCTGTCCAAACCATTATTATAGCTTTGGGGGCCTGGAATATTCTGAATTGCTATACTTGTAGCAGGGTGCTGATACGCAGTTGTGTAAGTACTGTCATTGGCAACGCTGGCAGTAGCAATGGGTGGTGCAAGCTGCGGAGGCCTCTTGACTAGAGCCTTGGCGCTTATTTTTTTTTAATAAATTAAGCGCTGCACACACTTATGCCATAGAGATTTCCTATGCAGCTGGGTGACAGTTGTTCAGCTGTCTGCTGGGCACAGCCTGCTCATGCTTTAGAGATTGCCTGTGCCAGCAGGGCACTAGTGGTTCAGGTGCCTATTGGGCACGGCCTGCTCATGCTGTAGAAATTTCCTGTGCAAAGAGGACACTATTTGTTTTGGAACCTGTTTTGTACAACATGTGTATGGTTTTCTAGTATGCTGTTGGTTGTAGTGTTGTTTGCTGGGCACCGCCCACTTATGCTGTAGACTTCCATGTACCTGTGGAGCACTAGTTGTGTGGCATTCTATTGGTCACTGCCCGCTTATGCTCTAGAAATTCCCTGTGCCAGCAGGGTACTAACAGTTGTGGTATCTGTTAGAGTTGGCACTCCACAGTCCGTAAGAGGCAGAATAAGAGGCGGCCCCCTGGGTAGGTACAACTTTGTGGCTGCCACTCTCTTTAGATTGCGGTAGAGGCTGTGGCCTCTGCCTATAGTGGGAGAAAGAGACCACTTGCCCTACTTAGAGATGGAGGAAATGACGCACACTGTCCGGCTCCATGGAGACAGGGGCTCCTGCCCTCTTACCCTGGGGATAAAGACTGTTAGTGAAGAGGATGAAACCTTTATTACGATGCAAGAACTCTTACACTCGGGAAACTTACCATGACACTGTGAATTGGTCAGTCAGGGACACATGTAGCCATGTTAACCCATGTATGTGGTTAATGTAGCACTTGTGGGTGAATTGGTAAATGTGGTCCCAGAATTACACAAAATTTGTGGAGATATAGACGGTTTCTGCTGCCAAAGAATAGACCAGTAGGCAACAATCCTCGGGGTGTAGAATCATAGTTTAGCACAGGAAATGAACATCTCCCTGGCCTTTTGCCTTGGGAGAAGTGACAACCTCCCTGACACCTCCACCCACACCAGCCACTGTGGAACTTTTTCTAGCTTCTTTCATACATAACAAGACAAACTAAATCACCCAGACACTCGGACGGGGGAGCTACACAAGCCTCCACAGCTGCTGAGAAGAACCATGGATTCATGCAGACGGCTGACCGTTTTGAACCATGTCCCATATAAAACTGGAAATCAAAAGAAAATTCGACATCCTCTTTCTAAAGAAGATGCTTTTAAAAGTGCTGCCACTTCAGAGATGGCTGCCTCTCCATACAGAAAAGGAAAGAAAGAAACCTCTCCCTATAAAAGGAGAACGACTGAAGTCTCTTCCTACTGAAGAATCAGGAATTCAACCACCCATTGGGAAGGACGGCAGCATCTCCCTTGAGCAGGGGAGAGATGGCAGCCTCTGCCTACAGGAAGACTGCAGCCTCTTCCCAGTGAAGAAGAAATTGCAAACTCTCCCTAGAGATGGAGAAAAGCTGCAGTGTCTCCCTAAAGATGAGGAAACAACAGCCGCCTTTTCCTAGGGAAGGAAAAGGATTGCATCCTCTTTCTCTAGAAGAAACATCGATTCAGGCACTTTTGGAGAATGGCTATATCTTCCCCCTAGAGAAAGGGACAGGTTGCAGCCTCTTGCCTATGGAAGAATGGCAACCTCTCCCCAGTGAAGAAGAAACTGTAGGCACCCCTAGAGAGAACGAAAAGACTGCAGCCTAGCACTGGAGAACAGTGGTGTAGCTAGACCTACTGCCACGGGGGGCGGCCCATAAGTTTGCTGCCCGGTGCAGGTAAGAGCTGGGGGTGGGGAGGGTGGCTGTTCTTCTATTCCCAGACCAGGCTGCTCTCACTAGGGTGACCAACTGGCAAGGGTGCAATTTCAGGACGGTGAGTGTAAAAATTCAGGACAAAGGGTCAAAATTCAGGACAAAAATTCAGGACAGGAGGTCAAAATTCAGGACAAAACTTCGGGACAAAAGGTACGTTTTACAGACACATCAGAGGAGGTCGCACTATAGTATATAAGTAATCCCATCTATATCCAAACATATTCATCCATTTGCAAACCTATCCATCATGTATCCTTCCTTCCATCCATCCCTCCATCCACACTTTCACTCATCCATCCATCCACCCTTTCACCCTATCCATCCGTACACTCATCCATCCAGTCTTCCACCCATCCATCCAGCCATTTACCCTTTCACCCATCCAGCCATCCTTTCACTTATTCATCCATCCACCCAGTCACTCATCCTTCCACCCATTCACCTTTTCAGTCATCCATCCATCCTCCCTTTCTCTCTCCATTGACCCTTTCACTTAGCCATCCTTCCTTCCATCCATCCACCCATCCTTCTACTCATCCACTCATGAATCCATCCATTGACCCTATCACTCATCCATCCTTTCACTCATCTATCCACCCATTCACTCGCCCATCATCCAACCTTTCACTCATCCATCCATCCTTTCGCTCATTATCCATCCATTCACCCTTTCATTTATCCATTCATCCTTTCACTAATCCATCCAGCCATCCACCCATCCATCCATTCACTCACTCACCTTTTCATATTAATTATGAGCTGAGTCTTTATCTGCAGAGTTGCATACAGAAGAGACCCATCAAGGATTTCACCCTTGTTGTAGTTCCTAAGGCAAGGGGTGGGGTGGGGGTAGGGTTCACTATGCCCCTGCATATAGGCAGTCTGAAAAAGTGGAAGTCATGAGTCATGCATGATGCACAGTGCCATGCCATGAGGTGACTGTGACATGGTGTTGTTTCCAGGGCTTTAAGCGGGAGTAAAAAAAGGGAGGGGGTCTCTCCAAAGGGGTGTTTGATGCAATTAAGGGCATGGCTTAAAACACCTAGGCTAAAAATCTGTGCTTAGCATAGTGTGCCGCCGGACTGGTATTTTGCCTCTTCTGTCATTGCATCCAGATATATAACACAACAAGTAAAGTTACACCTACAACAAGCCAAAACTATTGGCTTTGTCAATGGTTGTTAGTTGCATAAAATAAAAATGCAGCAACCATGGCTTCGTTGAATATAATATTGAAAATGCACTTTTCTAAAATGAGACTGGATGAACTCTAGCCCCTTCTTGTTAACTTGTTTCACCAGCTTCTTTGAATGAAGTGGATTCTCACGTAGCAGCATGGCGTGTTTGCACATTCCTTCCATCTGACAGAATGCACTGCCCTAGACCGCGACAGGAGGAGGCCACCCCATGCAGTAACACTCCAAACTGGCCCATTGTCATTCTGTATGTGACAATCATCCGCAGACAAAATGACAGTGCTCGGGGTGAAGCTGCTCTTGTGCTCCCAGGAAGAGTGCGAGGCGGCCCCATTAGGGTGCTGAGGCTTTATGCAGGGAACAGTGCTGTTCCCTGCAATGCCCAAATTTACGGACAAACGGCGTCCATAAAAGGGATTCTCACGGACAACGGACGTGAGGTCCAAATTACGGACGGTCCCTGAAATTTACGGACGGTTGGTCATCCTACTTTCCATACCATTTAGTTTAGTGGAAAACAGATTCCATCTGATCCAGGAACCTTAACTGAGGTTACTTGGTTGACCCACATCCCTGTCACTCTGTTCAAGAATTATTTAAAAACTTAAATTTAATGGCAATCTTTCCCTTTCTTCTAGACCCAGCTTCAGTTTTTCAGACAGACCATTCTTCTGAAGAGCGCTTTCTTTAGGGCAGTGCAACCAGTGCCACCGCACCGAGCGCCAAACTCGGGGGACTCCATTTGACTCGAGTGCCTGGATACCCTCACGGGCGATAAGCTGTGCTATACAAATCGACATGACATAACATAATATTTGTGCATCAAAATTGGCACCGGTCGCATCGCCAAAAATCCTGTGACTGTGAGCACCGTTGTCTCTCATTTATTTCCACGAGGTTGGTCATCCTGGAAATAAAAGAGGGACAAGGGTGTTCACATGATCACACCATTGGGTGATAGCTGGCCAGCACGCTGCAGTAAATGTATAGTCACCTGCCTATTGGGAGCAGCCCGGGTGACAAAGAAAAGCTGATCCTGTCTGCGATTCACTCGATTATTGGCCCTGGCAGGCTGAGCAGAGTACCAGCCGGCCGAGCATTAATATCAGACTGGCATATGATAGAAGTAATTAATTATTATATTTGGTTTAGTTAGGGTTAACACCTGGGAGGCAAGTATTTTAATGCTCCTACCGACACAAACCTTTCTAAAATCACCTGAAGCCATTATTGTTTCCCCTTATTTGTATACACTCTAAACAGTAAATATAAGAAGAAAGGCATGTTGAAATGTCTTCTAGAGCCTGACTGATTTAAAGTAAGAGAGAAAGGTGCGGTAACAAATATTACACACACTTATATTTAAAGTTCCATTTAAGTACCATGTCGGGCCTTCGCAGAATCTTAAACGTGAACAAACGGCTGGCATTTTTCTCAGGGAAAGGTGGCAAACTCAGTTCCAGTACTTGTTTTATGCACTTCTACCCAGGGCTTTAAGTGGTCTGGGTCTCACTGGTGCTGATCACCGGCAGTTTTTAAAGGAGGCCTCGGAACGGGTCTCTATCGGGCTCTGTTTTGTGCCCTGGCACAGGCGGTCCGTTTTTTTCCGGACTGGAGTGACAGCAGGCGCTGCTCACACTGCTCACTTCTCACAAATCGAGAAGTTACGGCATGACCTCATGCCAGGTGAGCGTTGTAGGGGAAGGGAAATCCTTTAAAGAGAGTCATTTTCTCTCTGGATTTCCCTTCTCTTTTTGAAACTCAGGAGCAGCAACATTGTCGTGGTGTCACCGGGGCTTTAACTGGAAGCTTTTTCAATACTATACAAAAGCCATAGTTGCTGCTTATTTAGCTTATGCAACTAACAAACATTGACAAAGCGAATAGTCCTGACTTGTTGTAGGTATGATGTTACTTGTTGTATCATATATCTGGATGCAATGAGAGAAACAGCGAAATACAAGTCGGCCGGCACACTATGCTAAGCACAGATTTTTAACTTACGTGTTTTTAAGCCACACCCTTAATTACATTGGCCACGTCCCTTTGAGAGACCCCCCCAGTTTTTTCATCCCACTTGAAGCCCTGCTTCTACCCCTGCTTTATCACTTGGCTAAGTAAACTAAATTCATGTTTTCATGTTTTTCTCCTCAATCTTTCGTTATTCTAAGATTGCTAAAAAAAAATCAATTGGATAGCAGTACACTTGTATTAGTATGACACCCCCTATCATTGTACATTGTTTCAAATCCTGAGTTTATGGGCCGGGTTTACTAACACTTTGCGCTTGGTTTGTGTCACAAAAGTGGAACAAACCTGGTGCAAAGAGTTGGTTTAGAGTTTACTTTACAGTGCAAATCCTGAATTGTGTTTGAAAAGGCCCTAAAGTAACTTAAAGTACAGCAGACTTCTCTATGTATGCGGTGGGGTAGTAGCAACACAACCGCCATAGTAGTGCTTCCGAAGACCTGCTAAAGCAGGGAAATATACTAAAAAGTGATCCCAAGCCCTGGAGCCTAAGCGCGGCTCGACCTTCTGTTGGCCATTCGTTGTACAGTGTATATACATGAGTAGCTATATGAGCTATAAATTAAATACATGTGAGAGAGGGGCTAAGGGGAGATGAGGGCACCATGGTGGGTGGTAGTCAGGGAATACATAAAGAAGGTCATGGAAGGGGCACCAACAAAGATTGTCGCCCTGGGCACCACTAACGCACATAGTTTAGAGTTCGACAGTTCTTCCAGAACCTTTGCAGCAACCACCTATAACGTTTTTGTCCTGTTTTTGTGGTACACAGTTACACGAAATCTACGCCTCATTGTTTAAAATAAGTTTGCCATTTGCAAACAAATACAGAGCAGAGACGTTTTAAGGCAAGGGCAAAGTGTGCAACTTCCAAGGACCCCAAGCTATAAAGCCCCCTCCATCCCCTAGGAAGATGATCTATTTCTATATTATTTATGTCTATTTATCTCAACGTACCCCCCTCTCCTGTGTAGTTTTAAGGCTTGTTGGGCCCCAAGGGAAGACATATATCAGCTGTTTCTGCATGATTCAGTTTCTAAAACTTTAACATAGTTTATTATTTTTGTGCATTATGTAAGCTTCAGTTTTCAGAAAATGGTTAATAAAATTCACAAATGTTCCGAACAGGGGGCCCCTAAACATGTCATGCACAGGGCCCCAGAAATCATTAAGATGACAATGATACAGGGCAGTAGCTATCAACGGTGGAGCAGGAGCATCGACACCGGGTCCATTGCACACCAATTACTGTTGCCTTTTACTGTGCAAACAGACAGCGGGGTGACATTATCATTGCTTGCACTGGAGCCCAGTGCTCTCGTGTTACACCACTGCACAGAGACCATATTTTATCTGTTTAATGCGTCGTGCGATGAGGATCTCCTGAAGAACAGCCAGAACTGCAGGAAACCTCCAAAAATGCATTAGGCTCGGATTCTGACAGCAGTTCCCCAGCCTCCAATACAACCAATGGCGCCTTGAGGCCTGGTCCCTTTAGAACGCTTTTTACTGAGTCTACAGGTCAGGGGTCGAGTCAGGGTCCCGAAAAACTTAAAAAGAGAAAGGCTCAAAACGTGCTCTGCACATCCAGAAGTACCATGGCTGGGTACCCTAAAGCTGTTCTCATTGGCCCTGAATCAGGGCCAATGAGAGCACTCCTGCAGTGTACCAGCGAGCTCTAGGATTGGCTGATGGCCTTCAAGCCAATCCTAAATCTCTTTGTTTGGTCTCCACAGCAAACGGTTGGCATTAGAAAGGCACATGATTGGCTGTCACCCAACAGCTGTTAAAATTACGGACAAATGGCGTCCGTTAAAGAAACCTTCACGGACAACGGACAGACGGCCGAAATTACGGACTGTCCGTGAAATTTACGGACGGTTGGTCACCCTAGCTCTCACCCATTGCTTCCTTTGTGTTTTCTAGCTGTTTCCATTCTGGTACTTTCTCATCCAACTTTCCTTCATCATTTGTGCTAGTGGATTCTCTGCCCTTCTACCCTGTGGTGTATCTCAGCGCCTGCCTATTTATTTGATGCACAATGTTGTCCACTTCTTCATCTTCCACCCTCGGTCTAGTCCTCCTTTACCGTCCACATTCATCCTCTCCGCAGTATTATTAACATTTTTCCCCATTACCTCTTTCTTCTCTTCTTTTATCCTTGTTGTCCATCTTGCTCATCATGCTTTTTTTTGTTTATTATGTTATCATTTTTAGTCTATCCTTCTTGTCCTCTTTTCTTTCCCTTCTATCCTCTTCCTTTCCCTCAGTATCGTTCCATTCACCCAATTGGCCTCCTTTCTCCCTCTTTCCGTTCTCCTTTTTGCTCTGCTATTCTGCTGCTTCCTACCCACCTCTCTATTTTCCCCATAATATCTTTCATAAAAGCTGTATGTTGGGAGGGGGGGGGCCGCTGCACTCACAAGTTCCTCTCACTTGGAAGCTGTGATAGATGCTTTGGTATACTTAATTCCTCACAGGAGAATTTTTTTTATACTTCTACCCATCTAACTCCCTCCTAATCTATATCACTCTTCTTCATCACCTTCCTTTCTCCCTGTGACATCATGCAGTGCTTAATTTGAGCGGGTGGTTTCCGGTGCTTGGCACCGGCACCTAATTGTCAACACCAGCACTTATCACAGACTGCCACTTAGTGGTGCTGTTTGTGTAATTTAGAGATGAGCAAAATAACAGTTGTTATTAATTCAATATACATCAAAACGACTAATAATTTCCGCCCAAGCCATTCTTCTAACTTTGGGGGCCTGAAATAGTGTAATTTGTCACACTTGTAGCTGTGCTATGTTTAGTAGTTGTGTAGGTACTGTTGTTGGCAGCGCTGGCAGGGCCACTGGGTGGTGCAAGTTGCAGTTGCCTCCTGAGAGGGCCCTGGTACTTTTTTTTAAATTTATTTTTACAAATTATGCACTGACTGCATCATAAGCCCACTTACACTTCCGTAGATACAAGATTCTCTCTTGTTCCCAATGATTGGGCTTGACTTTAGCTGAGCCGTGCGCTGGACCGGCCTGGAGGGAGCGTCAGCGGGAACAAAGTTGAAAAAATGAGCTGATTAATTTCGACTCTACAAAGAGAAATACTCGGAAGAGGAAACCCCAGAGGAAAGCTCCCGCTCTACGAATGCTAATTCCACTGTGTTCAAAGGACGCTTTGATTCTATTTGCAGCGAATCAGATTGGAGCACAGGGTTCTTGTGGGCGTGGACGGGGTGTTGGGATTCTCGTTTGCGAGGCCGAGGACTCCTTTTGTCTCAAAGAATGTAGATTTGGGAGTAATGACTATTCCTTTGTGCACAATAGGTCTGTACTAAACAACTGTACACGATATATCGATGCATAATCGTACAGTAGCCATATTCACATTGTGAATATTTCTAAGACTGATTAATGTTGTCTTTTTTGTTATTCTTCCCATTTTTTATGTGTAGTAAAGTATGTAAACATATATTTGCTTCTGTCATTGAAGATGATTTTAAGAAAAGCAATGTCTGTTTTTAAAAAAGAAAAGTCCTTTTTAAAACAATAGACGGTGTTTACAATGGTTGTTATATGTGGTATTAATGAATGTGTTTTTACCCAGATTGCACATATTGGGTAAATGGTTTGGTGAATTTGTGGAATTTGGATGATTTATGATCTTGTTGTTGGAAAGATACTTTGGGGAGTCTGTTGGTGTTTTAGTAGTAGTATCACCACCTATTACGTGGATTGGATGGCGTGTGTTTTGGGGAAACCTGGAGCTGATTCGTCTTTCTACCAATACATGCCCTAGTGGCTTAAACTCGTGGAGTGCATGTAAATAATATAACAATTCGGTCTAAAAAGTACTCTTCAGTAACTATATTCAGGGAAATGGTAATTTAGCAAAAAATGATTACTGCATGATCGTTGTCATCTGGGGCGTGGCCGGGGAAGAAATTTAAAATAATGTCCCTTACCTCCAAAGCCTGGAATAGCACCACACAATCTTCTGTTCTAATCTGTAAATTATGAATTTATTGTACAGGTTTGTAAAATACAAGATGATAGACAATACATTAAGAAGTATTTATCTATTTACAGTGCATTATATTGTAGTTTTGCACACATGGCTGAAACAAGCTCTTGCCTGCACACAACAGCTGGAAGAAAAGGCAAACACAACTGAAATTAGCAGAAGTCAGAAACTCATCACAGTTTCGATGCTTTAGTGGATTCAATTTGCTTACTGTTTACAGGTGTGAGACAAGAAGTCATACACCACAAAGATGAATGCGCCAATAGAAGTATGCATTAATACACTGCATAAGATACCGACCAAATGTTGCCAAAAAAAACAACAGCCATCATTACATCAGTCTTCCATATTAGGGCATAAAATGAATATGATTTAACCATCATAGCAGTAGCAGAGCTTGGACAATGCAGTTTCCTTTGGTCATGTACCCGCTAACTGCCAAAAGGGAGCTGCCCAAAGAGCAACTTCATACTCCGTCATCTGGTCTCAAAGAGAGAAATTGCATCAAGCTAAGGGTAAAATAGAAGATTTCCTTTCAGCTCAAAGCTAGTTAATAGTTAAGGATCATGGACGCCTATAGACACCTGCCTGGGACCATTTCACGAAGGCCAGCGAACCCCTATGAATTCTCCCTGGAGCTCAGAGTTTTATTTGAGTGATCTTGTACAGTCTATCATCTCTTTTAAGAGAGGCTAGTCATACCCAAAAGCTCTTCAACTTTCAGGATATTATCGGGGCAACCTGGTACAGCCCCACTTACTCGATGAACCACAAACCTAACACCACAGGACAGTAGGCTTAACTCCTTTCTCAAAATAGCTATGGCAACAACGAGTAGCTTTTTAGCAAAGCTTTCTACAGCCTCGACCTTTTAGGCCTGTTGAGTTTCTATGAGCACAGGTTCCCTGAATGTTTAGTTCGAACGTAGACTTGTGTGAGATCCTTGCTGTGAGGTAGCACTAGGCGCCCCACTGGCGAATGTCACTTGAAGCTCATTGCAGTGGTCTTGAGAGTTCTGCTCTTAATCGCATCTTTAGATTTTCGGTGTTGTCAACTTCTCTTCTCTTGGGAAGGCAGGTAATGTGAGTGAAAGGCAGTGGCGGCTCCCCCATTGGGGCGTCGCCCCACTGCTTTCTCGCAGTGCGAGAAGGCAGAAACATAAACGGTAAAAACTACCATTTATGTTTCTGCTTCCCGCACTGCGAGAAAGCAGAAGTGCCTCTGTGCCTGGTTGGGGGCGGGCAGGTGGGCGGTCTTTGTCGAGGGCAGGGGGGTAGTGACTTTGCCCACTGTTGTGGGTACTGACTGTTTGGTCGGCCCCAGGGCCGAACAAAGCAGTCATGCGCACTCCCTCTTTTTCTCTATGTAGGCTGCTGCATGCAGCCTACATAGAGAAAATGGCCCGGCTGGGGCGCTCTCCGCTGCGCCTCACCAATCACAACGCTGCCATTGCAGCGGTGTGTTTGGCTTAGGGGAGGGAGGCTGCCGAGGCAAAACGCGGCCAGGAGCAGCGGCAGGCAGGCGCTGAGGCGGCGGCGCTGCTGATCCGGAGGTCGAGGAAGGTAAGTTTTTTATTTTAATTACTGGTTCCCAGTAAGTATGATTCACAACGTTTGTTTAATCGGGAAGTTTAACTTACTCCTGGAAATTCAAGAGCAAGTCAGGAGTAGGTCAAGAATATGTCACGCCTACTCTCAGAAAAAGGGGCTTCGTTGGTAAATAGGGTTAGATGCAGTGACGCCCCGGCCCCCCGCTTTAGCAGCTGAAGTTAGGTTTACCACGGGACCCGTAGGATTGGGAAACTGGATTTCAGAAAAACGTTTATATGTCTTATATTGGCTTCTTCTGCATGCAGAGCTGCAGACCAATGCCCGTGAAACAATTTTAGGGAATATTACGGTATTGGTAGAACTGTGTGGGAGTGATTGTGCTGGAAACCAGGGGTGCTCGTAATCTAAGGATGAGGTCAATTAGTTGAGGTGCCTCTGGTATTAATATTAGAATGGCAAAACGTTGCTCGGATCGGAGATCCATCGCGGTGCTCGGAGGGGGTTGCAGCAGTAGGACGGCGCGGGTCAGTGCAAGCCACCACTAAGTTGTACTGGTAGGGCAGTGTGTGTTGATGGCGGTGTTATTGTTTTCTGCCGTTTCATTGAGGGTGCTACTCCTAGCCCTCTTTGCTTTACATGGCGCCCTGTGCGCATTACCCAGGCCTCAGTCTCCAGCCTGCAGTCACGGCTTGCCCTCTGTGTCTTCTAACCTTTCATTAGATCAATCTCCGCCCTCTCCTGGAGTGAGTCAGTTCGTGTTCACTTAGCCCTTGTGTCGGACAGGAGTGCGGCGAGGCTTCGGCTTGTTAGGCGCACAGAGCCCGGTGTTCACCAACAGGGCATGGCATGTCAGGACTGGTTTTAAATGAACCTTTTCCTATGTTCTGCTGACATTTCCCACCACCCCGCACCCCACCCGCCATCCCAACTGCAATTTAAATATAGTGGATTCCTTATTTGGCTAGTTTGCATTCGGGAGCTCACCTCGGATCCCTCTTCGAACCACCCTTCCTGTTTCAATTAATTATTCCAAAGTCCTGGGTTGATTCACACATTTTGGAAAACATCGCTGTGAGTGTGACTTTTATTTATGCCCCTAGTGTGTGTGCGCAATCAAACAATGTAGTATTTCATCTTTTATTGCCAAATTTCGCTGAGCACTAACTCTCTCTGGTTAGAAGAGGCTCGCAATTTCAGATCAGAACATTCATGTGAAAGGATCTTTGTTTAATATTTTAAGAATACTAGGAATGTCTGTGGGCCTGATGTAGAAAGGATGCCATCAATCAATCGGTGATTATTAAGCGCGAAACGGGTGAGGGTCTCAAGACGCTTGGGGGGAGGGTAGGGGGGGAGTTCAGATCCTGATGTGCTCTGTCATGATTGTAAAGTCTGTGGTTCGCAAAATCATAGGGTTTGGGACCACAAAATAGATTTTAGCAATGTACAAAAACATTCTACAACTTGGGAAAGTTTTTTTGATTCATAGAAACGCTTTTGTCACCCTTTTCTGATTGTTTGGGTTCTGAAAGGCGCTTTTCCCCTTAGGTTTGAGTTTTGCAACGGGATGTATAGATGGTTTGGGATGGTGATCCAAAACCATTGATCAGGTACTGACCCCCAACTTGGGGTGGTAACAGATTTGCATTTTGAGAATCGTGTGAAGCGGCCACTTGGGCAGCTCACAGAGGTCCGGGCACCACTGCTTGCGCCACCCGATGTCTCACTTGTATGTCAATACTTTTTTAAAAACTAGACGGGGACTACTTTAAAAAGAAATATTGACATATGCTGAGCGTGAACTCGGTGATGGAGGTGTACTGTCTCACTCAGGTCTACCTACGTGCATTTGCAGCTGTTGGTAAACAGTCTCGTATCCAGATTAGTTATTGTAATGTTTTTTTTCTTGAAATTTAGGTCACGTCTGAAAACCTGGACCTTTCCCATTTATTAGTCATTTGTTTTTCCATGGACGCAGTAACACTTATTAATGTCAAATAGATTCTAGTTGCAAGATACCTTTGGGTGAATGCAGCAGCGCTTTATAAAGATTAAAAAATAAAAAAACATAAATGTGACTTGCAAAATGTAATAATGAGGGTGCAGGAGGATTTGCTCCCCCTACAATTGTTTGTTCTGGTGCCTGATTATTAACTGACAAGAAGCAATTTGCACCCTCTATTAACTCCCAGTCCAATAATACATCAGCTCATTTGTCCTTTGTGTCACACACACACATAGGTCTCCCCATCTGATTGATCTATTGACTCCGAGGCCTTTATAACGATGTTGCATGCAAGTCCGCTTATTCGTAGAAGGGAGGTGTGGTCCATATAGGCAGTGATGTGGTGGGAGGTTGGTCATATAAGAGCAGGGTCAACAATCACTTTGATCGCTGAGCAGTTGCAAGAACTATGAGCAGAGGTGCAATTCAGTGCAGACTGTTTTATAAAAATTACTAAATTTGACTTTCAAGGGTGGGCGTTCATTCCCATTATAATTTAATAATTTATTTGTAAAATGCGAAAACAATCGAGCTGCGGCCCGGTTCTTGCTTTTTTTTAGTCCCTTCAGAACTAATGTGTAGACTAGTGTGCGTCATTGTCCTCTATTGTATAGGCTATGCTCCCCGTGCTTCTATGAGCATTTATGATGTATTTCCTGCTGCCTCTGTGATAGATAGGTTTGCGATATCAGTAAAATCACATAAAGTGCTCTGTCACGTCATTCTTGATAGCTCAAGTGGTGTCATCTGGTGGTCATTCACGTGATGGCATTGGGTTGTGAATCTTATCACACACTGTCAGCTGTGAAGTAATTATTCATATCACGCGTTGTATGTAATATAATTTTTTTTAAATTACGCGGTGCCATTTTTGGCGCGTAAGACTCATCACAAGTGGGGTGGCAGGCGTGGGAGGCAGGGAGTTCTTCAGTCAACTTTGACTCCGAGTGTCAGGGTGTGGAAGGGGCTCTGATGGGAGTACAGTGCCTGTCTCCGCTCTCCAGGTGGACTAAGGAACCCGGCTTCTTATATTGCTGTGTGATATCATGTTTCTTGTCTTATGCTATGTTATAGCATAGTATGTATGCTCTGATATGCTATACGTTTAATGCTGCTAGTTTGCAACCTGTTTAGTTGTTTGTTAAATAAAAAACATCTGTGAGGTACTCAGAAATGCATTGCATCTCGAAGTCTGTTATGAAGCTCTGTGGTTATACTGAATAAGCAGCTACCTATGTTATATGACATCTCTTTATTAATGTAATAACTGCACTTTCACAATTGCTTTATTAACCCTCCTGATTTCTCAAATTTGCTTAAAAATGCACCATTTGTCCACTCTTTTTTCAAAATTTTCTCGGGGGGAGAACCCCCCCGAATCCCCTTTAGGTTGTTCGGGCGGGCGCTCGCTACGGTGCAGTATGAAAATCATTTTACGCCTCACCCCTTTCAAATGTCACCAGCCACCACTGGTGAAAGGGATGGTCGGCTTGTGTCCGTGCCAAGCAGAGCCTCAGTCATTGCCATGATAAGGACTATACCTGTGAAACACCAAGAGTGGCAACACAACACAGCTCTAGAGGCCACAAAATATGTCTCAAAGCACAACCACCCAACTTGGAGCGTTGAGGCATCAGCCTCAGTATCTACAAGTACCTCTGCATGAATCCAGCACCAATTAAGAATGCTTCAACTTATACTTTTAATTGAGATTCTCTATAAGGCTCGCATTCTAATCAGTAGAAACGAAGATATGACTATTTCTGTCATGTGAACGCTTTTTGAACGTGTGCAACCATTTTTCAAGCTAACTTAAGGGACCATTTTGTTAGGGTACCTTTTTGAGCATTGGATTGTTTTGCTGCTACCTCCACATAATTTTCTGTAGTTTTTTCGAGTGGTGTTTCAAAGATATAGTAGTTTGCTTTGCCTTTCAAGCAGCCGTGGCAGAGGGCAAGTTTGGACAATAAGGGACTAGCTGTGGTGTTCACATAGCCCAGCAGACACGCTTGCTGGAGCTCTCTACAGTGTCCAAGTGGTTCTACAAAGAAATCCGCCGGGTCCATTACTTTTTCATACGCAGAAATGGCCGTCTCGAAAATATCAGCAGTACGGGCCTATTTAAACTACAGGGCACCGTGTCTCCAGCGGATTTAGTCTCCCAGAGATTTACACTTTTGCTGCCTTTAACGCTTTTTGCATAGGGGTTAGGAATGAAGGAACTGCCTGTCAGTGCATTTCACAGTTCCAGTTGAGTGGGCTTCACTGCTTACCGAGTCAGAATGCATTTAGAATTTGTTTTAGGTCTTTGGCATTCTAATGAGAACATAGGAGCCATGCTTCAGCGTGACTGATGCAACTGAACAAGCTAGCCTGGAATTTACTTTCCCGTAGCTTTCAGATTCAGGTTTTCCCAGCTTTGCATTGTTTTGCTACTTGTTCCAAAAGTCTTCTGGGTGCCACTCTGCACACAAGAAATTGTCATTTTTTTAAAACCTACACTGACTGTTGCCCTATCTCTGCATTCACCAATGTTTATCTTTCTCAACCATCTTTCCAGTGTAACCATATCCCTTTTCACCTACATCTCCTACTGTTCCTTCTTCTTTCTTTGTGATTTTTATTATTGTTTGCTCTCTCTTGATTTATCTTGCATGGGTCTTCCTTTCTTTCGTGCCTTTGTTTTTGCTTTCTCATTATTGATCTTTCTTTCATTTTTAGGTTTTGCCTGCACAGCGCTTGCAAAACCTCTTGTATTAAAAAAAATATTAAAAGGGGCTGGAGCCCGTCTATTACTTACTATTGGTTGGCTCCCACCTGGCTGCTATGTCACTTTACTTACCATTGGCTGACTCTCACGTCACTCTTGCTTTCTTGCTTGCTATTGGTTAGCACCTCCTCCTCACCTTCATCTTCCTCCTGGACTTTGAGTCAAGTCTTTGTCTTGCTGTCCTGCCGGGGAGCCTGGACCAAGTGCTGCTTCCGGTGGTCAGTGTCCTTCCACTGTAGGCTCCTGCACTGCAGGCACTCTTCTTATACTTTTCGATATGCACTCTTTCACTGCATGTCTCTGCAGTCCCCCTCCTTAACCCCCGCCTAAAGTAAAAAAAAAAAAAAAAAAGCAATATGACGCGGCCAGCATTGACTGCGTCATAGTTTTTGTAAAATTTTTACTTTAAGCCATACTACGTAAGTAGGCAGTGTCGGCTTTCTGACAGCCAGTTAATATGCATGTTTTACAGTTCATTATTAGAGGAATGGAGCTCAACCTCCGTACTTCCTGTTCTTTTAATGCACTTTAACTTTGGTTAAGGCCCGAGGCGGTCTGGACTACTCTGGTGGGGCATTAACTGACAGAAACATCATCTTCATTAGTATGCCAATCACTGCTCTGATGTGACGTGATGACGAGGCGTTGACTGTTCCAGCCTGTGTGCTCCAGTCCATGCTACTCTAGCAGCACATGGTCATTTGTTTTTTTTTCAATATTTTATAGTTCTAATTTTGAATTGTACCATAAAAGAGTAAATTGTGTATTGTCTGTATGTTAGAAATGGGGTTTCTGGTTGGCTAGGGTATGCACCTAAGCCAGGCAGAACCCACCACTCTAGTCAGAGCAAGGGAGTTACACACCCAAGATAACCCTTGCTCACTCCCTTGGTAGCTTGGCAGAGCAGTCAGGCTTATCCCAGGGGCAATGTGTAAAGCGTTTGCGCAACACACACACACACACCAGTGACACACTAGGCACACCACAAAAGGAGACTCCACACAAGGTTAAATAAAAATATCCTTTCTATTGTACATAAAAAAACCTTTAGACCATCATCACATAAATCACCGCGCCACTAGGCACTTGTCATGACGTCACATAGATCATAAAATCACTTTGCCACTAGGCAATGGTCATATCAACATAGATAGTGCAATAGGGTAAATACTCATAGATTGAACATGTTAATAAAACCACCATTCCTGTACATAATATGCAGATCCTGAAATTATACTCGTTACCCTGATACTGTAGGGATCAAAACGACATATTTTAGAACTTCAGGACATGAGATGCAGCAGTTTGTTCATAACATGAAGACATATGAATCACCATAGAAGCAGTCATAACAAGTTACCGCCAACTTGCGCCTTTCTTAGGCGTCCCACGGTACCATGACCCAGCATATGGGGCCGGGACGCGCCTACTGCACTTGATAAGGTAGTTAATGCCAGACCATAGGGCACTGCGCCCCAACAAAAATCTTTTAAGGTACATTGACATACTCAGCAGGACGAGGACCTCCGTGGAGGATTCCTTCCTGTCCGGACCACTGAGTTGGAACTGCTCCCCTAAGGTATGCCACCAAAGAACAAGTGCCCCTCCCAAAGGTAGGTCACAAGTGGAGGGGAAGGGTGCACACACTTCCCAAGTCGGTGGGGAGAACTACCTCGGTTACCCTCTGCATGAGAAAATCACCCAAGGCAGCTGCCCACAGACATGTGGTGCAGTTGCCAAACAAATGCGGTGAGAGTTAGTGACTCCGCACTGGCCTCCTCCGGCCGGGACGACAGATGCGGTGGGTCACTCACCAACCAGCCTCGAGCTGCACAGTCTCTTTCAGTGCTGCGGGGCTGGATGAGGCCTCCCTTTGGCGGCGGGACACTGACCGAAGTCTCCGGCTCTGCTCTCTTCATCCTGGCCTTCCACAACGGCTGGGCCCCGCCCACAGTGACATTGGCGTTGCTAGGCAACATGGGAAACCCAGCCCAGGGGTTCCTTTCTGTTGAGGGCGCTGCAGCTACTCAACAGGCAGGCTTCACCTGGAGGGGGAGGTCCTCACTCGGGCACACCACCTGCTGCTTGTCGCACTGTGATTACAGGCAGCAAGGACACAAACTGACAAGTGGTGCTCCAATTGGCACGGATTCCTTGGTCCAAAGCACTCCACACGTGCTTCTTGTGGGGCTTGATGCACTGCCTACACACAGATGAGGCAGAGGAGTGCCCGCCACGCGATGTCCTCTGGATGTTCCTTTGAGGCAGGGAAAGTGCTCCTCCCGCATTTTCTCAATCTGCCCAGTTGCAGGGATTAACAAAGTTCCTGAATCAAGTGCTCTTCACACTCTGATTGCAGGGACATTGAGCCAGTTAGTTTGCAATGAACAAGTGGACCATACAGCGCTCCCCATGCGCTGAATAAGTAAAATCATAAAGTGCTCACCATCTGCTAATTTCTCACAACCACAGGACAGGCCACCAACCCCTGGGAGATCACTGGGGGCACCAAGCAAGGATAGATGCAGCAAGCCAGCACACAGAGTCCTTGTAGGGAAGCAGGCAGTCCTTCTTGCAGCCCAGCAGGCCACAGGTCAGCACAACAGATAAGGGAGTTCAATGGCTGGTCCTCCTGGCAGCATAACCGTTCCTTCTGGCCAGGTGCAGTCTGTAGAGCCAGCAGCAGCTGGTTACAGGTCTAACGCAGTGTCTCTCCAATATAGGGGCACAGCCCCTGTACTTATCCTCCAGAAGTCTTTGTTCTGGGGACACTTCAAACAATTTTTAGAAGTGCACACCACCCCCATTCAATCCCCAGCCCTACAGGGGGGTGGAGAAAGCATTGTGAAAGGTAGGCACAGCCCTATTCAGGTGCAGGTGACAACTCTTCCCACCACTCTAAATGCAGACCAGGCCTATTCAGCCCACTATGAGTCACCCAGGAAAAGCAGGACACACCTCAACACCCCTTGTGACTGTCTACAGTGAATGCACATCCCCAGCCCCTGTCACTCCAAAACCAGACAGTGAATACACAGCCAGGCAGGGCACAAAGAGTCATAACCTCACAGAAATGCCCACTTCTAAAAGTGGCATTTCTAAAATAGTAATTGCAAATCTACTTTCACCAATAAGCAAGATTTATCACTACTATTCTAAACATACCAAACATGGCCATGCTACCCCTTCATATCAGAAATTACCACTGAAGCACATATCAGGCAATTCCCAACGCAAACGTATGAGAAGACCGCCTCACAGCAGTGAGAAACCAAATAGGCTTTTTGTCACTACCAGGACATGCCACACAGCTAAGGCAAATGTCCTACCTTTTACCTACACAGCACCCTGCCTATAGGGCAACCTAGGGCCTGCCTTAGGGGTGACTTATATGTAGTAAAAGGGGAGTTTCAGACGTGGCAAACACTTTAAATGCCACGTCACTGCAGCAGTAAACTGCGCGTGCAGGCCTTGCAGCGCCAGAAGCCGGAGACAGGTTTGAAAGGCTACTTCAGTGGGTGGCTCAAGCAGCGCTGCAGGCCCCCTAGTAGCATTTAATTTACAGGCTTATGGGATACCACTGTACAAGGGACTTACAGTAAATTAAATATGACAAACCGGTGTAGACCAATCTTACCAAGTTTACAACAGAGAGCACATGCACTTTAGCACTGTTCAGCGGTGGTAAAGAGCCCAGAGTCATAAAACCAACACAAATAGGGCAGAAAAAATACAAGAGGAAGGTAAAAGGTTTGGGGATAACTCTGCAAAAAGGCCAGTTCCAACACTGTATAATAAAAAAACAAATGTATATACTGATTATTAATGTGGCGCACATCTCAAATGGAATTACATCATATTGCTAAAATAATGAGTGTCGATATTATCCCACTCACTGGGACACAATGTAGCGACCTCAGAAGGATGAAAGAAGAGTCCGCTCCACGGGCACTGGATCATGTAAATTGCAGTTCACGCTCCTTTCTCTCCAAGGGGACAGTTCCCACCGAGCTTTTCTGTCATTGCTCTTGAAAACCTGACATTAGGGATTACACCTGCATATTTCTAACACACCATGTTTTGGTTGAGGTGCGATCCATGCCTTTAAAGGCACCCGAACTATCTACCCGGGTTTACCATGACGAACGAGGGCGGTGCGCGTGCCCACCAGACCTTGAGGCAACAGAGATGCCTTTCATGCGACCTCCAATGTGGCTGAAATTGATTAAAAAAAAGTTTTTGTACAGTATTCCGGAAATGCATTGAAGGCACATGTTTGATGATGCTTTTGTAAACATTTAGGATATAACCATATACTGCGGGCACCCGACCTTCAAAGGCGTTCTCTCCGTAATGTCACCTATACAGGTAGAGCCAAAAAGCACTCTGAAACTGGTCAAACCTGCTTCCTGTTTATACAGTTGGTAGAAGGAAGTCCCCTCTCGCTGATCTGGGCACGGGTTCTGAGAGTGAGCTGGCATGGCCTTGTGGCTAAGAAGAGAGGGGAGCACAGACTGTGCCAATCTGTCAAGTGCGTGTCTGTGTGGGAGGCTGTGCGGGAGGTGGTGCAAGAGACCTCGGTATAACTAATTTTTTTCTTCAATTAGATTTTATTTCGTATCCATCTCTTAGCCCATCGCCTCACATTGAATTATCATCTGGCACAGCAGAGAGAAAATCAATGAACAAGCACTGGCAAAGACAATAGGTTTTGCGTATGCAAAATCTGTTGGATTTGTTAATGTGTTTTTACACGTTGCACAGCAGTTGAGCTGCTGCGCAATATTTTAAAAACCACTGACACAGCCAGCATTGTCCACGTCAAAGTTTTTTTTTTTTTTTTTTTTACTTTAAGCCATGTTGCACAGCAGCTCCCCTGGTGTGAAACATGTAAAAAGACATTGACAAAGCCAATAGAATATTCATAGGCAAAACCTGTTTGCTTTGCCAATGCTTGTTATTTCAGTCTTTATTGTTTATTTATGCTGCTCTGTCCTTAATTGCCTTTTTCTTTAATTTTCCATATAATTCTTACTGTGTGTTATGCGTTGTTTCTTTCTTTGGCCTGTTTGCATGTTCTTTAGTTCTTTGTTGTGCATATTGTGTTTTCTCTGGTCTTCTTTTTCGCCAGCTTGTTTTTCTCACTTGTGCTTTATACATTTGTTATAGTCTTTCTCACTCTTTTTTTTATTTTTTTATTTTTCTTCCATGATCTTTGTTATATTAAATGTATTTGTAAATTGCAGTTTTCACTGCTGCAATGGCTTCTAGGTGGAAAATAGATAATCCAATCTACCAGTAGACTGAACAGGGAGGGTGGCTAAACCTTTGACATGTTTTCAGACCTCGAAGAAAGGTTACATGATGCATCAAAATGGAAGCAGCAGAGAGTTATAAATATGTGCCACAAGCATAGAAAGACCGGTTCACTGTTTTTGCTCGTGTTAAAATGGGGAATGACCAAGGTTAGTTTTCCCACTGATCACAAAGGTGGAGTTTACGATTACAATACTCATTTTGTGCACAGAAATCAAGGTCCTTGATTAGTATAGAGCTGTGTAACTTATGCAGTATTTAAATTCGTGATTCCTTTCAACCGTAAGCCTGGGTAGCTGTGCCGCATTTTGGAGCCTTTGAATTTTTTTAAACAGTTAGGGCTTCCTAGATAGACAGTATTTGACACATCTAGGCTTGACGGTACTATCACTGGTGTTGTTTGTACCTGATTTTGGACAGTCTGGTGCATAAACTTCCCAAGAGTACGAAGATGGTATAAATTGGTGCTAATCACGCTGGAAATTTGTGTACACAAGGACTGCTCAGCATCTCATATCACTCTGACCTTTTACCTTATACATATGAGGGGAGTTGGACCTTGCTCCCTGTCCTAATTGATCTGACTATAGAAAAGCAGGACTCTCCAACCATCATAATCTGTGTTGTGTTGATGAAGTTTCAGATAGTTGGCCTTATCCACTTGCATATGGCACTAGACAAGATGAAAAGTGTGCAACTTATTCTTCTTATTTATGGGTATGTAGGTAGGTGTTATGTATTTGTAGAGTGCTAACCTAGTTGGAGAGCAACTGAGTGCTGAAGAGGGGTCATGACACTGGGGGGAAGTGCAGAGTAGACTGGCAGGTATGGGGGGGGGTAGGGGTCCTGAAAAAGGTATCTTTAGTTTTTTTCTGAATTTTAGTAGAGTTGGTGCTGAACTGATGCCGATAGGGATGCTGTTCCTGGGAACAGGAATGGAGAAGGCTCACTTTCTGTTTTTTGACTTCTTGCATTGTTTTGTCTCCAGTCTGGCAATATCCAGGCTCCTGGTGTGGTGTTGTCCCCTAGATGTGGATATCTTGTTAACCTGGATAGCGGTGGTGTTTATAAGTGATGCAGTTGGTCTTAAAGATGATCAGGGCTGGAAGGGAAAGCCTATGAAAGGGGTGATGGTGTTGGTTTTCTTTGAACCCTTGATGAATGTCACTTCCTGTAGGATTTCTGTAAAGGGTGCTAGGGTAGTGTAGTACATAAGTCTTAAGCCTTAGCTCTAGCGTGGTGGAATGCCTTTACTGTACTCTTAGAATGCTCTTATGTTCTGTTCTATGTGTGCGCTCAAGTTAGGGTTCTATTCCACGGCAGTTGCTTGTAGCCTCCGTGGTGTAGAGTCCGCTCTTGTCTCTTCCTATCTACTCGAATAAAAGACTACATAAACTACTTGCTGTTATCAATCTGTGATATATTTACTACAGGTAGTATTGGGAAACGCTGAGCTGGGCTTTGCCTCCATCCAGATGGAAGAGGACTAAGGCTTAGACAATGGTTCTGAAGTAGTGTTCCTGGAGAAACAGCTTTTTTTCTTCAAGAGGGAGAGTTTGAACTAAGCAGTCTTGGACTACCTGGCAATATATTGTTTGAATGAAAGGTCTTAGTTGAGTGTGAATCCCGTGGATTATTTATGGCCTTTGTAGAGCCAGGCATGCATCTGGGTTGTTTGATGATGTTGGCAAACAGCAGGAATTCAGTCTTTATGGGGTATAGATTCAGGAAGTTAGTTGACATCCAACATTGTATGAGTTTGATGGAGGATTTGAGTCTCTGTGATTAGGCAAGGATATTGTTATGTAGAGTTGAGTGGCATCTGCATATTAATAGATCTTGATGCTGCTGTCTGCAAGAATGGATCTGAGGGGTTCCATGTGCAGGTTAAAATGATAGGCAAGAGCATGGGAGCCCTGAGGTGCTCCGCAGGAGACTGGGAGTGTCTGTGATCTTGTGGAACCTATTTGCATAAATTGATGCCGGTTGGAGAGGTAGGATATGAACTATTTCAAGACAGTGTCTCAAAATACCATGCAAGTTTTCAGGATGTTGATCAGAGCTGGGGGGGTCAGCTGTTTTGAAAGCTGCAGTGATGGAAATGGTATTGATGTTGGATCTACTTTTGTTGATCTTCCTGTGAAGAGGAGGTTGGTGGTGTTGCATATGTCAACTTGAGCAATATCGGTGACTTCTTGAAAAGGATTGGTGCAGTGTTTGAAAACCTTGAAACAGGCATTGCTTCTGCGGTTTCCTCACTGATGCTGGTCTTGTAGTAAGAGACTTTAGCTGTGATGATGAGGGCTCAGCAATTAGAACAGGGTGTTTTGAGTAGGGTAATGTAATTCAGGAGTTTTAATTGTCTCCATTTCTTTTTTCTGTTTTCATATTGTATGTTCATTTTACTGAGCTCTTGAGTGTACCACAGTGCTGAGAGCTTAAACTTGGTTGATTGAGTTTTCATAGTGGTGTTCTATATCTGTTGAGAAGAGAAATTAAATCTGTTGTGGGCTGGAAATGTTTCTTCTTGGATTTTTTCCAGATGAATGTCTTTGATGGAGCGAAAGGATATTTTTCCTTTTTTCAGTTGTCCTTGATTCTGAGGTGTAGTATATACAAAGGTGAAGGGGATGTTGAAATAGTTGATCAAATCCAGGGGAATATATTTATCTGGTAGGGGATGCGGGTAGGATGAGTTTGATTGTGTTGTATTTGGAGTGGTTTGAGATACTGATGAGTTGTTTTATTTCCAGTCTGTTGAGAAGTATATCAAATGTTTCCTTCATGCAATTCATGTTGCAGCAGAGGAGAAGTCTCAGAAGAATGTGTTGGATGGAAACATTGTTGCTGAGACCTGAGATTTCTTTTCTGCAGAGCCTGTTTGGTCTGTGTAGTCTGTAGATCAGATGAAAATGCAATGCTTTGGAGGTTGAAAGAAGGAAGTGGTGGGATTGGATCTCGAAGGACTTGGGTGTGTAGAGTTGTTAAATGTGCAGGACCAAGATATCCTGTGTATGACTACTAGTACCCCTCCTGTTTGAGGGTTTAGTCTATGCATTGGATGCCATTGCCATCAGGGATAAATATGTCCAGGATGTCTGTGGTAGAAGGTATGAAGTAGGTTTAAATGATGGAGTGCATCTAGGTTGTGTTGGCAATGTCGGGAGCGTGTATGACTGCAGAGTGTGCATTGATGAATATCGGTTGAGTGTATTTTGTTGTGAGAGGGGTGTGAGTTCTAGTGAGTTGTATGTTAATTAGGTTAGAGTGGTTGGATGTGCGAATGAGGTGAATGTGTTTTGCCTGGTCTAGGTGTGAATGTGGGAATGGTGTGAAATGTGATGTTTGCAAGGCACATATTGTAGCTGGTATACCTGAAGCAGGGATTCTGGTTCTAGGCCCTAGATAAGACCGAAGTACTGATCTTCAGAAAAAACACATCCATATGGACCACAGCTGGTGGCCAGCAGAACTCGGACTGACACCCATGCCAACAGACCATGCACACAACTTAGGCATCATCCTCGACAGTGAACTGACCATGAAACGACAAGTCAACGTGGTCACCTCCTTCGGCTTTTCACCCTTCGCATGCTCCGCAGAATCTTCAGATGGATCCCAGTCAACACCAGAAAGACCGTCACTCAGGCCTTCGTTACCAGTCGCCTCGACTACGGCAACGCACCCTACACCGACATATCAACCCAGCTCCTCAGAAGACTCCAGACCATACAGAACGCTGCAACCAGACTCATCCTGGACCTCCCCAAATGGACCCACATCACCCCCCACCTCAGAAACCTCCACTGGCTCCCCATCCAGACGAGATGCCAGTTCAATATCCTCACACATGCCTACAAAGCCCTGCACGATCAAGGACCGGCCAACATCAACCACCGACTTAACTTCCATCTACCGGCAAGACACCTGCGCTCCCCTTCACTACCCCTTGCGCACCCCCCCTCATCCGTCGCAGCAGGGGCCACTCCTCCTACATTGCTGGCAAGACCCTGAATGGCCTGCCCCTCCACCTTCGAACAGCACCCTCCCTGGCAGACTTCAGAAAGAAACTCAAGACCTAGCTATTCGACGGAGACTACGCACCCCAGAGCCCAAATACCCCTAGTGGTGACAGTGTTGTGCTCTACAAATGCTGATTGATTTCCTAATAGGGCCAAATAGGCCCCATAGACAAGATCGTCATCTTGTCAGTGTCCGCCCTTGGCTGGGAGTGCCCTGGCGATGGCAAGCCCTGAAGAGTTGCCTTCAGTAGAGGAGGAAGCAAGAAATGAAAGATAGAAGCTAGTGATGTCACTTCCTGCAGAGATGGATGCTGGGAGATAGTTGTATCACTTTATATAGAGATGGATGCTGGGAAATGCAGTGATATCACTTCCTGTAGTGAAGGATGTTGGAAAATCCAAAGATTGCTTCCTTTTGAAATGGATGCTGGAAAATGAGGTTCACTTGCCTGACTTCCCTTAAAAAATGGTTTTGGCAGGAAAGCAGTGATGCCACTTTCTTAAGAGATGAATGTGGAGAAATCCGGAGATGGCTATTTTTTTTAGAAAGATGCCGGTAAATGCCGGAAATGTAAATATTTATCATCTGCTTAGTGCCATCAGCATAGGTATAATAATAGGCAAGTGTGCAAAGGAGAAAGGAGTTATTCTAATCTTGGGAACCTGCATATATACTGCAGCCCTTCTTAGTATCTCTAGCAGGGTGGCATGGTGACAGTGTTGAATGTGCTGAACAAATCAAGCAGACTGTGTCCCAACACCACTGCCTTATACCTCCAGTGTTAGGTCTCCAGGGATTGCAAGAATCCTGGATTTGTGACCGTTCCAAGTTGAAACCTTTTGTGGGCATCATCCTGAAGATTGTTTTCCTTACTATATATCTGACATTATCGCTCAACAATCTGTTTCAAAACGTTTACTTGCTGGGAAAATTTAACCAGATCTATGGTTGGACAGATGCTGAAGGCCTCTTTGCTGCCTTTTTAATAGCAGAGTAATATCAGCTTTTTTCCTACTGGTGGGCAGTACCAGTCAATGATGAATTGTTCTGTGTGTTGCACAAGATGTTGAGGACACAGGGTCTGGAAAGACAAGCTTTGCATATACTTAGATGGTAGATGTCTTTTGGCAAGCCGTGGTTTAACTTCTGCAGATTAAAGCTGCAAAGCTTCCTGGATCAATCTCGCCATTTGGATTTAAATACCTTCTCGATGTGTTTTGTTTTGGGGTTTGTATGTAACCCCTAATGTGGAATGACTGTGACTATTATCTGATCGATTCAATTGTTTATGCAAAAAAGGGTCAAATGAGCAGGAATGGCATTTTCTGTGGCATCAATTATGTGCAGATCTTCTAAAATGAGTCCGAATTCTTGCTGTGGGTTGAAAGAAGCAAACTCTCTGGGGGCATCTCAGTGGCAGGTGCTTTGAGTTTCTTCATTCCCTTTCAGCATCGTCCAGTTTTTCACCGCGATGTGTTTAAGTTGGACTGTTTAAAAAGAATTTGACTATAAACCTTTTGTTCAATGACTTGAAGTAAGGACAGATGTCGAGGAGCACCTGACTCTGCTCCAAGTCTCCCTGGAGTATATGTAACTCAAGCGTTCTCCATTTTCTTTTTGAGACTCCTAGTGTGCAGGGGATCTTTTTGCTGATCAAAAAACCGTAGTTAAAATCTTATCAGGCTACGGTCTTACCACGTTAGCGACACTGGACAATTTGTTGCACCATCACGATCTACTCGATGGAATATTGGAGCCTGCCCTGTTGGTGGCTCTGTGAGTTTACTGATAATGATGCCAGTTTTGTATGTTTTCCAAATATTTGCTGACCTTCCTCAGCTCACCAAGATCAATATAAATCTTGAAATCCTGAATAAAGAAAATGCGACTGTGCTCTGGAAATAGTTCTTACCTTAGGCACACCTTTGGTACGCCACCAACGCCAATGAGTGGTTTGCTTGTCCATGTGATGATCAGCCCCAAAAAGAAGACTTGATTGTTGAGCTCCTTCTAGAGAATTGAGGAGGAAAAGGTGAAGTGTAAGTGGATGAGCACAAAACATAAGATATATTCCCTATGATGATGATGGTGGGTAGTATTATAGAGCGTGATTGATACCTAAAAGACTTCCTAGCGCTAAAGACACAACCTGAAAGTAGAGGAATACTACTGCTGAGAGGCACGGATATCCACGGTGAAGAGAAGGAGCAACCACCTTGCCTGGGGTGGTTTTATATGTGAAACAGTAAGTTTAATGCTGAAGGCTGAGTGAAACAGTCGGTTGGGGTGGGAGGGGTGAGCTAGGAATAAGAGTTGTGTGAACTTTTTCCAGAGCTATATAGGCCCAGCATTATGGGTTGCTTAAATCAAACCTTGCTAATCAAACCAGTGTAGACTGGACAAATGGGAAGAAACGCCAACATGGGATGGCAAGTTCAGAAGTAATCATGCCACAAAGTTTTGCACTATTGGAAGATGTTGCACCAAACATTACGGGGCACCTGGGTAGAGGGAGAATCTGGAACAGATGAGGACTTTTAATACCAGTTTTATTGGATGCTTTAGGAAGCAAAGGGAATTGTTCCACCGCATTCTTAAAATTTTGACTGTGCGCAGTAAAAGTGAGCCACTGTCTTTCAACTTCTTTCTATCTGTTTCAATCTGTCTTTCTCAATAGAGGAAGGGCCTCAAACAGAGTTTTAGCACAACTATTATTCAGAAGTTTTCTGCCCTTTACGTATGTAGATGGAAGTTAAATTGCACAAACCTAACTGAGGGGCAGTGCAGTGCTACACAGGTTCCAAGGCAAAGACACAGCCATTGTGTGATATGAGGCGTAGCTGGTTTCTGAGAGTAAAAGTGGACTGATACTGCATCATGATGTAGTGTGTCTTCAGTGCTTTCCTAAATTGTAAGCAAGGCTGGGGCTGCCCCGATAGATGCGGATATCATTGTAGAACCTGGGCAAATACATGGAGAAGGCCTGCTGCCTTCTGTGCTCTTTCATTCTCATGGTATGGCTTGTATTACAGGCAGCAGTGGTCTTGAGCTGTTTATCAAGGCTCAAGGACAGTTACCTACACACAAGTTCCTGATTGTGTGAGTGGTATAGAGAATGTCACATGAGACAAGGGAGATTCCGGATTAGAGGGACCTTAAACCCCAAGGTCTGTGGACTCTTATAAAAGTATAATTCCCTTTTTGGTTCATACGTTTTATTAAAAATCAGAAATTCAAAGCAAGGCATGGCTCAAATAATCCAGGCAAATAAACAGACCACAAAATATTGCCCATTGTATTGATATCTTAATTCATACATAATCCAGCGCATCAAGCGCTTCAATGATAAGACTGAAGTGGGGGGAATGGGTGAAGGAAAAGGGGGAAAAGAAAAAGGAAGCAGATTCTAGAACATACCGAGATTTGAAATAAGGGCAAGTCCCCCCATAATTCCAGCTCAATAGCCCAATAAATGTAGGAACTACTTTTTCCTGTATTTCCCCAAGGTGTTCCACGCTTCATTTCTACGGGCTCATGTTTGCCTTGATTCACATATCATTTACCCATGTTCCTTGCTCCTTGCCTCCAAAAAGCCTTACGCTGCCTCCACCTGGGTGAACACGTGACATCTACCTCGTGCGACACTCTCACCTTTGTAGGACGCCGTAAGCACATCTCCAATCCCAATGTCAGCAGTTCTTTCTTAATGACTTGCAGCTTTTGGTACATATTCTCTGCCGACCTTCTGCAGTCTGAAAAAATCAGAACAAGCTTCCATTGATGCCAACCCTTAAAAACAATTGGATGTTGCTCTCAAAATACACTTGCTGTTTTTCACAGTCTCTAATTCCACTGTGTTGTTACCTCTGGAGACCCTGCAGCTGCGTTTACTCTTTGTGGGCATCCGACAAACTTTTTGCACAAGAACTCTTAGGAAATCGTCCACAGAGAGGACCTCTGAACTTAAAAACCTCTGGATCTTTGTAACCTAGTATTCCTCTCCTGAAGAGCACTTTAATACCCACAATAGGCTATGTTGGCTGCAGGAGACTGATCGTCTACCCATTCGACCTATGACTCCATATGGAGCAATGCATTCTTTGAAATATCGCTTCTTTCTGTTCCACCACAGAAGTCTCTAATTAGGCATCTTTGTAACATTTTCCTGAACGTCCCTCTCTGTTTTTGTAATCGCTGACCCAGCAAGACCAAGGAGGCTTCTATTGATGTCAGTTTCTCTTTAATGTCTTTGGAAGTTCACTGCAAGTCTCTCAAGGCTGATAAAATCAATGCTTCACCCTGAGATTGCCCAGCTCTACTTTCTTTGTGTGTCGGCCATCTTGTTATCTCCCTGGTGGAAGGACTGTCTAAGAGAGAACAAATCAGATTTCTCCCTCTTGCGTTCAGCCTTGTATATATTTTGGCGTCTTATTGTAAAAAAAATCCTATTGTCTCCCCTGTAGTGCTAGAGTGCAGGCAAGGTTACAGAGTTCTGTATCTGAGAGACCTATTATATCCATATTAGTGCCCATGACCAGCAATCATGTGTTGGTGGTTGTTCCACCAGGATTCTTGGCTCAGGCTGTCTTGAGCTCCATTGGCATCACTCGTCCATTCTCCTTAAGCCTGTGCCTAAGCCCTTTTCCTGTGGAAAAGGCATGCCGGTGTGTTCCCAGTAAAACCAGCAGGACACCAATTTGACAATGTGGATCACTCTCCTGGTCAGTAGGGATTCAGTAGGACCCTGTCACAGGCAGACCAACATGGTCCCACATTCCAACTGAAGCACCCAAGAGTGCAGCCGCCATCGTGAAAGAAGCGCCAGTTACTTGCCCTGGTCATTGCAAGTAGGAGAGAGCCAAAAGGGTCGATAGCGGCATGCCTGAAGGTACCTCTGGGTTCTATACACAGCAGAGCCATCACCTGACATTTTCTAGCTGCTTCCAGGTTCCCGGGATTGAGGAAGTATGCAGGAGCTCCGAGGCACAGCTAGCTCCATTCCCTCGCTGTAAACATTTTAACTCCGAAATTTTCCAAATGCTGCTACCTCCCTGTAGATTGATTGGTATTTCAGTGGTGTAGCTAGAGCTTTTGCCACCCGGGGCAGTCCATGAGCTTGCCGCACAGTGATGGCCGGTGCCGGTGAGAGTGCGGAGGAGTGCGGGGGTGGAGAGTTGACAGATGATGACCAGGGAAAATGAAATAAAAACAAAAGAAAACCTCTTACCTTATGCTCGCCGAAATTGCTCACCTCATGTGTAGTGCCGCCACCCCCCAAAAAGTGCTGCCCGGCGCGGAACCCACCCAGCTACACCACTATAGCATTTTCAGATCTGGGCAGGCCTAGTTTTATGTCAATTCAAATCTAGGCAATAAAGTAGGGAACCACCACTTGGGGATGCCAGTTTTGAAGGTTGAAGAGGGTGAGATGGGACAAAGATCTGGATAGAACGGATTCCAGTGATATGGGCCGAGTAGATGAAAAGAACAGAACTGTGATGCAGAACAAGAAGTTTTAGGAGAAAGAGGGGATTATATTAACTGAGCGCAGGTTGTATAGAGGCACATGGTGGGTAAAGTATGAGGTGGGCAGTTAAGGGATAGCCCATCAAGGGCTTTGGAGGCAAGGGCCAGGAGTTTGGATGTCAGTTGTTTTTTTTGTTGTATTTTTTTTTTTGTTGCTGAAACCTAACCAATATGGTGATGATAGTAAGAGGGGGAGATGGGCCTGAGCAGATCACAAAATGGGCTTGGTGGCAATGTTTAGAACCTTGTCAATGGGTCACAATGGTTGTAGTAATCTTATTATCAAGACAAATGAGGATGTAAATATTTTAGCCTTGTGGAAGGGAATATTGAGACACATTTTCTGAATTGTGAGCAGTTGGTGTTTAATAGCAGTAGCTTTTTTTAATGATGAAAGATCTCAGTCTCACAGTTGAATTGAACTGCACATTAAGGTTTCTGGCCAACAGTGTTTTGATAAGTGTCAGCAGGCAAACAAATATGGTCTTGAAGATAAGTGGGTGCTACTTTTGTGAGAAAATACATGATTTATATTTAGAGAAGTTTAGCAGGAGGAAACCAATTATTATCTTGTGATGGATAGCTGTGAGGCAGCCTGAATTGAACATAAGGAGTAAGAGGTGGAAATGAAAAGGCTATTTGTGTGTCGTCTGCATGAAGAAGAGAGAAACAAATCAAAGACCAGAATGTCTCCTAGTGAAGTGATACAGAGGTAAAAAAGCAGAGGACCCAGTATTGTACCTGTTGGTCTCAACAGGCAGGGGCTAATTTGAATAGTAATGAACATCATTAGGCCGAGTATGATCGATCCGAAGGTTATGATATGACCCAGATATGATAAGGTGAAAAATCAGTAAAAGAAGCTATTGAAATAGCCAAAACAGTTGAAGAGTCAAAGGCCTGTAAGAAGGCGATAGAGTTTAAAGACAACAGAAGAGATTAAAGGTTTGTTGCCACCAATGCAAATGGGTCTGAAATAGAAAAGACACTTGAGAAATGTTAACATTGTGAATATGAGATGGAAGGGTTGGAAATGGAAAAGGAAATATCTGGTGGGATGGAATGGTGCTGGGCAAGGGATTCTCTTCAAACAAGCCTTGCTATAGATGTGGGAGATTTTTTCTGTAGTGAAGATTTTAAATGTACTGCATTAGACAAAGATTATAGGAGATGTGGTAAGAAAAAGCAATTTGCCTGAGTCTTTAAAAATAATCAATAGGGAATATAGCTTCAATTGGGCAGGATTTCCTTTGAGAGAGTATTAAGTGTGGGATCATAGGAGTATGGTGGAGGAAGGACCTGCCGAAACAAGGAAAAGGTCACTATACATGACAGGAAAGTAAACCCCATGGTAGACTCTGGATCCATGTTCTCTATTGTACTGGAGGAGTTATGGGAAACAAACTTTGGGAAAGGTGACTTTAGAGTCCAAATACATAAATCCCACTGGTTTAAAAAAAAAAGTGCAATTGATGTATTGGGATATATGTGGACAGAAATAAGTTTCAGATGAAGGCAAATGCATAGAAAGTTGTACGTGGCCAACGTAGGTCCTCTGATATTAGAGTGGGTACACAAATTTGATCTGCACATCATTATAAACTCAAGAACACAGGATCAAGTTGTGGTTTTGGGGGAAACGATGTGAAGGAAATTGTAGATAAGAGGGGTGTGTTCATCACATTGTTCTTAAAGAAGGGTTTCAACCAGTGAGACACAAAGTCAGAAGAATTCCTATAGTGATCAGAGAAGACGTAAAAGATATGCTGAAAGAAATTGTGCTTGAGGGTGGTGTCAAGCATGTTGAGTCAATGCAATTGGTTTCTCCTGTGATGATCACAAAAACAGATTGCTGGTTAAGGTTTTGCGTGGATCTTAGAAGCTTAAATTAGAATATTTTAATTGACAGCTTTCCTCTCCCAAACATAGAGGAGATGGTGTTGATGTTAAATGAAGTGAGGTATGTCTTGAAGCTTGATCTCAGGAATGCATGCCATCAAATTAAAGTGTATCCTGAGTCAAAATCTTTAACTGCCCTCAAAACACCTTAGGGTGTGTTTCAAATTAAACGGCTACTTTTTGGTCTTGCCCCTGCAGAAAGTATTTTTTTAAAGAAGGATGACAGACCTATTTAAAAATCAAGTTGTGTATTTCCAGGGTAATATTTTGGTGTTTGTGAATATCGTGGAAGAACACAATTTAGCTTTGAAACAGGTTTTTTGTAAGTTGGGAAAAGCAGACGTGACTCTGAAAAAAGAAAAATGTCAATTTCTTCAAGAAAAGATAGAATATTTGGGGTTTACAGCTTGTGTCCAAGGGGTTAAATCAAAGAATGACTTAGTTCAAGCCATCAAGAAAGACTTCGACCCACTGGAAAAAGATGAATTAAGGTCTTCTATGGCATTGGAGGAATATAATGCCAAATTTGTGAGACATTTTGCAGGCAAGACAGAGCCAGTATGATCAGTGTTGCAAAGGGGGCGATCTTTTCTTAGGTTTAGCAATCAAGATCTAGCATTTGGGAAAGTGAAAGCAGATATTGCACATGCTAATATGATGAACACCTTTTGACATCAAATGCAAGACCAATATCACAGTAGATTGCAGCGATATACGAATTGGGGTAGTACTTGCCCAAGTCCAGAAAGAATTCGAAACAAACGGTGGCCTTTACATCTCAATGGTCAATGTAGTTAAGTAGGATCTGCTTCTTATGGTTACCCCCACTTTTTGCTAAATGTGATACTGTTTTTGATTAGTCTGACTGGGATCCTGCTAATCAGGACCCCAGTCTATCTGCTTTCCCCATACACTGTAATGTTATGTACTTTAGTACACTCCAGATTGGATACTGGGGTACCTTGGTCAGTCCCTAGTATATGGTACCCATGTACCCAGGGCATTGGTACGACAGAGGCCTCCCATGGGCTGAAGCATGTATTATGCCAACCATGAGAGGCCATGCAAAATGGAACCTACAGGCCTGTCATTGCAGCCTGTGTAAGTTGGTGCATGCACCACTTACTTAAGATATAGATTTACTATATCTAAGGGTCACTGCACTTAAAACCTATAAGTCACCCCTATAGCAGGCCTTAACAATCCTGAAGGCAGGTGGCTTGGTTCTAAGTGAGAGGGTGCCACTGCATGAGCAGGACACCTCTGCAGCCTATGGAGTCCAATCTCCCGGGTTGTCAGTGCATCAGCCATTTACGACCTATAGAGGGGCATTATGCGACCGCGTGATGACCAACTCTAAAACGGCTGAAAGTAACCCAATCGTGTTTGGTGTCAAACATTGTGGAATAATACCCCCACACCGGTAACTGGTGTGGGGGTGTGATTCCACCTCTCAGAAACGAGCTTTGTGAGGTCCCTGGTATTCCCGGTACTTGCCTTCTAGTCCCGGGCAGCACAAAATGGTTGCTGCCGACCAGAGACACATTTCTGCCCTCCTGCTGCTGAGCCAAGCTCGAGCAGGGGAAGGCAGAACAATAGGCATCCGGTCACAGGGAGGTGTGACCACCTCCCAGACAGGATTTAGTGTATTAGGCCTGGGTGGGTGCGCTTGCCAGCGACCGAAAGCCTGCATGAGGGGCACATTTGGTGTCCCTGTGCATAGTCCAGTTCAAACCAGTCCTGGGAGCTGTTAGCTCCTGCTCTGGTGCGAAACTGGACAAAGGACATGGGAGTAACCTCCCCACTGTCCAGACCCTCACCTGGGAGGGTCCCCTGAATCTGTCCAACCCTCTCCCGTGGGTACAAAAGGGCTTACCTGGCTGTAGGACCATAGATTCGACGTGGACAAGATTCTGAACCAGAAACCACTGAACTTCGACTGCCTGGACACTCTGGACTTTGCTGGACTTCGTTTGGGCCTGACTTTGTCTCCCTCTCAGTCTGAAACATCGTCTGTGCCCGTGCACCATACAGGCTCCGTGCAGGACCTGTGGAGCATCAAGGACGACCAAAGATATCTCCCTTGGAGTGAAGAAGTCACGCCCCTGCATCCGCAGGCACCACATCACGACTGACCGGTCTGCTGCTCCTGAGCTCCTACGGACTCCGAAGGCTCCAGCAACACAGGAGGTGGGTTCCTACGTCCCTCGAGGTCTGAGCTGCTCTCTCACCAAGTTTGAGGCCAGAATCCCTTGTGGGGGCTGCAATACCCATACCCCTCTGCACCGCGTCATTTGCAAGTGCATATGCTTGTTGTCGTTTCCCGAGCAAGTGCATTGGGCTCTTAGTAGCCCCAACCTCTGGCATAATTTCCTACAAAGAACTCTGGCCTCCTCACACCGAGTGCTCCATGGGCTGTTGCTTTGTGAAATCACTTGAGGTCCCCTCGCAACTCCTGTGCCTCCGGCCAGTGGGTCCACTTGAGGGTCAACTTTGCTTTCCTTGGGCTCCCCTGGTTGCGCCAGGCCTGCCCTGACCCCTGTGTTTGGTGAGTCTCCTGGACCTTGCTGGTCCGAACCGCAACCTTTCTTGTCCTTCTGCGTGGGTTGCCGTTGCCAAGGCTTGTTGGTGCTCCAGCCAGACACCAACCCCTCAGTACTCGGCATCTTTCGTGGGGCAGCTCGCATCCGGCTCCTGGTCTTCCTCAACGTCTTCTGGTCCCGGTGGCGGCAGAGTCAAGAATCCCCTCAACGCACCTGAAGCACCCGACATCGGTGGGCATTAGTCTACCGAGCCCCTGGTCACTCCTGAGTGACCCAGACTCTGTCCCCTCTGCTTTCAGGTAGTCTTCAACAAGAATCCACCTTTGGATTCCATCTGACTTTTTTCTTCCTTCCAGCAGCAGAGGCTCTTCTTCAAAGTCCTCCATTGGGTTCGACGGCGTTTTCCGATGCCACTTCAGACCTATGCACCCGGCTTCCCTGGGATAGGTAACTCTGGTACTTTGTTATCCACGGGTGGGGTGGCTCTCCAACCTCCTAACTTCCACGGGGTTTCTTCGAAGTCCACTGGGAAGGGTCCTTAAACTTCACAACTCCAACCGCGACTCTCCCCTAGAATTGTACGGAGCACGCGGTCGTGTTCCCACACTGCACCCGTCCTCCGGGGGGTTCCTACTTACTCACCTTGGGTGGTTCCTTGGGGTCCCAGCCATTGTACATCATCTAGACACTGTCTTGACTCGAGTCGTGGTTCTTACACCACTATTTTGGTATATGGTTTGGTCTCCCCCTGGAGCCCACTGTCTTCGTGTAGAAGGTACTTTGTTGTACGAGAGTGTTATATTAATAAATACATATTTGTATAACTACTGTGTGGTTCTCCTTTCATTTAACCAATACTATAAGGTTGCATTCTGGTAAAACAAGCTGCTTAACATTCCTTCACGACTAAGCCTGCTCTCCACAGCTACCACTTGGATAGCTTTCTAAGGTTATCTTAGACCTCTTAAATCACCATAAGGGTTGTTTGGACTGGTACAGGGTGCCCACTTTGATTAGTGGACAGCATATACCAGGCCAACTTCTCACAGTCCACATATTCTGAAAGCAGTTATTCAGTGATAGAGAGAGAGAGATGCATTTGCTACTGCTTTGGCCATGGAATATTTCAAGGCTTGTGTGGGAAATAAATTTCATTTTGTGTACACATCACAAAACATTACTCAAGGAAATGCAGCCTGTTGCCACAAGTAACTTATCAGCATGGTTGGTTAAACTAGCTGCTAAATTACAAACATACAGGTATATTTCAGGTTGGAACAATATGCCAGCTTACTGGTTATCATAGTTACCTTTGCCTAGGTATACAGAGAATGAGATTATAGAAAATGAAGAAGTTGTAGCGTGTGGAGATGGCATTGTTTGAGTTGAAAGGTGCCATTTCAAAAGAAGACTGGCTAAATGCAATGAAATAAGACAAGGCCAAGACCATGAATATTTTGAGGTGTACCTTTGCAACGGAAGGTATTCTCCAAGTGTTAGTAACTGACAATGGGGCATACCTATCTTCAGATGAAATGACGAGACTTTTAATACAATGTGATATCAAACAATGTAGTACGCCCCTATATAACTCACAAGGAAACTGAACTGTTGAGAGGGCTAACAATTAGTGAAAGGAGTGATGGTAGTTAAGGGTAAGTTGGATGCTGGTGATAGTTTGGGCGGATTGTACATATGTCAGTGGCTACTCCGGACGCACTCCTTTCACTATGATGAGAGGAAAGGAAGGACAAACCAAATTTGTTCTGAGATGGTTAAAGAATACTTCTGTAATTGATGAAGCCATGCTGATTGCTTTGGAATTGGAAAAATGACGAAAGATGACTGAAAATTGGAGATTGGGTTAAAGTGAAGCTAAGCAGAATGAGTGGGGGAGTGTCTAAGTTCAAACGACCATATCAAGTCAGTGAGGTGTAAAGAAACCATGTCAAATTGTGAAAAGTGCATGAGAAGGAAGGGGGCATTGTATAAAAAGAATAGAAATCGCAAAGCAATAACTCCTGAATGAATGGAGGAAGAGCGTAGTGGGTCAATGTTGATGAGTGATGCTGAAATTGTAAATAGTTCAAGAGTGAGTGATGTAAAGAGGCCGAGTGTTAATGCCAGACTGAATACAGGTAATGGATCAAGAGTGTAGGATGGTGTAGTGGAAAGGTAGGAGAACAAGACTACTTGGTGTAAGGCGAGCTCCAGTCAGGCTGAATGATTCCGTATGGAAAGGAGGACTTATTGTCACTTTAGTATTGTGTTCGTGTAAAGGCTTTGATAATTTGTAGCCTGTTTATCCTTGTGCTCAATGTTCTTTTTTCACCAATGTTCAATTTTAGACTATATTTTGTTATGCACATGTTGTCATTATTACATTTTTATTGCTTTTTCATTACTCATTTTTACCAATGTTCACCTTTGATATCTTTTCATGTTATGCATTTGTGTTATCATTCCATTGTGATGTTAAAGGAAAGAGAGGGGAATTGTTAGGATGCGAGTCCTGTGCAATATTAGGTGACATCAGTAGGATGGGCTTTTTTTAACATGAATTAACATTAATAAAATGAGATTTTTAATATAAATGTTGAGTACACTGAGTCACTATTCATATCAATGTGTCTAGTATAGGTCAATACATGACCAATTAATTGCCTAGGTTTCTTTTTCTCAAATGTATTTTCCCTGCCCTAGGGTTTAGCATCCTCTGCAGGGGATCCCATTTTGTCTCAATGGATGGGCTATTGATTCCACTGAGGTCATCGGATTCAAGGCCAGAGCAGTTATCTGTTGGGTTGGCAAGGGAAGGGGCCTTCTTCACTTCTGCGGTTTAGCCCAAGAAATAAAGCTATTATCTGCGGACAGCACCTTGAGGGATGTACATTTATTACAGTTACGGATATGATTGGTTCTCCATTACAAAATCTGATATAGTAGTCCTGTGTCTCACAGTTGCTTGGTCTTCGACTAACATATGTATTCTTCTGTCAACACGGTGCTGCTGCATGCTTCATGGCTCCCGCGTCTGCATTTGTGGTTTATGGTGATAGCCTCCTTGCCCGTTTGCTTTCCCTTGTGTTCCCATGGGTTCATCCTTGTGTTTTTTTCTGGGCACCAAGGACAATGTAAATTAGTTAATTAAAAAGGAATAAAGGCTCTGCTGCAGCAATGACTGTTGGAATCCAGCTGTGGCATCTGTGCATATCTGGACGTTGGTTAAACATTGCATTTCAAAATCCAGAAGTAATATGTATTTTCGAGAATATCTACTCAACATAGCAAACTTTGTTACTTGATTATAACAGGAAAAAAACTGAACTTGGGAACGCATAATGTCCTGTATACGGTAGCCCCCCGCTGAAGACCCTTTTTGTCCATTTGGCTTCACAAAGCAGAAAATACTTGTCCGAGATGAAAATGGTGTATTTAACTATTTAAAGATGCCACTTCTGCCGCTCTATTCGTTTTGTGAGCTGTGGCATGGATGTGAAGGATGGGGAACAGATTTGAAAGCCAACGACTTGATTTTTTGGAGAAATTGTGCTTTGAGAATTGAAAATACACAGGTTTCACCCACAAGACGTGTGGGTGGGTTCCTTGAAAGACTATTGAAGAATATAACATGGGGTCATTAAGATATGGCGGCTGATGGCGACCCTCGGATGGAGTGGAACAGCTGCACGCTGATCACAGTAGATGGTAGTAAGAATCTGGATGGGAAATATTTTGACTTAAGTTTTAAATATATTACTGTTGAGAATATACCTTGAAAAACGAATGGAAATTTGAACATTTAAAGTGAGGAAAAAGCTGCAGATTTTGGATTCTTTTAACCAGTGTGAGGTTATTACTCCAATTTCTAAATTAATAACTGGGAGAATTAATGCATGGAATGGAGTTCAGAGGTTGCACTGAATTGCGATTACTGGTCTTTACTGACTTTTACTTGAATTTTGTAAAATATGTCTATGTTTGAGTTTAAACGAAGCGATCCAAGTGTTTGAAGGTTTCAGTGAGTGAGTAATATTTTTAACATGTAGCCTAATAAAGTAAAACATGTATTTATTCCACATTCCTCCTGCCCCACTGGAAAATCAAATGAATAAAACGGGGTTTTTATTTTATTTACTTTACAGAGTTTTATATAGCGCGAACTTGACCCGAATCGGGTATCAGAGCGCGGTTGTATAACTCTGTAAACTCAAAATCGAAGATTTCAATGTTAGAGGGTTTACTCAGGCTGTCATCCTTACGGGGTGGATGAAGTAAGTGCCATTAACTTAAGTAAGATTTTTTTTTTAAAACCGTTAACGCCTTGAAGCGATTCACTTCATAGATTGTGCTACAACTCAACGAATTATTAATATTATTCTCCTGCGTGTCACTTAAGCACTCTCTGGAACTGATGAATAGTTTCACCAGAAGGCCTGAAAAGGGAAAGGACATCACTGATCCGTGAAATGAGGAATTGGTGTCAGCCTGTGTTCAGAATCGGCACTTTATTCTATGAAATATTAAGCTTTGAGAAAGAATTAGTATTTGTAACCAAGCGCATTGATCCCTTACTCTCCGACTTGTGGCAAACCGCCCGTGCTGGGAGGACCCATTCCCCGAGTCCACGCGGAGCCACAAGAAGGAAGAGGCGCTCTGGGTTTGCAGCGATGCCCCTTACACTGCCCAACCATAGTGCTCCCTCGGAGTGTAAGGGTTCTCCGGGCCGAACGTGACTCAGCAACACCCACAGTAAGCACGTGCTGCACACCTGTACGTCTAACAATGGCACAGGTATGTGCACGAGTCCTCAAGTGAAACACAAATAAGAAGGCAGATAATATGTTCTGAAGTCTATACCATTCCAGGCGATAGGTTTTATTAAAGGAGGAGAGAAAAATCTCCTCTAATCCCAGCGTGAAGCTTCTGCAGAGCAGATGAAACAAACTACTGGGGAAACGGTCAAGACAGGCCCTCTGTCTGGGGAAATGCATTTGGTATGTTTAAGAGCTGGGTACGAAGGTTCCACTTCTGTATAGCACCTTATGTAATCTAGTTTAAATCTACATGTATGTACATATTCACTTAAAATGCAGTTGAAGTTATGTTAACAAATTAAAACAGAAAAAAGCTTTAAAAACCCTGTTATTGTTAGCACCGTAATCTATAACTCGCACAACAGCCATGCAAGCCATAACTTGCAAACCAAATGCAATGCTTCTAACTTCACCTACAATGTGACAGGTCACATGAAAGATCTCACAGGAGACATGACATGTGCATGGCGTTACTATTCACATTGTCAATTAGACAACTATGGAGCAGTGGCGGATGGTAATTTTTACAGGTAGGGGGTCATGCGGACCAACATGCACCTATATATACTCACTCACACCCATGCATTCCCAAATGCACACACTTGCACCCATTCACACTCACTCACATCAAATTCATACATTTATACATGCATGCACACATCAAACATTCAAAAACATAAAACTTACCTGCCCTGCACCTCCCCAAGAGGAAAGCCTCGGAGGTCCCAGGAAGGTTGGGACTGCTTCCTTCTCTCATTGGCTTACCTTGGGTCAGCCAGTGAGGGGAGGCAGCAATACCTCACTTGTCACAGAGTGGGATGGGGTCAGTGAGAGTTGCTGACCCCACCCCACTCTGTGACGAGGCGTCACTGATTGACACTTGACGCAGGGCACTTCAGGGCTTAAACCTGAAGTACCCAGGTCCGAGGCAATCAGTGACGCTCCCTTTCGTCACGAGGGGGAGAGCCTTGAGGCACTATTGCCAGGCTAAGGAGGTCATGCTCCAGGGCTGTGAAATCCTCAGCCTGGCAAAGTTCAGCTCAGGCAGCCAGGAGCCCGGGCATTTAGCACATATCTTGTTTGTTTGTTTTATAGGTATTTGTTGAGCGCGCGGCTACTCCAAGGAGTGTCCCGGCAGTGTCTTGCTCCTGGCTGCCTGACCTAAACAAGAAGCGTGTCAGGCTGAACTTTGCTCAGCCTGACATACACTCTTCTTCACAAAATAGGTGAGGGGGAGTGACCCCTTCACCAATATGGACGGGCCTAGGCTGCTATGGATGCAGTTTGATTTCTTGGGGTATGTGTTAGTTAAAGAAAATGTGCTGCTACGCCCAGTGTGGACACCCCTTGACACAGGCTGTACAGAATTAGGTAGAAAAGTAATAGGGTAGCTACCCACCATTATGTAAACTATGAAATAAACTAGCACACTCATTGGATGATGTCATCAGTGATGTCATTTGATATGCCATCAGTTATGTCATAAATGATGTCATAGAACATGCTCTGCTAACTAGAACTAGTGAATGCCTGTGTTTTTGTTTATTTCATAATGTTAATGTAGTAACTGACATATTCACCGAACTATAATGTTACTTTAACCTTTTGTTTATTCTGTGAATTTCTAAGGTTTTTATTTTTTTTTAAACAAAAAACGATATTTTTATCACACCTAACTAGAACGTTAACCTTTGTGTTTTGTTTTCAGTGAATTTCTAGTTTTTTTTACCATAAGTATTATTGTATTACCATACTTAAAGCCAACCGCCCACCGCATGGTGGGGGATGGCTTCAGGGCCGGGCCAGCGGCCAGGCCAGCGGCCAGGCCTTGCAGCAGACTGGAGTGGGGCGGGGTGTAGTGGCTGTTTGGGTGGATTGGAGTGGAGTAAATTAGATTGCAGTAAATTAGATTGCAGTGGGGAGGATTGTATTGGATTGAGATGGAATGGATTGGTGTGGGGTGAACTGGATTGGGGTGGATTGTATTGAAGGGGATTGGATTGGGTTGGGGTAGATTGGAGTGGTGTGGATGGATTGGCGTAGGATTTCATTGGAGTGGGGCGGATTGGAGTGGGGCGGATTGGAGTGGGGCGGATTGGAGTGGGGCGGATTGGAGTGGGGCGGATTGGAGTGGGGCGGATTGGCGTGGGGCGGATTGGCGTGGGGCGGATTGGCGTGGGGCGGATTGGCGTGGGGCGGATTGGCGTGGGGCGGATTGGCGTGGGGCGGATTGGCGTGGGGCAGATTGGCGTGGGGCAGATTGGCGTGGGGCAGATTGGCGTGGGGCAGATTGGCGTGGGGCAGGCGTTTTTTTGTTGGAGCGGGGCAGATTGTTTTGGATTGGAGTGGGGTGGGTTGGGAAGATTGGGGTGCAGTAGATTTGAGTTGATTGGATTGAGGTGAGTTGATTGGAGTGTGGTAGATTAGATTGGTCTGGGGTGGATTGGATTGAGTGAGGAGGACTGGTGTGGGGTGAGCTGGGGTGTTTGGCATGGATTGGAGTGGGCGCATTGGGGTGTACTGCACGGTTATGTGTTAAATTATCATTACAGAAATGACACCTAAGAAAGAAACAATGTTGCTTTGCAATAACCTAATCCTCATCTTTGATAACAATGCCAATGATCAAAAACAAAAGAAAATATGAGTGCAAAGTGAGAAAAACCTTCATCTTTTTTCACTTCCAAGGTTGCCAAGGATGTCAGACCCTTGGCTTGTGCCTTGCTACCCCTGGCACTGCTTTTGTGACCCCTGGCCTCAGAGCTGGCAAAATCAGTGCTGGGAACACAAGGGCAGCTCTTTCAAATGGATGCTGGTTGGAGCTCCACTTGCCTGGTTTCTGTCATTTTTGTATTTTACAAATAGTGAATAATATTATTCACTATTAGTAAAATAAAAAATGGAGAATATCAGCTGGAATATGACCCTAGAAGGAAGGTAAGTAAAAAATGCTGTTAAATGTATGTATGTATGCTTGTGAGTGAGAGTGTTTATGTGCGCGAGTGTGTGAATGTGTTAGTATGTGTAAGCATGTGTGTGTGAGTCAAAGTAAAGATCAAATGGAGTGCGATGTCACTTCCGCTACCCCTGGCATTTTGGTGAATTGACGTCCATGAAGGTTGCAGCCAATTTTCCTCTCAAATGCTTGACTTTCATTGTGTACTATATTAAAATATGTACATATACCTTCTCTCTGCTTCCTCAGTGCTGACATCCTATGTCAAGCCTGTAGGAGAGTAGGATCTGCTTCACATGGGTACCCCCACTTTTTGCTGATGCTTCACTGTTTTTCGACTTTAGTCTGGCTGGGGCCCTGCTAATCAGAACCCCAGCCTAGCTGCTTCCTCTCTAAAATGGTTTCCATGTGCCTTAGGCACATCTCTGATTGGAATCTGGAGTGCCCTTATGAGTCCCTAGTATATGGTATACTATGTACCCAGGGCATAGGTACCTCAGAGGCCTACCAGGGGCTGCAGCATGTATTATGCCACCCCTGGAAGGCCATCCAAAATGACACTGCAGGTCTGCTACTGCAGCCTGGGTAAGGTGGTGCATGCACCCCTTACTGTGATATAGGCTACCTATATCACTACATACATACACACATATAAACCTATAAGTCACTCCTATGGCAGGCCTTATCAATCCTGAAGGCAGAGTGCTTGGTTCCTATGTGAGAGGGTGCCCCTGCATGAGCAGAGCCCCTCTGCAGCGTTCGGAGACCCTTCTCTGATGCTGTTTGTAGTGCAACCTGACCATATACTCTTAAGCGCATTATAACCTCGCGTTAAATGCTAACTTTGGGATGGCTGCACAGAAACATGTCGTGTTTGGTGTCAAACATCTTGGAATACTACCCCCCCGCCAGTTCTGGTGGCGGGGGGTAGCATTCCACCCTTCTAGAGGAGAGACATGTACACACCGGCCTGCCCGGTAACTTCTTTCAAGCCCTGGCATCACAAAATGGATGCCGCTGCCACAGACACGAGTCTGGCCTCCTGCTGCTGACCGAAACTCCGGCAGGGGAGGCCTGGACAATAGGTTTCCTATCCCAGGGAGGTGTAACCACCTCCCCAGACAGGATAGTGTGTATTGGGGCTGGGCGGGAGCACTCTCTGGTGCTTTGAAGTCCTGCACTGGGGGCACATTTGGTGTCCCTGTGCATACCCCAGTTCAAACCGGCTCAGGGGCTTCCAGCCCCTGCTCTGGCGCGAAACTGGACAAAGGGAAAGGGGTGTAACCACCCCTCTGCCCTGACCCTCCCATAGGTGGGTCCCCAGAGTATGTCCAACCCCCTAACTTGGTATAAGTATGGGACCCCAGTCCTTAGGACTTTAGATTTACCTGGACGAAACTCTGACACAGAATCCTGGACCTTCGACGCTCTACTTTAAGATTAGAGGACTGAAGAATCTCCCTTGGGGTCAAGGAGTGACTCCCCTGCTTGGCAGGCACCAATGAAGCAATTGTCCGGTCTGCATCGCTGAAGCTCCCGCCGGACGCCGAAGTCTTTGCATCACCAGAGGTGGATTTCCAGACTTCCCCGAGGCTACCCTGAGTCCCCAGCAAAGCTGAGGCCCGTGGCTATCGTGGGTAACGTGGAACCGTGACCCCTGGACACCGCGTACTTTTGTAAGTGCATCCTCTTCTGGGTCTCCCACGAAGTTGTGCTTTGGGCTCCGAGTAGCCCCAGCCTCCAGCACCGACTGCACCGAAGATCACTGGCCTCCACTCCACGAGTGTCCTGTGAGCCAGCTCCAAGTGCGTCCACTCGAGGCTCCTTCGCGGTCGCTAGTCCGTTGGCTAGTAGGCCCTCCCGAAGGCCAATCTTCTGCTTGGGCTCCCTGGTTGCTCCAGGCGTGCCCTGACTTACCCGTGCTGGGTGAGTCCCACAGACCTTGCTGGTCTGCACCATCGTCCTTCTTCCATTTCCACGAGACTTGCCGTTGCCAAGGCTTGTTGGGTCCAATCCGGTCGCCGACACCCCTGCAATCGACAGACGTCGTGGGACAGCTCGAATCCAGCTCCTGGCCGCCGTCGACGCCTCCTGGACCTCGTGGCTGAAGAGTCAAGACGACCGTCAACCTACCTGAAGCACTCGACATCGGTGGGCATCTGCTCATCGCCTTCCTGGTCACTGGCTAGTGACCCAGACTCTGTCCCCTCTGCTTTCAGGTTCTTCAGATCTTCGATCCACCTTTGGATCCACCCGAACACTTTCGACTTGGCCGCCAGCAGCACTTTGCAGCAGATGGCCATTGAAAACGACGACGAAACCCGACCCCGAAAGACACCTATGCACCCGGCTTCCCTGGGTGAGGTAACTCGAGTACTCCGGTGCTCCCGTGGGTATAGACTCTAGAACAACCCAGTTCTAAAGGGGTTTGCTCCAAGTCCTCCTCTAAGTGTCCCTTTTCTTTAAAATTCCAACCGCGACTTTCCCCATAGAAGTCAACGGCGATTCGCGGCTGTGTTCTTACACTGCACGCGTCCCCCGTGGGTCCCCTGTGTCACTACCTTGGGTGGTTCCTTGTGGTCCAAGCACTTCTACAGGCTCTAGGCCCTGTGTCTAGCTCAGTCGTGGTTCTTATACCAGATTGGTATATGGTTTGGTACGCCCCTAGGGCTCAAACGTGTATTTGTGCTATTACTGTAGATAACTAACTTATGTACTTCGAACTCTAGCCTCATAAAGAGACTAGAGGGGTGTGTTTAGCAATAAATACATATATTTTGAATATATACCTGGTGTGGTCCTCTTTCATTTGGTCACTCAAGAGATTATAGACTTTTTAAAACAAGCTGCTTTACATTCCTTCAAGACTTAGCCTGAAGGCTGCTCTCCATAGCTACCACTAGGATAGCTTTCAATAAAGGTTGTCTTTAACCTATCTCCAATAAGGGGTTGTTTGGACTGGTGCAAGGTGCCCACTATAATTAGTGGACAGCATATGCCAGGCCAACTTCTCACATTTGGAGTGGGGCGGATTGGGGTGGGGCGGATTGGGGTGGGGCGGATTGGGGTGGGGCGGATTGGGGTGGGGCGGATTGGGGTGGGGCGGATTGGGGTGGGGCAGATTGGGGTGGGGCAGATTGGGGTGGGGCAGATTGGGGTGGGGCAGATTGGGGTGGGGCAGATTGTTTTTGATTGGAGTGGGGCAGATTGGAATGGGTCCGATTGTTTTTGATTGGAGTGGGGCAGGCGTTTTTTTGTTGGAGCGGGGCAGATTGTTTTGTATTGGAGTGGGGTGGGAAGATTGGGGTGCAGTAGATTTGAGTTGATTGGATTGAGGTGAGTTGATTGGAGTGTGGTAGATTAGATTGGTCTGGGGTGGATTGGATTGAGTGAGGAGGACTGGTGTGGGGTGAGCTGGGGTGTTTGGCATGGATTGGAGTGGGCGCATTGGGGTGTACCGCACGGTTATGTGTTAAATTATCATTTCAGAAATGACACCTAAGAAAGAAACAATGTTGCTTTGCAATAACCTAATCCTCATCTTTGATAACAATGCCAATGATCAAAAACAAAAGAAAATATGAGTGCAAAGAAAAACCTTCTTCTTTTTTCACTTCCAAGGTTGCCAAGGATGTCAGACCCTTGGCTTGCGCCTTGCTACCCCTGGCACTGCTTTTGTGACCCCTGGCCTCAGAGCTGGCAAAATCAGTGCTGGGAACACAAGGGCAGCTCTTTCAAATGGATGCTGGTTGGAGCTCCACTTGCCTGGTTTCTGTCATTTTTTTATTTTACAAATAGTGAATAATATTATTCACTATTAGTAAAATAAAAAATGGAGAATATCAGCTGGAATATGACCCTAGAAGGAAGGTAAGTAAAAAATGCTGTTTAAATGTATGTATGTATGCTTGTGAGTGAGAGTGTTTATGTGCGCGAGTGTGTAAATGTGTTAGTATGTGTAAGCATGTGTGTGTGAGTCAAAGTAAAGATCAAATGGAGTGCGATGTCACTTCCGCTACCCCTGGCATTTTGGTGAATTGACGTCCATGAAGGTTGCAGCCAATTTTCCTCTCAAATGCTTGACTTTCATTGTGTACTATATTAAAATATGTACATATACCTCCTCTCTGCTTCCTCAGTGCTGACATCCTATGTCAAGACTAGCTGTCCAGGATTGTCCCCTATGACAAGGTTGCTGTATGTGTTACAAGTTTGAAGTGAAGTCTGTCTCTCCTATTTGTTGTATTTTTATGTATTATCTGTTTGGTGCTTCAGAGGATGCCAGGTGCCACAATGAGGCTGCTTTAGGCATCTAGCTATTGAGTTATAGCGTTCGGGAGTTTTAGGTACAATTAACTGTGTGTGAGGCGGGTTCCTTTATGGGGACATCTGCAACACCGTTCTGAATTTGGCTGTCCCCAAAATATAAGGTTGACTGATGACTCCAATGCACCAGGGAGAGATTGTTCCAGTCCTGGCCTCTTTTTTTAACATCATGGCGCAGCCTGGCAGCCGTAGCCTCTTTCCCATTAATAGAGATTATTAAAATAACTACAGGGTTACAGCGGTTGTGAAAGCAAAGGGCAGGTCTGGGCTAGTGTGTCCTTGGTGGCATGGAATCAAGATGTGGTCATCTAACTCGAACACCATCTTCGTTGGTTCAAAACATCTAAACACAAGTCCTGGCGCTGCTTGGCAACATCCTGTGAGTTTCACCCGACCCTCTCCTCCTGTCAAACTTACTCTGTAGTTATCTGAGAGCACACAGGAGTGCAGAGAAGAAAGTCCAAGCTCTGGTGGCGCCACATTGAAAGCAATGTTATAAATATTATACATAAAACGTGAGATGGTAAAGCACGGCGGGCCCCTGGCCAGCTGCAGACAGGGAGACACAGACAAAACCTCGTAAATAGTAATCTGGCAATCAATCCCTCTTGTGCCCGAGGCCAGTCGTGCCTCTGATGCTGCCCCCCGATGCTGCCCCCCTCCCGCCCTCTGGTGCATCTGAAATGCGTTTCACTGTTGTTATCGCAGACAGGGGAGGGGGCTCTATTCCCCAGCAGGTGCCTGGAGGGGGGAACTGGGATGCTGCCGAAGCAGACCGGGCTAATTACCAACTGCATTGGAGGGGAAACTCCTGCCCATCTGTCAGTCTCAGCAGAACCCCCACCCGCTCAGCCCCCTCCCACTGCTCCCTCAGTCCTATCAACCACACATCAACTTGAGAAGGCTGGGGTGCGGATGGCTCTTTTTCGCATTTGTTTCCAGTTTTGTGAGGCTGGCCACACCCTGTGGGTACCAGAGTCCAGCATCACAGATAACGGACACCGAGCGTCCTCTGGGGTGGATGCGGGGGAGGCTGTCCCTGGCCGGACTGCGCTCGCTCTGATCTTGAAGGAACACCTGCTTTCAAATCCTCCGCCCCCTTTCCACCGCCCCAGTCGTAGGGCGGGGTGGAGGCACCCCTGGGGTATTTGAGCAGCGGTGTACAGAAGACGGGGGCGCCTGACAACCGTGCCCCTCGCCCCCCCCCTTCCGGATGGGGAAGGGCTCGGAGCTCTAAATGACTGATGTATTGTACATCTCCTGCCCTCAACATTTCCCCGTTATTTTGTCGCTTTTCGAGGGACAGATATTTGCTTCCCAGTGGAGTCCCCCACACAGACCGGAGCCCCTTTAAGGAAATCCCGCCAGAAGCCCACCTGCCCTCCCGGTTTCCCCCCAGCCCCTCCCTGAAGACCCCTCCCTCTGTAGTCGAAGCCATCCTTCATTGTGGGACCGCAGCCTCTGCTCCGTGCGCCGCCACAGCCCAGCCGTTCCCGGGAGCCCGCCAGCCTCCCGTGCCTGTGGTGCCCCCTGCAACCCGCCCCTGCGCTGGGAGATGAGTGGGGGACCGGGGCGCTGAGGGGAGCTCCGGAGAGGAGCATGGAGCCCCCCAGCCACCGAGGCCTGGCCCGTCTCTCCTGGATAGACACTCTCTACAGCAGTACGTGCCTTCTTTATTGATTGATCGCGGGTTGATTGAGTGAATGAATGCTTCGAGTTCTCAGTCCTGATATGTATGGAGGTGGCACCGGTCTGAGACCGAGATGTTACCGGTTGGTAGATTATGTCCGAGGGGCTGACGACAGTGTTTCTAGCTGCGTTTATTTATGTATCTAAAAGGTAGACAGCGCTTCTTGCCAGGTAATGTCATTAGGTGAACGTTTTTGTATCGATCAGTGCTTGCTTTCCTTTGCCAAACTTGCATTATTCATTCTCCAGTGGGCTTTCTTTGGCTTGACCACAAAAATAACTTTCTGCCATCTTTTTTACTTTCTACCTCAAGGAAAAAGTGAATGTAATGTAATTGGCAGAATTAACCAACTGGAGAAAATGAACCCGGCTCAATGAGGCGTTTAGGGAAATAAAATGCGTTTTCCGTTAAATATCAGAGTTGTTCGAAGAAAAACATGCTGCAGATCCAAAGAAAGCCACCTCTCTACACATAAAATACCTGCAAAGATTCACCATTCCGCACATATCTGGTTAAAATCAAAGCCACAAATGCAGGGCTGCGGAGGCTGCAGGCAGCCTGTTATCCGCAGCGCCAGGACCAACACTGCCTCCATGCATTTGTTGTGATGGTTCGGTAATTGGTGTGTCCAAATAAGCGCGCGCGCAGAGCTTGTCCTAATGAGCCCCATGGATTTGTGTCTGGACATTTGGGGTGTGCTTGTTTGCGTCTTTGCACCCAGTTTGGTGTCCATCCGCGAAGAAGCCTCAAAGATAGGGTCTTTAAAATGATGGCTGGGCGACAAAATATTGCATCAAAATGCCGCTTTTGTATTCTGAATATCTTGGCAGCCTGCTGTTTCTGCGTACTGTAGTGGAATCCCTGCAAATATCAGTCCTTGCAATTCGGGTTATTTGTATTGGTATAGAATAGCGCCTTACTATATATAATGCATATGGCCTTGCAGCACTTTTGGAATCCGGACGTTCTCCAAAGTTCTGGGATTGTCTAATGCGCTAATAGTTTTTCCAATATACTACACTGAAAAGTAAAATACACTAGAGTACTTTACTGTCGACTTTATAATATCTGTCAGCTTTTTTTCTGTCTTCAGGCAGTTGGTGTGAAATATGCAGTGTCTCTGGTTGTTCGTCATCAGTTCAGTTGTGCAGATGCTGTATGGTGCAAGAGGTGTGATCATAATATGGCTGATGGTCAGTAGCTTCAGACAGACCTATATCTAGTGGGTGAGATGTCCTCTTGAGAATGGCTTTTTCACTGTACATTCTTATAAAACAACAGTTAATATCGCTAATTCTTTGTCTCCTTATTTGCTTGTACTGGCTTCAAGTTGGTAATTTGTTTCATCTCTTCAAGGTTATGAGACAGCTGCTTGTGCTGACTGATAATTTGGAACATGGCTTATGCTGTAATTGATATGTTTGTGAGCTTAATTGCGACTGTAATGGCTAATTATGGAGCACACACCTCAAACTGAAAAGCCTCTAGGGTGTTCAGTAATTGGTGTTGTTATTGCGCAACTCAATCAACTTCGGATCAATGAGATTCTGCGTTTTGTCTTCTGGGATTTGAACCTGTGACATGTATGTCCTGGACATGTAAGATATGCAACCTCAGTGTACATTGAAAACAATGCAGACCTGTGCCTTGGAGGCCAGTGACGTCATTGGCCTCTGGTTTTAAGTTGGTAGAGGTCATGGAGGTCGTGGGCCTCGTTTCTTGTGATTTATGATTTGGCATTGTGCACTGGTTATAAGTTGGCAGATGTTAGGAAGAGCATAAGTCTTGTTTCCTGTGGCATAACACATGGTGTAAAGGATGGTTATAATGGGTGATTGATGTGTCAAGGTCTGTGAGTCATATTTCAAACAGTACAAGACATTGTACAGCAATCATGATTTAACTGATGTGCGGAGATACATGAGTCATAATTCCCCAGGTACAATATATGGCCTTGCACGCGTGTTAAGATGTGCGGGCTGTCATCGCTCTTGTATTATCGGAGACATATTTGAGTGTTGGTGGATGATAAGGGTACAGTGGAACTTATGTTGTGTCATGACAGTTCTCTTTGCACAGTTTTATGGCCCAAGATGTTCATTCTAATGTTGTATGTTTTTTGTATACTCATCTTTTCCCAGTTCCAGGCATCTTTCCACTTAAGTTTTCAGGCCAACAGCTGTCTGCAGATGTTCCCAACTGATGCTTTTAGTAGAGTTGGGGGGGGATACATTGGTCAATGACATTTCCCCTGGCCTGTGTAAGTGTTAGAGAAGAGGTTGGTAAGGTGAAGCCCCAGAGAGATAAGGTGGAACTTGGAAGCACCCAACCAGCGGCGGCTCCTCCGCTAATGTGGAGAAGTGTCGCCCTACTGCTTTTCAGCAGTGCAAAAGAGGAAAAATAAAATGATAATAACACGATGTTATTATCATTTTATTTTTCAGTGCGAGCCAGGTTAGGCCGGGGCAGGGCTGGGCTGTCAGAGCAGCGGAAGGAGGAAATATGTGCACTTAAGTGCGCATGATGGTTTGGCCAGCCAAACAGTCATGCACACTTAGCATGTTCTCCACCTGGCTGTATTGCACAGCCATGGTAGAGAACATGCACAGTCTCCCACTCCCTGAGTGCCGAACCAGGCCACTCAGACCAATCACGACACTGCTGTCATCATTCGTGGCTGCTACCGCGACTCAGTAGTGGGGCGGGGAGGGGGTGAAGGGGGAGTGCCGTGCTTCGGTGCTCAGATGGGGAATGGAAGCCTGGGCATGTTCTCCACCCAGGCTGTAATGCAGCCTGGGTGGAGAACATGCAAAGTGTGCATGAATGTTTGGCCGTCCCCAGAGGGCCGGCCAAACATTTATGCACACTTAGGGTGCCACCACTCCTCCCCCCCCCTGCGCAGCCTAGCCCCGCTCCACAAAACTGCCCCAGCACAGAAAAATAAAACATTTAGTTATTATCATTTTATTTGTCCTTTTTTGCCGTGCTGAAAGGCAGTGGGGTGACGCTCCTCCGGCTTAGCGGAGGAGCCACCCCTGGCTGTCATGCTGGTGACAGCAGCGTCGTGATTGACTTAGGGGAGCTTGTGTGCTTCCTTCTTCCAGGAGTCAGGAAGAGAAGCGGAGGAGAGACGATGGAGGAGAGACGTTGGCCATGCAGAGGTAAGTGTTATATATTTTTTTCACCCCCCGTTCCGTAACAGCCGCCACTGCACCCAACCTATCCCGTATGAGTGCTGTCATGAGTTAACCCTTCTGGGTGCTTTGCAGGGAGGAGTCATAAGGGACTTGGGCTGTGTCGAGCATGACGAAGCAGGACACGTCTAGTGGAATTATATATTTGTTTGCCAGCTGATCTTGTTAAAAGGTGCAAGAAGATGTCTCTCAAATGGATGGGATGACCTCCTGCGCTGTTTGCAGTTGGTGCAGTGAATGATGATTAAATTGTTTGAGCTCCTAAAAAGCTATTTCAACTGGGGTTTGTACCTTACAAATGGACAGTCGTATTATGTCACTGAATATATCAACAAGCAGTTGCCAAAAGTCATTAATGAGCTTCTCTTGTCTGCTGAAAGATGTTTAGGTACAAGGCCAGAGTTTTAGTGGCCAATAGAGAACTGGCTCCTAAGTTCTTTACGGTATCCTTTCCACAAGGCAGCCTGTCTCTTAAGGATAAAACTATGTCAAAGTTTGCTGCTACTTAAGAGTAAAGTGTAGGGACTATGCCTCACCGCTCAATTACAAATGAGTAACCTCTTGCTAGGTGATTTATGATACGCACACGGAAGTTTCTTGTTTTAGTGATCATTCGGTAGTTTCCACAAAGGGATGAGAACTGCGCTTGACTAAAAGATACACCAGCCAACATACCTACATGAAAGAGAGTCCTGCTGCAGAAGTTGAGTTCTCAAGTATGTTTGCACAATGTGTGTAGGATCCACATTCAAAGAATGCTTTTGGCTAGTGAGCAGTGGCGGCTCCTACGCTAAGGTGGAGGAGCGTCACCCCGCTGCTTTTTAGCAGTGTAAATAAAGGAAACATAAAATGATAATAACTGGTTATTATCATTTTGTGTCCCTGCTGCAGCAGCTCTTCGGGCAGGGCTGCTCTGCTCTCAGAGCAGGGCAGGTGAGGAGTGGTTTGCCCACTCCAAGTGCGCATGAATGCTTGGCCGGCTGTCTTGGGCCGGCCAAACATTCATGCGCACTTTGCATGTTCTCCAAGCAGACTGCATTACAGCCTGCGTGGAGAACATGCCCAGGCCCCCAGTCCCTGTCTGAGCGCCGAACTACGGCGCTCAGACCAATCGAAGTTCTGCATTGCAGCATTTTGATTGGCTATCGGGAGCCCGATGCTTCTTGCTTCCCTGTTCCGGCATGAAGAGACGATGGAGGAAAGACGAGGAGGGACATGGCAAACAGGTAGGATTTTGGGCAAGGCGTAACCTCTCTATCGTTATAATCAAATTCTGACAATACCAGGATGCCACCGCCAAGCCTGGACATCTTGATATTTGCTTCTTATGAAACAGACAAAGGTCGCATCATTGAGAATTGAGATTTCGAGAATTGAGGCAAATGCAAAAGACAAATGGCTACCAAAGTAAAGTAGCTCTAGAGAGCATAAGGTCCAGTGGTCTAGCCAAGTGGCTGACTTGGATAACACAGCACAGATATTCTGAAGCCACCTGTGAAAAATCATAGTTCAGTAGGTAGTGTTAGAGGTTATCTTTCTACACTGTTAGTAATGGCTATTCCACAGTAGTAAAAGTGCTCACCTTTCTGATTCTGCACTGAATTACAAGTACCTAAAAAAGGTTCTTGTTATAAACTTCATGTGCATAGGCGTAGTTGTGGAAGTGTCAGCTGAAACAAACCGGCTCTTCACTCCCTGCCCATCATCTAATTATTTTGTTGTTGTCAATCACAATATATTGAGTAAGGGACAATGTCCAACAATGGACAGATGACCCTGCTGTGGAAGCCATTGTGTACAACAGTGTGCTGTTTACTTTGACATTAATCTAAGCCGCACCAGAAGGGGATTTGCTAAACTATAAAATATGGTAACGAGAGGGACTATGGCTTTGTTACTTCACATTTTGGACAGGGATTAGTCCTGGTCTGTATTAATCAATGACATTTTATAACCTGTTTAACATAACCGTCATGGAGCCAAGCATCCTACCTGTCTCAGTTTGGTATTAATGGTACTGCCCTGACTCTTTAAAAATCTTTTCTGCCAGATTGATCACAGACAGTAATTTGTGGACAGTTTACATAAAAATCATTTTCTCTTCTGTGTGGGGTGCCTCAAGGATCCTCGTTAAGTCCTACGTGTTTAATCTGTATGTCTTTTCTCTGGCAAAGTTGATTCAGTCTTATGGCCTTCAGGTATTATCTTTTGCAGAGAGCACATAAATTATTGTGACCATTACGGAGGATGTGCATTCAGAAGCCATGAATTTTAAATACTGCATAAAGGCTATCTCTTCATGGATGAAGGATAACTGTCTCAAATTAAACACAGGAAAGACGGAGGTCATCATCTTTGGCTGCCAACTTTTGATTTGGAGCAGCAATTGGTGGCTCCATACTTTGGGGGCTCCACTCTCCCCAGTTAAGTCTGCCCAAAATCTTGGGGGAATTTTTGATAAGCAATTTTCCTTCATCTACAGGCGAGTTGTACAGTGTCCTCATGCTTCAATATTATTCGATCTTTAGGGAAATATTTTGGCTGGTCTCTGACAGTGCTCCATTATCTTTTGGCTAGGTTTGTGCTATAGAAATACCACATACATACATAAACAATAACCTCTCATAAGACTGTTGAACCTTCCTCTATGCCCGAATTTCACACACATTAGTTCATCTCCAAGTGGCTTGGAATGCTGTGGATGGAGAAGTCGGATCATATTTTGGGAGCTCAAGAAGCAATTTAATTGCTCCTGTTTAACTAGAATGTTACCTTTCCAGTGGTCTGTTTAGCCTTTAAAAATCAGCACCGAGGCTAATGCCCAGCTTCACCGAAAGTGCCTGTCTACAAACCCAGGCCATCACTGAGGTTGTGTGAAAACGTGTTTTCCTGGCTGCAAAGATAGGAGAGGGTGGGGCTATTAGTAGAGTAGGAGGCTCCTTGTACTACTTACCAGGAATAACCTTACCATCACCTTTGGCGAGCGCCCGAACCTGACACTATCTAGGTAGATACTGAAAGGACGTCTGTCCTAGGCCCACATTCATACATTCAAAGAATCGCAGCACCCTCAAAGTGTAGTCTAGTACACATTGAGTGGGTTAACACCCTCCCAGGGCAGTCCCTTATAACAGAACCTTGCATGGCTTTTAGTGCAATAGACATGGGAGTAAGTGGAGCAGTCCCCTGTGCTGTTGGCGACGCATTATGTGCGGACTGTGAGTTAACCTGTCTCTATGGACTTGAGCCATAAACTCAATGGGTGATGGCAATACTTGAACATGCAGCCGAGCCTGCGCCGTATACAATTGTGTTTAAAGGTTAACCTGTGCCTGTTTATCAAATCCATACACTGACTCCACTCATGCTGTTTGTCAGGGTGTAAAGCCTGCCCGTCTGCCTACCAACATTTGCATATGGCTGCACTTTCCTCATGCATGCATGCATGCATGGTCTCTTCTACAGCATGCACAGTGCCTGTTCTCTTCTGTACTTTTCCACCCCAATGTCTCCTTCTAATTTATTTAGTACCTCGTATCCTTCTTCCTAATACGCCATTATGATTTTGCTCTTTTTGTTGAAGAAAAATATACTCTGCCTTTCTCGATAATTCTTATTCTCTGTCAATGTTTTGTGGATACAAGAACTAGTTGGGTTGCAAGTACCAGGAATAGTTCAAAAATTCTAGTATTGGCCCTAAAGCCTAAGCTTTTCAGAACTTTTTCATATTCTTCTTGTAGAGAATTCCAATAGTGAGTCCTCGTATCTCAAGCAACAACATAGCAAGACAAGGCAGTTGCGCAGCAACCAGTCTCCTACATGGAGTCTTGCAACATCTCTGTACCCCATTCCTCTGTGCTTCCTCTTGCGGGGTTGGACTAATGCATAAGGCCATGGCTGGGATCTCCTGTTTCTTAACTGCCATGCAGTGGTTTATCTCTATCTGCACAGTCCTATTCACTTCTCTGTTAGGTCCCCCAGGGGTTCACCCCGTTTTCATGTTCTCAACATATGTCTCCTTCCACTAACTGTGGCATCAGAGGAACTATGAAAAAGAAGGGGGAAAACAAAGAACCCAAATATCGCTGAGTGAGCCTGCACTCATCTGCCATGGCTCACCCCTAGGTGGGGTGTGGGTGAGGCGATTCTCCCCTCTTCAGGGAGATTGTTTAATAAAATGATGAAGCATCTTACAGCAAAATGATCCAAAAATATCTGAAAAGCCATAGGTTTTACAAGCCGTTTTAAAGGGGCATTCAGAATTGTATTCTCAAGTGTCTTTGGGGTGTTATGAGAGTGGGGGACAAGAACATTTTGAAACAAGCATTGGAAATGCAATAGGTCTCGCATTTTGTTGGAGTTTAAGCTATTGGCATTATAAATGCCTGTGCTTTTCTACCTATGCAATAAATATGTCCTCCCCACCTTAATGAAATAAAGAACTCCTTTCTGTTTTTTTAATGTAGTAAACCTGCTATGTTGCCGTAGTGCTGAGAGTGAAAATTGCAATTCCGACTTCAGGTTAAAACAAGCAGTGTTGTGAGGGTGCAGTACCCCAGGCTGTCACCAGGTGTCCCTTGGTACCTCTTTTGGCCCCATATGGTACTGCACCCTGCAACATGGGTAGGCAAAGGATATTGCACAGCAGTGAGAGCAGCCGACTGGTGAGCTGGGGATCAAGGTTCGAGTCTGCTGTCAGGCTCAACATCATGTGATGATTGGCCGATTGTTTAATTTCCCCAAGCCCATGGCTAGGTGCACTATATAAATAAAAGAATTTGTAAAATAACAAAAAAAACAAGCAAAACAGCAGTGGCCTTGGAGGGGTGGTGGGGTCCTGCGAGCAGTGCTGTGGGTGGCATGAGGGGGAGGCATGGGAGATAAAGCAATGGCAAGCAAATAATGGGACAGAAGTTTAACTGTACAAGTAAACACAACAGTTAAGGAGAAAAGAGGCAGGCCAGCTAAAAAAAAGAGTTCTCTCTAAGTATAAATAACCTGAACAGTAAGAACACATGTAAGGGGGCAGTCCTCATGGGAGGATACAAAATTCCAAATGGAGGGACTACTAAGTGTATTCACCAATGGAAAGCCAGCATTTGTAAAGGACAGGAACAAGTGAAAAAGCTGAGCGTTTTTCAAGCCCATATCATAGATACAAACTACAAGTGGTTCCGTTGGGTAGAACCAAAAATTTCTTTTGTGACCTCAATAATTCTTGAAGGATTCAAATGATAAATCAATTACCATAATATGCACACAACAAGAATTCACTGTAAATGAACATTCCTTATTGCCTTTTAGTCAAAAATGATTTTTTATATCTCAAATTTCCAATTTTCAAATCGTCTGACAAAATTCAACATATAATAACTTAATTACATAGCACAATAATTGGTGACTAGTGTGACAAATGGTGAAACAACCAAAATTATATCAAATTCATACAAAACAAGATAAAAACATAAACATAAGTCTCTGTCCAATTTTGAATTTCAGCAGTAACCTGCAATGTCCATGAGTTTATGGTTACAGTGACTCAGGACATGAGAGAATACTACGTCAACATTTCGACCCCGGTATCTGTGTGATTTTTGAATCATCAAGTAGGGTCTTCCTCAGGACAAGATGAAACCTAGTGTCAGCCTAAACACCAAAGGAAGGGAAAGGAAAACGAATATTGGAAAAGTGTGTGCATGTAATATGATATAATAGTATAAGGCATGATTAGATGCCCGGAGAGTAACTCACCCCAGTATTCCAAAAAGAAAGACAAGTCAACTCCTCCAATTATGGTAGGAGCGTAGTGGCGGAAGGCTAACTTCAACTACAGAAAATCGTCAATGTATGGTCGATTATCTGTGGATAAATCGTAAATAACAATCACTTATTCTGATCCATGAAACATATTGTCTTAAGAGGTCTAAGAGACCAAGCACTCACCCTATGGTTTCAGTAATAGGGCATCAGTCAAGTCCCCACCTCCATCGGTCCTACATATAGGACCCGTATATTTCCGATAGGGTGTTCACAGGTTCGTGAAGACCAGTGTCCGAAATATGGACAATCTGTTAAAAAATGATGTATGTAACCATCAAGATATACCCATTTACCAGTGCTCAATGAGAATGGTGTGAAGATTAAAAGTGCTTACCAAAACGAGTGGTGTATTTAGTTAAACCTGGAATCACAATGCACACGTACCAACTCGCGGTGGTGCACCCACAGGTGAAAAATTTTGTTTCAATCGCGTGTTAGGGAGAGTTAATCAACCTTCCTTAAAAATGCCTACAACTATGGAAAATTTATGGGGGAGAAAATGAAAACGGTTAAGTAAGCGCCCTTGTAAGAAGGGACATGTCAGATCAATATGCATGTACTGAGGCACTCACTGAGGGAAATTCACGGACTCCGTTCGACTTGGACCCATAGAGGAAGAACGCGAGGAACTCCCAGAGTGCCTCACCGGGGTATACACAACTAAATAGCGTGTGTCACATGATTAAGATGCAAGTCACGTGATGCCTGTAGACCAAATCAGAATTGGTCTATCCTCGACGTGAGCGTCATGTTATGCATATTACTCCTATCCCAAACAGCGGACATATTGGAATGTGTCCAATCCATGAATAGAACGATGATAATATCCAAACTCATCTAGATGTGAGATGACCAGACAATGTATCTGAATTTTTTTTTAAAAAGGAGCCTGATGAATTGATGTGAAATAGAACTTCGGTGAGTGCCTCAATACATGCATATTGATCTGACATGTCCCTTCTTACAAGGGTTCTTCCTTATCCGTTGTCATTTTCTCCCCCAGAAATCTTCCATAGTTGTAGGCATTTTTAAGGAAGGTTGATTAACTCTTCCATAACACGTGATTGAAACAAAAAAAATTCACCTGCAGGTGCAGCACTGCAAGTCTAATACGATAAAACGAGCACAACAAATCGGCCCGCATTCACCACCAGCGCAATACGACGGACGTATTGGAATGTGTCCAATCCATGAAATTCAAGATTGACTTTCATAGATGTGATGGCCAGAGAATGTGTCTGAATTTTTTTAAAAAAAAGGAACATAATGAATTGATATCGAACAGTACGAGTCACATGTTTTATTCAATGAAAAAGAGCACAACAAATCGGCCCGCATTCACCACCCGCGCAATATGGTGTATGTAAGTACATATAAAGGTTGGGGATATTTTGAATAAATGACAGAAAAGGCACATAAAGTGGATAGATGCCAGGAATGCAGAGTAGGAATATACCCTCTTTACAGAATATAGGTAAGTTGACGAGTACAATTAGATACCTATTACAATACATGGCTATACAGCAATTAAAATATCGGTTACAGAAAGGGGATGCCACATCCCTCCATTTCAATTGAGCAATGCATCAATCTTTGCATACAATACGAGTACATCATAGAGTGGGCAATTAGATGTATGTTAACAGCCCAGTCCGTCTATTTATTTAATCAATTTCGTTTGGACTACCATTCACTGAGACTAGAACATGTATCCATCTGCACTTCCTTGCACTGAGTTTTAAGTCAATATCACCGCCGTATTGTGCTGGTGGTAAATGCGGGCCGATTTGTTGTGCTCGTTTTTATCGTATTAGACTCGTACTGTTCGAATTCACATCAATTCATCAGGCCCTTTTTTAAAAAAATTCAGATACATTCTCTGGCCATCTCACATCTAGATGAGTTTGGATATTATCACTGTTCTGTTCATGGATTGGACACATTCCAATATGTCCGCCGTTTGGGATAGGAGTAATATGCACAACATGACGCTCACGTCTAGGATGGACCGATTCTGATTTGGTCTACAGGCATCAGGTGACTGGCGTCTTAATCATGTGACACACGCTATTTAGTTATGTGTATACCCTGGTGGGGCACTCTGGGAGTTCCTTGCGTTCTTCCTCTACAGGTCCAAGTCGAACAGAGTCTGTGAATTTACTTCGGTGAGTGCCTCAGTACATGCATATTGACCTGACATGTCCCTTCTTACAAGGGCTCTTCCTTATCCGTTGTCATTTTCTCCCCCAGAAATTTTCCATAGTTGTAGGCATTTTTAAGGAAGGTTGATTAACTCTTCCATAACACGTGATTGAAACAAAAAAAAATTCACCTGCAGGTGCAGCACTGCAAGTTGGTACGGGTGCATTGTGATTCCCAGTTTTACGAGATACACCACTCGTTTGGGTAAGCACTTTTAATCTTCACACCATTCTCACTCAGCACTGCTAAATGGGCATATCTTGATGGTTACATACATTGTTTTTTAACAGATTGTCCATATTTCGGGACACTGGTCTGCTCGAACCTGTGAACACCCCATCGGAAATATACGGGTCCTATATGTAGGACCGATGGAGGTGGAGACTTGACTGATGCCCTATTACTGAAACCATAGGGTGAGTGCTTGGTCTCTTAGACCTCTTAAGACAATATGTTTCATAGATCAGAATTAGTGATTGTTATATAAAATTTATCATAAGACAATCGACCATACAGTGACGATTTTCTGTAGTTGAAGTTAGCCTTCCGCCACTACGCTCCTACCATAATTGGAGGAGTTGACTTGTCTTTATTTTTGGAATACTGGGGCTAGTTACTCTCCGGGCAACTAATCATGCCTTATACTCTTATATCATATTACATGCACAAACTTTTCTAATATTCGTTTTCCTTTCCATTCCTTTGGTGTTTAGGCTGACACTAGGTTTTATCTTGTCCTGAGGAAGACTCTACTTGATGATTCCAAAATCACACAGATACCGGGGTCGAAACGTCGACGTAGTATTCTCTCATGTCCTGAGTCACTGTAACCATAAACTCATAGACATTTCGGGTTACTGTTGATATTCAAAATAGGACAGAGACTTTTTATGTTTGTTTTTGTCTTGTTTTGTATACATTTGATATAATTTTGGTTGTTTCACCATTTGTCACACTAGTCACCAATTATTGTGCTATTGTTATTACGTTATTATATGTTGAATTTTTTTTGTCAGCTGATTTGAAAATTTGATATATAAAAAATCATTTTTGACTAAAAGGCAATAAGGAATGTTCATTTACTGTGAATTCTTGTTGTGTGCATATTATGGTAATCGATTTATCATTTGAATCCTTCTCAATAATTATTGAGGTCACAAAGGAAATCTGTGGTTCTACCCCAACGGAACCACTTGTAGTTTATATCATTATTACCCAGGTTCCGAGGGTCACCCCATTGACTTCAATATCACATTATAGATCCAGCATGTCTCGAAGAGACATCGCAAGCGCTGCCTAGGCGAGACCTAAAAACGCCACCAAATCTGCATCTTGAAACAAAATTTTCCAAAGAAATTGGATGAAGGCCTTCGATTTGCATGTGCTGCAGATCATCTGGGTAAGCAGTTTGAAATGACAAATTATTGTTTTTCAAAAAGTTGACATTTTAACATCACAGCTGGCTTAGGCTTCCTTTCCTGACTGATCTGTTTTAGGGAAGTTTTGCCCTACTGCTGCTCCTGCGGTCCTGGTCGGTGTCTGCACTGCTGCCACCCTTGGAGCACCTGGTCAGTGTAAGTCAATAAACCATGCATTCCTACTGCCTGGTTTAACCTTGTGTTGAGAGAAACTCGCCCCCTTTTTGATAGTATTGCGCGTGATTTGTGTGAAGTTTGCACTCTCAGTGCCTATGTTGACCTGTTTTCAGTGGCGTGACCTGTGTAAAATGGACCTCCGTGCAAACCAAGAACAGATGTCCTATGTCCCACTGCTTAGGTGATAAAATACGGCCATAATTGGAGTTCTGTGACCTTTGCACCCCGGTACCACTGCACTTGCTGCACTGTTGAGAGCTATACTCCTGCCTGAGAACAGAGATTGCACTGCTACTGATCTCTGTCTAAGTGTGTGTGAATGCGAGAGAGCTACATGTGGTACTGCTGGCAGTGTTGTGTGTTCATATGTGTGCACATGTGTGTGTGAGGATAAGCATGAACTACTGCTACCCTTACTATACAGGCTCTGTGAATAAGGAAGGTGTTCCCTACTGTGGCCAGTCACTGTAACACACATTATTATTAATAATATATGGAATCCTGCAATCCTTGTATAAATGCATTCTCTAATTTCCTTATTACAGGCGACGTATTACACACCTCGCCTGCAATAAAGAAATGAGGCTGCTTAATGTAATAACTTATTATTGTTAAGTTCTAAGTCACAATAGCTGCAATCTGCATAGAGCATAGTTAAGTTTTAAAAACAGAACACAAAACCTGCCTTTTCTTTCCTATGCTCTTTTTTCTACATGAGCTGTGATAAGCATATAGGTTATATTTAGGGAACACGTTTATTTTGTGCACACTTTAAGAAATTATAGGAAAGATAGGATCTCTCTGCATGTTTCTACACATTCTGAGCTACAACATTGGTTAAAATCTGACGTGTATTAAACTAATTCTAATATCTTTTTGCAACACATTTCAAACTGCTTTTTGGTGTGTTTAAGTTTGCACCAGAGATTTAACCTAAAATGATACATGTTTGTCCTTCATATGAAAGAGCAACACACTAAGGATTTAGGCGGTTTGTAGGAAGGGTGACGGTGTAAGCATGTATTATAAGGAGTAAAGTACCACCTGCCATACATTATAAAGATATTGTAAGTCACCTTGGAGTTCTATGACCTTACAAAGGAGCTCCTCAGTGAAAAGCGGTATCTGCATAATGTACAGCAGGGGTACTTTATCCCATATATTGTCAGTGAACTTAGCATTGCTTAGTCGGTTAATTTGTCTGCTGTGCAGATTCATGTGCAGTGTGCTTGGTTACGGCCCATATTAGCCCTTTTCCATAAAATACACACTTTTTAAAAATCTGGCTCTGCTACTGGAGATTGGCATTTTAAAAAAACACATGCGCACACACACACGTAAAAATAGTAGAAGATGGTTTTAAAAGTGGACTTCTCATATGTCAAAAGCACTCGCCAAATCTGAGACAAAACACCTTTTCTCTGGGAGCCCCGGATGCACAAGATGAGGTGCCTGGTGTATTTTGGTTCAGGATGCTAGATGTCCAGATCAGGGTGCCCTACTAAATATTTGCATGTCCCATATATTGGAATAGTGTGTTGTGCTAGTGGTCTGGGTTTAGGCGATTTATCAAAACTCCACAAACTCCAAATGATGGCATAACTGTCTGTACTAGAGCTGTGTTGCATAGACAGAGCTATACATGCATGCAGTACTGAAACAGGAGAGTGTACTGGTAGCCATGGCTGAGGTGCATGGGCAGCTGCTTGCGTTCAGAATAAAACATTTCATAGATCCCACCTGGCTCTGTATGAATCTACAAAGATTTTGCTATTCCTTTATCTAGTTCTTGGTCTGCAGTGAGGCCTGATACCTCAGGTGTCTATTTTTCTGAAATCCATATGTGCTTTTGTTAGTGAGCACCAACCCTAAACCATCTGCAAACTACACTGGTAGTAGGAGTGCAGCCAAATACCAGCCAGGCCTTGGGGATACCATTATTTTAAAGGTACATCTCAGAAAGTGACACAAAACCTCTGCCGAGCATTGTACTTCTTATGAAATGAAGAAGGAGGGAGAGGTTAATATACTTCTATGTACCTTGATCTGGTGGGAACCCTGCCAGCACAAACTATAGCCACAGCCGTATATATATATGTATATGTGATCAAGGCCGCTTGCACGGCCGAAACGCGTAATGGCAGAAGACTACAGCAATAAATAATCTATGCACTATTGGAGGTCTGCACTCGTCTTTGTTCGGAAGCGATTTCACGAGGTGTAGTGAGATATATATATATAATTTCGCGAAGATTCGTCAAACGGCGCAAAAGAAAAAACGCTATTTGAATAGAAACGAGGTCCTAACTATAACTACCTACTGGCGACCGCCAGTAGGTAATATATATGTATAGATATGTGTGTGTGTATATATATATCTGTGTATTTGTGTGTGTGTGTGTGTGTGTGTATATATATATCTGTGTGTATATATATCTATATATATATCTTTTTGCGAAACTTGTGGATCTGAAATCTTGCTTCCAGATCATACTTAAGGTTAAGTATATCATTTTAATTGAGTAAACTCAATACACAGAGCCTTAAAGGAGTAGGGCATCTGCATGTTATTTTTGCCTGCTTGTGAGGCTCTGCCTGAATGTTTGTGCATGATTTACAGATACTAAAGTTCACAGAACCTCAACTGTGGTATTCCAGTGAGCAGTGTTCAGCACTGCCAGCTGCATCTTTTTCTGAGGCCCATCAAAAAGTTGATCCGAGCTCCTGTAAGTCTGTTTGGTCTTAGCCTACAGCTTCTTCCAGCTGGTGAGAGAAAAGGTCCAGCAACTTTGTAAAAAATGAAAAAAAGACCCAGAAGGTGTTTAGCATATCTGACAACTGCACATCCATCATCAGCTGTCAAAAGGTACCTTCTTCTGCCTGGAGCTTTCTTTTTAAATTTATCTGCATGTTTCTAGTTTTGTATAATGCAAACCAGACCCACCAGGATAGCAGAGTGCTATACTTAGGATTTGGAAATTTACAAAAAGATGGAGAATACTATGTAGCATAATTGAGTTAATTAAGCAGGGGAAAGACAATCTGAAAAATGCAAATTCAAGAAGTGTTGTCAGACTAGAATTAGCCATCCAGTAGAATAAAACGATACAGGAAAACTTTTTGGGAAGTTTAATCATTGAACGTTTGATTTCAATCCCTCACTGTTCGTGTTCCACTGTTTGAATGATGTGGGGCCAGGGTAAAGGATTCTTCTCTGTTATCCATATCTAGGTGTTCATTGAAGGCATGCTGAACTGTCGGAGTATGGAAGTGGCGTTGGAAGAGTAGGACTTTAGGTTGCCGCTTGTGACTATGGATGGATTTGTTCTCAGGGTAGAGAGTTCCAGACACTTGGATCATTCTCTGGGAAGCTTGCTTCAGATTTTTCAAGTGGAGGAGGGCTTCTAGTTGGAGAGAGTCAGCACGTCAGAGCAAGAGAGAACCTCCTCAGATTGTTAGTTTTGTGCATAGTATTTTGCTGTTACACTTCGGAAAACTGTAGGCACTGTACAGGCTGACGTGAACATCTGGCTTCCGTTTAGATTTATCAGGATTATGATGACATGATCAAGGACCCCATGTTAACGTGCTTTATCAAGCTTTTATTAGACCCTACCATACATTAACCTGGTGCATCAAGCTTTCACTGTACACAAAGCTAACCTGGTAGGTATATCACGCTTTACCTTACATCAGCCTGGTATGCCAAGTTATCACAGTGCTCTACAAAAACTTTGTATATTAGGCTTTCACTGGTCCCTACACTAACCTTGTTTCTCAGGCTTTCAGAGGATCCTCATGTTAACTTAGGTTAACAGGTTTTTACAGGATCCCCTTTGCTACCATTGGGTAACAGATCATAACTGGATCTGATGCAAAGAGGAGTTTGGCTGAACCCTTCTTGACTAGAACCTTTAAGGAAACAATCTAAATTAATAATTTAGTTTCAAACCATTCAGATTGCCACAAAACAAGCTAGAGAGAGCATGCGACTCAGTCCTCGAAGACACTTACCCCAGAGACACTTCATGAATGGACCGTCTTTAGAGTTCTGACCTCCACCCACAAGGCCATCGATGAGTGCTCCCTGGACTGTCTCAGATGTGAAAAGCAGTACAATTTAGCCATGCTTCGCCTTTCTAAACCCATGCTCCACTCTTGGATAATGAATATAAATCGGATGTTTTTCAAAGAGACCCGGCAGCAGAATTAGAAGTGTACTTTTAATGCTGCGCTATATTTTAAGCAGCCCGTGTGCCGCAATATTAGACTTGGCACGAAAATGTGAATTACAGTCACTCTGGAAGAAACGGTGCTGCATGAGAAACCACTTGCTAACCCTGCAGTGAAGTCTGAGGTGAACTGGAATCTCTCTGATAGAGGAGTGAGTCTCACTGGATAGTGGTTTCGTGAAATAATCAAATGCCATACCACCAGGGGCGGGTCCTGCCTTAGGGTGTTCGGGCGTTTCCCCATTGATATTTTGCCCCCCGCCTGTTCCCCATATTGCATGTTAATATTACACTCATCTTTACACCTGCATCAGAATTAAAGCAGTTTTTTTTATTCAGGTAGCCGGTGTCCGCCTAAGCCTTCATTCGCGAACACTGCTGCGGCTCTGAAGGGGGTGTGGCTTCATTGATTACACACATGAACATTAGTAGCAGTGAGCGCACAGCAACTAGGCCACAAAGTGCGCATGTCAGGTTGGACGGGTTCCTTTCTCAGGCCAGCCCGGCATGCGCACTAAATGCTTCACCCTAGTGCACATTAGGAGATCGGGGTTGCTCAAAGTCGCAGACCCTCAGACTCCTAATGAGTTGCAAGTTTGCCTGCTCAAGCCAATCCTGGCGCTGCTCTCATGCTGTGTAACAGCAAGGGAGCAGCGTCTTGATTGGCTGAGAGATGCTGCTAGGCTATCACCGGGCTGTGCGATTCAGAAGCAGTCCAGACTGTCTCACGGGGAAGAGTGCAGGTAGACGCGGTATCCAGGAAGACTCTGGATAAGGTAAGAGTCAGAACAGGGGGTGTGGAAGCCGGTCACGATGAGGCACCTTGCTGATCCCCAGTGACATCATACCTGAGGAGCTGAGTACGTTTTATTCAGCCGGCGGTTCCCCCTGCTCCCACCATTTGAAGCGTTAGTAGGCTGATGGCCTCTTCTCACTGCGGCCTGGCCTCTCCCAGCCCCGCCACCGGCAGGCCCTGCGTTGATGGAGGAGCGCGGGCTGTAGCAATGAACAAAGAATTTACAGGGTACACTGTTACAGAAGAGCAGTGGCACCTTAGGGTATCCTGCAGTCCTGACATGTTCCCATCCTATGCACGTTTTAAAAGAACAGAAAACAAGAAGTGTGACATTTTCCACTCTATGGAACACGAGCAAATGTAAGAATTGAATGAAATTAAAACTAACAAAGGCTGCCATCCCGTGTGTTTCCCTCACGCAGACATCCTTCCCGCCAGGGCACAAGTCCTAAACAAGCATTTGCAATGCAATAGGTCTCGCATTTACGCGAGTTTGAGCTATTGGCATTGTAAATGACAATGCCTTTTATTTATGTTTTGGTTTTTAAAACATAAATAAAAGGCATTGTCATTTACAATGCCAATGGCTTAAACTCTCGTAATTCCGAGACCTATTGTATTGCAAATGCTTGTTGTGACTGTGGCCCACACATTTGGTGCATTGTAGTTTAATTCAAAAGTGCACGCCTCCCTCTGCTGAGATTAAAGCTTGTCTTTTAGTCAAGTCACAACAGTTACAACCTGGGATTGCTGCCTAGTGCATAGAAGGTGAATAGATCGCTGTACAAGAAAAAGTGCAAACCACACTTCACATGAAGCAGGTGAAAGAGAATAACTCACATCGTTCACACTAGGGATGTAAACGGTACAGGAGTTGCTATTCTTTGCATTATATTAGCAAAGCTACTACCCGTCAAGCTTTTCAAATTCTCAAGGAACTGACTTTCAGGGTTTAGGGGTGACCGGTTCGGAAAAATGTCATCTCGGCCCCTGCCCGGATCAAGAAGATGGTGCTGGAGAGCGCGCGCCACAACACCCAGCAGCCGGTGTAAACTGGTTGGAGCCTGTGAGGAGCAGCACAAACGCCTTATTGTTTGTTGAAAAGCCTGGGACAGATGGAGACATTTATTGGGGGTGGGGTGCATGGCCCAAGCAAAAGAGCAAAATGTTTTTTATATATGTGCGATGGCACAGGCTTCTATTAATCCCGCGAGAAAATAGTTTTATCATCTGTGATCTAATGTTATTGTTTCAAACTTTTCCGACCTTTTTCTCTTGAATCCAGATTCTCTTTACCCATGCTAGTTGTTAAACGTGTCTGCGCACGTGGGAAGCTTAGGGGCTCAGATTACAGCCGCCTTTCAAACAAGGAGTATGGAGGGAGACATGACGTAAGAAAAATGACCCGGCTGCCGCGCTAAAGAGTTTTAAGTTCTTTCCAAAAAACATGGAGGTGCGCAAGCCCTGCAAAAATAAAATAACATAGGGAGACATGACGGGTGGGAACACAGGGAGTATGGAGGGAGACATGACGTTAAACCCGGCCGATGATTAACTCGTTAACCGGCAGCGGGGATGGGTAGAGAATTAAACAGGCAGCCTGTTTTTTTGTGGTGAGAGGGAGGGCCCCCTATGGGGAGATGGAGTTTTGAAGACGAAAGCACGGCGCTCATGAAATGGGCGCCGCGCTGAATAGTTTAAAGTGATTAAAAAAATGAAGTTGGGCAAGCCGCACCGTGCGAAAAGAAAATGAAGTGCTGCCGAAGAATACCCCCTTTCTGTCGTGCGCCGTGGAGAGCCCCTGCTCCGAAGCATGTCGTGCATGTCGGCGCCGTAAACAAACAAGCGCAGCCAAAGCGGACGGCCAGCGGGGATGGGTGGAGAATTAAACAGGCAGCCTGTTTTTTGTGGTGGGAGGGAGGGCCCCCTACGGGGAGATGGAGTTTTGAAGATGAAAGCACGGCGCTCATGAAATGGGCGCCGCGCTGAATAGTTTAAAGTGATAAAAAAAATGAAGTTGGGCAAGCCGCACCGTCCAAAAGAAAAGAAAATGAAGTGCTGCCGAAGAATACCCCCTTTCTGTTGTGCGCCGTGGAGAGCCCCTGCTCCGAAGCATGTTGTGCATGTCGGCGCCGTAAACAAACAAGCGCAGCCAAAGCGGACGGCGCTGACAGTGTAAAGAAAAGAGTGCTTACTGTCTTTTAAAGGACAGCGTGTAAAGCCGCCAGTAAAAGATCCAGTCCACGTGGACGGGGAAAAAAGTGGACAGGGTGGTAACCAGGAGGGACTAAAAAGCCTCTGGGACAATCATAACACCCCGTTTAGCATAATTGGTGACGCAAAATGACGCGCACCAATGGAAAACACGGGCGGAGCAGAAAGCGAACTTCTGAAATCGTATTGATTCCAAGAAGCCCTCGCAGAGCATGCGCGCTGCAGCGCCAGGCGAGACCTAAAAAAGAAGTGGGGGACTAACCTAGTTAATCAGTATGCAAGTGACATCACAGCGCGTGACATCGGGGCGCGTGAGGCGCGTGACATTGCAGCGCGTGACATCACAGGAAGTGGCATCACAAGAAGTGACATCAGATCTTAAGCCCTCACATATATGTTTAGCAGGTCTATCATGAGTACATTTGAGCACATTTCGAATATACTTGCAAACACTCCTGATTTAGGCAGAAGATTCACACTTTTGTAGACTACACATAAAACAATGTTGCCTTTTGTCAGCATAAAACTTCCTCTAGCCATAGTGCTTTAAAAGAAAAAAATGTGATATTTAAATTATTACAACGCCTCCTCAGGGGTAGTAAGCACTATATAAATGCCATTTATTTTGTGCAAATACTGTGTAAGATCAACACATCTGACGTTCTTACAGTGCATGCATATCTCCTAAACGGACTGAACAAAGTGAAAAGCTGCCTCTTTAAAGTACGTGTGAAGTGCTAACAAGGTGTGAGCCTTTGTTTCCCCTCTGCTGCATTTGCATCAGGTGTGAGGCTCCTGACTGCTGCCGGCCAGGAGACTTGAACAAACGGAGGCCTGATGACCCCTCAGATTCGGCCTTTGTCAGGGGCCCAACAGGAGTCAGAAATAAGCGAGCCCCATCCCCGCCTGCACGTTGTTGCGTATGGAAAGCAGATAACAGCGTGCAGGCGCTGCTGAATGTGTCCCGGTGTTTTGAAATTACACCAGGACTAATTCAGCATCTTTTTCAGTGGGGCCCAACATCTTGGCAGGGTGGACGGTGTCCACCCTGTGAAAAAAGTGGGTGGACACCGTCCACCCGCGTGTGCCCCCTACTCGAGCCCTGCTTCCCGCCCTCTCACTACTCGTCCTTTAACTCAATCTGCCATGAACCACCTGCATATTGCAATCAATTCGAAGTGCGCCACTGTTCACCTACAGCGATTCCGAGGAAGAGAGAGCTCCGCCTTTAGTTGGCGTCTGAAAGGTGACTGGTAAAGAAGAGAGCCCTGAATAGAAGACATACACATTTTTGGGGCAGACTAGCATTTACATTAAAAACATAGCTTTGAGCCCGCACCACCAGGGAGCATGCGTTCTCTTCCCCTTTGATGAAGTTGGTTGGAGCATCAGGGGGGACTTGTACGCTTCCTTACATCATAAAAAGGCAGGGAAGTGTGCATTCCCAGGGGCGGACTTAAGACTGTTGTTTCAATGGGAAACATTTGTTATGGTTTTAAAAAACTTGTTTTTATTGGTTCATTTGAGGTTTTCTTCAAGCGGTCACCAAAAGCTAACCTTGCACCCAGTAGTTTTGTTTAATTAACTGTTCCCTCTGGGATAACTAGTGCTCTCACAAGATCATATCTCAGAATCCTCAAAGTGCAGGAGAACGAGTTTCAGGTGCTGCTGCTCGTGACTGGTGTGCATTGCGAAGCTACTGTAAGTGTCTGGTGACAAGACACTCGTTTAGTGTAGGGATTGATATCAATGTGGTTTAACCTATTCCAAAGCTTTCTTATTTTTTTGGTACATAAGAAAAGTGAGAGTCATGGTGAGCTTGATTTGCTCTAGATATGACTGTTAACTACCTCAATGTTGTATGTTTTTCTTTGGTCTTCGCATAACCTGTAAAGCACTCGGATACCTTTGAGTCTAGCTAGCGTTATATAAAACTCAAATGATGATAATTATAATAATGATATTTTTAGGTCTACCATCGAAAAATCCAGGCAGAGTATGGCATTTCATATCACGTGATGGCCCCTCCCGGGCATGTAATGTGAGGAAATCACACTGTCAGATTTTACCATCTGAAATGTACATTTTGATAGCCTGTTAACTGGTGTGCATTTTCTCCTCGCTGCACTCCACTGGAAGAGTCTCATAACTGATAAAAATGTCACTTTATTTTCTGGCGCACGTGCTATTAAATGAGTTTCCTTGCGTTGGTCTGTTATAGCCATTATTTTTTACAACATTATAAATCCTAGCATTTTAACAACAACGCAATATGGCAGAAAAACGAGTCAATATTATTGCAACTAATATTAGCGCTTTTTTTCCCCTTTGCAGAGCTTTTACAAATGAGATTCCCAGCTCCAACATTCCCCATGTTTAGGATTCATTAAAGGAACTCCTACAGTTGCCTTATTAACCTTTTTGCTTTCTCAAATTTGCTTGAAAATGCACCATATGCCCTCTCTTTTTATCTAAATTATCTCGGGGGAGGACCCCTGACTCTCCCCGAGCCGTCTGACGACAGTCGAGCTCGCTCGCTATGCTCGCTCACCACAGGTCACTCTTCCCAAACATTTTTGCCCTACCACTTTCAAATGTCATCAGCCGCCACTGCATACCACCATGAAGCATAAAATGCCATTTTATTAGGGCAGGGTTGCCAAAACAGTTATTTAACCTCAAAACAACATTGACATAACGTCCAACATCTTTGATAATTAATTCCCTTCTTCACCCAACAATTCTCACTTCTCTCCAAGCGTTCACCCTAAGCCCCATAACTTGCATCATTATTTCTCCTTTCACTCACTGACCTCCTTCCATTTCCCAATCTCTCTCTCACTTCCCCTACCAAAACATCCTCCAATGAAGCCTCCTTGTCCTGTTCCAAGAATCCTGCACACCGGCTTCCTTCGCCTGTGCTCCGTTCATCCCCCACCCCCTTCTGACTCTCTACCCCTTCTGACTCTCTACCCCCCCACCCAACTACTGCTGAGACCTCTGCTACCTCCCCACCACGCTCCCCATTGTGTAGGGTGAGTGGATGGCCAGAACTTTTCCCCTATCCTGCTTTGGTGCGAAGGAGTCAGGAAGAGGCTGCCTCTGCCAACTCCTTAAGTATTTACTTTAAAACTTCCCCTTTCCCTACCTATTCCCTGTCTGGCCTCCTCTAATCACGAAACTTCCCGGGGAAGACAGGGCTGCGCCTGTCACTTTCCCCGGCCCCCCCCCCCAACTTTCAACCCCGCCATAGCATCCAACTAGTAGCTGATCTGAGTATGCGCTTTGACCTGCAGCGTTTCTGTTTTTTAGTGGGGAGTGAATGACCTCTGCTGTGCAGAGCAGGATGTACAGGAATCAAAGCTTTCAGAGAAAGCGAAGAGCGTTCAATAATGGGGTGAAATGGGGTCACCCTTTGTCAGCGGAAGAGCAGCAGTATTCTGTGTCCACCGAATTACTGCTAATATCGGGCAAGTGCAGCTGTTATTATCATCTTGCCTAGAAGAAATCACTGAATGGAAGACTGAAACCTACTGTGGAAAAGGTAAAGTATTATATTTTTTTCGAATCAAGCAGGCATTGAAGATAGACTTCACCCGAGATTAGAAAGAAAACTCGGCATATAGGATGGTGTGCACACAGGTTCCTCACTCATGCCAAGTATGCCAGCTGTGCCACTGGATTCAAGCTAGCCCGGCTGATGAAGGGTGATACCCTGAAATCAGTCCCAGGATGCTTGTTTCCAGTCCAGGGAGGGACTGGTTTGGCAGTTGGGGCTGGACTGTTCCCATGAGGAACAAGGTCAAGACTGATTTGCATATGGCTGGGCCCAAACCGAGGTGGCATAGTGAGCAAAAGAACAATAGATTTAACCCAGATCTCTTGACTGGGGGTGAATTTTTAATTTTTTTCAGCATTCCGTCCATCATTTGTTTGCACAGCTGTGCGCTAGTCAGGCACCCAAGGCCCCAGCTCAAACAACCCAGGTACACTTTAAGACAATAAACTCCATATTTGTAGGTTAGTGTTCGTGACAGTGATTTTCCATCCAACCATGGGGTGACAAAAGACGAAGCATAAGTTGCATATACTGCTCTGAGCACATAGAACAGAACGGACTGTGTTCAGTCAGAAACTGGTTAGCCTCGTTTCTTTTAGAACTTTCAAAGTTAATATCCCTCCGTGTCTTTCATTGACCCATTCTAACCTCGCCAACATGCCCCCGATCGTTGTATTTGCGTGACTGGTCAGTTTAAAAGTGTGGCACACTCCATGTATTGAGTTCAATCCTCTGGGCTTGTGATCTGTTGAAAGATTACCCAGACTTAGAAAACAGATTTCATATCTCTGTAGTACGTGTGGTTTTCAGCAGACCCTGTTTTTGTTTCCACTTTGTGGAATTATCTTAGAGCTTCTGGCTTTGAAATTAAAATAGGGTATAGGCCTGATGTGTGATGAGTGAAACCTGCTTTCACCGGAGGCTTTTTTGCTTATTATTTATTCTCAGAAGTAACAAACAAGCACTGGCAATGCCAAAGGTCTGGCTTTAAAAGAATGTTGTATGGTAATGTGAAACATAAGTAAATAGCATGGGAATAGATATGTATTTATGTGGAAGCAAAGAACTGTAGAATATCTGTGTACCTTAAAAGGTCAGGTGACATATATCACAGGACAGTAATGTTATTACACCAGATATGACGTACATGGAGGGGCTTGATGGGCATGACCAGTGTTTTATTATGCGGCATAAGGCACAGTTGTTACGAATGTTAGGGACTGTCGTTTACAGACCCAAATGGTTTATTCTTTTGTTTTATAAATGCTATATAGTAGTCACCTGCTTGGAAATCGATATACTGATTAATGTATACTTTCATTTCTTTGTAACATATGTGATTACTTTATCTGATGACTCAATAAAAAAGAGTTTTGAAAAAAAAAAAAGGTCAGGTGACAGTTGCACTGTCAAGCGAGACCTTAAAATACATGTAGGTTAATGACTGTCCTACCCCCAACTGTGCTGCTGCCAGAGAAAAATACATAACTTATCTAGTTATCTAAGACACTTTATTAGCATTCCAGTGTCATGTGTTTGCCCCAGAAAGTTCAAACTTAGGCAGCTGGATAAATAAACAAAATGATCACAGCTTGAGTGGAGGGCGTGCACTTTTTTTGTGGAAGCACACAACGTCTTCCCAATCAAAACATGTACTCCTGGTTCCCAAATGTGGGCGGAGACAAAGCTGCTCTCTAGTTATGCTCACATAATTACCTGGCGCCACTCCGCTATCAAACCAAACCGTAAAAATCACTATATAGGACTTTGGGCCTGATTTAGATATCTGAGAACTGGTTACTCTGTCACAACGGGGACAGATATCCCATCCGCCGAAATCTAAATCCCTAAGGATATAATGGGATTTAGATTTCAGTGGACGGGATATCCATCCCCGTTGTGACGGAGTAACCCGTCCGCCAAGATCTAAATCAGGCCCTTTGTTTTTTTTTCTTTTGAACTTTAAAGTCAATTAATTCTCGTCGGCACTGGATCTATAAATTCATAGTGGCTGGTGGTCAGGCTGCATGATAGCTCGCAGGTTGGCGTGAGATAGAAACAGCTTTTCATGCTTAGGCTATAAATTGAATCTAATGAAGCCGGCTTTGGTTTGATTTTGTTAATTTTACTTGTTAGGCTGTGTGGTTGTCATTTGCTATTCTACTTGGGCTCCTGTCTGTTCGACTGAAGGAATAACGCCTTACTAGTCCTTCCAGGTGCTCCTCATTTCGGCAGTTCCAGCTGAGAGGCCAGTGTTGTGCACTCCTACGCTGCTCCTTTTGCACCTTAGTGACGGTGGAGAGGTTAATGCACACAGAGCTCACACTGGTCTCTTTGCCTAGAAAATAATATTTCTTGACAAGAGGCAATGATTGTACGAACTTGGATCACCTTTGATGGTAGAGGCTGTCCAGAACCATGCCACATATTTAAAACCATGAATGTCCCTCATCAATGTACCTGTGGTAGAGTATAAATATAATAAAAATGAAAGCTCTCTAGCTACAGGTCAAAGATTCAACAAAGTTTGACTCCTCATTTAATTGTTGGCCTCTCTATCCCCAGAAAGATTATAAAGGGAGCTCAGACTGAACTCTGCATGATTATATTTTAATGGCTAGAATGGGCAGGGATGCTAAACCAGTGGTGGCTGGCATGGAACGGGGAGGGGGGGGAGGGTTTGGAAAAAAAACAACAACAACAAAACCCACTTACCTTTCCTCGGCCACCGCCTCTACGTCGTTCCTTCTCTTCCTGGCAAGTTGTGATTGGTTCCCCTAAGCCAATCACAATGCTGCAATGCAGTGTTGTGATTGGTCTGAGCGCTGTGGTTCGGCGCTCAGATGGGGACTGGGGTCCTGGGCATGTTCCACACCAGGCTGTGTAATGCAGCCTGGTGAGGAACATGCTAAGTGCGCATGACGCTTTGGCCGGGCCAAGACGTCCGGCCAAGCAGTCATGCGCACTTTGAGAGTCTGCACTCACCACTCCTCCCAGGCTCCGACCCCAGCCCAGCCCCGCTCTAACCCAGCCCCATAGCAAAGAAAAATAAAATGATAATAACAAAGGGCCCGATTAGGATCTTGGCGGATGGGATATTCCATCACAAACGTGATGGATATCCCGTCCGTCATATTAAAAGTTCCAAAAGATATAATGGAATTGTACTTTGGCGGACGGGATATCCGTCACGTTTGTGACGGAGTAACCCTGCCCGCCAAGATCGAAATCAGGCCCAAAGTTATTATCATTTTTTTTTTTTCCTGCTCTCAGAGCAGTGGGGCGACGCTCCTCTCCCTTAGCGGAGGAGCCGCCGCTGTGCTAAACGTCCCTTGCACCAGGATGTGATTGTTGTCTAGAGATTTAATATTTTTTGAGGTTCAATAGTTTTCTTGCCCTAAAATTAACTTTTTGCTCATCACAGAACGTGAGGGGATCCGCTTAGAGAGCCCCTGAGATTTCCACTGCCTGTGGAATGATTGCTCAGTGTCCTAAAATTAAAGCTCAGTTTTAATAAAAGGAGGGTCCCCAGCAAATATATTATTGTTTTTCTCAGTTGGCAGTGGACGGGATGACAAAGTTCATTGGTGAAGTCTCCTTGGTCAGAACTCGACAGGAAATAAAGGCCACTTGGCAGGGGTGAGTGCACACATTGGACTGCTAAGCAGACATTTTCTATATGTCCAATAACATTTCTTGTTCCATTTGAGACTCCAGGTTTTGGAAGAGGGTGGGCTGGTCGACTGTATTGAAGGTAGCTGAGAGCTCCAGCAATATCATGAGGCAGTGGCCATCTCAATCTGTGGTCAGGTGGGTGTTATCTACAATGTATAAGGTAGTGGTCTCTGTGCAGCAGCTTCATCAGAAGCCAGATTGGTTGTCATGCAGGAGATGGTAGCATTGATGTGATCTTCGAGTTGGGTGTAGACTGCTTTTTCGATGATCTTGCTGATGATGGGTAGGTAAGTGATTAGTGGTACTTGGTGAATTTATCAAGATCTAGTGTAGGCTTCTCTAAAAGTGGGAGGAACTGGCCTTACTTGAGAACTTGTGGGGAAATGCCTTGAATGATGGAGGTATTGACAGTGGCGAGTACGGGTGAGAGAGCTTCCCCGGAATGAGCTTCAGTAAAGGACGAGGGTAAGGGGGTCTTCAAAGGGAGTTAAGGGGGTTAAGTATGTTGGCAAGATCTGAGAGGGATAAGGCTTTGATGGAGGACTATTTTATGATTCTACTAGAAGGGGTGGGTGTGAGGGGAGAAGCAGGGCTTGATGTTCTCAGTGTGCTGTTGGATCTTATGTATTTTGTTTCACTGAAGAAGAGGTTATTGACATTGTACATGCCTTTTGAGTGTGAGGCAGGAGGGTCAGTATGTGCTCGATTGTCTTTAAGAGTGTACTGCTGATGTTGGTGGCTTTACCAATGGTGTTGGTATGCAGCACTTTGCTATGGTTGATCTGATGAGCTGTCTGTGTTGCACTGCAGGATTTCAGCCTCATCTGGAGTTCTTTTTTTCCTTCCATTTTCTTTCCTATCTGTGTTGCTGGAGCATTTATGTCGGTGAGATCATTGGAATCCCATGGTGCTGAAGGGTTTCACTTGCGCATGCATGTTTTCAAAGTAGTGTGGATATTCATAGTTTTCCAAAAACAAGTTGGTGACGGAATTGGAATTGGACAGGGTGAGAGATGAGTTTAAGCATTACTTTTCCAATGGAGATGCCTATGAAGGGTATGAAGGTTTGATGTTCTTTTTTGAGTTGACACTGAGCGTGGAGTTTGGGGTGGCGAGGTGGTTGGTTTAGTCCAGAGGGTATGGATGTGTTGCATTTTATTATTGGTGATGCTGAGAAGTAGAAATAGAGGTTGAGGACACGACAATTGGAATGTGTTGGTTGGTTGAAGTGTTGTACCACATTGAGTATGTCAATGATGGTGAGGACGATGTATCTTGTGTTTTTTGAGCTAATGTTGTCTGGGAGGTTGAAGTCACCCAAAAGAGTGGTGTGGGCATGCCCGATGAATTAGGTGGTAAGGAGCTCTGAAAATCAACTAATCAATCGGGGGTTTATATAGCGCGGGTCTCAGTCGATGAGGGGGTGGGAACTGCTGATACGTCTGGGCACAGGGGTTCAGTCGAAGAGCCAGGTCTTGTGATCCTTCCTGAACTGGGTCAGCAATGGGGATTGCCTGAGGTGGAGAGGCAGGTGTTTCAGGTCTTAGTGGCGAGGTAGGAGAAGGATCTTCCTCCGGCTCTGGTCTTGTGGATCTGTGGGACAGTGGCCAGGGCCAGTTGGGCGGAGCGTAGGTGTCTGGTGGGTACGTGGAATGAGAGGGGGTGGTTCAGATATGCAGGTCCTGTGTCGTGCAGGGCTTTGTAGGCAAGTGTGAGGAGCTTGAAGGTGATTCTTTTGATAACTAGGAGCCAGTGTAGTTCTCGAAGGTGTTCGGTAATGTGGCTGGGGTGGGGGATGTTGACGACCAGTCTGGCTGCTGCGTTTTGAATGTTCTGTAGTTTCCTGAGGAGTTTCTGGGTGACGCTGGCGTAGAGTGCGTTGCCGTAGTAGAGTCTCTGGTTATGAGTGCTTGGGTGACAGTCTTTCTGGTTTCAGTGGGGATCCATCTGAATGTCTTTCGAAGCAGGCGTGTGGAAGCATGATGAGGATACAGCGTTGATCTGGCGGTTCATTGTGAGCAAGGAGTTCAGTATGATGCAGAGGCTACGTGCGTGGTCTGTGGGAGTGGGGGAGGTCCCAATGCAGCAGGCCACCAGGAGTCGTTCCAAGCTGAGGGAGTGAGTCCCAAGATGACTAGTTCAGTCTTGTCTGAGTTGAGTTTGAGGCAACTATCTTTCGTCCAGGTGGCAACAGCCTTCATACTGCTGTGGAAGTTGATTCTGGTGGCTGTGGGTTCGTAGGTGAGGAAGAGGATCAGCTGGGTGTCATCAGCACAGGAGACGATGTTGAGTCCGTGGTTCTGGATGATGGCAGCGAGGAGGGGGCCATGTAGACGTTGAAGAGGGTGGGGCTCAGGGAGGAGCCCTGGGGCACTCCACAGCTGATCTCTGTGGGTTCTGAAAGGAACAGAGGTAGTCTGACTCGCTGTGTTCGGCCGGTGAGGAAGGAGTGTATTCAGTCTAGGGCTTGCCGTGGATGCCGGCGTCGTGGAGTCTCGTGATGAGGGTGTGGCGGGAGACGGTATCGAAGGCAGCGAAGTGGTCCACCAGGATCAGGGCTGCAGTTTCGCCCCAGTCAAGGGGTGAGCGGATGTCATCGATGGCGGCTAGGAGTGAGGTCTCAGTGCTGTGGTTGCTTTGGAAGACGGGTTGGGAGATGTCCAGGATGTAGTTCACTTCAATGAACTCGGAAAGTTGGGCGTTGATGGCCTTCTTGATGACTTTGGCTGGGAAGGAGACAGAGATGGGTCTGAAGTTCTTGAGGTCTGTCGGGTCGGCAGATGGCTTCTTCAGCAGGCGGTTGATCTTGGCATGTTTCCAGTCGTCGAGGAAGGTGGCGTCTCGATGGAGCAGTTGATGATGCGGCGAAGCTCGGGGCGATGGGGGTGGCTGCTCTGTAGAAGATGTGGTACGGGCAAGAGGGCACCGGAGTGGATGCTCTTCATGGTCTTGAGTGTGTCTGTGAATCCATAAATTAAGTTCTTGTTCTGCACAGTGATCTTGGTACTCTACTTCGACTAAAAAACAGATTGGCAGTTTCCAACTGCATTGCATTTAGAGATGTTTCACTATCATTTTGAAAATATTTTATTGACAAGTTTTCCAACGAAAACGTTTTGATATGTGTTTCAAAATTTGGATGGTCCCCAGATCTAAATTAAGTGTTTTCAGATGAGGTGAGCCTTTAGCTTTCTTGAGTTTAGATAAAGTCTCCTTGTGAGGGATACAATTAAAATTTCCAGAAACTTTGGCTTGCTAATAAGGCGTATTATTTTATTTCATTGGCGGTAATTGTGCTATCTGTAAAGGGTGAAGGTTTGAAGGAGGTCAGTGTTCCATAGTGAGGCTTTATTGGTTTCATTGAAGGAAAAAAATATTTGAATGTTGTATGGTGTTCTGTCTTTGATTGTAGGGATACAACACCTCATTGCGGTCTTTCCTCCAGGTTGCACGGTTCATCTATGTGTGCTCCCGTTTACCCCAGTGCTTCCTCAACTCCTTTCTCCGTGGTCCATATCCCTCCCTGGCCTACTGACCACCTGCTTGAACCTCCTACTCTTCCTCCTTCCTTTGCATCAATCACCCCTCTTGAATCGATCCCTGTCTTCTGCCTCTCTTGGTGCTCTGCATCCCCCTTCTACTGCGCTGTGCTTTGTTGTAGTGTTGCTAGGTTTAACACTACACGTTTACAAACATTAATCAATGAATCCTGATATTGGCTGCTTTATTTGAGAAAAATGCACTGACTTTGGATGCTTTTTCCTTGCAGGTGCCCATGTACAGGTATTGCCAATTTGCAAACGGGGTGGGTTGAAAACAGCTCTTCTGCACATGCGCACTTATAGATATTGCAAGCTCCTATTGTAGTCCACTCTCCCCTGCCCATCGTACCTACCACGGAAGTCGCTGAAAAGGGATTTAAAAAAATCTTTTTGGGTGGGATTAGACGGTGCTGTGGCAAAAAGGCAATGGATCTCACCTAGAACCAGACTGTCGCCTCCAAAGGAAGAGCGCCCTCATAATCTGCTGGCACACAGTGAGCCGCCAAGCTGCCTTACAAATCCGCCCTGGAAACCTGCCAGCCAACAGCACGGGTCCCTGCCCTCCACAAAACATGCAGGTAACAGCACAGGACCTTGCTCTCTGAATTGGGCAAATGGTATAAACTAGGCAGCTAACAGTATTTGGTCCTGGTCTCTGAGAAGTGTAGCTGATAAGCGCAAGTGCTGCTGGTCATTTTCTGGGACCTGAACTGACCCTGAAGATCTGTCGGAGCCTATGTCCGGTGGTGGGCCCTGCAAAGGCATACATTAGACCCATTATGTGGCATGGGGGATAATGATTGAATGGGAATGCACATTACATCCTGCCAATAGCTGATTGGGTTTACAATTTGATGCATTGCTCATAGATGCCCAACGCAGTGCATGCTGGATGCACCTAGTGGCCTAGATCTACACTGCTGACGTCTGGTGAGGCCCTGTTTTGGAAGCTGGAGGACCTAGGTTTCCTACTTAATCTGAAAAAGTATTGTTTTATCAGCAGTACCTGCCAGCAAAAATAAGGCATAGGACAAGAATCTTTGGAGAGTTCAATCTTTAATGCTAGGTTATAGTTATTTAGTAAAATAATTATAAACACGAAGGGACTGTCGCAGCTTTAATAATCCTGAATGGGCCGAATGTTGGCCGGTTTGGTTAGATTAAGGTTCCCAAATATTCGTATTCAAAATGTTGTGGTGAAAATTGATTGACCAGTCTGAATTCCCCTCCCCCTATTGACTTGCAGCCGATGAGAATTGTTTAGCTACCTGATTTCTTTTTTCATTAGGTCCATGCCGTTTCAGAATTTCTGTAATGCAAATTAACTACATTTCAGCTATTCCAAGCACTTGCCTGCACCATTCATACCTGTAGTGAGTCGCTCTGTGTGGGAGGTTTTTGAATATTAGAAAGCCTTCAGTTGAAATCCCCTGCCTCCTTGAGTGACAGTTCTTCTGCTTCTTTGCTGCTTACTTCTTGGGTTTTTGCTGGCATCTCATGGAGACTCCCACACTTCGCGCGATCTCACCACGCGCTGCTTTCTTCTTGGGGTGCTATTATCTTCATTCACCTCCCACTCAACGCTGCTTGCTGATGTGTGCGTTGGGTTTGTGACTGTGGCGGTGCTCCCACCCGAAGCCTACGGCAGCGACATCTCTCACTTTGCATTAGCCCTTGCCTCATCGCATCACCACCACCACCACCCACTCACACGCAAGTGCCGGCAGCAGCGGGAGAGTAATGGTGCCTCCTTCCTCCATAGCAGTGCAGAGGGAACGGGAAACACAAATGCTGTGAATGTCCATAACCTGTCACCAACAACTGACTGTCCCCACCACAGAACTCCTGATTGCAAGGCACCAGAGAGGACACCCCTGCCTTTCAGGATGCTCTTCTGCTACTGCCCTTTAAGAGGACTTGACTGTTTTGAGGTACACTGTTTCACATGATCCTGCTTGTAAAGTGCTACATTGCATATGACCACTTCAGCGCTCTGAGATCAGCTTAGACGACTCTCCCTGTATGGTGCATCAGTGAGCTACTTGGTAGGACCAGCTATAAAAGATGCTTGTCCATTAATGTTAATTTGAAGGCCAAATTTGAATAGATGCTATTGAGTAACTGAAGGTTTTGAACAAGGTCAGAGATTGGATTTCTGATTCTGTAGATTCAATCCATGTCCCATGTGCACCCCTGATTCCAAGGAACAGACTAATATACAACTTGAACCAATAGTTGGCTTCAGCATAATCGCTCGGCAACTCACCCATGAATGAACTACCATATACATAGATTGCACAGCGATGGCGACCACCATGCAGTGGTTAATTTGTAAAACAAATGAGTGCCTGGGCTCACGTCAGGAGGCCGCTTGCACCAGCGCATTTCTCCTGTAATGTGTCCTAAAACAGAGCCAACTACCAACCAGGAAGTAGGGAGAGGATGTGGCATAATGGCCAGAGCTGCTTACTTTAGATCTGGGAAACCAGGTTCGAGTCTCTGCATCGGCTCAACATCCTGTAATTCAGGGCAAATCACTTAATCTGCCTACCAAAAATTAGTGTATCCTTAACTGGTGCTCATGAAACTTTAGCGCTGGTGTTGATGATTAAATACCAGTGCTGAGCACTGGAAACGACTAGCTCAAATTAAGCACTGCCACCATGGCTGATCACTTTGGTCATTCCCCTACTCGCTATAACACAATCCTTCAGCTCGACCTTTGCTCTCACCTACTATTCCTTACCTCTGTCTTCCACCAAACTGCTTGAGTTACTGTATGCGGCCATTTTGGCCTCCCGCTCGTGTTTGAAGGCTGCTCGCTGCGTCTAGTATACTTTCTGTGCAGAACCTCCTTGTGTGGCTGTTTAGCCTCTTCTAAGCTAGCATTCTCCTGTGCTATTAGCACATGGTGTAAAAGACCCCTACATTATAGAAGTGCTTGACTACACTACTGCAAGTGATGAGTTTCTGTCTGTCATTTCGTCCATCTTCTACATCTCAACAAGACAATACAGACATAAAATCTTGCGTGTTTTTGTTTCAGGTGAAGGCCTTCTACCCTCTTGGTACTTTTCCATGGACTGTTACTCTTCTAATATGATCCTCAGCCTAAATTCAGTATGGCATTTCATTATTCTCAAGTGACCTAAACATTGGGAGCAAAAGTTAGGTTTTTCTGCTGGTGTTTGTCGTCTTTGAGTTGGGTGGTTAAAATAACACAACGTTCCTTCTCCTGAGTGACAGCTCACCTTATATTGCCCTCTGTGTTTCTGTACTCCAAAGCTATCAACGTATTCTTTGTTGCACCAAATATTGCTTGCCAACTTTTATTCATGAATCCCTGTAGGTCTCATTGTTGTGGGAGCCTTGCGCCTCCTGCCATTTTCTACTGTACTTTGCACGACAGAATAAGCGAAGCTTCCCTGAGGGCAGCAGGAAGATGAGTCTATTTGGGCTGCTTTACTGCTGCCTCCATTGGGCAGCGCTTGCGATTCTGAACCTGAATTACAGTTCAGGCATACTGTCGCTCTTTGCATCGAGGTTCACACTTGCTTGGGTGCACCGGCACAGCCTGAGACAGTGTGCCTTGAAAAGAAAGTGTGTATATGGCTGTTTTGTAGCCCTCTTCTGCTATCGCTGCAGGCCATGAACTGGCTTCACTTTGCAAGATACCCTCGCAGGCAGCTGCAGGGATTGACTGCCAGTGAAATGCCTGGAGATTCCAGGGAACCCCATGCCCTCTTCCAAGGAGGTGCCCTTGGGGCACCTTTACAAAAGTGTACAAATCTGTATTCGTACTTTAAAAGTTTTTTTTCTCCTCCATGTGTTGTTGTTTTTTTTTTTTTTTTTAGCAACTCCTTCCAGCATAGCCTCACCATTTTGGGGGCCCATCCCCTCCTTATCCTGTACATGGATTTACGTCTTCCCTTGACAAGAGTAAATCACTCATATTCCGCAGGGATTACACTGTCCAGAAGTTTGTGAATACTCACAAACTTATGCATTTCGTACGTTTACCCAATTGGCATCCACCCCTGCCTTGAAAAACCCTAAATATGTCCCATATGAGCAATTTTACTAATTTGTAATAGCACATTATTGGTTGTAATATCACCGGTGAGGAAATCAATTCTTTAGAGTAAATTCATGTTTTGTGAATACATAATGTAAGTGAAGGTATTTGTGTAAATTCAACTTCGAGGTGGAAATGCCTTTGAGAATTTGACTCTAGGAGAGGCCCCAGTGTGCACGATGATTTAGGTCTTTTTATCTGACTTGGAGCCGGGGGGTGTAGTTTGAAGGTGGTGTTGATGAAGCCGGAGAAGAGGTCGAAGGCCTTGGGCACTTACTAACTTAGAGTTTGCACTTACTAACTTAGATGCACATGGGTCATCCGGAGGGAAGTGTGCTCCTGATAGGTTCCTTGTTTAGTGATAATTTAAGGAGAGACACTTTCAACTGCTTGGCTTTACTCTGTTTATTGTATTGCAAAGTTGGAACCAAAACGTTTTGCCTGGTTGAGCTTTCTAACGATGAGTGATGTATGACAGTAGGACGTAAGGAAGTGAAACATATCAGAGAAAGGAAGCTGAGGGGAGGGGCCCAATCCAGTGTCCTGGTAAGCGACAAACTGTACATCACATGCCACAAATATGCCTCTCCTGGTAGCAGGTCTGTTTGCTTGTCCAGGCGAGTACTTTTGAGATAGATGTTGGAGATGGCTGGTGGTGGGCAGGGCACACATTTGTGAGGGCAGAGACTTATTTTTCATCATTAAATCTTGACCCAGAGCAAGAGCAAGAGAGGAAGGCTGAAAATGGAGACATAAAAAATAAGAGAAAGACAGGAATTTAGTGACAAAAGGAGGAAGCAGGGATTAAATGAACCTGCAAGACTTAGATAAAAAGACAGAAAGAAAGACTTAGGAGATGGAATTAAGACCAGGCAGCCTTTGTTTTTGGCACCATTGCATTAAGCAGCACCGCAAGCAGTAGGCCCAGCAGTACATCTGTCTGAAGCAGGTACCCAGGGACATCAACTCCCAGCTTGCCACCAACATTTCGTAGCCTGTCTCGGCGCAGCTCCCGAAGTTGTAGTTTACACATGACGCAGGCGCTCCGTCCCGCTGCCTTGGGAGTTGGACAGAAACAGGATCCCGGTGTCTTTACTGAACGGCTTGTGGTTGTGTGTTCCAAATAAAGCCGCGGTTTTATCTGTCAACCACAGCCCTTGACAACAGAGCGGCTGCAGCATCGATCCGCTCGCATTAAGAGCAGCCAGACACTGCTGCCACCAGGTGCCGGGCAGGATGCTGGCCCACGCCCGCTGCGTCCCCGCGCGCCGAGGGCAGGACAGCTCCGAAGCAAGCGCGCGCGCACTACGCAGCCGCCGTCCTTCAGGCAGGGCAGCGAGTCCACGTGAGGTAACCAAGGGCTCGAGGTCAACCCCATGTGCCCGCTTTTTGGTGATTAAGTGGATCGCCTGATTCCAGTTTCCAGCTGCATCAGTGCTCACTAGTTGTAGGAATCTTGGGACATTAATGACGTTTTGCCGTTGAGGGTCCCTCACACTAGGACCCACCTAGCCCGCGCCCCTTTGATTATAAGGATTTGAGCTAATTTTCTTGTGGCAGCTCCTCCCTAATGTAGTTGCATCTGCTTTAGTCATCCATTGTAGGGTCAGAGCGGAGAAGTGCCTTGGCCTGGTGCTGTTGTAAAGGCCTTTTCATAACCATTCCAGGGAGATGAAAGGGTGCTTCATCAGTGTTTTTAGATGGTGTATGCCTTTTAGTTGGCCAGTTGTTTCTTTGGGGGTCCGGTGCCATTTTCTTGCTATGTTATGCTAAAATAAATGTGCTGACCTTCACATGCCACTTAATGGACATTTTAATTGCAGAACAGATGCTTGTGCGTATTTCGCCTGCATTGGGCTTGTGCACTTTTGTGAAGTTCAGTGCAGATGTCAATTGAGGCGATGCTTGCCAGTGTGCCTACTTCATGCGTGATGTGTGGCTATTACAGTTCTGTTGCAGCCTTTCTCCTGCTCAGGCTGGTTTTGTGATGGCTAATAGCAAGGGGAGAGAGTGGATTCCATTCATTGAAATGCTGCTGCTGAGGGACACTCGCCAAAGCTTTTGTCTTATTTCTAGGCTTGGACTAACTGATTAGGAGCTGCCCTGCAGTCTGAAAAGGACCACACAAATGAGGAAAACTGCATTCAATAGTCTCGAATGAGCCTGTTTATTTTCATGCTCGATAAAGCCTTGATGGCATTAGCTCAGCACTGCCCTATGTGGAATAACACCACAGAATGAAAATGGCTGGGCGAATGCCTGCCCTTCCTTTGTCGGCGATAATGCCAGGTTGCAAATGAAAAATCTACGACTGGGGAGGTGAGGCAGGGGATGAGCAAGGCGAGCCCCTGGACAGATCGTCCACAGAGAACAAGCCTGGTCTGTGGCATGGCTGAGAGGCTGCAGGTTACCAGGGAGTATGAGCTGTACCAGAATCTATGGGAGATTGGCAGGCCTCCTACCCGGTTTTTAAAAAGAATGTTGTTTTTATATTGTCATGGTTTTAAATAACTTGAAACAATTAAAATGTATCTATCTATCCTACCTTGTGGAAGAAATTTTTGGTGGCTAAGTAATTTGCTTGAGAATATTTGCATATGTTCAGGCACAGTAATTCTGGTCAGTATTATGTGAGACACAATTGGCACATTATGTAGCCCAATAACAGTGGTTGACGTGCCTCCATGAGGGTTCTGATACATTTTTTGTGCCACAGTGGGAATATTCTTTCATGTTCCTCCTGAAGGGTATGTGCTGTCTCACAATAATGATGATGCACGCATTTGTGGATGTACATATGTGATTTGATGTACACATTTCCTATGACAGTCCTCAATATTCACTGGCGCTCCAATGCTGATGTTTATTTGTGGCACTGGTATGACTTTTGTTTGATGACTTTGGTTATGGATGTTAAACGTTGCACTGGTGTAGGTGGCATTTGTGAACAGAGGATACTGGCACGAAGAAAAAGTTGATGCTGAATGTGCGACTTGGAGCAAAGGTGCTTTAGAAGGCAGCAACACTAAAGCCATCAGTGCAGAGTGTGATGCAGTGTTTGCATTTACACTTATGATGTGTCAAAAGACTGACACAGGGGACAACTGAGAAAACTGCATTGGGAACAAAGTCAACATGACACTGCTGCTAATAAATGCTTACAAACATATTTAAGTAAAGCAAATATGGGTGGTTCTTGAATGAGTGAAAGCCAGCATGAATGATGTATGCGAGATACCCAATCGCATCTTGTTGCCCCACAAATAAAATGCTGAAAAAGTAGGCAATGGAATGGAAAGATCAATGTTGGAAAGGATTGTTCTTGAGGATTTTCCTGGACTTGTGGTGTCTACAAGATCTTAGCGCATGACTTAACTACTAGAGCTCTGTGAATCAGTGACTCCTCACCCCCAGCATGCGCTTTGAGGGGAGATGAATTTATATATATGCCGATTTTATAAAATGCTGTTTGGTGGTGAAAGTCAGAACGCCCAGAATTCGAGAGCCACCACTCCTCTTTAATTCACTGAGGTTCAAACCGACAAATCTGCGCAAGTTATTTTGGCCCTAGACCCAAAATAAAATTATACTCAATAAAGAGGACTTCACACCTCTGCTCCCATTGCCAACCAATGAAAACGTCTCAGAGAAGGAAATAGATTTCAAATTTCAGTAAATACTCACCAGATGATCGATGGAATTATGAACACCTTGAAGCTTGAAAGCCTTTTGAGTGGATTTCCAGGGATCCACCTTGTGAGAAGCTGGCTTAGTATATGGTGCACACATATGTAAGTGGGCACCCTGCACTAATCCAGACAACCCTTATGGTGATTTTAGTGGTCTTAGACAACCTTAAAAAGCTCTCTAAGTGGTAGCTGTGGAGAACAGCTTTCAGGCTTAGTCCAGAAGGAGTGTAAAGCAGCTGGTTTCACCAGAGCATAATCTTATTGGGATAGATTAAGTGAAAAAGAACCACACCGTGTATTTATAAAAATATGTATTTATTATAAGACACTCACTAACACATACAAGTATCTCCTACCCTGAGATATACGAAATGCACACAATACTTTGCAAAGTAAACAGGTAAGCAGCACGAATACACAGTGGTCGCCAGGGGGAGACAAAACCATATACTAAAATAGTGGTATGCGAACCATGACTTAAGTCAAGACTATAACCAGGAGAGATAGAAGTGCTGAGGACCCAAGGAACCACCCGAGGTAAGTAACCAGGAACCCCACGGAGGCCGTGTGCAGGTGGGAACACAACCGCGGGCTCAATACAAGTCAACGGGTAAGTTGCGTTTGCAATTTTAAATAGGAAGGACTCTTCCCAGTGGACCCCGAAGAAACCCAGTGGAAGACAGAAGGTTGGAGTGCCACCCCACCCGTGGATACCCTAGGAACCAGGAGACCCACACCAGGGAAGCCGAATGCATAGGTGTGAAGTGGCGTTGGAAACCACAGTCAAACTTAATGGAGGACTTCAGGAAGATGCCGCTGCTGGAGAAGGCAAAAGTGTCCGGTGGAAACCGAAGGTGGATTCAAGATGAGAAGTGCCTGCAAGCAGAGGGGACAGAGTCTATGCCACTCAGGAGTGACCAGGGGGCACGGAAGTAGTGTGCCCACCGATGTCGGGTGTTGCAGGAGAGTTGACGGTGACCTTGGAGCTGCAGCTGTGTGGACCAGGCAATGCTGTGGAACACCAGGAGCCGATCACGAGCTGCCCCATGTCGGATGTCAAGAGTTGAGGGGTTGGTGTCCGTCGGGAGCACCAACAAGCCTTGGCAACTGCAAACAACATGGAAAGGGAAGAAGGTGCAGTGTCGGGACCAGCAAGGTCCAGGTGACTCACCACAAGCAGGGGGGTCAGAGCAGGTCCCGAGCAATCAGGAGAGCCTACTGAAATCAAAGAAGACCCTCAAAAGGACCCACAGGCCAGAGGCACTGGAGTCGCAAGAGGACCTCGAGCAGCTCACCCAGGATACAGGCCCACGGTGTAAGTGATGTGGTGAGGACGAAGATCTTGGTCACAGGAGATGTTTGCGGGTGGGCTACTTGAAGCCCAAAGATCTTGGAGGAAGAAAGCCAACAAGCCTTTGCAACGGCAAGTCAACACAGTGCACAGGGGTTAAGTTCCTGCGGCTCCGACGAGGGATACTGGCCTCAAACTCGGTGAGAGGACAGGCAGGCCTCGAGGGATGTAAAGAACTACCACCTGTGTTGCCGAGCCTTTCAGAGTCCGTGGGAGCTCAGGATCAGCAGACCGGTCAGCTTTGTTGCCGAGCCTGCAGATGCAGGGAAGTGACTCCTTCACTTCAAGGAAAATTCCTTCAGGTGTCTTGGATGTCCACATCCTTGGAAGGTTCGTGTATGGAGCACAGGTACGGACGTTGCAGCAGACGAGCATGGTGATGAGACCAGGAGCAGCAGGAGTCTTCCCAGTTGCAGTCTCGATACCCAGAGCGAAGTCCAGAGTGCTCAGACGTTCGAAGAAGAAGTGGTGTCTTGATATGAATCTTTTCCCACTACGAATCTAGGGGCCCACCTACAGGTAAGCCCTTAAGTACCCTAAGGAAAGGGTTGGGACGATTCAGGGTTCCCTCCCAGGGGAGGGGTTGGACAGTGGGGAGGATACTCCCATGTCCTTTGTCCAGTTTCGCGCCAGAGCGGAAGCCAATGGCTCCCTGAGCTGGTTTGGGCTGGACTATGCAAGGAGGGCACCAAATGTGCCTCTCAAGCAGACTGAGTGACGCTGGCTAGCGCTCCTACCAGGCTCCAATACACTAAACCCTGTCTGGGAGGTGGTCTCACCTCCCTGTGACAGGATACCTATTATTCTGCCTTCCCCTGCTGGAGCTTGGCTCAGCAGCAGGAGGGCAGAATCGTGTCTCTGCTCGGCAGCAGCAATGTTGTGATGTCCGGGTGTAGATGACTTGTACCGGGAGCATTGATGGCCTCCCGGAGGAGCTTTACAGTGCATGGAATCAGGTATGATTCCAACATGTTTGATACCAAACATGACAGGAGTTGTTACAGCCAGTTTAGAGATGGTCATCGCGTAATGACGCATGGCCACTCTGTGTATCGTAATGGCTGATGCACTTCCAACCCGGGAGAATCGACTCCGAAAGTTGTAGGGGTGTCCTGCTCATGCAGGGGCACCCTCACACTTAGAACCGAGCACCCTGCCATCATGATTGAAAAGCCTGCCTTAGGGGTGACTTATAGGTTTTAAGTGCAGTGACCTCCTATATCTGTCGTAAGTGATGCTAGCAGCAGCTTACACAGGCTGCAAGGGCAGGCCCGTAGTCACAATTTGAGTGGTCTCTCATGGGTGACATAATACATGCTGCAGCCCATGGGAGACCCCTGTTGTACCTATGCCCTGGGTACCTCGGTACCATAAACTAGGGACTTATAACAGTACACCAGTAGCCAATCTGGGATGCACCTAAGGACTCACCATAACAAATTTAGGGGAGAAAGCACAGAGACTGGGGCCCTGATTAGCAGGATCCCAGTCAGACTAGTCAGAAACAGCATAGCACCAGGCAAAAAGTGGGAGTAACTACAAAAGCAGATCATACTTTCCTACACGCCTTAGATGTCCTAAGCACCCACGTGTTATCACAGCAAGAAAAACAGTGAGGGCTGAGGGGTTTGTTACGATGAATGGAATAGGATTCAGTAACATGAGAGAATTGTTTTCTCTAGGAAAAATATATTGTCAACGATTATTCTTTTGTTATAATCTTCAGAACATATTTGTGTCGAGCAAAGAGTTTATACCCCACTACATCATTGCCACTACACCCTAAGACATAACATTGTTAAGAATAAGTAAATAATAATTCAGGGCTTAATTTGAGCCGGTGTTTGCAGGTGGGCCCACTGGCACCCCTTCTTTGGGACCGGCACTTACTTTTACTTATCAGGCTTTTACCCAAAGAGAGAAAGAGACGCACAAACGGAGGAAAGGAGGAGGAAGAGAAAACAGAAAAACAGTGAAAAACGGGGAAAGCAGGGGTGAAAAGAACCTGCAAGAGTGAGATAAAGGGACAGGGAGTGTCTGGTGGTGGATGAAAGAGGTATGAGGTGGAATCAATATGACACAGCGTGGAATTCTTAAGCACCAGCTGCAGGGTTCTGACAACTTTTGAAACTGGCTATTATTATCTTACAAATTAAGCACTGTTTAATTTTAAAAGAGTGTAATTTTAAGTTGAATTAATTGAAAAAGAGGATGGGGATTGGTGCCCCGTCCCTGGAGATAGTGTAATATCCCACATGTAGTGATCGTTTTAGGATATAGTGCTGCATTATATTGTGGCAGTGGATTTAATGACCTACAATTAACAAAGAGGTGGTTATATAGACACAAGACCATCACCTTTCTTGGGCTAGCACTTAGAAAAATAACATCACCTCTCTTCTCTTTATACAAATTTAGAACTTTTCACCCGTCCAGCTGTTAGGGTGAAAATCTTCTAGATGATTTGGTAACACTATGTTCTATTCTTGGATGCGTTTGGATAGCTCTATGCTGTTTTTCCTCTGTGAGCTCTACAATCGTGCAAACCCACTGACGGCCCACATGTTTTCAATGATGTGGCACTTTAGATTGGGGTTCTAATGTTGAGGTGACACCCAAAGTGCATCCCTCTAATTGACGGTGACTATAGTCCTACCTAACTGGGCTGTTTGAGTCTGACAGTGGTGGCAGCAATATCAGTAGTTAGGGTACAGGTTTTTGTGTTCCTATGTCCTTCTGGAGGGAAGGCCTATTGCCCCCCTCTATGTAAGGCCTGCACAGTCTCCCTAAATTGGAGCCTTTTGCCTACTTCATGTCTGGAACACGTATGTGTGTGGAAATAGATCCATATGTTTGGTTTCTTGTGTCCCTGAGTAAATACTGGAGACCAGAGTGGCTTTGTACAAGGCTGCCGGGGGTCCACTTCAGACATGGGAGCCTTCACGTCCACATTCATTTTCTCCACTTTTTGATACCTTTTGTCTCTGTGGGAGGGGGTGCACCATCCCTTTAAACTAGCCGCAAATTGCCATGCCAGAGAGAAACTAGTTCATTGACTCTTCCTGCCCAAATATGCATTCTCAAGAAATCTGGCCTCCTGTCTAAGGCCAATATCTATCTATTTCTCCTGGATGAGTGCAAAATACATTGTGGGGGCTGCATTGCTGTGCTTATGTCAGGGTCATGCACCTCCAGAATTGGAAGAGCTGCACACAGTTTGAATGCATCAAGATCTGGATTGATCATGCTTGGCCTCCTAGGAAGGCGAAATACCAGATAAGCGGGTGTAGCTACAGGAGTTTTATTTGATTCTGTAACCTCTGGATTTGTCATTCCTAGGCCTACTAGTTCCAGAGATATTGTTGTTTGACAAACCCATTGGGATCAGCTAACTTAGTCTACAATTTTGTCTTGGCACTGTCGGTGGTGGTAGTGAGTGACCGAGTCCTTATAGGACCTGTGGGTATCTCAGAATCATTTGGTTCTTAGATATTGCCTCCTGAATTTAACCTTACCCAAAAGAGGTGTACTGAAACCATAATCAGCAATTGACCCCAGTTGGTAATCCAGTTGCTACTGTGCTGTTGGACTTCAGTGGACAGTACCTCCACGCAAGGCACCAGGCACTGATAACTAGTCACCTAACCAGATATCACCAAATCCACCCAAAGGAGCCTGTTTTCTTTCCCAAGCTTGGAGTAGGCACTTTATTTTTTGGGTGGTGCATCCCTGGGTAATCCAGAGGGCTGGCGGTAGTTTTGATAGAAATTCATAAAAATTCTACAATCAGTAATTGAGATCACGTTCGCTATAGGACCTATCTTAACTTAAGCTACAGTCCCTAGCACTTAGGAGCTATATGCTATACGACAGTTTGAGATCCTCTCTCTTGCCTGAAAGGTGCTGTAGACTTCTGGTTTTAGTTTCCTAACCTCATTTTCTCTCCAGTATTTTCTGCTTATTGACATTGCCCTTGTTAATTGTTACCATTGTGGAAACTACATTCAGAGTCAAGTGCGAAAAAGGGAGCACTTGGTCATCCAGTTGGAGTATATTAGTATTATGGCCCCAGGACACCAGCCACAATTGATGCCCACTAACCTCTGACTGCCCTGGGACCCCAAGAGAGTTACACCTACCAAAAACAATGCTGCATCATTTACTTCTAGATACAGCTGGGTGCTGTCTGCATGAAAATTAAGGATGAGATAGCAAAAAACACACAAATGATGGACGAAATGCAACACAAATCAAACATTCACCCCCCAGTCAAGAGATCCGGGTTAAATCCATCGGTTTTTTGCTCACCATGCCACCCCAGTTTAGACCCAGCCATATGCAAATCAGTCTTGACCCTACTCCTCATGGGAACAGTCCAGCCAGAACTGCCAAGCCTCGGCCTTCCTTAATTAGAAACCAGCATCCTGCGACTGGTTTCGGGGTATCACCCCTCATCAGCCAGGCTAGCTTGTAATGAGCCCAGGACACACGTCTGGGCATACCTGGTGCACTTAGGATGAGATAGTAAAAGACACACAAATGATGGACGGAATGTGGAACAAATCAAACATTCACCCCCAGTCAAGAGATCTGGGTTAAATCCATCGTTCTTCTGCTTACCATGCCACCCCAGTTTAGACCCAGCTATATGCAAAGCAGTCGGCTGGACTGTTCCCATGAGGAACAGAGTCAAGTCTGATTTATAGTAAGCAAAAGAACGATGGATTTAACCCAGATCTCTTGACTGGGGGTGAATGTTTGATTTGTTCTGCATTCCATTCACCATTTGTGTGTCTTTTGCATTCAAATTAAGCCACAGTCCATGCGGTTGTGCTAGGTAGAACTAGTTAGTATCTTAAATACTGAAAGGAAGAACTGAAACAGAGACCTCACAGGAACTGCTTAAATGCAAGGTGCCATTGCACAGATGACACTACCCAGTTTGACACATTAGGTTCTAACCATTCAGTAGCACCAACAATTTTCAGTGCAACCACTATTTCCAACACTATGACATGGTTTAACACCAGCAGCTGATATAGAAGACTGAGCAAGTCAGGCAGTAGGATGGCCAGTCAGGCCCACTGCAGCATCTGGAGCAGCTTACTTGGGGAGGACAATGGATAAGAGAGCCCTCCTTAAAGGAGCGGTTTACATGTTTAGATAGAAGCGTAGCGACACAGGAAGTTCAGACTCTCGGAATCTGAGAACCTGATCTTTAGGACAAATAACAGATTTTTTTAAATGATGACCTCCTTGGTCATTAGCACTCGAGTTCTTGTTAATTAACATTCATGTAGCACATAATATGCCATTAGTATGGCTTCCCATTGACTTTGGGAAATAAAGTGCAGAATTGTTAGATATGGGCTGACTGGCTACCCCCACAGCTTAGACGTGCTCAGGTTCTTCTGCCTGTTCTTGGGAATGTTGACCTCTTAAGAGCTTACCTCTGGTATGGGAGGCCTGGCCGCACCAAGACGGAAGAGATGTCTGGTCTTGACTGGACGTTCCTTGAGTATCAGCGCTACTTCAGATATGCCTTTGGCCAACTCAGTTTGCTCTGTTTTACAATATGTATGTGCACTGGTGCTCTCGTTCATGAAGCTCTATTAACCCTTTCAGTAATTGGTTGGGGGATTAAGTCCCCTTGGATCTAGAGGGTCCTTGGAGGCCAACAGGCCCTCCTGTTACCTCCAGTAAGGCCCACACAGCGGGATTGCTAAGAGGTCTTCAGAGGCCCGCCCCCTTTTTCCACCACTCTGCAAACCTCCTCCTGGCACATTACTGGTTGGGGATGAAGTCCACTTTACTCCTGAGGGCCCTTGGGGGCCAACTACCCCTCCTGTCACCTCCAGTGTCCTACACAGTGGGATTGCTGAGAGGTCTTCGGAGGTCACGCCCCCTTTTCCACCACTCTGCAAACATGCCTCCTGGTGCACTACTGGTTGGGGGAAGTAGTCCACTTTAGTCCTGAGGCCCTCAGGAGGCAAGGGGACTTCATCCCGCCAACAAGCAGCGCACCAGCATGATCGTTTGCAGACTGGTGGAGAAAGGAGGCGTGGCCTTCGAAGACCTCTCAGTAATCCTGCTGTGTGGGACGGGGCTATTTGAATGCGCGCTGCGCGGACGCGCGCAGCGGGGTGCCGCTGGCGCGCCAAAGGCGCGCCTAAGGCAAGCCCGTCTGCGCCCGTCAGCGTCCCGGTAGCGGCCAGCGCCAGCCATGCTGCCGGTGAGTCCTCTGCTATCAGACGGAGTTATACTGCGGCCTCTCTACGGGCCCTTGATTCTACTCCTCACTGCCATTTAGGGAGTTGGGATGTGGCTGGGGCACCAAAACAGGCTTGTCAATCCTGCGGGTTTAAGTTGTCCCTGGGTTCTGCTCTTTTGGATAATAACGGCAACCCCCTTGGCCAGCTGCCTAGGGCCCCTCCTATTCGGGCTGCCACTATTAATGTGCGTTCTCTTAGGAAACACCATGCAGGCGTCTTCGACCTTTTAGAGGACAATTCACTTGACCTGCTGTTTTTAACTGAGACCTGGCTGGATCCCACTTCAGATCCGATTGTAACGCTTGCCACACCAATGGGCTATAAGATTTCTAGAGCTGATCGCCCGGAGGGGGTGGTGTTGCTATTATTTATTAAAAAAGTGGGATCTCCGCAGGGGGGATGTAACTTCGTGGGGCGAATGCGAGGCTCTTGACTTCAGTATTCGCTTCTCAGCCCATTTTACACTAGGAGGCTCTTTGATATACAGGCCGCCCGGCCCAGTGGGACCTTTTCTCCAGACCTGGGGAGATGCAGTTATCTCCAGGGCGGTTAGATTTGCCCACTTTATGGTCTTGGGTGACCTTAATATCCATCTGGATCACGCGGACAGTAAGGATGCGCGTGATCTGCTGGATATTTTACATCTTGCTCAGCTTGACCAGCATGTCAGCCTTCCTACTCATCAAGCGGGACACATACTTGACCCTATCTGTACCAACTTCCCTATCTTATCAAAGGCCCCTTGCCCGGTCACCTGGTCGGACCATTTCATAACCCACTTCTCGTGGGAAGTGTTTAATACTGAGCCTTTAGCACGCTCATGCTATAAATCAGCCTTCGGTAAAATTGACCCACTGGAACTTAATATGGCCTTGGAAGCTTCTAGGCCTAGCCTGGTAGGGGAGCTTGAGGAGCGTTTGGCTGGGTTCTCTAGCTGGGTCTCGAACGCAGTTGCTACGGTGGCCCCACAACGTTCCACTAGGTTGGCTAGGGAATCTCCATCCAAACCCTGGTTCAACCCAACCCTTAAAGCCTTGAAACATGACTTTTAAGACCCTTGAGCGGGCCTGGCGGAGGAGTGGGTATTGCCCGGTTGACAAGCGGAAGCTCAGAGATAAGCAGAAAATATACTATGCAGCCATTAAGTTGGCTAAAGAGCAATTCTACGCGACCCGGATTGAATTAGCTATTAACAACTCTAAGGAAATTTTCGCTATTGTCCAGAGCTTCACGTCCCCTCTGGACCAAGCTAGTGTGGCGCCATCCTCACCCTCCTGGTGTAACACTCTCTCCTGCTGTTTTAGGGATAAGATTCAGGCTATCCAAGCTGTATTTACTCCCCGCGACATCAGAATGGAGGCATCTTTGGAGTGTCAACCTGTTGGCACAGCTCTTTCCTTGTCGGTATTTAGGCAAGTTGACCCATTGGACTGTCTTAAAATCCTCAAGGGTCTAAAGTCTGGCTCGCCCTCGGACCCATGTCCTGCTAGGATACTGGCAGCAGTTGCAGGGGTCGCAAACACAGAAATGAATACCATCATTAACATGTCTCTCCAGAATGCGGTGGTACCACAGGCTTGGAAGGAGGCTAAGATATTGCCACTCCTAAAAAAAAAAACGTCACTGGACCCCCTTTGTCCAGGGAATTACCAGCCTATCTCCCTCCTTCCTGCTTTGGCGAAGGTGTGTGAGAAGGTGATAAATAAACAGCTGACCGACTTTGTGGGAAGGGAGGCGCTCCTGCATCCAGCCCAATCAGGGTTCCGGGCGTCCCACAGTACCGAAACAATGCTGGTTGAGGTGGCGGAGGCCATCCGGGAGTGTTTGGACACCGGCGGGAGAGCTGCATTAATTTTGCTCGACCTCTCGGCGGCGTTCGACACGGTCCCGCACTCACTTCTCCTGTCACGTCTGGCCAAGATTGGTCTGTCGGGTGCCGTGTAGGGCTGGCTCCGGTCCTTCCTGGAAGGGCGGGTTGAGCAGATCTGGATTCCACCGTCCTCCTCCCCTCAGCCAGTAACAACGGGTGTCCCCCAGGGTTCCTCCCTTAGCCCCCTCCTTTTCAATATCTATGTTACTCCTCTGATTTATCGGGCAGAGGAGCTGGGGGCCAAGGTGATGGCTTACGCTGACGACACCCAGCTGCTTTTTACTTGGGACAAAGATGCGGACTCTGTTCTTCTGGTTCATCATTGCCTATCTTCCATCTTTAAATTGGTTGGCGGAAGCGCAGCTTAAGTGCAATGAAGAAAAGTCAGAGATTCTGCTATTTGGTAAATACTTCAGAGAGCAGCTCTGGCCTCCTGAGTTTCCATTACCCACCTCGTCAGGGAAGCCAGCCAAAAATCTGGGGGTATGGTTCGATGAAGGTCTTTCCTTCTCGACACACATTAAGAAGCTGGCTGGCTGCTGTTTCAGCCTGCTTAAAACTTTCAGAAGATTTTTCCCCCTCTTACCTCTGATGGCGAGGAAAACTGTCACTTGTGCGCTGATTCTGTCACGGCTAGACTATGCCAACGCCCTTTATGCTGGTATCCCGGGCTACCTGTTGAAGAAGTTACAGGTGGTTCAAAATACAGCAGCCAGACTTTTTATTGGGCGTGTCGGCTAGGAGCAGTGTTCGTCAACAGCTGCGCTCTCTCCACTGGCTCCCCATGGTGGATAGAGTCAAATTTAAACTACTAGCTTTAGCCCACCGTGCTCTCCATGGCTGTGGTCCTCTCTACTTGCAGAGGCGTCTTTCCTTCTATGTTCCCGCGCGCTCCCTGCGATCCTCCTCCTTATGTTATGCTCAGGTCCCTCGTTTCAAGCTTCAGAGGATAGGCGGCAGCTCATTTGCAGTGAAAGCGGCGGTTGCTTGGAATGCTCTTCCTCTTGCCCTGCGTACCATCCAGGACCCAGTCGTGTTCAAGAGGAAATTGAAAACACATCTATTTCCCTGAAGCTTTCTGCCCACACCCCGCTAGGCTCCGCGCCGGGACACTCATGAGTAGCTGCGCGCGTTACAAATTCATATAACATAACAGGAGGGCTTGTTGGCCCCAAAGGCCCTCTGGATCCAAGGAGACTTCATCCCCCAACCAGCAGCGAGCCAGGACGCGCGTTTGCAGAGTGGTGGAGAAAGGAGGCATGGCCTTCGAAGCCCTCTCAACAATCCTGCTGTGTGGGACTTAATGGAGGTAAAAGGAGGGCTTGTTAGCCCCCAAGGACCCTCTGGACCCAAGGGGACTTAATCCCCAACCGTCAGTGCGCAGGAGTTGCGTTTACAGAGTGGTGGTGAAGGGGGCGTGGCCTCTGGCGATTTGCCGGAGCTTTTTCTATTTTTTTCGTTTCATTTTTTTAAGGTAGGGGGGCTGTGTGGCCCCCCTTCTCTGGGCTGGTTTTGGTCCCAGGGACCCCATGCCCCGGGGGCTGGCCTTTTCTTTTTTTATGTAAAGGGAGGGGGCTGAGCGGCCTCCCTCCTGAGCCATTTTCAGACCCTGGGACCCCATCGCCCCCGGTCCTGCCCCATTTCTGAAATTTGTATTTAAAAAAAAAAAAAAAAAAGGAAGAGGGGCCGTGCGGCCTCCCTGACAGGCCAATTTTGTTCCTGGGGACCCCATCCCCTGGGGCCTGGCCTGTAGTGTGGGTGCCCTGGTCCCACCCAGGGCACCTACTTTTTAAAGGTTGAGGACCGCGGGGGGAGCTTCAAGGCCCCCGCGGTCCCTGCTACTCCTTGCCTCCTGCGGGAGCCGGCATTGCTTTTACACATAGGGAGCTGCTAAAATGCAGCTCCCTGTGTGTAAAAGCAATTCTGCTCCGCTTCTAGTAAGTGAGAACATTTTCTGCTCTCGCTTACTAGAAGTGGAGCAGCATTTGCTATGGCTTGGCGGGAGCACTGCCATAGCAAACAGCAATGTCCTGGGGGTGGGCATCTCGAGACCTTGCAAGAGCCGGCCCTGGGGGGTTGCATTCCCCAGAGCCATCTGGGGCTCGGCGGCACTCCTTTGTTCTAAATAGCCCCGGAGAGGTGGTGGTCCGCAACGGACCCCCCTGCATATATATTATTTGATCCCCAGGGAAGGTTGTGGTCCCCGGGCTGCGAGGGGGCCTAGCAGGTCCCCCATTTTTATTACTAATTGCCCTGTGGAGGTGGTGGTTCCTGGGGCTCAGGGGTCTCCGTGGCCCCCGCCCTGTATTAAATTAAAGCCCCGGTGAGGTGGCAGTCCCCGGGGCTGCGGGGGAGGCGGCCATCCCCGCCGCCCCACATTTGTACATTTCATTACCCCGAGGAGGTGGCGGTCCCCAGGGCTGCGAAGGGCTGTGGAGCCCCCCCCCCAGCATTTTAATAGTTCATAGCCCTGGGGTGGTCGCGGTCCCTGGGGCTGCAGGGGGGCTGCGTGGCCTACTGCATTCATTTTGAATAAAGCCCCAGGGAGGTGATGGTCCCTGGGGCTGCACGGGGTCGGGGGGGGGGGTCTGCATAATTTAAGTTTCAAGCCTCTGGGAGGTAGTGGCCCCCGGGGCTGTCGGGGGGGGGGGGCTCCATGCGGCCCCCCATTCTTCCATTATTGATAAAGCCCCGGGGAGATGGCGGTCCCTGGGGCTGTGGGGTAGGCCATAAGGGCCTCCCCGCATCAGTTTACTTGGTTGCCCCTGGGAGGTGGCAGTCCCCGGGACATGGGGGGTTACCGCTTGAGCACCCCCCACATTAATATAAAACATGCCCCCAGGATTTGGCCCACCTGAGAGCTTAATGAAAAAGACACGCGGCAGCCCGCGCGTCTTTTTGTTAAAAAAAATATTTTGCTGTGGATTCGCAGGTCCACTCGCTAATTCACTGCAATTTAAAAAAAAAAAAAAATGCTATTTAACCCCAGCGTTGTCCCTGTGGGACCGTCCAACCTTATCTGGGGGGGGGGGGGGTGTGTGTGTCAGGGTATTCCTACCCTGCCCCCTTTTCATTCTTTTTTACTTTTTATGTGGTACTCCGCTTTAAGCCGAGTCCCAAGATGGCTGCCAACACTTACTGGTTGAAGTGTTGGGAACCAATCAAATTTTAGTAGGATCTGCGAGTCCACTGCAAGGACTCACGTCCCCAGATATCTATTTTTTTTAAACTTGAATATCTCTGAAATTACTGAACGGATTTACACCAAATCACAAAAAGCACACTTTCTGGACCAACATCTAGCTTTCTACCAAATTTGCTGTAATTCCGTTCAGCAGTTCGGGCTGTAGTCGTGTTAGAAAAATGTAAAATCCTCTTAGACATCACAGGGGAAAACACATTTTGGGACCCCCCTTTTTTCTCGGCCCCTGCTTGGCGGATCATCCCGAAACTCTCAACAGAGCAGCTGAACCAAAAAGAAGTTTTTTGAAAATTTTGTGAAGATTCGTCAAGCAGCACCAAAGATATTGGCAAAATAAAAAACTCTTTTCTATGGAAACTTTGGTCCCAACTATGATATATGTATGTGTGTACATATATATACATAATATATATATATTTATATATTATATATATAATATATATATATATATATATATATATATATATATATATATATATATATATAGGGTTTGGAGTGGGTAGTGGTATAGGGTGGCAAGGGTTTTTTTAGGGTTTAGGTGAAGTTAGGGGTATAAGGTGGCATGTGTATTTTTAGTGTTTAGGGGTGGGTAAGGGTATAGGGTGGTATGGGTATATATAGAGTTTATGGGTGGGTATGGGTATTAGGTGGTAAAGGTAATTTGAAAAAAAGGGCGGGTTTGAATGTTCCCCCTCCCCCCAATAAAGAAAAAAGATGGGTTTAACTTACCTTAACTATACTTACCTTGCGTGATAAAGACATATGCGTGGTAAATGCTTGCTTTGTAAAGGCATACATTCGATGTGAAGTGTCCCTTAAAATGTTAAATACAAGTTGTTAATGGTCACTTGTCTATTCCTGCACCCTGACAGGATGGCTCACTCTTGAAGTGTTTGGACAGGGCGAGAAAGTAAAAGGCCAGTAATAAAAAAAACATAAACACATAAGTCCCGGCGCTCGCAGGAAAGGAGTCGACCCTGCTTTGGAGTGTTAAGTGATTCCCTTTCTACTGCAGCATCGTGTGTTGCCGCATACCTCATTCTCACCCCTCTGTGTGCCTGCTATCTTGGCACTGCAGGGGGAGGCGGGGGCTGCAGGGAGCGGCGGGCGGCCTCGTGTGAAGGCATCCTGCGATGCACCTTGTAACAAGCCCCCCCCTCACCCGGTTCTGTGGTACTTCATAGTTTACCCCGCTTGCCCTTCTCCACATGACATAATTGAAGTTGACGAGGGGTCGTGCCAGATGGGTGCAATAGATTACTCTGCTGATAGAGAAATAAATTGGTGCATCGATTCCCCTCCGAAGGGCGCCTGTAAATATGCCAGATTGGCAGAGCGGCCTCTGGCTGGCACATGATCGCAGCAGGGAGGGCATCTGTGTTTACCAAGTGTTTGCCAGGGTCTTAGCCGCTACTCGGGGTAGTTCTACATTCGTATTGTAAAATGCCCGCTCTACCAATGCCCACCTCTAGCCCAGCAAATGATATTCAGTCTTCGGGTCACCTTTTGTCACTAACGTGTGATGTTTGGTGCATAAGGCTGGCAGTGCACCCAAGAAGGCAAGGCCCCAAGTAGTTGTCTGTGGTGAATGGGTGATTTATTTTGTGCAGCGCAAACTGAATCAATAAGCGCCTTGGCCTTCATCGGATGTAGAAAAGCACTATATAAATGCCTATGCAATGGCACCACTTTGGGGGATTTAAGGTGCTGACTCACGGCTCCCTAAAGATTTTAAATGCAGGGCACCGGATTTCAAATTCAACACCTGGTGAGATAGCACATTGAATTAATGCATCCATATAGACATCTGTGTGTAACTTGAAGGTCACAGGTTCAAATCCTGGTGGGCCCACTCAGTCTTTCATCTTTCAAAGGTAATAACGCTAGAAACGATATAAACTATATATGCCATATAAGTGAACGAAATATTCTATCAATGACTAAACCTCCCCAGCACTCAGGAGGCTAAGAATGAAAACAGCAGAGCTGTGCTGCTCTGGGTGGCATCGTGAGCAAAAGAATGATGGATTTTACCCAGATCTATTGACTGGGGGAAAATGTTTGATTTGCTCTGCATTCCGTCCATCACCTGTGTGTGTTTTGCTGGGTGGCTTGTGCAGCACACGTACCATAGCTATAGTAAAAGATCTTGGGTACACAGAGGCCCTGGCGTGCTGCCACTGGGTATCGAACCAGCTCTGAAGAGTAATCAGAAACTTAAAATGTCAGGCATATAGCGTTATTACATGCCTGGCAAATGTGCTAAGAAGAGTACATACAGTGTGGCAATAGTAGTGCTTTTGTGGCATAAGATGTAGCAGAGAAGGAGCATTTTGAGCTACATCCTAACAAACTGAAACGGAAAATCTTTAGGGAGGAGGGAGGGGTGGGGGACTGAACTGTGAACTGACTGAACCCTCTCTGCTTTAGGAGTTTTCCTAACAGAGGGCCAGTTGCCAAGAGGCAGACTAGGGCCACTACAGGGGAGAGCGAGATTGCAGTATTCAAACAAGCATTGGCGAAACAATTGGCTTTGCTAGTACTTTTTTTGTGTTCTGGGGAGCGACCACATTCAAAAGCATCTGAAAATTGGTAGCACCCCTTTTTCAGATGCTTTAGTCCGTGCTGACTCCCTAGTCCTAGCCGGTCGTTCGTGCCCTGTGAAATAGTAACGCATGCATTCCGGTGGAGGCAGAGGAGCACACCTGAACAGCCAAGAAAGGAAAACAAGCATTTGCAATGCAATCGGTCTCGCATTTGTGAAAGTTAGAGCCATTTGCGTGGTAAACGATATTGTATTTTACTTATGTTTTTTGTTTGTAGAGGTGGAGAGAGTGTGTGGCTTGGTTTTTTGAAACTTTATGGTAGAGAAACTGTGTTGAAAGACCTGAAGTGAATCAATATAAGAAATGCTGAATCAGTGTGTGCATGTGCCAACAAATTATGTGGTTAGCAATTATGTGGTATGAAGTTTAGTGGACTTATGAGTAGTGGTATTGTATGTCCTGGAGTAAATGTATATCCAGTATTTGTAAAGCGCGAACAGCTACCCGAAGGCATGTTGCGAATTAGAATTGTATTAATTAACTGTGTTTTGGAACTGAGTGGCTATATGTGGAGTGTAATTATGTGGTGTGAAGTGTAATTTTTAGGTTGGAGTGTCATGTGGAGTTAAATTGTGTTGGGCGAGAAGTAATGGAATTATTTTGCAGGGGAGAGTAATGTGTATTTTGTTTTTTGGGGAGCAAACAGCTGAGAAGATTGCTTTGGTTCGGAATGTGCACTTATCGGTTTTTAGGATGTTCTGCATGCAGGAGTACACCTTGGCTGTTAAATGGACTGCTGATTTAAGGCAATCACGATATAGGATTTTACTGGTCCAGCGAGAGATTTTATATCTGTGTTAGCACCTGAAGTGTGTAAGGCTTAGGGAGGAAGACAAATGGAATGCAAACAGGCCTGATATATTTATTTATGTAGCTGAAGTGTCCAATGGTTATTTAAAGCTGCTTGGTTTTCCTGGCTCTGTGAATGTGCCTTGAGTGGTGCCTCGCTGATGGCTTTACCAGGACGTGGTAGCCGGCCATGCTATGCTCCATTGCGAAAGGAATCGCACTGTAATGCAGTGTCCCAGGGCCTCTGGAGGAAGGAAGACAAGTAGTTAAGGAAGCAGCGACGGGTGTGAGTTGGTGTGGGGATGGCATGGCAGATACAGTTAAATACAAGTTTCAGGAGTGACTCCACATTTTGTAACGAGGCTTGCTGTGCCTCTGTGTTAAACGAACCTGTCTCTTTAAGGCAATCATGATATTGGATTTTACTGGTCCAGGTATAGATTCTATATCGGTCTCTGCAGCTGAAGTGTGTAATGCTGAGGGAGGAAGACAAATAGTTAAACACGCATGGACAGGCGGGAGGGGGTGTAAATGTCAATCTTTTTTTTTTTTTTTTTTGCAGTGGAGTGATAATTTGATATACTAAAAAAGTAGCATTCAGAAAAAAATTGGCTGTCAAAGGAACAAATGGGAAAAATAAAATAGGGGGTTTCTGCTTTTATTGCACTATTTTTAAAGAAAACCCGACGTTTGCCACTCGTGTGCGTGTATGTATGTATGTATGTATGTATATATATATATATATATATATATATATATAAATATATTATCTACTGGCGGTCGCCAGTAGATAGTTATAGTTAGGACCTATTTTCCATAGGAAATCCGCGACATTCTATTTGAAATAACTCTCTTGCCGGTTGACGTATCTTCGCGAAATTTTCAAACTTTGTGGGGCGCTCCGGTCCGCTCCAACCCTGAAAGTCTCGGGGTGATTCGTTAGCGGTGGCCGAGAAAAAAGGGGGTCCCAAAACGCGTTTTCCCATTCATTTTTCCATAGGAAACTTTAGACACGGCTACAGCTCTGACTGCTGAACGGAATTACACCAAATTTGGCAAAGAGGTAGTTCTTGGTTCAGAAAGAACCCTTTTGTTAAATGGTGTAAATCCGTTCAGTAGTTGCTGAGAAAATCAAAAGTAAAAGTACATGTATATCTATGGGCACGGAGGATCCGCGCACCCTCCCGATCACGAGCTGTTCTGCTAATTGGCTGTCAACACTCCAAACCAGGAAGTGTTGGTAGCTATCTTGTTCTCGGTAGAACCGAGGAACAAGAAAGCAGTAAAAAAAGTGCGCAAAACGCACAAAGGGGGCAGGGTAGAAACACCCTGACCCCTAGGTCTGCTCAGGGGGTCCCACAAGGACCCCCTGGGCAAAAAAAGCATTTAAAAAAAAAAAAAATCGGCAGGATGCGCTCAGGGTGCGCGGATCCTGCTGATAAAATCGAAGCGCGGTCTCCGCGCTCGATGTACACTTGCCCCGGGTGGGCCAAGTCCCGGGGGCATGCTGGGGGGGTTATTTTATGTATGGGGGCCTCTAGGGCCCCCAAGCCCTGGGGACCACCACCCCCGGGGCTTTATCATAATGGTGCGGGAGGGCTCTGAGCCCTCCCGCAGCTCCCGGGGACCGCCACCTCCCCGGGCTTTTATTTTTATTTTTAAAACCTGTGTGGGGCTCCAGCTCCCACACGCCCGGGGACCACCACCTCCCGGGGCACTAAGAAAATTGAAAATGGGGGTCCGGTTTGGACTCTCAAGCCCCGGGACCACCACCTCCCGGGGCTTTCAAAATGTAGGGAGGGGGCCGCGCGGCCCCCTCCTGGAGCCCTTGATGGCCCTGGGGACCGCCACCCCCAGGGCCGGCTCCTGCAGTGTCCCGGGGTGCCTACCCCGGGACACTGCTGTTTGCTATGACAGGACGGAGCCTCGCGGCTCCCGCCCTGTCATAGCAAACTTGGTTTGTATTTTGAAGAGAGAGCAGGAAACCTGCTCTCTCTTTCAAAATGCAAACCCAATTAGCTTTCCACATGGGGAGCAGCATCTTAGCTGCTCCCCATGTGGAAGGCAATGCCGGCTCCCATAGGACGCGGGGAGCCGGCGGGACTGTGGGGGGATTGGGGAACCCCCACAGTCCCCAACCAGAGGCCAGGCCCCGGGGGATGGGGTCCCCGGGGCCATAGTGGCCCGAGAGGGAGGCCACGCAGCCCCCTCCCCAAATAAAAAAATAAATAAAAATAAAAAAAATAAGGGCAAGGCCGGCCCCGGGGATGGGGTCCCCGGGGCCTTAAATGGCCTGAGGAGGGGGCCACGCAGCCCCCTCCATATTTTTTATTTAAAAAGAGGGCATGCCCCGGGGATGGGGTCCCCGGGGCCAATAGAGGCCCAGGGAAGGGGGCCACGCAGACCCCCTCCCATAAAAAAAAAAAAACGGCATCGTGCCGAGGCCCCGCCCCTCCCTGCAGTACTTGCAAACGCGCCCTCTGGCGCGTTTTAAGAAGGGGAAGTAATTCCCTTGAATACTGGGGTCCTTGGGGCCAACTAGCCCACCAGGAACCTCCAGTATGCGCCAGGGGCTGCCTTGCAGAGAGGTGTACAGAGGCCACACCCCTTTTACACCTCTCTGCAACGCAGCTCTGTGGCGCTAATGGAGGTAGCTGGTGGGCTAGTTGCACCCCAGGGACCCTCAGGATTCAAGGGGAGTTAATCCCCGACTTAAAACGCGCCACGGGGCGCGTTTGCACAGTGGTGAAGGTAGGCGGGCCTGAGGTGACATGTGTGCAAACAGGCTCCGTGGCGCGTTTTAAGATGGGGAATTAAATCCCCTTCAATCCTGAGGGTCTCTAGGGTCAACTAGCCCAACAGGTACATCCAGAAAGCGCCACAGAGCTGCGTTGCAGAGAGGTGTGAAAAGGGGTGTGGCCTCTCTACACGTCTCTGCAACGCAGCCCCTGGCGCATACTGGAGGTTCCTGGTGGGCTAGTTGGCCCCTAGGGACCCTCATGATTCAAGGGGACTTAATCCCCCAACTTAAAACGCGCCACGGGGCGCGTTTGCACAGATGTCACCTCAGGCCCCGCCCCTCCCTTCACCATTGTGCAAATATTCCTCTAAAATCTGCCGAACTACGAATTCTGATTTACTCACCTGTTATCAGGAGAGACCTCAGTGCTGCATCTTTCAGCCCAGTACTAATCCTGAAAAGTAATTTTAACCGTACTTACCAGTAACTTGAATTTCCTTCCATAGGATATCATTGCCTGCTTTTTGCTGAAAAAGTTTCTAAGTGTTGATTTTTGAAACATACAAATATTCCTCTAAAATCAGCCGAAATACGAATTCCGATTTACTCACCTGTTATCAGGAGAGACCTCAGTGCTGTATCTTTCAGCCCAGTACTGGTCCTGAAAAGTAATTTTAACCGTACTTACCAGTAACTTGAATTTCCTTCCATAGGCTAACATTGACTGGTTTCACTTGGAAATTCTTCTAAGTGTGGAGTTTTGGAACTTTAAAATATTCCTCTAAAATCAGCCGAAATACGAATTCCGATTTACTCGCCTGTTATCAGGAGAGACCTCAGTGCTGCATCTTTTAGCTCAGCACTGACCCTGAAAAGTAATTTTAACCGTACTTACCAGTAACTTATATTTTCTTCCATAGGAATCCATTGTCTGGTTTTCAGCAGAAAAGTTTCAAAGTGTCGATTTTCACAAACTACAAATATTCCTTAAAAATCGCCTGTATGACTTAAACGCATTCTTTCAACTGTATACAGGAGATGCACCAGTGCTGGATCCAGGATCCAACACTGAGTAAGAAAAAGTAACGATAACAGTTTTTACCTGCTAAGTGAATTTCCTTCCATAGGATAACATTGGTGATTCTATGAGAAAAAGTTTCAAAGTGTCAACTTTTAAAATACAATAATATTCCTTAAAAATCACTACTGTAACCAAAACGCTTTTACTCAACTGTTTACAGGAGATGTCCCAGGACTGAATCTAGGATCCAGTACTGTGGTTAGAAAAGTAATCCATAAAGTAACTAATTGCATTTAACTAGAAATTCACATTGAGCTGAATGTTGCATTGTGTTTGAAAATGTGTTGCACATTGCAACAACTGTAACTACTGTACTTAAAAGTCTATTGCCTATGTGCAAAGTATTTAAACTAAAGTAATTCATTCTGAGAAAGTATTTTTTGTAATGTATAATGTAATTACAATGTAATTTAAAAAATAAAATATGTAAAAAAAAATTGTTTCTAAAAATGTAGTAAATCAGTATGAAAAAAATAAATATAACAATTAATACATTTAAAAATTGTCATTTACAACACCTTTGAAATTCACTGAAAAAACCGTAGGTTTCAGACATGTTATAGTTAGGAATTAGCATTTAAAAACCTTTGAAATTCACTGAAAAACCATAGGTTTCAGACACGTTATAGTTAGAAATTAGCATTTAAAAAACCTTTGAAATTCACTGAAAAAACCATAGGTTTCAGGCACGTTATAGTTAGAAATTAGCATTTAAAAACCTTAGAAATTCACTGAAAAAACCATAAGGTTTTAGGGACAGTTATAGTTAGTTGGACATTGCACTCGTACAAAACCCGTGAAATTCCCCCGTTATAGTTAGTTCAGGTAACTATAACTCGCGCCCCGCAATGCACTGCTGATGACGTCACATATTACATCACTCATGACATGGTCAGTGACATCACTGATGACATCTCAAATGACATCACTGATGACATCACTGATGACATCATCCATGTGAGAATTTAATGCATCTTCTCACACCCTAATATAAGTTTTGATACACCCACTCTAAATTACAGACTGCCATTCTCAAAACCATACACACTCCAATACCAATAAGTACATACCCACTCACTGATTCTTAGGTCTACACACACACACATCTACTCACTCACCCGTACAGTCACTCATACTTACAGTCACTCAGTACAGGACTATCATATGCACTCATACACCTATATAAACACTCCCACAACGCAACTCATCCATAGAGGTACTCACACACCTAGTCAGTCATGCAAATAATTAATCACACTCCAATTTACTCACCTATACAGTTATACACACCAGCTCACTTACTCATAAAAATACTAGCACATTCTTACGCTCCTATGCAATCACTGATGCAAGCACACACTCATCCATATAGCCACTCTCACAATCACACACTCTCACTTATAGCCATTTATATACTCCAACACACATATATACTGCCTTTCACATATGTAGTTACTCACACATGTACCACTGAGATATACATTCAATCACTAACACACCCATACACACACTCACCCACCCATACAGTCCATCACAGATGCACTCTTGAAACCATGCACCCAGTGAATCACCCACTCACACATCTATGTACAGAGTCACACACACCCCACCCACACAAACACTCAGGCACCCATACAGATACTCAGACAATCAATCAATAACCCATGTAGACACTCGTGTATCTATTCAGAAAGCCATGCAGCCGCTTACAAACCAACAGACAGACGGATACAGACATTCACACAGTTTAGTCACTAACCCATGCATTCAGTAAGATACATTTAATCACTCACTTGTAGAGTCAGTCACTCACGTACTAAATCATCCATTCAGACACTTATACACCCACTCATTCTTCAATACGCCTTTCCCTATATATATTAAACATATTTAAACTTTACAGAAACACACAGTCACTGGATGATGTCATCAGTGATGTCATCAGTTATGTCATTTGAGATGTCATCAGTGATGTCATCAGTGATGTCACTGACCATGTCATGAGTGATGTAATATGTGACGTCATCAGCAGTGCATTGCGGGGCCGCGAGTTATAGTTACCTGAACTAACTATAACGGGGGAATTTCACGGGTTTTGTACGAGTGCAATGTCCAACTAACTATAACTGTCCCTAAAACCTTATGGTTTTTTCAGTGAATTTCAAAGGTTTTTTAAATGCTAATTTCCAACTATAACGTGCCTGAAACCTATGGTTTTTTCAGTGAATTTCAAAGGTTTTTTAAATGCTAATTTCTAACTATAACGTGTCTGAAACCTATGGTTTTTTCAGTGAATATATATATATATATTTTTTTTTTGAAACAGCATGCAACAGGCTACCAGAAAGAGCATCAAACGTAAATCAAAGTAAAACTAGGTGGGAGGGAAAGTAGTGGGGCAGGGACAGCCGGCAGTGTGGGTGTTAAGGTGTAGCTCAATAAATTACGAGTGTACATTGTGAAGACAAAGGAGCTCTAAAAATATACCTTGTCTCTCCTTCTCCAGCCACAAACGATTCAGCCTCCCCAGCTGCTTCTCTTCATTCCGGGCCATGGTACTTACTGGTACTTAACAAAGCCCACAATGAAGAAAGCCTTGACGGCCAGGGACGCATCTCGGAGTGTAAGGTTTGCGGCTCCAGCTTAAGAGAGAAAGCACAGGAAGAAACACAGAGACGTTACTGTTTGTCACAGCCTGCAGCCCGGTAACAAAATAAATAAAGGGGAGGGGGTGCCTCCCTGAGGACAGCTTACACCTCCCCAATCCCCGGAGTAAAGAGTCACTCAGGTCTCTCCACTGTGATGGTGTGGGTATCGGGGGCCTTGATCTCGGGGCATGCGGCTTGGGGGCTACAGCCGACTGCTAAGGGCCAGGAAGGGTGCAGGGCCTTACTGCTGAGTGCGCCGGCATTAAGGGGCAACCACACAGGAGATCGGGTTCACGGCGTCAGCCACGTGCGCTGACGTCGCCCTTTATTTATACTCCCCGGCCCGAGCCCGGCCCGGGGAGTTGCGGGTGGCAACATTGTATTGCAGTGGCCGGGTGGCTCACTACATCCCATCTAACCCATGGAAAACAAATGCAAACATTTATGCAATATAAACCACAAACAATAACGTGATGCACAATAACTCTGGTTGTTGGGCCTTCCCAGCTCGGGCATCTCGCCGACATCCTCAGCATAGAAAGTCTCTCAATTTGGTGCTGGGTCTGGGGTTCTCCCGCAATCCATAGTGTTGACTGCCACGACCCTCACTCTCCACTCTGTCCTCCGTGTTGGTAGGCACAACAGTGCCTGTTGCTCGGCTCTCTGGGATCTCCTCCCGCGTTGCTACTCCGCTACCAACCGGCCCATCTCTCTCTGGGGATGGCGGATGTCCCCCCTCCGACGCGACCTCTTCTTCCGGCCAGTCCTCCACTTCTTGGTTTCTTAAGTCCTGTTCAGGGGCCCTCGTTTTTTTGAACCACGACACGTTGCGCGCTACCTGTTGAGTCCCCCTCTTCGCTGTGATCATGGACCCCTTGATTTGCACCACTTTCCACAGGTCTCTTTCAAAAGGAGTCCGGAACTTTGATCCTGGATGCCGGTCTTTGATCACCACATAATCACCTTCCTGAATATCCCCAGGTTGGGCTCTTCGTTTCCGGCTCGCCCGGTCATTGTTATGTTGTCGCCAGCTCTGGGTGCCCTCCTCATCGATGGTTGCCGGCATTCCCAGTTCACTGACGGGAATACTGTCTCTCACCACTCTATTCATGAGTAAGTCACTGGGGGCACACTTCGTGGTGCAATGAGGGGTGTTACGATATGCTCGGAGGAAACGGTGTAGGCAATTCTCTAGATGCTCCCCTTGGTCCACACCAATTCTGATGGTCTTGTTCAGAGTCCTCATGAACCGTTCCACATCCCCATTGGCCTGCGGCCACTGGGGGGTCACTCGGCGATGTCGAATGCCATAGTGCCCCAGAAATTCCTTGAATTCCTGCCCCTGGAACGGGGGCCCATTGTCGGTTCGTATTTCCTCGGGCATTCCTAGCAGGGCGAAGATCTTCTCCAGTACTGGCTGCACGCATTCGAAAGATGTAGACGGTACCACCTCCACGACAGGAAACTTGGAGTGACTGTCGACCAGGACCACGGTATGCCGTCCCTCCGGGAAGCTTCCAAAATCCAGGCTCACCTGACCCCACGGCACTTTGCTAGGCCCTTCGGTGATCACCGGGGTGACAGGCGGATCGGTTCCCGTGATCAAACATGCATGGCATCCTCGCACCTTCTCCACTACCATCTGGTCCACTCCCGGGAACCACACTTTCGCTCTCAGCCTGGCCTTTGTTTTCTCGATACCCTGGTGTCCCTGGTGCGCCAGCTCTACGATCCTCCCCCGAAGTCGTGCCGGAATTACCAAACGAGTGCCTCTCAGGATGAGCCCTTGCCCGGACTCGCTGAGCTCCTCCCGACACCTCCAAATACTCTCCCAGTACTCCTTGTCTTCATCGGCTGGGCGTTCTGCCCCTTGTAAGAACCATTTCCACCGGTGGTCTTGCAGAGTTCTTTTCACCACCTATAAGCATCGGTCCTGTCCTGTCGCTTCAATGAGTTCTTCGATGGTCACCGCCTGCGGGCACGCCTCATCCACGATTAGCCGTATAAACGACTCGGTACCTTCGTCCACCACCCCCTTGCTCCCGGTGCCTTGAGCCAGGGGATGTCGTGACAGATAGTCTGTGGGATTGTTGACCCCAGGGCGATACTCCACGCCAAACCGGTAATGCTGAATTTGGACGGCCCAGCGTTCAATCCGAGGCGGCCCGTTCCGTGCCGTGCCGGAGAATATTGGGACCAACGGCTTGTGATCGGTTACCACAGTGAAAGTGTGCCCACAGAGGTAGATATCGAAATGTTGGCACGCCCACCGGATAGCCAGCGCCTCCCTTTCAATTTGGGCGTATCTTGTTTCCACCGCGGTGAGCGCTCGGCTGGCATAGGCAATGGGAACCCAGTCCCCCTGACCATTCTTCTGGAGCAACACTGCGCCCAACCCAACGGGGCTGGCGTCCACAATGAGTTCCGTGGATGCTCCCGGCTGAAAATATGCTACGGTGGCCCCTTTTACCAACGCTTTCTTGATGTCGTCGAATGCTCGTGCTTCTTCATCCGTCCACCTCCAGGGCGTTTCTTTCTTGGTCAGTCTTCGGAGGGGTTCCGACAGCGTTGCCAAGTGCGGAATAAACCGGCCGCAATAATTAGCCATGCTCAAAAAGCTTCTGACTTCAGACTGGGTCTGCGGAATCGCTGCTGTTTGAATGGCTTCCACCTTCCCAAGATCCACCTGCAGGCCTCGGGCGGAGAACCTGTAACCGAAGAATTCCACTTCCTTGGCGTAGAAGTCACATTTGGCTTGGTGTAATGTTAGGCCCTGCTCCACTAATCTCTGTAGTGTGGCTCGCAGTCATACGTGGTGTTCTTCCAAAGACTTGGAGAATATCAGTATGTCGTCACTGACATTGAGTACCCCCACTAGTCCGGACAGCGCCTCCCTCACCGCATCCTGAAAGCCTTCCGCCGCTGAGGACACTCCAAAACTCAGGCGCTTGAAACGTCGCAGGCCTACGTGTGTTGAGAAGGTCGTGATGTACCGACTCTTCTCGGCTAGCACCAGCTGATGGTATCCCGAATTGAGGTCCACTTTGGAGAACCACTGTGCTCCATTGATATCCGCCACTATCTCATCGATGGTTGGTGTTATGTGTCTCTCCCTTCGTATTGCTTTGTTGGGCAGCCGCATGTCCACACACAGCCTGATGGCTCCCGGCTGTTTGGGCTTGGGCGCAATTACCAACGGTGACACCCACGGGGTGGGTCCTGACACTTTTTCAATCACCCCCTCTCTCTCTAACCGCTCTAATTCCTCTTCCACCAGCGGACGCAGGTGGAAAGGCACCCTCCGATGTCTGAGTGCTATGGGCTTGACAGTGTCGTCGATGTGTAGTTGTACCTCCACCCCTTTCAAACGCCCCAGCCCTCTGAACAGCTCCGGGAATTCACTTAACACCATCTCGGCTTGCGACTGGTGTATGTGTCTGGCAAACATTATCAATCCCAAGTCTTCAGCCGTGTGGCCGCTCAGCAGAGACCCAGCCCTGTCGCACGTAACATAGAATCTGGCACATGTCGTTCTCTCTTTGTGCTTGACTTCCACGTTTATGACGCCTTGCAAACGAATGGGCATGTGGCCTCCATACGTGAGGATCTTCGCGGTCGTTGCTATCAACCTTGGCCGGGGTCTTAATTCGCCGTACTGTGCTGCGTCTAAAATGTTCACCGACGCCCCTGTGTCAATGAGTGTCTGTACGCAGTTATTGCCAATCCAGACTTGGCACATCGGTGGAGGCCTCCTCGTGGTGTTTATCCCTCTCACATTAGATATCACGAACACGTTATCCTCCTCTTCGTCCTCCACCACCGCCAGCTTTTGACACCGGCTATCGAGATCTTCCACTTCCTGGACATTCCTGGCATGTCTCTGACCTCGTGTCCCTCTTGTCCGAGTCGCTTCCGAATTTGCCCCTCCTCGGCATACTTTCGCGAAATGGCCATACCTGTTGCATTTCAGGCACTGTCTCCCTTGCGCTGGGCATCCTCTCAGAGTGCATAGCCAGCCCGCAATTCCTGCAGCCCTTGCTGTTCGGACGGTCCTCCGCCCCGGGCGCTGAGTATCCCCCTCGGGCGTAAGACTTCCTGATAGCGGCCACCCTTTCCTCCTTGATTGGAGTCGGGTATCGAGGCTGAACGGTCCCCAACTTTCTGGTCAGTGCCTCCTCCATTGCCCCTGCGCGGATATCTGCCAGTTCGTGCGACCGTCCCAGGACCAAGATGTCATCCAATGAGATCCCTGGTTGCCGTAATATGAGCTTCCTTAACTCGAGTGACTTGCACCCCACGATGAGTTGTGCCCGTGTCTCAAATTGGCGATCAATCCCTGAGCACGTGCTCGCCAGTTTACGCAGGCGCGCGAAAAACATGTCCACAGACTCATCCTCCTCTGCTTGGCCTGGCGCAATTTGAAATGTTCGAAATCTGGGTTAACTTGCGGATCAAAATGTCTATTCAAGGCTCTCACCGCCTTCTCATAGTCGCTGCCATCTCCTGTGTCGGGCAGGTCTTGGAAGAGGTCATACAGTTCATCCCCTCCCATCAGGAGCATCGTCGACCTCTTGACTGCGTTATCAGTCTCCCTAGTCGCCACAAAGTAGTTGTCCAACTGACCCAACCACTTGCGCCACCGTGGTGCCGCCGTCGCCGGATCAGCCAGTTGGCTGAACTCTGGGAGGGCCTTGACAGCCATCCTCTCCGGCCGGTGCCCAACCGCACCTGTGTCCTGGGGCACAGCCCCCTCCGCCGCAACCACGGGCGTGGTCATCCCGAGGGCAGAGCCTCCGCTGCCTCGCACTCGCGCAGAGCCTCGTGTGCACTGTGTGCAACTCCAAACGGGGCGCTCTGCCTTTCACCCCACGGCCTGTGTCTGGTGGGGCACCCAGTATGGGGTCTCAGCGTACCTCTCCAGGACTCCACGGGACCGCCTGCACTGCAGTGTCACTACTGCCTCACTCGCAGGTCCCTAATGCTGCCTCGAGTGCTTCGCGCTCTTCACCGCGCCGACGGGCCGCGCCCTCTCCAGCGCACACCCGTACCTTCCCTGCCGCAGCAGATGCGGGGCCCACACCCGGCGCGCCTTTCACGGGCGGCTCGGCCACCGCCTCAGCACCTCCCCTGCAATGCTTCTTCACAATCTGCCTGGCACCCCTCTTACCGCACCACGGCAGGCGGCGATCGTCACACCACAAACTCGCCGTCACGCTCTTCACCTCTCGCACCGCCACCGGCATTCACAGCGGGCAGCAGGCGCGGAGCGACACGCGTGGCTCCTCCTCCGTCCTCGTCGCAAGTGTGATGGTGTGGGTATCGGGTGCCTTGATCTCAGGGCATGCGGCTTGGGGGCTACAGCCGCCTGCTAAGGGCCAGGAAGGGTGCAGGGCCTTACTGCTGAGTGCGCCGGCATTAAGGGGCAACCACACAGGAGATCGGGTTCACGGCGTCAGCCACGTGCGCTGACGTCGCCCTTTATTTATACTCTCCGGCCCGAGCCCGGCCCGGGGAGTTGCGGGTGGCAACATTGTATTGCAGTGTCCGGGTGGCTCACTACATCCACCTTGAGGTCATTATTGCTCATACCCTCATACCTACGTGGCCCCGACCGCACAGGAGACCAGAAAGCAGAACCAGAGCACAGCAGTGAGCAAGGGACACAGCTGCACATGTGAGACTCAGCAGTAGCAGCACCAGATCCTCCGGGCACGACCGGGTCTGCGCGCGCACAGCCTGCTGGGAGCTGTAGTGCGCAGGAGCGACAACAGTTTGTATGACGAATGTAATATTTTTAACTGTAATTGACATAATGCTAGAGAAAGCGGAAAAGGACGAATTCCTGTACTGCATGAGCTGAATACAGCTTGACGAGAAATGTAGTTCTACTGCGTGTTTCCGACTACAGTCTGTGAATAGGCAGGGGCAGCAAATGTTAGACTAGCGGGAGGCAGTGGCGTAACGAAGCATGAGGGGGCCCCCCTGCAAAGTACATGGAGGGGGCCCCCTCCGGACTCACTCAGGAGCTTTAAGGCCGGGTCACTCACCTGAAGGGGACACTTGGAGCACGGGGGCCCCCTGCACTGCAGAGGCAGCGGGGGCCTTGTTACGCCACTGCCACAAGGCTCTCACAAGTATGCCCCCGGTCTTTACAAACCAGTTCTGATATGGCAATGTCGGGGTCTGAATGTTCATCTTTACCTCCACCTCGTTTGCCACACACTAGCACCCTCTATCCACCCTTTCCTCCTTGGTGGAGGAACGTTCTATTCTGGCCTCCAGAAAGGACATCTCCTGGTCCTGGGAGACCTCAGCTTATGGCTGGAGACTTCTGATTGTCCTGGGAGACCTCAGGTTATGGCTGGAGTCTTCTGATGGTCCTGGGAGACCTCAGCTTATGGCTGGAGTCTCCTGATGGCGCAGCTCTTACATGTCCACATGACGTGGACTCTGTGAATTTGCATTCATTGAACAAGCCATTCATTCTGCTGCTCCCGTACTAGGCCTTCATCTTTGTCTCTCGTCACTTATTTGTGGCAGAGACACTCTCCCAAGTGCTTTTTAGATTGCATCTCTCCAGCTCTGAACCTCTCAAAAGAGTCATTTCATTTATTAGAGGGATTGCAATCTCCCAATATTTGTTCAGGTACTCTCTAAAAGTCTCAGCAACTTTGCAAAGGTCTGGCACTTTCTTTTTAAGATTAAACAAATACGTGAAAACATTCAAACTGAAATAATGCCTACACCCAACAACCTTTCTTTAAGATCTTACCACCTGTACCTCCTTTGCACCTGTTGATGCAACCAACCTTGATACCGTACCTCCTGTGCACCTTTTGATGCAACCAACCGTGATGCTGCCCTTGCAGGCTGCGCCCACATGACCCCCTTCAGATTCTGCCCGGAGAAGCTAAAGGAGCTCGGTTTCTGCTTCTCAAGACACCCTTGTTGGAATTGTTGAGTCTTCCTGTAGGACAAGGCACCTTCCTCACTGCCTGGAAAAATGCCGCTGTGAAACCCCTCCTGAAAAAGGTTTGCTGCACCCTCTGGATATTAATAACTTCAGTCCAATCTCTCTCACCATTCTGGGTCAGTTAATTGAAACACTACTTTTCCAAGATCTTCAAACATTCGCGGGAGAAAATAATATTTATACCTTTCTCAACTGGATTTGCAGTTTTTCTGGAAATACTTGAGAGTTCCTGGCAAGCTCCACAGCCCCCTGCAACGCATGGCCCAGAAGTTAGATCTATCACTGGAGGCAGACGGCGGCACCCAGATCTCAGCCCTGCGGCCTGTGTGAAGTCCTTGGCTGGATAACTGTCTCCTGTGTGGAACAAGCTGCGCCTGCCTGCCCCTGCCTGCTCCTGTCAGATCCTGACTGCTCCTGTCTGCCCCTGCCTGCTCCTGTCAGACCCTGCCTGTGCCGCCTGCTCCTGTCTGCCCCTGCCTGCTCCTGCCTGCCCCGCCTGCTCCTGTCAGACCCTGCCTGTCCCGCCTGCTCCTGTCTGCCCCTGCCTGCTCTTCTTAGGCCCTGCCTGCTACTGTCTGCCCCTGCCTGCTCCTGTCAGAACCTGCTTACCCCTGCCTGCTCCTGTCATGCCCTGCCTGCTCCTGTCATGCCCTGCCTGTTCCTGTCAGGCCCTGCCTGTTCCTGTCTGCCCCTGCCTGCTCCTGTCTGGCCCTGCCTGCTCCTGTCTGGCCCTGCCTGCTCCTGTCTGGCCCTGACTGCTCCTGTCTGGCCCTGACTGCTCCTGTCTGCTCCTGACTGCTCCTGTCTGCTCCTGACTGCTCCTGTCTGCCCCTGACTGCTCCTGTCTGCCCCTGACTGCTCCTGTCTGCCCCTGACTGCTCCTGTCTGCCCCTGACTGCTCCTGTCAGATCCTGACTGCTCCCGTCTGCCCCTGCCTGCTCTTGTCATGCCCTGCCTGCTCTTGTCATGCCCTGCCTGCTCCTGTGTGCCCCTGCCTGCTCCTGCCTGTTCTAGTCAGACCATGCCTGCTCCTGTCTGCCCCTGCCTGCTCCTGTCTGCCCCTGCCCATAGCTGCCAAGGTTTCAGATTGCTATGTGTGACATTTTCATAATTTCAGTGTAATTATGAGTGACATTTCAACAACTATGAGTGACACTTTCTTGCGAGCGAAATCAAGCAATGAAGACATGAGAAACATATAAATATCAGAAATTACACCCATTTGAGCAACAAGAAACTTTGAGAAGATCTTAAAACTGCTGCAAAGTATGGGAAATGGAAGGGCACTAACTGGAGAGAGACTTTGTGACTTAAGTTCTCAGCAACAGAGGGCAGGCACTGCAGCTGCTCAGAAGATGATCTCATTAATCTGATCCTTCATGACCACATGGTAGCCTAAAAAGCACATTTTATAGCATAGCAAGTGGAACTAGGAGATTATACTGTCACTCTGTCTCAAGCACTTACTCATAGCTGCCAAGTATTCTGACTTCTCATGTGTCACATTTTCATGATTTCACTGTACTTATGAGTGACATTCAACAGCAACATGTGACAACATGTGTAACACTTAGAGTGACACTTTCCCAAGAACAATCAATCAATGAAGTGCATTGACAGAAATAAATATCCAAAATTACACACTTTCAAATAATGAGAAGTTCTAAAAAGATATTGAAACTACTACAAAATACCTGAAAAAGAAGTTCACTAACCTCCTGCCCCTTTCTAAGAGGATTGTACCGTCATCTGTCAGGGGCTCAGTGCTGGCATACATTACACTGCTCTTACTGCTGCGGCCTCAATACTGGTGCTCATTTAGGATTGCCACCTTTTGCAGAAAAACACACAGACCACCAGTCCAGGTTTTAACAGTTTGCAAAGGCCTGGGCTTGATTTTTAAGGGAACTTTGCATGAAATTGTCCGTATTCATTTTTGAAATGCACTTTCTGTCTTTTTTTACTTTATCAGTCAGGGGTCATTAGGGCAGCTTGAGAACACATTTTATACTGTTTTCTTCTTATATGCACTGTTTAAAGTATGTACAGATATGGGCAAACATACCTTTTGTATCTGCCAGAATATTAAAATACTTACTGTACCGGAGTCGCGCTTCTAGTCTGATAAATTACCTGAATGCTGCTGGTGCTGGCGTGGGTAGTAGGTAGGCTGAGGCAGAGGTTATCTTTCCTGGGCCTAGTGCTACAGAGTGTTCTGGTATACATTACACTCGACTGCTGTCCTTTAACGTTGGCATCAATGCTGGTGCTCACTGCACCGCACAGGCTGAGGCAGGAGATTGAACATCGGACCTGCACTAGTTGGACATGTGTGTTGCCAGGCCGGCGGAAAAACAATTAGCCAGCCTATGCCGACTGGGCCCCTGGCTCCTACCCTTGAATTTGCAATTATAATAATGGCATGTGCATTACAGCACTTTGGACTCCTGGCCGGGGACTCGGGCGGGGCCCGGCCTACACTCGAGCCTCCATCAGGATGTTAGAGGCCCCAAACATTAGCAGCTGCCTAATAATTATAGAGAGACACTGTTAGATTGTGTCAGTGGACTCACTCGAGCCGACGACATGGGACATGAAGTCTCTGAGAAGTCTGTGAATCAGTGTAGACGAGGCTGACACAGACTGAGGCACAGGGGTCAGTCACATAGGTCACAGCCAGGCAGCCTCAGGCTGGCTGTGTTATTTTTTTTTAAAAACACTACAAAGTTGTTTACTCACGGCTGCACGGTGCAGGCACACAGCCCTAGCCGCAGCTGCACCAGATCACACAAGCCACACGCACGGTGCCCCCAGCAGCCACTCACTCACAGAGCTGAGCTGGGGCGCCTCTGCTGAACTTTAGTGACAGGCGCAAATTAATTTACGAGCATAATCAGCAACTACTGTTAGTGAATAAAATCATCGACACTTACTTTTTTGCAGCGAGCGAGAGTAGCAGGGCAATTCGCTAACATCTGTGTGACAAGCCGCAACGTTATGACTGGTCTTGGACTACTAAACCCACCTCCACGACCCTGCGGCCTGCAGGTGGCAACAAATGGAAACTCTCGTGCAATAATGGTTTTGGGTGGCTGGTCATGTGTGCTAAGCTCTGGGCTCCAGCTGCACCGTGCGCTGCTATGATTCAGATTGCCCGCGCCAGTAGCCAAAAGTTAACTGCAGCTGCCACAGTGCGCACGCTCAGATAACAAACTCAAGCTCATTCATTGGCCGGGCAGTCACTGACTCCTGGACGTCACTTCAAATGCTGCGACGCGCAGTTAGCGTCAGGTGAAAATTCAATATTGTTACATTTTAGTAGCAGCGAGTGTGCGAGAAACTGCCCAACCTCAAAGCCTGCCAGTACCAGCGTGCACCACTGCCTGCCGCTCTGGATTTCATCCGGAGCCCTCGGGCCTCAGTACTGTGCTGAGGGGGCCCCCTGCAGCTCGGGGGCCCCCCCCGCACCGCGGGGGCTGCGGGGGCCTGTGTTACGGGGCTGAAATGCCTCCTTCCCTCGGCAGCGCTCCACGGAAGCCTGTTGGAGTGAATAGAAGTGTGTTAAATTACTCACGCTGGACGGGAGCAGTTGTGGGCATCCCAAATGAAAACTATACAGCTTGTGTAAAGTCTGTGAATACGGAGCTGACGTTAAGAGTAGTGGGTGGGGCTGAAAGACCTCCTGCTCTCGGCAGCGCACAAAGGAAACCTCTCGGAGCCACTAAAAGTTACCGTGCGCGCAGGATCGGGTGAACGCGCGTATGCAACAAAAGACCACATTTTGAGAATATGCAAATGCCGTGGGAAACATAAGCTGCAAAGCCAGAAGGGGTAACCCAGTATCCCTCAGAACCTGGGCATGTGTACTATATACAATGGTTCTGTCGGGTGAAACTATTTCTTTGTAATAACATTAATTTAGACAATATATCAACTGATGGCGCAAAAACACAAACAAATTTTCACATTCAATTATGATTATGAAGAAATAATAATTAACTTAGATTTAGAACTTCAAATGACGATTTTTATTCAATGCCATAGTTTTCATAAGAACAGCATGTCTAACAATTCAGTCAATGAAGCGGCGCAAGTGGAAAATATTTACAGTGACAAGGTGAGTGAAGTGCATAAGTGACTTGTAAGTGATAAGATATACAATTGACATTTGCTTGAGTTTTATCTAGGCCACATTATTGGGACATACCTTATGATTAGTAGACTCGTAAAGCTCATATCTGTTTGGAAATCAAGAAATGTTGCCTATTGTTCATATAGCAACATCCGGTATCACCAATTAATCGTGAACCCCAGAGGGTAGCTGCGGGCAAAAGAAAGGAAATCTCAGCGTTGTTTGAAAGTCTCAGATTGCAGATTTCAAATACTGTATAAAAATAGCCTTGCGGCCGCCAGATTAGAATTACCTCCGTCGTAGTACACGGACAGCAGGATCCTATGCTCTGTGTGCCAGCCCCTGAGGCAGGCATTTAAGTTGGAAACCCTAGCATCCCTACAATCTATACCTTACCCAAGGTACATAAAAATCTGGAAAAGCCCCCTGGAAGACCTATTGTCTCAGGATGTGGCTCAATATTTGAACCTTTGAACCAATATATCGACCATTTTCTCCAACCTTGGGTGGAACAGACTAAGTCATACATAAGGGATACTATGCATATGATCCAAATAGTTGAAGATCAACCCTTTGACCAAAGGACACAAGTCTTGGTCACACTTGATGTCCCCTCCCTTTACACGAGCATACCGCAGACAAAAGCCTTGGAAGTGATCAGGACAGTCCTGGATAAGCGGCCTTCACCTCAGTGGGTCCCGACTGACTTTGTGATTTCATTGCTAGAAATAGCGATGTCCAAAAATTACTTCAGATTCCAGGGTCAATACTATTTACAGTGTAAAGGTGTTGCCATGGGGGCTGGGTTTGCTCCCAGTCTAGCTAATTTGTTTATGGACGCCTATGAGGATGAGCACCTCTACAGTCTCGATAACCCCCACATAGATAACATCGTTATGTGTAAGTGGTATATCGATGATGTGTTCATGATCTGGTCAGGCAGTGAGACATCATTGACCTTATTCTGTAACTGGTTGAATGAGAGATCCAGTGACATTCAATTTACTATGTCATCTAGTAAGGAATCAATTAACTTCTTGGACCTAACCTTACAAACTGAGGAAGGCATCATTTTCACCAATTTATACAGAAAGCCGACTGAGCGCAACACTTTGCTTAGGTACAACTCGAATCACCCAAGGAGTCTACGGGACAACTTGCCCTATGGGCAATTTTTGCGCTTACGTCGCAATTGTTCACACACATCCTATTATTTCAAAGAATCGGACACACTGATACAACGACTGAAAGACAGAAGTTATCCGATGGGCCTACTAAAACGTGCCAAGAAAAGGGCTTGGTACTGCCCACGTGAAACGTTACTGGAAGTAAAACCAAAGAGTAGCCAGAGTGAAAAGATTGTATGCGTAACTACCTATAACCCTAAAAGTCACGAGATACAGAAAATAATCAAAAAATATTGGAATTTGGTAGCAACAGAAATTGGCATTACAGAAGATCCGCTGTTTGCATTTAAACGCAGAAGGAATGTCAAAGACACAGTGGTGAGTGCCTACTTGGAAACTCCCAGACAACCAGATTTAAGGAGTCAATTACATCTACCCCCCGTGACCGGGCACCAAAAATGCGGTCACTGTTAGATCTGCCCTTTAACGCTGGAGGGTAACAGTTTCTCACATGCTAACTGTACCTATACACAGGCCCACTTCACTAATTGCAACAGCACAAACGTTATTTACGTTGTCAAGTGCCCATGCGACGAACTATATGTGGGCCAAACGACCCAAAAAATCAAATGTAGGATCCTACAACATAGCAGGATTAGATGCCACGTACAAGGGGCTCCTTTAGTGGAACATTTCGTCAATTCTGAACACAGTCCTGATAGCCTCAGATGGACTGTTCTGGAATAAGTAAACTTGAACCCTAGAGGTGGTAACCTGTCAGCTTTGTTGGACTTCAAGGAATGTAAATGGATTCATTCCTTGAAAACGGTTACTTCGGGCCTCAACGAAATGGAGGAGACACATAAGCAAATGGGGCTACTTAGAAATAGATGACACTACATGATTGCTTTTCACTAGTCTAGCACTTTACTTTTTCAATTGCTGGGACAGACACATCACCCTGTCCCATACTGTTAGACCCATCACGCATCAGATAACCTTTTTCCAAATATACAATCCAATTCCCACTCCTAACCTCTGAAGCCATTTGAACAGACAAATCGGCAATCTTTGTGATGATTCATTTTCTTGTCTAGATTATATTTGGATGCACCATCTCCAACTTAATGCTAGAATTAGAATATGTTACTTACCTACGAACTGGCTCGGTTTCAAAAGGTAACCACGCTGAAACTGATATTACTGTGTCGTTGAGAATGGATTTCTATGGATATGTTTTTGATTATCATATCAAGTATACATCAAGCATATTATGTTCACGGTTCAAACGTTAGTTCACAATTCTCGATGCCTGATAATTTAAAAGTCACGTTACTGTGTTTTTGTCTAAACATTGTGTCTATTATTAAATTCCACACACTCTAAATATGCAGTGTATGACAAGTAAGATAATGAGCATTTATCTAATTCAATCACAATGTGATAAGTAAGAAAATACACATGCATTTAATTCAATCACATTGTTATGATCGTATTGCAATAACCTCCTCGTGGACTACGATGTGTATATGACCAATATTCATACTACCTGAAAGTAATGTCAATTATACTCGATGTCCGTATCTAATTGATCACAATGTCAATACGCAGTATTTTGCAAAAATTAGAACATTCATACTTATCTAATTCTATTGTACCTCTATGACCGTATGTTACCAACCGAATCATGGGCTACGTTGTATATGTAAAACTTTCACATTGTCGGAAAGTAATGCCCATCACACTCAATGACCGTACTGTCACTGAGTACATGAAGTATTGGACTATTGTACATACTTACATATTGTACATATTTAATAACCATGCTTCTTAAATTAATTGTGCGACTTGATCTAATTCATGGACCGCATTGTTCGGGTGGCCGTATAACTCAGTACCATAATGGGCCACTTTGTTTATTTCCAATATCCACACTGCCAGAAAGTATTGTCAAACATTATACCATATTGCCGCTGAGTCCCTGTAATAGAGAATTATTGTACATATTTTATAAACCTTTGCTAATTGTGAGATATGATCAACTTCAATGACCTCACTGCGCTTAGTATCAGAGAGTGCTCCCAACACCGGAGAGTCTTTCCTCCCTTTTTTCGTAACACCGGCCCGGGTCGGATCGGGTCTGGCTGCTGCACAATTCGTGCACGTCAACCACGGACGCCCTGACGTACCATTTCCAACTTAAATGCCTGCCTTGGGGGCCGCGCACACAGAGCATAGGATCCTGCTGTCCGTGTACTACGACGGAGGTAATTCCAATCTGGCGGCCGCAAGGCTATTTTTATACAGTATTTGAAATCTGCAATCTGAGACTTTCAAACAACATTGAGATTTCCTTTCTTTTGCCCGCAGCTACCCTCTGGGGTTAACGAATAATTGGTGATACCTGATGTTGCTATATGAACAATAGGCAACACTTCTTGATTTCCAAACAGATATGAGCTTTACGAGTCTACTAATCATAAGGTATGTCCCAATAATGTGGCCTAGATAAAACTCAAGCAACTCTGTTAAATCATTCTAGTTAGATTACCTTATTATCTTCCCACAGTAATTGAACAATTCGGAATTATATATGACATCCTGGTTTGCCTGACTAAAGAAGGTTGCTTCTCATCTCCTGGAACTGTTAGACTCACCGAGTTCCATTTTGCCATCACGATTCGTAAATTATTGCACCTTTACCACAGTGGGATCCGTCTGATTCAGGTATGGACCCCTTCCCCACTATGGGCGTTTCCAGTCCAAACTTTGACAGAACCGGCAATTTCATTAGGTTCTTTCCTTCCCCCAGGGCCGACTGACATCATTTCAGTTCTACCCCACAACATTTTTACCTTGGCATCGATTCATCACGCCGAATCAATGAGTCATTCGTGGACATTTGTTGCCCAGTTTTTCTATGTTGAGCGCACTACACACTACTTTACCCTGAATTCTTTCTTTGCATGCTGTCTCATTATCCTCTTGTCCTGAAGAAGACCTGCATTGACAATTCTCTAATATTGCTACTGCTAGGGTCGAAACGTCGACGGTTGTAGTCAGTCCAATCCTTAATAGGTATCCATGCTTACAAATTAATGGTGATCAATTCCTGAGCTTGAGACACTTGTAATACAATTTGAAATTGGACTCTTTCTTCAAGTCTCCACTTGTAAATATATGTCAATTGTCTATCTTATCACTTACAAGTCACTTATGCACTTCACTCACCTTGTCACTGTAAATATTTTCTACTTGCGCCGCTTCATTGACTGAATTGTTAGTTTATTCTTATGAAAACTATGGCATTGAATAAAAATCGTCATTTGAAGTTCTAAATCTAAGTTAATTATTTCTTCATAATCATAATTGAATGTGAAAATGTTTGTGCGCCATCAGTTGATATATTGTCTAAATTAATGTTGTTATTACAAAGAAATAGTTTCACCCGACAGAACCATTGTTGTATATAGTGGGAAACATAAGGGCACCGTGCTCATACGCGATCTGAGCCAAACAATAGATGAAAGAGTCCGCCCAGCTCAACCTAAAATAAAGAACCAAGTAAGCTCACATGTAGCAGGGGCAGTCGCCTGGGAGGGGCCAGAAGACCAAAAGGTGGGACTAAATGAGCATCTGGACCAAACAAAGGCAGGCATTTATAAAGGGCAGGAACAGGAGCCAATGGAAAAGATGGGAGATGCTTCAACTCACTCTACCAGCTACACCAAGCCTCGCAGAGCAGCGCATGCGCGCTGGCTCAGGCTCAGCCTAAAAAAGGTGACACCAGAATACTCCTGTGGGCTGATCCAAAATGTGATTGACAATTTAGATTCCAATTCAAATGAAACCAATGCCTTAAGTAGGCTGACACAAAGCCACTTAAAGTAGGTATAGAACACGTCTTCTCCATGAATGGCACGATCACACGCTTCTCAGGCCTAAAAAGGATTACCATATTGAGGCAAATAAGGCCATAGGCCTGTTATAATGACTGACTTCATATCTGATGACTCCTATGATGGGCTGTTTGGTCCTGTCAAAGGTTCCTTGCACATCACCCTTATTGTGAATCCACATTTATTGTTTCCCCATTAAACCATCTGAAGGGATAAACACCAGGTCTACCCAAACCTAATTAGTGGCTAGCATCACTTCATGATGAACCAAACTAGCATAATAAATATTGTGCTGTCTCGATTGATTAGATTTGCATTTTGAGGCGTGCCCTTCTTTTCTAAATGTTTGCTTGTTTTGTGATCCTCGGGATGATATTAAGTTGATATTTATATAGCACAAACTTAGCTGAGGAGCAGCAGGGCGGTGTACACGATTACATCTTTGACACAGCTACATTACATCTAACATGGTTACATTTACTATTCCTATATTAAGGCACAGGGAGATAAAGCGAATTGCCCAGGATCACACAAAGAATTCGAACCCAAGGTCCGTAGCTTAGCGACTTCAGCACAATGCTTTTGTATTGCTTGCAGGCCGAAAAACGGGTTTGATTGGCGTTTTTAAAGCTCGTGGGGGTGTTTATTTTTAGAAGGTACGGGCTGTACTGAAGAAAGTAAACAAACAGTCAGAGAGGATGGTCAATAGTGGTAACAGAAGTGTCAGCTCGCAGTTAAAATGGAAGTGGATCATCTGAGTGGCCGAGGAAGTCGGGGCGAGCTGATTTGAAGTTGTGCACATGTTTGGGGGGTGGGAGGGGCGCCTCGGCAGTGCCCCTTTGTGACTGAATCTCAGCGAATTGCTAGAGGGGCGCTGCCTGGGCTCCTATACCGGCACCCATAGCATACTTTGACTCAGACATGCGCAGTCTGTTCCAGGCGCGAGAACGCGCGCTGAGACCTGGCTACGGCAGCGGTCACGCGCAAGAAGCAGAGCTACGTCCAACGAGAGACCTTTGCTAGGGAGGTTGGGCATTCCAAGGTTCACAGGCAGCTTTTATAACAGCCTCTGCACGTCTGCAATAACCGTGTTTATGTGATATCCATGTGAGAAGTGTGCTACAGTAGTTAAATCATCTGCTTTGGAACCAGAAACGCCAATTTAAGCCCTAGTTTTCCCGCTGGAGAAACTGCGGGATTTCAGGCATTTTCCCTACAACTCCCTGCACGTCACGACACCTCCTGGGGGACGGCTCTTACTAACTGGTCAGAAATGGAAGGACTTGTATACATAACGTAAATCTGCCTTTTCGTGAACTGGATTTTCCTTGTCCGTATGTCTGCCATCCGTGGCGCTGGTGTGGCCACGCATGCGCAGAATCTCAGAGGTCCAGGCCCTCTCCTTGGTGCTGACAGGAGACGGAGCTGCGTAGCGGCAGCACTGTCCATTCCTATAGTGCCGTATTGAGTGGGGGTAACCCGTAACCGTACACGTTTTGCTATCGCTTATCCGCGCAGCGAGTCTCTTCCAAATGTTACAGAGAAATGATTTACTTACTGTTTGGGCCTGTGTCGGTCTTGACATATTCCGCGTAAAAACAGTACAGCATTGGAGTTCTTATTAACACATTGAGTTCACAGTGCTCGGATACCCATGTGCTTGTTGCCACTGCTGCTGCTGTTACATGGACACAAAGTTTACGTTGTCCTGATATACGCACCCCCTGGCAGCGTCATTTAGATGGGGATATGTGCAGCGTGTGCCACCGCGTTCCCTCATAAGCTTTGGGAGCGCAGTTATTTGTGCAAGTTTCCAGCTCAACCTGCTCTGTTATGCATTATCCATTCCGCAGTCTAGGAGGCGGATAGAAAGTACTCGATCTCTCGTCGTGGCCTCCAGGGACCACGACTGTTTCTATCCGTGGGCTGTCGAAGAAACGCCAAATGGGTCTGTTATGGCTCCAGTTGCTCCTGTTTCTCTTGAGGGAGGCCCAGTCGCTGCTTCAGCAGCGTGTCCCTAAGGCCGAATTCAGGTACAAGGGTTTAGCATACTTTAATTTCCATTCATTATCCTTGAAAATTGATGAACCTCAAAGACCTTTCCCCTTAAATAAATTTAGGTTACAAGTGATGGACCGCCTTCCATACAGTTTTTCAGTGCAGTTTCTTAAGTTGATCTTCAGTCCATAGCAATAACGCTCATTACATAAGTAATTAGTAAGAGTTTTCTTTGCGTGCCTTGCCGAATATATGCGGAGCCTAAACCCGTAGCCAATGAAGATATACTGAACCTAAGCCCTTACCCGAATACGGTATACTGAGCCTATACCTGTAACTTAATACGGAGTACTGAGTCTAGACACCTAGCCGAATATCATATACTGAGCCTCAACCCGTTGCCAAATACAGTAGTATACTGAGCCTTAAGCCGCAGCCAAATGTGATATGCTGAGCCTAAACTCCTAGCATGGTATTCTGCACTTAAACCCATTCATTGGCAGCCCAGCTGTCCTTGATTCTGGGTTACTTAATTAGCAAAATGAATTTTACGTCTAAAGTCCTAGAATCGGAGTCCTTATCCTCTGTGCAAAGAGCCCAACTATTACAAAATAAGTGGACATACGAGTAGCATAAGCAGCGGTGTATTTTTATGGCCCATATTGGCGCTATAAAAACCACCAGAGTCAGTTCTGGCCCGCACGTTCTTCTGTTTCTCTATAGGAGTGAAGTTTTGCCTACAAGCGAATGGCAGCTAGAATGTAGAGACCAGACTAACTAAGAAACACCCACGAAGCTTGATGCCGATAGAACAGATACAGAAGTGCATCACTGGGAGAATGCACGCTGCTTTGGAGTGCTCGGAACTACAGCCTAACCTCAGTATACCTAATTTGCCTACAAAACTTCAACCTAAGACCCAAAGAGATCTGCACGTGCCTAAGAATGTAGACACCAACATAGCTGTTCAGACACCTCTGCACAGCTAAGTAAAGAAAAACTCTGTTTGAAAGGAGATGAGCCCCATCTCTAAACCTAAACCTGCTAACACCAGTGAGGAAGGGCACATGGCTCGAATTCTTCACCCAGTGACTCTTGATGACTGGGTGTATTGTATGTTATGATCTGGTGTTTTTTTCCCATGGCACTCCCAGGTAGCATTCTGTGGGACCATAAACCCCTGACTGGCATAAACAGGGCTCCTGATAGGAACGACCTCTGCACTGAAATGCTTTTGGTAACACAGAGTGCACTGCAGTCCATAAAAGGACATTAATTATTTCAGACATTTGGTTAATAGGATAAACATTCGTTGTTGGACCCCCCTAGAGATCTCTAACTGCCTGATTCATAATATGGTTTGCATCTTCGATGCGTGCCACAGCCTCACTGCTGTCCCCTGCTGTGTTTTATTGCCATGTTTTCAGGGATGTAATGGACTGTTGATTGGAGTTTTTGTGTGTATGGCTGTAAAGTTACTGGAGGATAGCGAGACCCCCGCCTACCCAACGGTCAGACCCTCCACATAGGGTGGTAATGGGGCGGAAAGACTCCAGAGTTTTGCTTTCTGGTGATCTGCCTGGGCTAATGAGAGAGCAGATGTCACATCCAATGGGGCAGCACCAAGGGGCAGGGAGGGGTTAATGTTAGACGTCCCAGGGTGCAGAGCTGGGCCTGCTGGAGCCATCGTTTGCAGGGTGCTGTGCATCGTCCCTATTGCACAGCAATGTGGAAAATAATCTATTGAGCATGCCATGCAATTCTGTACCCAGAGAACTGAGCGGTGTGTGGTATATGTAATGTCATCTTCACATAAATACCAAATATTTGTCCTTCGTCCAAGCAAGTTTTTTTTTTTTTTGGGTCAGTAGCTCAGCTGTGAATGAATAATGACGACGTTGTTTGTTGTGGCGTGAACAATACTAACAGACATTCAGCAAAAACCAAAAACTGCCTAAACTACTCTCTGATTACAAGAGTACACAAATCTCAAGACGATGAAAGCGGTCACATTTATAATTGTACTCCTGACATAAAAAAAAAAAAATAGGCACTTGAGGTGCATACACTTGAGGGGTGTGCAAGTGACGAGCCACTGCACAATACACCTCTTTAGTCAAAACAACAACAAATCAACCAAAAAAGCACAGCACAAGCCAAAAGTGTCTGAGAGCCATATGTGAATAGGTTGAAAACTTTGGCCAGAGGCAGCAATCAGTTATTTTTGCGTGAAACGGTTAAAAGGAATACTGGTGTTTGTCAAAAACTGAGTATGTGGAACTGAATAGGACATGTGCTTGGCGGATGCTGCTGTGATGCGCTCTTCTACAATGTGTGTTAGTAAAGCGCCATAATAATAATTTTTCCTGTAATGCTTATTGCGGAGTGCACAGTCCTTCTCCTTTTGGCAGATAAAGGTACCAAATGAATGAACACTGCCCAAGATCCTACAGATTGGCCAAGGTAGAAGCTAGGATTAGAACGTGGTTCTTCTCTTTCTCTTAGTAAATTTGTTTTTCCTTCTCTGTTCATGTTTCTTGCCCTTCTTTCTCCTGTTCTGTTGTGCTTTCTTGCTCGCCTTCCTTTCTCCCATGTCACAGCAGTATAAGTTATTCCGTAATCATAAAAGGGTGATCCGTTTTCCGAGGTTAAGATAGTTGAGAGTTCACACTCCTGCAGCTGAGCACCTAATCTACCAGGTGAGGCTGCCTGTGGTAATGTGTCTGTCTGTGGTGGATTGTGATAGCCATTCGGGCACGCGAGGGGAGCTTGCACCCGCAGAGCAGTAGGGTGGTCAGTGCATCTCACCTCATTGAGTCCACTGAAGGACCGATATGAGTGTACGTCTGCAGCTTGGGCTAGTCTTTAATGGGTGTCCTCCAAACCTGTGTCATGAGATGGTGTCCCAGCCCCCCTCGCTCAAAGAGGTCTAAAATCAAAGCGCTTAAAACCCCATCTAAGGGACCTGGGCCCTAATGATCACTCGGCTCCCCGCGCTGCACAAACACCCTATTGGAGGCAGGTCAGCAGCACTAAACTACGCCGTCTCGGAAATCTGGACTATCTATTCTTTTTCTTGGGTTTGTGGAGGTGGGGTCAGCGATGTGTGTTGGCGGGGAGTTAGCAGTCAGGCAGAAACCTCTTCTGGCACGAGTCCCTGTGTTGGCAGAGCAGAAGGTGAAAGCCTGGCAGAACTGAGAGTCTTATTCAGTGGGTGAGCATAGTCAAGCCAATGCTGGATGCTTGTTGTCTGGAATACTAAATCCACAGCATGACTGTCTCAAAGCTCAATGCTCAGCCAGCGGGGAGAGCAGTGCTGTCTGCAACCTGCTTTTTACTGTGTGGGCCATGGCCGGTGGCCCACAGACTCATTTACTTGTGAAAATTGATTGCAACATTGCTCCAGGACTTCTCTTCAGCTCTCTTTCCTCCATATTCCCAACTTCCTAATGCTTCTCTAAAAATCGGTTCAGCCCCTTTTTTCTATCCACTCTTTTCATACTGCTTTTTTTCAAATGTATTATCTTTTCATTGTCCCATCTCTTTTTCCTTTTCTGCCTAGTCCTTTCTTGCCTCACTAGTTCACTTTTTCCCTGATTTCTTTTATCCCAGTTAGGAGAGGGGGATATATTGTTTACTTTAAATTATTTAATAGCAAAAGTGACAGGTCTAAGCCCCAACACTGATAAGACTTTCTCCCTCCAATCACCGCACCCCTTCTCTACCAATCCCTGTCCGTGCTCCACATCTCTTCAAGACTGTCCTACCCTTTGCCCCATCACATTCTTTAAATGATCCATTCCATTGACACACCATTTCGTGATTTACATACACCATCGTGATGCTGCCATTTTGGGACATTTGCACATGGGCACTCATTTTGAGGGACTCTGCACCCCAACCTCACCTGCACCATTTTGGAGAATCCACACCTGCTCCCAGCTACACATTTTTGAGTCACTAATAGCCTGTTTGTTACTACATCTGCCAGGGTAGCTTGTGTGTGATCTTGTTACATCGAAGAACATTTAATGAGCCACTATGTTCTGAGGCGCAGTTTTGCATCACACTAACCTACCCCAGAGAGGATAACAGGATTGTAGGGTGTCCGAGGGCAAGAGTCCAATGGTCATGCGTACCTTATCCTCAATCGGCCCAACATTGTTGGGGAGTTTGAACTGTGCTGCTAAGAGGTTGCTTCAAACCAGTGGTCTTTCCTAGAGGCAGTTTCTTAAGAGGCTTTATCGGGGGAGAACCATTTTTATGTTGTTTAAAGAACAACATTGGGTGATTTGTGTATTTTTCATCTTCTAGTAATCCTAGCCCTACCACAATGACGTCACAGATTGTATGGTCCAAGCAGAATCTTAACTGAAATTCTCTCCTGGAAGAGATAAAAGTCGACAGCTGTATATCCCAGCTGCTGTTTGTTTCATTTTCTTTCCCTTGATGGCTGTTCTTCTGTTTCGATGTGGGCTGGAACTCCTAACCCCATGGACCACCCAGAGGCCGAATCCTGTGATGGTAATAGCATATAGTCCTCAAGTCTTAGGCTCCTTTCTACTTCCACAAAGGGCTTCGGGTTCGTTTAAGAGGACGGTAGGTTTTGATGTCATGACTGTGTCCTGGGGATCCCCATCTCCTAAGTGAAATGTGGGCTCCACCTTTAGCTTGGACTATGAAGATAATCCTAAGAAGCGATTGGCTGGTGCCAAAGCATGAACTGTGCTAGTCACTTTGATAGATAAAGTTATGACTATCCAAACAACTGGCAATTAATTCTGAGGATGATTTCATCAGAAATTACCCCCCTACTCAGGCGTGATCTGTTCTGTGAGGCAGACCAAAGGCCTCATTTAAGGTTAGATCGGGTGGCCGACCACCCAATTTGACATCATACAATGATGATGCCTAGTTGGTGGCTTTTTCCCCCCAAATGAGCTACTGTGTCCATGTACTGGGAAGGGGAGGTTTGAGATGTTATAGACCGAGCAGAGAGCCAGAAGTCTGAAAAATTGATGGGCCAGATTGTGAGATTAATTTGTGAGGAATGTATAGGATGAAGAGGGGAAGTGGGTCGTAAACATGGAAGTGAGGGACAAATGAGGTAAAATGAGTAGTGCGAGAGAAAAGAATAAGAAAGACTGGAGACAAACGAAAGAGAGAGGTTAGAAAGCAGAACAGTACTGCAAGAACAGTAGGCATGAGAACAGCACAGAATAGTAAAAGCAACCAAGAGGATAGAGAAAGATGTTGGAGAGGGGAGATATGAACACAGAAGACGGGAAGTGTGATAGAGGCATTGTGAAATAAAAAACGGGAGAGATCAATTTAGAGATGCTTAAGGGTGTGGGAAGGTAGCATAGGGGCACACAGGGAGAGAAATGAAGCAGGTCTTGGTAGATCTGACCTGAAAAAGAATGGAGGGTGGAACAGAGGCAGGAGACGGGACAGGGCAGAGAGTACAAAGAGGTTGACCAATAGCGAGAAGACTGGAGATTACTGGTGCTGGTGAAATTTGGTGATGGGGAAGTTGGAGAGGGAGTGATTTACAGTTTCTGTTATATGGCACTAGAGTGAACGTGACAGGTGGACACCATCGCCTGAGGTCTAAGCCCTGCTCCTGTATGATGTCCTCCCTTGGATTACTACACCCCTGGTGAACATAGCCCAACCCCAGCAGCACAGTCTGTCAACCTGCTTTTCAAGTAAGGGATCATTGTTGTGGGTCAGAAATTCATTTTCTTATTTTCATATGACTACTGAAACATGCTTCTTATTAAACATTATTTTTAGCAAAACAAGGGAACCCATTATGGTATACAAGGAGCTTGGGTAGCGATAATTTTGAAAAACAGTGGTCCTTGATGAAGGCAAGATACCTGAGCAAAATGAATATAGAATGAGATCAGTTCTATATTGTTACTATCCAGCCGGATAGTGAGATTTAATCAAAAAACAATCGTGAGGATCAAGCGACACAAAAATAAAGTGGGACACAGTCCTGTGTCCAAAACACAGAGGTGAAACAAAATAACGGAAGAAAACAGACAGACAATCAGGCAAGGCACAGTGCTTGTTCGTAAATGTGAAGGGTTAAACAAGCGATAGTAAACACAGCCGTTACACATTACATTTAAATAAGTTTAGTGTGCACGGTGTTAAAAACTGGACGACGTTTCGATCCCCTTTAAAAGAATATTGGGTTCATCATCAGGACAACAACAGATGAATGCCTGAAGGACATGCAACCTATGCAATTATATACAAAGTCAGGAGGAAAAATTGGAGAAAAGAAAAAAGAAATAAAGAGTTGAGAATGCGGTAAAACAAAGGGAAGCCTCCCTTTACGCAAAGTGCAGACCGCGCAGTGAAAGTGCATATTGAAAAAGAGCATAGGACGTGGGTGGCCGTGGCCTAGTGAAAATCGCATCGAGTTTACGCCCTATTGCAGTGGGGGCTGAGTTCGACTGGTGAGGGCGTAGGAAGGAAACTTACCACAGAGATTGTGGCACGAGGTGTAACAGTTATAATGTCCACCCTGTTCGGTGCTGGTCCGGTGGTGGACCCGGAGGGACTGTGATAGAGCTAGGGTAGAGGCCTAAGGGATGGGAAGAGGTAAGAGTTACGGGGTGGGTAATTAAATCTAAGTGCCACGAGAGCGCGGGGGTAGCGTCTCTTACCTTGAGGGGACTGACGAAGAGATAGTCCCGAGGAGGGAGAGTCTCAATTGCCTGTATTAAAGCAAGTGAGCCCGGTGGCTTCGCAGGAAGAGGTCTGCTAAGGCTCGATGGGCTGTGAAAGAAGGGGGGCCATTAGATAAGGCTAGCGGGTGAGAGCAAGAAGAGGGGGACAACCGGCAAGCAGCCGCTTACCTGTGGTATGCAGATGTGAGCAATGCTATTGAGTGGGGTCCGTGAACTGTGAATAGCCGTGGAGATAGGAGCCGGGTGGCCTCGGGGTGGAGTGCCTTAGGCGGCTCGGTGGCCTGGATGGGAAAAGGGAGGATAGGGGTAAGGAAGTAGCGACGGGCTACGGGCAGCGCAGGGCAACGACCAGAATTGCGCTTACCTTAATACGGCAGTGCCGCGCGTTGCTAAAAAGCGGGGGGTCCGTGATCAGTGGATAGCCGTGGGGATAGGAGCCAGGTGGCCTCGGGATAGAGTGCCTTCGGCAGCTCGGTGGCCTGGCTGTGAGAAGGGAGGGTGAGGGTTAGGAAGTAGCTCTAGGCTACGGGCAGCGGAGGGCAACGACCGAATAAGAGCTTACCTTATTACGGCGGTGCAGTGCGTTGCTGAAAAGCGGGGGATCCGGGGACGGTCGATAGCCGTCTGCGTGTAGCTCAATGGGGCGGACACGAGCAGGTTCCATGTCAGGTGAATAAATAAGCGTTAGAAAACGCGCGAAGGAATGGTGCACTAGAATGGGAATAGCGGCGGCCATATTGGGTGAGGGTGGAGGCTATCGAGTTCTGTGAGTAATGACTAACCATCTCGTGCAGTGGCTGAGAGTGCATGTGAGTTGAAGAAGCTTGACAAACCAAGTGGCATTAAAGAAAAGGCATGGAAATTAGCATGGAGAATTGCAAAGAGAAGGACAGCATGAAATACAATCATGTAAAGCATGTTTAAAATTGATGTTTAAAATTGAACACTTGAAAGTAAGAAATGGTTCACAGAGTTTGGAAAGTAGTGAACAGACATGCATCATATTAGGGTTGTCCAGTCCTCGATTCTGTTCAGTCCATTTTTTATACTTTCCATGCGCAAAATCCATTTAAGTTCTTCCTTGTTGAGCAAACTCCTGACATCTGCGCCTCTTGGGGGTGGCTTGACCACACTGATTATTGTCCATTTGATATCATCTTCATTATGACCCAAATTGCTAAAATGTTCAACGAGAGGGGCATTTGGTTTTTTGCAACGGATCCTGCTGCGATGCTGGCAAATCCGGAGTCGCGCTTTCTGGGTCGTCTGCCCAATGTAGATTTTTTGACAAGGGCATATAATTACATAAATCACATTACAAGAGTTGCAGTTGGTGAACCATTATGATTTAATCTTAACATTATTAAATGTGAATTCTTTACCTTCTATAGTGAGATCACATACACTACAATTGCCACATTTAGCATGCCCTATTAGGGGTTCTAGCCCCCACAATTCGTTCAGTGTGGATGCAGGTCTGGGGTTAGGAAGAGCTGCTCTAACAAGGTGGTCCTTAATATTCCAACTTTTCCGAAATGCGAAAAGTGGGCGTTCAATTCTCATGTTGCCAGCATTGAGTATAGTCCAATGTTTCAAAACACTTTTTCGAATGGCATTTGAGACTGGTGAAAAAGTGGTGACGCATACCATGCGGTTTATGTCGGTTTTGGGTTTAGGGGATAGGAGGACATCCCTGGGACAGTACCAGGCCCTCTTGAGTGCAGTCCGTACCAATCGTCTGGGGTATCCACGAGCTAAGAGCTTGGTGGAAAGGACAGAAGCTTCATGGAAATAGTCTTCCTTGAGGAAGCAGTTACGCCTGATACGCAGAAATTGCGAGTAAGGGAGGGAATCACGTAAGGCACGAGGATGGTTGCTTTCATATTTAAGCAAGGTGTTCCGTTCGGTGGGTTTGCGGTATAGACTAGTGATTAATTCACCATTTGAGTGGTGGATGGTTAGATCAAGAAAGGGGATGGAGTTTTTGCTATGTGTAAGGGTGAAAGAAAGACCTTGGCAGTTATTGTTGAGCCAGTGTAGGAATTGGTTGAGGTCGTCTGCGTGGGCATGCCAGATAAGGAAGATGTCGTCAATGTATCTTTTCCATAAGGTTATCCCGCATTGGAAAGGGTTGTAGGGGGTAAGAATTTTAGATATTTCAAGGTGGTCCTTGAACAATATAGACAGGTTTGGGGCAAAAACTGCGCCCATAGAGGTTCCCTTAACCTGTTGGAAGAACTCATTGTTGAAGGTGAAAAAGTTTCTTGTGAGACAAAGCTCAAGCAATTGTATTATGAAGATGGTAGGCACAGCGTGGGGACGAGGCCTTGAGTTGTGTGTGTTCAATGACCAGTAATGCCTGTACCTGTGGTATATTGGTGTACAGGGATTCAACATCCATTGTACACAAAATGTCAGTATTGAAAGGGTGATGTTCGACCAAATTAATCATGGCCATACTATCCCTGACATAGCATTCTGTTTTGGGAACAAAGTCCTTTATAAAGTAGTCAACGTATTGGCCCAATGGTTCCAAGATAGATCCACAACCGGACACTATGGGGCGTCCAGGAGGTGTTGTGGGATTTTTATGAATTTTGGGAAGAGTATATATCACTGGGATGCGTGGCGATTTAACATTGAGGAACAAAAATTCCTTCTGGCTAAGAAAGCCTTGTGATCTGGCCGCGGTGGTAATCTGTAAAATCAATTGCTGGAGTTCCTTAGTAGGATTGGTGGGTAGTCTGCAATAGTGGTCTGTATTGGAAAGTTGACGGGAAATTTCCAATTTGTACAATTCTTTCTCTTGTAGCACTATACCCCCGCCCTTATCTGCTGATTTGATGACGAGGGAGTCATTGTTCTTCAAAGTATCAATGGCCTTTTTCTCTTCTAATGAGAGATTGTATGGAATAAAGCGTTTGTGTTCTCCAGTGATGATAAATCTTTGAGTACCATTTTTTCGAAGGTCAGGACTTCGCCAGAGATCATATTCGAAGTAGGAGAAAAGGTGGATGGCAGGCATAGTGGTGTGTTCGTGGTAGTGGTGGTGGAAGGATTGAGTAAAAAATAAGCATGTAGGCGTATACGCCGGAAAAACCTGAGCAATTCAGTTTGAAGTTCCAGGAAATTGGGGTGGATGGTGGGAACAAACGATAACCCTTTGCTGAGAAGAGATAATTCAGAATCAGCTAGAGTGTGTTTGGAGAGGTTGAAGATGGGAATAGTTTGTAAGTTGGAGAGGGATTCATTGGTGCTGGTTACCATTGGTAACATTTCTGGCGTGTTTGCCGCTCGCCTGGCGGATTGTACCATTGCTGCTGTTTCACGCGCCCTCGTTTGGGAGGGTCGTTCTGGCCTCTGCCTAAAAAAGTAGGATTAGGGGGCCGATTAGAGGTACTGGGAGTTTCACCTTGATCTGAGTTATCAGAAGAGTCAGCGGAGGTATCAGAAAAACCAACCAGGTTGTTACGTCTGTTAAATCTTCCCCAGGGTCTAGCGTTCTGTGGGTTCGTGTATGTGCGATTGGCGTAGAAGTCTTTCTGTAAGTAAGGGTACGTCCTTTCTAATACATATGATCTAATATCTTTCTTTACTTTGCGTGATTTTTTGTTTTGCTCTAGTCTATGAAATTCGTCAGCTGTTTTCTGAGCCTGCTCTAGCAGTTTTTTACAATCGGGCACTGAGCTAGTATCCTTTATTTGTTTTTCAATGTCATTGATTTCTTGCTCAAGTGTTTTGAGGGTTTCAGTGGCTGTGTCAATACCGAGAACCATCCAGTGTCTGGAGCAAGTGGTACCTATATAACTGAAATTGGTTATATATTTGGGATTATCAGTAAAGACTCCTGGTATATTACGGATCTGCAAACCCACCGGTATTACGTTGTCTTTCAAATACTCAGTGAGCATGCGAATCATAAGTTGTAGCCTTATAAATTTCTTCTTACATTTCTCTAGTTGTTCAGTAAGTGAAACATTTGCACTACTAGCGATTTCTATGGGATCTGAAAAAAGAGAGGGACCCTCGAGGATCTTTTTGATATAATCGTCTGTGTATAGTGGTGCGTGGTCTGACATGACTCTTTGCAAATAGGAAGGAGAAAATAAAGGAGAGCAGGAAAAGGAGCAGGAAGTACCCACTTGTGAAAGGGGAAATCAAGTTTTAAGCCATTGCAATCCAGCGATTGCGCTTAACATGTTTTTAGCAAAACAAGGGAACCCAAAACAAGGGAACCCAATATGGTATACAAGGACATACAACCTATGCAATTATATACAAAGTCAGGAGGAAAAATTGGAGAAAAGAAAAAAGAAATAAAGAGTTGAGAATGCGGTAAAACAAAGGGAAGCCTCCCTTTACGCAAAGTGCAGACCGCGCAGTGAAAGTGCATATTGAAAAAGAGCATAGGACGTGGGTGGCCGTGGCCTAGTGAAAATCGCATCGAGTTTACGCCCTATTGCAGTGGGGGCTGAGTTCGACTGGTGAGGGCGAAGAAAGGAAACTTACCACAGAGATTGTGGCACGAGGTGTAACAGTTATAATGTCCACCCTGTTCGGTGCTGGTCCGGTGGTGGACCCGGAGGGACTGTGATGGAGCTAGGGTAGAGGCCTAAGGGATGGGAAGAGGTAAGAGTTACAGGGTGGGTAATTAAATCTAAGTGTCACGAGAGCGCGGGGGGAGCGTCTCTTACTTTGAGGGGACTGACGAAGAGATAGTCCCGAGGAGGGAGAGTCTCAATTGCCTGTATTAAAGCAAGTGAGCCCGGTGGCTTCGCAGGAAGGGGTCTGCTAAGGCTCGATGGGCTGTGAAAGAAGGGGGGCCATTAGATAAGGCTAGCGGGTGAGAGCAAGAAGAGGGGGACAACAGGCAAGCAGCCGCTTACCTGTGGTACGCAGATGTGAGCAATGCTATCGAGTGGGGTCCGTGAACTGTGAATAGCCGTGGAGATAGGAGCCGGGTGGCCTCGTGGTGGAGTGCCTTTTCTTCCGTTAATTTGTTTCACCTCTGTGTTTTGGACACAGGACTGTGTCCCACTTTATTTTTGTGTCGCTTGATCCTCACAATTGTTTTTTGATTAAATCTCACTATCCGGCTGGATAGTTACAATATAGAACTGATCTCATTCTATATTCATTTTGCTCAGGTATCTTGCCTTCATCAAGGATCACTGTTTTTCAAAATTCTTATTAAACATTAAGCAATTAAAAAATGCCCCGTTGTCTCAATCTGTTTGCATTAACACCCCCTTTCTTCTATTTATGCTCCTCCTTTTATAACTTTTCTAATCCTCCATTCAGGCCTTTCTTATTTTTTCCACTCTAAATGTTTTTCCTTTATCTTTCCCAGCATGTTTTTCTCCACTTCTCTCACTTCCTGTCCCTCTCACTGTTTTGTTCTGAGGACATTGCTCCTATCCTTTTTGCCTTGCTTTCCTATATCCCGCTTAGTAGAGGGAATTAATACTTTCCACCAAATGACATCACAGCAAATATGACAGATAGCGTCTTCCCTATTGGTTGAAGTCCCACCTTGTGACGAACTATGTGCTTCCTCTGACAATGTTTGTTTCAGACTGTGCCCTGCCCCTCCAGGCTGGTAAAATTCTGTTTTGGTGAATTTCGAAAATGAAAACCTCCATTTTGTTTAACTGAAAGGAAATTCTACAAAAACACAAAAAATGGGAGAGACAGCAAAACGAAAGTGGGTCAACATAGTAGGTAAGGAGGTAAATAGGGGGTTAGAAAAGGGAGTAGGAAGACTGATTCCAGACTCAAATGGATTTTAATCCAGGTCTAGATCTGGCATAAGCTTTTAAAAAAGCACTTGGTCATCATGAGACACGCTCTACATCCAAGGCACAAGATCCAACCAGTTGCAAGGCCTCTGCACCATCCAGCAGGGTCAAGTAATGCTCTGGGACACTATTCTAGCACCCAAGACCTGTGCAGGATTGTGCTCATGATACACTGGATAGAGTTAGGAGGTGCCAGGTAAGAATACAAGTGGAAGCCCCTGCTCAGGTCAATGATGGAGCAGAGAAGCTTCCTTGCCAGGTTGAGTCGCCACTGCAGGAATCCGCTCACCTGCATTAGGTTGTCTCTGGGCTGATCCCTTTACTCTAAGAAGAGGTGGTTGCTAAAGGGATACAGGGCAATCTTGGGGGCATCCTGAAGATATTCTTTCCCTGGATGGGAGCTCCACCAAGGCAGCCCCCAGGCAGAGCAGTAGGACCACAGACAGCTCACAGCCCACAGACAGCTCTTTAGACCTTTAGACCTGAAACCCTCAGGTCGACATGGTGCAGAAAGTTTTATGTAACGAAGTATTGTGTGTCTAGATAGGTAGGCGCTGACAAAGTTTGAGGTTTTCGGCAACCGGTTCCTAATGAGGGTGACGACAACAACCCATAACACAAAAAATTACAATTTTAGAATAGTCAAAGAAGTGACGTGTTAGTCTAAAGGGGTTGCGTATGCAACTATTCAGTGTTTTAGATTAGTAACGGCGGAGGAGGAGCCTCACGAGACGCAGGAGCCGCGGAGCCACGGGAGCAGGAGCTCTGGTTCGGCGCTACGAACGCCCCACTGCCCGGTCCAGTTTTGTAGCAGCCCCGCGGCACCTCTCCTCCTTGACGACCGCAGGCGCTGGAGATACTACAGCTGTGCACCGCCCAGGAGCCCGCGGCCAGAAGTTGCCTAGACGAGTGCGAAACCTGTGAGTGTGAGTGCGGCCACCATCGGACAGCGGCCACCGAGAGTGTGCCCTAGGCGGAGGCGGCCCGGGTAGCACCGGGTGCGGCCTGCGTCCGCCTGTAGAGTCCCACTTGTCCTGGTTTAGACTCTGCTGCTGCCATTATTCGCCTATACCCCGTTTTAACCTCCTTCATCCCTCTCCCCTCATTACCACTGCAGGAGGGGGGGCCGAGGAAGCTTGTACCTCAGTTCGGAGGTTCGGGGGCTCCACACGGCCTGACGCTCCATTAAAGGGCCCAGGGGAGCGTTAGGAAAAGTCTAGGACAGCGGTTTCCAGGGCAGAAAGGCACAGGACCCAGGACCTAGGATCTGCCACACGCACAGCGAACTCACAGGAGACTGAGGCACTAAACTGTAATGTAACGCCAGGACCCAGGATAAAGGAGCAAAGGGAAACTCTTGCTGACAACGACGGCAACAACGCAGACAGCTGGACACCCAGGCTCAAGGAAGCCCAAAAGAAGGACATAGAAGGACAAAGAAATTGAGGCCAGGTTATGTACATGTATATGTAAAGTGGGCATTACAGATGGACATATTGTGGATTACTGGTCATTAAGAAGGAAACTTAGGGACTAATGGTATAAGGACAGTCATACTTATTATTGCCTTGTGTGTGGTAATATTCAATTTACCTTTTCACCGCGGTAGAAAATGGCGAAGCCCTTATCAGGAAGAAGTAAATTATCAGTGGGTCAGGGAGTCGTTGAAACTTTAGATGTTTTTCTTCTAAGGGCAGAATCGGCCCTCATCCATGAAATTGCTCTGACTGAGCGCAGGTTATCTTTAGAACCGCTTTTGCCTGATCCAGACTCCGGTAAGGATTTAAACCCCAATTCTACTCTTGTGACGCCCATTGTGTTGCCTCATCAGGCCCCTGTGTCGATTGGTCTTTCACAGACCACTGACGCAGTAACCAGGCCCAAAGTATTTACTCGAGGGCAAAAAAGTAAAATAATGCAGGGGGGGTAGCCCTCCGCACCAGTCCAAAAAGAGGAAAGGGCAGAATTGTAATAAACAACCATACCCCCTACCAAAGAGAGGACGTAAAGGCAATACGAGGGAGGCAGTGAATGTTGGGAATTGTAAATCAATAGCTTCTGGGCTTATTGTTGAAGATTCTTCCCTACTACTGTCATCTTCCTCTTCCCCACAGATAGATGTTAGTGGGGATGATTGCAGGGATTTTTGGCTCAAAATGAGTGAGGTTATATCGACCCTACTGAATCCTTTATTGCAAAAGCTGTCAAGGTTGGAAGCAAATTTAGGAAAAGTTTGTAAGGCCTGTATCCTCAAGCCAGGAGAGCCAGCAGTATCAGCAAAACCACTTGAGTACTCAGCTTTCCCAGCAGCAGGTTACCTCGTGTCAGTGCCAGTGTAGTGCTAAATCTGCCTTGCCTATAGGGCCTAGTAGCCGCCCCAATGTCCCGAGTGACGCTCCTACCCCCGCTCCTGGTACTGTGTTTGCACCCCCTAATGTCCTACTGGACTCCCATTCTACAAACTGTGTAGAGGAGACAACAGGGAGGTCCAACGATGTAGTTAATACCTTATCTAACATCCAGAAGCGATTACTAAACATCAAAAAAACTCCACCCCAGTATAGGCCCAAGAGCGCTTGTATGGTAGAAGCGCAACTTCAAAATATGCATGGTCATTATGTTAAGCCAGTGAGGGAAGTGTCAGGTGGTAACCTATTACATCTACCCCCCGAAGCAACACCTTATACTATAGTGTTGGCCAATGTCCCCATAATACCATCTGGAACCTTGGAACATTGGACCAATCTTAGAAACAAATCATTGCACCTGCTAACTGCCAAGACAGGGTTATCAAATGCACTTTTTACAGAGTTCAAAATGGTAAGGCGGGTTGGTTGGTTGGGGAATTCAAGGAAATCCTTTAAAGGTGACTGTGTAGTGTTATCATTTAGGTCACCAGAATTGGTTCAAGCTATCCTTGAGAGGGCGAGTAATTGGTTTGTGGAGGAAACGGGGATTAGCATCCTACCACTTGGCTATTTCTATAAACCATCTGGTTCTACACTACATAATCGAGGGGCAAATCATGGGAGGGGTGGGATGTGCACAGATTTGCTATTCCGGTGAATAATAGTTTTGATGTTTTTAACCCCATTGATGACAACGATTGACTGTCCGCATTGGGTGGAGGATCAGCCTCGATTGGAAATGCTATAAGGGGTAATGTGATAGCAATAACATCGGAGAACTGTTTGGAATCATTGCATGTCTGTGTTCCCTCACCTTCGAATGTGTTGACATCTAAAGATTTTCCTGAGAATTGTAATACTGGTAGCCTTTATCTGGGGCATAGGCCCAATAGCAGTTCTGTTATGAACGCTCCACTGTTAGATAATATGGTCAATGATAATGACTTGCTCATTGGAGTTCAGGGTATTGACTATGTTGCTGAACCGTTTATAAGTAGTATAGAGCGGGCTGTAAATGTTGATATATTATCCAATAATATCACTAGCGTAGTTGAGACTGTCTCAGTCACAAGTCCTCCATAGCCTCGCATAACAAATCCAACTGGTGGTGATAGCTTCTCTAACTATATGCACACCCATGAGCGTGTTCCCTCTACTATAATGATGGACAATAACAGCTTTACAATGATTTCGTGGAATTTAGCGGGCATCCACCTTAAACTTCAAGACCAAGATTGGCTGTCATATATTGGGAACAACGACATCTGTCTCTTTCAAGAGACTTGGGCAGTGGAAATGGTATATATTAACGGTTATACCACCTATAGCCTGGAAGCTATTCCGCCTAAATCGTCGGGTAGGGCGAGTGGTGGCCAGTTGATTTTAGTAAAAATTCCTTAGCTTGTGAGTATAGGCACTTATCCATAAACTCACAGGACATAATGGGGATCCAACTTGTTTTTCCAACTGGTTTAGTTTTGACTGTGTTTAATGTCTATGCTAGGTCTGAATCTTCAGGCTGTGATTCGTTGGTACTTTCAATGTTGGATGATTTGGTTGAAGTATACCAAAATAATTCCAAAATAATAATCGCAGGGGATTTTAATGCTGCATTCGAACCATCTACTCTATTGAGTTCTTTGCTTGAGGAAGAGGATGAGCTGTGGGGCATTCCTAATTTAGTAATTGGCAAAACGGGCAAACGTCCATCGAATGTTTCTTTGCAGATTGCTTCTCTAGTCTCGGGTAGGAGTATGAGGGCCTGCAACGGAAGAACTGCATCCGACCAAGGGAGGAAGGCTACTTTTAAAAGGGGTACTTATACTAGCACCATTGATTATATATTTGTAGATGTAAGAATTTGGTTTCTGGTAGAAGATATGAATGTTGAACAGCGAGAAGATAGTGACCAAAATCCCTTACTTTTAAAAATGAGGGGTGCGGATTTGAATAGGAATCCCTCTAGTCTTACCTCCAGAAACGAAGAGCCGTGCGTTACTAACAATCGCCGACGAGTTACATGGCCGAAAGTCCAAGCCGATCCGGACCTGTATACTCTGATTTACAAGCTCTTCTTTACATTTATATCTGGTTTGTGTAATGATGCGGGGAATATAGAATTCCCAGAACAAACGCTTGTTGCTTCAGTACACCAAAAAGTCTTCGATACTCTGCAAACCATCTTCAGCCGAAGTAGCTCTGGTAGGAGACCCCTAGGGCAGGGACAAACAAGTGGTTCACCAGTGAATGTAAGAGAGCAAAGAAGGCCTTGCAGTTAGCAGTTAGAGAGTGCTCCAGAATGGAAATAATTTTGGCTCGCAAAAGTTATAAAGTAGCTCTGAATCAAGCTAAAAGAGATGTGGCTGACAAAAATTGGCAAGATCTGGTCCAAGCTGCCCAATGTAGGGATAGTCGCCTTTTTTGGCACATTGTCTCCATGGGAAGCAAGGCGAATGTTCCCACCCTTAGTTATCATATCGAGCCGGGGACATGGGTGGACCACTTTTCTAAATTATATTCTAGTAATATGGATCAGGGTGGATTTGATACTCATTGGGTTGACCATACCCAAGTTATCACTGTCCCTGTGGAGAATACAAATAGCCAAGCTCTGGTTTTTAGTATAGAGGACACCCTGGCAGCGATTAGTAGACTAAAAGCTGGCAAAGCCCCAGGTCCTGATCTCATTCCGGGAGATTTATACAAATCAGAACCAACTATTTGGGCCCCGTATATAAATCTTCTATCGAATAACATCGTGGCTGGTGGGGCCATTCCAGAAACATGGAGGGGAGCGGAGATAATTACCATCTACAAAAAGGGTGATGCCGCTATCCCCTCCAATTATAGACCCATCAGCCTGATAGACACTTACAGAAGATTTTTGCAAGGCAGGTTCTGGATAAATTCGAAACCTGGATGGATGATCACAAGGTTTTGTCAACTTATCAGGCGGGTTTTCGTTCCAAGGTAAGCACGTGTGACCAAGCTTTCAGGTTCACTCTACTAATTTGGAAATATGTTTCGCTTAGGAAACAAAAGCTCTATGTAGCTTTTGTGGATCTGCGAGCTGCGTTCGATCTGGTTCCACGTGACTTGCTTTGGAAGGTTTTACTTGACCTAGGTGCTCCCGCGGATTTGGTAGCAGTAATGGCCCGATTACATTTAGATAATTATGCCCAGGTCAGATGGGGGACGAATGGTGAACTAACGGACAAGATACCGATACAGCGAGGGGTGCGACAGGGGTGCGTCCTTGCACCTACATTGTTCTCATTGTTCATAAATGACGTGGTGAGTCGACTAATGAACTGTAGGAATGACGCACCCTCCTTGAATGGCGAAAAAGTCCCCATTTTGCTCTTCGCAGATGACTCCCTATTAATATCAAAATCACCAATGTGTTTACAAATTTTATTAGACGGTTTCCTAGAGTTCTGTAGGGATAGGAGTCTAGAACTTAACACCTCCAAGACTAAGTATATGGTGTTTGGGAAAGTACAGGGTGGCCTGCGGGGGATTAAGGTTCTACAGGAACCCCTGGAACGGGTAACATTTTTTGACTATCTGGGCATAGGTTTAAGTGAGTGTCTCAAATGGGATTATCAGATAAATAAAAGCTACTTAACCCTATGCCAAAGATCCAAATCCTTAATAAGATTTCACAAACAATCATATACCCAACCCCTTTCCCCAGCACTGGAAATCTATTGTGCAAAAGCCCAAAGCGGAGCTTTGTACGGAGCGGAGATTTGGGGCTATAATTCCGTCAATAAGTTAGTGATATGTGAAAATATCTTTGCTAGGTCTCTTGTCTCGGTCCCAATTACGACTCCTCTAATTCCCCTTTTCTGTGATCTTGGGCTGAAGAGAATTGGCGATTTGGCTGCCTTGAAACCTTTAACTTACTGGCTGCGCCTATGGATCACCCCTCAACTTGTTGATTATAGAGATTCTCTTCGGGAGGTCATAAGGATCAATGGCGCAGTAAAATTACCATGGTTTAGGCATGTTGCAGACTGGTGCAGGTTAATGAACATGATGGATCTATGGAAGCATCCTGAGAGGGCTACTGGAGACGACTTACTGAGATTAAAAAGCAGGTATTGGGAGGTGGTGGGTGACCGCTATGTGAATAATTCGACTTGCGGACAGCTTACATCCAAGTTTTTAGCCATAAAATTCTGTCCACAATTCGAACCTTTCTTGGATCAGATTTTCCCCCCTCTTGCTAAAAGCTTGTACATCAGATTTAGATATGGTAATTTGCTTTTAAAATACCCGGGCAAGGAGGTGGTGGGTTTACAATTAGGTTCTTGTTCTGCCTGTTCTTCAGCTATTGAATCTGAAGAACATGTTTTATTTTTTTGCCCTGGATATCATGAGTTGCGCAGAAGGTGGATAAGACCCATCTGCCTTAATGCAGGTGTTAGGCAGTATCAGATTGCTTATAGAATTTTAAAGGCAGACGTTTCTGAACCAATAGTTTTTGCTGTCAGTCGTTTTTATTTGCCTTCTGGATAATGCAGCAGAAGTTTATATTACAGACTGTACAATAATATTAATTGTTTATGATATTTGTATATTACCTATGCTGTGTATTTTACAAACTGTCCCTTTTGTCCCATTGAGGCTTTGTATGTTGTACGGTTTTAGGGAAAGGCGTATTTCGTAGTTATCAAATGCACTTTTCTTCTTACTCTGGCGGTCTTTTTAAATCTTTCCTTTTTTAAATACCCAAATGAATTGTTTTAAATATTTTAATTGTAAATAGGAAAAGTTTTTTTATTGTATACTTTGATGGTTTGTACAGAAACCGAATAAAGTAAAGTATTGAAGGTAGGTCAAGTGTGATAGAGTCTTCATTTTGCTGGAGTGGAGCTGTAGCTTATGTGCTCAGTGTTGCCCATTATCCACATGGTACAAAAATACAGAATTTTAAATATTGACCTCAATTAATATCTACTATATAATATTCACTTTAGCTTAAGTAGATGTGGAGTTAGAACAATGAATCTATACTTCCGTATGTATGCCTACCTTGATGATACAATGGTAGTTGATATTTTGAATATTTTGTCATTCGGAAAGCTCAGAAATCTTTCATTGGGTCATCCATTTTCAAGGCAGGCGTTAAACCTTGTGAACTCTTTAAGATTGTTAAAAGCTTCCTCTCTCCCATGCTAAAGAAAATGTTCTCTCCCTTTTGTTGGAAGTATGTGAAGATCTTTCTGATTTCTTCCATACAAAAATCCAAAACCTCTATGAGCAATTCACTGTGCAGGTCCCTCCTGGCCTGGGGGCTTCAATTCTCACTCAGTCAGATCCTCTTCTCACTAGGTTTGACCCTATTTCCCTAGAAGACCCAGCATCGGAACTGGCAAGGTGTAAACCTGGCTCCCCCCTGGACTCCTGCCCTCCTGCTATTCTAAATCTGGCCACCGAGGTGGTTAACCTTCTCCTCAAGTTGATGAATAATTCTCTTCAATTGGGATAGGTTCCTGCAAGCTGGAAACATGCGCTACTGTTCCCTCTGTTAAAAAAAACATCGGCCAATCCAAAATTCTTCAGCAAATTCAGACCAATGTCTCTTTCCCCCACAGTTGCTAAACTTTTGGAGCAAAGGGTCAACAAGCAGCTGTCACACTTCCTTGAGTTCAACCTCATTCTGCACGACTCCCAATTGGGATTTTGTGTGGGCTACTGTGCCAAGTCTGCCCTACTCAAGGTATTGAAATTTATTAAGGAAAATCTCAACCTGAGCTCTCCAGTGATGGTCATGCTCTTGGATCTGTCCTCGGATTCCGATACTATTTCCCATGCTATCCTATTAGATAGAATTGAGAGAATTAGAATCAAAGACCAGGCTCTGCTTCGGCTCAAATCTTTCTTGACAGGTCGCTCTCAAGCAGTCTTCCTTTCGCCTTTCACTTCTTTATCCAAACCACTGGATTGCTGCATGCCACAGGGTTCTATGCTCAGGTCCACTCTTTTTAATATCTACCTTGAGCCACTAGCGAAACTTGCGGGGTGCCGGTGGTCTCCTATGCAGACGACACCCATCTCCTCCTGGCCCTCCATGAAAACGTGCCAATAACCCTGTGTTCCTTAAATCTCTGCTTGAAGGCAGTGGTGGAATGGATGGAGGGAAGCTGCCTCAAACTGAACTCTGAAAAAACTGAGATCCTTTTCTTTGGCACTATGTTTTTTCTGGAGGCTAGCTTATGGTGGCCACTTGAACTGGGTGCTGCTCCCCCCAGCACTGATGGCTAGAAACCTAGGGGTAAAATTTGATTTAAATTTCACTTTTGAGCCCTAAATCAAGTCTTTATCCGCTACTTGCTTTGCTACCCTTAGACCTCTCAGAAGGATGCTCCACCCCATTCCTGAGGACTCTCGGAAAATGATTGTCCATGCCTTGGTTGCGGCCAAACTGGATTACAATAATAGTTTATATTTGGGTCTGCCAGCTTTTCTAACCCAAATAATCCAGCACTCTGCTGCACGCCTTCTCTTGAAGATTCCCCCCATTCACCTGCATCTAATCACCTTCGGCATCTTCACTGGCTCCCTGTCATCATGAGGATCCAATTTAAGGCACTCACTATTGCCCTCAGGTCATTCACTCATAAAGGTCCATTTTTACCGGAGGAGAAGATTCAAGCCCTACTTCCAATCCAGATCCCTGAGATCTAACAGTCTCAAACTGCTTCAAGTTCCTCGCATACTCAAAGCCAGAAGAGGTGGGAGATCCTTCCCTTACTTGGCCTCCAAATTGTGGAATGCTCTGCTGCTTAGCTTGCATTGCAATCCCTCAGAATCTGTTTTCAGACATAACCTCAAAGCACTACTTTTTGACACCTGTCTAATGGGTATGTAGACCGGCAGCTTTTTTTCTTCTTCCCTTAAGGGCTCTCCGCTGGTACTGGGACACCTCTTTGGAGGCAGCTGTGCGCTCTACAAGTGTCATGAATTGAATTGAAGTCGATATATGTGCAGAATACAGTTGGAGTTTCATGAATGTGGATATGTAATTCTCTATCTGTTCAGTGTCAATAAAGAAAGTGAGACTGTACATCATGGCATTCACCTACCTCTAATATCCAGCATGTAATGTGGCGCTGATACTTCAGTTGGCATCACATGATTTCAAAGGACCCAACTCCATTGGCACTTCTTTGATGTGACTGATGTCCACAGTGCGAGCAAAAGGCAGGGGAAGACCAAAGCAGTGGTGCTGCAGGGCGAAAGCCTTGTGTGTGCAACCATCCAGCAGTAACTCGCTTGTGTTTCCACGGTTGAGCACATACTTCACCGAGGAATGTGCAGGATGAAAAAGCCGAAGATGTTCACTCCAACCTTCTATGGCGCTATGACATGGGGGAACGACAGGAAGATGTGTATAGCCGTCAACAGAAGGCCTTCACGTTGCATGTTGCACCCCTATAACTATACAGGTGGATTCTCCCTTACACACCACTTTAGAGATAAGGTTAAGGGTTCTGACAACAGTGTCGCTTACCTGTACTTGTACTTACAATACAAGCATCTTTAGGCCAATATCTAACACCAATTAAATACTCTGGCTTTGGGCCCCGCATGGTAGCCTCCTGGCCCTTCCTGTATACCCGTTCATCCCCCTTCATTCGACAGTGCTCTCTTGCCTTGTAGTTGGGGCTAAATCCATACTAGCAAAGCACGAACATATCACCCCTTAAGGTTTCAAGGCGCTGGGGGCCGTCGGGAGATTAAGTGAGCTACTGCCCCGAGTCACATGATGGTGAGCTGAGCTGCCGCCGGGGATCGAACCGTGACCCCAGTGCTCCGAGTCAGCCGCTCTGGCCGCTGCGCCACACCTCTCCCTAATATATAAATGGCCACATCTATGCACACATGCGTACTATATGTACTCGCTAGCTATGGCATTAACTGCATAAAAGAGTGTGTAAATATCTAGCTCTGCTTTCACCCTTAACCCCTTTAACATTTGTTCATAGCGTGGTGGTTCTGATTCCCAAATGTAGCCGTCTGTAGAGCGGCTTCTGATACTCACAGTGTTGGCCCAGAATCCGTGTTCAAAACAGCAAACCGCAGCGTAGGGCATATTTAAATCGAGGCTATGTGGTCCAGATACCAGATAGAACGTTGCCTGCATTTAGTCCCAAATACCTATCAAAACCATTAATCCTTATTTTGTTTTAATTAAAATGAACTGAGATGGTATTCATGACTTGGGAGAAGAAGAGACTTGAACACGAACGTTTGCATGTGTTTTGTCCCATTCTCGTAGGTGTGTCTTCCGGTTTGAGTACATCTTCTCCATACACGTGTTCTCTAATGAGAACATCAAACTTTTGATGGCCCAGCTCTCTCGGATGATACTCTTTGGGCTGAGCTCTCTCTCTCTCCCTCGTCCCCTTTCCACATCTTACTGACCAGAAACCAAGGAAGATCTTCCCCAGCGGATTCCTGCTGTAGCTCCTGACAGTGCAGACTCTGGGAAGGAGGGCAGGCGCCCTGCACCTACTCAGCACCCCCCTCCCTGGAGCAGTACATGAGTGTACACACCGGTGCAGAACCTGCGAAGGAGGGCGGCTGATCCGCACATACTTAACACCCCCCTCCCTAGTCATGAGTCTACACACAGGTGGAGTCTACACACAGGTGGAGAACCTGGGAAATAGGGTGGACGTCCTGCACATACTCAGCACGTGTCTCCCTGGATCAGTACATGAGTGTACACACGGGTGGAGAACCTGGGAAGGAGGGCGACCGTTCCGCACATACTCCGCATCTGCCCCCCACATGCTCAGCATCTGCCTCCCTGGAGCGGTACATGAGTCTACATATGGGTGCAGAACCTGGGAAAGAGGGCGGCCGCTCTGCACATACTCAGTACCTGTCTCCCTGGATCAGTACACGAGTCTACTCACAGGTGCAGAAGCTGGGAAGGAGGGCGGGCGTCCCGCACATACTCAGCATCTGCCCCCTGGGGCAGTACATGAGTCTACACATGGGTGCGGTACCTGCGAAGGAGGGTGGCCACCAGCACGTGCTCAACACCTGTGTCTGACAAAGTCACAACTGGATAGCTGGCCTGTTGGTGGGTACTTTAATTCCTGTGCATTGAATTGACTTCTCATTGCTGAAGTGTTAACCTCCCTTACACTATGGAGTGTGTAAGGGAGTGCACTCCCTTACACTATGAGAATAGTGCACTGTGACAATCACCAGGCTGTAGTGCAAGGGAGAAGTTAGGAACGACCCCTCTGTCATCTGACTATTCCCTCAGGACCCTCCCCACTACCCATTAGACACAGGATACCTAGGTCATGGGTGGTGTGGACTTGGGTTAGACCAGTCCTATGTACTTTAATTTACCCAGTGTCAGCATAAAAAGGCACAGCCTGACACGGGGCATAACTGCTTCCTTAAATGGGGTGCCCATGTCTTCCCACCAGGACAAGGGATGTCCATATCTTGGAACCCTAATGACCTGAATCTACCATCTATAATAGTAACACTGTGCTTACCCACCAAGGACCTTGAGTCGTATGTACTGAGGTGCACCTGTGCACTCCATCCTATGCACAGACATGAGTTCCCATGGCAACACCAGGTCTATGCACCAGGGACCTTATGCCATACGCTTTGAAGTGCTCCTTTGTACCTTCAATTATGCACAGATGCCATGACCCCCCATCCCCCAGACTCCCTCATTTTAAGCAGCACAGTATATGACCAGAACCGTTTCCAGGCACTCAGAGCTGTTTTAATCCAGAATTTGTCTGGGTAGGGGCCAGATGACAGTAGACACAGGGGTTCCATGACCATTTTTACTAAAAATGACAAGCCATGAAGACCAAGCATCAGCTGTTCTTTCCCACACCCAAGGCAACATAAAGCGGAGAGCAAATGACATCTTGTACTAGCAGTGTCAGAAGAGCGTCACTTGCACACACAACACTGAACTAAAGGTAGTAACTCTTACAGGTGCTGCAAGAGTTCCAGGCTTAAGATCAACTAACTCAAGAACAGATATTCACAGGCTACTCAAAGCTGAAGAACAAGAAGGCCTCTGCGGGGCATCCATGCTGTACCTCCTGCAGTGTGACGGCATCCAGATAAATACTGTCCTTGCAGCTGTAAACTGAGCCAGGCCTCAGACTGAGCCGCACAGCAGATGGCTGGGAACATTGATCCACAGAGCGCGTCCATAGGTGCGCGCACTGTGAAACTAACCAGGATCACTGCGCATTTGCTGCCTCCTCTGAGGATGCCTATGAATCTTAGCTGCAAAAAAAATACAAGTCTGAGTATTTAATTGCGAAGCCTGTATTTCTAATCTCACCATCATGCATGGCAATGACACTGCCAAACCCCCACTTACCTACCCCAACTTGCCAGCACAGACCCTACACCTCTTTGCCTACTTTTTTTTTACCTTCCTCCTAAAGTCATGAGGACCACAAGTCTTTGTAGACCTCATCTCTCATTGACCCACACATGATTTCTCAAATTTACAAAAAATAATGGTGATGGACCATCTCTTTATTTCCCAATGAGGCTTCCACATGAGACCCTGGACCATGATGATGGGCTTTTCTCATGAGAAATGAGGTCTTCTGTTCTGGATGGTGAAAGCATCCTACGTTTGTCATTCTGTCTGCCCTTCCTCTTGTGGTGTCCAACATCCCCATTTCTATGCACCCATCATACCTTTCCTGGGCGTGTGGCGGCTGTTAAAGGGCAACGGGAGGAAACATCTTATATGGTCCTAGCCTCCTCCCACCAGCTGCCTCTCCAGTTCCAGGCTGGGCAGACCTCCTACTAGTCACTATGACTTAGGAGCTAATTACAAATAGAGGGTTCATCCTTATTAGGCTGTTATTCTAGGGTACCTGCTGAATTGGGATTACAAGTTTTGTAGGAACACCCCACTCCCCCTTTTTTCTTCTGTGAATGTTTTGCCTGTGGGAATAAATTGGGAATATATGTGGGGGAAAGGACCTGGAATGTGTGAGAAACATGCAGGAATGAGTCTGCAAACTCAGATTCCGGCGGTTATCTCTCATCTCAGGTTCAAAATTCCTAAAGGTGCTGCAACACTGTCCCTCGGAATCACAACCCCCCCAATAGTTGAGGTTTCCGGGGGCATTGCTGCACCACCAGGAGTTCAGAGGAGTGCCCTTTGTGGCACTGGGGCTCACGGTGTAGCAACAAGCTCTGCCTTTTCAGAGCGTTGCCCCTCTTGGTGCCATCTCCCTTGAACGGTGGCCAGGGCTAGCATGCCAAGCGATCCTTGCTGGCTACGCCAAAGAAGTAACAACCTTCCCTATTCCAGATATCTCCAAAGACAGGCAGGCAGCCCTCTTCTGTCTTCTGCAATAGTTGGCACTGGGAAAAAATGTCTGTACTGGTGCTGCATCTTACCCTTGGAAGGTAACTTTTGATATCCGAGGGTGGTGTATCAAAAGAATGGCTCTATGTACCGCTGTTTAAGAAGGATAATGTAGGCCAAGCGGTGTAGATAATTAGACTTGCCTGCATCTCAAAGCTCTTTCCACAGTCACTCCATTGATAATGCTCTCTTTGTGTTTCATATTTCATGACTGTCATGATAGGGCTCAAGCTTCCTTTTTCAGTCTCCGATTCTTTCCTCCATTGCCACATTACATTTAGTTCTCACCTTTTTTCTTTGATAGCACTTTGACCTTTTTAAAGTATGTCATGACCTGTAAGTAAGTTTTATTGCATGATTAATTAAAATCTTTACAGTTCCATCATGATACCTATAAGAGGCAGGCAGTACATCCTTTAAAATCCACAAGTTAAAACCACATTATAAAATCATTAGACTAAAATCAAGGGCCATCGATAAAACGTAGGGTGTGCAATTTGATTACCCTCCAACAGTCATTCAGTATGGTTAATGCTATGTCTCGTTACCTATGCAGACCCTCCAGGATTTCGCGATTTGCAAAAAAAATCGCGAAATCGGCAGTTTTGTAAAAATGCCGCGATTTTTACAAAACTGCCCGCGAAATTTGGAAAATGCCATCCCTCCATATTCATCCAAAAGATTTTTGCATCCAACAAGCTGGAGACGAGAATCTCTGGGCCTCTCGTATCCTAATATCCCCTTATATGCTGTGTTGGACTTTGTTTTAAGAGCACCGACTATACTGAAACCATGAAATACGGATTGTAACAACTTTACAAATAACGATTTGCAAGAGTGTTTTCCAGGAGCATCATTTGTCTCACCCGATCCGTCACATCCCGTTTTTCTTTGTAAAAGCGATAATAGTGCGGCCTTAGAAATCTGTCAGCGTGCAAGCAGTGCGAGGAAAGGAATTAACCAGCTTGGAACGCGCACCGAATGTTACGACTTTTTGAGAACCAATCTTGCATCAGCACACGGTCTACGGCGCCAGAGCCCTCTTTTTACCTCGGGAGACGTGACTTTAACTGCAGCTGTAGAGACTCACAGCTGATAATTAGCAGATGCAGACTGCAGTTACTTTGCACAGCTGGAGATGCAGTGACGCAGCCGCGGGCCCTAACGCAAGCCAGGTAAATGCCCCCGGCCTCCTGGTGTGGTAGTAACTGGGACGCAATGGGCCTAGAAGATGAAAATTCTACTGCTCCAGAAGAGCTTTTAGACCATCCTTCCATCCTAAAGCTACAAGCCTTTTTGTGGGAGGGGATGAGGCTGGAGTGTCCCTCCATCTTAGAAATCCCAGTCTCAGCCTGCGAAAGTTACCATTCCTGCTCTGCAATCTCCCCCCCCACCCCTCCCTCCCCACTCCCAAAAATCATGACTCAGACCTCAACCGGTCTTGCCTTCCATGGAAGACTGCGTTTTTTTAAGGAGGAATGGAAAACCTTGATATCGGATTAATAAGTTTGAATATATATATATATATAATGTAGTTCTAGATTTGAATAAAGTTCTAGATTCTTCTTTCAGGAAGACTGAGTAGACTGTTTTTAACCAGCTCCTCTTCCAGACAAACCCCAGAAGCAGCAGCTTTAATGGAGGAAAGAGGTGGGGGTAGGGGGGGGGGGTAAAACGCACTCACCGCAGTGTAGGTCCTGGAGATCCCGGGGGTCACGTATGAACGGCGTGAAAGGTTGCAGCCAAAAGAGGTCGCCAGGTGGGCGGGAGAGGTACTTATACCTATCTCCCCACCCACCAGTGCCCGGAAATGACGCTGGGCGCGCGGACCCAGAGGGGGTCCCTCAGCACTAGGCTGTCACTATGTGCCCTCATGTGGCACTAAGGCGGCCGCCCTCTTATGGGGGTCCCCTCCGTGGACCGCGGGCAGCCACAGAAGCAGCAGCTTTAATGGAGGGGACATAAACGTATTGAACAACAAGGCAATTTCAGTCCATCCTTCCAGAAGGGGACAAGAATATACTCTTGTTTTTGGTTTAGAAGGTATCGGGGGAATACAAACCGATTTTGGACTTACTAGAGGTGAAATGTTGCACCCCCCATGTGGCATACAAAATGATGACGCTGCAGGTAATTCTTCAGTTCATAAGGACCTGACATTTTCTTGCATCTGTGGCCCTCCTCAAATCGCATCTGCATGCACAATTCACAGATTCTCGAGGAAGAACCTTAGATTTTGTGGGGAAGTCAAATCTTTGAGCTAGCAACATTTCCAAGGGTCTACTCTTCACGAAAAAGTTTTAGCTCCATTGGTAAGTGTTAGCAAAAGAAATTCAGGTTTTTCCATATTTCAACAACTGGTTCATTTATTATTCTTCTGTCTTAAAGGCGCTGTGCCGAAACCTAAAGTGTAATAAACAATGGGGGGGAGTGATTCAGTTAAGGAAGTACAGAGGCTGGAATCAGTAAGGCTATTACAAAAAGAAAATACCTCTGACACCATAAATGAAATTTTTCTTATGCCACAGCAGTCTTTTTAATTGACCCTGGGTTATATTTATTTACAATATCAAAACTTCATACTTTGTTTATCCGAAAGTTAGTTCCTACCACGTGACACATTAAAACATACTCCTCTCATTTTTTTATACATACAACAACATTTTTTTTCAAAGAGTGACAAAAAACTAGTGACATAAAAAGTATTTACATGACATACATACATATATGTGATTCGTGACCAAAATTAAACACTTCAAAAGCATAAACGTCAGAATAATGAAACTTTTTGACTAGGAACAGTCCTACTAATTTGCATATGATACAGGGACTACATATTCTTCTGTCCTCAGTATACTGATTTTCAACAGGTCCAAGAGAGATTAGAGAGTTATTTAACAAAACTCCAAACTTGAGCTTAAAACATACTGCTCAAGTGCACCTCAATTTGGGTGCAGACAATGTTATTTGGGGTACTCTAAGCCTCTCAGATGGGGGCCAACGCGTTTCGACCTTCGATATATAGGACCAAAAAGGATTGTTCTTTAGAAGGTCTTCATCAGGGCGGGGATATATTCGAGTAGGACAAGAAGTGCCTTGTGGGGCTTGGATAATGAATAGAGATGTAGCTTCTCCTTTCCTCTATTCTCGCAATTTCTGTAGCTTGGACAATCTTCTCCGTGAATGCCGCTGCGTTTGCTTCTTTTCAGGCGGTCTCCTTTCCCGGTGCAGTTCGTCTGATCCTGGCATTGAGAACTCTTCTGGGTTTCCATAAGAAACCTAAAGTGTGGCGCCCGGAGGGAGGCGGCCGCATGGCGCACTGAATGTAGGCAAGGCACGCCGTGCATACAGTAAGAGAAACTCAATAAAGAAAATAGTGCTTACAACACTAAATAACATGTACCCTGTAACAACTGAAGTAAAGGGCCAGCCGCCATGGGAGGTCCATTGATTTCAGGCTGAAAATGAATGATTATCAGTAAAATAAAGTGCCGCAAAAATGCTGCTAAATTTCCATATTTGGGCCGCTAAATTTGCTAATCCATGCCGCAATATCCTGGGGGGTCTGCCTATGAATCAAACAAACAGCATGTAGAAGGAGGAATCAACAACTGAATCAGTGCAGTACAGGCCCTAGCAAGAAGAGATCTCCTAGCGGTGCAAATAAGTGCAAATATGTACCATAGTGCAACGTGCCATGTCAATACTGATATTTCAGAGAAGCGGTTTAAAATGCATCCGACATAAAAGGGACATTAGGAATTAATGGAAACTATGCCCTGACATAAGTTGCAAAGTGCCGTGCAGCCAATCCGAGTCAGATATTTCAAAGAAACAGGTTAAGTTACAGTCGACATAACCGGGACAGTAAAAACAAAATAGGCAGATATAGGCCCTGACAATGGAATGTCTACCAATCCTTAGGTCCGCAGGTTCGTTATTTGCATTCGTGCAAGTTCGTGGGTGATGCAGCCTGGTGGAGTGTACCCAAGAGTGGAATATGGTCCCTCAGTAGCCTTGCAGCTATGGCAAAAAACTTGGCAATTTGTCATAACGCCATTGGAACATCCGATGAGTAAATATAAGACCCTGCCTCTTTGCATGTTCCTATGCCATGCTGCAAGTGTAATGGCCTTCAGAAAGTTCGCCTTTGAAGGAGCAATGCTGGGCAGTATCATACTAAGTGCTCTACTGATTCCAGGGCATATGGATGTAGCCTGCAATGCCTTTGCCCTGGTGGTTTTGTTTTCCAGTGAGCCCTATATTCCCATATGGGCAGTGTCAGGAGCCTGCTCAACAAAATATTCCTTGGGGCTTGTCTACCCAGGGCCGCTCTCGGGTATGGTTGACAGAGAGCATCTTCATGGGATTTGTGGATCCCCGCAGCACCCGGGATGTGTCTAATTTTGTTCATATCCTGTTCCTTTGATTGGAGATTGCTGTGTTTCCTTAAGGTGCTCTTCAAATGCTGCAATGTTACGGCTGGGTTGGTAAGGCATTCTGTGGCCAACTTTAATGTAGTTATAGCATGGTGGAGATACTTTACACACTCACTCGTCTCATCCTGAAATGTCACTTACAGCGCTCCTTTCATGGAACTTGCATCTGCTCTGGCCACTTGGTGATAGTATTTAATTAGATCCTTTTTACACTCAACATCCATGTTTACCAACCCAAACTCTAATCTAAGCAGTGTCCGTCTTGTTGTTTTTGGGAGCCCGAATATTTTCCTATATGCTGCTACATGACAGTGCTGTAGTGTCTCTATGAGCATGCCGGGGAATGCGAGGTGCCCATAGCTCATGGTGGGTAGCAATTTGTAACACGTTATTATTTGGATCCCCTCAGCTGTTGGGCCCTGTAGCTTGCGGTAGAGTTTGGTTAGGGCAAACAATGTTTTGGCTTCTTTTTCTGAAGGAAGGGTTTACCTGTTTCCGACAGCTAAACACCAAGATAATTATATTTGCTAGTCGTGTTTATGGCTAAGGGGCCTAGGTGCCATACCAGCTGATGTTTTTGGGCCAAAAATCAAATATTCGTTTTTGCAAGCAGGTGTTATGCAATATGCCCAGTGCACTCTTCATGCCAGTGTGTGTGTGGTCCAGTATCACTAAATAGTCTGCATATTTTATAATAGGTAATTTTATGAGACCTAGCTTCGGTGGGAAGAGATTCCCTTTCTGCAGTTCCGAGCCTACGTCTGCTGTGTACAGATTAAACAAGATAGGGGCAATGACGCATCCCTGTTTCAGACCTCTGTTTGTATGTATTTTTGAGGTAATATGGGTTTGGGTTATCTTAATCTGGACCCAGATATCTATATACAAGGCTGTGATGGCTGCTAGTAGATGTTTTGGGATTCCCCCAGCGGCAAGTTTGGCCCATAGTATGTCATGACCTGTAGAATAAAAAGGGTCTGGCATGTCAGCAGGACTGTAGTGGTCCACTGCACCCCTCTGCTTATTTGTAATATTGCACAATCCTTTTTCTCCTTTATTTACACCCCACACTTTGCTACTGTACCCACGTCTCTAGTTTGTAACCTTCCTGAGACAAACACACATCCTGCTTTAGTATCTGTGTCAGAATGACCTTGATTTAATTTTTATTAACTATGTAGCAGTAACACTAGGAACTTACCCGAGCCCTTGAATGCAAACATGCCATGCAGAAGCACAGCAGCACACTCACTTTTGTGTGCTTTTCCAACAAGGCGTGTTTGAATGTTTCGCTTGCAGCAGCCGGGAGATAAGGGCTCAAATGATGGTAAGGGGAGATAGAGGCAGGGATAATGTAGAGGGAATTATTTTTGGGTTCTTCTACCCACATATTTGAGAGTATGTTCTCATTAAGAGAGAATCAGCGTCTGAAATCCCAATCTTTTATAATTGTTTGAGGTGAATGATTGTAAGTGCAGTACACAAAGCATTCTAGAGAAAGGGTCCCAAACATGTTCATAAACCCTCTATGAACTTTGCCCCTGCTGACAGTCTCTGCTGCCCCTAAACTTTTTTATCTGCCTAAAGACTCAAAAGGAAGAAACACATAGGAAGAACAGTGCTTAATTTGAGACGGTGGTTTCCAGTGTTCGGCACCGGCACTTAATTGCCAGAACCTGCACTTATGACAACTGCCACATGGTGGTGCTGTTTGTGCGATTTAAAGGTAAGCAGAAAAACAGTTGTTTGTTAATGCAATAAACATTAAAAAAAACTAATACCTGCCACCCAAGCCATTCTTAAAGCTTTGGCGGCCTCAAACAGTCTCAATTGTCACACTTGTAGTATTGTGATGGTTAGTAGCTGTGTAAGTACAGTGGCAATGTGTGGTGCAAGCTGTGGTGGCCTCCTGACGAGGGCCCCGGCACTTATTTTTTTTTTTTTACAAGTTAAGCACCGAGGAAGAACCTTCAGTGTGCTGTGTCCTTCGCTTTGGAACAGTTTGAATTTGGAGATGAGATCCCAACAGAATGATTACCTGATCAGGAGAAACTTTAGAGTCAGTGTGTGAGCTCCCCCACATTCACACAGATGAAGTGAGCCCCGCTGCCCCTGTAACACACCCGAAGAAGTCACTGTGACTACCCAGCCCCACAACGGGATCTCTTGAAGCACCAAGAATTTACTTCAGAGCAAGCATGGCAGGGGTAGTGGCTTCGTAGCACAAGCACGCCTGTTTATCTATTTATCCATCCATCTATCCATCCATCCAACCAACCATCTATCTATCTAATCTATCCTCCCTCAGTAAAAGACATATAAAATATGTATATTGAGACATTTGTCAATTAAATGCCAAGTATAAGATTCATAAATCCAATTCAGAAGCATATAAAACCAACTTCAAATTTCATAAAATTGCAAATCATATCTTAATCTTTGGATATTAAAATATACTGATCATAAATTGAGCTAGACCTATAGCAATATCACAGAAATTCATATTTGTTTTAAAAAAATGATTGCCAATTGTCTTGTCGGAATCCAATATTTAACAAAAAGGGGTTTTAAAATCTTTTTTGTTAGATTTTGAAAAACTGGGCAATCTATAATAATATGACATAATGCATATTTTGTGTTATGATTACATAAATGCAGTCCATTTTTCTCTTCAACCAGTGCACAAAACCTGGGTTCTGAGAATCTTGTGTTGCAACTAATCCTCAACTTTAATATCTTGTATCTTAACCTAGGGTCAGGCATACTAAATATGTATGGTTATACACAGGGCTTTAAGTGGGATGAAAAAACGGGGGGGGGTCTGAAGCTCTAAAGGTGGTGTGGCCTGTGTAATTAAGGGCATGGCTTAGACATGTTAAATAAATGTGTGTGCTTCCCATAGTGTTTCTGACTAGTATTTTGCTGCTTCTCTGTGTTTTCTGTTATGGCATCCAGATATATAACACAACTGACATACACCTAAACCAAGCCAGGACTATTGGCTTTGTCGCTGGTTGGTAGCTGAATAAGATAAATGAGTACCAAGAACGATTTGTTTGTAAATGATATTGAAAATGTTTCAATTCTGAAATTATGAGACTGTGAATTAAACATTATTGAGGGCTGTGGAAGGGGTAGTGGTCTTCGGAGTGTCTAAATTGTGCCCGTTCTTCCCTTCGTACCACATTCCTCTGCAGTCTGTGTCAGACACGTGTGCTATTTTTCTCTACATGTCTTTCTAAAATCCTCCATGCACATATATCACATCTCATCTCTTCAGCGCTGTCTTTTCACTCTCCCCTGTATATGTACTTCCTTCCATTGTCTTCATTTCACTGCCCCACTCATCCACTCACCTGTAAGCACTGAGTTTTCTTTAACTTATGCCTTGATCACTGTTTACTTCCTTCACACACATTTGTATCGAATCAAAGTTGCAACTAGCATATGTGACCATTGCTCTGTGTGCTCTGCAGAGAGGCCAAGGATTGAATGACCATGTAGTCTGAACATATTTTTGACCAAGTGTCCGGCATTGTGAGAAACTCTCACTGTCTTCAACCTCCACTCCAGAGCTCTCAACCATAGTCCAGTCTAAAGACATGGAGGCGACTGTTCAATGTGTTCACTATAGAAGAGCAAATGCTCCACAAAAAATACAACAGAATCACAACATCCAAGAAATAAAACACACTTATATGGAATGGAAGAGAAGGTAAAACGTGAAAAATAAACAGGAACTAAATCACTGATTTGGGTTGGCCTAACGTTTTTTACATTAATTCTGCAGAAATCGAGCAGTGTTCTGGTCTGTAAAGTTAAGGACCTGAATATAGGTCCGTTTCAGCGTTAGCTTTTAATTGCTTTAAAGTCTGAGACATGTAGGGACCCGGTCCACTTAAAGCCCTGAATATACATTTTCGTTTCCTAAAGATAGTAAATATAACTGATGCCCTACTTGATAGATACTCAAAGCATGATAGGGAGGACAGTTTAAATGCAGAAAGTCTGAGAGCTTTCTTCCTTGGAAAGCGTTCCCATGATGTAATGGTATCTTGTCCAGTCGTGGCCGGCATGACTCGCGGGTGGGTGTCACGCAGGGGTTCGCTTGGGGGGAGGGGGAGGATTTAATAAAAAAAATTAAAAAACGTACCTTCCCGGGTCCCGCGCCGTCCCAGCTTCTGGCCGGGTCCCGTGGAACAGGAAGCAGGCAGCCTCCCTTCCCTTCCCTAAGCTAATCACAACGCTGCAATGGCAGCGTTGTGATTGGTGGGGACGGTGCCCAGCCAGGCGCCTATGTGGAGGCCATTTTCTCCATGTAGGCTGCATGCAAGAAAGCAGTGGGGCGACGCTCCTCTGCCCTAATGGAGGAGCCGCCCCTGAATTTTTGTCATTCGTATTGACTCCTCGAGTTTCAAGTGTACGGCCAAGAGACCAGGCCCTCTTCCTCTCACTAGCTAAGGCTTCCACACCGCAAGGACGGGAAGTGTTCAATACGTGCTCATTGCAAGAGAGTTTATAAAAATATCTCGAGATGCATTCCCGCATGTGTGCTTTAATGCTTAGCGGGTGGCTGGAACATGGAACACTTAGGGAGTTCAAGTATACGTGTCCAGCATGCACTGTCAATCTCTGCCCACGCCTCATAACTGTCCAATCCTATAACCGTAGATCCATACAGAACCATAGGCGACATTTCCATCTCCACGGACTTCTTTGGAGGAGCAAGTGGAAACTCGCCAAATCTAGGATTACATTTTACTAAACTGCCTGATGCTAAGAGAGCGCTAGCCTTTCCAGCACTTACATGATCTTTCCAGTTTAGAGTTCCACCCGACTTCCTCCGCTTTAAGATTATTTAGAAAACATAAATATTTTGTTTCATATCCTATTTTTTTTACTAAAGATCATAATTTTAGTTATCTCAATACTAATGGTCATAACATTAATTTTACAATAATCAGACAGGCTATCGATGGAAAGAGTAAACATAGCCGTCCAGCATCCGACACCATCTAGCGGGTTGGGTTTGTTACCTGCCTCATCATTAATAAACTTGGCAGGTTTACTTCAAAATCTATTAACTCTTTTTGCAGCACAGGACTCTGAAAAATGTCGGGGGAGGGGGGCGGTGGTTACTCCCCCATTACCTGCACATACCGACAGCTCCTCTGCAGAGTCGGTCGGTCAGAAGCATAAATCCTGGGAGTGGACATGAACAGTACTCACACAGGTGCTTTGAGCACCAAAGACCTCTGCTGCAGCGCGCTAAAGCACCCGCAAGGCTACACGCTGTGATTTGGAAATCCCTTAAATGTGTCATGCACTTTAAACGTGAAATCCAGGCTCAAAATTTCCATGGAGCATGCAGTGCGGCCAAATAATGCTACAACGGTGACATCTAGTGGTTTATATCAGAACAACAGACAAAACACATGATCTCACGTACATTCTGCAGCGGTATAATGCTCCACTGTTCATGGGCGCTTTGCTTTCCTGCGCCTGCGCGCCTCCGACCATTCACTATGTAATTTTCGCGTTGTGGTGGCTCTTCTCCTCACGTCCCACAGCTCTACAGTGTTCTTACTTCTTCGTTCCCTTCTCCTCCATCCTAGGCTTACTGATGTGCCAGAAGTGCGCTATCCACACTGGGGCACCAGGAGGGCCCCCACCCCAACACACTGACACCGAGGGGGTTAAACTGTGAACTCGCTTTCAGTTTTACATTTATATATTTTCTATTTAGTTAATTCACTCCAAACTCATCTATTTTGTTTTCTCACTTTCATAGATTGTCTGCATTTACCTTTGATTTTTTTTTTGTCCCCCTCGCCGACTAAATTCACCACCCTGGGCATTTATTTTAAATTTCTTTATATTAAGGCCTGAATCGACTGAATCCATTGGAACTTTACCATTGGGTAGTCTCAGAGGATGAGATGTGACAGGGCACAAACATTACTTCCCCGGTGTTTCTGTATTTTCGGAGTTATTTATTCGAAATTTTATATGCAGTGAACAACATTTAGATTACGTCAGAGTGCTTTACAGTTATCAGAGAGTGCCTGGCCTCCTGCCTCTGGAGACTTTAGTTAGATGTGGGAGACGAGGTATATTCTGTGTTTGTAGAGATAGTTGGATAAGCCAATTGAGCTCAACCCTCGTACGCAGTAGCCGCTCCTCAGCTTTCTTAGCTAGTCAATATATGTTGTGTTTTTGCGTGAGAAGGTAGTGAAATATGTTATGGGCGCTTTCAGTGATTTAGTTATGTGTTAAAGGTAATTCATTGTGATTTTCTTGGGTGGTGTCTGTATGTGCTGGACTTGTCTCTTGTGTGCTGGTTTGAGTGACATCAGCGGAGACGCTTTGGACAGCTTCCTGTTGCGCAGCTGGATTATTTTGTCTCATGCTCAAAGGTTGGGGGAAAAAATCGAGTTTAACATTTTGTGAAGCGCACATTGGGGTCAGGTGATTTATTTTTCAAGTCTTCAAGCCCTCGAGACACAGCTTTTGTGTGGGGTGATGTTTTTCATAGCGCAAAGGGGGTAGGTCTTAGCTGGAGCGCACCCACACACAGGAGTGCTCTCAGTGCCTGGCTCTGTCATCCTTCCTGGATTAGCAGTCGGGTACAGAAAAAGAAAGCCTTGACCTAGAAACTTCCATGCCTTGAAAATATAGAAACTGCTGTTCCATTCTTCACCCCTGTTGTCCACCAAATGGCAGTGTTCAGGAAGTCCGATATGGATATCCTTGGTAAACAGGAGGTTTCATGGCATTTCTAAAGGTAGTCTGATCTCTCCCTTCTCACTTCAGTGTTTGGATCTCCTCCAACTAGCTGCAGTTTTACAGTCCATACACCTCCACTGTCTCAGAATCTGACCTTATTCCTAGCCTGTGTGCCATGCTAAACCAATGGCATCCAAATAGATCCCACTTTGCTTTGGTAAATAATACTGTGAGGCAAACTTTAAGGTTGAACATTAGAAGACAACCGCTCCACTATTTGCTGAATCTCCTTTTCGATGTTTGTAAATTATGTTTTCATTATTTTCCCTATATATTCTCTCATGTTGCTTTGATTATAAGGTTACTGCTTTGTTTAAGAGCAGCCTGAAGCTCCTATATATGCATCCAGTAATTAAATTGCGCTTCAGACCCATGAGATGATCAGCTGACCTTGTTGTAGTGGTGTTTAGCAGTAGCCTAGTAGCAGACAAACTGTACGTCTTTTTATGGGGCCTATCAAAAGCACATAATATAGCACTATTTCACATGAAAATAATGATCCTTTCAGTAGTTCTGCATCCTTGTAGTGCATGCTAACTCAAAACTCCACTGAGTCTTTGAAACCCTGCATGAAAATTGACCGAAATTAAAACTTCCAATTATCGCCTGTATTTTTTTTTTTTTAATGACTCTCTCCTTACTTTCCGGCTGCTGCATGCCTCCTCTCTCTGAGTACAGTACAGTCTAAGTCATGTGCATGTTTATCTTAATCTCTATTATTGTATTTTTGCAAACTGCTCACACCTTCTCAAAGATCACAACCTATCCTTCTTTGAAAGTCATACCCCACAACCTAGCAATACTTAATCTCATCTAGCTCATCTTTCCATCCCACCTACAATCTGCATGAACTAACATACCCCCCCACTAATGATCAGTCCTAACTCCAACTAAGTGAATCCGCCACAAATACATGAGTAAATCCATGGAATGGTCTCCTTGACAGTCAAGACTAATCACAATAACCACTGGATTAACCACTAACCTTAGGGACCAGGGCAGGGTGCTATGCGGCATAAAGCACTTAAACCCACCATCACGGGCACACTGCCCTATATAAATGCAAATTAAACACAAGAATAAACAGTATTTAATATTAAAACGAATATTTTCTAACCTGCTCAGTACTTCCATAACATGGCACACTCATTTAAAAATAAAAGTCAAATTACTGAGCAAGGCCAATATTTCAATTGAAGTACAGCTGTCTTTCATGAGTCATTGAACAAAATATTTAGTCTCAAGTTTCCAGGCAGGGTAAATCTAATTTACAGTTGCAAAGGTAAGCTTCTTCTCCCAAAGGCTAAACATAAATGCAAGCCGTGCTTGGCAGGTTTAACAATATCGCATCCACTTATAGGCAACTAGGTTGAATGTTTCCAAAAGAGGCCCTGGAGGGAATCCAAAGATTTTGGAATAGATGCCTCACCTAGTAAATAGTGGCATGCTTCGTGATCGTCGTCTATCCACACCCTGGTAGGGTAGTACCACCAGGGCGGACTTATTTAAAAATTGGGAGTTCTTATATAAATCATGACTGGATTTTTAGCAGGGATCCAGAAGACAAGAGATAAAAATGTAAACCGGTATACTCCAGGAAAACTCCTTTAATAAGTGGGTACCCTAGACATGAATAGAAACAGATTGTGGGGTCTATTTGAGTATCAATGTCTCAATTACCCCTTTAGAAGGCAACATGTTTCGGCCCACATTTAAAGCCCGTACTGGTCTAAGGCCTTCGTCAGGGCTGTTAGTGTCCCTGTCTGTCTAGGTAATCATACCCTGCTTAGAATTAGGCCTACGACTCTCACCATGAGTAGGGATTCTTTACTTCAGAAAACCTAAAAACATTAGTGGATGCATCACAGTCATTAAAACACACGACCGTGAATGGCAATTCCAATACTATTATGTTAAGATAAAAACCTAGAGACGGTGGGCGGCACATCAATGGTGGCCATCGACCGGCACAGGCCACCTCACTCCATCAGACTGGTACTGTATATAAAGGTTTTTTTAATGTATATTTTTATGTATAATGTGAAGTATGTCAAGCCACTGCAAAAGAACACTCGTGTGCATGCCCCAACAACAATATGAAAAGCATGCTTGAACAATCACACTTCTTACCCTATGAATGGGTGGTTCAGGAATCATGCACATTTGGCGGGAGGCATCCCCCTGTAGTCAAACACTTATTTTAACAGAGTCATAATATAGTTAGTCAAACTGCACTACAAATGGTATTAGCGCGCTGTGCATACTAGGAATTTTATGTATTAAATACACCTAACTTGTTCGGTGAAGGTCTCATAGCAAACAGAGTAGACCGATGAGTGGGGGAAGCTGAACTGTGTTTTCATGATGTGCTTTTCAAAATGGATACCAGGATTGGCACTGGTGCACTTTCAGTGAAGGAGAGCTCATTAATTGTGTGCCTTTGCATAACTACAAGCACTAGGAATCTCAAGTTGTCCTGTTTTGAGGTTGCTTTGCTTTGATTGTCAAAAAATTGTGCTTATGCATTTAAGTGAGCCGGCCCCCCAAGCGTGCCCCCTAGTAGAAGTGCCTTGGGAAATAATTCGAGCGGGGTTACCAAATCCCACTGGTATGGTGCGCAAGCGTCCTTTTGCCAATATCACTTACTTTGTCAAGGTAAAGTGCCTGCCTTTGAAGCCTGCAGCTCCCCACACAGACAGCCGCCGCCGAACAACTTGTGTTCGCGCAGCCAGGTCTTATGAAGGAGGAGGAAGCAGCTAATTGGGTTGGTGTGATGCACTGTCAAATGACGAGTAATGCGTGTGTCGCCAAGGGCGCTTGGGAATTAAAGTCCAAACGGGAGATGCGCTATAGTGAGAAACCGGTACCTGAGCACTGGTAAAATATAGAACTGCAAGGTGATGTGCAGAGTGCTGTCAAGATTATCGGGCCTTCATTATGGCAGGTCTACAGTTAAATGGCCAGATCGCCAGAATCAGGTATGGTGTCTTTATGAAGGCACAGTGATGGGTTCAGTGAAAACATCAGAACAAAACAAAGAACAATAAAATGAAACAAAACCTTATTTCAGTGGGGTCACGACTACCCTTGAAATTATTACACTGCTCCAGGAGTTTATTTCCCTTAAGAGGGTACATATCATGGGTTGCGGTGCTGCCCTGTATTTGGTGTGCAATGGCTCATGGAGAGTGAGAGAGATACTGTAATATCTGCTGGGAACAGATGGAATTAGCGTTGTTTCCCCTCCAGCTAAGGCCGTGGAATCTCATTATTTAGACCAGTGGTGGTGCTCATAAGTCTATAGATTCACCATTGTTCGTAATTGAACAGCTAAGGTGTAATAATATAACTCTGCCATATGTGATCTTTATATAAAGTGCATTCGAACCTTAACAGGTGAGCTGTTAGATTGACTTAAACATTTATAAGGCGATACAAAAGGGGATGATGGACGGAACGTTTGAGCCAATCAAACACTCACCCCCAGTCAACTGATCTGGGTTTAATCCATCATCATTCTTTAGCTCACTCCACCACCCCAGTTCAGACATGGCCATATGCAAATCAGTCTGACCCTGTGCCTCATGGGAACAGTCCAGCCCGAACTGCCAAGCCATGTCTTCCCTGGACCGGAAACAAGCATCCTAGGACCGGTTTCTGGCATTCCAGCCATCATCAGCCAGGCTTGCTTGAATCCAGTGGCAAAGTGAGCAAGGGACCCACGTCTGGGCATACCCCGCCAACTTAGGGCGAACAAAGCGATACAAAGGGGATGATGGACGGAACGTTTGAGCCAATCAAACACTCACCCCCAGTCAACTGATCTGGGTTTAATCCATCATCATTCTTTAGCTCACTCCACCACCCCAGTTCAGACATGGCCATATGCAAATCAGTCTGACCCTGTGCCTCATGGGAACAGTCCAGCCCGAACTGCCAAGCCATGTCTTCCCTGGACCGGAAACAAGCATCCTAGGACCGGTTTCTGGCATTCCAGCCGTCATCAGCCAGGCTTGCTTGAATCCAGTGGCAAAGTGAGCAAGGGACCCACGTCTGGGTATACCCCCGCCAACTTAGGGCGAACAAAGCGATACAAAAGGTGATGGACGGAACGTTTGAGCCAATCAAACACTCACCCCCAGTCAACTGATCTGGGTTTAATCCATCATCATTCTTTAGCTCACTCCACCACCCCAGTTCAGACATGGCCATATGCAAATCAGTCTGACCCTGTGCCTCATGGGAACAGTCCAGCCCGAACTGCCAAGCCATGTCTTCCCTGGACCGGAAACAAGCATCCTAGGACCGGTTTCTGGCATTCCAGCCGTGATCAGCCAGGCTTGCTTGAATCCAGTGGCAAAGTGAGCAAGGGACCCACGTCTGGGCATACCCCCGCCAACTTAGGGCGACGAACAAAGCGATACAAAAGGGGATGATGGACGGAACGTTTGAGCCAATCAAACACTCACCCCCAGTCAACTGATCTGGGTTTAATCCATCATCATTCTTTAGCTCACTCCACCACCCCAGTTCAGACATGGCCATATGCAAATCAGTCTGACCCTGTGCCTCATGGGAACAGTCCAGCCCGAACTGCCAAGCCATGTCTTCCCTGGACCACAAGGAACAGGGTCAAGACTGATTTGCATATGGCTGGGTCCAAACTGGGGTGGTGTGGTGAGCAAAAGAATGATGGATTTAACCCAGATCCTTGTGACTGGGGGTGAATGTTTGCATTGTCCAGCATTCCATCCATCAATTGTTTCTTTTGCATTTGTCGCCCTAAGTGGGAAGGGTATGCCCAGACGTGGGTCCCGTGCTCACTACACCACTGGATTCAAGCTAGCCTGGCTGAAGAAGAGTGATGCCCTGAAGCCGGTCCCAGGATGCTTGTTTCCGGTCCAGGAGGACCTGGCTTGGCAGTTCGGGCTGGACTGTTCCCTCAAGGAACAGGGTCAAGACTGATTTGCATATGGCTGGGTCCAAACTGGGGTGGTGTGGTGAGCAAAAGAATGATGGATTTAACCCAGATCCTTGTGACTGGGGGTGAATGTTTGCATTGTCCAGCATTCCATCCATCAATTGTTTCTTTTGCATTTGTCGCCTAAGTGGGAAGGGTATGCCCAGACGTGGAGTCCCGTGCTCACTACACCACTGGATTCAAGCTAGCCTGGCTGAAGAAGAGTGATGCCCTGAAACCGGTCCCAGGATGCTTGTTTCCGGTCCAGGGAGGACCTGGCTTGGCAGTTCGGGCTGGACTGTTCCCACAAGGAACAGGGTCAAGACTGATTTGCATATGGCTGGGTCCAAACTGGGGTGGTGTGGTGAGCAAAAGAATGATGGATTTAACCCAGATCCTTGTGACTGGGGGTGAATGTTTGCATTGTCCAGCATTCCATCCATCAATTGTTTCTTTTGCATTTGTCGCCCTAAGTGGGAAGGGTATGCCCAGGCGTGGGTCCCGTGCTCACTACACCACTGGATTCAAGCTAGCCTGGCTGAAGAAGAGTGATGCCCTGAAACCGGTCCCAGGATGCTTGTTTCCGGTCCAGGAGGACCTGGCTTGGCAGTTCGGGCTGGACTGTTCCCACAAGGAACAGGGTCAAGACTGATTTGCATATGGCTGGGTCCAAACTGGGGTGGTGTGGTGAGCAAAAGAATGATGGATTTAACCCAGATCCTTGTGACTGGGGGTGAATGTTTGCATTGTCCAGCATTCCATCCATCAATTGTTTCTTTTGCATTAAACATTTATAAGGCATTCCTCTTCTGCGAGACCTGACTAGTAAATGCCCTAACCTAGTAAAATGTTTTCTGAATCTTCCAAAATACGACCCAGGAATAGGCTTTATACAACCCCTTGCACTAAGGACTTCGTCAACGTGATTCAGAAAGCCAGTTGGATTGCAGCCACCCCACAACCCACTGAGCAATCTTTGAGTGATATTAGTTTCAGATAATTATCAATTCTATGAGGTATCACCAGGATGATTAATGGAACCCAAATCCTCTTTCATTATAGAATGACACACTTAACAACACTAGGAAACAAAAGCTATATTCTGAAGGTTTATTTCACAACCAAAATATTATCCATTATGAATAGTACCTATGATTAAAAACAAACAGAAGAGTATCTGCAATGTTTACGAGAAGTGTGAGCAACAACAAATATTTCAATATATTGGCAATGTACTTTTATATCAATCCCACCTTCATCTCTTTGGCTTACTAAGCTAAGCTTATTTTGAGTTTCAAAGATGGTTCACACCTGCATACGTGCTTTGAACATTGAAGCGAAAGTTCAATATAATAGCATCTTCTGCTATTCCTTCCTGTCTGTGTTGCAAGCAGACTGATATGCTCAGCAAGCGAGGCTAAATGCTTCTCCCATTGTTCCTCAGCAAAAGCAGGTGATATATTCTGCATGGCCTGAACCAGTCTTCTGGCACAAAGTTCCTCTCTAACCCATCCAACTCTTTTTTTTTTTTTAGCTTATTTACAAATGTCTATTAATATTTTATTCTTTCACAATAAACAATTAGCAGAAAAAGTCTTTTAAGTTTTTATTTATTTTCATTCTGTGAAACTGTGCCCTTTATTAAATAATAATTATAAAGAAATGAAGTTATCAACTTTCATGAAGCCTTTTTCATAACTCAAAACAATTATTTAGAACAAAGAATTACATTCATATTAAATACTATGAGTATATTCAAGCAGACTTGAGTACCATATTGCATTGAAAAAATTGAAAAACGATAATAAAATATAATTATATTATTAGCCTTCATATACAGGCTTTGCATGGACAGTGGTTTTACCTCTTTGGAAAGAAAGTTAGCCACCCATCAAGTGTGTGTCAAAGGAATCGCAGTAATTGAACAAGAACTAGCTTTCTCCTCTAGATGTAATTAATCAGGCAGAGGTGGCTTCCCCTGAACATCTTGTGTGCCTCATGAGGGTTGCTGCAGAACTCCTCCAATCCCAATTGAGTTAACCAAGATCAGACATGACAATTTGCATGTCCATAACTTTATTCAGTGCTACTTTATAAAATGAAGCTCTCTTATTCAACCATAATCTGGTCTATAACCTCAGATGTTTTGTAGCAGACTCATTTGTACTATTCCTCGTGAAATGGAATAAGAGTACTGAGGCTGGTGTGCCTCCCTTATCTCTTTACCAACAGGCTACGATAATGCAGCCTTAGCTTTGTAAAGCCCAAGTGACACCACCCTGCTGCCCCACTATGTTTGTGAAGGAAAGAGAGAAGGCCTCAAAATATCTGTGTTTACCATTTTTTCATGGGTTTGCTCTGCTTCCCTCTTTACAAATCATGTTAAATCTTGTAGTCGCATCCATCTACCAAATCCATGGGAGCTTCACTGGGGCATCTCCCACATATATCAGTGAGACGGCCAGATGAGCTTGTGAGCATGAAGGCTGCACAAGAGCCCTAGCCTGATGGCTAGGGCGGTTGACCTCGAAGCTGGGGAACCAGGTTGGAGTCTCGGCAGGGACGCTCAACATCCCGGGATTCTGGGCAAATCACTTAATCTCCCTGTGCCTAACAAAAAATGAATGTGTCCGTCTGTAATGCAACTGGTGCTCATGTATAGCGCTCTGATACCTTCGGGTCTAGTTTGCGCTATATAAAACTAAAAAAAAGAAGAATAAAAGTCACCCATCAATTTCGTATGACATGCAGTACTAAGTCGGCCACTTCCTCTAGCCTGAGCAAATCTAAACCTTTATTTAATATTCTAAGACCTACCACAATGGAAGTCAATTAACAGAATCAAGCACAGAAGATAGAACGACGCGGGCCATAGAAATGGCCGTCTTTTAAAATGCTTTACATTTCGTTGTTATGCTCTACAAGAACGATTGTTCTGCGGCTCCTCTGCCCAGACACTTGCTATAATAAGCTCTCAATGAGGACTGTCTCAAGTATGTTTACCTTTGCGTCCTGTGGGGAAATTGAGTTATTGGACCTAGAATGCCGAGATAAGGTCCCCTTTCAAATGAAGTGAAAATATCTTCAAGCAGCCACGGCCATCGGCCTTGATCAGCATTGCATTCAAGAGCCACATCAGTACAGGGGCCACATGCTGAGTACGGTTTTTTTGTTGAAGAAATTGAATATCCTGGCATATTATCTGATTTTTTTGTTTCAACACTAACAAGACCTCCCTCTGGGTAAATGAGGGGATGGACTTCTCTGTAGATGTCCCATATAATGTTCCAGTAGAGCATCCTGTGACTGGGAGAAGTGATCATTCCAAAATAACTCATTACTGTAAGTAACTGGGTTTGGACTAAACTTCGACCACTGTTTTCTATTATTAAACAGAATGTTTAGTAGCTTAATTTTAATAGAGTAGTCTGACCAATTCTGTCTTGCCACCACTGGTTCTACCTTTTTCTTTTGGCATTTGCTTTCTACCATAAAAAAAAAAAATTAGCCCTGGGGGGTGTGGTCCCCAGGGCCTAATGAGGCTCAGGAAGGGGCTTAATGGCCCCCCTCCCCTTTAAACAAAAACATGGCCCTGTGGTCCCCAGGGCATTTTTAAGGATCGGGAGGGGGGGTGCAACGTTGCCCATCACCCTATAACACATTGGGCCCCGGGGAATGGGGTCCTCAGGCCAAAAACAGCTCGAAGAGGGTGTACCGCATGCCCCCCTCCCCTTATTAAATTAATTGGGCGCAGGGGATGGGGTCCCCGTGGCCAAAACTGGCTCTAGGAAGGGGGTCACACAACCCCCTCTCCTTTAAAATGCATAAGACCCTGATGGATAGGGTTCCCAGGGCCTAATGAGACTCTGGGTGTGGGGGAAGGGGGAAACATGGCTACCCTCCTCTTTAAAGTACACAAGGCCCTGGGGAATAGGGTCCCCAGCGTCTAATGAGGCTCGGGACGGGGGGCACTTACCCTTCCTCCTCTTTAAAATACGCAAGACTCTGTGGGATGGGGTCCCCAGGGCCAAATGAGGGTCGGGGGCACACGGCCCTCCTCCCTTTTAAAAAAAAAAAAAATATATGGTCCTGGGGAACGGGGTCCTCAGGGCCTAATGAGGCTTGAAGAGGAGGGCTACGCGGCTCCCTTCGCTTTAAAATAAATACAGTGCTGGGGGAAAGGGTCCCCAGCACCTAATGAGACTGGGGCCATGTGGCCCCTCTCCTTTTAAAAAAAAAATAGACTGCCTCGGATATGGGGTCCCCAGGGCCTGACGTGCGGGCCCTCTCCCCTTTAAAACAAAAGTGTCCCTGGGGGATGAGGTTCCCAGGACCTAATGAGGTTTGGGGAGGCAGGACCAGGCAGTCACCCTACCCTTTAAAAAAAAATATGGCCCTGGGGGATGGGGTCCCCAGGGCCTTTTTGGGGTTGGGGAGGGGGGGCCACACGGCTACAACACAGGCCCTGCGGCAAACCCTATGCCACTCAAGAGCAAAGGCCATGCGCGGTGTGGGGTTGGCTGCCTCTGGGTGACTGCCTGTTGGAAGTTGGAGCCAGGATCTGCGGTCAACCCCATTCCACATGTTCTGAAAGGCCATGCACAGCTCTGTGCATGCGTGGGGGGGTTGTCTGCCTCCGGGTGAGTTGTCCTCAGGGCCTGGCCTCTGGCCAACCCCTCTGCTGTGCATGATCATAGCCCGTGCCCTTATAGTTCGGTGAGTGCCAGTGACATTAATGTTTTGAGCTAAACAAACCACAGATAGTCACAGTTATAGTTACAGATAGCCTGACCCCCCCCCCCCGCCCCCCTAGGCTTGGTAGTTTGGTTCCGACTGGGGCCAAAAATGTTTATTTTTAAATGTTGCCGCAAATTCACACATTTAATTTTTTTTTTTTAAGCGCTTGGTTCTGTCCATTTCTATATAAAAAATAAATTAAAAAATCCTAGGTGGACCAGGGCCAGTGGGAGCAGAAGAGGGGAGTCCACGCCCCCCCATCCCTAAGACTCCATAAGGCCCCATCCCACAGGGCAGGTATCTTAAAGGGGCGGGGGGCCCTCATTACCAGGGCTGGTATGTTAAATAAAGGGATGGGGGACCGTGCAACTGGTATTTTAAATAAAGGGAAAGGGGGCCATGTGACCCACCCCTCCTTCAGCCATACAATTGCCCCGGTAACCCCATCCCCCGGAGTCGGCTCAGTGACGGTGTCCTGTGGTCCCTAACCCCTGGGACACAGTCTATTTCCCGGGGCGCGGGGATGGAAATTGTAAAGTTCTTCCACCGGTGGGAGCACAAGCTGCTCCCCCTCGGTGGAAGAACAAAACATTTCCCTGCATTTGCTCTTGGGCAGGAAAATGCTTTGATTGCTGATCCAGCGGGGTTGGAGCAATGCTGGCTCCTGCTGCACCCCTAGTGGATGCAAGCATAAGAGTCAATTGGGCTGTGGTGGCCCTGGGTCACCCTTCCCACAGCCCCAACGAGGAATGCTCTGTGGGGTGCCCCAGGTAAGCACCGGTGTACCCAACTCAAAAAAAAAAAAATCCAGCACAAGTTGTGGCGTACCTCAGTGGGGGCCATGGGGCTCCCCCCACAGTCCCCAAAAATAAGTGTTGGTTCCTGCATGGTCCCATAGGTCCACTTGCAGGGAGCCGGCGAGTAGCTCAGGGCCCCCCTGTGAGGCCCCCATATGCAAAACAGTGTGTGTCCCGATTGGGACTGGGACACCCAGTTTTATTTTTTTTAAACAAATCATGAATAATAAATGAGCGGCCACAGCCACTCATTTGTTATTCACTGCTCCTTCAAGGAGGGCCCCATTTTTTTTTTAAACAGATTTTATCGATTTTGTATACATACAACAAGTATGGGGCCAAAGCATCCCGCCCCTGCCAATTAGGAGAGTTACATTCAGGTTATTTGAGATACAAGTGTGGCAACATATAGTGTCCATGGCTTCGAACCGTTCATGTTGTGGAATCGGACACAATGTGTATTCTTATCAGCTGCAAAAACAACCTTCCCCAACTGCCCCCCCACCCTTCCCACCCCCAAGGCGTGTCACTTAAGGCCAAGTCGTTAAGGTACAGTAGCCCTACTTATTCAGTGGGGCGGCGACATTGAATGGGATAGTGCTGCGATGGACCTCGATCCAGTTAGGGAACATAAAGTCATCTCTGGCAGTGAGGTTTCAGACCCTGATATTCCTGTTACTGTCCACGCGCTAGTCGGTGGCCACTGCGGGGTCCCCTATAGAGGCATCTTCAGCAATGTCTTCGGGGGATTTGAGTGCTACAACAAGTGCTTCCCAAGCTCTCGCCCCTTCAAGGGCCTTCTCACTCCCCGTTCGTTTTGCTATTTGTAGCCTGGCCACTCCTTCACATTCGGCCCATTTAAGGAACTCTGCTTTCCACCGTGCTATACTTGGACTCTGTTTCGCCTTCCAATGCGCGGTTATGTTTCTCTTGGCCAGGAGAAGACCTAGATCTAAAGATTTGCTAGTAATTTTGTTCTTTGAGGTGTGGGGGAACCAGTGTAAAATGCAGTGTTGTAAGGTCGGTTCTAACTCTCGGTCAGTGAGATCTGATAGTATCGCCATTAGCTCCTCCCAATAGCTAGCTAATAACGGACAGTCCCAGAGCATGTGTTTAAAATCTGCGCTTTCTGCATTACACCTCGGGCAGGCTGCCGAGTGGGCAGGGAAGTACCTATGGAGCTTCTCTGGAGTAAGGTATGCTCTATGTAAAATATGGAAGTGCACTAACTGGAATCTTGCATTCCAGATACTCTTCCAGGCTCTCTCCACCAATTCTCCCCATGCCTTTTCCGGGATGGCCTCCCCCAGATCAGTTTCCCACTTGAGCTTCAGGTCAGACAGGGGAAGGAGTGCTTCTAGCGTCATGCGCCTATATAGGCACATTACGGCTTTAAATGTACCTGCCGCCATTACCACGTACTGGCAGCCCAGTGATGTCTTTGGTTCCGAGAGACCCCTTCCCCAGTGTTTCCGGATAGCTGCAGTGAGGGCTGTATACAGTAGGAAATCTCCCCCGGGTAGATCGTAGCGAGCTTGTAGATCATTAAATGGGATCATGGCTCCCTCCTCATATAGGTCTCCTATGCTAGCCAACCCCCGTTCCGCCCAAGTCCCCAGCCTCTGCCAGGTACCTCCATGGGGCAGGGCTCTGCACATAAGTAAGGGGATTTCCAGCGCATAGGGGCATCTAGTGTTTGTCTGCCGCAGATATCTGTTCCAGCATTTTCGTGCTGTGCTAAGTTCCAGATTGAGGGTTGTGTCTTGGATAGGGAGCCGCAGGATAATGCGGGATAGTAGCAATATGGTCCCGAATTCCTCCCTGCGCTCGTCTTCCCCCCTGGTGGTGTTCGCTATCCACTGTGTGAGCCATTGAAATTGTGCTGCCAAATAATAGGTCTCGTAGTCAGGGACCGCTAGATGACCCTCCGCTCTTGCTCGCATAAATGTAGCGAGCGCCACCCTATGTCTACCAGTGCCCCAGTTAAAGCCGATGATCAGTGATCGGAGCTGTGTGAAGTATTTTGCCGGGATCCAGATCGGCAAGGTCCCAAAATAATATAATAACCTCGGAAGAGTGACCATTTTAAGCAGGGCCACTCGGCCCGCGACTGACAACGGCAGGGAACCCCAGAATTCAAAGTTAGTCTTCGCCCCTCTGATGGCCTTCACTATGTTACCCTCAAGGATGTCTTCCTGACTATGGTATATTTGCGTACCCAGGTACGATAGGCATCTGTCTTCCCAGGCCACCCCCTCTGTTGCTTGTGGTCCTATTCTGCCCCCTCATGCAGGAAACAGGCAGGACTTAGTCCAGTTCACTTTCAGTCCTGCGACTCTACTGAGGGCTTGGAGCAAGTTTTTCGCCCCTCTAAGATCCGCTCCCGAATCAGCTAGAAAAAGCAACAGATCATCAGCATACAATGCTATGTGGTGAATCTGTCCATGGACGTTGAGCCCCCGGTATGCCCGCCCCGACCTGGCTCGCGCTGCCAATGGCTCCATCGCCAGAGCAAACAGCAGTGGGGAGAGGGGGCACCCCTGGCGAGTTCCTCTACCCACACTGCAGGCATCTGAAATGAGTCCACCAGTTTTAATTCTGGCAGTGGAGTCCGCATACAGGAGAGCGGTCCAACTCACGAAGTCGGTACCCAACCCCATTGTCCGCATCACATGGAATAGGAAAGCCCACTCTAGGCTGTCAAACGCTTTTTCTATGTGCACAGCAAATATTGTTGCTACGTCAGTGTGATAAGAGTCCGCTTCTAGGACTCGCAGGAGTCGCCGGACATTCAGTGCTGTGTTTCTGGTGGGGATAAACCCAGATTGGTCTCCGTGTATCAGGGTAGTCATATGGGGGAGTAAGCGGGTAGCCAAAATTTCACTGAGTATTTTATAGTCCAAATTGAGCATGGACAGTGGGCGATATGCAGCTTTATCCCATGCCTGCTTGCCCGGTTTGAGCAAAGGGATGATAATCGCTTCTCTGGTAGAGACAGGTAGTTTGCCAATTCTTTTAGGGTCGTTATACAGCTGCACTAGTTTGGGAGCCAGTATATCAATATATGTGAGATAGAATTCTATCGGTAGGCCGTCAGTGCCTGGGGTTTTGTTTCGGGCCATGTTCTTGATGGCCCCTCGCACCTCTCTGACGTCAATCTCTCGCCCCAGGGAGATTGCGGTGTCCTCATCTAGGGCTGGCAGATCTACACCCCGCGTGAACTCATGTAAGTCCTCCTCCGTTGGGGACAACTGACTTCGGTAGAGGTCAGTGTAGTATGCGAGAAAGAGATCATTGATTCCCTGCTGGTCGTATCTCGGCACCCCATTCTGATCTCTAAGCTCCAAGATAACCGAGCCTCGTCTGGCCGGGTTGGCCAGCCAAGCAAGGAGGGCCCCCGATTTGTCCCTTTCTGAATGCGCACGGGCTATGTATTTTTTGTAATCAAAGCAGCGTAGCCGCTCAACTTGTGTTGCTACTGCCTCCCTGGCCTCTAGTAACTCTTGTTGCTTAGCTGGGTTTTCAGGTCTGTCTTTTTCTAGGGCATGCAGTCGTCGGTCATCCCTCTCTATGTCTTGAAGGATTGTTTTCCGAACCACCGTCATCTCTGATATGCACCGCCCCCTAAGGACTACCTTACAGGTGTCCCATTCCACTAGGGAGGATGTGGCAGTGCCTCCGTTAATTTGAAAGTAGGTAGTAATAGCTAATCCTATCGCTGCGCGAAATACTTGGTCGTCTAAAGCGTCGGGGCGCAGGCGCCAGGTGGGGATCTTGGGGCGCGCGCGGGACCATTGCAATTGTACCAGCACAGGGTTGTGATCAGAAATTGTCCTGGTGAGGTATTCACTGTTACTAATCCCCTCATGGACGTCCGGGGAGCACAAAATGGCGTCCAGCCTAACATGTAATTCGTGCAGGGCTGAGAAGAAGGAATAATCCTGGGCCACAGGGTGTTGTGCCCTCCAGGAATCCACTAAACCCCATTTCTGTTGCCAGCTGCGGCATGCCTCTGCCAGTTTGTGTGCGGGTGCGTCAGGGAGTGGGGGGTGTGAACGGTCCAGATTGACATCGGAAGTGCAATTGAAGTCGCCCCCCAGGAAGACCGAGCCTGTGAGGACAGTCACCAGTCTTCCAGAGAGATGTGAAAAGAAGGTTGGCTGGTCCGAGTTGGGCGCATATATACTACCTAGCATAAGGTCTCTACCATCCAGCCTCCGGGTCACTACCACATACCTGCCCTCTGGGTCAATCAACTGCTTTGTGCATTGAAATGGGATACCTGCCCTTATCCAAATTAATACTCCTCTCACGAAAGCGGAGTAAGTGGTGAAATAGGCTTGGCCCCTCCAGCGGCGTTGCAGCGCCATCCCCTCCTTCGCCAATAAATGGGTTTCCTGAAGGGATGCAATCTGAATGCCTCTGCGGACCAAATAGGAGTGTATTTTATGACGCCGGCTCATGGAGTGCATGCCCCTTGCATTCCACGAGAGACAGTTCAAGCCTAGTGGGGGTCCCATTGTCGTTGTCTGTGCTCGTGCTCAATAAAAAACTCCCCCCACGTGACACGCCTGGTTCCCCGTACCTTTTCCCAACTGAAAAAACATCCCCAACTCCCCCTCCCCAGGACAGGTATCGAAAAAAAGAGTCCCCGTCCAAACAGTACTAAAACATAACATTATCCAGTGACAGTGGCAAGGGTGGTCACCTGGCAATTACAGTGCTGAGTTTTCTGCAATACCGCCTCCCCAGTAAATGACCTAGACCGCTATCCCCAGAGCTTTTAAACATTACCCATAGTTCAATGGGGGAAAGCATCAGATCTGCGGAAAGTCTGCCGATATCATAGTGACAGCAGGTCCCTGGAAACAACTGTAACTGCCACAGCAGGATGGCCCTCACACGAGATCGTCGGCCGTTTGGGGTGTAACCTGAGGCAAGACTATTCCCAAGCTGTCATTGTCACTGTGGTCCGGAGAGGTTTCCGATCTGTCAGTGCGACGTCCGCTCCCACTCGAAGAAGGGCTGGAATTCGTTTGGCTATGTGTCACCACGGCCTGTAGTGCTTTGCGGCGTTCAAGGCTAAGTTCCTTGGGCGAAGGGGCATTAGATCCAAGTTTATGGCTGCGGGGGCTCAGCTGCGGAGAGTTCGGAGCAGAGGCACGAAGTTCCTTTGATCCCCGCTCTTCGAGCCAGTCCCAAGCCTCTTGTGGCGTAAGGAAGAAGCGATTTCCCACTGGGTCTGCCACCCGGAGCCGTGCAGGGAACAACATTGCGTAAGGCAAGTGTAATTGACGTAATTTGGCCTTGACAGCGGTAAAGGACGCACTGTTCCGTTGGACCTCCCTCGTAAAGTCCGAGAATATCATAATGGTACTGTTATCAATGCGTAGGTCCTGTCTTTGGCGGGCACTTTGCAAGATGTGGTCCCGGTCCCGAAAGTGCAGAAGGCATGCCACAATCGGTCGGGGAGGAGCCCCTGGTTTTGGTGGTTTAGCTGGAACCCTGTGTGCCCGCTCCAGGGCATAGAAGGGTGATAGACCCGTTGGAGCCACCTCAGATTGGATCCAGTTCTCCAAGAAGCGCACCATATTTGTCCCTTCCGCTTTTTCTGGCACTCCGATAATGCGGATGTTGTTCCTGCGCGATCTCCCTTCACTGTCCTCAGCCCTCATTTCCAGAGTTTTTACTTTAGCCTCCAGGTCCGTGATGGCTAGGAGGGCCCCATTATGCCCTGCAAAGGCTATTTCCTTGTATTTTGTTTTTGGTGATGTCCCAAGAATTTTTTAATGTTTGGAGAAACTGGAGGGAGTTCTGCAGCTCCCCAGCAACACTAGACAAACGTGAAACCATGACCCCAGGAAACTGTACCATATTTTTTTAAAGCATTTCCCAGGCTGGGGCTTTTGCTCTACAGCTGGGACTGCAGTGCCACCTAGGGGTCGGATGCATTTTATGTGGCCTGAAGAAGTATCTTATAAAACCCAAGACCTTTATGTAGTTGTTTTTATAATTGCGTTTTTGGGGTGTAAATGTTAAAATGTAGGCTAAGAAATTATATATATATATATATATATATATATATATATATATATATATATATATATATATATATATATATATATATATATATATATTTACACAAAATGTAATAAAAATGTTTTTAAAAAAGTCACTGAAATGTAGTTTAATAAAACTTTATTAAATAATTTTTAAGTAATCAATAATGGTAAACATTTATTTGTGTGCATTATTGAAATATACATTTGATTAACCGTATTGGTAATTTTTGGAGAAAGATGATGGATCTACTTTATATATAGGGTGTTGGCTGCGGAGGAGGGAGGTAGTGGCAAGAGGGGAGAGTTTGACTGTCTGTGCGGGGGGTCAGCCGTAGTGTGGCCAAAGGTTGTGTGTAGTGTGAGGTTGGCTGCCTGAGGGAGTTGGATTTACTTATGGTAATAAAATATTACTTTATATTGAAAAAAATATGAAGAAATTTACTGAAAAAACAAAGGTTAAAGAAAATAGGTGAAATGTTCAGTAACAGTGCAACCTTTTAAACTCTAAAAGCCTCATAAATTCTCCACTTATTATTATAATTATCACAAGTAATTATAGGTCGTGCCCACGCCATGCACTGCTAAGTACAGCACATATCACATAACTCATGACATCTTCTATGAAATCATTGATAATATCACTGCAACATTTGCAATGAAATTATTGATGAGAAAGCTTTGCATGGTGGGATTGCGAGTTATAGTTACCTTAGGGCATGAATTATAGTTACTTGAGATAACTATAACTGGTGAATTTCTGTATTTTTTCGAGTTGAAAACATTGTTGTTACTGTATGAGAGAGAGATATATATATATATTTATATATATACGGTGAATCTCCTTTTGCGGTCTCTTGCTCTGACCGCCGAAAAAACGGTGTACGGACCCGAACATGGATGTGGAATCAAACTTTATTCAGCTCCACACAACTCCACAGCATGACGCGTTTCGATCCCTGAGGATCTTGATCATATATATATATCTTTTCCCCATAGGCAGCAAAATGGCTATGGCAAGGTCAGAGTTTTCATTTAAAAGGCCTTTTTGTTTTCATATTAACGTTGATGTTGTTGGACAAGTCTGCAATAAACCAAAAAAGCTTAAATCGACTTTAGGTCATTTAAAGCAAATTTTGTGCAGATGCATCAAGCAGGGGCCCAAAAAAAGGGGGGGTCCCTAAAGTCATATAACTTGCTGATTGGAATTGCACCAAACTTGGCCGGTAAATAAAACTTTACACAAGAAAGTGCCTTTGCTTGGCTTGGTGTAAATCCATTCAGCGGTGTTTACAAAATTACAATAACCCAGTTAAAAAAAAATAGTAAAGGCTTACAACTATACAAGTCAGCTTTTTCTCCCATCATGCACTGCAGTTTTCTAAAAATGCCTGCAGATTCACAAATCCTCCATGCTGTGATTTGGTGGATATCACAGCAGAGTTTATGTTGCAGCCACCATGATGCAGCACCGAGCAACATATTATGAAAAAGAACCTGGCACTTATAGGGAGGCCTAAAACGTACTTCTCCCACAATAAGATAAATATTTAAAAATATATTTTCTTGCTGGACTCGTGAATGCTATGCTGGTTTTGTTGATCCTGTACCCTCCCTGGGTCCCGCTGACCCTTCTGAGGTCTCAGAATTCATGAACCCTGTAATGGGGAAAAAAAGATTTTGTGCACTAAGTCTGCAGTTGGCCAATGGCCTCATGTGGTGGTTGTCCTCACATGGTGGGTTGGGAGCAAGGCCTAGATGCAGGCCAGGTCCTGTGGCCAATACCCGCTACATATGGCCGAAGATCCCTTGTGCATTAGAGATTGACTGCATGTGGCGGGGTCGGCACAGTGTCTAGCTGTAGGCCGGGCCCCATATTAAATGCCCGCTGTGCACAGCTGAAGGCCGTACGCAGTGGGGATTGGCTCTAAATAGGACGTTAGGTACAAGGAACAGCTGCATATAGTGTATGGTTAAAAAAAACAAAAAAACCTCCAGAAATTCTCTGGAAAAAAAACAAAGGTTAATGTAAAGTTATGGATCGCTTCAGTTATAATACCTTAACATGCATGTAAAACAAACTCCGAAATGTACTGAATGCAACATAGTTAATCTTTAGTTATGGTTAGAAAAGAAAGCTAAAAACCACAGAAATTCACCAGCTGCAGTTAGGTAAACTAACCATAACTTACATCCCTGAAATGTACTGCTTATGACTGTACATATGACTATACTCATGACCGCTTAAATGGCATCATCGACATTACATGACCTCACTGATAACATCAGCAACGGTAGTGCCATTAATCTTCAGTGTCCATGCACTACATAAATAGCTGTCAACATATTGTAGTATTGTTGATATTGGACTATGAACGGTAAAAAATAAAAAGATAGGGGAAAAAATGGGCCTACGGCCGTATGCAGTACATGTTTCACTGTCTTTGGACTAGTGGACACTGGACCTGCCGTACTACCAGACCTTTTATACAACATGTGTTGTGCATTAACTGAAGACCAGACGTAGTGGGTGTTGACTGTCTGTGGTGTATTGAGCGCATGCCTGGCCATATGTCAGGCCCTGTTACCAACATTTACTTTGCACAGCAGAAGGACATGAATAGTGGGGGTTTGTCATTCTGGGTGGAGGGCCTTGCCAAAGGCCATACCCTGCTACCAACCCTGACTAGAGGCCTTGTGCAGTAGGGGTTGGCTACCCACGAAGGGTTAGGTTCTGGCTTTTGGTCAGGCTCTGCAGCCAGACCCTGTTGTGCATAACAAACGTTCTACACCCTTGCAATGCGCCCAATTACCCCCCCTCCTCCCCCGATTGACATAATTGCCAGGGCTGCTTTGAGTTTCCAGTCCAGCCCTGGGTAAACACCATCTCCTCATTCGGTTTCCACACTCTCCGCAAAGTCTTCAAGTGGTTCCTCAGCAGCACCAGGAAAATGGTGATGCAGGCCCTCATCACCAGCCGGCTGGATTATGGCAATGCACTCTACGCAGGCACCATCACCAAACTCATGAAAAGACTCCAGACAATCCAGAACACAACAGTCAGACTGATCCTCAACCTACCCAAGAGGACCCACATCACCCAGCAGCTGAAGGACCTCCACTGGCTCCCTATCCAGAAGAGATGCAATTCAAGTGTCTGACCCACGCCTGCACAGTCCTCCACACACAAGGACCCGCTTACATGAACCACTGCCTGAATTTCCACCAACCGCACAGGAATCTCTGCTCACCTTGCCCTCACACAGATACCATGCTGCCGCTCCAGAGGATGCTCCTTCTCCCAACTCGCCACCAAGTCCTGGAGCACTCTCCCCCTCCACCTCTGCACTTCACTCTCGTTGACCCACTTCAGGAAGAGACTCAACACCTGGCTCTTCGACTGATACCCGCAGCACAGCACCTGGATAGCCTCTTGGGTGATAAGCCATGCTATATAAGTACCGCTTGATGGATTGACTCACAGAGGAAGGGCTTAGGGCCTCGTCCTTTTGCTAACCCCCGCTGTGCATGGCCAAAATCAAAGTATTGATACTTCTGCATGCTGTCATCAGCATCATCACAACTTCTCTATCATCTAGACTGTGTGGGTATATATTGGCAAGATTTGCATTTCTTCTTCCACTTCTGTTCCTTTTCAACATGAACTGTGTTATGCTCATTGATAGAATGCACCTGCTTCATATGTGATGTGAGAAAGCTAGCACTGCTGTTGCCTGTTCTGTACCTAGTCTCCGTGAGGGAAGGTTGTGCTTTTGCTCTCTGCAGTGCACCTTTTCTTTGTCTGAGGGAAGCTTGCAATGCTGCTGTATGTTCTGGTCTTGCTGTTGCACTCTTGCTGCCAATGCTGTACCTATGCTGTGGGGCAGAGACTTGCCCTCTACCAGTTTTTTGTGTAAGTAAAAGTTTCAGAGCTGCTAACCACACCATAATTGTTTTGTGTGTGAGAAAAGCTTGCACGGCTGCTGATGCTGCAGCCAGTGCATACCTATACTGCTAGAAGGAGGCCTGTGCAGTTACTGCTGGCATTGTACCTGTTCTGAATGTGAGTAAAGATTGTAGTGCTGATGCCCACATCGTACTTTTTCTGTGTATGAAGGAAGCTTGCACTGCTGTACCTGTGCTGTACCTCAGTGCTGTCTGGTGATCTTTGAAAAGTGGCGGAGCGTAATACCTGCCAGGAGTTGACCCCATTTTTTTCAAAATTTGCCTCACTCATACTCCCATTAACTCCCATACTCTCCCTTACTCATTCTCACTCACTCACTCACTCACTCCCACTCAGTTACTTATACACAAACGTTCTCATACTCACTATTTCTCATTCTCACTTACAAATACCCTTACACACTCACCCTTTCACACTCAGTCACTTCCGCTCCCTCTCACACTCTCCAATCACTCACTCCTTCTAATGCACTCCCACTCCGTCATCACTCCCTTGTACCCACTTTCACATATTCGTAAACGTGCTCAAACTCTGACTCTCACTCTCATTGACACTTGCAAACACACACACACAAACACACTTTCACTCAGTCCCAATCAGTTCAAGTCGCTCACAAACACACTCACAAACACATGCATATATGAACAGAGAAACTGCTTTTTTTTACTTTGCCTGATTGAATTGCCGTTTTAAGACACCAACTTGTCATGCAACGGGCAATTTCCAAATAGAAAACCCTGCTTTTGAAGAATTGATCCAGCCTCACTAGCAAGATTTTTCTTCAAAATCATAGCTATTGTCCTTAGTTAGGGCACTCCTTCATTCAAAATGGTAACTGAAATATTAGTATAGTGTCTCACTTTATTTTTAGCTTTGGCTTCATGAATGTAGCGTGTAATATTCATATTCCAAATCCTTTTATGATCTGCAACAAAACTAAGTGGATTTGATTGGAGTATGTGGAATTACATGCTTAAATTCGTTATGCAAATGAGGTATGCAAGTGTCATGCTTCAAGAATGGAGTTTAGCTACTTTTCCATATTTTCCATATGGCATCTGCTGATTTTGTTTCCCTGGCACTGTTAGAAATCAAGTCCTGCCACTGGCACTCAACCAATTTACTTGACGGACTATAGTGACAAGGCATGCATTCAAAGCTCTCATCCTCGGTGTGCCATCATGACGTATTATTGCAAACCTGATGTGAATTTGAATACAGGCTAATGGAAATGGTTGCTAGCCCAACACATTTAAGAACTTCAATGTGTTATATACTTTGTTGCAAATAGCCAAAGCGCTTTTTAATAGCAACCAAACAGGTGAAATAGGTGACATTTGCCACATAGTAAGCACTGAATAAAACTTTGTACAGGTAATTCGTGTTACGATTGCCAGACGTATCAACATACGCTGAGTCCCATGTTTCTAGTTCTGGACTTTTTGTTTAATAAATCGGTCATTATTGGCGTGTGCATGTGGTTATTGTGACCCAACTGGACTAACACACATGATAAAGGTGGTTCCTAAAAGCAATGCCCAGGGATGGATACATATTGTTATGCATACACCGAGAGATCCGTCAGCCATCAATGTGACATGTTTATCCTAGAGCAATGCTGACACTGACCTGCAGTGCTGCATATGGATGATTCAAACAAAGATGCCAAAGATGCAGTATGCAGTGTGCATCCCGGGTACAATGATGCATATGTATGACTCCAGCAAAGATGTCAATGATGCAGTGTGCATTCTGAGTCCAATGCTGCATATGCATGACTCAAGCAAAGACGACCATGATGCAGTGTGCATCCTGAGTACAAAGTATCCAAAGAGACCATAATGGAATAAGGATGCAGAGTGCGTGCCATACGTATGTGTAGCTGATCATTCCAAAGAGTGCGAGAATGATGGGCATGGAGACTAAAGTCGGGCATCACCAGGTGGATGTGCTTTCACCGAGGAGAGGCCAAGGGTAGAAGCAGGGGTAGCTCCTCAGTTGGAGCGGAGGAGCATCGCCCCACTTAAATGGCCCAGAGCCCCGAGATGAAAAATAAAATGGGAATTCATCATTGCCATTTTATTTTTCATCCTGACATCCCCCCATCCTGAACAAGCATCAGGACGGGGGCGGGCCGCTGCTGAATGACAGCAGCAGGGACTGGGAGGAGGGTGGGTTTTATGTGCACTTTTCAAAGTGAGCATGTCTTTTTGGCCGGCTGTCTTGCGACGGCCTGCCAGACATGCGCACTTTGAAACCTCTAACCCAGCTGTCTTAAGACAGCTGGGTTATAGTAACTGCAGGCCTCCATAGCGCCGTGGAGCGACGAGACAAGCCACTGCCTCCAATCAGGGCGCTGCTTTCATACTGGTGACAGCAGCACCCTGATTGGTCAAGGAAGTTTCCTGGTGGCTGGGCTGCAGCGTGATGAGGTCCGGAGCAGGAGGTCCTGTTGTCAGGTAAGTGTTTCTTTTAATATATTTTAAGTTTATATTTCCATGCGTGCGCCTGTTTATTTTGATTTTTTTATTTTTTTTATTTGAGCGCGTGCCTCTGCCCTCCCTCCCTCCCATTGGTTCCAGCCGCCACTAGGTAGAATGTGTTTTAACACTCCACTACTTTCTCTGCCTCATTCGCGATTTCCTCCACAGAGGCGGTTAATTATCTAGAGGACAAGAAACCTGAATTTCCCCGGAACCAGTTAAGCATCCACCAGTCTGGCCATTTATCTTTCCTTCTATTTTTTTAGCCACATATTCATTTTTGCAAAAGTGAAAGACCACTCTGCCGAGGGCCTGCAAGGCTTACCGATTGCTCAGAGCAGTGTCTAGTGTGACAGGAGAGAGTGCTAATGCCATCTTATTTCCTATATTCAGACTCTTTATGGTCATGATCACCTCTACCAGGAGGCTGTAATAAGCATTCACTGCCCCCTGCTGTTCCATATTGTGCCATCTAGTTTTAAGAGCAGACTTGTAGTAAAAAAAGGCATTCTTGCATAATGTGCCGCCAGTATGCTCTGTCATTATCACCAGGGAGTGCCCAGATGTGTGCCCCATCACTCAGCCATCCTCAGCAACAGCTCAGTGATGCCATCTGTAACTTTGCATTCCTTGCAGCTTGCAAAGATTTTCCACCCGTCTCATTGTGGTCCTCCGAGCATTCTCAGAATTTCCACCATCGCTTGTGATCCTCGGAGCATTCTCGGGGTTTCCACCTCTCGCATAGTGCTCCTCGTAGCTCGCTTGGGTTTACCATCCTTTGCTTGTACATGTGTGTCTGTGTGAGTCTCTAGAAAGAAAGAACTGAGTGGGCCTGAGCGACAGACATACTACCCGGGAGGTAGCTTCACCCTAGTCATCCCCAGAGTCCTCCTCTGGTTTTTATTTTTTATTCATTTTTGTTACACTTCAGCCACTGGTTAGGCTTGGAGACTGAAGCATTCCATCACCCGAGGCGAGGCCAAGGACTGAATGGCCATTGGTTGTTAACTCTTCTCCGCGGTAATTGCTTTTCCTCTACAGAAAGTTCAGTGGACACGAAGACTGCGTCCATCCGTCTGTTTCCGCTTCTTCTTCGGCCCTGCCATCTTTGCAGGCCTGCTTGTTGTTATCGGGGTGCATGTGTGTTGTTTGAGAATACATGCATTGTGTGCGTAGACTTGTATTTGTGTCTGGATGATTGCATACTTGGTGGCTAGGTGCATGCGCACCTGTAAGTCTGTATACCTGCGCGGTGCTTCGACTCCTTGGTCTCTGCGCATTGCAGTTTGTAGGTGTCTTCTGTTTGATTGTCTTATGTCTTTCTTTTTACCTGTGCTTTGCCGGTGTATGTGGGTGTGGTGCGTGTCTTTGTGCACACGCACTACGCCAAAGCCAAACCTATCAGCTTTGCCAAGTCGCTTGTTGTCCAAGTCGGCTCTTCCGTGCTGCGAATCTTTCCGATAGAAGGGTCTATGCCTTGCGTGCCGGTAATCTAATTACATTTGAGGGGGGGGGAGGGGTGGGGGGTGGGGGGGGGCTTGTCAGGGCTTTAAGTGGGATGAAAAAACCGGGGGGTCTCTCAAAGGGATGTGGCCAATGTAATTAACGGCGTGGCTTACAAACACGTTAGCTACAAATCTGTGCTTAGCTTAGTGTGTCGCCCGAGTTGTATTTTGCTGTTTCTGTCATTGCATCCAGATATATGATACAACAAGTCAGGACTATTGGCTTTGTCAATGGTTGTTAGTTGCGTAAGATAAATAAGCAGCAACCATGGCTTGTATATAATATTAAAAAAGCTTCCACTTAAAGCCCTGGTGACAGCACGACAATGTTGCTGCTACTGAGTTTCAAAAAGAGAAGGGGAATCCAGAGAGAAAATTACTCTCTTTAAAGGATTTCCCTTCCCCTACAACACTCACCTGGCATGACGTGATAACGTAACTTCTCCACTAGTGAGAAGTGAGCAGTTTGAGCACGCGCACATCGATGTGCCTGCTGTCACTGCAGTCCAGAAAAAAACGGACCGCCTGTGTCAGGGCACAAAACAGAGCCCGATAGAGACCCGTTTCGAGGCCTCCTTTTAAAAAAACTGCCGGTAAGACCCGGCCCACTTAAAGCCCGGCTTGTGTGTATTGTTCTCCATCCCTTGCATCTAGTGATAAGGCTTGGGAGCATCCTTTGGTCTCCCAGCAACCCGCTGATGTTACAGCAAGAAGCCTGCTAGTGGGTATCAGTAGAGTGGGTTAGAGGGAGCTCAGGGCTGCCCCTCGTCGAGTCTCCTGCGCGCCCTCTCTGTGGTTCCGTGCATGACGGAATGCGCGCGCGCAGCGCAGACCTCCGGACCTCTGGAATTGTTCTAATGCAAAACAATCCCCTGGCTCTGCATTAACGTTATTACTTGGAGCTGCGGGCGGGCAGGCAATTAAGGCGAGAGCTGCGGAAAATCCAAAGGCCTGCATCGAACGGTTGTCCCTTCGGCCGGCCTTGGATGCGCCATTGACCCCTACACGTGCTTCTCCCTTGCTCTTTACTCCGCAATCCGCATAGCGCTTCGAGAACCAGGGCACTTCAATAAGGCGCTCACCTCAAAGGAGAATGTAATGTGTGCAGAAAACTGGCACTAAAAACGGGAAGGCCCAACATTAGTCCTTTAGGACTTGAACACCTAGAGGCCGTACAAAATTAGGAACATTTCACAGGCACGCGCACCCTTTTTTTCTTGTAGATACTGTGACTACTCCCAACAGTTTACGTTTTTTTTGCACGCTAGTTTTCACATCAATATCGGGATTTTTGTTCGCCTTTTAACTCGTTTCAGGATTTAAAAATTACCAACATCCATCAGTTTCAAAGTTGTGAGGAAAGCCATCTTTAAAATTACGCCAAATGCATTTTAAGCACTAGCTAGCACACTCGGTGAAATAGGCCAGATTGCTGGGGGAAAACATATGCCTGGGCGCAGTGCTTCATTTGGAAAAGGAAAACAAATATGTGCCAGGGCTCTCCTCAGGAGGCCACTGCAGCTTGCACCACACATTGCCCCGGCCATGCTGCCAATGAGAGTAACAACACAACTACTAACCATCACACTCCTCCTACAAGTGTGACAATCTCGACTATTCCAGGCCCCCATAGCGATAAGAATGACTTGGGCGGCAGGTGATAGTAATTTTTAATGTATATTGAATTAATAATTAACTGTTGTTTTGGTCATCTCTAAATTAGCCAGACAGCACCACCTAGTGGCAGACTGGCACAAGCACCGGTGTTGACAATTAAGTGCCAGTGCCGAGCACCCGAATCCACCGGCTCAAATTAAGCTTTGCCTGGGCGTGGATGAAGGAAAATCATGGTATTTCACAAACCACTATATGCTAAATATCAGGATCTATGCAACGCTATGCTCATGTAATAAAATCTTCGCACACCACTGTGAGAAGTTGGCCTGGTATATGCTGTCCACTAATTAAAGTGGGCACCTTGCACCAGTCCAAACGACCTTTATTGATGATTAGGTTAAAGACAACCTTTATTGAAAGCTATCCTAGTGGTAGCTATGGAGAGCAGCCTTCAGGTTAAGTCTCGAAGGAATGTAAAGCAGCTTGTTTTACCAGTATATAACCTCCTGAATGACCAAATGAAGGGAGAACCACACCAGGTATATATAAAATATATGTATTTATTACTAAACACTCTCTACTAACCTCTTTATGAGATTAGAGAACAAGGCACACAATATTAAATCACTAGAACGACAGTAAATAGCACAATACACAGTGGGCTCCAGGGGGAGACCAAACCATATACTAAGAAAGTGGTATAACAACCACGACTTGACTAGACACAGTGCCTAGAGCACGTAGAATCGCTGGGACCCCAAGGAACCACCCAAGGTAGTGACACAGGGGACCCACGGAGGACGGGTGCAGTGTGGGAACACAGACGCGAGCTCCGTACAACTCTATGGGAAAGTCGCGGTTGGAAATTTAAAGATTAAGGACACTTAGGAGAGGACTTTAAGCAAACCCAGCTAAACATAGAAGGTTCTAAGGTCAGCACCCTTGAGAGTACCGAGGTACCCGAGTTACCTATCACAGAGGAGCAGGGTGCATAGGGGTCAAGTGGTGTCGGAAACCCTCGTCGTTTTCAATGGCGTGATGCGAAAAAGTACTGCTGCCGTGGAGAAGAAAAGTGTCCGGTGTGATCCAAGCCTGGATCGGAGATGAGAAGAACCTGAAAGCAGAGGGGACAAAGTCTGGGTCACTTCACGTGACCAGGAGCGGAGCAATCGAATGCCCACCGATGTCGGGTGCTTCAGGTGAGTAGAGGTGAATCTTGACTCTGCAGCCACGGGGACCAGGAGACTTCTACGACGACCAAAGTCCGGAGTCGAGCTGTCCCACAAAGGATGTCTAGTGCTGGGGGGTCAGTGTCCGGATTGAACACCAGCAAGCCTTGGCCACTGCAACCCACGCGGTCAGAGGAAAGATGCTTCTGTGAGGACCAGCAAGGTCCTGGGGACTCTCCAAGCGATGGAGAGTCAGGGCACGTCTGGAGCAACCAGGGAAGCCCACTGAAAGTTAAAGTTGCCTTCACAGGGACCCACAGGCCAATGGACCAGGGACCGCGAAGGGACCTCAAGCTGAATCACCAAATACCAGCCCACGGAACACTCGTGGAGTGTAGGCCGGAAATCTTTGGTGGAATTACTGCTCGGGGTCAGGACTACAAGTAGCCCGAAGCACAGCTTCAGGGATCGCCGAAAAGCATATGCTGCTGCAAATGTACACGGTGCCCAGGGGTACGGGTTTCACGGTCCCCAAGAGGGATACAAGCCTCAGAATTGCTGAAACCGGTCAGACGCGTTTAGGTGCCTGCTCAGCAGGGGAGTAACTCCTTTACTCCAAGGGAGATTCGTCTGTCGTCCAACGAAGTGTAGATCGTCAAAAGTACTTGGTTTCTGTAGCAGAGTTTAGTCCAGGTAAATCCTAAAGTCCTGTAGTCAGGGGTTCCTACTTCATACTCAAGGAAGGGGTGGGACAAACTCTGGGGACCCACCTATGGGAGGGTCAGGACAGAGGGGTGGCTACACCCATGTCCTTTGTCCAGTTTCGCACCAGAGCAGGAGCAAATGGCTCCTGCAACCGGTTTGAGCTGGACTATGCATGGGGACACCAAATGTGCCCCCAATGCAGACATCAAAGCACTCTGAGAGTGCACCCACCCAGCCCCAATACACTAAAGCCTGTCTGGGAGGTGGTCACACCTCCCTGTGACAGGAAACCTATTGTCAAACCTTCCCCTGCCGGAGTTTCGTCCAGCAGCAGGAGGGCAGACTCGTGTCTGTGGCTGGCAGCATCCATTTTGTGATGCCAGGGTCAAGAAAGCTGGTACCGGGTGTACCGGTGTTGTCATATTTCTCTCTCTAGGAGGGTGGAATCATACCTCCCACACCAGTTACTGGTGCGGAGGTATGATTCCAAGGTGTTTGACACCAAACACGACATGTTTCCATGCAGCCAGTTTAAAGTTAGCATTTACCGCGAGGTTATAATGCACTTAAGTATATATGGTTGGCTGCATCACAAACAACCCCGGAGAATAGGTTCCGAAGGCTGCAGAGGGGCTCTGCTCATGCATGGGTACCCTCTCACATAAAACCCAGCACCCTGCCTTCAGGATTGATAAGGCCTGCCATAGGGGTGACTGATAGGTTTATATGTGCAGTGATTAGGATAGATATAGTGAACCTATATCTAAGTAAGGGGTGCATGCACCACCTTACACAGGCTGCAGTAGCAGACCTGTGGTGCCATTTTGAATGGTCTCTCCGGGGTGGCACAATACATGCTGCAGCCCCTGGGAGGCCTCTGGGGTACCTAGGCCCTGGGTACATAGTATACCATATACTAGGGACTTATAAGGGTACCCCAGAATCCAATCTGGAGTGTACCTAAAGTACATGCACAACCAATTTAGGGAGTAAGCAGATAAACTGGGGTCCTGATTAGCAGGATCCCAGTCAGACTAGTCAAAAACCAGCAAAACACCAGGAAAAAAGTGGGGGTAACCATGCAGTCAGATTCCACCTTCCTACAACCACTAACCGGAACCATGTCGAAATTTCTGGATATGCTCTCTGGATAAATTACATACAGTGCATCTAAATGGGATCCATTTACACAGTTTGTAGGTATTCTGACAAGCATTGGCAAAATCAAAAAGTCTTGCCTTTGGTTCCCGTTGGATGTGTCAGGGCTTTTTGTCGATGTTGTAAGCATAAGCAAGATGCTGTGAAACGTGGCCAAGAGCATGGATGCTGCTGCAGCAGCTGCGTTATTATTTTGTGAGGACATGTGCGTGCATGCGTTATTAAACTTGCGTACACCTACAATATGACTTGGGCGCTATTTTTTTATTTGCCCATCTGAGATGGACTCGTAAATAAAAAATAAAAAAGAAATAGAAGTAGCATGAAAGCGATTTGTTTTAAAATAGAAGGGTAGGCAGCAGTTTGCTGCCTGGTACTCTTACCCACCCCCCCAAAAAATAATAAAAATAAAATATTTGGAGCAAAAACATATAGACGAAGAGAACAACAGAGGAGCGGATGGGGGAATCAGTAGGGAGCAATAGGGAGTTAGGCAGGGCCGGACTGGGAACCAAAACCGGCCCTGGCAAACTGCTCGGCCGGCCCCCCCTGCGGGGCCTGAGGGGGTGCGGCCGAGCTGTTTGCAAGGGCCGGTTTTGGCCGATTTTGTTACCGGGGGCCGATATTGCTGACCCCCGGTAACAAAAACGGCCCCCACCCTGGCGGCCCACCGGGGAAACGCCCGGTGCCCGCTACGGCCAGTCCGGCCCTGGAGTTAGGTGAATAGCAACATATGAGGGACAGCAACACGGGCACAGGGGAAAAGCACACAAGCGAGAAGCAGAAGGAGAAGCACACAATAGCTTGCTACACGAGGGAGACAGCAATACGGAGTGCAGGTGGGAGAAGCACACAAGGGAGAGAGCTGGGAAACATATGCACTGTAATGGAGTGCTTAAACAAAAAATGAAAAAAGTAGTTCCCTAAAGTTGAATAGTGGAAGAATAAAAGTCAGCCAAACCAAAGGATGGTAAAGAGGATATGCTCTAGGATAAGGACAACACAAGATGGACGAGGAAAGCCATCAAATAAGAAGCGAACAAATGAGTGACAAAGCCTTTCAAAGGTGAGCAATGTGCAGGCTGTAATCCCACTGTAAATTCTTGGCGAGCCCACAATGTCTTTTCCAACCAAACTACTTGTGATGTCTCGTAGGTGAGACCTAAAAACTGCCATGGCTCCGAGCATCATTGGCTCTCATCGGACACCCACGAGCGAGTGTAATTACATTGTGGTAAATTATAAAACAATAAGCGATAACAAACTCTTCAGAATGAGCCCCCCGCCACTTCCTGCTTTCAATGAGTGAGTGAGTGAGTCAAGTATCTGCATTCATACAGTGCGCCTTGCGGCTTTGGGATAGCTAAAGGTGTTTATAGAGGTAGATTTGTGATCATTCACTATCTTCGATTGCTGAAATTGCATCCTCACCTTGTATTTTTATACACAACTTTATTCCAGAGCTCTGTAACCTGTCAGTCAGAGCTCGTCACTTCTATGCCTACATTCATGGGCCAGTATTGGAAGCAGCCGTCTTTATTGCGCAGTTAGAGAGTCTGTCACCTCCAGGTCCATGTTGTATAATGTCTCGTTGCTAAGCAAGCTTTTTAGCAGGGTCAGAGAGTTTGGTCTCTTTTGATTAGGGTCAGAGGCAGTACCATATGTGCAAGAGCTACAGCTTATTACCTCTAGATCATTGCTACTAAAAGTTAATAATAAGAATTCCACATTTGTAAAGCGTGAACTTATCACCCCTAAGGGTATCCAGGCGCTGGGGCTGTCAGGGAGATTAAGAGAGCTATTGCCCAGAGCAACATGATGCTAAGCTGAGCTGCCACCGGTGCCGGGGATCGAACCGTGAGCCCCGCTCTCCGGAGTCAGCCGCTCTGGCTGCTGCGCCACACATTGGTTAATAATGCCTGTCCTCTGTAGATAACAGTAGGGGAGATCTCAATGGGTAGATGAACCTTCCATCTTAAGGCCGCATTTAAAGCCTGCCTTCTGTAGCTCAGTGCTTGAGCCTCTCATGTCTGGTCAAGATAAGTGAGCCCTTCACCAACTGAATCGGGTATTAGCTTGTTATCTCTAGGTCAGGTGTAGAAACCCTGTCACATTCATAGTGTGGCCGCTGAAATTGCCCTCTTTAATGGAATAGTTAAAACCTGTCATTTGTAGTTCGATGTTTAAGCCTCTCACTTCTAGTCTGGAGTAATGAGCCTTTCACCAGCTGAGGAGGGTAATACTGTAATATCTGAATGTTATGGTGAGATGGCCTGTAATCTTTGGGTGGGGTTTGTGAGTGTGTCATCCAGTGGATAATTTGTAAAAAAAAATAAGTGCTGGGGCTCTTGTCAGGAGGCAGCTTGCCCTAGCCCATTTCTCCTGTAAGCGCCGACTAAAACAGAACCAACTGCTAACCATGAAAGTAGGGACAGAATGTACCATAATGGCCAGAGCTGCTGACTTCAGAGCTGGGGAACCAGGTTCAAGTCTCTGTGTCGGCTCAACATCCAGTGATTCTGGACAAATTACTTAATCTCCTTGTAAAGGAATGTGTCCTTAACTGGTGCTCATGAAAAGGGCCGCTGTTGATGATTAAGTGCCAGTGCTGAGCACCAGAAACCACCGGCTTAAATTAAGAACTGGTGTCATCTCTGCCCCAGGGTTAAAACCTGTCATAGCCTAGGCCACTGTTAGGCAGTGCTTAATTTGAGCTGGTGGTTTCCAGTGCTCGGCACCGGCACTTAATTGTCAGCACCGGGGCCTGTGACAATCTGCCACGAGGTGGCACTGTCTGGCTAATTTAGATGACCACAACAACAGTTCATTATTAACTCAAAATACATTAAAAATGAATATATTACCTGCCATCCAAGCCATTCTTATAGCTTTGGGGGCCTGAAATAGTTCGAACTGTCACACTTGTATGAGTGTGAATGTTAGTACTTGTGTTGTTACTATCATTGGCAGCGCTGACAAGGGCAATGTGTGGTACAAGGTGCAGTGGCCTCCTGACGAGAGCCCTGGCACTTACTTTTCTGCAAGCTAAGCATTGCTGTGAGGTAACCATTTGCTGCCAGGTCAGGATTAGTGATATTGTCACTAAACTGGTATAGTTAGAGCCTGTGATTTAGGTATGGTTTGGACAGCACAGCTGTCAAAAATACCTATTGCTTAAATTATACATAGAGGGGGCTTTGGGTTTGCATCTTTCGACCATTGGTTTTCTTCTACCAGCCGCTATTAGCCACTGTTGAGAAACTTTGTCAATCACATCTTGCTTGATGGTTGGGTATACCTTTCCGCCTCCCCTCAAATGCCTACTCTGAAGTCAATGAGTGACTACTTTACAGCAATAACTCTCTTTATTTGAAATGGAAATGGACTGTATCAAATGCAAGCGAGCAAACAATACAGCCCACCTTTCATTTCTTGTCTGTCTTTTATTTGCTTACATACACTTTGTGCTAGCGCATTTAAACCCAGATTCTAGCCCATTAAACCCAGACCTATTGGCTTTGCCAATGCTTGTTTTAGTTGAGATTTAAGGAGCCTGTCCGCTCCTGTCACACCTGGAGCTGGTGATGATGACCTGTTTGTCACAAGCTCGGCTCAAGCATAAGTTTTTGGCGACTGCAAATGAATACCCTGGTGCAGGGAGTTGAGTGAAAGAGCAGAAATAATGCAGTGGTTTTACAATCTGTGCAGTGGCACTGAAGGCCCATGGCGTCTGAGCCGTATGCCCGTGGGCCTACTTCTAAATAAAGCTGAACCGTGCCTCCAGTAAATAATCCGCTGACGTGTTGGTGTTTATGCACTGAAACGTATGAACTGTGCATTGAGTGACTATCAACAGCAGCTTCATGGGGACGCCACAGTCTTTACCAAACGGGGCTTCGCCGCGTGCTGTGCATTACGAATCCTAACACGAACTGCGTGCCTTTGCCTCTAGGCGGGGCCATTACATCTTTATAGGGTGCAGACACCCAGCTGATCTCAGCAGTACCCGCTCTGCCACCAGTTGGATTCATTGTACATTTCCTAATTTGAGGCTCCCAACCTTCGTCGCCCAGCGGGATTGTAAAGGTTTCCGAGGAATGCCTCTTGCTTTGATCGCTGGGGCCGCCCCTCCGCTCCTAGCGGTGTCAGCTCAGGCCTCTGCTTCCGCCCCTGATGGAGAGGGAGCCAGTTGCTATGGAGACCGAGAGTCGGGGATGCAATGGAAGATGAAAAGCACAGCGCTGGTGCGGAGCCAGGGACGAGGCGTTCATACGCTGGGGCAGAGTACAGTAGCTTCAGGGGGAGGGGTATCGAGGAGATGTTAACGGCTTCTTTCACACCAAAGAGGGCTTCCCTCGATCCCCCCGGGATTGTAGTCAAATTCTTGTTTTTATACTAAATTTTGAACTCGACAGATCATTAAATGTACTTTAGATGCTACTCGTTCTCTGTGGGAAGGACTTGGCTAAGTTCACGTTTGAACTAGACATTTTTAGTGCATTTACTACAAGCAAAATAGTAAACGACGCGGCAACCGAAGCCCTCCTTGCCTCATGAGTCAAGTGCAGCGAAGGCGGCAGCAGGGCAGCCTGCTCCCTCACGTTCACTCACATTCACACGCACCTCTCACCAGAAGCAGCGCTCATGGCATCCCTCTCACATTCGCACACAATAGTGTGTAGACAGCAGCACTGCAAGCTTCCACGACTTTGGAGCTGAGGAACCGGGTTCGAGTCTCGGCGTCTGCTCAACATCCTGTGATTCTAGGCAAATCACTTATTCTCCCCGCGCCTACCACAAACGAGTGTGTTCTTGTGTAATGTAACTGGTGCTTATGTGAAGTAAAGCTCCAATACCTTCGGGTCGAGTTCGCACTATATAAATCTGCAAAAAAAAAAGCATGATGGACAGTTGTGGTAGCCTCCATCACACACACCTCCCAATGTCAGAGGCTGCAATAGTAGAACAAATCTCCCTTTCAGGTGCACACCATGCAGAGCATGGGTATTAGCAATACAGGCTTCCAATATAACCACAGGACATGTCCTGCATGAGTCCAAGTAAAGCTAACTCCCAACCTCTGTATTTCGTATTAAATCCTGAGTTTGTGCTTCTCCAGACCAAGCACTCTAAAGTATAATGGCTACTAGTATGGATGACATATAACTCCTACACCTTGTAGTCCTTTGTCATTTCCTATACACCGATTTACACACTTATGATTCTTTGTCTCTGTATAATGTGTGTGTGTTGTAAAGTGCTCTGACACCCTACACTGGTATGAGTAGCGCTATAAAACAAAAGAAATACAAGTCAGTGAGTGGTTATGGAGACTGGAGCGGCACTGTTGGAGAGTGGTAGTGAGGGAATCAATGGAGAAGGTCAGTGGGGGGCCCCAACAAACATTGTCGCACCGGGCGCCACCAGCGCTAAAGCCAGCCCTTCTCCTGCTCAACGGGACCCCTCCTATAAATACGCATTGTCATTCTAGTTACACGGCTGAGGAGTAAATATTCTATGCGCTCGTCTATGTACTCCTCTGCATCCTAAATGAATCTTGTAACTTCAGCCAAAGTTATTCTTATTATGGCCGGATCAAACAACCCACAATTGTAACCCTGGGCTTTCAGCCTTATTTTTATCTTATATATATGCGATTTCTTCAGGCTAACTGTCTTCATTGGTAACATCATAATGTGGAAGGATGATTAGTTGTGTCAGCGCTTAGGATTCCCAGACGTCTCTCTCTACCACACAGATATATAATGAGAGCAGCACCTTCTGAATTTTACTAACTTCCAAACCTAAACTACATTTAGTAAATTGTTATTGTGAGGATACTCTCACAGCTTAAGGAGGCGGAGGGGGGGGTTGAAGATGCAGTAGGTGTGGCTGCTCAGATAAAAATCAATCATCAGAAATGCCACTTCCCTATAAATCTAGCTCCTTGAGTGAAGGTGTTTGATCTTTTGATATTTGACACTGGGGTCTCTCATACAGACACATGCTCAGAGCTCAGGCTCAGGCAGTCTTGGGCAAGAGAGACTCTAACACTGGGCGCACATACAATTTCTGCATGTCTGCAGATTGTCTGCGAGTGCCAGCAGTGTGAAAAACACAGTCTATTCTTGGGCGAGCCTTTACAGCATCTTAATATTTTTATAAGAAATAAGCGGTTTGGTCATGCTTATTTGTAAGAATGGCGGGAGAAATGCTGAAATGGCAGTCAGGCGTCCATCTTGTACTTGAACTGCAGCAGTGTCCAGGGTTGGAGTGGTTCGAAATACACCTAGAAGTTTATTCTATTAGAATAGAGCCAGACAAAGCTTGTGTAGAATGTAAACACCTTGTATGACCAGGAAATGCCTGCCACTGCCCTATTTGCCTTTTTAGGTCTCGCCCTGAGCCAGCGCTTGCGCTGGTCTGGGCGAGACATTTAGTCAGTGGGCTTTCAGAAATGCGACCACAGCTTTTTGTGTGGCATTCTGCGCGCAATTACGCGCACAGGCACGAGCGCCATCGGGCTTTCCTCTCGCTCTCCTGCGCGCGCCTCGCTCTGCCTCTCTGTCTTGCTCGCCCCTCCCCCACCAGAGCTGCCATCTGGCTTTCTCTGCACGCACCACTCGCGTGCTTGTTTTCTTTCACTTTTGCGGCCCCGCGGCCGCGTCACTTTCGCGGCCGCGCGGCCAATGCTTGTTTGCCGTACCTCCTGCCAGTTTGCGTGCGCTCACGGTCTCGGCATGTGTCTTCCACGCTGGACTCCTATAAGAGCCTTTATTTACCAGACACTAGCCTTGCCAAGTTACAAAGAGTGCAAAATAAGGCGTTTTGACTGTGATAGAAAAAATATCATATCTGGGAGGCTTTCAAACAATATCACCGGTTGGCAGTGAATCGGAGCTCTTTGTCAAGCAGCATGGCTTATTCTTAAAGCCATCACCCTGAGCAGCTTTGCTTGTCAGCGAGCAGAGCAGCACAACTGACTTGATCTTTGCGCGGAGTGGAAATGTCTGCTGAAAATTTCCATCGCTGAAGTATCGGCATGGGGGTTCCTCTTGAAGTTACTTCCGGGCTACATACTGGAATTTTGCTCCAGTTGTAATTGAAGCAAAACTCTATAATTTTGCAAAGCCTTAAAAACATTTTATTTTCCCGCGGAATTGGGGGCGTACTTTCAATGTACAGTATAGTTCTTTAGGGCCGAGAACCTGGTGGCATCAAAGCGCTTCATAAGAACTTGAAATTAAATCAACTAGCAGCGTACGGCCTGCGGGGTCGCAGTATTCGATCTGCCATACATGCGTGAGTTACTTACAGAGTAACTGAAGTATTTCATTTAGACGTTCAAGTCTTAGAGTCTCAAGTCGGCTGCGCGTCTTCTCAAGGGTGCCTCTGAAATGTGACCTGTTGGCCGGCTGCATTGCAGAGCGCCTTAGGCAGTGCTGTACTCGTCTCCTGAGCGCTACGTCTTGCAGCGACCTTCTCAGCCCCTGACAGCTTGCCTTGCTGTAAAGCCGGTCATGTAACTGCAGTAATCCGCACCCAGTAAACAGCTGTGCAGAAAGGTTGCAGGATGAATCGCCCAATTGTTCAGCTCTGTAGACCTTGAATATCATACAACGGTGCAAGGGAGAGCTGGATCGTCACGGCAGTAGTCCGTGCGGAGGCATACAGTCTTTGATTCTAATTATTTTACAAGCACGTCAGGTCGGTCCAAGAGGGCATCGGTTTTTCGGACATTTCCTCTTCTCAATCCAAGTTCCCTCCTCCCGCCACCGGCCATGGAGTTAAAATATCAGTATTCGCACAAACTATTTGTCAGCACGCGAATAGTGAAAACTAGCATTCGCAAAGTATAAATCGGCTTTATTTGCTTTCCATAACATTAAATAAAAACAAGCATTTGCAATGCAATAGGTCTCGCATTTGCGAGAGTTTAAGCTATTGGCATTGTAAATTAAAATGCCTTTTATTTATCTGTTTTGCTAATTAACACATAAATAAAAGGCATTGTCATTTACAATGCCAATAGCTCAAACTTGTAAATGCAAGACCTAGTCAAAGAAGTGGCCACCATTTTCCCGGGCTGCTCGGAAAGTGAAAGCACGCATGGCACGCTGAATGTAGCAGGAAAGCATGTCGTGCCTGCAACAGGAGAAACTCATTAAAGAAAATAGTGCTTATAGACTAAAAAAGACGCACTGTGTAACAACCGAAGTAAAAGGGCCAGTCCTCATGGGAGGTTGCAAATGAAGACAAGGCGGTACTAAGGAGGGACCAACAAGCCTATTAACGAATCAGAAGCCAACATTTACGAAGGGCAATGACACAAGCCAATGACAAATATAGGCGAAGAGTGGGCAGGGCTTTTATTCCATACTCCAATAAAGCATGCCGCTGAGCAGCACATGCTCGACCTGAAAAGACATACCGTGTAACAACCGAAGTAAAAGGGCCAGTCCTCATGGGAGGTTACAAATGAAGACAAGGCGGTACTAAGGAGCCTATTAACGAATCAGAAGCCAGCATTTATGAAGGGCAATGACATAAGCCAATGACAAATATGGGCGGAGAGTGGGCGGGGCTTCTATTCCATACTCCAATACAGCATGCTGCAGAGCAGTGCATGCGCTGCCCAGGGTCGACCTAAAACAAGCATTGGCATAGCCAATAGGTCTCGCTTTTGGGACCTTATAAGTATTTAGTTATGCAGCACAATATGCTTGGTGCAACAACATCAACTGTTGCATGGCTAAACACTTATAAGCTCCCAAAGGCGAGACCTATTGGCTATGCCAATGCTTGTTCTAGTATGCCCTGTGCTTTTACCCCAGAAGACCTTACAATCTTTCAGTCCATTGGCGGTGCTCCATGATTTTGGGCATGTTTAACAGCACATTCTTATACTCTTAGTATTTGGGGAATGCACCCAAAGTGTATCCCCACTCCTAGCCAATGGAGAATTTTCGGCCACTGTGGAATGAGTGGACATTTAGCAGAAGTTGAAATACATTTAGGGGTGCAGGCTGTTTTACTTGTACTGCATAGCTGTCCCCAGAAAATTCCCTCCAGTTTCCTAGAACAAGGTGGGCTTTCTTTCGAATACTGGTGTAGGGTGTGCTTTTTGTTACTTTACCGAAGCTCCCTTTTTCACTTGGCCAGTGCTGAGTGTTGTTAAGCAACAACAAAGCCTTGGTTGAGGGAGTCCTGGCGCAGTCTACACCCACCTTTTGGTACCAGTCCCTTCTTTTTCCCAAAAGCCTCGGAAGACAACAGAAAGTTCTAAAAGTTGTACTTTGTTCTGACTGGAGTTGAGTGAACATTTTTTAGGACACTTGGTTCTGACTGGTCCTGGCTTCTCACAAGTATCCGCCTCTGCCCCACTTACACAAAACAAGGATGAATACTAACACCTTTTAGCCCATAGTTCTCTCACTGAAATTTGGAACGAGACTCTTTCCACCTGCCAAGGAGATGTTTATCAGGGTCAGGATTCCGATTTTTGCTCTACTTGCTCAAGACCAGAACCAGGATTAGGTAACCAGTGAAGCCCCTCTGGCTACAACCTGTCTTGGAAGTAAAGAAACTGGAAAAGACTGTGGTACAATTATTAGGAAAAGAGCAGACCCATGGTCAGGGAGACAAAGAGTTAAGTCCCTGCTGACTAAAGTCTGTGTGGGTTTTGCCTAGCAGGATTAGCAACAAGTACCTTGTGGCCCAGCTGGCCAGAGCCAACTAAGACAAACAACAACGAATACCCTTATTCCCTATAGATCAAAAACTCATTTAGAAAACATGCAGATCTTTATCATGTCCACAATAATTCCTTCAACAATTATTTGAAATTACTTTAAACAGGAACAATTGAATCAATTTTCAAAACAAAAACACAGTAAAACAATACCTATTTGAATTCTTATGTGAGCATGTTTATATAAATAATCATGGTTTCAGAATCAATTTCGGCAAATTACAGTAACTTATTACCTTATGTTCACAAAAGAACAAGCCTTTTGTCTTGGATATTTAATCCCAACCAAACTCTTTTGATAACGAGAAAATGGCAACTTCATACGTTTTACATAAAATCCAGTGTACCCTGCCCTGATGCCATACTGTCCTTTAAAAAAAAAAAAAAAAAAAGAGTTCCATCATGTCCTTGATGATGCACTGAAGCACTCTACCAGGCAAGCGCACACATTTCGATCTCCATTGGGTCTTCAACTCCTTTCCGAGATTTTCGTCCGGGCTAGTACAATTTATAAACAAAACACATATATGCCACTTTCCATTTGTGTTGGATACACTCATGTGTGTCAGGTTTCCCGCATGTATCATTGACTGCTTGTGCAATCCGGTGAGTTAATGTGCGCTTCGTTTATGAGTTTCTTTTGATACGGGTGGCGTTACTGTTTAGCAACGCAACCGTGTCCACCAGACTTTGCCTCTAGGTTGACTCTGCTCTCATCTTGAAGCGCCCAAACAGCGGATTATTGCTTGGATTTCCGTGCCACACAATTGTCTTAGCTGGCACTCCGCTCTTGTCAGAGTACTCCTGAGCAGCTAGTTGCCGGAAGAACTGCCATATTCAGTCTGATTACCGATGGGACCGTTTCTTACCTCTGTCTCTCCGTACCGCACTGGATGATATTTTGATCTGTACAGCTAATAATACGGCCCTGTGCCAGGACAGATCCCTTAACCACTCATTGATGACACTATTGGACTAGAGAACCAGCCCAATACTGGCCATTTCCTCCTAATTCTCCTTTTCCACGCCTTTAGAAAGCCCCAAGCCTGCGCGCTGAGAAGGGGCAAAACACGTGTTCGCTGTTTCCTATGCATTGCAGTTCTTCCTTTGGAACCCTACATATCATCCTGTACTAACTGAGGACCACTTACTCTTCAAATATATTGTAACCATAAAACAACGCATCATACAGCAATTCAGATGTGTCCTTTATCGCTCTATTCATTTTTTCAACTTATATTTTACTGCTACTGGTGCCCCTAAAAGATACAGAGGCACCACCAAACATTTTTTTTATGTTGTGGGGGGCTACAGGAAATGCGGAAGCCCCCCAGCAACATTAAAAAAAATAAACAGTGTCTCCAGGGTCATTAAATCGATTGCAACAGGAGAGTTTACCATATTTTTTTAACACACTTCTGGCTGGAGCTCTATACTCTTTCGCTGGAGTGCAGAGCCTCCTCGTGGTTGGTCATGCGTGCTCAACACTCCATGTGCGTGCAAAAAAAAACATAGAAATTCTAGAAATTCACTGAAAAAAACAAAGATTAAAGCAACATTATAATTTTGTCATTTCAAAAAAACAAAACTGACATTTACCTGTTATAATTATCTCAAGTAACTATAACTCATGCCATAAAGTAACTATAACTTGTGCCCTCGGCATGCACTGCTAATTACCTCCCATATTACAACACTTATTACATGTTTGATGACATCTTTGATGACATCACTGCAACATCTGAAACTGTGCATGGAGGGGCACACCTGACTATAACTTCACTTTAACCTTTTTTCTTTCTTTGAATACCAAAAGTTAAAGTGACGTTATAGTTAGGTGAAAATTTCAGTGCCAGTGTAACGTTTTAAACTTTTTTAAAAAACACTGAAATTCACGAGTTATTGCTGTCTTTAGTAACTTAGGTTTTGGGTTAAACAGTGGTAAAGGGCAGTATGGGTAATTCTAGGGTTTAGGGGTTGGTAGTGGTAAAGTATTGTATGGGTAATTATAGGGTTTTGGGGTGGTAATGGTATAGGGTGGTTTGGTAATTTTAGAGTTATGGGGTGGGCTGCGGTAAAGTGTGGTAAGGGTAATTTCAGGGTTATGGGGTGGGTAGTAGTAAGGGTCATTTAATTTAATGAAAGGGGGGGGGGTCCCCCACTAAAAAGGCATCTGCATGGTAAAGGCTGTGTTGTAAGGGTATACATGGCAAAGTCCTACATCTCAACTCCTTACTATAAAGCGCTCCTACTGTTCTATTAATATTACATACAGCAGTTGTTTTCTTTTTTATAAAGTTTTTTATTTTCAAGCATGTGATTGCCACGTTTAAGCGGTTAGATTGCATATACTTAGAAAAAATGTGTAAAGAGAACCTAATTTTCAAACCATCTTTCCAAAACTGTGTTAGCTCTCTGGTTACAATCCTGGTTTTGGTGCTCTACACCGGGACAGAAACGGAGCGGTTCCTGGGGACCGGTCCTGATCCGACCCTAGCACAGGTGTCGGATCAGGCTGCATCCTACTCCGTTCAAGCGCTGTTTTATGTACGCCTCGTCCCAGCGCTTAGAAGCACATTTATTGGCAGTATGTGCTCTGTACGTTGTCTGGATTCCCTCGCAGTAGCTAGTGGTCGGTGAGACAGCTGACCCTGCACCTCCTGCTGCCGCCACCAATTACAACCATTACGAGGCCCTAGAAGCCAGGCCCCGAGGGATCATCCTAAACTTTGCAGGCCCGGTATTTCTATTTTTCACCTCAGTCGCCTTTACTCCCACAAAGGCGGCCAAGGTGGCATAGCACCTAGGATGCCGTCACTGTATCCATGCCTTCTCCTTCGGGTGCCGCTCCTGGGACCGGCAGAGATCTCCGTGGTGATGGCAGGAGGGACCGGCACCTGCCTAGGCTTGTGGCCCGATAAACAAGCCAGCAGCGCACAAGAACCTCGTCCTCCAACTCTCCTCATCCTCCAACTCTCCTCATCCTCCAACTATCCTCATCCTCCACTGTTGCCACCGCACTTGAGCACAGGGCCTGCTGCACCTACCGCGCGGTGTACCCGACGGCGACAGCGAGGACGGACCTGAACCCTGAAAGGTGGCGGCATGGAAAAGGACAAACTGAAAGCCCTAAGACAGTCGCGCATAGAACCCTGTGTGTCGACGGTGTACCCAGACTCCTCTGCGGCGGCCTTAGAAGGATGTCCGCAGCTGGCCTCTGATTCAACAGGTAAACAGCCAAACGGAAACCTTTGAGCCAACATGAGTGTCTAGGATTCTAGAACCGTGTTCAAATGTGTATGTGATGGGACGAGGTGGAGGTGTAGGAGAGAGAGAGAGACTAACGACTAAAAACGTTCTTTTCACCTTTATTTGCACAGCACTTGCTTCAGGTGTCTATATCTCAGTGCAGTGATGTCTGAAAATCTATTACAGAGATCAGCCCTCCCGTGACGTACTCGGGATTTGATAGACCTCTATTACAGGGCACAAGTCCTAAAAAAAGAAGTGGGAGGAACTAACCTAGTTAGGCAGTATGCAGGTGACATCACGGCGCAAGACATCACACATGGCATCACAGGAATTGACATAGAAAGTGGCATCACAAGCCACGACTTTACAGGAAGTGACATCACAAGAAGTGACATCAGATCTAAAGCCCTCACATATATGTTTAGCAGGTCTATTGTGTACGTTTGAGCGCATTGCAAGGATAATTGCACAGTGAGCTATGGAAGATGATATGTGGCTTCTACACCTTGCAATCCCCCAGTTTTATCTAACACATCCTGTACATTCATTTACAAACATATAATTTATTGTACATGTAATATGCACCTGTTGATGTAAAACGCTCTGACACCCTGCATTGGAATGCGTAGGGCTATACAAGAAAAAATAGTGGTACTTAAATTATTTCAACGCCTCCTCAGGGGCAGTAAGCTCTATATAAATGCAATTTGCTTTGTGTAAATACTGGGAAAGACCAACACATCTGATATTCTTACAGTGCATGCATATCTCCTAAACAGTGACTGAACAAAGTGAAAAGCTGCCTCTCTTAAGTATGTGTGAAGTGCTAACAAAGTGTGAGCCTTTGTTTCCTCTGCTGCATTTGCATCAGGTTTGAGGCTCCTGACTGCTCCCAGCCCAGAGACTCAAACAAAAGGAGGCCTGATGAACCCTCAAATTCGGCCTTTGTTATGGGCCCAGCAGGAGTCTTAAATAAGAAAGCCTGTCCCAGCCTGCACATTGTTGCAGATGGAAAGCAGACAACGTGCAGGCGCTGCTGAAAGTGTCCTGGTGTTTGGAAATCACACCGGGACGAGTTCAGCACATTATTCAGTGGTGCCCAAATTCTTGGCAGGGTGGACGGCGTTCACACTGTGAAAAAAGTGGGTGGACACCGTCCACACGCATGTACCCCCGACTCGTGCCCTGCTCTATTATATTTCTTTTCGCATACTCTTAGGATGGTGTGTTAGGTTTCTAAATGCTATTTGTGCTAGGTTGCTTCTCACTGACCCTTATGGGAGGGGCTCACTGGAGCGTCCAGCCGCATGATGTGGCAAGGGATTATTTTCCCATTCTGTGTCTATTGAGCAATGCGTTGATGCGCAAGGACCCGTTGGCTTTATTTTGGTATTTGTGTATAGTCCCTGTCGGAATTGCATGATATGCTGTTATGTTACAAAGATTTGTATAGTGTCCTACTGCCATTAGTATGGCCTCACAGCGCTGTTAGGTTTCGAGTGTTTTCACACCTCTGTCTCGAGGTCACAGACAGGAGTCTGTTTTCTGATGGAGCTGAACCCCCCAGTACTGCTGGTGTTTCTAAAAGCTGCTTACACGTATATATTTGATTGTATGTTTGTTGTATTGGTGTAATAAAGTGTTGTTCAGTCAGGTGTCTGTAACTTAAAGTCTTTACGAACTCGGAAATGTGCCATGTGGGAGGACTGGTATGTGCATTGCCCGGCTTGAAGTATGTGTCTGAGGTATGTTAGAGTACGGTGACTTCTTAGGGCTCACAGTAACTCCTTGTTGCAGTGGAGTTACGATGCAGTTTTGTGCTATACATATTCTGTAATGCTTTAGTTACCTAGAGTATATTCAGAGCGCAAGGATAGCTGTGTATTAGTAAACTTCCTCCAGGTAACGAAGCCTGCAGCCTGGTAGTCTGCCCGTGATCACTGAACACCTCTTACCCCTGTCAAGTAGTTATGCTGGTGTCCTGAGGCACTTTAGTGGCAGGATGCACCCTATAACATTCCATAGCATCATACAGCATATGCCATGAATCCAAGGTACACTATTACAGCTACGCAGCACATGCAGTGCAGCCATTCGAATTCACAGCTGCTTCATTCACAACATTGCACATACATGCAGATCTTCTTTTTCTTTGAAAAAATGAAGGAATGTTAAACTTTTACCAAGCCTCAGTTAAGGAGTATTAATAGATAAAAGCCAGATGTATCAACATTAGGAATTGCGATTTCCAAATTGCAGTTCTTACTGAATCGCAATTTGGAAATCGCAATTCCTAATGGAAGACAGTTTTATTTTTAACCACTTAACCGCGGCGGCAATTCCGCCGCGGTGCGGCGGTTTAGCGGAGTGGGCGGGGCTACGGAGGTAGTGCTCGCGACGGCTGTTGGCCGACAGAAGCAGCGAAGGGGTTAAAATAGCGATTCGAAGTGGGTCGCAGATCGACCTTCCTCATGAATGTTAATGAGGTAGGTCGCAATTTTACACCCATTAGGAATCGCACCCATCACAGGGATGGTGGCATGTATGTGATTGCTTTTTAATAAAGCAGACTTTTATTTTATTTTTTTAAATGCAGCCAGTTTCCCTCAAAGGAAACAGGACCACGTTTGAAAAGAAAAGTTTCTTTTTTTTGTTTATGAAGAGGCAGTGGTCCCTTGGGGATCCCTTTCTGTTTGCAGATGCATTACCACTACACTTCTGCAGTCGGTAAAGTATTAATGTTTTGCGCCTGGAATTCAGTCACAAAAGATTAATATATACCATTCCAATTCGGTATTTGGAAAGGACGCCCTAAACACACACCTTCCAAACACCGAATCGGTATGTATTCTCTATCCCAAATAGCAATTCGATAACTTCCAACCAAATCGCAATTTGGGATTAATACGTACAAAAATGTCTTTTTGCATTCGCAAATGGCCTGATTCTGTGAACCAGGCCTATGCCAATTCAAATAGACTTGATACATCTGGCCCTTGGTTTCTGAGATAGACACTGATTTGTTCAGGTTCTGCATTTCTCCCCCATCTTCTTATCCTATGATCAAAAGTCATATAAAGGCCTGTTTTTATAAAAAAACAAAAACAAATCGAGAAATATCTTCTTTTGCTCGTTCTGCTGGTCAGAGCAGAAGTTAGTACTAAATATCAAGCATTGGCAAAGTCAAATTTTCTTGCTAAATTAAATGCATCTCTAGGTGAGACCTAACTAGTCAAAGCTCACAATTTGAAATTGAAATTCAGATTTCTGAAGCTATGTTATGTGTATTTTTCCCTGTTTATGATTTACCAAGCGCAAGCAAAAAGAGAACAAAGGTTCTATTCCAGCTTCAAAGACCCTTCTCTATTTTAAAGTATACTATGCAGTGAAGAATGATGTTCTTTTTGTCTCAGCTGGTCAGCACAGAAGTCCTGTCGCTTGAATGGTTGATGCTGTCCCAATACTTTTGCTTTTACACATCAGAATACAGTTACATAGATGGATGCTTACAACCTATAGAAATGGCACTGAATTCAATAAGGTAAGTACAATAATACCTCGGTTTAGGGATAGTGGTCGGTGGTACTAGAATAAGGAGTAGACTTAGCCTTAGGTTTCGGGACAAAGCCTAACATATGGTCATAGTAAGGCTTAGAGTTAGGCTGAAGACCAGCATGATTAGATTTAGGGTTTGGCTTAATGTTAGGGCAATGCATGTGTTTTGGATCATGTTAAAATGTATGGTTCAAGGTTGGGTTTGGTTAGGAAATAGGATAGGGCAAAGGGCAAGGGATATTTTTAAGCTTAGTTTAAGGTGGTAGGTTTAAGGTTAGGCTTAGGGTCGAAGTAGATGTATAGACCAGTGGTTCTTAACCTGCTGTCCAAGGACACCTGGGGGTCCGCGACGGTGTTACAAAATTAAATAATATTAAAATTAATTAAATAAAATATTAAAGTATATACAAATAAAAAGCAGCATTGAAAACATGAAAACTTTTCTCTATTTTATTGTGCCTTAAACAAAATAATTAAATATTTGAGCATTTGTTTAGCGTATACTTTGTATTTTTATGTATTGTTTTGCGGTTCAAATCCTAGAAATTGCTTAGGCTGTGGGTCCCCTGGTTCCAGTAATTACCCCATGGGGGTTTCCGGATTTCAGTAATGATTCTGTTGGGGTTGCCATAAGTCAAAAAGGTTAAGAACCTGTTATAGGCATTCTATTGGTGTTGATGCACTGGCTAATTACATTGTATACTTGTATGGCCGATGCAGCGCATAGATGTAGTGATAAGTGTGTCTTTTTCTTGATGTACTAATGTACAGTCAAATGGTTTCCTTTGCTAAGAGTTTCCTTCTCCTATGTGAGAAGTGATGTCCTTAGCCACTTGCCTTATTCGTGGAGTGGAAACTCTGCTCCCTTCCCTTGCACCCTTAGGAATATAGTTTCATTTGAAAGAGAGAGTGAAATGTCTATGAAAGAAGGGCCCCTTTTCCATCAACAGCTTCTCTGATTGTAGACAATAGGGAGGATTGGCAGATGTGTAAAAGGAAAGAGTAAGAAGCACCACATAGATTGTCTATTTGGCCTGGGTAACCCTCTTCATCTTATGTTGCGTCTGCACGCCTTGAGAGGATGTGAGCCTGACTGAACACTCAGACCTGTCAATCTGTTCCCATGACATAGTGTGCTCCGTCCGGTGAGCGGTGGAGGGAAAAAAGAGGCCGCTCACTCGCCTCCCGCAGCCTTAAATGCCCCTTCCCCAGGCGCCCCCTGATGACATCACTGGCTTGGTGTTGAACACCAACAACGGCCTCTCTTGTGGTCCCTGCTCCCACCCGTGGAGCAACTAATGGCATCCCTAACGCTATTTGCGGGGGCGCCTCTCCAGTCTACCCAGTGTTGAGCTCTGCTGTCTTGTCTGACATTTACAGTCCCTCCCAAGCAAACACACCCATTCTTGTTGGAAACTGTCCCAAATTATATGGATTCTGTTTTTCATTAGCCACTGACATTTGGCAGTCCTGCTGAACTGTCTTGTCAAAAAGAAGTGACTATGTTTGTATTTCTGGTTCCCGAACACCTCTGTGCAGCATCTTGTCTTTCTTAGGGTTCTCCCAAATGGGAGAAACCGGACACACCTTATTTACACAATGCTGTCAACTCAACTGATAGGTAAACATAGCACAGCGCCTCAGTGCAACTTTTGCTTTTGTTCCTGTTATCTCCATCCTGAAGCCTCCTCCCTCTTACCCAACACATTTGTGATGCTGATGGTAGAAGACAGTTCTGGGGCTCTGCCAGAACATTCAGTGTAAGCGATTTGTCTCTCAAAACCTGGTGACTGCGGTGCAGCGTAATAAGCTACAAGTATTTCTCACTAGAGCCAAATGTACAACCATCAAGGTTTGCGACTCGCAAACTGCGATTTTCAGCGACTCGCAATTGGTGAGTCGCAAAACCTGATGTACAACAGTGTTTGAGACACTGTTTGCGATTCCCAAATGGGTCGCAAGGGACCTGCCGCATTAATATACGTGAGGCAGGTCTCAATTTGTGACCCATTGGGAATGGCCAGGACTCACAGGGATGGTGACCTGCTGGGGTCAGCAGACCACCATGTCTGTAACTGCTTTTTAAATAAAGCAGTTTAAAAAATTTTTTTTATTTAAATGGAGCTCATTTTCCTAAAAGAAAAACGGGATGCTTTTCAATTCAATTCAAAATATCTTTATTTCGGCCTTTCTGGCCATAAAAGCACAGATAAAAATGGGACACATTTCATACAATTCAATTTCCCAAGAATGAATGCTAATACATTAGAAAAAACTCCAGATAAAGATTAATGTACATATAACTACTCAATTATGTGTATTAAAAAGTTAAGATTATTAAAAAAGTACATAAAAACAGTAGTGGACTAAAAAAGATCCAATTAAACCAGGCTACATTTTAGTATAGTTAAACGTACACACCACATAGAAAATAAATATCGAGAGACTGAGTACACAATAGGGAGGCTAGTATCGTATTTTAATATCCTATAAGCCTCAACACAGTGGTTTGTCCCGAGGTTCCGGCAGACCTGTGTAGCCATCGGTGCCTGATCTTTTTATATGCTGGACAAAAGAACAATACATGTTGGTCCGTCTCTAGAGTGTTATCACAGACCGGACGACCCTTAGTCAAAGCACCCCCCCAGTTATTTGTAAAGGCACGGAGTGGTAACACACCGTGCCTGAATTGTATATAAAGTTTTTTGGCTAGGGGGGGCTGAATGGCATCGAGAACAGGTTCCAACCTGTATTGGTCTTTAACTTCTAGGAATTGCGTAGTCAATATACCAGAGGTGGGATTTGCCTTGGTCAGGTTTAGCTTGTATTCTCTCAAAAGCTTTAAGAAAACCTTCCTGGGGGTTATCAGGGAGGTTGCTTCAGCATTGGTCCATAGGTCGCCCATCCTCATGGCAACTAGGGTATTTTTAATATAAGCTAGCCATGGGATTTTGCCTGCCCCCTGCAAATTTAACACCTCCTTCATTTCTTCTTTAAAATGCTTTTTTCAAAAGGAAAAGTTTATTTTTTATTTTTTCAGAGTGAGCAGCCTGCTCTGAAAAAAAATGTGTTCCCCCATTCACAAATGGGAAGGGGTCCCTTGGGGAACCCTTCCTATTTGCGAATGGCATGTTTTGCGACCAGATTTACGGTTGCAAAACATTCCTGCATACCAGTGCAACTCGCTATTAAGAAGGGACGCACTCGCAAACCCTATTTTGCGAGTCGGTAATAGGTTACCCACTCGCAAAATAGGGTTGGTACATTTGAAAATGCATTTTGCCGGTCTCAAACGGGCCGGTGGACTGTTTGCGACTGGTAAAATGCATCTTACTTCTGGCCCCAGGTGTTCTTGCCATGAACAACTGGGAGAACCCTTTCTTTCTGCAATGTGTGACGCTCCTGCTATCTCTCACTAGGTGTTATATCCATGAACATTTGGGAGAACTAGTTCTCTTCACCTTGATGCCCTCTCTCCTACGATACACGAGCACAATATTTTGAAGACTTCTGAAGTGCTTCATAAATGTCTATTTAAAATGCTCCTACCCAGACTAGGGGCCAGTTTGCCATGTACAATGTTGTGAACAGTAAAGTGGAATGTTTTCACGAAAGTTGTACTCCGTGGTGAAAGGATATTTTTCACATCTAAGCATTCCTTCTGCACTTGTTGTGTGAACGCTCAAACAGTTTGCTAGTCTTGCATCTTGTTTAGGCCTTCAGCGAGCACCAACAGTACAAACTGCTCTAGTTTCAAAAGTCAGGTCCAGCACCAGTAAGACCAGTATATATATTAGCAAAGCAGACTCTTGAAAGAATGTGTGTGGGCAAGAGCCCCCACAATGCACTCTATCATGTTTAAAAGTTTGAAGAGTGCATCATGAATACTTCTTGACTCATCTGTAGCTCCTTATATTGGGGTGCTTCTATGAATGCACTCTGTTCTTCACCAAGAAACGTGGTTTAATCTTCGGCCCAACTGAAAGAAGATGGGCCACACACAGTGCCAGGTCCTGAAGGGGAACTGGATAGGAATCCAATTCAAGTCATGGTCGAGCTTCTTTCTAAGGTGGTGGTGGCAGCCTATCAGAGGTAAAGCAGTGTTCCCTGTGTCTGTACACCAGAACCAGTTTTATCCTGAGTTGGATACTGAATTCAACTCCAAGGCATATACGGCCCAGCATCCTCTCAAGCAGGATGTGAGAGAAGGATACAGGGACAGAGGCTTTCTGGGAGGAGCGGAGGACCACCCCAATACCAGGAGTAGCCACCACAACTGAGCCATAACTCTGAGACAAGTAAGTAAGAGGGATTGCCAGGCAATTGGGGAAACACAACCCTGTCTAACAATCAATTCCAACAGATGTGTCTAGCATAAGAGAGTCTCTTTTATATCGCAGAAAACACGCCCACAAGCATGCCAGAAAATGTATTAAATAGGGGTGAACACATTGGATTTATATGGGAAGCGGTCATTAGATCACAGGGATACATGAAGATGTTATTCTGAATTTAGCTGCATCACTTATTCGGTCCCTAATTGCTTGCCAGGGAGGGTGCTTGCTAGTGGATAAAAGAATGAACGCTTTGGTGATCCTCGACCAGGCATGAACGTAACTCGGCCTAGCAGCACCTCAGAGCTGGCCCTTTTCTGGCAGGGAATTTCTTGGTGGGTGGAAGCAAAAAGCCACAGACTAGTGCAGCTGAGACAGGAGTTCTGGACGCTCGTCGACGTCTTTACACCCACAGACCTGTCATCAGGGGCGTGGTATCACCCCAGCCGTTGCTGGTATGCATTGAGATGCCTCTCGCGTGAGCTGTGGCTGATGAGATTAATGGCAGCATAGGTTCTGGCCGATAAGAAGGTGTCGGCTCTGTCATATCATTAGCAAGAGCTTCAACCAGGCCGCAAACTCCGTTCCTAAAGATAGAAACCAGGCTCCGGCACTGGCAGACGCTTGCGATTGCTACACGGGTCAAGTTCTGTGTTTCCCCCAAAACCATTCTGACATTTTTTGCAAACTCTACCTCTGTTTTTAGCCACAAAGTTACTGTCCGGTTTACCCAAAAATCCAGTTGCTAGATTCGCTTTGTCAGGGGCTCTTTGATATTTGTGTGCACGTGCACCAGACTGGGCAATGAAGCTCTCTAACCATTAAGCACAGAAGAAACCGCACTTGATTTAAAAAAAAAAAAAAAAAAAAAACATTAGACAAACCTGCGTTGCGTGTTGGGTGGGAATAAACTTGTCCGAGAAGGACGAGCAGCGTTTTATTGGTCTTTGTCGCTTGACTGGAATGGTGGAACAGGTGAATTTTCCTCTAATTGAATTCGTCTCTTCCTACGAGTGGGGGCAGCGCAGTTTGTCCCATCGCCCATCTGAGTAGCGGTGCGAGCAGCAGCATCTCCTGTCCCAGCCCGGGCACATGCCGCACAGCAGGAGCAGTAATGCACCAAGCCATCACGGCTGCCAATGCCGCGGCATTATTTCATAAGCCAGCGCCCCTCCCCCCCACTCACACACACTCTGCCTGCTCCGCAGGAGTTGGAATTTTTCCCCTGAGATGACTCCATGCCGGTAATTGACCGAGCAGCGCGAGGCCAGCTCCCTCCCAGGCTCTGCGCGTGCCCCTGTCTCTCTCACACACACATCCACGGATCGTAGCTAATAAACAGGCAGGGCAGCTCCTGGTCTTCTCCCTGCATGGCATCGCGTGCCCAGTGATGGCTTGCTGCGACACCCTCCTGGATTTTTCGGTTGAGTGTGGTTTCGGAGCACCCCGGGAGAACACGCCTACTCACCCGGACTGCCTATAGCAAATAACTTGGTTGCCCGTGAGGGACCTAGAAGTCCCAATGAAGAATTCTGGAAGCCGTTGGGCCTGCGTGGGGACCATGGTGTTGGGACTTTAGTGCCCGCGTGATTGATGGAGCTACTGCAGAACCAAGGTGAGTCTCTGCTGTCGTTAATAACACGGGTAGGCTTCCTCTCATCCCTTCCTGCGGAGGTCACTGATTGACAAGCCTGGCACTGCATCAGTGGGACATGTGAAGCATACATGATCCAACATCTCTCTTCACCCTGATCTGTGAGCGCTGGTAGATGAGAGAGCATGTCCTGGATTTTCCATGCAGTCTGCTCCCTGCAGTGCAGAACTCGTTTGCTTCTGTACACATGGGTTGCATTTGGTATCCGGTGGCAAGGGAATCCTTTCATCAAATCACCATCCTTCTTCAAACCCTATTGACCAAGTGATGTGGGAATTTCATTGCCATGTGATGCCAGCTTTCTGCAAGTTCTCAAAATGCACCAACTCCCTGGATTCAGTAGAGTGGCACTATGTAAAAAAAGCCAAGACTGCCACGGATGCTGTGACTTTCTCATGGGATAGTTACACAGAAGGTAATATCCCCTGGAAACGATATAGGCATAGACCCTAACGCTTAATGGAAGGAGTGATATTAATCCCAAAATCTCCATACTAGATACAATTCACCAGATATAAATAAAGTAGACAGGATAAACCGAAGTCTCCCTTAAGGCTAAATGTTGTAAATTAGTGCTGAAATCCTGAGGTACCAAGGTTTATGTGATACCAAACTCTCCTACAAGCAGTGTTACATTTTTGACTATTTCTTTCTCATATAAGCAAAACCCATACTGTTTTGAACTAAAAATTAGGGAGTGGCTAAACTCTTCGCATCTAACCTCTGTCAATTTGTGAGTTGTTCGATGACCGTAAATAAGCCCTCCATGCTTGGTGTGTCTGCAGTAATTCCTGGTACTAGGTACCCCAGAACTTTGTGATGAGAAGACCAGTTTGGTTCATTGTTGCCAAAAATGAATCAAGTCACTTAAATATGGGATTTGAACAAAAAACAGTCTATTGCGAGGTAGATGCCCTTACAAGTCGATATGTTGCACACTGTAGGGTCAGAATAGTTTTTAGATTTGAAGTGGCATCTTTTCTACTTCTCTCATTTCCTAAAAGAGGCTTATTTGTCAGATTGTGATGAGTGACATCGAATCCTGATGCCACCCGTGACATCAATTGCCACTGTTCATAAGTTGAGTGCCTTGAGTGTAGCATAACCTGTTGTGCACTTCCCAGTAGTTTGCTCTAAGTACTCGAACTCCAGTGCAGCTATTGATAGAAATGGAAACAAAAACCTGGCAGGAATAAACAATGAAGCCAACTCCCAGGTCCACATGCATGCGGACCATTTCTGCGAATGGAGCCAACCATCAGCCATCAACTCCACATGGAGGGGGTAAAACCCTACTGGGAGACCAAAACCATGTGGTCACTTGCACACATAACTTTCATTTAGCACAACGTTACACGTGCAAGTGTTTAGGGTGAGTAGAGACAGAACCGGTTATATCGCTCCTGGTGGGTTGTGGTGGAGGGTTTGTGGGAGGGACGCCCTCTTTGAACTGTTGCTTCTTCTTAGAGGAAAAGGTGTAACTTGGTAGTATTCTCACCATTTCAATTCTTTTAAGTTGGCAATTGTGTTCACGTACACCATTCTTGTTAGTGTTTTAAGTGCCTTCAGTACTCCGTCCATCTGGCAGTCCACGTGAGCAGGAAAGGGCCAAGATGACTAGCACAATTTGGCCAATTTGTCAGTTTGCAGATTGGTCACAGATTTGTAGCAATTTAAATTTGTTGGCATCCAGTTGCTGTTTGGTGCGCTCTGTCAAAGTGTCCTAGGAGACAATTGTCTTCTGTCTTTCTTTAGTAATATTTCCAAGTGGATTATCATTCTGCTGATGTCACTTTTTCAGAAATTAACCATAGTCTTTAGGTGCATTAAATGAACTTTGAGAAGTTAGGTAGCTCCAAAATTGCAGAGCGGATCACACCAGTAAAAAACCCCGAGTGAAGGGCACGCAAACTGAAGCACACACAGGGCACTGCTCAAAACAGAGTTTGAGAACCCTATGGAAATGTAGACTGAATTCACCTATGACCCTTACTGGTTTGGTCTTTAAGTAGAGACCAAGGATGTAAGGGCAGGGAGCCTGAACCCCTTGCACACCCCCAGGAGATATCTCTACAGTACGATACCAAGGATTGAAGAGCCTTAGCATCTCGACTTTCATTTGAATTATATAGGAAATTCCGCCAAATAGACGCATGGAGAATGAATTTTCCTTATGGGTGACCCAGCCATGGCCCTCAATCTAAGTGTATCTCTGATCAGGATTTCAATGTGAACAGGAGTGTCCACCTCAATCAATTATAAAAGTAATGTAGTAATACCGCATGTAGTATTATTGTTCCAGGTTTTCCAGGGACACATTTCACCTGGAGAAGCCTGGCAAAATTTGTGCCTGGAATGGGAATTAACTATGTAAATAGCAGTAACACTGATTTCACTAGGAATTTCCCATTCCGCTGTAGGGGGAAATACCCAGTGGTGGTGTAATTTCACATCCCGGAATTGCTGACACACATGGTATTTGTATTTCTGGGTATGAAATTCCAAATATATAATTAATTGTCCCAGTACCAGAATGACCCTGTAAGAGAAAGGCCAAGGATTAAAGCACCAAAATTGCACTCTGGCCACTTGAGTTGTTTCCTACCAAGAGATACCATGATGTTAATGGGCAGAGATATTGGCTTATCCTCATGTACTAAACTTTTACTCTGGAGAGGAAAACCATGTTTTAACTCAACGTGGAGACTGACGTCTTTTTTTATTGTAATATCTTTCAGAACGCACTGGGAGTTGTTTTATACTGGAAACAACCTACATTTAAGCAGTTAATGTAATTGTGTAAAACAAAGTATTGCATTTGATTGAATGTATTAAAAAGTCACACCGAGTAGGTATTGAGAAGTAGTAATTATATATAGGATACATGTGGATTTCCTCAATGCCCTTGAAGTGCTAGCACCACCAAATAGTTTTAAGAGCTTTGGGAGGCAGAAGAAAATAAAAACCTGATGGGTTTGATTTGTGAAAATTCATTATTTTGCAAACTAGTTAATTGCCATGGGTTATGAACTCCACCATGTAAATTATGACATTACCCTTACTTGCATCAAGAAATTGCTGTAATCATCTGAAAATGTAACCCCATATGTGTCTCAAGGTTAACTTCACACGAAGAAAAGTTTTCCCCATTGCATCATGAAATGGATAAGAAGTAACCTACGTGAGCCACAGAACGTTTTCAACCTCCTTGAATTTTTATATAGCCATGAACTTACCTCGTTAATGATGGAGTCACAGCCACACAGTAGACACAAAAGGGATGAACTGATTTTCCCCAAATGTACTTTGTTAATTGCGCCTTCTTGAGTTGTCACATTGATTCAGAGAGCAATGAAACTGCTTCCAGATGAGCTATTAAACACATCTCTTGCTTTGCCCAAACATAAGCCACTATTTAGTACCTCTCCTTGTATGAGCCATTAAATATTTTTATTGAGATTTTTTAAAGTAGCGCTTACCCCTTTCATAGCCACATCACAAACTTGAATGAATGAAATATTAAACTGCTAAAAGTTATAAAGTAAGGAGACTCCGCCCCAAATTTGCAATTCACAAACAAAGCAAACATTGAAGTCAGTAAGAGGAACTTGTATTCCCTAAAATGGTCGTCATTGCTCAGGAGTGGAAATGATGCTTTGCAGCAGTGGTGGAAAAGCCTCTACATCCTCACTGCAGTCGACGTGATTGAACAGATGAATTCCGCGCATCGATCGGACTTCATTTACTGGAGTGGCTTTAGTGTGCACTACGCACACTCCTGCTCTTATCTGGTCATCAATTATGTAAATGTAGGGAAAGCCACAACAGGATGCTGAAGGCGAAGAGACTGGGAGGGTGGAGGTGCACCTTGGCAAATGCAAGGCAGCCTCAGGAAGAGCAGCACGTGCGTAAAGGAGGGACATCCGTTGAGCTGCTATATGTGAAGTTACATCCTATAGATTTTTGGAGTGGATAGAATGATGACTCTGCTTTAGACTAGTATGGGCTGTGGATTCGTTTTGCTGGAGCTGGCAGGCAGTACACCAGGGGTGCCAGCCCTCGCCTTGAACACTGTACACTTTTCTGGAGGCAACATCGCAGGCTAGCATCGGGGAGGAACGGGAGCAGTCGCCTAGGAACCACGCGGGAAACTTCCCTTCAGACAGGTTTGACTTCAGGGGTTTCCCCTCCCCTCCTTCCATGGGGCAAGTAGCTTTGGTACTTAGGGCTTGAATTTAGGAGCCATCACATTGTGGAAAGTGACACTGATCACGCCCACACAGTGGTATTCTCTTGCCACCAGTTGGTAAGAACGGAGCCCGTCGCTATACATTTAGGTCCTGATGAATGCCCTGGACCCACCTGGGCCAATACGGCAGAAACATGTCGACCTCTCACATAACGGTTAGGGGACATTAACTCCCTCACGTACCGTCATCTGATTTTAATATCATATAGTTACCTTTCACATTAAAAAACACAACAAGGATAACTATAATGATTTTTAACCACACTCACTTGTACATGGGCCCCCACTTAGCTTAGAAGTGCATCCCTGTCGTCAGGTGTATGCCCGCCCTCTATCAAACCAAGGTTTTAGAGGGCGAGGACTGGTCAATGATGAAGCATGACACCAGGTGGTGTGTGAGACCAGTCCGTTACATTTTGTGAGATGCCTTCTCTCACAATATAACCCAAACCTCACAGTGGTCACTACTTTAGGAGCAGCTTTTTGTGGTTAACATTTATTGTTGGAGGCTGCGAGCTCCTAGTACCCCGCGCCTCTTGTTCCCCTCTCCACACAGTGTGGAGCTCATGTGTTTTTTTGATTTAGTACACCAGGGGTGCCAGCCCTCGCCTTGAACACTGTACACTTTTCTGGAGGCAACATCGCAGGCTAGCAAAATGGTTTAGAGTTGGGAAAAAGAATGCTAAAAGCATTTGTATGTTAAAGGAGAGGCGGGATAAAGCGGGCTTAAGCGAGATACTAAAGTAAGTCCTGAATCCCTGAATTTGGGGAGTGCATGAGGAGATGAAGCTACCCTGAGTTCTGAGCAGCAACAAGCGGTCTAGGATGGTCGCTTAAGCAGACCCTAACCCTCAGCCTTAATTGCAAAGTAATGGGATTTTTTTCTTGGTGCTTTGCAGGGTCTAGAACTGAGGGTAAGGGAGTCAGACTGATGAGTGGAGGGCACGGACGTTCAAACTAGATGCCCTGGCCACTTCTTGAATATATCGTCTGTTGATCACATGATCTGTTGTCTTTCTTATGGCTAGAGCAAGGAAAAGGTTGTAATATTCCAAATGTACTTTCTCCCCTGTACAGAGGTACTAGGAAAATACTAAGTCAACAAGGTGTATGCATATGAAAAATCTGTTCTGGGGTGAGAGGGATATATAAACTGTGCAGTTGGGGTGTTCATTCATTTACGTATCTGTCCATTGGTATGTGCACACCAGCTTCTTTGGGCCTTTCATGGTTCATTGAATAGATGAGTAACACGTGCCTAGAGATGAGGGATATACACTGGTGTACAAGTGCGCTGCCGGACTGTCTCTGTCCAAGCTCCGTGTTGCAGGTCTTCATTTAGGCAGAAAGGTTTATAGCAGGCCTACCCGTGGGATCTGAAAGCGTTTTAGGTCCAAAAAGGAGTTTAGAAATGTATGCAAGTGCTCCATCCTTGTGCTATGGGAGGCAGCGGGGGTTTCTTTTTCACTCAAGTCAGTAATGTTACTGAATATTCTATGGGCTTTATCCTTTTCTGAGTCCAGCTCTCTAGTTATTCTTGGCTCTTATCTTTTTGGTCCTCAACTCCTTTGCCGAATATAAACTCATTCATTTGAAATATGCTGGTCTGTGAGTCCCAGTTTATCATTAGTACTTGTCAGGTGGTTCCTCCTGGCAGCTGTAGTGGATGCGACATCCTTTAGTAGAGAGTGAATGATTGCTCTGCCTTTCATCTGCGCATAAGAACTTGGGACATTTTCAGCACCTGAGATATTAACTTTTTTTGTTTTTTATTTGTGAGCTGTCTGACACTTGTGTATGCTGGCGTTACTGTTACTGAGAACGTGTGCAAGTTCTGCATTCAAAACCTGGTATGTTTCTGCTTCTCTGACCTCTCTTCCCTGTCCTCTTTCCATGTTCACTCTGTCCGCATTGACTACATGTCTGTGCTTTTCCTGTGGACATTATCCTGTTACTTTGTGAACGGTGTCCTGTGAACGTTCTTCTGTGCACTGTTCTTCTGTGCATTGTTCCTCTGTGCACTGTTCCTCTGTGCACTGTTAATTCCTGTGTCAAAGCTTTCTGAAGTTACATGTCTCTTTCCACCCTTTTCTTGCGTCTGCATTGTGCAACGCTTTCATGAAGATCCCGAAAAAAGCCAGGGACCTACTTTGATTTCGTGATCCAGCCTGGTGGCACTTCCTTCTCTGAATTCTGTTTTAATTCCAACGCTACTAGCGGTTACCAGGAGTATTGATTGTGCAAGACCAAAGCTCCTAGAAGCCCCAGCAGAACAGTACCGAGGTGCACAGGACAGAGTAAAACAAGTTTGTGCATCACATAGTTTTATTATTTCTTTGTAAAATCTGGGTAAAGAGGTCAAGACCCAAGATAGAAACTGTCACTTTATGGTAGAAAAATGCCTCTCTCGGACAAGGGTGGGCAGGGATGGGTGCGCTTGGAGGCTGGTGAAGCTCAGTATCCTCTCAGTTTCCATGCTTCTGTGCCTTATTGATAGGCGATTTTGAATGCTTGTGTGCACTGGTTAGTTGTGGGCGATTTTCACTTTCAGCTGCTTGATTTGTTTCTTTAAATTTCAATTTTAACTTCTCTTTTTACACTGAATTGTTGGCGAGGCACATTTTTACATTGAATGCCATAGTGTAGATAATTGTTTCAGATCACTGCAGCAAATTACTGGTAATTAATAACAAAAAATAGGACACATTGAGGTAAAGACCCTCAATATGACGATTTGGTGACTTTTAAGAGTGCTGTGATCCCTGAGCACACATTGACTAGCATGCGTAGTTCTTGACTAAACAACAATTGATTCAGGTGTTCGCTTTGGGAATGTGCATTATTTGTGGGACAAATTAAATACTTGTATATAAATGAAGGATCTAGCATTCCAGCACATCTCGCCTGTTTCATCCATTACCCTGTCTCGAGTCTACAAATGACAGTGAACAAAAGCTAACCCCACATATGTCATTGCAAAAGATTGATCAAACCTGTTTCTATGCTCAGCCTATTGCTGAATAAAAATCATATGGTGGAAGTGCTGAGCCGGTGCTCTCTCTGTTGCGTAACCTGGAGTAACTCAAAACATGCAGGAGATGCAGCGACGGCTTCTGGTAAAATTACTACCAGGATGTTGATGCTTCTAAACTGTTTGCGGTGCATTCAAATCTTGTTTCTTATTATATTTAACCTTGTCTCTAGGTCAGTTGCTAATGAATTTTGCTGTAAGAGCAGTCTTATATGCACAGACGGGTGCAAGTAAACTCTGGCCTGTGTAGCTTACATAAACTCAGTTTATGGTGCCATGGGGCTACGAAAAAGAAAGGGTCCCATCCCATATCTTCTGCCGTAACACAAGACCTGCACAGACAGCTGTGAGCGGGAGCAACGTACTCTTCTAAACTAAGAGCAACACATGTCATCTAAATTTAGGAGGTTCTTGGCTCCTTGTCTCATGGCACCTACATCAGCATCAGTCAGATGGGCACAGAGAATGAGTGAATCTTCTGCTCTACCGGCTTACTGTAACACTAGTAATATAGACGTATTGGGTAACATTGCATTCCGTGCCCTGAAGTATTTATTTTAGGCCAATTGATACTGGTATGAGGGGTAAATTAAAACTCCTAACCCCACAATTTATTGAAGTACAAACCCTGTGCCCTCTAATCATCAGAATTGTTGGGAGCTGCCTTCCCTCCAATACTTACTATATCACCAGACCTCTGTCACTGCGGTGTAGAGGGGGACTCTTGCCCCACACAGCTTACACTAACCCAAGTCTCAATTAAAAAAACTGTCAGTGAATTCCTTGCCCTGCTGTACTTTCATTAATAGAAGTTAAATTGGTGAGCTAGAGAACCTTCATGTGAAGAGCTTCACAGCACAAGGACCTCCAGAAACAAGGGTGAGCTAGAGTTCCTTCACGTGCAGAGAGGAGCGGCTCCCACGCAATGGCAGAGGAGTGTTGCCCCACTGATCAGAGCCCATCACAGAAAAATTAAATTATATTAAAACAATATTATCATTTTATTTTTCTGTGAGGGGCTCTGGCTGGAGGTGCGTGCGGGGCAGGACCGTGCCATGGCAGGCAGGAGTGTTGGGCACTTAGAAGTGCGCATGCAAGTCTGGCCAGCCGTCTTAGGCTAGCCAAATATATATGCGCACTTCTATTTCTCCAACCCAATTGTGTTCACAGCCGGGTTGGAGAAGAGCCGCAGGCTATGTGACAGTGTCTGAGAGGCAGACCAGGCCGCTCAGACCAATCCTGGCGCTGCTCTCATAGAATGAGAGCAGCGTCTGGATTGGCTGGGCAGCCTGTGCCTTCCCAGAGACTATCGGCAGTGAAGCACCGAGGTGGCCGTCGGTGTCGTGGCAGCGAGAGGTACGTTTTTAAAAACATATTTACATTTTAACCTCAATTCTCCCCTGTCCTGCCCCTCTTCCCCCCCACATCCCCCCCTCACCCTCCTCACTTTCATTGTGTGGCGGACACCACTGCATGCAGAGCTCCCCACCACAAGTACCTCCAGGAACACAAGTCAACATAAACATGCGATGCAAGGAGATTTTTGCCCCACCATTCTTACAGTAATGCAGATCATTAATCCAAACAGATGGGTACACCCTCCCTCTCAGAGATTACCCTAAAACACAAGACAAATAGGCACTGAGATTAAGAGGGAACGATCATCCTTTTGTGTTAACAGTAAAACAGCTGATCCAGGGGCAGCAGATAAGAGGATGTTACTTACCCTTGTATTCTAGATTACATTCAGGGCGGGATTGGCAATTTAGCTACTCTAGGCTACAGGAAAGGGGGCTCCTTTTAGGGGCGTATGGGCTGCCAGGACCCAGCCATGCATGGTTGGCCAAGTCTAGTCACAACCTCCTGCAGTGTGGAGCTGAGTTGAACATTTTTACCAGGGCTGATTTTTTTTACCAGTCCGGTCCTACTTATGCAATTACAAGGCATTGAGATTGCACGGACCTTCTCCATGCCTACACTAAAATTAACACAAGTCATGCAGTGGAGAAGTGTACTAAGTCCTCTCCCTGATCCCTAAGCATCATATAAATGTGTGACAGGGAGGTTATAAGCGCTGAGGGCGCAATCTGCCTTTCATGAAAGCACCATTTGGTATGGCAGTGATAAAGTGGTGGGGGCGGGTAATTGGTCTAGATCACCTTGAACCAGTGTGTACAATAATTCTCCCACTAGGAAGAGACCTGTTGCTGTTATAATGGACTGAGGTGTCATCAGGTGCCAGCTAAATTCAGAGCTGGGTGCCCAAGTTGGTCTTTATTGGCTGGCGGAGTCAAGGAAACACACTACTACCAAGAGCAGACTGAGGGCCTTCCTCGGGCTATGGAAGTTGGCCCTTACAGACAGTTCTGTAAAGTGGCAGCTAGCGGGCAGCGTATCCACAGAGATAGTGTGAAGACTTATCTCACAAAGCCTCTTCCTTTGTGAGATGGGTTGAGGAACAGTCACCTCAGCAATGTGCTATTTAGTGCTTATTTTTTGGTGATGGGTGCATATTTTTCCTCCACATACATTGAGCCAGAGCAAGAGAGAGAAAAACACAAAAGAGGGAAAGGGGGGAAGATAGAAAGACAGTGTCAAAGGGATATAGGGATGAAAAAGAACTTGCAATAGTGAGAAAGTGATGGGGAGTGTCTCATGGTGGATTAAAGACGCATGACTTTAAATCAGGACTACGCACCTTTAGTACCTGGCACCCTGACCTTCGATAGTGCTGGTCACGGGCATCTGACCAAAACTTTGGGCCCTGGCAATTACTCTCTTACAAATTAAGCGCAGGAGTTATTCAAAAGTCTTTATGTAAGAAAATTGTTGTAGCTTCTTCATGCTAAATACTCACATTGAAATCCACTTTCCCATAGCATACACAAGAAGATTTGGTCTCACACATCTCACGATTTGACCTGTTATAATGTGGTAGTGGTCTACTCAGATGTTGCTATATGTATGCGGACCCTCAATTTCTAGCGCTTTCAAACTTGTAGATACTTTGAATTGTCATCTGTCAATGTGTACCTCAAACAATAACCACAAACTACACCACCAGACCACACCTGTGTTTGGTGGTCTTTCATTCGCTCGAATCTCAGCTGGCCATTGAACGTTAAAGGACTTAAGGACTGGTCTTATAAGTCTGCTTTTAAAGTTCTACATCCTCAGACCTTGATCTGATTATAGCCTGACTGTCTTAATTATCTTTCTTATAAACCATCTTCAATCTAAGCTTTACTTACTTCTTCTCTTTAATGTCAATGAAATGAAATGAAATGAAATTGGGTATTTATAAAGCGCACGGATACTCACAGAGAGTGTCCCGGCACTAATCTCAACAACTGAAACAGAAAGAGTCCCGCCCCGGCACCATAGTGTTATTGTTGGAACAGCCACGTTTTAAGTTGTTTCAATGTGCTCACACCAACTGGACACCCGTTTGGTAATCCCTGGAACTAAAAAAAGTAATTGTTGATTTTATGAACAGCGCATAACACTGGCTTTCTGCCTGCTTCACTGGCCTTCAATTTTGTCAGATAAAAAAAATTAAGGTGTATGTGATTTTCCCAGATTAACACAGTTTTTTCAAAGGATGTTTAGAACTCTGCTCGCTCACTTAGATCCACAGATGTTAGTTTAACAACGAAATCACACGTACTTCCTTATCGAAATCACTTTTCGATTTGTGGTATAACATTCACAAGTTGTTGTGTGTAGCGTTTCTAACCCATTGCACGTTCCAGCTGTCGTAACAATAGTTTTGCGTGAATATTAATTACTGTCTATTTTGTTTGAGGATTTCGGTGGGGTGGAGGGGCGCTTGTTCTTCCTTGAGTGATGAATTTGCATGTCAAGTGAGAAATTGATAAATGTAAACAGATTAGAAAAATTATATTCCAGGAAACTAAATCCTACTGAAAGATTTCGTGTTGGCATGTCATCTTTCTTCCAATTTAGTGCTTAATGTGAAATATTATAACCTAGTCATAAGTACTCCCAGGGCGATGCTTTGTATTATGCAAACTTCGCTCTATAACTCGCAGAAGATCGCTTAAAGCATGCAGGTTTTGACATTAGGGCCTGATTCAAGATATTTGCTATCCAGAGTTGAACATTAATGCACCAATGGCTTGTTCTGTATTTGCAAATTCACATTTTGCATTCACATAGATTAAATTGACACTTATGCTTAAAGTGACCCCAGTATAGTGCCATTTTACTTGCGATCAAATCTGCTCACAACTGTGGAGAGCGGATGTTAGAGGACAAGTTTGTGGGTATTCATAACCTTTTTCAGGCATATTCTCTCCTGGGTATGGTCAGACTTTTACTTCTGTATAGAGCAGGAGTTAGTCTCTATCAAGGATGGGATCAAGGAGAAAATACCTCCTAAGAAGGGGTTTCTTCAAGGGATAGTACTTGGATAAAAATCCAAGAAGAGGAGGTTTAAAGAGCATATGCGCTTTAAAAGCATTTGTGCGGGCACAAGCATACAGCTGCTACATTTTTGTATGTGCGACTGGAAATCTGCGACTGTCACAGCACCGTGGAAGTACTCCTGAAATTTTTAGAGGATTAATTTAAAAGTCGCAAACTTACACCAAACATAAGAGTAAACTTTGGAGTCTAAATTTACTTTTTTCCCCTCTTTTCAATAGAATTTGGCCTTAGAGAAATATGGGCTCAATGTACAAAGGTATTTTACAGTCGCAAACCCTGTGACTTGGCAAAATTCAGGGCTTGCATTTGCAAAAAAAATTACAATATATCAAAGCCCTTTTTAAGTTGGAAAAGACTTTCAGACTCGCAAAAGGCCTTTTTTTACTCTTTCCAAATCGCAAAAAGGAGGCTGCGCATAAGTCTTATTTGTTAGTTGCAAGTGATGGATCACTGATTTATGACCCCAGTTGCGGTCACAAACCATTCATCTTTTACCAGCCCCCGACTTGGGGTAATATCTGAATTGCAAACAGGAAAGCTATCCCTACAAGAATGCTTCCCTTTGGGAATTGTGACTGCCAGCCCGAGGGAAAAGTGGCCTAGAGGCCACAGCATAGTCCACACCAAGGTCATTATTATTGCATTTTTTTAAATAACACCTATCCCTTTAAGAGACATGGGCTTCTTTTAAAAAAAAAAATTAAAAAAAATTATCTGTCAGGAATACAAATGCAAGACTGGAGGTCCGTTGCAGGCCTCTACTTCTGCTTTTGATAGGAGAGGTGCAGAATGCCTCCTGTGTAATTAATAATCTTTGGGTAAAGGATTTGTCACTTCCTGTGAATTCACATTTTACGATAAGACTGATATTAGTTGCACCGCAAAATGAAGACTGGTCAGAATCCAGGTGTTGTTCAAAAAACACAAATGCGTTGCGGCCTGGTCTTTCGTACATTGGACCCATTGACAAAACAAATATTGTAAATAGTTGGGGTGACCAGACTTTCCGGATTTAAAAGTTATCCTATGCACACGCTGTTAGTGTTCAAAATGAAAGTTCATCATAAGGTTGGAGCACAAAAGATTGTGATGTCTCATAAGGTCCTCTTTTTTCGAAAAAAAAGCGTCCAGCCAACACGTGTTTCGTCGCACGGGGATTACCCCTCGACTTCTTCAGGGCTGTTCAGTTCTCCATATCTAGTACAGAGTTATCCCTCCGCCGGTTGTAATTCCCACCCGGCTGGTCAATTAATCAAACCTCGATATCTCCAATTGAAATTCCAAAGGCTGTATATGAAACCTTGGTGTTAAGAGTCGATAGTCTGTTCGGGCCGATATAAATATATTTTTAGCTGTATTCAGTTTGCCAAAGAAAAGGCACGATCAAAAGCGAGTACGCTACGGTCCGAGATCGGCGCCGGGTGTGCGTTCTGTGCCGGATGCGGCTTTCCCCAGACAGTCCTGGTTTTAGTGGATTATCCCGGCGTACCAGCAGTTTTAATTAAAACTGACAAATGTCCTGGTTTTTGGGAGAAGATCGGGTAGCGTGCACATTAGACGTAATTTTTTTTACTTACCCTTTAAAGACTCTCTTGCTCAGTTGTGGCTGGCATGTACCGAGGGTGAGGGGTACGGGTGGCACAACAAAAAAATAATAAAATAAACTCACTTTCCTTTCTTTGCAGTGCGATGTCCTCCTCCCTCTGGCGTCTTCTGGAATAACCGAAAGCAGGAATCTGCACTACCCAATCCTGGCTCTGCTTTCACACCATGAAAGCAGCGCCAGGATTGGATAGAGTGACCCGTCTCAGCGCTCCTAAGAGCACTTGAGGCCTGTGCTTTCTCTAACCCAGCTGTCTAAGACAGCTGGGTTAGAGAACCTTAAAATGCTCATGTCTGGCTGGCCGGCCCAAGACGGCTGGCCAAGGAGACATGCGCATTTTAAAGCTCATAACACTCTGAGCTGCCACTCGGCAGCGCTGGCGCCACCCCGTCCTGACACTTAGTTCAGGACGGGTTGCTGAAAAATAAAACGGTAATAAATTAACTTTATTACTGTATTATTTTGAATCTCTGGGGCTTGTGGGGAGACGCTCCTCCGCTCAAGTGGAGAAGCCACCCCTGCTGCTGCTGCTGCTGTGCTGCGGTATCATTGAAGCAACACAATAGGATGTAAAGAGGGGCACATCAGAATCTGAGAAGACCCTGAGTTGACGCCCAACCTTGTGAGCTGTCCCCTTAGGTTAATCACAACATCTGAGAATGAAGGAAAGGAATTTTAAATAAAAACACTGCATTATTTTCTTTTGGATTGTGGGACGTAGGAACAACTTTAATGCTATCTCATGTTTAAAAAGAGGCCCTGAATGTTTAATTTTGGTTTCATAGTGTAGCAAAGGCAAATATATATATATATATATTTTGTGGATTATTGTGCATCTCTCCATGTTATATGTTGTAGACACATCTGTACTGTTATCAAGTCTTGGTTTTATAATTTACTTTTGGCACTTTCAGCTCTGTTTTTACCTTTATAGGTGCAAGACTACAAGTCCTAGAATGCCAACTGGCTCAGGGTTCTACTCATAAGGCAATGTGAGACCTCTGTAATGCCTTCTGTTAGCTACCTAAAGCTTAACAAAATGGTGCATGCTCTAAAACGTTGATTTTGTTTGCCTTGCAAACATATAGTCTATCTCATACATTGTGAGATGTACCGGTGTAGTCCTTCCATGGCAGTAAGTGAATTCATTATAGTTGGCGTGACCTGGCGTCCTGAATCTGCTGAGGTTGTCCTTTTTTCTCGTGAAGTTTCTCTGCAAGTTTCATCACATGTCCTAATTTTTGGAGAGGGTAGATAATACAAAGGGAGAAAAGATTTCATGTATTTTGGTAATTATTAGTCCTAAAAGCAATTGCGTTAGCACAGATAATACTGCATGTAAAAGTTATATTTAATTCCCTGTAAAACTTATAGTCTGTCTTCCCTATCTTGGCTTGCGCTGTCAATTGTTTTTCTGTGCCCGTTAGTCGGTGCAAAATTATAGTTACACCTCTTTGTTTGTGGCCTGTCCCTGTTTTTGGTTTACAAAATCTTGTCACCCTATCAATAGCGAGTTGGGGGCTAGGAGTACCAACAACTTTTGATTTAAAATAAGTGTTCAGCTTAAGTTACTTGTAACGACGTATCTTTCATGATTATTATGCTGGCAGTCAGAATTGCCATACGGTTTGCTTCTTACAAAGAGAAATTAACTTTTAGTGTATCTATTTTTAAATCAGGAGGACTGGTCCCTTTTATCCTCTTATTTTTGTTAAGTCATAATTATCATGTGGGTGTTGCAGTTTGAGACCAGGCTGCTGCTCGGTCAGAATTGTGAGGCTCCCCCCATCATCTACTGTAAGAAGGACTCTGTACAAAGTTAGGTTCCGTGTTGATGACGTCACTGTCCGGGGGCTGAGCTCAGGAAGTGACGTCACACGCGAGCAGCCGAAGCTGCCATGCATTGACCACGTGGGGGGGGGGGAGAAGGAGCGAGATATAGAGAGACGCTCGAAAGGAGAGAGCAGTGGAGAGAGAAGCGCGAAGGGAGAGGGAGCGACATGGACCAGAATAGTGCGGGGCCAGAGCCCCCTCAACTTGGCACATCTTTTGAATGGCATATGGTGGGCTGCGGCGACGCTCGCCACCCCAAGCCGTCTCCCGAGCTGCGTTTGTGGGATGCCTGGATTGCTTTTTTTCTCTCATGCTCTGTAGCTCCCAGCAACCTCTAACGAAATGTTCAGTGCGTGGTGAATGCAGCCGGTGATCTGCGGGGAGTCGTGCCGAGAGCTCGGGCTCGACGCCGGGCCCTCTCGGTCTCACACTCATTCTCTTTCTCCCTTCATTCTTCCTCGCCGTTCTCTTCCTCCCAGCTGTCTCTTTCTCCCCGTGCCTCTCCCTTAACACCTTTCTCTCTTCTTCCCCCTGCTTCTTTGCTATCCTCTATCTCATTCTTTGCTTCTTTTCCCTAGGATTCTTCTTTTCTCGTTCCTGTCTCCTTAGCCTTCTTTCTTCTCCCACTCGACCCCTTTCTCCTGCACTCACCTACCCCCTTACTCTCCTAATTTATCTCTTTTTTCTCTGCACATTTCTTTCACACTGTCCCCTTATTTTCTTCGCTGGTCTTCAACACTTGTCTGGCCATTCTCTTTCCTATCCATCTTTCCTCACCCACTTTTCCCTCTTTTCATGCCCCCCACTCTCTCTTAAATCTTTCTCTATACCTGCGCTTGGCACCTTTGCCCTAGAGAAGCACCATGTCTGCCCGCCAGCGGCGCCCAGCACCTGCATCCCGTCCCTCCTTGTCGGCGTTCATCGAAGGCGCTCACGGGCCTCTCTTGTTCCTCGTCGCAGATTTCAACTACGGCACCGAGGGTTACGACGCAGATGGGCCCGAGGAGCAGAAGCTGGCGCAGGAAGGGTCAGAGACCATGCCCTACATCGACGAGTCGCCCACCATGTCCCCGCAACTCAGCGCCCGCAGCCAGGACAGCGGCGACGGGGGAGTGTCGCCCACCCCATCAGAGGTCCTGCTACCTGGGGTAAGTGTGCATCTTCTTAAAACCTGGAAAAGTAACACCACTTCCATAATAGGAAATACATGTACATGTGTGTTCGTGCCTGTGCTAAATATATATTGTATCTGAGTCATTTGGCTTTTGAAACTATTTACTCAGATGAACCCCTTGGTTTCCAAAAGCATGGAGAATCGAATTCATACATTCTATTTGTGAACATTGCTAGCTCTGCCTAGCAACGGCGGAATGACCCAGAGTGTGCTGTTTTCCCCCTGAGATAAAAAAAGCCTTACTTTTCCCTCCTACAGTTATGCCCCCCAACGCAAATTGAATAGATTGCCATCCTTCTTGAAAATTGCATAGTCGCAACTGTGCCAAAAGCGTTGTTTTATCATCAACTTGCCACTATTTTCCCCACATGGCCTGCAGTCGCTAGGATGGCAAAGCACATTTTTTTGCAGTGGCAACAGAATTGGTAGAAATTCCTGCACATTTTCGACTTGTTTGAGATCAGACGTGGAAGTGACCGTGTGCTTCTTGCATAATTGTTAGTAGGTTGTTTTTTTAATGCAGAATTTAAGAGGATGCTGGCGCTATGTGGGTAGGTACTGTTGCTAAAGGCTAGTATGATTTCTGATAAACTGGCAAGAAGTTTGGATTGAACTCATCCCAATCACAAATTGGTTTTTATCCTAGTTCTCAGCTGGCCTGATATGTCTGTAGACATTGACTGTGTACTTGCGATTGGTGAAAAAAAATGTGGGTTCTACGTAGGAGAGGTGTTTCTGGACCAGTAAAACTTTTGTAAGGCTGTTTGAGTGGGTTTCTGTCTCAGTAAATTACAGATATAGGCTGTACTCATTTATTAGAGCTATTTCCTACCAGTTGAAAGAGCAGGGCCTTAAGTCAGATGGGGTTCTTGGTTTAGAGTGAACAGCTGCTGGAAGAGGCCTGGCTTGCTGTGCAGTCCAGTCTGTTAGTCAGCATTGAGAAGAGAGCGTGGGCTGCTACACTCCTGTAGTAGCCCTTTACAAGGACCTTGCTGCACAGGTGGCTCAATTTTGTAACAGAAAATGTCAGTGTGTAGTGCAGATTTTACATTAATTATTGCATTACCGATGATTAGGCATCTCTTAATCGTTCATATATTGCTGGAAGCTTTCATTAAAATGCTAAATATAAGACCATTGCAATGCTTATTTTACTAAATGGATTTGGATTTTAATTAAAAACATCAAAACCACTGCCTTGTTAGAGTGAATGAACGATAAACGGGTTTAAAATGATTTACTAAATATATTTGTGATGGAATGTAGGCATCCAGCATTGTCCCCCCGCTGTTTTCCCCACAAAAATCCTCAGTAATTGCTTGCTGACTGTCCCAGTAAGATCCTTGGTGAAACATAACACAGCTCATCGTCTGCTGAGTTGGTATTGCTGCACACACATATTTATGGTTCATTTAGAAAACTTGAGTTGTGCATAGAATCAATTGAATGATTTCAAGGTGCATTCATGCCATCCGCTTGGTCATTGTTCTTTACGTTCTTGGTAGAGTTGGGCACCAGACGGCGAGGACAGGATCATTTCAAGGTTTTATTGAAAGAGGAGGACAAGGATGGATTTCATGTGAATAGTCAAGGAGACTGTTGCAAAGGTTGGAGGAGTTCTGTGGAAATAGCTGTCTCCATCCTAATGTGTTCTAAGATCAGCAGGTTGGAGTAGATATTCACAGAGCTAATTATTGATACATTCATCAGCTTTGTTGCAGAGGAAATGCGAAGACGTTTTGCCATGGATGCTGTATTCAGGAGGCAGAAGTAGCCGGACCAACTGCAGATATTTCAGGATTGGAACTCAAGGGTGTATCCTTAGATCGGGCATGCGATAGATATAGGTGTTAGCCAAAGCTGATGTCATAACCAAAAAGACTGAAAAGAGTATGTAGAGAGACTTTGCACCATTTATTATCCTCTTCATGGTACCTGGCAATTTGATAGACCATTAAATGTACATGGTCTCCTAGAGAGAGAATAACACAATTTGTTTAGGTCTAGCTCAGGCTTCTCCAACGAGTTGCTCATGAGCTACTGATAGCTCTTCAGGTACCTATAAGTAGCTGTCCTGTGTGCAACCCAGCCTACGAATTTGGAAGCTTTTGCTTGATTGAATGAATATATGTATATCAAAATGTAAAAGCTTGTATTTAAGACAAATGTGTGTATTTTCAGAACTCATCAGGTGATGTTTGGAGAAAAATAGATGCATTTCCAAAATATATTTAAAGCTGATATTTGAGTGATAAATCATGCAGCGTTGTGGAGACATATTGCTGATATTGACTTGGTACTATGAGCATTGCAGCTGTGGCTGTCATGTATTACAACCAGAGGAATTCCACATTGACAAAGCCTTTTTAGCATTACTGCTGGCAACTGTGCCTGATGAACTCAGGTGATCAATGTTCATAACTTTGCGATTGTGGCCACATAAGTAATCTTGTCTGATTAGGTCACTATTATAGCACTTAATAATGGGTTGGGATGATTTTCATTGAGCATAAGTAGCTATTATTGCAAAAAAGGTTGGAGACCCCTGGTCTAGCTTTAGCTGTCTTCCAGAGATCATTCATTGAACAAAAACATATATAAAGAGACAGACTTTGGTTGAGTCCCTTTGCATCCCCAATAACAAGAGCTGAAGCAGTAGAGAGCACAGCAGTGACCACAGCTGCCACCCCAACATAGTCAATGGCAGTAAACGCAGCTGCCACCACAGTTTGCACCATTGCATCCTCAGTAGGAGCACAAGCATTGACAGCTTCCAACATGGGAGCAACAGCAGTGGGAACAACTGTAACTTTTACCACAAAAGAGGGTACTTAGTAGCAGCAGTAGGCACAGCAGCTGCAACTACAACAGGGAGCACAGTGGCAACCACAATTGCCTCAATGACATGGACATCATTGATCACAGAGAAACCACAGCAAAGAACACAGCACATACCACACCTGTGACAGCAGTACTGCTTTCACCAGAACAGAGACCACAGCAGCATCATTTTTCATAATAGCAGGGACCATAGCAGCAACCACATCTGCCTTCACAACAGGGACCACAGTAATAACGACAGCAACCTCAGCAGAAACAACAACAACCTCGGTAGCAGCAACAGCCACCATAACTACAGCAACCATATCTGCTGTAACAGCGGGGACCACAGCTAATATCGTGGCAGGGCCAACTACAACAAAAACTGCTAGCAAAGCAACAACAGCAGCAGTGACCACAGTTGTACTCACAGCAGGGACAGTGGCAAAAACAGCTACAACAAGAATAACAATAGCATCTACTACTGTAAGCATAGCAGGCACCCTAGTAGCACACAACAACTGTAATGACAGCAGGCCAGCATGTTAAGGCCAAGAGCAGTGACAACAGCTGCTGCCACTACAGGGAAAACCGGAACCACAAACCAGAGCAATGATTACAGCTGTCAATTGTCACCACAGCAGGAACTACAGCAAAGAGCACAGATACAACCTAGTAGTGATCACAACTTCTATGGGCATAGCCATCACTGCAGCAGCAACAAACAACTACAATGGTTGCAAGTGTAGCAGTGATGCACAGCTGCAATACCAGCAAGGACCATAGTCACAACCGTAGCTGCCCCCATGAAAGGGATAACCGCAGCAACCATAGCAGTACAACAGATAACACCACATCTGGCACCACATTATGAAAACAACAGTCACAACATCAGGGATCGCTATAGAAGAATCACTGGGTCTGAGCACGTATGTGGGTGGACATTACTTCTCTATCCAGTAGCCCTCTTAGTACTCTGAAAATAAGCTCCGTCCTTCAAAACTGTTGGGTATAACCTGCTGCCATAGAGTACTTGAACGTTGATTTCAAATATCTTTGCCATGGCTGTTTACAAGGGTACCACTCTGATCATCCATTTACACTGATAAAGCCCATTACACCTCAGTGTGTAAATATCACTGTACAATCCGATCCTGATTTTCTTAATTTTGGCATTTACAGGAGTGCATTTCTTCCGGCACGGTCAGCTACACTTTTGTTTTTGTTTTTTATATTGAGTGTGTTAAAAGGGTTAAATGAGAGTTGTGGTGTGTGGGGTTCTGGCCCTCACTGACCCTTTTCTTTTGATTGGATAATATTCTAGCATCACCTCCCTATCTTGCCTTCATCTCATATCCTGCATACAAATGATTTACAAGGGGGCCTTAGACACAATACCGCACATTGTTATTGAAGTGGGAATCTATTGGTGTGGTGCAACGATCATGGGAAAAAAAGGCCTCCTAATTCCCAAAAGTGAATAGATTCACATGAACATTTACATAAAGATGATCAGCACACACTTCTTTTTAAACATGAATCAACTTACGAGGTCATTATTACAATCGGATAGATTCCAAAAAAATTCAAGGAGACATGTCACAATTTGTAAGATAATCCTTTATTTCTATTTTTCTTTTCTTCACTCAAGATGTAGCCAACGCGTTTCGTCCCTTCTTGGGACTTCTTCAGGGCTACGAAAACATAGATAGAATATGTATATTTTAAAAACCACAATATGATACAATACATCACTTCATAAAAACATACACACAACTGTCTCCTTGTGCAATATTCTATATACAGTGTACTATTTACAAACAACATATTACCAATAAAAACTCATCACTGAAGATGATTTTCTAATTTAAGTCATCCTAATTATACCCAAGGAAGCTATGCTAATTCTTCAATTCAATTCTTCATTAGCAAATATTACATATTTACAGAGACCAGACAACTGGTCCAGACATGTGTCCTAAAAAAATTTTGGGGAATCTATCCGATTGTAATAATGACCTCATAAGTTGATTAATGTTTAAAAAGAAGTGTGTGCTGATCATCTTTATGTATATGTTCATATCCTGCATACCACCATCATCAAGCAGTACACCGGCTGCCTAAAGCAATTTCATGTGGCAGACTCATTTTGGATCTACGTCATTTGTTTAGGTAATTCATCAGCAGCAACAATTTAGAACTGCAGGCTATCAACTTCGTTTTGGGATTAAGGCAGTTTTATATGGTTAACAGTGGCTCATACCCGCAGGCAGATAAGCCCATTGATCTGGATGCAAGGGTTGCAACCCCAGTTCCTCCAGCACTTGTTTACTGATCGCGCCCTCAAAGTGTACTCATTTTTGGCTCTCTGACTTCACTCAGATTCGCATGGGAGCAGGTCATAGTGACAGTGGCCAAATCACCCACAAAGGTCGATTAAGTCCCTGACAGGTGCATTCTTGCAGGGCTTAAAGCTTAGCTTTCTCCTGTGACATCATATCATGCAATCTTTCCAGTTCTACTCATATTTCACACACGAGGGATTCCTGTAGTGGAAAAGGTGGACATTAGCTATAAAAATCTCAACACTGGCACTAATACTAGGACTGTCCACTTGCTAGCCGCATTCAAGTAAACACCTCATATGCTTCAAGTTTGAGAACCAAAAGTATCTCTTCCTTTCCAGTGATGAGTTTGTCAGACCATAACTCTGCTTTCAGCAATTTCTCCAGAAACAGTTGTTGAAAAAAGAAGATATTACCTATCATCTTATGATACCAATTTCTCTGGCGAGGGAGTGACCTTTCTAATTAGTTAATGGGTCCCTTGGGAAGTTCTTCAGCACACCTGTGGGGTGATAGCAATCCTCCTATTTAGTGTTTTTGCTTTGACTTGGGTTCCTCTTCAAATCCATGGCAGGAATCATTGAAACATATACCTTGGCCAACAGCTTCCTTACTGACATACATCCTGTTATTATGATATGTGAAGTTTACAGTTTTTCACCAATCTAATATGGGCAGTCCCCAGTCTTATTTGAGGGCTGCTATCAGATTGTTTTCCCTAAATTGTGCTAAAGCTTCTAGAAGGCAAACCTAGTCAACCCCGAACCCCTAGAATCTAAACGTGACAAACCTGGATGAGCTCACTGACCACTACACTCACTCCATGATGGATATCTTTAATGCACTCGCGCCTCTACAGCTCAAAAGAATCCCTAACAAGCATTCTCAACCTTGGTTCAACAGCTCCCTTAACGAAGAACGACGTAATCTTAAGCTCGCTGAAAGATCTTGGAGAACATCTCCTTCTCTTGCTAACCTCAAACAACTAAGGAAGACTCGAAATGCTTATAACCAACATATCCGCCGCTCCAAAGCTGACCACCTTAAATTGCAACTTGACATGGACAAAAATAGATCAAAAAAACTTTTCGAAATCATCAAACAATCGAACCAACCCTCTATTCAACTCTTGTCACTTGAAGACTCCATCCCAAGCAGTGAGGAATTCTCAACCCACTTCACTGAAAAAAAAAAAAGATCGAATTAGATCTGCAACTCTCCTTACCAAACTTACCGATTCAAGCTCTCCACTCTCCGTTCTCTGGTTCACCATGTTTGAGCTCTCCTATGATCGCTCCAGCAGCCTTCACTCTAAAAAATGATGCTTTGTGGAATACCTTCAGACTTCTGGATGATCTTGAGCTGTTTAACATATTAACTACTTTTAAAACCATCAAATCACCACAACAATCCTCTGCCCCCCAAACTCCTTAAAGAGCTTACATCATCCATTTTCCCTCTCTGGTCGAAGATCGTACATGAATCCCTCACACAAGGCCTCATTCCTGACTGCCTCAAGATAGGTCAAGTCATTCCCATACCTAAGAAACCTAAGGCTGATTTATCTGAACGTAACAACTACAGACCTATTTCTACTATCATGACTCCATCCAAACTTCTCGAGAAATATGTTCATACTCAACTCTGTAATCACATTGATCATTTTCAACTCCTCGACCAATTCCAGTCTGGCTTCAGATCAGGGCACAGTACAGAAACCGCATTGACTCACATTGTAGACGATGCACTTAGACTTCTAGACCAGAATGAACCATGCCTTATACTAATGGATCTCTCCTCAGCATTTGATACGGTCAAACACGACAAACTAATTGACCTACTTGAAACAAGGATGGGGTTATCAGGTACAGTGCTAAATTGGTTTATCTCGTTCCTTCAAGGATGAACCCAAAGATTCAAAGTAAACAATGACCTCTCCAACAGTACTCCCGTCTCAATTGGAGTACCACAAGGTTCCGCTCTATCTCCCACTCTCTTCAACCTATATTTGGAGCCCCTCACCGAAATTCTGAAAAGATCTAACATTCATTACCATATGTATGCGGGTGATACCCAACTGTATATGAAAATTTCTTCTCCGGAAGACATTGCTACTCTCAACCTTGCTCTCTTGAAAACCCAACAATGGTTATCGCTCAATCAACTTCTACTAAATTCACTCAAAACAGAATTCCTCTTGCTCGCCCCTCACAATCATACGACGCCCATTCAGGATTGGCTCAAACAGATTACAGCCCTTAACTGCACCCCCCATCTAGTTAACTCTACTAGATCTCTAGGCCTAATTCTGGACAAATGCCTAAATATGCAGGATCACATCAGTGCTACAACAAGAGGAGCCAATTACCAACTCTGCACATTAAGTAAAATCAAAAAGTTCCTGCCACCCTCTGACCTGCAACAAGCTGTCCAGTCATTGGTGATCTCCCGCTTAGAATACGGAATCGCGACCTTGGCTGGTCTCCCCAAATCCAACCTGGCACCTTTAAGTGCCACTCTGAACTCTGCTGACAGACTCATCACCGGCTCAAGAAAGTATAACCACATCACACCTGATCTATGCCAACTGAATTGGCTGTCCATTGATGCAAGAATCAAATATAAGATAGCTTGCCTAACCCACAATGCTCAACACCATAACACGCCCTCTTACCTAGCAGACAAACTAGAACTATCGGGTGGGAATCAGGTTTTAAGAAGTACAAACACTCTACTGCTGAAACCCCCAAAGTTCAAAAAGAAAAGAACGTACAACCGCGCTCTCTCCGGTCTTGCACCGAGAATATGGAACGCTCTCCCGCCAGAAATCAGAACAATCTCTTTGTCCTCCTCCTTCAAAAAAGAAGTCAAACGCCTGCTCATGAACAGCCACCTAGGACAATAGTTCTTTAACTTCTTAAACCTTTGAAATGACCTTTCATTGTCCTCCCCTACCGCGTTGCTATCCGCTTACTGCTCATTATGCAGATGTTCCTATCCATTTGCCTTTTATGCTTGTATTGTTTTTGTACAGTTTTCTAGGGTTTTTCTCCCTGCTAAAGTTCAACCAGCAGACGTCGTTGTACATTTCCCTGGTACCGACCGGGTCAGTAACTTTAGGCTCGATCATGAATAGAATTGTGTGTCAATAATTTGTAACATCACTTACATTTTGAAATGCTGTTCACATCTTATGTGCTACCTGTCCTTCGTTGCAAGCTACCTTGTGCGCAACACAATGATGTCGAGCTACCTTTGTCTGTAATCTGCTTTTACTGTTACGTTGATTTCGACTATATCTTCCCGCTCTAGCCTAACAAGCGGGCGACGATGTACAGCGCTCTGATACCCTGTCGGGTCATGTTCGCGCTTTATAAAACTTTTCAAATAAATAAGTAAAATAAAATGGCAAAAACACCCTAAGCTGAGTGTTTAAGTGAGTACTTAGCCTGATTTGTGGTTAAAAATTGTGTTTGTAGGGGGGCGTGGCCAACGCGTCAAGATGGCGGTCGCACTTTGATAGTGCTCCGGACCCCTCCGTCATCCGCGTTGGAATCCACTGCCATCGGTGCTCCTGCTGACCCCCCACGGCCGGGACTGGCCTTTCTTGCTCCTCTCCGGCTGGCGTACCAACTCCCTACTCCTGCCTGGCTCCTCTGCGCCTGCACCACCGCTCCACTGGTGACCGCCGGCTCCCGGGTGACTCGGAGCCTTGTGAGTCTTTGCCTCCTGCCCAACAGGCCCGCCTCTGAGTACCAATGGCCTTCCGCTCCGAGCCCCGGGTAGGCACCCAGGGCGGGCGCCCCCGCTTGAATTCGGCCACGCATATCGGGCGGCACGGGGTGCCTCGAAGATTTGCGGTCTCCGTCCTACATTGGCCGCACTCATCGGGCGGCAGGACGCCTCCTCTATTGACCCCCCTCTGCTTCCCTACTGCTTGGCGCCCCAGCCGCGTGGGCCGTCCTGGTCTGCTCCTCGACTATTTGGCTTTCATCCTTACTTCTGGTCCGTTGTCCCCGAGGCTGCCTCTGTCCCTCAGACAAATCGCGGAGGTGGGACGGGTTTGGCCGCATCCACTGAACGGCGGGTGATCCGCGGACCGGGCCCTCCTCCCCGCCATCTCTCTCCGGTCCGGCGGTGCTCACCCCTGGCGGATCCGAGAGGTTCCTCCGCTGGTTCGGCCGTCATTTCGGGCGGCGGGAGACGAGATCCACGTCCCTAAGGTGTCGGCGTCCCTTGAGGCTGAGGTGGGTTCGGCGCCCAAGCCTGAGTATCTACGGCTTGGGCGCCCACGCCTCCCCCCCCCGTGGCTGGAGCCAGCTGCTCACGAGCCTCTCATCTACCTTTGGAGGACATCCAGGTCCTGTGCTGGCGGCGAAGATGGGCAGGGATCGTGCCCCGAAAACACCGGCACCGCAAACTCAAACTAAAATGGACCAATACACTACTGCTGACCGGAGTCCGGCCAGGGGGGCGTCTGGTGGCCCCTCCCTGGCTGGGGGAGACCTTTCAGCTATCCTGCAGGCGATTGGCACCTCCCAGGCCTCCGTGGAGGGCAAGATCGGCGAGGTGCGGGTCGATGTGGCCCTTATCCGTCAAGACCTCCGCAACGCTACGGCGCGATTGTCAGAAGCGGAGTCACGTCTCTCTGCCGCCGAAGACGACTTGGGCCAGTTGAAAACACAGGTGGCCCGCCTGCAGGCTCAGACCTCTGAGCTGCACCGCCGAGCAGAAGACGCTGAGAATCGCTCGAGGCGGAACAACCTGTGCCTCATAGGTCTTCCCGAGAATGTCGAACGTGGGCACGCGGACACCTTCGTTGAGGCATGGGTCAGGTCGTGGATACCCAAAGAAGCCCTCTCACCGTGGTTCGCAGTCGAGCGCGCGCACCGCTCTCTGGCAGCCAAGCCTCCCGCCGGGGCCCCTCCTCGTCCTGTTATCATCCGGGTCCTCAACTTCCGAGACAGACGCTATCCTGAGGGAAGCCCGAACCCATGGTCCTCGAAAATACCAGAACAGTACCATAATGGTCTTCCCAGATTACACAATGGACGTTCAGGCCCAGCGCCCCACATATGCAGATGTTAAGCAAAAACTCCGTAACTTGGGCTTGCGCTATGGGCTCCTCTTCCCGGCCCGCCTCAGAGTTATCTTCCAGGACAAGGCAATCTTCTTCGACACGCCACAAGCGGCTTGGACATGGCTCACGGAGGAGCGACCTCTGAGACTCCAACCTGCTCCCCCCCCTCCTGCGTCGGGCCCTTCCCGACCGCATCCTTCTCCTCCCAAACAGCAACGGAGACACAACCGTTCCCGCAGGAGGGGGGAGCGGCGGGGAGACCACTCACGATCACCTGGGGCTGCCTCCCAAATGCTGATCTCTTCTGAGGCCCCTCCGAATGTGGACGACCACAGCCGGGCCAGTTCTCTGATAAACCTGAACCATGAGCACGACTTGGCTTCGACGTTGCGCCCGGCTCTCTCTGACTCAGACCTGTCTCGGAGTCCGGCGCTCCGGGAGTCCGGGGATGACACTGGACTCTGACTATGGGGTCCCATGGAAATGGAGCTGAATCGGAACTCACGGGGCTTGTGGCAGTAATATTCTACTATTGACATTGAGTTATCCGTCTATATGGAGGGGTCCATCGCCACGACTTGCCCTGCTAACCGTTTTAGGATAGCTTCTTGTTTTTGTTCTGGGCGACAGATGCTTCAGGTTTGGAAGTATAGGGTGGGGGGTGTTGTGAGGGGTTCGGGGAGGGAGGGGGTTGTAGCCCTCCGCTCTTTGTTCATTTTGGCTCCGTTCGAGTCGCTGTATACAGTTTTGTTTGTATTGTTGTATTTTGTTTTTCATGACAGCCCTGTGTGCACACGCGCCATCTTCACCAATAGGGGGTACACTGCCAGGCACCAGCCCCATCCTTTTCTCTTGGTCATGTTGCGTCATCTTGCCCGAGGCCTAGACCTCCCCCAGCCCTTCTCTCTTCGCGCCAACCGCTTCCCAGATGCACATGCACATGCACGGTAGGTCCCTCCACATCCAGTCGTGGAACGTCAATGGGTTGTTAGACCGCATTAAACGCACTTCCGTCCTTAGGAGCGCCCAGCGACAGTCTCCTGACGTCCTCCTCCTGCAGGAGACACACCTCCTGAGAACCCAATGCTCTTTCCTTGCCCGGTATGGGTTCGACAGGGTCTGGCACTCGGTTTTCAAGCGGGGCTCCCGGGGGGTGGCTATACTGATTCGGCGTGGGCTCCCCTTCACTCCACTACACGTGTCGACCGACACACAGGGCCGCTACGTGCCCCTCTCCGGTAGACTCGAGGGAAAGGTCTTCAACTTCCTCTTAGTGTATATTCCCTCAGCCACGCTCCCCTCTACCCTCCATCGCCTTACAGAGGTGATCTCCGCACTGCCCCACGGCCACACCATAATTGGGGGGGACTTCAACGCGGTAATGCAACCGACCCTTGATGCCACGGGGACTCCCTCCTCTTCACGCCTCACCTGTTCAAAACGACTATCGGACTGGTCATCTGCACTTGGGCTCTGTGACGATTGGAGACTCTGGCACTCCCGTGAGAAACAATACACTCACACTTCTGCGGCTCACCACACCCACTCCCTTATTGATCTGCTTCTCCTTCCCGCCACCGACTGCCAACTGGTCTCCGGTGTTTCCATTCTCCCGCGGGGAATTTCAGACCACTCCGCTATTTCTCTCCGCTTGGGTACTTCTACCGGGGGGGCGCGCTCGGTCTGGCGGTTCTACCGGGGGGGCGCGCTCGGTCTGGCGGTTCAACGCGTGGTTTTTGCAAGACGCAGGGATCAAAGATGCGCTTGAGGTAGAGCTGGGACACTATTTTTTTGGCTAATAAGGGTTCGGTTCCCTCCGCAGGCACACTGTGGGAAGCCGGTAAGGCCACCATGCGTGGGGTGGCCAGAAGTCTAGTCCACTCGAAACGGGCGGAACAAACTGCTCGCTTGACTCAGCTTGAAGCGCAAGCCACGCGGCTGGAGGCGACCTCTGGTAATACGGAAGACGCCCACTCGGATAGACAACTTGCGCTGCTTCGCGAAGAGATCCGCCAGATCTCCCTTGACTCGGCCAAGACGCTACGACGCTCCTCCTGTGGCCCGTGTCTACGGATGGGGCGACAAAAATGGTAAATTGCTTCATAACCTGGTCTCCTACCCCAGAGCTAATAGAATTATTCCTGAAATCCGAGATGCTGCTGGTACCCACCATTGTACCTCATCAGCTATTGCCCAAGCCTTCGCGGGATACTACGCCCAGCTCTACTCAGCTCGGCCCCCCGTGACCTCTTTGGCCGGCCTATTAGAACGAGCAGAGGTCCGACTCCCCTGCCTAACCCAGACCGACTCGGCAAACCTTGACCTTCCCTTTACTCCGGAAGAGATCCACGGCGCTATCTCCTTATCGCATTCTGGGAAGACGCCTGGGCCTGATGGCTTTCCGCAAGAATACTATGCGGCATATCGAGTCTTGTTGGTTCCTCACCTAATTGATCTCTTTCAACACGTGGTAAAAACGGGCTCATTCCCTCCGGAGACTGACGTGGCCACCATCGTGGTCATCCCGAAGACTCAGCCACCCTCTCTCTCTTGCGCGGACTACCGCCCGATCTCTCTTATTAACAACGAAATGAAAATCTTTGCTACAGCCCTGGCCCAACATCTTCGCCCCTTGCTGCATGAACTGGTCCACCCGGATCAATGTGGCTTTATGCCCACCCGTGGCACTTGGCATTGCATACGCCGCCTCCATCTTGCCCTGGCCCATCGCCACCGGCTCACCCCCTATTTGGCCCTGCTGCTAATTGAATTCTAGAAGGACTTTGACATGGTCGACTGGTCCTATTTGGAGGACGTTCTGGCCACGATGGGCTTCGGCCCCCCCCTTTCGTCGCTTCATCCGAGTCCTGTACTCGAGCCCTCAGGCAAGGGTCCTGACTAACGGCACCTTCTCAGAGGCGTTCTCCATCCGAAGAGGCACCCGTCAGGGGTGTCCTCTTTCACCACTTTTATTCGCGCTGGCGATGGAGCCGTTGGCATGCCTCATACCCACTGATCCCCGGATCCAAGGGTGGTCCTGGGACCCCCATCAGACTGACAAAATTGCCCTATATGCGGATGACGTTCTGCTTTTCTTGGCTGACCTGGAGAACTCCGGCCCACGCTGTCTAGAACTGCTTCGGATTTTTGAGGATGTCTCGGGTCTACGACTCAACCCGACAAAGTCAACTCTGGTCCCCCTCCACCCCTCACGAGCCTGCTTTGATTGGCAGTCTACTATCCCCCTACGGAGACAATCGTTTAAATATCTGGGGATCTGGATAACCCTGCTCCCTGAACTGGAGTGGGCTCTTAACCTCTCACCCCTGGTTACAAAAGCCAAATCCGATCTCAAGCGTTGGCAGTCCCTCCCGCTTAACCCCCTTGGCAGAGGCGCACTTTTTAAAATGATGATCCTTCCCCGCTTTTTATACATTATTCAGAACATCACTTTTCATCTACCGGGTAGCTGGTTTCGCGAGTTTGACGGGGTAATTACCAAGTTTCTGTGGGGGAGTGGAAGACCGCGTATGGCCCTGGCCCGCTGTCGGATACCTCCCTTTGATGGGGGCATGGGAGTGCCAACCTCCACCTCTACGATCTGGCCACGCGGCTTATTGTCATCCATGACGGGTTCGCCGGGGGCTGGTCTGACCCGGCCTACCGGATCGAGCTCAGAAATATGAACTTCCCCTATCCCACAGTCTATCCCGCCCATTACCAGAGCGGTCCTAACGGCCTGGCGCTCTGCCCTACGCTACACACAATGGGACAAGAAACTCACCCAACACACACCTCTGTGGCACGGCACATGGCTACTCGAAGTATCGGCTCTCCGAGGGTTTCAACAATGGGACCGGATCGGGATTACACTCCTTGGGGATGTCTGGGTTGGTGATCACATCCGGGCCTTCTCCGATCTGCAGCAGCGCCACTCCCTTTACCCTACACAATTTTATAAATATTTGCAACTCCGTCACGCCCTTCAGACACATGTTCCATCAGATACCTCGCTCCCCGAATTTAACACGCTGGAAGCACAGGTCATGATGGGCAACCTGGGTAGAGGAGGAGTGTCGCGGATCTATCGTTCCCTAGTTAACAACGGCCCGGTCACTTTAGATGCGCTGCGAGCTCGCTGGGAGGGATGGCTGGGTCCCCTGGAAGAGGCAGACTGGCGAGACGCCCTAATGGCTCCCAAAACTCTAACAACCTCCTCTAAACTACGCCTCATTCAACTTTACTATCTCCACACGGTGTACCTCACCCCGGTACGCCTACACAGGGCGGGGCTGCGCCCCTCACCGGACTGTACCCGTTGTGGCCAAGCCCCGGCCGATTTTTACCACATGGTCTGGCAATGTCCTGGTCTCACCTCCTTCTGGACAGGTATAGAGTCTGAACTCACACACACTTTGGGCTGGCAGGTCCCCCACGATCCCCTACGCCTCCTCCTCGGAGTATTCGACGGCTCTCGAGCTGACAAGCGTTTCCTGGGTACGGCGGTGGCCAAGCGAGATATCGCCGCGGCCTGGTGCCAAGCCTCCCACTGTTCGTAAATGGCGCAGAGGGGTGGATTGGTGCGCGGCCCAAGAAGAACCCCTCTTTGAGGCCAGAGAGTGTCCGGAGAAGTTTGAGAAGGTATGGGGCAAATGGTTAAACCTGCTGTTTTGAATTTTGTTTGTTTCCTTCTTAAATGGTTGCTCTCCTCCCTCGTAGGAAACAATTTGTTTAAGGGCATCACGCCTCCTGCTGTCTGCTGATGATGGACTTTACTGTATCGTGCATTTCTTGGCTGTCTCTATATGTTTTCGTTTTTACAAATGCTAATAAAATTGATTATCAAAAAAAAAAAAATGTGTTTGTAAAGTGTATGTAGCACGTGTTTGTGACTAGAAAAGCAAGGTTTTTTAAGTGCGTGAAAAGCAGTATTTAGTCGTTTTAAATTTGGGCCTTACCCATAGGGGTTGACAGGACCTGCAAAGTGTGTATTGGACCGGTCTGTATCCAAGGGGATTGTGTGCTCAGAAGCAGCTCCCAGCCCCCTGCGCACCCCTTTCTGCTTTACTAATTGGCTCACAGGGCTCCTGACCAGGCCTCTGCCCTTCCCCAACACCTGCACAGCCCTTACGTTTAAGGTCACATGCCCTTTAAATACGTTTTTATTGGCTTTTACACCTATAGTCTGATTAGTTCGTAGGGCTAGGGTTTCTATTGGACCAAGGGCTTAGGGTTTTAGTTCTGATTGGTTGATAGGGCTAGGGTTCTGATTGGATCCTAAGGGCTAGGGTTTCTATTGACCTAAGGCTTAGGGTTTGAGTTCTGATTTGTTGATATGGCTTGGGTCTGATTGGTTCCTAGGGCTAGGGTTTCTATTGGACCCAGAGCTTACGGTTTGAGTTTTGATTGGCTGATAGGGCTAGGGTAATCATACTAGAGAGGTGGCCCCAAAACCAGAGGGAACAGGGCACCACTAAGCAGTAGAGGTAAAGAGTTTTCCCCTTGGATTCAAAATTTAAAAAACACTCGTTCACAAGCTCACTCTGAAAAAGCAATTCACCATGCATAAAATGTACATATGGAATGAGAATCCCCCCACCATAAACTGATGTACCACCAAATTAGAAATTTAACATCAGAGGCTTTAATTACAAAGGAAGAAAATCACATCATAAAACCACCATTATTTGCATCCTCAAAAAACATTCAATAATCTGAAATTCATATACAACATACAATATACAATATTAAAAATAATATGTACAATGTTAGAAAACGTCACATCAGAATAAAAAAGTGTTTATAATGTTAAAAAATCTCACATGAAAATATAGAAAAAAGGGACCACTGGTCCTAACGGGGAGACCCTATTGCACAGTCTAAGAAGTGCTGTTGCATAACCTGATCCGACTGTTTACATTAAGTTCATATCCTGGTGAATGCACAACTCAATTAATTCCAGTGATTCCTCGTGGTCAGATTCAGAGACACTAAGCGTCAACGCGTTTCGGTGGAAATGGCTAAATAAATCCCACCTTCCTCAGGACAAAGAGATAATGGATTATTACCTCCCTCCTTGGAATGCTTACAGTGTAAATGATCTAAGGAAAAGGAAAACATACAAGAGTATACTTTTAATTACATGTCCTCCGGTTCAAATATCGCACCTTAAATTATCATATCCACAGCTTCTCTGCAGTCAACAAATATAAAGAATACATAGTGTACCATGTCCCCTCTAAAGCATCCATCTGATAATTGATATCATTTGGTGGCTATTGTTTACCCAAGAATACTTTCCATACAAGTTTTTTTACTAATCTCATCCATAGTACCCCTGCAATCACACAAAGTAAAGCCATTCACCCAGGTTCATGCTCATTCAATGTAGATAAAAAACAACACTCACCACTGTTGGTGATGTGCGTCCAATTTTTTTTTGAAGAATAAATAAAATATAATATAGTGTGGTTTTGTCAAATAAGTCCACAGTTTCACCGCCAAGCGGGAAAATTCCTTTTCACTGTTCTGAAAATAGAATAAGAAAAGACTTATAGGGTACTTTAGAGTTTAAGATTATCCCCTCACTGTAGATGAAACTCTCTCTCCTAGAGTTTTATATCTAAGTAGTCTTACCTGTATAACAGGTCGAATCTCGGTTTGTATAGGAATGGACTCTATGTCCAATACAGTCCAGGGAATATATTTCTTCTACTGGCTGCTTTAATATTCAGATACCGCTAGCCGGGGAATAAGGTAATTCTTGTTATCTATCCTCTTCCTGCTAAGCTGCGGTTCCACGTCGCTTGTAGTTGTGTTCCCACACCCGGGTAATGTCGTTTCAGTGTTTAGGAACAGGTCCCTCGAAAAAGTAGACCGGCCCAATCATAATCAGTTGTAAAGATAAGGGGCCAGGATAGGAAAGTGCCTACAGGCTACCTATTCTCATATTCATATGGTCACATATGGACCATAGTTGTAGGTGGTAAAAAACCTTTCTCTTGTATGTCCCTTAAAGTGAGATTCACCACTGGCCTGTGCCTAGCGAGATTGTATGTATATAGTGGTTTGTTTTATACTCAGCCAGATGCCGGAAGTCACATTTATGCGGGATGCATTATTTTCAAATCGGCAAAGAGGCTTCATACTTAAACAAAACCCCTATCTATAGTATATATACTATCTATATCTACACTGCAATTCTCGACTTACTATTTCTCTTGGGCCACTGTGTTATGGGGTGGTGTCTGTACAATACCTCCATAGGTCCTATACATATCAAAAAGTAATACCGCTATTTTAAACCAGCCACGCTCCGTGGCTGAAAAGATCCAAAAAGCGCATTTGGAAATGTAATAGCCTATAATTTCCACCGAAACGCATCAACGCTTAGTGTTTCTGAATCCGACCACGAGGAATCCCTGGAATGAATTGAGTTGTGCATTCACCAGGATATGAACTTGATGTAAACAGTCGGATCAGGTTATGCAACAGCACTTAGCACTTCTTAGACTGTGCAATAGGGTCTCCCCGTTAGGATCCGTGGTTTCTTTTTTCAATATTTGGATGTGAGGTTTTTTAACATTGTAAGCACTGTTTTTTATTCTGATGTGAGGTTTTCTAACATTGTACATATTGTTTTTTATATTGTATGTTGTATATGAATTTCAGATTATCAAATGTTTTTTAAGGATGCAAATAATGGTGGTTTTATGATGTGATTTTCTTCGTTTGCAATTAAAGCCTCTGATGTTAAATTTCTAATTTGGTGGTACATCAGTTTATGGTGGGGGGTCTCATTCCACATGTACCTTTTATGCATGGTGAATTGCTTTTCTGAGTGAGCTTGTGAACAAGTGTGTTTTAAATTTTGAATCCAAGGGGAAAACTCTTTACCTCTACTGATAGGGCTAGGGTTCTGATTGGTTCCTAGGGCAAGGGTTTCTATTGGACCTGGGGTTCAGGGTTTGGGTTTTGATTGCTAGTGCTAGGACTGTGATCGGTTAGTAGGGCCAGGGCTCCCATTGGTTCTTGGGTTTAGGGCCAGGGTTCCCATTAGCAAAAGGTGTCACCTGATCACTAGGGCTATTTAACCTTAGGGCATCTCAGCTAAGGGTGGATATGACAAGGGCAGCTGCCTGTTTGGGCCTGTTCATGCCTGGTCGGGACTAGCGCCAGAGAGGCTGCCATTTTTTCCCATTTAGCAGCAACTACCTTAATCCATCCACTTTCACAAACATAATAACACAGTCTCCGCCGACACACACTGCTCATTTACAACAAAAACCTCTATTCACATTTCAGTGTCTCAACAACCACTACTAAACCCCACAAATCACATCTATACACTCTTCTATCCCTAAAGCCACACCATGGTACCGTCACTCTCCACTCGGTCCTATACTACTATCAAATCCACACATCACCAGCACAACACACACCCAAATTATTTATAACCATAATCCCTTCATACACACACTATCTGTTCATACAAAACACCAGCTTCTAACTCCTAACAGATTCCTTTCCATCATCACCAACTCTATACTCCGCGCTCTCTCATATCATCGACCAGCATCACCGTCCTCCTCTTTTACCAAAAACACATACCCAAACAATCATTACACTCCCCCACACATTACCTCTTCCCGCTATTAAATCTAATGCAAACACTCTTAACCCCTGTCCATCTCCTCTCACACACCAAATACACTGTCCTCCAGTTCACATCACCACCCCCTTTGCCATTCAACTTCCACTCACCAACAGTACTTTTACATCCAAATCCTTCACAGAAATTCACATCAATTTCTCATCTCACTACTCCACAAAAACAAAACATAACACACACACACACACCAGCACATCAAAATCTCACACAATTTCATGCGACATTTTGTCACAAGATGGAAACAAACACCGACTACCACCCTCATGTCTTCACAAATAATACAAATCCTAAACCAACTTCACTCACAAATTCTGTCTTCACCAACTCCTACCACAAACACTGCAACACAACAACATTCATTCACCCGCATCTCATCCTTTATACAATTTAAAGCCTTAAAACATGACCCACATGATCCACCACTACCACCCCTAACCCATACATATTCCACCTTAAACAGACGCAAGCAAAATAAAAAACATACCACTCTTCACAACTCTGCGTCTCCTTGTCTATCACACCAGACTACTCTACAAAAACAAGACAGCCCACCAACTCACTTTCAGCCCCCGTCTCTGCCACCAGCACACACAGACCCAACAAAATGCCTTCTAAGCCTGCTGAATGAGGATTACGATATAAACAACACTATTGCTATCCTGACTCAGTTAATACCAACACCTAAAATAAACGTGCTACAAGTTCAAAGAATACTACTCACTGTTCTAGAGAACAAAGTCATTCCACCACCAAAACACAATCTCTAGACTGCCTACTAATAAATGCTCGATCACGCTCTAAAACAAGTACCACATCAACGACCTACTCACTGACACACAACCCGACTTACTCTTCATAACTGTGTCATGGTTGGGGTAGGACATTTCTCCAGTATTGTATGAATGTGTTCCTCCAGGCTATCAAACTGGCACAAAAAAATCACATTGGTAAAACAGGAGATAGATTAGCTGTTATATTCAAAGAAACAATAAACCTCACCAAAGTTGACAACATTTCCATACACGGTTGAGAGGCCCTCATCACCAGATGCAACCGAACACCAACTTCCTCCTGTAACTTCCTCCTTCTTTACAGGCCACCACCTAGCAATGCAACATTCCCAGATACCTTTCTCGACACTGTTTCAAACCATATGACACTACACTCCAACTTAAGCATCCTTGGTGAACCAAATTTATGGCTTGACAAACTCAATATGACCCTCTAAGGACTCATCACTGGCCTAGACACACTGAACCTACAACAGATCATTCCCAAACCTACACACATAGCTGGACACATCCTAGATATAAGTTTTGCAAATCCAGAACTAGTTACCTTTCAATGGATTACTCCAGTCACATGGCCTGACCACCATCTGGTAGCTTTCCAACACAATACGAAAAATCAACACACCTAAGGCCACCTTACAACTAAAACTAAGAACTAAAAAAGATAAAACAACGCATTGCAAAGCTGAAGCGCAACTGGCTCCAAACAAATAAAAATCAAGACAAACTTAACCTAAACAAACTTAACAGAATATGTAAGTCAACAATCAAAAAAGCTAAAAAAGGTACTATTCACACAGAATTCAAAATGCTAAATGTGCAAATAATGAATTTTATAAAATTCTCACTGAATTTCCTACACCTAAATGCACAGAATGAACTCATCCCGTTTCTCAAGAATTGACTGACAAACTGGCAAATCATTGCACAACCAAAGCAGGCATGTTGGACTCCTATTTAAAACAAAGGAAAGCCACCAGTACCAACCAATTTCCAACAATACCCTCCAAGAGTAGGCTAATCCAGCATCTGCATTCCTAACAGCTATCAGAAGCTGAATTTATGGATCTGGTCAAAACAAGCAGGCCGGCCGGTTGCCCTTCTGACCCGTGTCGACCACAAATCTTCAAGAGCATTCTTTTAACTACCTGTGCTGCCACACCAGTCAGAACAATCATCAATAATTCTTTAACTACAGGAGTCTTTCCAGAAGATTAAAAAAAAAAAAGCATACATACGCCCACTATTAAAGGAAACAAACCTGGACCTGCATGACCCAGACAACTATTGACCAATTTCAAATGGACCTTTCCTGGGGGAACTGATAGAAAGTGCAGCATTCACCCAGATGCCACAGTTCAATAATGAGAACTCCATACTTTCAGATTTCCAGACAGTATTCTGTCCAGGAAGAGGCACAGAATCTGCCCTCATCACCATCTGGGATTACCTTATAAACAGAGTAGACCGAAACGGGGTCGCTGCACTACTTCTCTTTTAGCTGCCTTTAACACAGTTCATCATGACACTCTAATCCAAAGACGCTACAAAGCCGGCATAGAGGGGACTGCTCTCGACTGGGTCACATTCTACCTTCAAAACAGGACAAATACCATCCATACTCACTCTTTCTCATCCAAACCGCACCACACAAAAGCAAGGGTCCCTCAAGGCTCTATCATCCAGCCCATGCTTTTCAACATCTACATGATTACCGGCAATGATCAATGAATTTCAGCTCACATGCTATAACTATGCAGATGAGAGACACATACTTTTTAAACTGGAAAGCCCGAAGACATTGGAAACTCAAACATCTTCAGTTGCATCGGAGTCGTTGATCAGTGGATGATGGGGATTCATCTAAAATTGAAATACTCACATGTGGCAATTGGAAAAACTATGACCTACTTTGCGCTTGACCTGATGAACTAGGACCACCTCATAAAGCAGAAGTCTTCAAGCTGTGGAGCATGCCCCCCTGGGGGGCCACGGCCGTGTTCCCAGTGGGGCGCAAATGCCTCAGGAAGAACTTCTAAATAAAAATGGCCTGGAAGCGGGGATTTTTTTTATATACAGTGTTTCCAGGCTGTCTTAATTTACAAGCAGCAGCTGAATTGCATGGCAGGGGTCAAAGACATGAGTAACAAGAAAAAAATATTCTGTAACTATTTTGTTCTATTTTTTCACCTGCAGGTAACTGCGTATAAAATAACTCATACCTTAAATGAAAAATACTTTCAAGTTAATACTTATGAATCCTCAAGTAGTTAATGCAATCACTGCAGATGTCTGTGTGAGACCAAAGCGTTACAGAATTGAATCCTGGTGGGCTAAGTGGGGAAAAAGGGGCTTTTTAATTTTTTTATTGTTTTATTTTTTAACAGAGTTTTATATAGCGCGAACTTGACCCGAATCGGGTATCAGAGCGCTTTACATAGCACCAGTTGCATTACCTGAGGACACATTCATTTTTGTTAGGCACGGGGAGATTAAGTGATTTGCCCAGAATCACAGGATGTTCAGCGTCATTGCCGAGACTCGAACCCAGTTCCCCAGATTCGAGGTCGACTGCCATAGCCGTTAGGCCAACTCCTCTCCAAGGCTTGTGTATATATGAGGTTCTATCCTCTACCAAAAAGCACTGTGAATGTGAATATATAAATAATCATTTTAAAACTGTATAACACCCAGTATAGGATAGGCTGCTGCAGAATGGTCTAGTCATTGCCACTAGAATTATGCAGTGGGTAGAGCCAAATTATAAAGCAGAGTTGATGAAATTATGCAAGAAGAAAAGGCAAATTATGTGGAATAATGTGGCATATTTTTGGATAGTATTACTTCATTATTGCCACCAAATAACTAAGTTGGCCATGCTCTCTATAAATAAACAATAACATAACACCGCTCTACAGACAGGTTGAGTCCATGAATTATTAAGCAAACCATAAAACAACAATAAATTCACTCATTTCCAAGACATCGAACCATACTGTTCGGATTTAAAAGGGTCTCCAACTGGAGCTGATAGAGGCGCTTTATTTACCATCTGCAAGTCTATAGTTGGGGAAACTGCACTTTTCTTGACTTTACTGTTGAGCTAAAGGTTTTGCGAACTGCACGTAAACTTCACATAACCCTGCACAATTACAGTGAAATTAATTGAATAAGTGAGCGCTAAAAGCTGCGTAAAAAGAGTCAAGATGCCCTGGTAGGCGGAATTTAAAATAGAAACAAAAACATACCTTTAAAATCTTTAAAAAATGTTGTCGAATCCATAATTAAAGGGGGGGTGTTGACATCTTGAGTTGATATGGGGGGACGTTCCCAAACTGCGCATTTTCTTTGATAGTGATGTTGCAGACATGCTTACTTTTTTCCGTTCAAACATATACACTTTAATTATGAACTACTAATGCAAATTCATGCTTTTAACTTATCACCATATCATCTTCTGTATTGTCATTGTGAAGACCTGCTGGGTGGTGAATATAAATCCTCAAAGTTTATCAATAGAGCATGATTAATGCTAAGCAGGCGTTTTGTATGTTGTAGGGCTGTTGTAAGGACCAAAGTCATGAGCACTGCGTTTCAGGTACCCACCACCCCCGCGGTAATCAGAATGACCTTTTCAGTCAATGTCCATCCTCACGAACTGTTAGTACATTAGTTTGACAGTTCTTTAAATTCCCCAGGGTGAGTTTAGAAAGGGTTGTAAGACCTTTGCCAATTACAATAGAAAGCATTGTTTGTGTGATCACATGAAGGTGTTATTGGTCCTTATTTTACAGGTCTGTTCAGCCTGAGCTGCATCGCGCACTTGGGCTGCTAAACTTGGAGTTCAAAGAAAGCAGGCATTAAGAAATGTCGGGAAGCATCGCGGTTTTATTTCATCAGTGAAAACTGTGTAATGCTGGGGAAACTTGTGGAATTCCTGGATTTTGCAATGAAATGTCAAGCAAATGAAACATTTTTTGTGACGGTTAAACTAAGACGTTAGCCATTATTTTTATGGTCAATCAATTCACGTTAACAGAATGATGACATACCACTGCTTTATTTGTTTTTAGCTACATTTCTTTAGAGGACCTGACGGTTTCTATTTTATATACGTGAAAGCTCGGGTTTTCCTTAGTTTTCATGTATTAATATTTGTTATTATAGTTTCTTGTATAATAATGTTTTTAATTAACCATGCAATAAAGACTAACCGATTCATTGGTCCCCTGCATCACATAGCTAGTTTTTTATTTATTTATTTAATGCAATTTTATATAGCGCTGACTTTACCCAAAGGTGTCGGAGCGCTTCACAATAGAACCAAGTACGTTACATTAGGAAATTTACATACTTACACGTTACAGATACAAACGAGATAGATGAAAAAGTAAAATAAAACAATAGGTGACAGTCACACAACTCAAAAACACATTAGGATCATAAAGGCATAGATTACATATTTACAACATTATCAGAACTTCCTTGAGGGACATGAGAAGGGAGGTATTAATTCTGGAAGTGTCTTTGGAAGAGGAGAGATTTGAGGTCAGTTTTGAAAGTCCGGGTAGAGGTGGTGGTACGGAGTAGTGGAGGAAGTGAGTGCCAGATTCTAACCACATTGCCTGAGAAGGATTGAGCCATTGATCTTTCCCTTTTGAGGGTGGGGGGCTCAAGCAGTAAATTTACCGCATTGCGTAAAGGTCTAGAGCCTCCGGAGATTTTAAGTTTATTTGCCAGGTATCGAGGGGAGGAAGCGTGCAAGGCTTTGTGGGTGATACAGGCAGTCTTGTAGATTGACTTTGCTTCAATGGGAAGCCATTGAAGAGAAAACAGTATGGGTGTGATGTGGTCACTTCTTTTGGCCCCAAAGACAAAACGAGCCGCTGAACGGAGTATGGATTTTAGAGGGGAAAGGTGGGATTTGGGGAGGCCAGCAAGCAGAGAATTGCAATAGTCCAATCTAGAGAGAACCAGAGATTGGACCAAGGTTTTAAGGTCTTCCTCCGGAAAGAAATGACGAATCCCCCAGAGAAGGCGCAGTTGGTAACGTGCATTCTTTGCAATGGAATTGATGTGGGAGTGTAGATTGAGCCTTTTGTCAAGTATGACACCAAGGGATTTAGCGCTGTTGACAACGATAGGTTTGTTGTTCAGTAAAGTCAGCTTATCCATCCAAGATTGAACAGGAGGAGGAGAGAGTGAGGTAGAGAGGAGGAGGAATTCAGTTTTGGAGGGATTCAGAATGAGTTGATGAGCTAACATCCAGTTTTGAATAGAGTTGAGAGTAGTGTTGAGGGTTGAGATGTCGTGTGCGGAAGACACCTTAAGGTAGATTTGGGTGTCATTAGCAGAGGTGGTAAAGTATCCCTTATTTACTTAGGAGATTTCCCAATGGTTCCAAGTAAAGATTGAACAAAGTGGGTGCGAGAATAGGTCCTTGAGGGACGCCTTGACCTACCGCCATTGAAGACGAAAGGCTGCTCGCTATTTTAATCATTTGAGATCTGTCCGAGAGGAATGAAGCAAACCATTTAAGCACTATGCCTTCCATGCCCATTCTCTGTTTTAAAGTGTTTAGGAGAGTGTTGTTTCATTGATTTCAGAGCCAAGGGTCCATGCCAAATCTCGAAAGGTTCAGAATCTGGCAGCCTGATTTTGTAGTCTTTGAAATCGGGATTTCTTTTTTGTTTCCAGGTACCTAGATGTTGTTGCACTGTTCACTTTAGGAAACATCAGACCGCTAGTGATTTGCACTTAGTGGTCAGCTCGGAGCAGAGGGACACCGCTCTTTTGCATCATCATTTGAAAGATTGTGTTCCTAGTAAGAGTCAGTTTTGGGGCTGGACGGTTTAGAGCCATATATAACCATGAGTATTTTCTGTAAATGAGTTGGGGAGTCTTCCTGGTCCTCTGGCCACATCAGTGGTGTTGAAATCTTGTCCACCCGGTACTGTAATTACGATTTTGAATATTTTCATACATTCTGTGATGTTGGTTTCTTTTCCAGTTAAAGATTTGTATATCGTCTACTACAGTTGGATTTGGAAGTGATAATAGTATATCTTCTCTGTCACGGTGATTGATATCCATTTTACAGGCTCTGTGCCAACAAGTAGCCTGGGCGTTCCACTCATTGCATTTTATTTTTGTTGCGGACGTGGTTGAGCCAGCATTGTTTTGCTAGTATCAGCCAGAGAAGGGCTGGATCCGTTCCACATAAGCCCTGTTCCAACCTTATCCCCAGTCTATTCAGGAGTTATTTTTGTCATCTACTGTATTGTATGCCTTTGAGAGGTACATTAGTATCTGGACTGCTGAAGTATTGTTGACTACAGCTGCCAGACGGTCTTCTTTAACGTAGACTCTAGTAGTAGCTGTGCCTTGATTAAGTTAAAAACCTGATTGTGTAGAAACTAATGGGATTCAACAAACCTCTGCAATTGCTTTGCACCATCTAATTTTCTAGGATCCTGCTGGGATAAAGAAAGATTGTGAATGGAGTCTATTGTTTGATCGAAGTAGAAAGACCATGATTGCATGCTTGATGGACTTCCTTGTTTGAGGGGTTTCTGTTGCATGTCATTGTCATGTTAAAACGTGGACCTTGATGAAGCAGGCATGGCATAGGTCAGTTGAGGTTTAGACTCTGGTTGTTGTCTGGAGAACTTGGACCTGGCTAGTCAAATCAGTGACTGTGAGTTTGGTTTTACTGAGAGCTGGTCTTTTGGCTTGCTTGTGGTTTCAATGCTGGCCTGGATTAATTTTCAAAATATCAAAAGCTTGTTGAAGAAAGATGGAATGTATTCACTGTGTTAGGGAGTGGTGCATCAAGTGGTCTTAGCAATAGTTTATTCTGTGACTTTCAGGTCGATGCTGAAATATTTATCATTTTGGTTTAAGGCTGTGCCGATAGATGTCGAGCTTTTTTTAACCCACAACAATACATTACAGTACTCCTCTCACTTCTATACAGCAGTTATGTTTTTACCATGGTGCTTTGATCTTCCTCCACATTTCATGTTAAGCGCTTCAACACGTTCTCTTTGCCATTGCTAATTCTTCTTAAAACAATTGTTGTGCCTGGAGTTTAATTTGACTTTTTATAGTGTACCCTGTGTAAATTTGAACATTGGAAAATTGCTGGATGTTTTGAAAGTTGTAATTGGGTGGAAATTTGGAAATTTCCGTACTTCAGGTCTTCAGCTAAAAGCACTGGAGTCTTTTCTTTTGGCATGCATTGACTTGCACTAGCTTCATATAAAAGGTTATTTACCTTATAGGACGAGGTTCAGGCTGGTGTGGAGGAGGGATAAGTTGCATAAGATATCTTTGTGGCAAAATATGTTACTCTCACTATCTTAGCACCTCAATAAGTCAGGACACAAAGCATTTGCAACAAGATCTGCCGTTTATCACCCGATTGGCGAAGACCAAGGCAGTGTTTTACAGCACTCAAATGTTAAATCAAAATGCATTTGCTGTTACATTGCGCAACACACTTACCAAAATGTAATGCAACACTGTAGGCCACTTCATCAGCATACCCTACCTTTTTATCCAAAAGGTATAATAAAGCCCATCTGGTGACTGCTGTAGCCAGTGATAGTCATAGATGAAATGACAGACAAGCTAATCCTTTTGAGAAAGCAGATCAACTTCCTCGTTTGGCCAGGCAAAACTAACCTGCCTCTAGTTGCTAGAAACTGTGCGTATAATATCGAGGTAACTGTACTTTGAAGGCATCCAAAGTAACCAGTCCAAAGCAACAGAACTCCTGCAAAGGCCTTCTGCTATCACCATCTATTTGGGTACTTAGATTGTACCACCACCACTGCTCCAGAGGGACTCATGCAGTCAGCCACCACCTACTCCTTGGTCCCGTGGCTGTATACTGGAGATTGTGCTCTCTAGTCTACATTGGAAACTCTTAAAAGCTACCCCAGCCTGTTAACTAATTTTCCTTTCAGGCGACAGTTGCAGGTCGCCCAGATTCAATTATGCCCAGCCCTCTGCGGGCGCTGGGCGTAACCCATGGGGCTCCCAGTCCCCCCACCCCTCACCTTCCTGAGTGGATGCGCAGAAATGCATCGATGCTTTGATGCATATGCGACTCCTGAGGTTTATATTCTCTTCTTCATCCACAGTTACTCATTTATGAAAGATGTGAGGGGAGCACTGGTCACAATGTCAGTCTGATGTCAAATCACAATGACTGAGTTGGGAGAGTGGGGTAGCATTCCGCCTTTTGAAATGTAGATCTTCTCTTCACAAGACAGGTTTCCTTTGTCCTTTTGAAATCCTATTACATCCCTTCTCTGGGAACATAAAAGCACCTTTAACCTTTTGAAATGCAGGCTTGGGCAATGCCAGGCTGAATCATAGCTAGAGCATTAAAGATCCCCACAAGAGAAATGTTTTCTTCAAGAACAGTCACACATTCTCTCTGCATGCCTCATTCTTTGTCAAAGAGTGCCAAGCTACCAGATGACTGTACTGTGAGAGCACTTAGTGCACTGTGTCCTGCCACCATGTGTCTTTACCCAGCGCACTAAACAGAAGAACTATAGACATCTTTTTCTGCAAACTGAGGTGTTTTTAAATGTGACATATATTAAGCCCTAAGGAACCCAAGCCAACCACTCTACTACACATAGCTGATCTGGGCAGCATAAGAGCCGGGCCTCAACGTCTTAGTTTAAGCATTCTAAAGGATGCTGTTATGAAGAACCTCCTAGTCCACTGAACCAAACATGCATGCCTATAGCTCTTGTAACCAAACATGCATTTCCATTCTTTGAGCTGTACCTGGAAGGTTCAGTTCTTATTTTCTACACGTTGGTCCTGTAGAGAACCTGTGTAGGAGTGTTTACCAAAGTTCCAATTCTTTCCTGCAGCATGGTAGCAGTGCCACAGTGGAAATGGGGAGTACCTATATCACACAGGTTACTGTATGCTTCTCTCATTCACTCCTGCTTCAGTAATGCTGTCCAGACCTTTAGGTTGGCTAGTGCTGCAGGTTCAGCCTGGTGCTAAATCATATTCCCAATTAGGTCTTGTGCAGGGAATCCTAGAGACTCACAATGCACCATCCTCTTGAGACTAAGGCTGTTGTGCATAGCGCCAACTTAAAACATACAAAACGAAAAGCGTTCTTTGTCTATACAGATCCATGATTATTTAATTGCAGCCTACATGATAAAAACAAAAGAAAAGTGAGAAATTCATTTTTAGCCCAATAAATCCTTAGGTCTGGGCTCCTGCTTCTCACTTTTGATGGATGCGCCTTTTTGTTGAGGTTCTGGACTATGTCCATGTAGTGTGGGGGACCTGCATGGGAAAGTAGGCAGCTGTTTCAATTCTTCTATCATGGTGTCAATCAGAGCCCCTTTTGGAATGCAGGGATCGATTGAGGAGTTTGTCACTTCCCAGTAGGTTAGTGTCTGAAACCTTTGCATGGTTCAGAGGATGTTCATTTGCCTACCTCATCTAGTTTGCATGCAGTTACTTCAATGAAACTCTCCCAGATACTGGTTATTGGTCTGGAACATGACCGTGCCATTCTGATAGATGTTTATAGGTTAGTGGTCTCCTTTGGTGGTATTTTGGCTAGCCTTTTTTACTAGAGATACTTGCCAGCAGTGATTTTTGGAGACTTGCTTCTTTGCTGGTGAGCTCTGAGACCGCCACTGTAGGTTGGCCATTTGTAGTAAAGTAGAGGAGGTTAATATTGATTTGTGCCAATATTTTCTTGCGGTAGTGTTCAGAGATTAATATTTCCAGGTTATTTATAAGGATGCCACATAAATTTCCTTCGACCATTTTTGCAAAAGGCGACACCGGCATTACTAATTTCAAAACCTTTGATACTCAGCATATGAAGCGTTTGTGAGTTAGCTATAAAAGTCTTGTGTGGTAAGTGTTTTTGTATTTAGTAGCATCGCTTGCATACCTGTGTCACTGGCACTGGCCTCTGGGTTGTGATTTGGGGCTGCTGGTTGATGGGAAATGTGAACTTGACTGCAGCTTGTGTGCCCAAGGGTTGGATCATGAGTGATGAGCATATTGTGTGATGTTTGAACATTTTGTTGTTGTGCCTGATGGATGCTTATTTCCAGAAAGCGGGGGGTTCAGCTCTGCCCTCGTTTGAAATTAACTAGTAGCTGGTGCTGGTTGAGGGGGCTTCCAGAGGAGTGATGCCATTCAGGACTCATGCTTGTGGGTTATAGTGTGGTGCCTCCTTGCTGTTGATGCTGTTCATCTTTGATTATGAGCTTCAAATGCCGTTGAATCTTCCAGGCTCCTTTTCTGAATAATATGGATTCAGGCTTTACTGGTGGTTTAGCAGTATTTGTGGGATATGTTGTTAAACTCTGCAAGATTCTTGTCTCTGGCCTGGATCATGATGGTGCTTTTGATATGGATGTTGGTGGTATACTAGCTTAGATGCCTTGAATGTATTGCTGTCCACAACCTTTGGTCCTGCAAACTCAACGTCCATCTGAGATTAAAAGGTGGAATATGAATTTGATGAACCAGTTTGGTCCATCAGTGCTGTGAAGCGAAAGTAAAGATAAATGCCCACGTACAGGAATTTATTTGCAAATTAATGTATCTTTGTAAAAATCGAGCAGTTCAAATAGAACACAGTGACAAATGCTCGAAGTGCTGAGCACTTATAGTTGATGAGATATGACAATAAATGCATCATTGGTTTACTCTATTTGGGCAATAAATGCATCATTGGTTTACTCTGTTTGGGCCAAAACGTAACTCCAGATTTCTTTTGAACTTGTTTCTTGAGTACTCGGCTATGTGTTCCAGTTATTGGAGCCTCTACTTGGTTTATTTAAGATATTTTAAAAAGGCAGCATGCCACCTGCAAGCTACTGAGGCACTTTGAAGGGCTTGGGGGAGAGGCAAAACTATAAAATACAATATATAAGGACGAATACTCTCAGAATGCTGAATAAAAACTTTGCTTTGGGAGTAATGGTAAAGCCTTCTTGAATTGAGGGACTGCTGCCCAGAAAATAGATCCTTCAGTGCTCCTCGCACATAAAGAAGTCAACAATGGTCTTAAGTATATGACCAATCCAATAACAATGAGGTTGGTCAATGCTGGATTAAAGTAAAAAAAAGGGGACCTCAGGCAGTTTAGTACTGATCCTTTAGCTAAAAAGGAATTGTGGTGGAATGGAGTTACATAATTAGGATCATTGTGTGTGACAAAAACTCCTACCGTACCTGGTTGGGTGGATAACCAGTAGATTTGAAGTTGTAAAGCAATATCCTAGATAGTTGATAGGGATGAAAATGTTGTTCACGCTCTTTTTACAGTTGCAAGAGGTGCTGTCCAGGTCTAGGAGAATAGTTGTGGTTTACTTTGGTTCAAGGTAGCTCAGTGAGGTTGGCTTGTACTATGCAGTGGAAAAAACAGCCTTTATATTTCCCCCAATTTAGGTGCTCTTTACAACATTTGTTTTGAGAGACTTGGGCTTTGTCACAGGGATTTACTTGTCCATTTGTTTCCAAGTTCCTCCAACCTACCCAGAGCCTTTTTTTAGCTCACGGTCAATGGTTGCGTCTACTGGATAAACATCAGGGGTCATTAACTGGAGCCTGACTGGTCGTGGTTGACTGTTTATGGGCGTCTGTGATACTGGTTTTTTTCGGGTCTGTCTCTAAAAACAACCCCTTTGAGTTGAAAGAATTTGGAGCCTCTAAGCTATGTTCATTCCTGTAGACTGGTTGGTCATGGTAAAATATACCACAGAAACTATAAAAGCTGATATCTTAAATGCCACAGATTGCCATTAAAAATAAGTTTGCTCGTCTCCCTGCAGTCTTGCCCTTTGAGAAAGGTTTTAGGACTCCAATGGAAATAGAACTTTCAACTTCCAGAAAGTGAATATTGTTCAGGGCCTGGTGAGGTCACAGGAGGCTTCATAAGGAGTCCCAAGTATCTCTAGACACCCTCCTAATGCACCAGAGAGGTGGTACCTGGAATGACATGGAGTGTGGAAGAAGGTTCTTTCATTGGTGAAAGGGAGTAAGCCTGCTAAACAAGATGAATATTTTTGAGCCTCTTGATCTCTTTCTTCCATTGTCACTTGCACCCTTCTAAAGAATAATCAACCATGGCCTCTGGAGGGTGAACAGGTGATTTTGTACTCTTCTTTGCGGATGATGCTTCTTTTTATTTGTGCAGCTCTTCACCAGACACACAGGCAAGCATTGAAGCAGCGTTTCATGCAGATTGTTTGGGAGCGAGCTTGTTTCTGCCTGAGAGGAAGTTCTTTGTGCTTGCTGGAAAGCTTTCTGAAGAAACAGAGCATTCCTTGATCAGGGAGTCTATGAAATATCCTGGCCCATTTGTCTGCTTTGTCCGGAGACTGTAGATTCTACAGGAGTCAGGATCAAGTGACACTGAAAGAGTGGATCAGGTAGACTACCAAGGAAAAAGATGATAAACTACAAAACTGTATGTGAGCAGCCCTAGGGTAGTGTTTTTGGCTGGCTGGCGAACTTACTTCCCTACTGCCAAGGTGAGACTCCCATTGTGTGCCAGAGCTCCCTACCTGTCTCAGTCTTAGCTGTACATTTGGCCTCTGGCTAAGAAATCTCTGGGTGACTTTAAAGGTATCCAGCAAAACCTGACACTCCCACCAACCACCATCCAGAATTATTAAAAGTCCAATACCAGTTAATGCAGCAGAGCCCATGTTTCTCTAGCTCGAAGCCACAGGAACCTGGCCAGAATCACTGGAAAGTAGGTACCTACTGGTGACAGAATTTTTCACCTGCTACCAACGGTTACTGATATACTATGCTTCAAAGTTTCCACATCAATTACCCTACCAAGACTCACAGAGCACCAGACTATTTTGCGTACAGCTGACCCATTTCAAGATTTCCAGCCTGTGAAGTTCCAGTACACTGGGGCACCAGAAGTCACCTGCCACAGGCTAGTTCCAAGCTACGTGCTCCTGAGGTTCACTCAGTGGCCCCAAACATTTATCCTGAACAAAAACCTCATGGGCATCAGTTCACCATCAATAAACTGACTAAAAACTCCTACTTAAATCCCATTCCTCTCGCGCAGTAAGTTGCCTTGAACTGATGAAGGTGACTCTGACTTTAGACAAGCCAGTCCGGAGGGCATTGTCAAGTACCTGTAAGTCAAATGTGAAGTCTTCCTCTTGAATACAGTGGTTAATGCTCAATCTTGGGCAATCTTTAATGTCGAAAGAGGGGTGAGCCAGGCAACTGAGTTAAATCTGTCGGCTGGGTCGAAGTTGAGGAACAGAAACTCTATATTGCCTGCTTCCAGTTTGATTTGGCTTTGTGCAATGGAGTACCAATAGAAGGCAATTAAACAGGTTTGTGACTCCTGTCATTGAGTTAATACACAGGTATAACTGCATCTCTTCTGCATATTGGTGGTATGAGATGCTCGGACTCCCAAAGACTCCAAGCCTATGTTGATCAGCAGCAGGGTGAGGGTGAAGCCCTCCAATCAGCCAGCAGGAAGATCTTAGGAGAAAAAGTGAATTAGTTAATCTCTTACCCCTGAATTGCTTTGAGAATCACCGTTTTAGCGCATGACTACCCATTGTTATCCTGCAATACATGGTTTTGATGAGAATGGGATAACCTACTTTATGAAAAGCTGCTCCGAGTTCAACAAGAACAGCCATCATCGACAATGTGAATACATGTTCTTATGCTTTAAACCAAAGAAAACCATTCTTGCATTCTCTTCTGGCCCTCTTCATAAACTGAAAACTCTAAGAGCTCTCAAACCCTAAACAAATACATACTGCAATCAATGCAATAGACTTGCACCCTACAGGACCTTACAGCACCCTGCAGGAATTTGGCCCGACTATCTATCATCATGCTGATTTCTAGTACACGCAATATCCATGTCATCAATATAGGTCTGCCTCAATCGCTTCATAGAGAAATTGCAATAACAGTCACACATCACTCCGCTTTGTGCATATTCAACCTGGCCATCCTGAATAGGCAGATCAATATGCATTGCAGTATCACCGCTTTAAACGCAAATCCAACCATGACTAACATGCCATCTTAATCGTCAATCCCCGGGTTCCATGATCTGCTAATGTGTCTGCTTTCCCATACTTCCTGCCCTACGCAAAAGCTCATCCCATCTCACTGGTTCCCTTGTAAAAGCTATTTACTGTCACCTAAACACTAGACCCTTTCAGTATCACAACTGCTTTCTTTTATCTGTGAACAAGATAGTCCTAATTGCGTGATATTGCAAAACCTGTCCTAAATCTGTTTCAAACACCATCCTTACATTTGCTTTCCTGACAAGAGGAGATGTAACAGAGTTGCCTCCAGCATGCAGACCTCAAGACCCACTCAGTCCTCCGTTGGGGTGCAACACAATATACCCCATCTTACCCAACTCATTTAGACAAGTTTGTCATGCTGACCTTCCTTAGAGTGACACCTTACTGCAGGCGTGTCAGAAGGGCATCTCTGACTAACCTAATTTCCCTCGTGTGACTTCTGTATGACTTTTTATTCTCCAACAGGGCTTATCACTGCCTGTGATGCATAGTCCACAATTGCAGAACCACAAGTCAGCCACGCACTCATAAATTGGATTTGTATATTGACTTTCTGGTGACTTCACCCTAGCATCCCAAAATATAAACAAACATTCTCATCCCTTTGGATTGTGTTAATTCCCAACTAAGTAACTTAATCTCTGATGACATCCTGAGAGGAGATTTTTAATCCCCTTTCAAATCTGGGCACAGTACAGAATGTACACCATTAAGGGTGGTCCATGAGACAAAGAGACGAGTTTGCATTACCGAGGCATGAAGAAAGAGGTCAAGCTAGGCAGAGTAGTTTGATGGTTGAAAAGGATCAGTCTTTACATTACCATTGCACAAGACATGGTATTGGTCAGCCAATAGAAGTTCAGCATTGCCATTGGTCATATAGTGCTTGACTTTTTTGACTCTTGATTTAGAAAGACTAGTAAAATAAATTATCTCATTAGATTGCTGGTTGAGACTGTGGAAGGTCACCTAAGAAGCTGCAGTTCTGACGACATGGTGGGGAAGTGGGAGCTCATGTATGAATGTAGTTGATAAAGTGAGTCAGACCAGAGGCTTGGACTACATTTTGGTGAGACTCCTGATAAAGAGGTTAAATGGGGAGAGGGACACATGGAAAATTTCACATTACTGGACCTAGTTTGCATGGTATAAAGCATCAAAAAATAGATTAGCAGGGTATAGTCTACCAGGACACCCTCTAGTGCAATGTTAAAAATCTTAGCATCTAGGGTGATCAGTGTTTTGTCAGAAACGAAGAAAACGTCTGACATGCAGTTCTTCATTAGAAAGAAGGTAACTAAGTCTGTTCCTTCTCAGTTGTGCACATCGAATCTGGAACAACCTTAATCTTGAGTAGATTGACAACAGCTTGTTACACCTCTTCTCATTCCATCTCTTTTAAAGTCTGAAAATTTGACCTCACCTCCATGTCCATACTGATCCTTAGTGTCTTTGGTAACTAACTAGAATGTTTAAGAATTCCTGTTCATTTCCTATAGCACCTCTTTTCTTGATAAACATTGTTAATAAATAAATAAACCATAAAGTAATCAAAGTCTGCTGTGATAGATTTGACTTCTATTTCTGCTTTAATTGCTTTATTTTTCCACGGTTAATGCATATTCTTTTTCAAAGAAATCGCTCCAGCTGGATCTGGATTGAATGTGGTGGTTGTTTTGTTAATTTGTACCTGTGCCCAGACCCATAATGGTTTTCTAGAGTACACCTTGAATTCTTCAACATAGCTACCACTACAGAGTCAAGCAAACTAAGGGTCCATTGGTTAATCTTCACAAGCTCCCAGTACTCATCTGTTTTGAGAAAAAGCACTGCATTTGCTAACTCGTCGTTTTCTAAGTGAATGTATCCAGCTTAGCTGATTGTAGATTTGAAGGGTGATGCTGGATGGCCCGCAAAAGGAGGGCACAACGGGACATGAATCCGCTCCTACGCACCTCCCTGGAAATGAGGCACAACATCTGGCGCGTGTTGATCCGAGTCGCACCAGACACTACCGGTCATACACAACGAAGAGTTGCAAATTCCGTACCTCCCTGGAAATGAGGCACCTATTCTGGTGCGCATTGATATGGGTCGCACCAGACAATTCCGGTCACACACACAGGCGCAGGTTTAGCAGTGCCGCACGAGGTAGAATGTAGCACTACTACGGCTACGCCCTCCCTCCGAGGGTCGCAACCTGTGAATCGGACCGCACGCAATGAGCATGCAGTAGGCATGTTGCACGAGAGAATTGTGGCACGATCGACGAAGCTGGCCATGCTGGATCCCGCAACCGGCGAATCCGCTCACCACCAAAAAGACCCTTATGCGTGTTGAGGCCCCCACAATGCAGGGGCCACACTCCTTAGATGTGGGCCATATTTTTGGGGCTCCGCAAAAGACAATCCGGTCTCCAGACACGATACTTAGTTCCACGCTCATGCCGCGCTATGTGTTGGGATACAGCAGACGATGTGGGCACTTAAGAGGGCACCGCTCTCCAGGTGTCACAAGTGGACAGTGTGGGTCCCTCGTGGGAGGTATTTGATGTCCCTGAGATCTCCACAAGAGAACAGGGGACAAGCCAACAAGCCCTTGGAGAGCACACTTCAGCGTGCCACACAGCAGCTGGTAGTCAGCCCAGGCCAGCCACTATTCAGGAAGGGTGAACGGTCCCTTTCAATGGCAGTAATCCTCCTTGTGCACAACGGATTCCTCTGGCAGTGTACACCACGCAGTTCTAGGATGTCCGGTCCCATGTCCCCACAAGTGTATCTCTGCCCTGCTTTAGAATGGGACCAGTAGTTCTACTGTAGTGTGCCTTTGAAGTAGGGGGTGGTTCAGAGGGCTCCCTTTGACTCACCTATGTCTCCCCCAAAATGAAGTCTTGTCTGCCATGAGGCCATGGAGTGCAGATCTTAATCTTTAGTGGGGCCATGATCTGGCTTCCCATAGGCCAAGTGTCAAAACCTCTCCCTCCAATCTGTCCAGCGGGCCTTCAAATGGCAGAGGTCTGTAGATCCAGTTGCATGCTCAATCTTTATAGCTGTCGCTGGGAAGTGCCCAGATGTGCTCCCCCAGCCTCCAGTGTGGACTGAAGTCAAACTAAAAGGCGCACAGATAATTTTAGAGCAGAGAAATGTCGACTTTCTAGAAGTGGTATTTCTAAGCTAATAATGACAAATTCACCTTTACCCCAGAAGAGGATTTGTCATTGTGAATCCAATGGTAGGAAATATTATGCGGCTGCACTACTGCAGCTTGAAGTAAGTTTAACCATTCCCCCATGTTAACTTATGGGAAGAGCAAACCTCACAGGTAGTGTAAACACACATGGGTATTCCTCACTACCTGGGCAGGGAACACATGTGTACCTGCCCTGCCTTTCACCTACCACTTGCTTCACCCCTCAAGACCTGCTCTAGGGGTGCTCTAGTGGTAGTGAAAGTTCCCCTCAGGAGTAGCCAGAGGTTTTAGAAAGGCCAACCTGAGCATAAGTGCACGTGCGCACATACAGGTCTGCAATGGCAGACTTGACCTGTTTAAAAACATCCTAGGTGCAAGTGCGCACACACATGCCCGCAATGGCAGGCTTGAGACATGTTTAAAAAAACATCAGATAAGCATCACTTCCTAACGTGTAGTAAGGCGCACACACTTTCACACCTCATTTACAGTGGAAAAGTGTCAAGAGCCCCAACACCACTAAATGGGAATCGGCAACCCCGGTGTTTTCCCATAGGGAGAGCCGACCTCCTAATTAGGGAAAACCCACATGGGGATTCTTCACTACCTGGGCATGAAACACCCATGTGTACCTGCCCTGCCTTTTGCCTACCACTTGCTCCGCCCCTCAGGATTTACCCTAGAGGTGCTCTAGTGGTCGTGGAAGGTCCACTCAGGGTTGGCTAATGAGTTAGAAATGCCAGCCTGAGCATAAGCTCAATTGCGTACCCATAGGCTGCATCCCACAATTAGCAAGTGCAGTACCTGTCCTGGGTATGTGGCGTACCTTCCTACAGGGCACTCACAGGTACAACACCTAAACCAATCAAGTAAGCACTACTTCCTAGCATGTGTAGGATGGGTGCCCATGCTTTCACACTGCAATGCAATGTGAAAGCGCCCAGTGTCCTAAGGTCATGAAAGGAAATCGGCATAAACCAGGAGGAAACAAAAGCAATATGTTTTATGGAACCCCCTAAGAACGGCCATATCCAACAGCTTACACAGAGTGTTACAGACACCTCTAGCAGTGTCTGCTCAATCAAGGATTATGTATGTGCTCAAATATAGACCTCTTTCTTTGTACAGTAGCCTCCCACTCAATTTAGGATAGTTGCCATGTATGCCACCAAGACGTTAGCCGTTTCATCAAAACACGCTGCTCATGCCTGTCCATTGAACCTAAATTCCCCACTTGGTACAGGTAGCTGACCAAAGCTGCAGCTGACCTGTTACCATTTCTCTGCAGCCCCCCTTTCCCACTAATTCATTCATTTAAGCATTCAATCATTTTTAGCCAATCACAGGGATAAACACTCCTTGCATTAAATAGTACCACTGCACCAAACTTGTAATGGAATGAACTGTAGAGGAGACATACTAGAGTGTGGCGTGAGAGTGTTCAGCACACTGTGCTTGCATGCCCCACGCTCCACTCTTGTCGTATAAGTGTAGTAGTTAGTGTGTCTTCAGTTTGCACCAGAACTAAGGAGACTGTCGAGATTTATTTTGATGGTTTAATGCATTTACGCTCCTGTAAGTCTTTCAGCTCCCCAGCGGGGTCTTGGTTTGATATTATATAACCTATGATCCATAATTACCTGCGATTAAGCTTGTTGTATCACATGAATTGAATTTTCTTTCTGTGGAAAGCCTCCTTTGGTTTGCTCTCATCTGAGCTGGTACACTTAGTCTTATGTCCTCTCCCTCACAACCCTTCTGTGCCCTCTATTCATTTGCTTTGCTTCTACTCCACATTTAAGCAAAAACGTGTTGGCTGTGCGTGCAGAGGGTTTGAAGTGCGTGGGAAGAGAGAGATGGAGCAGGTGGGCACAGTATGAAGCTTGTGCCGGTGGTTGCAGGTGGTTGGCACGGGTACTTTGTTTTTGGGGATTGGACTTACTCATCATCTGACTTTGACCCAGAGCAAGAGAAAAAATCAGAAAAGGGAGAAAGAAGGAGGAAGAAACAATAGGACCAGAGAGAAAGCAAGGATGAAAAATAACCTGCTTTTGTTTTGGTTGCTATTATGTATTTAACAATTAAACACTACGTGTGCGGGCTGATGTGCTTGCAGGAGACTGGAAAGCCCTTCAGAATTAAAGTGATAGCTTTATTTATAGCTCCGTTTCAGCCAAGCCTGCTGCAGCAGGAAGTGACACCAGTCGTGAAGGTGGAAGGGAAAGAGGTCGAGATTTGCAGTTTGCATTTTTTAATATGTTGTCTGAGGACACTGAACTGACTAGACGACTAAAGAAGGTGTGAATGGAGTTTCAGCGAATGTAGCTTTAAAGAAGTTATACATAGGTTGGTCCACAAAATACCAATGTAATCCGTACAAGTCGATGTGCAAATTGCAACCACTTCCACCAAACCCATTTTATTCCTAATAAGTAATCGCAAATTGTTATCTGGGGCCTGATGTACTAAGATTCCCATTAAGAAATCAAAAATTGCATTAGACCCCACACCGCCTCAAGAACGCACTCTAAGTAATTCCGCATGCATTTCCATCAACCAGATTTTTTTCAGCCACCTCCCCTTTGTCAATGTCTTCTCATACCAGCCTTGAAAGAACACGGAGCGGCATGGTATTTAACACTAGGAGTTTACTCCACCAAAAAGGTGTTCTCTTGTAATTTTACCACCACTCTCTGATTCTAAAGGATACTGAATCTAAGCCTCTCTGTGAAAGATCATGCATTGGTTTGTGGTCTGATCTTACAGTGAGGGTGTTGCCTCACCAAAACAATTGTGAACATCTTCATTGCCCAACTCACTGTTAACACCTCCATCTCAATAACAACGTAGTTGTGTTCTGCATCATTAATTTCCCTGGATGCACTCGCTATAGTCTAACTCCTTCCTTCAGCTATAAAAGACCCTCACCCATCCCTTTGCAGCTGGCATCAGTGAAAGCATTTCTGGGTATGAATGCCTGCAAACTGGGTGTCATCATCAGATTTTCCTTCATCATTCTGAATTCTGCCTTGTGCTCTTTACCCCATAAGAATTCTGTGTTTTTCTGAAGTAATATTCTTAAAGCACAGGTTTGTTTCTTGTACATTTAGAATGAATCTACCATAAAATTCAATCACACTGCAGAAAGATAGTATTTCTGGGTGCTTACAGTTAATAAATAGTATCTATTAACTCTTCCTTGGGTTCAACAACTTTTACCAACTCATTATATCCCAGGTAGGAAATGTTATCTTTGCCAAAGCTGCACTTATCTACTCTCAAGTTCACGTCGCTTGTATTATACTTTTCCAGACCTTCACAGACTCTCTGATTGTGTTCCCACCATGAAGTTCCAGAAATCATCACATAATCTTGAAGAAATTATTCCAGGTAACCCCCCCAGCCCCCCCACATCATTCTCATTGACTTCTGAATAACATATGCTGTTTAGACTAACTCGAATGGCATCTTGCGAAACTTGAATTCTCCCATGGGTTTTATGAATACACCCAGGTCTTTTGACTCCCTATACAATGTTATCTTTTGATATGCTGAAGCCAAGTCTAATGCTGTGAAGTGTTTAACCCCAGACAACATTGGTAACATCTCACTGATGTTTGGAAAGGGAAACTACAATAATCCCCTTATTTATTGTTCTGAGATCAATACCGAAACAAATTTATCTGCTGGCCTTTCCTGCCACATCAACAGGTGGCAACCATTCATTCGCCTCCACTGGTACAATCACCACAGAGTTATTAAACACAGACTCTACAATTACTTGCTTACAGCCTCTTAGGCATTCATAAGTATTCAATTTTACCAAAACAGGCACCATCTTTATTTTTTTAGTTTAATTTTCTCAATGCAAGATATCCACCATAATCCCATTTGAAGGGTAACAATAAGGAGTGCATCTGCCTTGGAGATTTGCTTTTTGAGTATGCTTTTGCAGTTGCACCTCCATGATGTTGATAGATGAGAGTGGGTAGCTAGATGAGAGTAGGAGGACCGTGAGGAAGAGACCGACTCAGTACTTCAATCATGGCACTGTGTGATTTACTGTACTTTGTATACACCACTTCAAGGTATCTAGGATTGTGTGGATGCTTGTCAATTGTGTTCTCTCTGGTGCTGTGACATAAACCATATGCCCATACCATAAGATAGTAACATGTGCTGATGAGGGGATATATGGTGTTTCTAGATAGATATTTCTCCATGTAATGATGATTATGCAAGTGTGGGTTCATATTGGTCAAAAGGATGTAGAGTTATATGGGGGCTAGCAAAGTTATCTTTTCTAATCAAACTGTCATAGTACGTTTTGGGAAGAGAGATCACCAATTTTGGCATGAAGCCAGTGATCCCACCACCTTGTGACCATTTTATAAAACTGTATTAATCCATTCTGGTGCTTTTGAGTGTCACTTAAAAAATGGGCAATTTATTGATATTTTGTCCAATATTTAAGTTTCGCCGTTGGGATCAATTCTTTTAAATTTAAAGTGGGCACGTGATTTGCAGCAGCTGACTCAATATTTTCATTGCTTCTGGTTCCGAATTTCAGATCAAAAGCGTTTGGACCTGTTCTTGACAAAAAAAGTTGCCCAATATGTGTGGGTGGGATTGCGCAAATTCTGTATGGTGGGACATACACCATCTTATACATGGTGTGGCAAGAAAATACTTTTATGGATCCGCAGATGTAGACATGGGTAGATTAAAATCTGGTATCTGATGTTCTATACATAGCACATGGGTCTATGGGAGGGGTCTTTAAACTGGGGGTTGGGCTCCCCTAGGGTGGCATCAAGTTACCCTGGGGTGGGGGGGGGGGCGTCAGGATCTAACCAAATAAAGCATTATGCAGATAACAGTGCTTTGTTTTAAACAGAAAGAAATAAGCAGCAGTAAGCCGCTCTGTAATGGGCCATCACTAACATCTTTTGTCATTTATATCCCAGCTTGGCAGTATGTGTCAAAAGGGAAGGGACTCCAAATATTCTTTAAAACCCCCACCCCCATTTCTAATAATCACATTGTGTATAATTTTACATGTTAGTAAGGCCTGCCTGACCAGAATCGTATGTTTGGCAATCATGTATTTGATTGCATTTTTAAACCGTAACAGAACTTAACTGCAACGCTTAAGTCTAGACATAGTTAAAGCCAATTTAATAGTACAATTGTGAAAATTTAATAGTACAATTGTGAAAAATTCACAGGGGGATCCCAATTTTTTTTTTTTCCACTGGGGGGTTGCGGCATTAAAAAGTTTGAAGACCATTGGACTATGGTAATGTGTATATTGAGTGCACATACACACAAAGCTTGGCTTGGCTCAGTTAGGATTTACCTAACAGACGAAAAGACCATTTGCATAAATATTTAAGGGAAAAAAGCAAGGTTTTCAAAAGTTTTCTAAATTTTAGAAGGAAGGATTCTCGGTGGAAAGCCAAAGGTAGAACAGCTGCCCAAATGTTCTCTCTGTGTATGTTACTGTACGAGTTTTAGGTATATTTAGTAAGAAAAGTTCATCAGAGAGAACAGCTGTAGGTGGAGTGTCATGGAAGTTTTTTTAGCTATCAAGTCAGGAACTCTAGATTCGACGAGAGGATGAAAAATCCCACTGGTTTTAAATTGAATTCTACAGTGACTGGGTAACCAGTGGAATGGTTTCAGGATCGGAGTAATGTGAGCGTGCCAGGATATGTGGGTAGTTAGCATTTCGCACCAGCTGAAGTCTATGCAAAGTTTTTTGGGTGATGCTAAAGAAATAGTATTGTCTTAGTCCAATCTAGATTGTACCAAGGCATTGAAGGCTACGGTATGATGACTGATATCAATAAATGAACAAACATGCCTTAAGAATTTTTAGCTGAAATCAAGAGCGAGTTACTTTTTACTATGTACATGCTACAGGTCCACCTTTTTATATAGCCCTGAATATTGTATGGCTATGCACAGTAAATCCAGGGTATGCCTCCTAAGAACAGGTGTATCTTGTTTCCTGGAGGGGAAGTCTTGCATTTGTAGATGAGTAATTTGCTCTGTGCGATGTTTACATAGCTTTGAATGATCTAAACACATTTTGTGGGCTTGTCCATGGTTTCTTGTCAGATTGTTCATGGCCAGTTTTGGAGTTCAACTAGTCAGTTTTGCATTCATAGCATAGCTGTACACATCAATAACAATCGGGGGCATTTGCAAACCACAATAAAACTAGAACGAGGTGTGGGTAGTGAGAGCAAGGGAGCAGGGAGGGATGGGGAGTAATGGAGTTGTGGGGGTAGAAAAAAAGCTGAATATGAAGGGGAAGCAGTACATGGGCAAGAGAGCAAGAAAGCACATGCACTCCCAAGACTTGCTTAAAGAAAAAAGTAGTTCCCTGATAGCCGTAGAGGGAGGCAAGTCATCCAATTAAATGTATGGCAAAGAAGCTATCCCCCAGGTGAGGAAGGAAAGCCATCAAATATGAAGCAAGCAAATGAGATTGACAAGAAAGCAAACCAGTGATAAGCAATGGGTAGACCCAGAGCCCACTCTGGTGTTGCACACGTTAGGTTCTCAAAGACACGAAGATTATACTGTCTGTAGGCAAGACTTTAAAAAATGAAGCATCCATGAGGTTGAACAATGAATCTTTTCAATTATTTGAGTAATAAAATGGTAATTGTTGTGATTAAAGTCTTTCTATTCTGTCCTTGTAATGTACTGTGTTGCTAGACTGCATTTAGCGGCATTCACCACAGCCTAAGATTAACCTATTTGCTGCTAATGTTAACATCTGTTAGTTTTATTTTGGAACAGTGTATGAATCAAGTACGAATCAAGATGGTAAACTAGACGATGTGTCAATAGTGACTCTGTTGCTTGACAAAATGTATTTCGATTCGGAATTCCTAAATCCTGAGTATGCTTACAACTGTGGAAAAATTACAAATATGCTAGAATTTATTGTCTTAAGCACGGTGGGCGTGGTAGTGCTCCCAGGAGAAGGGTAAGGAGTAACTGTCAGGCATGCGCTGAACACCTTGAAGGCAGTAACTTTGCAGGTTTTCATAGTCCTGCAAAATTGCTTTTCACATCCAGTTTCCATATTCAACTTTGAATGCAAGACATTATGGACTGTGTGCGCCAATTGGGCTTGAAAGTTCCCCATGTGCCCCAATATATGCTGGGAATGTACAGGAAGCTTATACTCCACAAGACAAACAATTTCCTCATGAGGGAAGAAAGTGCCGAAAGTAAACCATGCAAATAACCATTTTTGCTACCTATACAGGTAGGCCGCAGTGAGGATAGTCCACAGGATTTAGAGTGGGGTGGTAATTGTGCACCCCGTACTTTTTAGAATTTTAAGAATCAGAACAATGTGGTATTAATATGAACTGTAGGTGTAAACTGATGGCACGTAGACGTCTAAGAATTGGTCCCTTGGTGATTACAGTTGGTAACAGCAGATGTGAAGGAGAGCGTATCAAGTTCAAAATCATTCATAAATGGTTGGCCCACTAAATTATGGCACTTGTGGTCAGTGTTGAAGTTTGCTAGTGAGGCCTGGTATATGGATTGATAGGCCAGTCTTATACGTTTTATAAAGTGCTACATGTAACTTCTTATTGGAAAGCTTTTGAAAGAGGTGAGAGTGAATTCAACAGTGTGGTGGGGAGTTAGAGTCCAGATGGACAGGGGATAAGTGTCCGAAATTCTTCGACCATGATCCATGCTTTCAAATAAGTTTTTTTTTTTAAACTGTGAATAGTTTAGTTTGCCAACGTTCCCTGACCACATGTACTTGACTATGGCTCTCAGATTCAGGATGAGGGTGTTGTAGAGTCTAGGTCCTTACATGCCCAGACACAATCTTCTGTGTTTCATCCTCTTGAATGATGATTAATCTGATGAACGGACATTGATCCAAGGGCTCTCCTTGGGCATAACGAGATGCCATTTTCTGCAGGTTTACAGGACGTCTGCCCAGTATACTTTGAGGATGGTGCACAATACCATAAATTTGATCTTGGAATTGACACAGGGGTCCAGTGGTCTGTTTTAAGGGCAGGTTCGATATTGTCTTACTTATGAAGGCCATGGCAAAGACTGACTGCTTAGTTCTGAACCCCTTTAACTCAGAACTAGGCAGCCAGGATTTGCTATAACTTTCATAATTGTCTACAGTTATAATAATTTCGGCCTTGTCATCGTCAATGCACAAGAACCTCTTCTTCATATAGTGGAACACATGCTTCAGGCAGTAAATGATATCGGTTGGACTGTATGACCCATTTTCCAATTGGAAGCAGATTAGTGTATCTTGAGAGTACATCATACCTCATCAGTACCTATGAACCCCAATCCAGAGTAGCTCATAGTGCGTTACCTGCCCTCATAACCTTCCTAGAGTGACAGGTAAGTTAGCACCCCAGAAAACACCACTCTAGTCCTCACAGGGAACCATGGAAACCGATCGTCACCTTTCATTTTCTCACTCATGCTTGTCCATAATAAACAAAACAAAGACAAGAGAACAGTTTACAATATTTATTGAAACTAATCTGCTCTTTTATAAAACATCTGCACTGCAGCTAGAAAACATACACAGTCCAACAGAGTGAGAAGCATTACAAGTAAACTATACACAATAAGAAGCCCTACCATGGTGAATTATATCTCTTCCTCAGCCTATTCTCACTATGGACACACAGTGTTATAGATCTCTGGTTTTATTGGCGAACCCCATACCTGGCATGCATAAATACCTGTTGTACATTTCAACTGGCACAGCTCTCTCGTTTCGGGACCTTTGTTCTGCCAGAATGTCTTCTCTCTGTTTTTAAATGGCACGTCTTGGTATGTTACGTGGTATCTTTTTTGAAAACAGTAGATGTGAATGTTGTGTCTAAATGCCAAGCTACGTTTGCGAACCGATCACAGAAAGACCGGGCACAGTGCTGTTTGACCTTGTACAAGATGTTCAGACAGAGTCTGAACCAATAACAAGAACATGTGCAGTGTTTTTCTAAAATAATGACGTGGCACAAAAATACACGTGCTGAGTGTAACGTGTGCAAAGCAAAACAGCCTGAAATGTGCAGACAAGCTAAAATAAGAGCAAACTAAGTGGGCCCTAAAGGAAAAAAACCACAGAGGAAGTAGTTTAGTTACACGTCAATGTCTCATTGCCTCCTTCTCCATTATTTTTCTTAGAAATGGGAAATTGGAGGTAGGTTATTAGTCGGTCAGTGTTTTTGGATCCACTGATTTTTCTTTTTACACAAAGGAGGTAATGATGGTGTTCCTTGTGGTCAGGAACTGTGCCCGTGAGAAGGAAGGCATGGATCAAGATAGTTATGTTTGCCGCCAGTGAGTGGAATATTTATTGAGGCATGTGGGGAAGCATCAGCCTATATGAGATTTGGATGCTTTTGCGGACCTGTCTAGAAGCTACTTTTATTGGTGTGAAGGAGGATAGTGATAACTAGTGGGTACAGCAGCAACAACTTTACTAGCCAAGCAGTCTGTCAAAATACACATGTTCTGTCATACACCAAAGGCATTATAGAACAGTAGAGCCCATGTTTTACCTTGAAACGGGTGTCCAGAACACAGCACATGATCCAGTACTGAAATGCTCTTCTCTTTAGTTGTAAATATTGTTTTGAATATTGTGAGCTGGTGACCAGTGCTAAGGCGAGGTGGTTAACAAATGTGAAAAAAGGGTGATAGGATGGATGAAATTGATATTTCTCGTTCTGCATTCTTTGTACTAGTGCTCCTGTGTCTCATACAGTGCGACTGATGAGAAATAAAACTGCACGCGATGAAGCTGGCATTTCTCGTTTCTGAGCACGTCCCAGGGTGGTGCATTGTGCAGCTGACAGTGATTTAGAGAATCTGCAGTGCTCTGTAGAAGGGAAGTGACTGCAGATTCTCTGCATACTGCTTTATTACCTCCAGAAGGTAACTGGGGATATCTGGCAGTGCTTTCCACGCCTAGGTCCTCCCATTTCAACCCTTGGACCCAAATTAATTCTGCCACAGTGAATGATGTTTTAGCTGTAAATGTGTATTATCCTACAGTATTGGTGAGATTCTAAGGAAGCTTCCGGTGGTGTTAAGTATTTCAATGCACTATCATACACTGAAGCAGATGTTGATGGTGCAAGCAATTTATCTGGAGTGCTCACTATTGCAGCCTCTGGTATCCTGCCATTCCATGTCCATACACAACTAGAAGTGCACCTCGGGGGATTGGCATCTGTACTGTATTTCTGATCTCTTTCACTCCCTGCTTTTTCATTTTTAGGTCTCACCCAAGGCTTCTTGGCAGTGCTGCATTTTTGCTAGTATTTTTTTTAAACAGTGTTGTATTAACAGATCAGCAGAATATCCTGGAATACTAGGTTCTTATGGTTCCTTTGAATTGTGACTGCGATCTTGAACCACTCGTTTTTTTAATTTCAAAGAGTTTTATTGATTTCTATAAAAAAGAACAAATCAAACAATGTTATGATAGTATAGCAGGGTACATAATAAACAAGTTACATATGCTGGATTAGGTGATGACCTGTGGACTCTACAAAAAGAGAAAATAACTCACAAGAATGAAAAAGCAATATCCTGAGCCCAGCATCTAGGACACAATAAGGGTAAAGTAAAGAAATTGAAAGAAATTAAAGAGCGGTTCACTGAGGGACCCATTATTGTCCATTGATAGGATGCTTTTATATCAGCCAAGCTGAGAGATAGTTGTGCCAGGGAGTATAATGCATACTACAGGTGACAGTACAGCATGATGAATCCATAATCAAACATAGTTTAGCATACATATTTGGCTCGCAGAATTGTAACACATATTTGGGCGGGTGGCCTACTGACCATGTCTGTGTGCAAACACCATCCTAAGCCCGAGTAAGGGGACAGTCTGCTACCTATTGGAGGGCTATGGGGGCTTTGTCGTGGCAAAGTAGCTATCAAGTGACTCACAGACTTTATTTTGTTGTTTCCTGGGCGAGTTCTGGAGAGTGATATTATCTGCCCTTCAGGTAGGTAATGCAGTTCAGCCGAGCACGGAAGGAGGTTGCATCCGCTTTCTTCCAGTTGGCCAATACCGACTTACAAGCCGAAGTTAGTAGTATGTCCCCTAGAACTCTATCATTCTACAAATGGATTTTGGGGGTCTAAAAATCCCAGAATTTGGGATAGGAAGTCCTTTTTAAGTCTGATCCCACAAAGAGTGTGGATAAAGTCAAAAATGCTATCCCAGAAAGAAGAGACCGCGCTGCATTGAAAGAGTAAATGGCAGTAAATTACAGTTCCAACATGTTGGTTCTTCTCTAAGAGCCATTTTATGAAGCCGAGCCGGTGTCCAGAATGTCCTATGTAGAAGCCAGTACTTTGTTTGGGAGAAAGAGGGGGAGATATTGTGGGTTATCACTGATTTCCAAATTTGCTGCCAGTTATCTGAGGGGATGAGTCCATGTCTATCCCATTTTCTTATGACTGCCCCCGTGATGGCTGTGGATTTTGGTTTTAAAAGGGAGTAAAGTGTGGAGGATTGGTGACCCGACTTGTTGAGGTAAAGTATTGTCTTAATGATGGAGGGAATCTTTGTCCGGGTAACTTATCTTGAACAAACTGACTTTGAGCTTGAGAAAGTCATAAAAATCTATGTCTAGTAGATTGTATTGTTGTTGGAGTTCTCTGAAGGAGAGAGGTGCTTGTGGGGTGCCCAATTGTTTTAGAAAATGGATGCCTTTCGATGCCCATGAGCTCCAGAATATTGTTTTCCCATTAATTTTGATTTTTGGGTTGTGCCAGATCGACAGCGTATTGGAGTGGTTGAGCGGGGTTTCTAGGAGTTTATTGATTTTTCTTAGGGCCCTTTTCCTGTTGTTAAAGATTTATTTACCAGAAGGTGTGGGCATTATTTAGCTGGTTAGTAATGAGATAGGGTGAAGTGCATCTAAAATTTCTTTTTCAATTAACAACCACTTGGGGGTGTAAGCATGGAGCTGGGAGAGTCAAAGGGAGCCTTGTCTGGCTAAGAAGGTGGTTTGGTTCTTTCTAAAATCAGCCAAGTTAACACCACATAGGTGAACGGACAAACGCAGTTTTTTAAGAGATATTCTAGAACGTTTATTTGCCAAATGAACTTTGTCAATAACTTGTCCAGCTTGTGATGGAATTCCTCCGATAATACAAAGGGTAATATACAGATAAGATAGTTAACTATTGGGGTGACCTTCATTTTGACGGTCTCAATGTGACCCCACCATGTGAGGAATTTGGGGTTCCATCCCTCCAACAGGGATTAAATTGTTTTCAGTGTTAGTTTTTCATTATGGTGGAGCGATTCTAATAAGTCTGCATTAAATTCTAGGCCAAGGTATTTAATGCAGTGGGACTGCCAGGCTAAACCTGTGGATTTGAAAAGATTGCTATAGCATAGGTTGTCCAGACCCATGATTTCAGACTTGTCTTTGTTGAGCTTATAGCCAGACACCCAGCATGGTCTTCTATTGTCTCAAGCAAGGAGGAGATTGAATGAGAAGCGTCTTCGGACATAATCAGTATGTCGTCAGCGTATGTAGCCACCTTTACCATCGCTTTGTTAAAGGAAACGTCAGTTATAGAGGGGTTAGTTCGGATTTTGTGAAGTATGGGCTCTAATGTCAAAATGAAGAGGGATGGAGACAAGGGGCAGCCCTGTTGGGTGCCACTCTCCAAATTGAAGGCTGAGGATAAGAGTCTGTCTGATCTTACTCTTGCAGAGGGGCCACTATACAGGGCCATGATCATCCTAGTGAAGGTCCTCAACTAGGTTGTACTTCAATAGGGTCTCTCTGAGAATGACCAGGAGACCCTATTGAATGCTTTCTCAGCATCAAGAGTGACAGCTACTGTGCCAGAGTTCGCTTTCTCAATGTTGTGGCATAGGAGACGTGTTCTCGACAATCTATTTCTCATGAATCCCACCTGGGAATGATCAATTAAGGTCGGCAACTATGGTTCTTGCCTTTTACAGAGGATTTTGGCATAGATTTTTGCATCACTGGAACCACTCTTGATTGCACAAACGTCAGTTGCTTTCTTCCATGGCACTGCTGTATGTGACAGATTCATGCTCCGGAATAAATCTTATTTCACATTTGGACGCAGTCTCATGATCTTTACATTGTCCATTGACCTTTCATAGCATGCCACATTTGTGTTTCGACCACCTAAAAAAACTGTTAAGGATGGTAGTCGGTGTTCAGTGTGGACAGAGTAAAAAACTAATGAGAGCAGCATTTACTTGTTTGTCAGTTTTTTCCATTTATATGATCAGTACGTAAATTGACTTTTGCAGTGCCATTTACATGAACAGATTTTAACTGGACTTGTGATCATGAAGTGCAAGCCCTGCATATGATCAATGAAACTAACGATAGCATGAGTACCCTGGTGTGTTTTATATTTTAACCTGCATGTCATTTATCACTGCTCCAGCGACACACCAGAAAGCCGCATTCTGCAATATGAGCCCTTTGTGCAAGCACTGAATCGTAGACTGCGTGTCGCCATGCTGTATCTGATCGAGAGCTGCTGCACATAATCTGCTCACATTCTGGGACAAAGGAGGCTACTTATAGAGGTGCGAGGGTTACTACTCGATGAGTCCAGGCATAAATCTGCATCATCTTGGGTGAGTCTTGCAGCAAACGAGGACAGTAGTCCTTGGGCGGAGGGGTGATTCCGCTCCCGGCCAGTTATAACTTTGCTCTACCTTCCTAGAGTAAGAGGGAAAAAAACGTTGAATATGTGGAACAGGAAAAAGAAGAGACACACTTCTGCAAAAATAAACTGGAGCAATAAATGCAAACAGTGTATTCCTGTGCAAGGAAATAGTGACCAGTTTCATTGTTTTAACCTCACTGTCTAAATTTGCATCTTTTTCAGTGCAAGACGACAGTGACTTGTTTTAAGTTTTTTTTTTTCTGGAAAATCTCATCACAATTGATCTAAGAACTTATAAAGCAACCAGAATTTTTTAAGTTAACAGCTTTCAAGGAAGTGTATGATATATGGAGTTGCAAGGTAATCAGTATTGCCTCATTTTTTTCCAAAGCTTAGGGGAACCACTGAAGCAATTGGAAGCTTGAGGGAAGACATTCAAGCCGTACTTTGAGCATTTGGGTGAAGCATTTTTGCCGCAAAAACTGAACTAGTTATGCTGAAGCAAAACTTGGGTGTAAAGGGTAGGACAATATTAAAACATCTGCCAGTTCTGAACGATGAGGAGATGTTGTAGAGGATGGTATGGATTTGGAGGGCAATTATGAGTCCTCCAAAGTTTTAACTTCTGAATGGTTTAGATCATCAAATATATTTAATCTCTGCAACACTGGTGTCCAGGATTTGAAACGTGTTATTTATTTGTCCCGCTTTGCTGTTATATTGCCGCACCTTTATGAGACCTCTGTTCTCAAAATATCAAGTTCGAACGACAGTTGATTCCATACAGGTATTATTTTCTCCTGCTAGAGGTTTTTTTTTTCCTTCAAATCTGTATTGAACTTTTGGATAGACTACTATATTTTTAGATTAGGATATTGATTATACCATGGTGGGTTATTGATTTTATGGTATTACTGTTTATGGCATTACCTTTTTGATTTATGTATGTGTAATATTATTTTCATGTGGCACTCATTGGAGTTCCAAACATGAATAAATAAACTTTGACACTTTGAGTACAATAATGAGTAGGAGAAGGCAATGCGAGCGTTAGACGAAAATGATGGGAGACATTTGAATGAATTTGGATGAGAGAGACAAATTCGTCATGAAGGGAACAGAAGCATGGTTAGGGTGTAGAATAGTATGTGGTGATGCTATGAACACTTGCAGCAACATACACATTTAGAGATTTACAGGAGGAAATTATTAGAGATCAACTTGTGAACCAAACAAACAATATTAAGATTCAAGAGGAATCATTTTATTGCAGAGGACCCTGCATCATGAAAAGCAAAAAGTCTAGCTAAAAGAATTGAGAAAGCATCAATCAATCAGGGGATTTTAAAGTGTGCTATTCACTCGAGAGGGTCTCAAGACACTGAGGGGGGAAGGTGCAGCTCTGAGTAGGCCGAAAAAACAGGTCTTGAGGCTCTTCCTGAAGGTGTGCAGAGTAGGGGAGCGTCTGATGTTGACTGGGAGCTCTTTCCAGGCCTTGGCCGCGATGTAGGAGAAGGCTCTTCCGCCCGCTCTGGTTCTGCGGATGTGCGGGGTTTCTGCTAGGGCGAGGTTGGTGGAGGGGATGAATCCTAATGACTTGATATACAAGGGTAAAGATAGAGACTAGAGGGTGAATGCAGCTTCCAAAGGATCTGGAGGAAAAGAAAGGAAACTGGGTGCCAGTGAAAAAGTGATGAGGGTAGAAGTTATATTCATGCTAATTGACCATGTCCAAGGGATGTGTCAGGGCCTGTATCCGTAACAGTGGGGGATAGGGTGGGGGGGTTTGAGCATCCTCCAACAGGTCAAACCCATAATAACTCCTTGCGGAATTTCAGAGGGCAACCTGTACTGTTATAGGTGACCTTTACCGCTGCCATATAGAGGTCCAACCCCTTTTCTATTCTTGGATGATGGGAACTACAGCTACCCCCCCCGCCTTGCCTCATCCAGGCCTAGGGCACTAAAGAGGAGTTGGGATCGTGGAGCGTCAGTGGCATAACGAAACTTTAGGGGGCCCCTTGCTAAGTACATACAGTGGGACGGACCCCCATGCTCCGGACCTCTCCGGCCAGAGACCTGCAAGTGCCGCAGGGGGCCCCCGGAGCTCGGGCCCCCTGCACTGCGGGGCGTTTGTTAATCCACTATGGAACGTCAAGTAGGACAAATTTGGCGTCTGCCGGGAGTGATATCTCCAGGACCGCACTAAGCTCCTCTATGATTGCGTTACAGTATACCTGAATGTTTGGGCACCCCCATATGGTGTGTATAAAGACGCCCCTGGCGTTCAGACAATGATTTGTAAATTTGTTAAACACACAACCCTAAGCAGGTCATCTATCATTCTGTTTGTATAGCGGTTAACTTTGGTGTTTTGGCCATGCTGTGCTAAATTAAAGAATAACAAATTGGTTGTTTTTTATTCGTAAAAGGGGATGTGTTGCATCTTTGTTGGTATTTTATTCAAAAATATTTTTGTATAAACAGGTCAGCTGAATATGTTGTGTTCTTACAGTTCTTTTGGAATGTCACCGACAGCTAGAGCCATTCCTGATCCTAAGAGTCGATTACTCTCTGCAGTGGCTGTACTCTACGGAATGGTCTCATACTCTGGAATAAATACAATTTCACAGTTCCAAGCTTTGTGGTGATCTTTTCAGGCAGCAGAGCACCGTCCTACATTAACGTGACTGTGCAGCTGCCATGTTACTTTCTGTCACTGTGCCATGGTCATTACTACTGCTGTGGTACCCACACAGCCATTCCAGTTCAGCATCATCATGAGCAGCTGCAGCTATCCGGCTGGTTATATGCTGTGCTTTCTCCTCCACAACACGGGCATGACTGGGATTACCGACAAAATATTGCAAGAATTAGTTTGTACACTAATAGGTTATACCTAGGTTATTTGTCTGGTGGAACCTGGGTGTGAGAAGCTGGCCTGGTACATGATGTTCCCTAATGTAAGTGGGCACCTTGCACCAGTCCATACAATCCTTACGGTGATTTAAGAGGTCTTAGACAACCTTAGAAAGCTCTCTAAGTGGTAGCTGTGGAGAGCAGCCTTCAGGCTTAGTCCAGAAGGAGTGTAAAGCAGCTTGTTTTACCAGAATGCAATCTTATAGTATAGATTAAGTGAAAAAGAACCACACCAAGTATTTATAAAAATATGTATTTATTATATAATACTCTTTAGTACGTTCCAATATCTCCTACATGGAAATAAACACAATGCACACAATATTTTAACAAAGAAACACAGTAAATAGCACGAAATACACAGTGGCCCCAGGGGGGGACCAAACCATAAACTAGGAAAGTGGTATAGGAACCACGACTCGAGTCAGGACGATGTCGAGAGGACGTAGAAATGCTGGGGACGGAAGGAACCACCCAAGGTGAGTAGATAGGGACCCCACGGAGAGCGTGTGCGAACACGACCGCGTGCTCCGTACAAGTCTATGTGTAAGTCGCGATTGGATTTTTAAAGATTAAGGACCCTTCTCAGTGGACCCTGAAGAAACCCCATGGAAGACAGAAGGTTGGAGAGCCACCCCACCCGTGGATACCCTAGTTACCCACGTTACCTACACCAGGGAAGCCGGGTGCATACGTGTGAAGTGGTGTCGGAAACCACCGTCGAACCCAATGGAGGACTTCGGGAAAGTGCCGGTATGGAAGGAGGAAGAAGTGTCCGGTGAAATCCGAGGATAGATTCTTGATGAGAGGTACCTGCAAGCAGAGGGGACAGAGTCTATGTCACTCAGGAGTGACCAGGAGACTTGGAAGACGAATGCCCTCCGATGTCAGGTGTTGCAGGATGGATGACTAGAACCTTGACTCTGCAGCTGTGAGGACCAGGCGACGCTGAGGAGGACAAGGAGCCATGCACGAGCTGTCCCTCGAAGGATGTCGAGTGCTGAGGTGTCGGTGTCCGGCGGGAGCACCAACAAGCCTTGGCAAACGCACCCAACGCAGAAATCAATGAAGGAGCAACGTCGAGACCAGCAAGGTCCAGGGGACTCACCAACAGCAGGTGGGGCAGGGCAGGCCGCGAGCAATCAGGGGAGCCCAAAAGAAACAAGTGTGACCCTCAAGTGGACCCACAGGCCGGAGGCACTGGAGTCGCGAGAGGACCTCAAGCAGCTCACAAAAAGATGCAGGCCACGATGCACACGATGCGGTGTGGCTGAAGATTCTGGTCACTGGAGGTGCTCGAGGTTGGGGCTACTTGGAGCCTGACGAGCTTCTTGGAAGGAAGCCAACAAGCCTTTGCAACTGCAAGTTGGACGCGGTGCACAGGGGTTTGGTTATTGCAACCCCCACGAGGGCTACTGGCCTCAAACTTGGTGAGAGGGCTGGGTAGGCCTCTGGAGCTGTGGAAAACCACCACCTGTGTTGCAGAGCCCACGGAGTCCAGAGGAGCTCAGGATCTGCAGACTGGCCGACTTAGTTACAGTGCCTGCGAATGCAGGGGAGTGACTCCTTCACTCCAAGGGAGATTTCTTCAAGTGTCTTTGATGCTTCACAGGCCTTGGAATGTTCCTGTTTGATGCACAGATGATGCAGCAGTCTGGAAGGGAGACGAAGTTAGGCCCAAACGAAGTCCGGCGAAGTCCAGAGTGCCCAGACGGCAGAAGTAGAAGTGGTGTCTGATCTGAATCTTATCCCACGACAAATCTAGGGACCTACACCCAGGTAAGCCCTTAAGTACCTTAGGGAAAGGGTTGTTAACATTCAGGGGACCCTCCCAGGGGATGGTCTGGACAGGGGCGAGGTTACTCCCATGTCCTTTGTCCAGTTTCGCGCCAGAGCGAGAGCAAACGGCTCTCAGAACTGGTTTGAACTGGACTATGCACAGGGACACCCCTCATGCAGACTTTCTGGCGCTGGCAAGCGCACCCACCCGGTCCCAATACACTAAATCCTGTCTGGGAGCTGGTCACACCTCCCTGTGACAAGATGCTTATTGTTCCACCTTCCTCTGCTCGAGCTTGACTCAGCAGCAGGAGGGCAGAAATGTGTCTCTTGTCGGCAGCAACCATTTTGTGCTGTCTGGGTCTAGAAGGTTGGCACCGGGAACAAGTGAGAGACTAACGGAGGGCTCTTCCAGTGCTTAGAATCATACCTCCCACACCGTTTACGGTGTGGGGGTATGATTCCAACATGTTTGATACTAAACATGATAGGATTCGTTGCAGCTGTTTTCGAGATGGTCATCGCGTAATTACGTGGTGCCCCTCTATATAGTATATGGCTGCTTCACTGACAACCTGGGAGAATGGACTCTGTAGGCTGCAGGGGTGTCCTGCTCATGCAGGGGCACCCTCTCACTTAGAACCAAGCACCCTGCCTTCAGGATTGCAAAGGCCTGCTATAGGGTTGACTTATAGGTTTTAAGTGCAGTGACCCTTGGATATAGGAAACCTATATCTTTAGTAAGTGGTGCAAGCACCAACTTACACAGGCTGCAATGGCAGGCCTGTAGTTCCATTTTGAATGGTCTCTCATGGGTGGCATAATACATGCTTCAGCCCATGGGAGACCTCTGGGGTACCTATGCCCTGGGTACATGGGTACAGTATACTAGTGACTTATAACTGTACCCCAGTATCCAATCTGGGGATGTACCTAAGTACTGAGCATAACAATTTAGGGAGAAAGCAGATAGACTGGGGTCCTGATTAGCAAGATCCCAGTCAGACTAGTCGAAAACCAGCATAGCACCAGGCAAAAAGTGGGGGTAACCATGCAGAAGGATCCTACCTTCCTACACTGGGTATCCTTGTCTTATTCAACAGTTTGATAAAGAGACGTGCAGGTTCTAATTTGTTACTAAAGGATGTGTGTACATGTTGGTATCCAGCGCCTGAATACCCTCACGGGTGAAAAGTAGCGCTCTGCAAATCTACGAATTGATTGATTGAGTTGTTAAATAGCTAATAAACAACTTCCCATCATTTTATACTTCACGAATGTTAGAAATGGGGGTCTCTAGTTGGCAGAGGTAGGTACCTTTGTCCAAATAGGGACCCTTGCTTCCAGTCAGGGTGAGGGGTATGCACACTTTAGATAACCCCTGCTCACCCCCTTGGTAGCTTGGCACGAGCAGACAGGCTTATCCCAAAGGCAATGTGTAAAGTATTTGTACCAACACTCACAGTAACACAGTGATAACACCACAAATGGACACCACACCGGTTTAGAAAAATAAAGTATCTTTATCTAAACTTAACAAGACCAAAACGACAAAAATTCAACATACAAGTATTCAGAAAAATGACTTTTAAAAGGTTTTAGCAACTGAGTCCATAGAAGACTATGGATGCGTGATTTCTTGCAAAGTACCTGTCGTTGCGACAAAATTCACCAAGCCAAACAGCTGCAGCGATGGGAAGCATTGAAAAACAGAGATGTCATTTCCTGAGACCTTCGTGGATGCGTTGCGACAGTTCCGCTGGACACGGGAGCGGTGCGTCGGGTCCGGTCTGTAGGGGGAAGTAATGCGTCGATTCTGAGACGACTCTGATCTGCGGGTGATGCATCAGGGAAAACTTGCCGCACAGGGACGATGCGTGGAAATTCGGGATGCGTCGGCGAACGATGCAGCGGCATCAAGCGGCGCTGCGTCAATTTCTTCAGCCGCGATCCCTCGATGCGTCAATTCTTGCAGCGGCGACAGGTGCTGCAGCGGTTTCAGCAGCGGCGCAGCGGTGCGGTGAGATTCTTCTCGCACCACGGTGTTGCGATGGAAAAACTGTTGCAAGAAGAGCGATGCATCGATTTTCTTGTTGCGTTGCTTTCCAGCTCCCAGTAGCAGAAAGAACCTCCAGAGGCCACACACAGCCACAGGCGCTCCTGGCAGGTCAGAACTCCCAGCAAGGAAGTTCAGGGCAGCTGGGGGTGAAGTCTTTGTGTTCCTGAGACTTCAAAACAGGAGGCAAGCTCTACTCAAGCCCTTGGAGACTTTCCTCAAGCAGGGGACACAGCACACAGCAAAGTCCTTCTCCTTTCCTTGGCAGAAACAGCAACTGCAGGCCAACCCCAGACACACAGCAAGGGCAGTACTTCTCAGTTTCTCCAGCTCTTCTCCTTGGCAAAGGTTGCTCTTGATTCCAGAAGTAGTCTAAAGTTCAGGGGTTTTGGGTCTGATACTTATACCCCAAAATGTCTTTGTTCTCTTTGTGCAAGGGGCTCTGAGCCCAGTTCAAACCAGTTCTGGGGGGCACTCTGCAAGTGCACAACAACATCCATTGTCAGTGTGAGCCTTGGCTCCAGACACACCACAGGGGGGGGCGGAGCCATCATTGTGGAAGGCAGACGCAGCCCTATTCAGGTGCAGGTGCTACTCCTCCCACTACTCCAAATGCAGATCATGCCTATTCAGCCTAGCGCTGACTCATCCAGACTCTCTGGAGCCACTGCACCGCCCCAGCCCCTGGCACTCTACAGCCAGACAGTCAATCCACATCCTAGCAGAGGCACACTGGATGATTAGGCAAGAAAATACCTACTTTCTAAAAGTGGTATTTTCAAACACAGAATGTAAAAATCACCCTCACTAAAAGATGCGTTTTAACATTCTGAGTTCAGGCATACTAAACTTTATTTTCCTACCTTGTTCCCAGGGGCAATTATGTTTGTAAGATGTTACAAACAAACTCCCCATTCTGTCCTATGGGAACAGGTAGCATTGCAATAGTGAAACACGAAATTGGCAGTAATTCACTATCGGGACATGCCACACACATCAGGGCATGTCCTACCTTTCACATACCCTTGGGCCTACCTTAGGGGTGACTGACATGTAAGAAAAGGGAAGGTTCAGGCCTGGCAAGTGGATGCACTTGCCAAGTCGACATGGCAGTTAACAAATGCGCACAGACACTGCAGTGGCAGGTCTGAGTTACCGTTTCAGAACTACTCATGTGGATGGCACAATCAGTGCTGCAGGCCCACAAGTAGTATTTGATTTACCAGCCCGGCACACTCAGTGCACTTTACTAGGGACTGACCAGTAAATCAAATATGCCAATCAGGGAGAACCAATCATAATAACAATTTACACAGAGAGCATATGCACTTTAGCACTGATTAGCAGTGGTAAAGTGCACAGAGTCCTAAAACCAACAACAACAGGTCAGGAAAAAATAGGAGGAAGAAGCAAAAAGTTTGGGGATAACCCTGCAAAAAGGGCCAAGTCCAACAACGAATATTGCTGTATTTTGTGTCTCCTGAATGATGTGCTCCTTTATATCTGACTACTGAGAACTAGGTATTTTCATCGGGGGCATTTTCATTGATCCTTAGCCCTGACTTGGATCTCCTCACACCCCCAACTTTTCTAATGTCGTCGGCGATGCCAGGACTGGTACCCAAGCACATAACATTGCTTGCCCTCGGTCTTGTTAGGATGAGAAGCATAATAAACTTGTTATTCTGTACAGCAACTTTAATAACTGACCATAAAAACTTTTTGGGGACAATATTTTGTCGCGTATTTTTTGATTACAGAGGTTGGGTTAACTTGCGGGTGACCCGACCCGGCTGTTAGCAGCGAGTTCAAGTAAACATCTGACATCCATCTTGAGAAAGCATCAGCCATTCACTTCCTAACCAACATTTATTTTCTCAATTTAAATTTCAGGTTCATAAATGTAATCATTTCCAATCTTTCCAACATTTAAGATTACAGTCCATTAAATGAAAAGGACTCTAACTTTTCCTACATTTATAGTAATAAAGCTCCAGACAAGGCCGAGTGACCCAAGGCCAGTCTCTGCAGTTGCTCAGGATTCCAACTATTGCTTGAAGGAGTAAGTTGAGTTCATCTCACGCCCTGCCGTAATTGATTTAGAATGGCCCTACAACTCTGAATTTTAACTATGCCAACACAATTCTTCAGCGTTATCTTGGGTGGGTAGGTAAACACTGGCTGCAGTAGAGGCCTGAGTCCCTTATTTTGGCCCCTTGCATACCCTCTGGCCTCAACCCCATTGCCCTAGTGACCCCCGCTATGGGGAGGGCACACTATGCCTGGTGTTGTGTGCAACCCTTGTGCAGGGACAAAATTCCTTTGGTAATGAAGCAAGACTAAGTTACTGTCACCTTGTGGGAGACCTGCCTAGTTGCAATTTTTCTAATGCTCTTCCATCCAGTCTGAGGCTTGGAGGTGTTCACCCTGTCCCCAATAATGCTGCTGCTCACATTGGCAAAATATGCATGGCATTATACACACTTGTAATGTGTCCTATGGTTTTTTGTTTTTTAACCCTCCATCCTACTGGTAGCATCCTCTTTATTTGTGAGAACGGCCCAGGATGGGGTTACATGTAAGTCTCTTAACTGTTCACCATTAACCCTTCCGTTGCATAATGAAGTGTTAATGTGAGGTGCATTAGTGCATTGAAGCTGGTTAAAAAAACGCCAGTAAGAACCAAATGCATTAGCAGCAAACGGTTAACTCTTTAAAAACAAGCATTGGCAAAGCCAATATGTCTTTTTGGCAGCCATTGCAGACCTATTGACTTTGCAGTGCTTTTTACTGATGCTATTTAACATCCACAAAAAGAGGGGTAAATGTTTTTGCCAATATTGTGCTGCCTTGGCAACATAAGCAAAAAGCGAGATTGTGTATGTGCCATAACACATGCTCACCGGACTCTGTGCAGGGCCACTGGAATTATGGGATTCTGTGGCTGCGACTTTTTCGGCATAATTATGGATTTGCAGCATTTACCACATAATCCGTCATCTGGTGCATAATCTGCAGATTTTAACAAAAAGGCATTTGTTTCTAGCTCAAACAGATCAAAAGTTACTAAAAATGTGGCAGCATATGTTCCTGTGCACTGGAAGGCTTTTCGCAAAAGTTCATTGCTCATCTTTCAGTAGCTTATTGCTGCATTTGGTTGTTAAATAGGTACATATGAGATGAAATATTTTCCCAGACAATGTTACCATGAGTAAAAATGGCAAAATAATGAAGTAGTACTTTCACAAAGTGTGTCGCGTTACACTGCATAATTTGCTTTTCCTTACCACATAATTTAGTCAACCTTGCCTCAAAATGTAGTTCTCCTTGCCGCATAATTCCAGTGGTCCTGCCTATGCCGCCACGATGGCTGCGCGGGATGACCTATATGAACGTTTACATCACCAGGCATGCACACGCATAATGGCATGAAACCGCTACCATTTTTTATATTACAGCAATCTTGGAATGGTCAATTAAAATCATGTACTTTTTTTATTTTTAAAGTGTTATGTGAAGACTTTAACAGGAGTGCCGTGAAGGAGTTGGTGAGAGGAGAAGCAAACTTGTGAGGTGGGAGGGAGCAATGGGGCGTGAGGGAGGGGTTAAATAGGAACAACAAAGGCGTTTAAGGCAGGGAGGGTGGTGAAAAGGATGCACGAAAAAATACCCGGGCACGGAGTGGAAAGAGAAGCAACAGAGTATGTGAGGAGATAAGAGTCATTTATTTAAGGATGGAAGCAGCACAAGGAGGATAGAGCAAGACAACACTTGCGCTACTACTTTGGAGTACTGAAAGAAAAAGAAAATAGTCCTCTGAATGTGAACAGTGTTATGTTATGTTATATGCACTTGTAGAGCGCATGGCTGCCCCAGCAACAGGGCATCCCAGCGCTAAATCTAACAGAAAGCAGACCGGTGAGAAAGCTAAAGGTTGGAGAAAAGCCACGTCTTGATCATTTTCCTGAAAGCCCAATAGTCTTGCGTGCTGCGGGCAGCAAGAGGAATGGAATTCCAAAGGGCAGGTGCCAGTGCCCTGAACGAAGGCCCCCCTGCTCTTGTCCTGCACACCCGCGGGACACAGGCCAAATGCAGGTCCGCGGAGCGCAAGGCTCGGGCCGCGGACATGCAGCGAGCACAGCACACTCAGAATTTGCAGACCCAGTCCATACAGGATCTTGTGTGTAGTACACAGAGTCTTAAAGTAGACTCTCTGCTCTATAGGCAACCAGTGGAGCCGGCGAAGAAGGTCTGAGGCATGGCAATACTTAGGTAGTGCAAAGAGCGTGCGGGCAGCCGCGTTCTGTGCCCTTTGAAGTCTTTTGGTCACAGCTTTATTAACGCCAAGTAGTAACCCGTTACAGTAATCTAGCCGAGACAGCATGGTGGATTGGACAATCATCTGTTGGTGGGTGCGTCAAAAAATCCCAAAATGGGTTTGAGGCCGTGTAAGAGACCAAAGCAAGTACCCGCCACTGTCTTGGCGTGCCCCTCAAACGAGAGGGCGCAGTCCACCAAAACTCCCAGATTCTTAACCACGGATTTTGGTTGGGGGGGGGGTGGGTGGGGGTTCCAAGGGCCACGGGCCACCATTGATTGCCCCATAGATGGGTATCTCGGCCCACCAGGAGCACTTCTGACTTGGTGGAATTCAATTGCAAGTAGTTATCAGCCATCCATTCAGAGATGGCCGTAAGGTCGTCTTGGAATTTCACCTGATCTTGCTTAGAGTTGCTGGAAAATGTGAACACCAATTGGGTATCATCAGCGTATGATACCATGGCAATGTTCCGGGCTTTGGCCACGAGAGCCAGGTGGCGGACGTAAATATTAAATAGATTGGGGCTCAGGGCAGTGGAAGGATACATGGTATCCAATCAAAGGCATGGGAGGAACAAACTCAAGAAGAGGAAGGAAAGCCCCACCAAATAAGAAGCAAGCAAATGAGATTGACAAGAAAGCCAATCACTGGTAAGCACTGGGCTGGCCCAAAGCCCCCACTGCAAGTACTGGTATTGTCCATAATAGGTCTATGAGGTGAGACTGAAAAATACACCCAGTGCATTTTATTTGCACTCTTAAAGCAGTTTAAACATTTTTACCAAGATGAACAGGTGTAAAAACACCCAGTGTGACCATCTTTGTTGGCACCCCATCACCTCTTTCTCCACTGATTCCCTCATTACCACCCTCCAGTGGTGCCCCTCATCTCTCGTAATGCGATCTCTTGCATTTAATTTCTTTTGTAGTGCTACTCATCCCAGTGTAAGGTGTTGGAGTGCTTTCTATCGCACACATATTGTACAGAGGCAGTGAATCATATGTCACTTGGGGCAATGAGGGCTACATTGTGTAGGAGTCACGTCATCTTTCCTGGTAGGAAGTATGTGTTAAGAAGGCTTGGTTTGAAGAACCGAAAGGGAAAATATCCAAAGTTTTCATGCAATGCAGGGCAACAGCCAAAGCTGGTATGCTGCATTGTGTGAAATGGAGAGAGCACACCAGTGCTATATCTACTAAGAAATGGTGTTGTTCTCTGCCTGAGTGCTGGCTCACTTTGGACTGTCATGTACAAACGCACACACCCTTGCGCTTTGGTGCAATAATGTGGGTGATATCAAACATAGGTTTCGTGCTGGAAGGCTACCCTTCCATTATAAAATGCTATACTTTGACAAAATGTACCGCTTTTCCCACCTTGAATGTGTGCTATTCAGTAAAGCTCACATGCAAAGTTGGAAAAGTTTGGAGAAAAGAAATCGCTTCTCCAACTTTCCTCCAAAATTATGCCCGCCTCGAGGAGGCATACTTTTTTTACACAAATCCCTTTCTACCAATGTTAGTATTTAGTGATTAGCATCAAAATTCATGGGTGGTTGCCTGGGAAAATAAAACTTTTCTCCAACATTATGCCTTCCTTGAGGCATACTTTTTTGATGCAAATCCCTTTCTACTAATGTTAGTAAATCAGGATGTTTGTCAAAAAAACATGGGTAGCATGACATGTACCACCCATAGTATGCATCATTGATGCAAATTAAAGCATAGTGCTACTTTGAATCGCTTTAGGGCTACGTTGCAGTGCAAATCAGGATTTCCGCTGTAAAGTAAACCTCAAAATAATACCGTGCGCCGGGTTAACTCCGTGCAAAGTGTTAGTAAATATGCTCCACAAACTCAGGATTGAAAACATAACCCAGTGTTTGTGATTGTCTATACTATTAAGAATGTGTGAGCCTCCAAAGAAACCCTTTTTAGCAACCTTAGAGTAACTGAAGTGGGAGAAAAAAGTAAGGTTATAAACCTATGCCTTGCAGTTTGCATGTATTTCCTTGATGCTGGTTCATAGGTCACTGTGCTTATATTAAAATGATTGTATCTTATGAACTGTAAGTAGCAATAGTATATCTGTGACAAAAGAAGTAACCCACTGAGGTATCAACATAAAATACAGATCTGAGATGAGCGTGCTGTGCTTTGTGCCAGCAACATTAACCCTGTACAGTAAGCTATTTTTGGATGAGTCAAAATTCTGACTAGACAAATCGGAGATCTCTCCACCACTCGCAATAACCACAAGAGTTATCTTGTCTTATTATCCCATGAAAATTTCTGTGAACACAAAGATCTCTGCAGGCTGCTCTTGTCTGGCGTCCGCCTGTCACGCAAATGGCGGCTTCTCGAGCCTGGCCCCCGTCCGGTGCGACGCACAGCACAGGTCGCACCGCCTTAAAGCAGGCACTGGACTCTCTTGGGTGTGCATGTTTGCGTGGGTGTTTTGAAGACGAAAGGTGCTCTTTGCTATTCTAAATCTCAGTCTCGAATCTTTCTTGTTGCATTTAAGTGCAGGTACCGCCATCTAGTGGTAATGAGGATGACTGGAGCCATCGCAGTGGAAAGAAACCATCAGGTAAAAACCCTCGAACCTAAGTTACCGAACTAGCGCAGCAGTTTGAAAATGGAGAAGAGGTATTTAAAGTCTGGAGAAGGGAACCATTCCACGCATTTTCGCTGTCGGCGCCGCTACCTTGGCAGAAAAGAATCCCCAAAGCGCTCATCCTTGATCTTATCTCATACATAGCAAGGGGTTGTGTACACCTCCGTGTGCGTGCACCGCCCTCTGGTGCGTATAAGTAGTACTGCGTTGGTTGCTGCGACTTACATGAAACAGTGCATTGGAGTAGCAGGCCGCCGGCGAGTGACCTTTTCTTTATGAAGGTTAGACTTAGAAACGAAGAAAAGCTGGACGGATTCCCCTGTCCTGGTAGCGCACTTACAACCTAATTCTACGTGTCTTCATACAATCGAATACAAAAACCACGCGGTGAAATATCGCCTGCTTATGATATTTGGTAATTTTTTGTGTCCTGCTCCATCTGTTGCATCGTGCTATCAGAAGTAACGTGCACGGTGCTAATTGGCTTTATGACCAGTATTGTCATCTGCTCACTGATAGGCCCACGTTATTTGCTCTAGGCCGGTGTAGGGTCCTGCGGGACACGTAGTTTGTTCCAGCCATTCCCCGAGGGCTGGCCTTTCACCCACCACACACATCGGTCAGGTGACCCTGTCAATAAAAAGACCGAGTGCACGTGCTCGTGGGCAGTGATCTATCCAGTATACCAGTGTCCGTGTTGTTATCTATCCAGCAGGTGGGCCTAGAACTGGTACAATAGGGCTTTGGGGGGAGGGGGGGCCGACCAACAGGAGGCCTGGCCCCCCCGGGGGATTTTGGGCCAGTGGTGCAGCCCAGAGCCCAATTGGGCTGGCTGGGACTATAAGACCGGCCATCTTAGGTCACCAGACACCATTTCGGTGGGTGACACGACAGCCGGCCTTATAGGTTTAGGGTTTTGAAGATTTTGTCCCTCCCTATTTTTGTTTCCTGCAGTTGACAGGGGTTTAGGAGCACTAGGGGTTTGCCTTTTCTGGTTTTCGTTATTTATACTGGTTTGTTTTTGTTGGGGACAGGTGCACTGGGTGGGGGAACGATGTACATGTGTTTGTCGCTTGAAGCAGGTGCTGGTGTTTTTTCTTGGTAATAGCTTAATTTGGCGTTTTTTCATGGTAATAGTTGTTAGATTGTTTACAGTTTAAGTTCATTGGTTGGGAAAAGTCACTACGGGAGCAGGCAGGAAGGGGAAGTAGCATAGGAAAGTTTACTTAGATAGTTATCTTAGCAAGTGGTAAGAGGTTGCAAGTTTAATGGGTCAGCAGGGATGACCGAGTTGGGGGTTTCATAAATGGTTGCAAAGGGGGAAACTTTAGGGGTGGGGGGGTAAGGCAGGAAGAAAATATTTAGTGAGGTTTAGTTTTGTTCGGCACAGGCTAAGGGTATTTGTTGTAAGGTGCACCTGTCTTCAATAAAGCGGCCTTTTTCACACTTAACAAGCCCTGTTTGTGGTCTGTGCTGCACCTCTCTTTGGCCCAAAGGACAACACTTGGCGCACTTTTCAGTGTAAACATTCTTTATCACAGAGGACAAGCAAACCTAACTATCGGCCTCGTTGAACACATTTTATAAAGCAGGTAGAGAGATCTGACTGGGGTTGTGAGCTACTGCACTGTTGATGTCCAAATCAACCGTACGTAATCTCGAGGTGTGAGAGAAGTTTGCAAACATCTCTAACAGCTGTACCTGCTCTCTGCATGGGAGAGAAGTTAGCTTTCTACGGCTCCACAAGCGCAGAACACATACAGCCATTGGAGTTTGTAGTGTATATTTCTCTTAAAGAGAATTAGGTACAGCTGAGATCCAGCAACTCCAACATCCCTTACGTACAGAAATTGTTCATTGCAAACAAGAACAGTGCAGACTGCAGTCAAAACCCGACAGCAGAATTGTAGGCTTCACTTACACACAAAAAAAGGAAAGAATTTTAACAGCAGTGCAACTGAGCACATGCCATCCAGTAGCAGTAACACATACGTATCCCTGTTTTTGCCCCCACCCCCTTCTGCCGACAGGACAATGCAAGCTGCAGCCTCCCGCACATACACAGTGCATGTGCAGCACAAGCAGTAACAGTGCAACTTCACATACACGCAGTTCAGTATTGCCTAGGCCACACTAATGAAAGTTTCAATTACACTCACTTAACATGGTCAGCACCAATCGCAGCTTCCTTTGTGCACATGCATAGCAGGTGTACTGCAGGCAGGAGCAATGCAAACTTCACTGACACACAGAGAAGTAAAAAGCAATGTGAGCAGAAGAGATACCTTATGTACGGTAGCGCACTAACTTACACTTGTCAAATAAACACGCACACAGTAGGTGCAGTAAGGCTGCTGTAATGTAAGCATCAACCACATAAAAACACAGCACAAGCAATAGCAGTGCAAATTTCGCATACACAGACCAAGTCCAGCATACACAGCACCATGGCAAGCGACCACAGCTCACATAATTCTGCGACAGTTATAATTTTGCACACACCCATGTACAGCAAATGCATCTGCAGACCTCATTTCTCACACACCAACTAGTTCAAGCACAGGTAGTAGCAGTGTGTGCGTTCCTCTTGCATAGAGCAGGAACTGCATGGACTGCAGCAGAAACACATGTCAAGGACACATACAAAAGAGAAGTATCAAGGTACCCGTTGAGGTGAACGTCGTGCTTCATGAATCCCCCCCTAAACTTAAACACACAAGAGCAGGTACTGCACAGGCATCTGCAGTGCCAAATACATTAGATACAGTGTAAGCCCCCTCCCTCCCACACACACACACATACTGACCCATAAGCAGGCTTAACACACCAAGACTGAAATGGTGGGCTTAACCAAAGGGCTCCAGCATCCTTTCAACCTCCTGGAACCAAACAAATATTCAGGCTATTAACCTCAGAGATCAAACCAGTCTGTACTACCACCCCATTTATATTTATTGTGTATCCATTCTGAATGCTGAGCTCCCTCTTTGCAGCTCCAACATTAGGTGGTGTGAAGCAAAGCTACTCAAATGTTTCCACTTTACATAAAAAGTGGGGAGGGAGCAGTGGTGTAACACAAAATGATGAGGCCTCTGGTAGAATGCAATGGGGCCCCTGAAACTCCCATAGGTCATAAAGCTGCAGGGGCCTGTGTTATGCCTATGAGAGGGAGATAGACGATGGGCAATGGACCATGGAGAAACATGATCAATGCTGCTTGTATCTTACTACCAATATGCTCTGTTGCTGTTTTATCCCTAACCTTTGAGGTCGGGTGTTCGTGTGTTCCTCATATGGATGTAAGCCCATTCCTTATATGGACATAAGTACCTTGTGTGTTCCTTATATGGACAAGACTGAATTGGTGCTTTGCGGGAAAAACACCTTGCCTTGGGACTCTACCTTGTGCCCGACAGACCTTGGACCCACTCCCACACCTTGCTTGCAAGTGAGAAACCTTCGAATCATCATGGGCAACAAACTGGACAGGATAGCCGAAATCAACACAGTGGTCTACTTCTGCTTCAACACCCTAACAATGCTGGAAACATTTTTTCAAGTCGCTACCAGACAACACCAAGAAAACAATCACCCAAGCCCTCATCACCAGCAAACTAGACTATGGGAACACTGTATGCAGGGAAAACCAACTAGCTCACAAGAAGACTGCAGACTATCCAAAACGCAGCTGCCAGATTAGTCCTCAAACTCCCATGCTGAGTCCACATTACACCACACCTCCCTGAACTTCACTGGCTCCCGATACACAAGCATGCACTACTAACTGCTCACCCACACCTACAAAGAAATCCACAACATAGGCCTTTCCTACCTGAACAGCCACATGCACTTCCACCAACCTTCCAGACACCTCCGCTCTGTGGGTCTCTTATTAGCACACATCCTACACATGCACAAAATGTGAACAGGGGGCTATGCCTTCTCGTACCGAGCCCCTAAAGTCTAGAACGGGAAACAGCGTTTACAACGCTGTCATAACATCGCAGTGCTTTTACAACGCGGTCGTTACAACGACCGCGTTGTTAGTACGCGATACCTTTACATCGCAAGTCTTTAGTACAACTTGCTCTAGGGGGCGCTAAGGTATTGGATATGAAATCCAACACCTTCCCTGCTGTTGCGCAAACTGGAGTAGGAATAGTAAATAATACTATTCCTAAGTCCAGCGCGCCCCCTACAGCAAGTCGTTCTAATGACTTGCGATGTAAAGGTATCGCGTACTAACAATACGGTCATTGTAACAACCGCGTTGTAAAAGCACGCGATGTAATAGCATGCGTTGTAACATGCTATATTCGTCTGGAACACCTCAGAACCTCCTCTTCCCTTCTTGACTTTCGCAAGAAGCTGAGGAACTGGCTTTTTGAGTAAGCCCTCCAGGGCTGACCTCTCACTCCTGCTACAGAGCTCCTGGATACCTGCGAGGATGATTAGTGCACTTTAAAAACACCAAGAACATAACATAATTTAACATATGGACGTAGCACATGACACAGGACCATAGGTGTCTCTATTGGTGAACATCGCCATAATACTATTATGTGTCACTTTAATAATTACGCTACTCCCAAAACTAATGCTGACAGTTGATAATTTCATCTAAGTGTGTTACTTAGATGAATTTATCGAATATATGCTAACAGCATCTGACTTCTGATTCACACAATGAGTTGTACACTTCAACATTATTAGAGTCTAACTTTCTTGCATATGTATTCCCTGTAATACCATTCTGCTAAGAATTTAGTGCGTGTTTATTTCAGTTTTAAATCTTATTACTCTCTCATAACTAATTTCATTTTGGTGTAACTCGCAAATTTATATTGCTTTTTCTCATGTTCTAAAATAATTTTTGTCTTATTTCTCTTCTTCATAACCCATCTCTTTGTGGTGTAATTGTTGGTCTACTGTATGTATGTAAACTCCTGTTTGCCACAAAAAAATTTAGGATACCATTCCTTTCATTTGAATAAAGTACATCAACTGTTAAACCTGAAGAATAATTTGAATTATTTTCAATTGAAACCTCTCAACCCAAACAACCTGTCCTAAATTAAACTATTGAGTATCAGAGGGTCAGACACTTTTTTGTTTGAGCTCCCCTCAGGAGAGTAATTCTTTGTATATAGCATAAAATATGCTTTCAGTTTTGTTGCATGCAGTGCCGGAAAGTATTCGAATTGCGCCGGATTCCAATTCTGGCAGCTATTTCCTGGTCCAATCCGGCTGACCCTGAGAAATATGCTCATTTTGTCCTAGTGTCATTTTCTCACACCAGGACAGAATTCAGCAGCGCCCGCATGTTATCTGAATTTAACCTGCAGGCTTTCTTTTTCACTTCCAGCCGGGCACAATCAAAAGCCTGAATTAAAGGGCCATCAGCCCTTCTTTTGTTCAAGTATTATTCTGGCTGGAAGCCATCTGGAGCCTAACACCTAGATGCCAATGCAATGGAAGGAACAAAGGCACATAGCTGATCACTTCACAAGTACTTTAGAGAAACTATGAATTGGATGCAGGATTTTGATTTTGTTTTACCCCCTGTGTAAGAGATGTTCATGCACTGTAAGAATGCAAGCTTTATCTGTGTATATGAATAATTACACCAGAAGGAGTAGGGAGTAATAAAATATATTTATGTTGCGTGATGGCACGTGCTGTATGTGCGAATACTGCCCTCACTCACACAAATGTGTGACATGCTTCATCATTGGGCTGCTTACATAACACCCGGCGTAGCCACGCACGGGGTGGAGCAATAGGAGGAAGACAATACACACAAAAAACAAAGAAATTCACAGTGACTGGGAACGACGGTAGTGAAAGTGCAGTGTAGTGTGAGCTAAAACTAACTCGGAAGTGTCGCTGTGCCTAAGACTTTATTCCTGGACCTTCCGGCCAGGATTAGAACGTGAAGGATGGAGGTGATTGGGAGATACTATGTGCTCCTAGCACCCCTCCTATACTGCCAGGTGGTCAACATGTTTCGGCCGTAATGTATGTCCCATGTGTAGGTCACGCCAGCCTCCTCAGTCTCTACCTGTCCGTGTGCTTGTGCTCACCTCCAATTGAGATAAGAGGGTACCTAAAACCAGTTCCTTCCGTGTCGAGGAATTTCCACTAGCAAATTGTAGTAATACGAGTTTACCCCTATTTCGGACTAGAACTGGCGGCGGGCAAGGGGAGATCCCCTATAGTCACACTTGCTCCAAGGGTGGATCCCCGCTGACTACGCTCGCCTCCATAGTCAGCGGGGATCCACCCTTGGAGTAAGTGTGACTATAGGGGATCTCCCCTTGCCCGCCGCCAGTTCTAGTCCGAAATAGGGGTAAACTCGTATTACCACAATTTGCTAGAGGAAATTCCTCGACACGGAAGGAACTGGTTTTAAGGTACCCTCTTATCTCAATTGGAGGTGAGAGCACAAGCACACCGGGACAGGTAGAGTCCTGAGGAAGGCTGGCGTGACCCTACACATGGGGCATACACTGACGGCCGAAACATGTTGACCACCTGGCAGTAAAGGAGGGGTGCTAGGAGCACATATTATCTCCCAATCACCTCCATCCTTCACGTTCTTAATCCTGGCCGGAAGGTCCAGGAATAAAGTCTTGGGCACAGCGACACTTCCGAGCTAGTTTTAACGCACACTACACTGCACTTTCACTACCGTCGTTCCCAGTCACTGTAGAATTTCTTTGTTTCTTTTTGTGTTGTATTGTCTTCCCCCCTCCCTATTGCTCCACCCCGTGCGTGGCTACGCCGGGGTGTTTTGTAAGCAGCCCAATGATGAAGCATGTCACACATTTGTGTGAGTGAGGGCAGTATTAGCACATACAGCACGTGCCATCACGCAACATAAATATATTTTATTACTCCCTACTCCTTCTGGTGTACTAAGTATTGACGGGGTTCGGGGTAGGTGAGTCCGTACCCTCACCCCTTCTTTTGTGTGTACTTATGAATAATTACACCCATAATGATTTAACCCCTTGACCGCGATCGGAATTCCGCTCGTGTCCTGGACATTCCGATCGCGGGTGTGGTCGTGACGAGCTCAGCTCGTCATGCGCACAGCGCTACCGCGCAGCATGACGAGCTGAGCTCGTCACTCGCATCGAAGGGGTTAAATAGCACTTACTAATTTATTTTCTATTTAGTTGTTTTATAGTGCTACTCATCCCAGTGTTGAGTGTCAGAGTGCTTTACAACACACACAGAGACACAATAAATCATGCAAGTGTGTATATCAACGTACAGGAACACCTGACTTCAGACTTCAGACAATGAGAGTTATAAGGTGAAGGAATCACATATTTGTAGACATTATATGTTAAGAGTGAACAGTTGGGAGGAACAAAATGCCAGGATATGAAACTTAGCACAGTGATTGGGGTTGTCTGTACTAGCAAGGCTTTAATAATTCCCAGAGGAGCTCTTCTTTGCAATATTAGAATAACAACAGATTGATGAAAAAACAATAAGGATCTAAAGCCATGAGTTTGCTTGCAGCTTCATAATGCTGGCATATAGATCACTGTGCTGTATTAGAAGGATTACAACTTATGAATCCCCAGCAGAAAAATTATCTCAGTGTCGAATGGTGTAGCTCACTTACAAATCCACATAAATTACAAATCTGTGATCCACATATTACACGATATGCTTTGCAGCAGGCACATTAACCCTTTATGCTACTTTGAGTCACAACTGTGAATGGTCAAAGCTATTATCTTACAGCTGTTGCAATCCACTCAAAATTGCTGGCACACAAAGATCTCTGCAGCAGGTGTTTTAACCCTGTAAGATATTTTAAAATGCAGGCTCTTAGTGACCAGTTGAGTAAGCAAGAACAGATTTCCTGTCACAGTTGTCCTTGTTGGCAATTTTTTTACAGTAGATTTAAAAAAAAAAAATAAACGTACAAGTTGACTATCAGACTTTGCTTTCAAGATGTGCCCCTCGTAACCCAACCACCTTTCCTCTGCCACACCTTGACTCCCAAAAACGTGTTGTTTTAGTCTTAACTTTTCCACAACATTCTCTCATGCCAGTTACGTAGGCAAATATGTGCTTTGAAGATGAAGTTCCGTTCTAAATGTTTTTTAATTAACTAAATCCCTCAGTCCAGTTGGTAGGCAGCTATGGCTGATGGTCAGTAGTGGTTCCTTTTGGTTTGGAGGGCAGAAGCCATGCCCAAACTACCCGCCTTTCCACTGGACATTTCCCCTGTGGACTAGAACCTTTGGAAGCCGGATTTTAGGGCAGGATCTGCTGAAGGCACCTCTGCCAGTTTCTCCACATTCCCCAGGTAATTACACCAAACATGGGGGGCTTCAAGAGAGAGAGAGATATGAGAGAGAGATATGAGAGAGAGATATGAGAGAGAGATGAGAGAGAGATGAGAGAGTGAGGAGGAAGGGAGCAGGGCTGTTTTTGGTTCTCTGGCAGATGCCCCAGTTTCAGGAAGCACAGTGTACAATGTCTGATGAGCGGTCTCGAAAAGGAGGAAGGTGTTCTTGAAAACAGAAGTAATTTGCCTCGCACTTCCTTGTTTTGCAATTAGAGTCATTGTGTAAAGCCAGTTCACATGGTCTCATTTTCTGCAACGAGAAGAGCTTTTTTTATTTTCTCATCTTGAAGGTGAAATTTCCTTAAATTTTTAATTGAACATCTGATCCCACACAACATCTTCTTTGCCAGTTTATCAACTGGTACTTCCTTGAAAATGATATTAAGACTGCACTACCATCTTGCGCTTGACACCACCCCCTCCCAACATCCCAAAAATTAAAAATCAGCCAGCACACTGTGACTAAGTCATCATTAGTTTGCCCTTTTTGGCTTTACTTCATGTGGAACCAACAATGATATCATCAACAGTGATAAGGAGGATCTAATTTTAGGGGAATTTAATTCTAAGGGGAAATGCTTTTATATTCAGTAACGCATATCAATTTACAGTTATTTGAGCCCGGGATACAATTATATGTTTAGTGAAATAGGTGTGAATTTCCAACCTCAGATGGCGAGAGCGTGAAAGGGTTTACTAAATCACATGTTTCAACAGCAAGCAAATCTTCTCTGTAACTTTTCCTGTGCACGTGGAATAAGTCTATAGATTTTTTAACTTATGTATCCATACAAATGTATTTATATGTAGTGCTTGGTGCTTGGATTAACCCATTTATAACTCTGCATAATTTTGGTGATTTAAGCCACTAAAGCAAAGTCACAGTATTTTGTCAAGTGAGAGAGTTAGAATTGGAACGGTGGGTGTGCTATTGCTTAGATAATCTGCATGATTGTTGCACGCCCGATTTGTTGGGGACTGTTACCCTCAAGAACTACCATACAATGCGTCCGTATACATAAGATTCAAGAAGGTATTTAAAAATGCATTCAGTACGAAAGGACGGCCCCAAAAACGGAGTTTGAGATTAGAATTTTAGAAAAACCATGAACGTTTATTAACATTTAATAGGGCAATACTGAAAATAGATAAATGGAAATGCAGCAGTAATCATTAAGAATCATAGGATTTCTTTGTCTTGAAGAGCCTCGGTTAGGATATAATCTAATAATAATCAAAATTAGGAAGAACAGGCTAAGTCTCAAATGTGAAGCAAATCAGTAGAAAATTGGGTAGCATTCCTAGATGCTCAGGAAAGAGTCTTGCTCAACCTTAAATTCAAAGGTTTATATGGTCATTTTCAGCAAAGGGAATCATGGAAACTGCAGAGTCCGCATGATGTGAGCATTACCACAGCAAATCACATTTCATATTTCTAAAGCGTCATATAACCCTGCCACATTAGCACTAACCCACTACATAAATATTGATTCCCACCTTCTGACTAATGTAATCCGGTGGTGTCAGAACAAACTAGTTACATAAACAACAGAAAACAGTTATGAATTAATGCAATAAAGTGTGCTAGCAGGAAAAGCCTTGGAAAGTAGCAAAAGGCTTCTTTCAGTGAGTTCTTCAAGAAGAATATGTCCTACAAATAAATAGTGCACATCTTGCTGCATGTTTTATCAAGTGAGTAATGTAAACACAGAAGGAACATCATAATACAGCAGTCATTTTAACAAACAAGGTATTGAGGCCTAGTTTAGTGTAACTCAGAAAATACACTAAAACGCATCATAATTTCATTTCAATTTCAAATGCTCCATTTTAATATACATATGAATTGGCATTGACCGGGATATCGTTTTATTTCATAGGGACCTTCATAGAGATTCAAAAGCGGCTGTTCACTATTCAGAAGACCTCAATGTGACCTGCAATTTTGACATCAAGAGAGGTGTGCGCCAGGGGTGCATATTAGCCCCCTTTCTTTTTAATTTATATATTAATTCCCTGGAGAAGGCCCTTTTGGACATAAGCTAATTGCCCCCAGGTAGGCAAGAGTAGCCTGCCAGTCCTCCCATATGCAGACGATGCTGTTCTCATGGCGAGGACAGCCAGGGGTCTACAACTCCTGCTGAACTCTTTTGTTCATTTTATGGAGAATTTGGACCTCACGGTTAATCATACTAAATAGTTTGTCTTGCAGGTGGGAGCCCGTAAAGCCAAGCAGTCTACCTTTAAGTTAGGAGCATCGTCAATACCTAAGACTAATGTCTTCTCCTATTTGGGAGTAGTGTTTGATGATACCTTGAGTTGGGGCCCCTTACTTACTCGTAAGAGAGAGGATCTAGTCAAAGCGGCTGCAGCTGTTTTTAACTTCCAGAGTGGGGGGGGGAGGAACAATAGGGGCCCTTTTGAAGATTTGTAAAGCGAAATGTATTTCAAAGGCCAGCTATGGGAGCGACATACGGGGTCATATTGGGGTAGAGGCCCTGCAAATTGCTGAAAATTCCTTCCTGAGACTGGTCCTTTCAGTACCGCAAAGCATCCAGTCCTATGTTGTGCATAAAGAGCTGGGGATGCTTTTTCTTTCAGTCGAATTGGCTTTCCGTCCACTAGCATTGTGGTTAAAGATTTGGGCTAAGCAAGAAAACGCACTCAGTAAAGACATTTTAAAGGATTGTCTTTCTCTTGACTATGTCATGCGCATCCGATGGCTTCAGTATATAAGAGTAGGCCTCTCTAGGCTAGTTAGGGCAGAACTATTTGATACTCCCGAGTTTATATGCAAGAGGGACTTTGCCTGGGCTAAAGAGTGTTTTTTAAGTAGGAGCCGCTGTGAAAGATAGGAAACAGAGCTGTGTAAGCCCAGCGTGCGTAGGTACAATGCATTAAAAACTGTAACAACCACTGAACCATATCTTTTAGGGCTTACAAGCATTCATGATCGCTATTATTGACGAGGTTTCGGCTTGATCTTTTCCACTATCTCCTGGCACAACCACGTGGCACTCCTAGAGGTCAGTGCCTCATGCCCTGTGGCTGCGACGGTCAGGCTCCTCATGGCACTTTTTAATGTTTTGTAGTTTTTACGTGGCTCCCAGAAAGTTATTTATTATCCCTATTCCTTAAAAAGGCTTGTTTTAGGAGGGTGAGACCAGCTTTTATCTTTTTACAACTCCTCTCTAATGATACCGTTTTGTACACGCTTAACTTTTTACGGGTTGCTGTTAGACTCAGGTCAAGTTGTGATTAATCTTGGCATTGGGATTCATCAATCTCTACCCTGTAATTAGACTACCCTGATTGTACTGTATTGCAAATTTGTAATCTGGTGAAGTTTTATTGATGTTTGTATGACTTTTATGGTTTAATTTGTAAAACCGAATAAAGTTTTTTGATGATGATATACATATGAATTCAAATATAGAACAACTGATATTAACGTACATCTTAGCTCAGTTGTGAAAAACGTTCCATAGAACCATGTCTTGTGTCTCCACATCTCATCACCCAGCAACGGGGCCACAATTCCTGCACCCTTCTAGACCTCAAGTGCATCACATTGGTTGTCAGAGGTGCTAATTAAGACCAGAACTAACCAACACAATATACAGGTTCTTCAAGTACAGGTCATTCCAGTGGGTGTGACTGTGAAACATCTATTTAATGGACTCTGGGGCACTTTGCATCGGAGTGCACAACAGTCGGCCATGCTGTTAACCTGTCCTGTTAAAAGTACTACTATGGCAAGAAAAACTATCAGCTGTACACAATTCTCTTGTTGCAGTACAAGGTGAGAGATAAGTTAGCCTTGAGGCGTTGACATACAGCGAGTAAAAACAAACCTATAATGTGATCACATTCCAGTCTGGGCCAAAGCTAGTAAGATACCTCAGTGAGTTGAATATTTGCTGCTGACATCAGCTGTGATTTGCAGGTCAGAAGTTTAAATCTTGTCAAGGCCGTTTCAGCCTTCCATCTTCCTAGATCAGTAAATTGTGTACCATGATATTAGGTGATAGTATCACCTGTTATGTACATAGGCTAAACTTGGCAGCAGTGTTTTATTAAACAGTATGCGTAAAACAAGTTATTATTAAATACGCTGACCCTAGGACAAAGAGACAGTCGCACGAAGTGAAAAGACACCTATGCCTGGGAATTAAAACCGCCGCCCAAATAAAAAGATTAATTTCTGTGTAATATGAAGAATGCTAGAACGAAGAAACACCTATGGCAAACTCAAAATAAATCAATCATAATGGCGAATTTGGATTGTAGTGGAGACAAAACACTTGAGACTAGAGCATCCGTTTGGTGACGTGTCAGGTGTTTCTGCTTCCTCTTCCTTGCCAGTCATATGTCTCCCAATCAGCAGCTCTATGAGTGGAGGTGCTGAAACTTTACCTAGGGCAGTAGTCCGTGTTCCCCCTTTGGAGATAGAAAGAGATCACTGTTAGAGGGTTTTTATAGGGGTGAAATTTGCGAGGGGCCTACATTCTAGATATTTTACTGTCAAATTCTTCATAATATCTACTGATCCGGGAGTCCCTTCAGAAGGCGAATTGGCTTTTCAGAATAGCTCTAATTGTTGTGCATCTTTGCATCCCCATCTGGCCATCTCACATTGACAATCTGGTAGGCACTGCTCAATTTGAGCCGGTGGTTGCAGGTGGGGCCCACTGAAACATATTTTTGGGAACCAGCACTTATTTTTCCTCATCAGATTTTCACTCATAGCATGAGAGAAAAACACATAAGGGGGAAAGAAGGAGGAGGAGAAAGATGGAAAAGCAGTGACAAAGGGAGAGAGCAGGAACCTGCAAGAGTGAGATAAAGAGGAAGGGGTTATCTGGTGGGGGATGAAAGAGGTATGAGGTGGAATCAAGCTATGCCGTCTTTGGTATAGAGTACACAATATATTTGAAGTGCTGACGGCAGGCTTCAGAGGACAACTTTGGGCACAGCACTTAATGTTTTAAAAATTAAGCACTGCTGGGAGGCTGGTGGGCCATTGGCCTATTGCACTATGGTATTTAAGGAATGAACCGAGCGGAGCCTTGGTGATCAGGTGGTTGACTCATAGACACTAATATTTCCAATATACAACATTCTGGAGGCAACATTTACCAGGTGGTCCAAGGAAACCAACCTTCCATGGTACAAAAAGAAGTCTTCAAAGTACCAGAGGTTTCTATAAAATCAGATCCCTCTGAGTTTGTAGGGATTGCCCATCTAGGTCTTGAGGTTCTCAAAGATTTATCTATACCTTTGCAAAAAGCTGTAAAACACACTAGTGTGTTAGCTGAAACCCATATTTCTAGGTTTTCAGGCCTGTGGTGCAAAATGAATCCTTATTTGTTTGTACTTCACCAAAATGTTTTACATCAACCAACAGGGTAGTCTCACCGATAGGCCTGTGCTTGAGAGTGCTGGATCTGTGTTCCTCATCACCACTTGTGACTCATCTAGTTGGTGACCTCAACCATGTAAAGAGGCTGCAATGACTACATTCATCACCTGTGAGGAGACTCTTCATCAAAAGTTAAGGAGACTTTCTTCATAAAGTGAATTCACCCATCTGGATATCGGTTCATAACTCGGGAGAATTCATTGCGGCAGATGCATGTTCTTAAGTGGAGTAGACTATATCCTCATCATGCTGGGTACACATGACTTTAAGTGAAAATTACTGTCCTCATTTTCTTCCCTTCGTTTTCTTGATCAAAAACTCATCAAATTCTGTAGAAGCTCTTTTTGCAGAATCATCCATTGGACTCCAGTGTGTTTATTTTCTGGTCCTCACAATTTTGACTGTGGCACCTAACTGGACCTTTTCTCTTGAAAGATGATTTGTCTCAGAAGGGAGGGCCTGAAGGCATTGTTGGCCGATGCTGTGGTGGGACAGATATTATCTACATGCCTTTATAAAGCGGTACCACCCTGGTGTGTTAGTTTTTTTTTTTTTTCTAACAGCTTGATGTGTTCCCCTGAGTGGACTTTACAGTCTGTGAATCAAACTTAAGCAAGGATCTAGCGCTGAAAGGAAGAGTACTTGGTGTGGCCTCCCACATGCTGTAGTTTGATTGCTGGTTGTGGTGGTACCAGAATCATCCCACCAGCAGAAAAAATCCTTTAATCAGCATGTCTGTGGGGAGTCTGTCTAGTCGATCTTCCTGTTTAATGCAAATCTGGATTCCCATAGCTGGGGTCCCTTTCCTTCCTCCTGTGTGAGGATGTATAGGTATGTGTTTGTGTTTCATTGTTAAACATGGATGGTGCCTTTGCCCACACATGGTTGGAATAGCTGCCAGAATGGCCCCCTTGTTCAGTTTGAGTGTTATCACATTCTTACAATGAGCAGTTCAGTCCATCCTGTCCAGGTTCGTGTACCAACATAAAAGCCCACAAACACAAAGGTACATCATTTGTTTTCCCAGGTTTCGAGGAACTTGTGCATTTTGAACAAAGCAGAACTTTGGCTGGTCAGGGTTCCTATCTGTCCCCCCAAAACAAAATAACTACTGGTCCCTTCGAGACTTCAACTTGTCTGTCCTCAGAGACGCCCTATGAAGTCGGTGCTAGAAATTCTTGTGTTGGGATGGAGCCTTTACTGGTGGCTGTTCTCCTGGAGTCTGAGGTCAAGTGTGGATTCCTTGAACACCTTGCTGTTGTGACAAGGATGCGACAAGAGGTGCTGGACTGCCCCGCGAAAAGAGGAGCTGACCCCTGTTGGTCTGGAAGACCCACCCAGCTGATTGACAAAGCTGCATGGAGGATGTCCGAGCAGGCGGAGCCCGAAGAGCCATGGGATACCTGCAGTGCAATTGGTTGGCTAATGACCAAATGCAAACACTGAACGTTAATTGGGTCCTGGGGTTACAGGTATTCTTTTATGCATCACTTCTAGTCAGTCTGCAATGCCTGTATCCTGCTCAGTATTTGGAGGGAGCCCTGTGTCTCTCTCATCCAGTCCCAGAGGGCTGTGACAGTTCTTTGCCTCACAGTACCCCGCTTGGCTGGGTCCTTTTTGCTTTGGTTAATCGTGTAGTCATCTCCCTCCCTAGATGCTCTACTTCCGGAGTTATTGTGGATTGATTTTGCAGGTGGACCCCGAATGTAAAAACCGGCTCCTATTTTGGACTGTTGAAGTTTTTGGGTTCAGTGGGTGCCTCAAGTCCTGCAAGTGCTCTTGTCACTGGAAAAGCTTGACTGCAACTGGTTTTTTTTTGTTTTGAGATGGGGCATTTAACGTTTGGTACCCCAGTGGATAACGTAGTTGGTGCAGACTTACTACTATTTTTACAACCATTGCAAGAACTAGGAAATGTGTCCCTTCACTAGCCTCCACCCTAATGGGACATGAATTAAAGAGTCCCAGAACTGGACATGAGAAACTTTGCAACCTAACATCACCGGTTAGTTTTTATTTTGGTGTCATCACTGTTGTCGGAGGTTTGCTGGACTGAAAACCCAGCTTCTGGGGCTTCATCCCAGTGAACCTTGAAGTTTACACTATGAACTTGAGTCCAGACTGATCATAACAATTCTTGCTGCATTGTATAATACAAAAATAACAATTGATGGACAGAATGCAGAACAATGTCATACATTCACCCCAGTACAGAGATCTGGGCCTAAATCCATCGTTTTTTTGCTCACCATGCCATTCCAGTTTGAACCCAGCTATATGCAAATCAGTCTTGACCCTGTGCCCAATGGGAACAGTCCAGCCCGAACTGCCAGGCCCTCCCTTGACTGGAACCAAGCATCCTAGGACCGCTTTCGGGGTTTCACCCCTCATCAGCCAGGATAGTTTGACTCCAGTGGCATGGAGAGCACGGGACCCACGTCTGGGCATACCTGTCCCACTCGGGGTGACAAATGCAAAAAGAACAATTGATGGACGGAATGCAGAACAATGTCATACATTCACCCCAGTACAGAGATCTGGGCCTAAATCAATCTTTGTTTTGCTTGTATAATACGGTCAGGCATCTTTGGTCCATTACTGTGAGTTTGTTTATGAACATTTGAATAAACCTGAAGGTAGCCGAGAGCTTATGAACACTGACACACAAGATGACATTGGTCATGGGTTTAAAAGTTTCTTAACCTAGTGTGTAAATATTTAACATATACATAAGGGGCTGTATATTGCCACAGAATGTACAATTTCTAATTCACTTTTTATCTACCCGACATACCTGTTAAGAAGTAATTGTCTGCTTTGAAGTAATTGTCTTCTTTGAAGTTATAGCACTGGCTACACATTGGTTTGGACATGTTTGTATTTGAGTATCTAACCCCTACCACACTCTATAGTACTCCTTGACTGCTAAGTGACAAAAGGGCATAAGTGGGTTATCCAGTTAGAATGCAACAGTATTGATGGTCCTGGGCGTCCGCTTGTACACTCCACTATCCAGTACTGCTGAGTACTCACTGATTGCTCAACAACTAACGAAAAGTCTTTGCTTGATCCACTTGTCCAGTCAATTCCTCAACTTGCGTACTTGGTTCCTGAGAGCTTGAGTTATCAGCACCTCTACCGCTTTGGGGTAGGTCTGTCCTCCGGACATGCAGCCATGAAAGCTTCCACCAGTCAGGAGTAAAGGAGCAAGTGGCTGGCCTTCAGTTACAGCACTGTAGAAAGGCAGAAGATCTATGTAAAATGCCCGGCAAATGGCACCTCATCCATCACTCGGGCATATTAGTTGATTCGTGTAAGGATTACCTTGCTACAATTTGGGGCTTTCGTGAGTCCTCCTAAACATGTATTTATTCAAAATGAAGGTAGAGTTCTTTGTGGATCTTTTCTGTCTCAGATTTGTGTTTCTCAGTGTGCAGGAGTGCTAAACTTTTTGGACCGAAATTCTCTAGTAACTTTAAGCAGGTGAGATGAACCTCCGCTTTATTGGAAGTTGTCAAACAGGCCAAACAACTTACAAAGCTAGAGGCTGTTTTGGCTAAAGAGTAAGGCACAGTATTCTTTCTAAAACAGTAGTTCTCTGTTTCGCACTTCACTATTTTCAAAATCAGATGCAGAAGTGTGCCCTTAGACCACAAAATGTATCTTTTTTTTTTAATTTTAATGTGTTTTTTGCATTTTAAGTTAATGCCAACAATGCTGCGTTATGAAAAATCAGAGAAAGTCAGTTTGATTCACATTACGTCCAAGTTCCGTACACTTGAACAGTCATTTATAAAGCATGCATATGCAATCAGGACAGGGAGTGGGAAGGGGAGTGGGGGCAGAGGGGTGAATGAGGCATCGGTGGCATAAGGAGAGGCATCATTGCATGTCAGTGACTAGTATAATGGTCCATCCTCAAGTAGGTGCGGGGCAGGTGGTGGAGGAGAACACCGGTGGATCAGCCAGAGGCAGTGTCAGTAGTATTGGAGTATACCGTCAGTAAGTAGGTGCGAAGTGCTGCCCAGATATCCTTAGGCCGGAAGGTGGGCGGTTGCAAGGAGGCATATATTTCACTAGTAGTATTGCAGTATATCATATGCTTCAGCCAATCATCTGTGGTGGGTTGTCTGTTGCTGCCCCAAAGGAGGGTGAAGCATCGTTTAGCCAATAACAATGCCATGGTGGTGAACCGTCTGTAACCAGGGCTCAATGGCATAACATATCCCAGGAGGGGGGTCAGGGTCTGTGTGTGTTCTAGCATAATGGATATCAATACGAATATGGATCGCCAGTATGCCTGAATAGTGGTGCAGTTCCAGGTCAAGTGGACAAAGTCAGGATGGTCTGCCGCACATTTGGGGTATTGGTGGGATCGGGATGGATCCAATTTTGCAAGGGCTAGAGGTGTGGTGTATGCCGGATGCAGGAAATTATAGTGGAGTAGTTTGCGCCAATTTGGTTTGTGTGCAACGATATTGCCAAGTTGGAATGGGGTAGCCCAACTCACGCTCCCAAGCTGCCCAGGCTGTAATGGCCCTCACCGGTTTCAGTGCCAAACAAGAGTGATATAGACTGTAAACAAGCTTGGAGTTCTCGGTTGTACATATCAACAGTATCAAAGGAGAAAAATCTGTGGGTGCCCCTGGGTATGTGGGCAAAATGTCACAGAGTGTGCTGTGTATCAGGAGGAAAACAAATTGATTCATAGCAGAGATAGCCCCATCCGAGGCAAGGGCAGTGCGGAGATCTACTTTGCCTTTGGTGAAGAGGTCACCCGTAGTGCGTAATTGTGAGTCAAAAGAGCACGCTGCACTAGTGTTTCTTGTGTCGGAGAGCCATGGTTTTTTGTGAAGTGAAATGTCTGGTGAATAGAGAAGGTCAGCGCCCAGATATCTAGGGAGTGTGGACCACGCCCAGCAAGTCGTAGAAAGAGTGTGTATGTCAAGACCTCAAAATGTATTTTATTTGTATTTTACATTTTTGGAACAAAAAAACCTAGAAATCTATAGCTTGGTTGTGGCACCAAAGAGCACTAGGGAGATGTGTGTTTTCATCCTAAGATGGTGGGCGAGTATAGAAGATGAGGAATGAGACAGCCCTACAGACCTATAAAGAATTCCTTTGTGTCAGATCATTCCTTTGAAACAGTGAGAACTCGATAATCTGGATGTTTCTGAGGGCTCTTGGTACCTGGACCGCAAGAAAGACATTTGTCTGCCCAAAAGGCCCACTGCAGCCCTGCTCTTGCTCATCAGGTTGTCTAATATTCACAAGAGGGATTCAGATATATCCCCCATCAGAGGCTCACCCATGCTCAGTCCCTGCCTAGACAAGGTCTGCTGCTTTTTGGAGGCATTTCTGCACTGAGCCAATTTGCAGAGTGGCCACTGGGCTACTTTGCACATATTTTGCGTTCTCTCAATGCTCCGTCTGGCAGACTGTGGCGAAAAGGTTTGGGTAAATAGTATTAAGGATATCATACTGCAGCCTCTCCTACTATACATCATCTTTGGGGTCATCCCACAGGTAGGGCTTAAGGGGCTTGTTCATAAGTGCGGGTAAGTGTTACACCAGGTAGCAACTCCAGTGCTTTTAGCCGTGTTTCATTGAGTCACATCGCGCATGCTACAACCCTTGGCTTACTCCTGACTATAAAAGATTCTCACCAGCAGGCAGCAAAGAGAGTAGCTGAAGTGAGTGCGGCAGAGTGAGACAGACACAAGTGGGGCCACTCATTCCGAAGCTAGTTTTTTCTTAAAGTGCTGTATAACTGATCTGGATGATGCAGTGGCATCAAACCTCTTGTAGGTATGATAGAAGGTCCTGAAGGAATACGTCTACATCTTTTCCCATTGTGAGTTGTACTTTTATCTTATTTGCTATACTGAATTAACGACAAGACATGTACGTTTGGGACTGCACATATAAATGGTAATTGGTGTAAAAGGTAAGCAGCGCTTTTTCTAGCATACGCTAAGCACTGGATAAGGTAGTATTTGAAGTATTTCAGAATGAAGCTCGTTAATTGGGATAAAATCATCTGAGGGAAGTAACCAGGCCATAGATCGATAGATCATCGACATCTCTTCTGATTGGCCTTCAGTAACTCTTCCATGAGTCTCTGTACAGTTCTACTCGTTTACTATAGTAAAAGGCACAGGTCTATTGGGATAAAATGGCAAAGATCTGAAGAGTGGTTGCATCTGTGACATCGTGTGTGATGTGTGTAGTATGGCCACAGGACACAGCAGATATTGGACATTCGCCGTTCTCCCAAACCGAGTGAAATCATAACACTTAGGCAGTCAGGAAATGCTGCAGTCTGAGAATAGCACAGGAAAAACTTTCACAACCCATTATTACTCCCACCCATGAAGTGCTAGCATTTTGGGGAAGATCTTTTCATTCTCACATCTACTTCCTCATTCCACTCTATATGATATCCCTCTGTTTTCCTCCCTCCAGATCCCCGTTATTAATCTCCCCATCACCCCGACCACTTTGAGGTGACATGGTGGTCTCTCAAAGTACTCTCAAGTGCTCTATGTAGAGATCTTCAATTTACTATCAAAACGCATATCACAGCACTGTTGATCCCTACAGCAAGGCCACCGAGGTATGCTTTCTGCTCCTGCCTTGTAAAAGGCGTCACATACTCACAATCTACCATCTTTAATAGGGTTAAAGCCAACTCTGAATCTGAATATTTAATCCATGGCCCTCCCAACCGGCCGATTAATTTCTAACAAAATCTAGGCAAAATTTGAACAAAATCTAAATAATTGATAAAAGTTTTTAATGGTGTTAGTTATCTTAATCCTGGAGCGAAAATCCCTGGTTTCTGGTCCCTTTCTGAAATGGCATGGCAGTAACATGTTGACAAGAGAAGAGAGCATGAACATAGAAGTCGGTGTTACAGTGAATTTGTTTTTGAGAATTTTTTATCTTGCCGTAAAGTTGAAATTGTTTGGTATTAGGAATGCGTAACATAAATGATGATCGAGATTCAAGGGGACGTCTTGTAACTATGGTACACATTAACTTAATTCATGACTAGTTGATATGGGGTTTGGACTCCAGACAGGAAGGAATAGAAAGCCTAATTCTAAGTGGAGTTGGGGACTATAGATATGCATCCGTTTATTTTGTGTTTATTAAATACGCAGTGGCGGCTACTCCACTAAGGCGGAGAAGCGTTTCCCTACTGCTTTTCAGTAATGTAAAAAAGGAAAAATAAAATAACATGATGTTATAATTTTATTTTTCCATGCTGAGGCAGTTTTGTGGGACGGGGCTGGGCTGCTCTGCTCACAGACCAGGGGGAGGAATGTTGGGCACTCTGTAAATGTGCATGATGGTTTGGCAACCTTCTTGGGCCAGCCAAACAGACATGTGCACTTAGCATGTTCTCCACCAGGCTATATTGCACAGCCTGGGTTGAGAACATGCAAAGGCTCCCAGTCCCTGTCTGAGCACCTACCCACGGCGCTCAGACCAATCACAACGCTGCTAACAGCAGCACAGTGATTGGCTTAGGGAGCCTGTGTGCTTTCTGCTTACGTTCTGGCCAGACTCATCAGAAAGAGATGTGGAGAGACGACGAAGGAGAGGCGCAGTGAAGAGGTTGGTGTATTTTTTTTCTTCACACCCCCGCCCACCACCCCTGATCCGTGCCAGACGCCATTGTAAATACAGTATAAAAGTTACCTCCCACTTCACCCATTTATTAACCACAGCCATGATGCATTTTTGATGTTCAGGAACACTTGAATTAAATTGAATACGGTCAGTGTACTACATCTCATTTGCTTTACACCCCACTGACTCGATGGGATGTACCCTGGGATATCCAATCGGTATCCCAGGTGCAAAGCTAGAGACACTGGACGCACCGCCCTAAAGCCGGCCCTGCTTACTGGCTTGAGGCTCATGACTCGAACTAAAAAGAATATGACTGAATGTAGATTTACAGATCTGTCCGTTCTCTTAGTTAATTGATTGTTATGTAAGCCAAAGATGTTGCGCAGATAGCACAATGGAGGAGACAGCTAATAAAATGGGAAGAGACAGAAAACACAATTCTGGGAACGTACAAGGCCGGGAGGAATAGGTCCAACCGACTTACCAGTTGGGCATCAATACTTCAGAAATTGATCATTAGTAATGACGATAAGCCACTACGAAGACGAAAGACAGAGGAGAGCCGATAAAGAGTGCGCGCAGGCATTGACATGTCAGAACAGCAAGTTTATGGGTAGAAACTGAGATGCTCATATTATGATGACTGGAAGGGAAGCCTGCACAGACAGTTACATCCGCGGGGCTATCTATCAAGGACATCATGTGAGATGGTGAACGAGGCCAACCTATGATTAACAAAAAGTGACCCTGGGCAAATACGAGCTGGATCTGTACAAACAAGGGCTTGTTCTAGGCAAATGGGTCTGATGTAACAAGGGCCAGGCCCTGGATGAATAAAGGCCTGCAATGGGTGAAATAAAAGCTGCTTGTGGGTGAATAAAGACTGGCTGTGGATGAATGATGGCCAGGGCCAGGCAAATAAGAGCCTGCTCTGGGTGAAGATGGGTCTGCTCTGGGTGAAGACTGGTCTGCTCTGGGTGAAGACGGGCCATGTCTGGATAATGTTGGCAGGATTTGGGCAAAAAATGACTGGCTCTGAGTTAAAAAGGGCAAACTGCTGGTGACTAAAGGCCGGCTCTTTGCATTACCAACTGCAAGACTTTAAGAGACGGGAACAGACGTAGCACATTGATGCTGTTATACCGAACCCCCTCTTCTTAGGTTGCTTGTCTGTGCCTATTTCCTAATTATTGTTCAATCCATGCTGCATATTGAACAACAGCATTTATGTGGGTGAGCACTATCACTAGTGTGGCACCAGAGCGCAGTGGCAATCCATACAAACATGCAGGGATTATGCCATGTTTATATTTGTGTACAACTAAGCTGTCAAAGTGGACTGATTCCTTTTTATCGTTTATTTGTTTCTTTCCAACAATTTTGGTCAATGAAAAAACACATGTTTCTATTTTCATGCTCATCAGTGCTGTTAATTCAATCACCACTGAAGTCCTGTTGAATCAGAAGATATATTGGGGAGAAGTGACACCTCTGATGAGTAGACGGAAGGACCTGCAATGAGAAAATAAATATTAATATGTTGCAAAAGAAAAAAGAAACATGTAAAACAGGGGAATATATTGAACGACAAAGGCTAGAGTACACCGCACAAAACTATAAAAATATACACTAAAACCCAACATAATCACTGCACAGACCTTTAAATGCGGGGCAGGATTGGTAAGATTTCACAGAGGTAGTAGGCAGATGTATGTAAGTGTTGCTAATCTCCCTGACAGAAATCTTGGCGGTATGGATAGTGAGGGATGCAGATCACGGGCTCCATCCAGGCATTGTTGGGTGAAAAAGGTTAACCCAGCTCTTTGCTGACCTCAAATACTGAACCGCAGTACATGCTTGGCCACCCATCCATCATACACCATCTTTTACAGAACTGGACACCTTCAGTCTCCCGGCCATTGCATGGTAGCTGCAAAGACCTTGTATGCTCCTTTGGAAGCAGCTAGTGTAAGTGAGAACTTTTGTTTTCGCTTCTGACATCATGAACGGAGGCATCATGTAAGTGCCTCTCCTGCATACACTTATGCCCTGGCTCTCGTCTTACCATAGACTAGCTCTACCACTGTTAGTGGCTGTCTCAGTTAACACTCCAGCTGTGGCTTACCTCGTCTCCTTTCAGTTTTGTGAGATTTGAAGGTACTTACCCTGCCACCTTCCAGAGTTGTTTGATATGCAGAGGTACTATGGTTCCAGAGGCAGAAGGCATACATCTTCTTTGGGCCAGGGTGAAGCGACAGTACCACCAAAAGAGTGGCATATCAGTTTCAGAGAGTACCTAATTGAGGGGAAGCAGTCTTTCAATCACATAGTGCCCCAAAAGCTGGTGAAGTATCTGTCGTCAATAGACAGAAATATTGGGCAACATTGGTACCTACTGATACATTATGGAAGACAGCGCTAGACTGGGGCTGTGAAGAGCCTGTTACTGTAATGATTTGCTAGTAGTATGTCAGATTTCAAGCCAGGGCATCAAGCAGGATACATATCGGTTGATGCCTAGCAGCAGACCAGCCAACCGGATAGCCAGAGGAAGGTGCAAGGTAGGAGTTAGGGTTCAATGACACAAGCAGAGAAGTGTCCCTAGTAAAAGTCATGGGCATCAAACATGATAAGGGTCCGAAGTGGCCCTCGAGCAAGGTGAAGTCGGTTCGGTCCCACATTTATAGTGCAAGGAGAACTGTGTGTGACCACGGGAAGGATGAATCTCGAGAATTGTGTTCACTAGAATGCTAGCGTGACCAATATTGGTTTCAGGGTAGAGGAAAGCTCCGCTCATTGGCCTTTTGAGCCAACTGTGTATACAGGGATAAATGCTGTGCGCATTTGGAATAAAGGTGTGTGGGTGTCCCTTGTGGTATATTGTACATTGTGTCAATGATTGTATACCACTAAAGTTCTCCACTGATGCTACAACTCGTGTAAAGCACTGTCTCTGTGTGCCCATGTGTTGGACCACCACCACAGAGGACCCTCTGACACAGCAGACATAGGACAGAAGTTAAACGCCCTCAAAAGGGTTCTGGATCAACACTACCTCCATGCCCAGGCCCTGCTTCTTTGAGCTGTGCTTTGCCAACTTTATAACCAGCATCAAGGTGCGGATGGAAAGTCAGGAAGTGGGACACAGGGATAAATGCAAATGCTACACTGACAACTGGTGGAAAGAACCAAGAGATGTGATACCTCAACCCACTGCCATCTTGACACCCATAGAGAGATGCATGGGCAACAATTACACCGATTTCGAGCCTCTACCTGAAGACCGAGCCTCTGGGGTTGCCTGCTCAACACACTCAAACCACCCTAGTCCACGAACACCAAGGTTTGCAAAGTCGGCGGTCGGTCATCTTACCTCTACTCAGAGAGGCAAGAGACATGTTGGCTCCACTGCTGCCAACCCTGTCTCTCCCCAATGAAGTGCAGATGGTTTTCTCTAGGTTTGCGAGCCTTCACTCAGAACTATTACTTTGCAACTGACAGAGAAAGCATCATAACAAAGGATTAGACAAAAATGTAATCTGTAGAGGAAGAGAGAAAGGCAGGTATAACTGAGGCAGTACAAGCTCACACACCTGCATCAGAGCCATTGTTATGTCTGACTGAGCCCGACACGTGACCTAGTCTGTCCAGTTTGAGTTGTTTTTCTGTGTGTAAGAAGGCACTTCTGAAATTTCAATACTTTTTAATAGGTCTCGGTCATTTGCATTTTGAAAAAGATACGAGACTGAAAGGGCTGTTTTACGTAGGACTAGGAGGGCCATATTTTCAGGATATACAAGTAAGGTAAATTTACATGTAGTGAATTTAAATGGAACATATTTACATCGCAAATGGTTATAATGAAAAACTGGTATGGATTGGGCCCTTCTGGGTGTATGTTGGACAAGTTTGTGTCAAAGCATACATCTCGTATTACTGAATGCACTGTACATATTAAACAGGGAAAAAAACTAATTGCCAATGCGAGTAAAACGAAAGTTGTGATCATTGGGCACTACCCGAAAAAAAGGGTGAAGAAATGGTGGCTGGGTCACAAAGGCTAGGCTGTGTGAAGAGCTACAACTATCTAGGGGCATGGCTAAAGGAAGCTGTAAAACAGACCGTACACCTACAAAGTATGAAGAACAAAGGGAAAATGATTATCCACGCTCTCTGCAAATTAAATAATTCTCTTGACAGCCAAACAACCACGACCATTAGTAGGGTTGTTACAGCAAAACTCATGCTGTCCATCAACTATGCACAGCAAGCATTCCCGGGCATGCTAGTGGCCGAACTAGACAAATTTCAATGCAAGGGCTACAGGCACATTTTCGAACTGCCCACCTAGCATGAGACTCATTGATTCGAATTCGGCCTCATCAGCCAAAAACTCAAGTCCTTGGCTGTTCAGGTGCAATGCTGCTACCAGACAACCGTTGCCGATGAGTATACAATGAAGAAGGTCCTGAATACAATCTTTAAACCAAAATCAATTCATGGTATAGGTACCTTCAAATGACGGTAGAAAAGCTCCTACTACCTGTTGAAAGCTGGGATCATAGCCCCAGCAACTACCCAGCCATCAAAGTTGCCATAAAAAGGCTACTATGCCTCTGCTCACAAGAGGCCAACATCAGAGCACACATGCCTCACTGATATCATCTTATATTTCCAAGTCAAGTCGCCAGCACCTGAAACAACCGCTGAAAAAACACGGCTTTAAACTTATATTGTGGGCAAGACTGGTGTCTCTTCCAATAAGGGATCTGAACTCTGGCTGGAAATCACCTAGAAATATCAACCACTGCAGGCTGTGCGATTAAAAAAAGAACCATTGGCCCATCTATTATGCTGTTGTTCAGCACTTCACAGTGCCCGTTGCACATTTCTGAGGTCAATCTTTATACAGCACGGCACACGAATGGTCATAGAGGCTTTAAATCATTTATTTTGCATTGGAAACAGTGTCAGACATGGCCAAATTTGGCAAATGTATGCATCTGACTCGGACATAGCTAGAGGACAAATTGCCGGGTACCCTGTACTCACCCTCAGACTGTGCCCTGCCCCTCGGCAGCAACCTGGCCAGTACACATTAGCATAGAGCTCAGAGTGTACTTTCCACAAACTATCATATCTTAGCTTAATCTTAAACGAATTGAAACGGAATCATGCATGGTCAAACATTTCGATTGATTGTTTTACTTCCTGAGGTTTTAAGTTTGCTTTGCCAATTCTGTAGCAGTACAGACTTTTCTTTAATTGAAACAGTCACATACGGAGCAATTCTTGCTTACCCGTTTTACTACACTGGAGTTTTTAATTTGTCCTGTTGTCATTCTTTTGTAATGTTATTAAGTAATCATACAATAAACTTATTAATTAATTCATTCACATCTTGTAGTACCCTGAAGCAGCCAACTGGACAGTGCTGTGAGTGATTGAGCTGAATGGGAAGACAGACGAGAAAAAAGCACTAGAGTTCCCAATTCTAAAACACCTCATACTTTTTGTTTAATTTGGAGAAAAAGCACATCATGACTTTCCTTTGAATTTTGTACAAGACTATGGGGAAGGTTATTGGATGAGGAAGTAAGAGTGGATGCGAAACATAACTTGTTTAGAATAAGGGTGAATGAGTGGATGGGGGTTTCACCAGGCCCATACCATGAGACGTCCCCCAGGGATCATTGCTGAGCCCTACATTGTTTAGTCTTTGTGTTACCCCTTTGACTTAACTTGTTCCATCTTTGGGCTTCAGCTGGTTGCCTATGCCAATAACACATACATTGTTATTACTTTTAATGAAGCGTTTCAATCTATTGCTGATAATTTCAGGCATTGTATGTCAGAGGTTTCTCTTTGGATGACTACTAATTCCTTGAAATTGAATGGAGAAAAGACTGAAGTTCTTATTTCTGTTGGTCCCCCTTCCGATTGGTCACCTAGTAGGTGGCTGGCTGATCTGGATCTGATCCATACACATGCCAATTCATTAACAAGCTTGGGAGTAACATTTGATTCCAATCTTACCTTCACTGCATATGTAAACAAAGTTACTAGCTATAGCTTTTATTACTCCACACTTTAATGTGGCCTATATTGAATTCCTATTCAGACGCGAGTTACCATGAAGAACCTGTGTATATGTCATAAGGCCCCTGCAGGCAAAGGTCAGGCATCCTCTACCACACTTCATTCTTCCTGTGAACGACTGCTATCCATTCCCAAAATAAAAAGATTGTGAATTGGTGGAAGATCCTTCTACTTTCGAGCTGCTAAACTTAGGAATGATCTCCCACTTAACATCAGATTAGAAGCAAACTATCTGATCATCAGAAAAAAAAACATGGCTGTTTGGCTCATTTGTGTTATCATTACTTACTCCTCAGCACCAGGAAGCCCTGATGTGGGTATTTGTTGTGTTCTAAAGATACAATTAAGAATGATAATGTGTATAGAGGGTGCATGTGTGATTAAGGGAAGTATGCAGATAGGGCGAGAGTGGATAGAAGTGAGTGGGAGAAAGGATTGAGAGCATGGGCTGTACACCTGACTGGATTGCAATTGTTTTTAATATCCATTTATTTAGCATTGCTCATGTGACATTGGTGCCTCTTAAACATTTGGTATGGTACCTGCAGTTTTTGGCATGGGAGCCATTGCCACTTACTTCAAAAATTGCACCTGGAACCCTAAATGGGGAATGTTTTAACTATATAAACAGAAGCAAGTGTTGGCTGAGATATGGCTGGGCGGGTTTGTCAGTAGAGATAGTGTTGGACTTGGCACTTTCTGCATGGTCATCCCCAAACATTTTGCCTTCACCCTCCTGTTTTCTGAACCTGTTTTTGTTGGCTTTTAGGACTCTGCATACTTCACCAATGCTAACCAGTGCTAAAGTGCTTGTGCTCTCTCCTTAAAACATGGTAGAATTGGCTAACACCCAGTTGGCACATTCAGTTTACTTGTAAGTCCCTAGTAAAGTGGTACTACACATACCCAGGGCCTGTAAATTAAATGCTTCTAGTGGTCCTGCAGCACTCATTGTGCCACTCACTTAAGGAGCCCTTTAAGTCTGTCTCAGGCCTGCCATTGTAGCCTGTGGCTGAAGTTTTAAACTGCCATTTCGACCTGGTAAAAGAAACCTTTTGCCAGGCCTAAAACTTTCTTTTTAATACATATATGTCACCCCTAGGGTAGGCCCTAAACAGCCCAGAGGGCAATGGCAGTATATTTAAATAGTAGGATATGTGCTTTTAAGTTTTACATGTCCTGGTAGTGAAAAACTCCTAAATTCGTTTTTCACTACTGCAAGACTCATAACATTGGAGTTACCTATTACATTTAATAAGCTGTAACTTCCACTTGGGAGCAGGTAGGCATCTAAAGAATGGTAATTAAAAACCCTATTTAATGCTAAAGTCAGATTTTTTTATCACAGTTCTGAAAATGCCACTTTTAGAAAGTTGAATTCTATTGAGGCAGAATGCACTCCTTTCCTTATGTGAATGTTAGTTTTGTCTCACTTGTGGATGTATTTCGAAATGTTAATTGATGATTTCTTGTTCACAGGAATGCACTGATTGTACTATATCGTTTATGTAATTAGATTGGGTGAATACATTCACGGGTGGCAATGATTAGGCTCTTGGTTTTGCAGTGGATTAGGGCGGGTACGATCACACAGAGAAGTTAAGTAATATTTCTTTAAGACTCACAGTAGAAATCGGGAAGGAGTCATGGGGTCAGAATAAGATTGTTGTAACTGGCTATAAAATAAGAGAGTACTCAGGTGGGTGAGCTTAGCAGTTTATGTGACAATGAGACAACACGGAGAGATGGCAGATGGAGAGAAAGCAGAGGAGGTGATAAGGTCACCGACCACGGTATTCAAGGTAGATTGGTTAACATCTTGGTTTTGAAAGGGTGTCTGACACTAGGATGTCAGGCCGGTAACGGGGATGTGGGAAGGGTTTTCGTTTTCGTAAAGGCAAGGACTCTGTGTACTTATAAGATAAGGTTTTTTTCCACCAAAAAGTTATTTAAATGGTTGCAGTTTTATTTGTTTCGTGAGCACTCGTTTTAGGCTATTTTTTTAAGGTTAAGGGAAGCAGGAGCAAGTTAGATGGGTATGTTTCTTTTAGATATTGGGTGGGTTTGTGTAATGATTGAACATGTGATGATTTATGGCATAAGCATGCAAGTGTTAAATGTATCCTGGTTTTGAACAGTTGGCTTGGATGTCTGTTTCTGTCTTTTCAGTTACCCCTGACGAAGGTCTAATAAGAGGCCGAAATGCATTGGGTGAAACTATGTGAGGTCATGGAGTATTAACTGTTCACCTCTACATGCTTAAGTTGAAGCCCGGATGGGCACGCTGAAGGCAGTTGGAAATTTAATAATAAAATACCACTGAGGAATCTCGCTGTCCCTGCAGTGATTTTGAGTGATTGGATTAAATGTTTGGATGAACTTTGGACATAAAATTGGTGTACCATCTGTTTTACACTGAGAACGACATATTTGTTTAATGTCAGGGTCAAATCCCTTACTTTGCAGTGCGACGGGTCGGCGCGTAAAGTACGTGCCTTTTGGATTCACTTTTAGAAAGTTGGCATTTTCTTGTCCTAACCTTTGAGTGCCTGCAGCCTGATCCTGGGTCACATGACTAGGTGTAGCTGGCAGTTGGTCTTTGTGTATTGCAGGGTGGGCCACTCTGAGTTAACGCGGGGGAGAAGCTGTTGCCTAACACACTTTCACATTACAAAGGCTCTGCCTGAGCCCTCTCACAAAAGGGTTTGTCACTAGTCTTTTGTGACCCCAGACCAGCTAGGGTCAGGACGGGGAGGAAGGGGATGCCTGACAACTCAGGGGTCTGGAAACATATAGAAGCTTCCTCTGCTTCAAAATGGGCACCAGGTATAAATATTGGACCTCAGACCCCCAATTCTTCAGTACATTTCTGGATCTATGGACTGTGGTAGAAAGAAGGACTGCTGTGCTACTGAAAGGAATGCCACTCTGCTGGACTGCTGCACTGAAGTACTGATGCCGTGCTGTGTTAACCTGCTGCCCTGTTGCCCTCCTGCCTGGGTGAGAAGGACTGAATCTGTATCTCTATACCCAGGACCCCAGAGTGACTCCCAGGGTAGTGGCTGGCCTCCTGAGCAGAAGCCCCAGGGCCAGAACAGGCTTCTAACAACCTTAAACCCAGCATCTGGACTCTGCCATCTGTGAGTCCTATCCCTCCCAAGTGGTGCCAACCCAGTCCTGTACCATTGGAAGTGGGCCAGAAGGTGCTGTGCCAGTCCACCTATGGATTCAACAGATCCAACGCATTTCCTCCATGGCATGGAGCATCTCCAGCAGAACCAGTGCATTGCCTTTGCTGTTTGACGCATTGCCTTTGGAGCCGACGTATCACCTCTGCTGCGGAGACTTCCCCTACACAAGAACTTCGCCTCGACCTATACAGCCCATTTGAACATCCGCTGCATGACGCATCTCCACGTAAGGACATCGCCTCGCCCAACACAGCCCACCAGAACTGCGGCTGTGGAACGAGATGCAAGGACATCGCCACGCACAACCCACCCCCTGGAACCACTGCTGAATGACGCATCTCCTTTCCTGGACCTCGCTCCACCTCTGCTGCACGATGCATCGTCGACGTGAGACCTCACAACGCTCTGCAACCAGGATTTAAGGTACTCTTGTTCAGTGGGCCTAACTGGGTTCCTGTAGGCAGCCTGCGCTCCATCGCATTCAGCTTGAACTTGTGACTTTGCCCCAGTCCAGTGCGACCAGATAACCACAGTTGGTGCTGTGTGCTTTTTGGCGCTATATTCACTGACATTTTTAAACTTGCATATTTCGGTTCTACTGACTGGATTTTTGTTTTGTGCTTGATTGATTGATTTATTAAAATGTACTCTATTTTTCCAAATTGATGTGGGACTTTTCTTGTTTTGTGTTTTCACTTTATTACTGTTTGAAGTGCTACATAAATACTTTACACATTGCCTCTGAGTTAAGCCTGACTGCTCAGTGACCAGCTTCCAGGGGGTTGAGCACAGGTTAATTTCGGCTTTGCGTGTGACTTCACCCTGACAAGGATTGCGGTTGCTCCTTGAGTAGGGATTCACCCACCTCAACCAGTAACCCAATTTCTTACAGACAGGATCTGTCAACCCTCTTCTACATGGGGCCTCTGAGATCTGCTTTCCCATCTTCATCCAGAATTGTCCGTGATATTGATTATCCTCCATCCCCCTGGAAGGGTGTGAAGCGGAACCGTTGCCATGGCCGTCCCTTTAGTCAGTGTGTCCATGATGACTATTTTCTTCTGTATATGCTCATAAGAAACGTAGCAAAGTACAAAAAAAATCGAGTGTTTCAGGATTGTATACATAAGAACACCCTTGGGATGCGCTAGGTGGAAAGAGGGCAGCTCTTTTATTTGAGACCAAGGTTAGGGGAGGGGAGGTGGAAAGGTTGGGAGTCACTGATGATGCTGCATGAAGTGCTCTAATTAAAGGTGCATTTTCAGATCTTTTTGGAAGTTCAGGGATGATGTGCAGCACGGAGCTTGGAAAGCTTTCTATTGCTTTGTTTTTCTTTTGTTTGCTTTTCTTTTCTTTCATTTTTTGTTCTTTAACTTCGCTGATGATACCTTGCCTTCTTGCACTGTGAAGCCGCCCGAGATTGTCAGGTTTCCTGATAGGTTTGAGACTGCATTGGCCATTTTAACCTTTCGATTGGTGTAGCGCATCTTGAAGATCCTATGGGTCTGCTGGGCCAGTAAGTGCATTTTTTTGTAGTGTTTCATATTTCTGTGTTACTTTCATGAAGAGAGCTGCAGTGTGTGCAATACTTTTCGGTGGGACCAGCATTGAGTTGGGAAGATAATGGAGGAGGTCGCTGTCATCGTCCATGAGCCAGAGGACAAAACGCTTAAAATGTGATTTTGAAGTCAGTTTCTTGTGGGTAGGTGTTGTGGGATGGCGTGAAAGCAGTTGAAGAACTGCCCAAGCCGATAAATAGCTTTCCTTCTTTCATGTATTTCTTTCGCATCCCCATATTTGATTTAACACAGACTTTTTTTTGTTTTATATCACCCCACTTACGTTTTGCGGTTTACCGTCAGCTGCTATTGAACAGCATGTCGGCAATAGCTCAGGCTGAAGTTCGGGATAGACTGCCTCTTACAATTAGGTTTTAGCTCATTTGCTGCTAAATATTTAGCTTATGCAGTTTCTTTGGAACTTGACCACTTGAAATCTGAAGTGTTGTCTGGGCATCTTGTTTAGCAGCATTCTCATGTGCCCTCAGAAAATTTTCTCTGTACTCCACTGATCTGGCAATTTTTGGTCATTGAAAGAAAGCAGAAGTAAAGGATCTTCTGTTTGTCTTTCTTGATTTGCCTCTTCACTCTGTCAGTGTATGTACGTATCGGGCGGTGCAGGAATGGCTTGGTGACAGACCTTTTCAGCCAAAGGCATCAATTACAGCAAAAAGACTTCAATCGGGTTCGACCAACACAATAGCCTCTTGGTTTTCTTCTGTTTCTTCAGTAGCCCCAGAGGAAACTTCTTACTTCTCCAAATGAATTTTGTAAGGGAGAGCATTTGTTTGCATCCTTCCTCGAACTTATTAACTTGATAAATTACTTTACCTTTCCTTTAAATGAGAAGAACCCATGTATAATCTTTTTTTTTTTTATTAAAAGATTTTCATTGTAAAGTTACAATTCAGACAAACGAAAAACAACAAACAATATACGGGCTTAAAGATGGATACATGACAGGCATTACAATACAGAACAAAAGTATACAGTACATTTAGCCTTCAATGGTGCTAATCGTGGGTGATGCAGTCATATTTGGACAAGTTTGCAGGTAGTCGGACAGTGTAATCCAAAAATCACGAGGTCTAGATCGTGCGGGAAGTTCCTCCTCATAAGTCTGCAATGTATCTCTGCAATATGCCATATCTTGTAACCATTGTTTAATGATGGGATATTTCTTGCCACCCCAGTGCATGGACACTCTCCTTTTTGCTAGTAGTAATGCTATGACACAAAACTTACGTTGCAGAGATCGTACATTGGGCACCAAACCAAGCAGACATATCCAGATCGTGCACTCTAGCGGCATCTCCAGCATTTTGCTTAATAGTTTCATAACATTTTCCCAATATGATCTGACATGGGGGCAGCGCCACACCAGGTGGAGGAAATCGGCGTTATCAGCACCGCATCTCTGACAACATGCATCGGATCTAAGCCCATATTTATATAACTTAGCAGGTGTATAGTATATTTGATGCAGGTACTTATAATGTATAATGCGTAAGTTGCCGTTAGGGGTGAGCATGTCAGTTAAAGCGCAGCTCGTATGCCACTCTTCGTCCGTGAGCTGTGTGTCCAGGTGTGCATTCCATCTAGTTAGAGCCTTGGCAGCCCTACCCCCAATGTCCGCCCGGGCTAGCGCATATAGTTTCGTAACCAGGTGTATGTTGCGAGGAGTCTGAATAATCATTTGCAGCGCTTGTAGGGTTGGTGGTTCGTGTGGGAAGGACGGATATAGTGTTTTGATCGCCCCACGAAGCCTATGATATGTGAATTTAAAAAGCAGCGTTGGATTGCTAATATAAGCCAGATTGTCAGTATCTATGAAGGTGCCGTTATTATAGAGATCGCCCAATGTAGCTATTCCTACTTGGTGGAGCTGTTCCATTCCGACCCTTTCCTGCGTAACTGATAACTCCGGATGGTGTGGTAGCGGTAGGGCTGGGGCAAATAGTGGCAATTTGCGTGCCAATCTGCCTAACTTCTTCCAGGCTAGATTGGTGGTACGAATCGTATTTATCTCATGCTTGTTGACAGAGCTGTAGGGATGTGGGAGTATGTTTTGTAGTTGGATGGGGTGAGCGACACCATCTTCAACCGCTATATGTGGCAAATAGCGGGTCGGGTTGTACCAGTAGTGCGCATAGTGCACTTGGGCACACTGAATACGGCCGGCAGGGGTGTAATGGGAATGTTATTAAATAGATATAGAAATTTTGGCAATATAACCATCTTCACGAGGGCCATACGGTCAGCAAGCGAAAGTGGTAATTGTATCCACCCCTCCACCTTCTCTTCAAGCTTGCTGATAGCCGCACCATAGTTTTCCCGTATCACCACCTCGGGATCTCGGTGGTACCAAATCCCCAAATACTTGGTCGGGTCTGACTGCCAGTCCAATGGGAATTCCGTCGGGCTAGGTCTGGTGGCATCCGTTAGTGGGATAATTATTGATTTGCCCCAGTTTATTTGGAGCCCCGCGTGACGACCGAACTTAATATATTCCCTGATTAAGGGAGATAGATTGATCTCGGGATCACAGACATATAACACCATGTCATCAGCATATAATGAAATATTCAGCGGGCGCTGCGGGACCTCGAGGGCCGTGTTTTTATGGCATTGTCTTATTTTGCACGCCAATGGCTCCAGTGCGATGGCAAATAGGAGTGGGGGAAGTGGACAACCTTGACGGGTGCCACGTGTAATCCGAATTGTTTCAGAGACATATTGATTTACTCGAATACGTGCAACTGGCGCTGTGTATAATATCTGAATCCATGTTATAAAGATAGGAGGCACTCCCATTTTGCGCAGGACCGTGAGGAGGTAGGGCCACTCAATAGAGTCGAACGCTTTGGCTGCGTCCAACAATACCGCAGCTGCCGACAGGTCGGGGTTTAGTTGATGTGTTAGTGCAAAACGGGTGCGGATGTTGTGTGCAGTCGATCGATTGGGCATGAAGCCAGACTGGTCTGGTAGTATAATATTGGGCATCAAGGGTTGGATACGAGTGGCAATCAATTTAGCTAAAATTTTCGCATCAGTGTTGATTAACGAGAGCGGTCTGTAAGAGTCACATTGCTCCGGATCTTTCCCCGGTTTAAGCAGGGCAATGATCATGGCTTCCCTCAATGTCGGTGGTCGTAACTGCTTTTCATGTGCGTCTCCATACATTTCCACCAAATGTGGGGCCAGTAGATCTGCGTATTCCTTATAGAATTCGCTGGTAAAGCCGTCTGGCCCTGGGGCTTTGTTATTGGGCAAGGTTTTAATAATTGCAGTGACTTCTTCTGCAGTGACCGCCTGTGCTAGGTATTCCCGTTGGGCGTCCGAGAGCCATGCTATTGCAATATCTTCGAGATATTGCAAAATTTCCGGAGGGTCGGCTAGATGTCGTGTAGTGTACATATCTTCATAGGTCTCCATAAAGGCTTGTAGAATGCCCGCCGTGTCATAATGTAGAGTATCTGTTCGATCTCTAATTTTAAGTATAGTGTGTGTGGCACGTCCGGTACAGATTTTGTGCGCTAGGACCCGACCAGGTCTACCTCCCTCTCCATAAACCCGGGCAATATGTCGTTTAGAGATGTACTTAAGTTCGTCCTCCGCTAGGTCTTGATATTCTGATATTGTGTTTCTAATGTCAGCAAGTGTGGCGACATCTTGCGTACGTTCGAAATCTTTTTCTAGCTGTTTAAGCTTCGATTCACGTAATGTGAGTTGTTGTCTTATATCTTTTAAGATGCCTGCTGATGTACTAATACATACGCCACGTTCAAAATATTCCTCAATGGCTGCCCTAATGGACGTGTTATAGGAGGTGTCCAATAGTGCTTTAGCGTTGAATCTCCACATATATGGTGGCGGGGTGTAGTTAGGGGGTTCGAGCACTAGGAGAACAGGGTTGTGGTCCGAAAGTGTTTTTGGCAAGTGTTGGATATCTTTGGTCCATGTGGCAATTTTCTCTGTAGCTAGCCAGTAGTCAATACGCGACCAGCTGTTACGTGGAGTGGAGTAATGTGTGGCTTCCCTGGAGTGCGGATTACGTGGGCGCCATATATCCACCATGTGAAATTCTGACATACCCTCTTTTACTGCCTGTACCGCCCGCCTATGTGGTTCTTTAGTGACCCCTGATCTGTCTAGTTCCTCCTCAAGAGACAGGTTGAGATCGCCGCCCCATATTATTTCTATATCAGGTAAATCTCGGAGGCAGCGCCATATATTATGAAAGAACTCAGGATCATCTATATTCGGCCCACAAGTGTTGAGTAGACCCACATAGTGTCCTCGAATATGCCCTGTGATGAGGATGTATCTACCTTGTTCGTCTGTCAAGGTACGGTCCATAATAAATTGGACGCCCTTTTTGACTAGTAAAATCACCCCTCTCGAGTAATTGGAATATGAAGACATTATCACGGTTTCAGGCCATTTGCTACCCAGTGGGCATCTGGCCGTTTTTGCAAGGTGGGATTCTTGTAACAGAGCCACGTCTATGTGATGACGGTCAAGGTATGCAAAAACCTGTCGTATTTTCTTTGGATTATTTAACCCCCTTATGTTCCAAGATAGGCAGCGGATATAGGAAGACTTCAATTTAGACTCAGTGGTTACATTGATAATACCTGTGGATAAAACCCATCAGTTGTCTCGTTGCATCTGAAGGTGTAACATAGATCCGTACCATTCTTACTGCTATACATTTACATATGTTTGCACTGCATCTGGAGCTGTCTAAGTATAGGAGCCCGTAACAAACATAGAACTTTCCCTCAAACCCCCCACCCACTTTAGCATCCCAAACATGCCAAAGCCATACCCTAATAACCAATAGTGCCATCGCACGAACAGAGATGGGGAGCACCCTCGGGGGGGCCGCGGAGTGCTCGACTCGACATCCGTGGGTACGGACGTGGTCGGGATACCTATATCCAGCTTTGGTACAAGATATGCTTTCACCCTGTGAGTAACACTTCGCAAAAGAGTTTAGGGGCCGGGGGCTATAAGCCTCGCCGGCTAATTAACCGAGTTAACTGGGATACAGGGCTTGTCCTGTGTCGCTTCAGCCTGCCCAACACAGCACCAGGTCCGCAATGTCGCACAACAACACAACTTGAACCCAGTCGCATGTCATCTAGGGCAAAAACGAATATCAATTCAATACAGCACAGCAAGTAGAGATACGTGCAATCAAATGGACATTGTACCTTCCAACTTGACAGATTGCTCATGTGTCACATCTCGTAAGTATACGATGGGCCTATACCGGCATTGTTGCATTATATCATATTTTTTACACATGTACCTGAAGGGCAGGCTAACTACCTTGACGATCTACGTGGTCCGTGTAGCGCCATGACCCAAACATAAGCAGGTTGTGGATTAGCCCCGTATCCTGCACGCTCTCCCATCACTAGGGTCCAGTCTCGTGTACTTTAGGCAGTGACGACTGGTCGTGATCTTCTGCCCTGGCCTAAGTAGGCGCAAATAGCAGTTACCATAACTTTTAAAAAACTAATATATCATTGCACCCTACATTACAGTATATTGTCAACAGTACATAGCAATCTACAGTGTTCACGTATAACTAACATTACTCCTGGAGTTCCTGGTCCCAGTTTATATAAGGGTCGAGGCCATGCTTGCATCACTAGTAACTTTTAGTCATACATGTGTAACATCTCAAAGTCTGGGGTGAGGGAGAACATCCGCCAGTATGTCGCACATGACCATGAGCTGCGTTAGCCAGTAATTAACCTCTATGCATAACGTCACTCGCCTCGCCATTTGCATACGTTACCACCAGTAGTCGCATGTTCAGTCTGAATCTGGGTCTGAGATCGCATTACGCTGAGTCTTGCGGCTGGAGATGATCCTTTTGATGTAGTCTTGTGCTGTCTTTGGAGTGAGACAAATTTTTGTGCGTCCTTCGTGTGCAATACGCAGTCTCGCCGGGTACAGTATCGCATATTCAATTCCCATCTCTCGTAGCTTTTTCTTGACAGGGTTAAAATCTTTGCGCGCCGTCTGCACGGCCATCGTGAAGTCGGGGAAAAAGGATAGCTCATTGCCTTTGTAGGTTACTTGCTTCTTCTCACGAGCCATGCGTAGTATCGCGTCTCTGTCTCTGTAATTGAGCACCCGCGCTATAATGGGTCGTGCTGGAGCGCCCGGTGGTGGCACAGGGGCGAGTGAGCGATGGGCCCGTTCTATAATAAGCACGGGGAGAAGTTTTCCGCACCGAAGGTGTCTCGCAGCATGTCTTCCACATATGTCTCTAGCCGCCCCGTGTTTGTGCTCTCTGGAAGTCCCACTATGCGCACGTTGTTCCGGCGGGATCTCGCTTCTAAATCTTCGTTCTTCTGTTTGATGACTTCCAGGATCCTGTTGAATTCCTCACATTTGCGTGCCGTTGTGGTAGATTCATCTTCCACCGCCGAGATACGGGTCTCCGCCACAGTTAGCCTCTTGCCCTGTTTATCCAGCTTGGACGACATGGTGTCCATCCTCTGAGTAAGGGTATCAGGCTTGCCATTTATAGCTTGGAGACTTTGTTGGATGGCTTGTAAAGCGGCGTCCATCTTAGAGGTCTGTGTGTGTTCCGAGTCCAGTTCTGTATCGAGTGCGGTCGCCTGCTTAGCCGATCGACGGTTGTCAAAGGAGATCTTGGGTTGCTGCTTATCGGGCTTCCCCATAATGGCGGCCTGCAGCCGAGTGGCCCGTGACTCCCATCAGCCCCAGCGTAAATCCAGGCAGACCGGTCCGAACACCACCGCGCACCCCCGCAGGAATCTCGGGGCAGAATCACCAACCTGAGGGCTATGTCAGTCAGCAGCAACTCCTAGGAGGTGGTGTATTGGGATCTGCTGGGTGGATCGGCCTCACAGCCGGGCGGAGGTGCAGGGCAGCGCCGGGACACGTGCAGTCCGAACTCGCTGGATACTCAAGATGGCGGCACTCCACTGCTACACACCGAGCCGTGGGCCCCTAGCGCCGTCTCTCCACCAGGCACCAAGGGATCTCCAGCGGCGCGAAAGCGCGTGTCCCCCGACTCGCGAGTGTGTCGGCGGTGTTCCGGCCTCGCAACAAGGCCTACCGGTCACTGCCCCATCATTCTTGCAGGCCACCCAGCATCGCAGCAAGCCCCCTGGGGCAGCGCACAGTCGTTTAATCTCCAACCTTTAGGTAGCGTGTTCCGGTGCGCGCCAAGTGGAGTAATTGCCTCTCGATAGCGCTGTCAAATGTAAAGCGTACCTCTCATTTAGCGATAATGGGCGCCATCTCTTGTAACGCACAGCACCTCAGTATCGGGGGCCAGCGCCGCACTGTCCGCAGCGCCGATCAGCCGCACGCCCAGCTGCCGCCGGAGCCCCCGGTCAGTCCAATCGGGTACTCACAGTCCTCGTGGCCGAGGCAGCCACAGCACCCCGGCAATCGGTGAATAGATAGATCCCATGCGGAGGGGCGCACCTTGACAGCGATGCAGATGTCCCAGAAACAGCTCCGTATGCTCTGGACGCTCCCTGCCGTTTCTATGGCGCCGCCATTTTGCAGATTTCGCCGCTACCCCGGAGGCTTGCCTTTGATGTCAAAATGCTCCCCAGCAGCGGAGCTCACAGTATCGCCGAAGCCAGGATCTGGAAGCTAGGCTATTACGATGGTGAATTCTTTGAAATTGGCAGGAGATTCTGTACCAAAACGGCAGATAATTGTAGAATACTGTCCCCGACCAGCGGAGCGGCACTATCGTGCAGCCATTCCGCAGTGCGCCCTCTAGCGCCCCCAACCCATGTATAATCTCTGTCCCCAATCGGCTTGATTGTGTGACATCACACCCTATCTCCTGGCCTGCCTGCTAAGCCTTCTGGCACGAGAAAGAGAAGGAGGTATGTACCTATATTCTGTCCAGCTTCTTAGCATTCTGTTTAGAGAAAGAGAAGACCGTTTGCTCTCACCCTGTCGCTTCCTGACTCTTGCCCTCTGCACCACATTCTTCCCGCGCTCTATCCCTCTGTTCTTTCCTTAGTTACCCTCAGCATGCATCTGAGAATGCTAAGTCCTCAAGGTCTGTCTGCAACATTCTTTGTTGTATTCTGGCACCCACAGCATCCATTTCTCTGGCCCATTAATCCTGAGATTACATGTTCTCTATCCCTTGCAAATCACCCATCCTCTTGCATGCTGGTAGCAGCTCTTCTTCAGTAAAGCTGTATGCTTCCCTGTAAGATACATCGGCAAAGAGAGCAGGTGAGTAAAGTAGGGCCAAAAGGTCCACCGGTAGCTGGCTGATGAAGGGGTTAAGTGTAAGAACCACCAGTAATGATATGGGAAAGGGGAGAGGGTCCCACTGATACTGCTGAGCTCTGTCTCTTCAAAGATGAGCACGCCCGTCCTCCTGATCCACCCACTGTTCCTCAATTCCCTGGATGGTCCCCTCTCTCCTTCTCTTGATTTGGTATTGGAGACACTATTATGGGACTACCCTATGAGCATTATCCTGTCCTGGCAATCTTAGCATTTAAAAAACTGGCAGCCATCTTGGGTCCCCTTATTTGTACCTTTATTAATGGAACTGTTTGTGTGCCTCCTTTGGGGTCCCAGTCCTCAACCGACCTAAGATGAGTCAAGCACAGGAATTTCGGATACATTTGAACTGAGCATCCTACTACTGAGTACTGATACATCGTTGTCCTCCTCCCCATCGTGATTGATTAAATTTGTAAAATGTGGTGTAACGCCAAAGAGTTTTTTCGCACTGAGTCCTAACCAAAGAATTGCATAGATGGAAGATGAGAACAGATATGTTTTCAAATTTTTTTTTTTAAAGAAAGATGATTGGATTGCAGGTGCAGCAAAGTAAGAAGCTGGCTCAAATAATACTTGCCAGGTTAACAAAAGGAGTGACCACCTACACAGGCTTCATAAATGTTAGTGATGCTGAGCAGGTTAGTATTCGAAAAACCGCAGCAGTCTGTAAGAGATGAACAATGCTCCAGATAGAAGAGTCTTTTCTGGAAAAACCTTCTCTGGCTGGGGCACAGTGTCTTTAAGATTGAGCCCTTTGTAATAGGGAGCCGGCAAAGATTCACTTGAAGCTGAGTAAGAAATGAGTGGTGAGAAATTCCGAAAATCAGTCATGAAGCAGAATTCTGCACATTTTGTAGATGAGAAATTAGAATAACGTAAGGCCTGAGTTGGGTTACCGTAATCCAGGCAAGAAGTAGTGATGGTTTGCAGCACTGGCTTTCTGGCAGTCAGGAAGGAGAATGTGGAATGCTTCATTGAGCAGCTTGATCCAGGAGACACATGCGGTTGATTTGAGAAGGGAATGAGAGATTGTGGTCAAGGAGGAAACCAAGATTTTTGACTCACTCAAGATACAGGAAGGGAGTATAATGCAGAGGGCAACCAAAAGGAGGTCTACTTAGGGAGGACCACCAATGATCTTCTCTTTCGGGTTTTGTTTTGTAGATTAACTTGAGAAAGTTCGTTTTTTGAGTATGTAGAAACTTCAGAGAGACAGTGACAGAAGTTAGATTGTGCCATTCATGACATAAATAATTTACCATAATGCAGTATGTATTGCTTTGGTCTGTCACCAGCCAGTGTGGGGATGCTCATACCATGAGAGGGAGTCACCATAGGAAACCTGTATGTGTCCCGAACAACTATATAGAGAAGGACCGGGATTTGATGTCTAAAATGGAGGGGAGATTGTTTGTGGGGACTCGGCTAAGGGCAGAAATAATGACAGTGAAGCCAAGATATCCCTGAGCGAGTTTGCACCGCACCACAGTAAGGTTTTACTTTTGAGATGAATGATAGGTATTAACACACTGTCTGCGTGTGCTTGATCATCGGAGCTTTGAAGAAGAGATTGTTGGTGATGAGGCGAGGGACTCAGAAATACTGGAGGATTTTGATGTGATTTCTTCCAGGTTGACAGGTTCATACTTATTAGCCAACCTTGGACATGGGCTTGTCTGTTGCTCTTGGTATCTACGACTGAATGAGTGGTAGGCATTCGTTTAGATGGTGAATGCCTTAAAATAGGAGGATGGTTACGCCTTCTATCAGTGGCATACTGATGCACTTTGACTCTGTTTTACACACGATATTTCCGAGGGGCTCCATGTTGCAGCCGAATGCCACCTAGGAGTGGATTAAACATGGGGCAAAAGGGGGGTGGTAACTGGAAGTTCTTGAAATCAGGATGTGGTCATTTGGAGAATGCGGTGCAGTAAGTGCACGATTGAGTGCTGATTAATGTACCCCCCAACCTCACTGATAGTCACTGAATCAAGCGGTGGGATTGTAGCAAGGTTTGGTGCCTTGAACCTCTTGAAGGAGAGGGCAGATTTCAGCATTTGGGGTGGCATTGGAACTAAAGTAAGCCAAGAGGGAGGAACTGGTTAGCTTAAGACCGCTATGAGGAGGCTCAGGACTCAAGGTTGCAGGGGACAGAGCGGTCTTAGGGGGGGAGGAGGGGAAGGGGAAACTAAGGTTTAGCAGCTGCCCTGATGCCCTCTCAAACAGAGCTTTCTTTCGTGGTAAGAAAGTTGGCCATGGAGATGAAAAGATCCTAGAAAGGAATGATGAGTTAAGGAAGACGGTTCAAAAGAAATTCGAGGTGCTCAATATCTTTCAAAGTTATAAAGCTGGAGCTCAGTGTGGTTGTATGTGTGGGACTTGATGAGTTAATTAACACACTTGAGGGACAGTGAGAAGAAATGTCCCCTACGTACAGCCTCCCAGCTGAAGACCGTAAACACGAAAGGTACTTAAATCCTACATAGTACGACCCTTCTTTCTGGGTCGTTGTCTTATATCGGAGTATCCTTAGATAATGAAAATGGACACCTCAGGGTAATACCACCTTGAGTAACTCAACCAGTTGTGGGAGTTCAAGATGATCATTTATCTGGATTGGCGCTAGGATCCAGTCAGTAAAAATACCTTGCGGGTGATGGGGCTGAGGTTCCACCTATAATTTACTCTGGAACACTCTCTGGCGGTTGGACCGTTGGTTCCTGCTTGGCAGTGTAGAGGGAAGAGATACCTTATGACAATTGTCCACTCAAATATCTACGGGCCCAATGACTCATGACTCCGACAAATCACAGACTCCGAATTCCAAATTTGTCTGTTTATTACAAAGCCAAAAATAGTTGGACGTACAAACACCTCAGAACAAGGTTGTAGAAATACATCAAAACTAATACAAAACCAAATCTACGAACAAAGTTAACTCGATGAAGCATGTACAGAATGACAATCTCCAGAAACAGAACGTAGGCAATAAGTGCTCCCACGTCTAAATCAGACTTCATCACAGGTTCGTAAGTTAAAAGCATTAGTCTATCCCTACACTATCACTATGGTGACTTCCCTACTTAGCATTTTCTCCCCAGAAAGTTAGGAAAGAGTAAAGGTGTCAGCGCGTGAAGACTTCCTAAGAAGTGCACTCACGTTAATGGGTCAAGTAGCGCAAGCTACGGAGCTCGTTCTAAGATACTCCTCTTCTCCTAATGTCTCCCGATCTTCTCCTAACTTCCACCCACGGGACACTGTCCCTAATTCAAACTTCAAGATCACAAAACACGCCCACTGGGGTCTCCTCATTGACCCATCCCACTGGGCATCTCCTCATAGGTGAATTTCCACTCCACCTCTGCTCTCTCAGCTCCTGGCTCGATGACCTTGCTTCCCAGGACTGTTACAGCAAAAAAGAACACCGTATTCCGATATCAGCTTCTCATAAGCCTATTGTATCCACTGCTTCTCCAGCCTAACCCCTAGAACAAAAACGTTATTCTAACTAACAATGGATGAATTCACCACCTGCAACAGAAATTAGTGAGAAAGAACAAACTCAACATGCACATGAATTTCAAACCTACACGTTAAGCGCAATAGAGAGCAACCAGGGTAAAATACAATTTCAGGCCCACAGACTTAGGCCAACTTAAGAAAAATGGCATACAAGCCTCATGAGACTACATGTGAAGAAATGCTTGCTGAGCATTACTAAATCAATACATTACATGAGCACATCAAAACGTAAATAATTGTAAGTAGCATACACAATTCGCTACACGTTATGCCTTCGGCTGAACTGGTTTTGAATGCAACACCTTTCACAGCTTATGTAAATGCAATGCAACACAACACTTTCATATTATTACAGCACATCTCTAACACCATTATTTTAATACGACAAAGAATAAATGCAGGTGCAACCGTCTTATGATTATAATGCACCCCTACAAGTTAAAGAGCACGTCTGCGCTCTATCAGTACCCCCCTCTGATGACTAGTGTCATCACCATGAAACACCATCCCTGGAGAGAGTACCGACCTAAACAGAAGTTGTAGCCATTCTACCCTGTCGGAACTTCTCCAGATTCTTGAGATTCTCATAGTGACTGTCCTGCAGTCTCTTCATTCTCCTCTCTCGCCTCCTAAGAGATCTCTCAGCCTGTCGTGCCTTGTGCCATTTGTAGGCCCTCACCATTCCCAACAAAAGAATTACACAGACTACCACTATAATGACGGGCTTCAGAATGTAACCAAGAATACCTTTTCCAAGATTTGCAAACCAGCTTCCAATCTTTTCAAATCTCTTCCCAACTTTCGTCCAAACTCCTTCCTTTGCCATTTCATGTACCTCGAAATGAACTGCAGTAATGTTACTTATGTACTTCAAATCCTTGCTGTTGTCAGGAATGAAAGTACAACACTCCTGAACCTTCAACATTTTACAGACTCAGCCTTCCTTTGCCAACAAAACGTCTAATGCAAGGCGGTTCTGCATCACCATCGCTCTTATCGACACCATCTCTCCATCTACAAGTAACAAAGACTGAGCTGTATTCGCTGATAACTTATCCAAGATGGTTGCCAACCTTCTAATCTTCACATCGTTCAGAATCACCCCTAAGCTTGGTATCATTGCTCCAAAGACATCTCCCACAATCTCTCCTGCACTAGCACCTCTCTTACTTCTATGGGGGGTCTCCCTTTTCCAAGTGTTCCAAATCCTCAACATGATAGATCTTCGGGAAGACAACAGCTATATAACATATACCATACCAATTCAATGGCAATCACACACACGCATTCTTCCCACATACAAAATACACATTTGGCACCACTTGTACAGCTTTCTGCAAAAACTTCTTTGCTGACGCTTCAACCGTGAAGATGTGATATCACACACTCTGTCCCACATAGATCTTGTCATAGTAAGTCTGGACCTGTCGAATACATAACTTCTCTCTCTGCTCAAAATCTAAGGCTATCGGACCGTAACTCCCCTTTGCCTTGTGAGCTAACTCCTCCTTGGTCCAATCAAATCTCCCTTCCCTATTAGTAGGTTTAACCATTAATTGTCTATGTCTAACTTCTGCCTGGTCTACAAATGTCTTCTCTAAATCAGTCAATAAACATGTTAGATTATGGCAATGAGCATAAGCTGTATCTAATGTTACTGTAGGTATGAAATACTTCCCCAATCTATCATCCTGCTTATAATAATCATACTTATTGAGGTGCTTATAAGCTGGAACTTCTGACAACACTGCATCATAATTGGAGAAATAATATTCATAGTGTCCCTTTCCATAAAACATACTAAGCAATAAACTACATGTGATACCATATGTCAGTGGGAGGTGATGATACCTAATTCCCTCTTCCACTGATGCAGACACGCATAATAATCCCTCACTTCCATTGTGTTCACATACTCATACAACAGTTTCACATAGGCATTCATCGTGTAATCACCTTTGGACAAATCTATGTGTAACATGCGACTAGTTTTCTCTTGCATAGCCTTTTCAGCTCGTAATGTACCCTCCTATGTAGTAGAAGTAACTGGTATGGGTGTTCCCTTCATTCCCACCCCATCAACCTCTACATCATGTTAGAACTTTACAGACACTATAATCACTATAGCTATTACCACTATTACACCTATTACTATTGTGCCTATTACACACTTTGATCTACGGTTCGGATTTCCAGGCTCCATTTTCAATTGAATTCGGTTTAGCCCAGCAAGAGGATTTCTCAAAAGTCTCTTTCTCCTCCTTCAAGAGTAGACCAACAAAGTTCATACACAGTTCCTTTGCAGTTCTGGAAACCAAACTCAAAGTCTATTGCACAATTATTTACACAGTTCAAAAAGACTTCCCTAGCCCTCTTTCTTCTTCTACTGAAAATCCCTAAGTTTATTCTTCTTCCACTCGGGCCTAGGTTATCTTCTTCAGGCAGCAATTGGTTTATTTACAATTCACAGTTCTTTAACAGTCTCTCATAAGCTCAGAACCAATTTCAGCAATGACACGATGCACGATTTCTAGACGAACAGCTATAATCTCCTGAGCTGGAGGCTGATATCCAAAGGTCGGAAAGGTCTAATCCCTCAGAACCAAGCTCCTCACGCCACTCAACACTTGAGGATTCAGTACAGTCACTGTTAATACTCCTGTTATGTCCAACCCTGGAACTATTAGTTCAATCTCAATTTTCAATTTGGGAACTCTGCTGACAACTCTCGAAGACCTCAGTCTTCCCGTTCCCGCTACTCCCGGCATCTGCAACCACGCAAGTCTACTCTGGCGCAGCGTATCTCCGGCAAGCCACTCTTGCCCTCCTCAATCTCCTCAAGCCTTCTGGGCCTTGCTCAGTGTCACTCGGCTCTGATTCAGACGTTTCAGTCACAGGGGCAAGGTCTCTTTCAGATGCAAGTCTCAGGTTCTGTCTCTTTTGTCTCCCAGGCCACGATTCATCCACCAGACTTGCTCTCCTTCTTTGCACCCGATCCTCCTGCACACAAGTTCTCGCTGCTGAGTCGGACTCTACTTCACTCACAACGTTACCATCTCCCTCAGTCACTGTCTGGGCCTTGTGTAGCGTGACCCCCCTCAGCTTGTTCTGGTGTGTTGCCAGCCTCTTCAGCGACCCTCACAGCTTGGCTTGTCCCCTCCAGTGGCCTCGCGACCACAGCTGGACTTTCCGCAGAGAGGAGCTGTTTCGTCCAAGGGTGCTGAAGCTCTGCGGGTGTGAGAAGCGTGAATCCAGTTTGGTAGGCCCCCGCACTTCACAGCGGTGTTCGTTACCAGGATCACCTGGTATGGGCCCTTCCAGCGAGCATCAAGGCAGCTCTTCCTCACGTGTTTCTTCACCAGTATCCAGTCCCCTGGACACAGGTCATGACCGAGATCTTTCGATGTCGTGGCAGTCGCAGCTTCGACCTGGTGAGACACAGAACGGACCACGTCAGCCAGTCCTTTGCAATAATCAAGGATCAAATCATCTGTGATGTTTATCATTGCTGTAGATGGCACTGCTGGCAATCCCATTGCCCTCCCCATAAGGATCTCATGGGGCGAAAGTCATGTCCTCCTATCAGGAATGCTACGCACACTCATCAACACCAAGGGCAAAGCATCAGGCCACTTCAGAGACGTGGATGAACAGACTTTGGCCATGCGCATCATGAGAGTCCCATTAATTTGTTACACTAGACCTGACGCCTCAGGTCTGTAGCTACAATGCAGTCTCTGATCGACCTGTAATGCGGTGCAAAGTAGTTTCATGATCTCACTATGGAAGTGAGTTCCTCTATCTGATTCCAATGAGGTCGGAAATCCGAAGCGTGGTATCAATTCCCTAAGCAACAGCTTTGCTACAGTGAGAGTGTCACACCTCCTTGTCGGGTATGCTTCCACCCAACGTGAGAAAACACACACTACCACCAAAAGGTATCTCGATAAAATCAAGTTAGATTCTGTTGAAGGGACCTCCAGATCTCCCAATGTGACTCAGTGCAACCACAGTCTTTTTCCCCGCATTCATCTGCCGGCAAGTCACACATCTATGGCACACTGCTTCAGCAAACGTGCGAAATCGTGGGTTAAACCATGTCTGTCGAAACACTCGCACCATTGCATCCCTTCCAACATGAACTGCTCCATGAATCTGTCTAGCCATAGGGCTCAATAAATCGTCTGGTAACACAGCTCGACCATCAGCCGAAACCCAAATGCCATCATCTCTCTTTTCACAACCTGCTTTGATCCAACTAGCTTCCTCCTGTTCTGACACTTCTTCCTGCAGACGCTTGATCTCACCCCAAGTATCTGTTATGGCTAACATCATGCTGAGCTTGGTTCTCTCTGTGCTCTCTCCCGTATAATCCCCAGTAAAGATGCATCTCTGTTCAGCACAAAACCGTCAACTTCATTGGCATATCTGTTGCCAAGGGTCACAAAATCGTCCCCCCTCCCATGGGCAGAGCACTTAACCACCGCAATTTCCTTGGGACGCTACAAGGCGTCTAAAAACCTGCGAACATGTTCCCCATTCCTGATCGGGGACCCTGATGACGTTAGGAATCCTCTCTGTGACCATAGCTGTCCGAAATCATGAACTAAACCGAACCCGTACTGGCTGTCGGTATAGATAGTGATTCAGATCTGACCTGCGGCCAAGCAGGCGCGCGTCCAAGCAATGATTTCAGCCACCTGTGCGGAGTGTACGCCTTCTAAACAAGCGGCTTCCACCACTCCTGTGATGGTACAAACAGCAAACGCTGCTCTCATACAACCTGCATTGTCTCTTACGCATGAACCATCAACAAAGAATAGTTTGTCAGACATAGGCAGAGGTTCATCAACAATGTCAGGTCTAGGTTTGGTGCAAAGTTCAGTCACATCGAGACACTCATGGTCTTCACAATCTTCAACCTCATCAAAATTTGGCATTGGCATCAAAGTAGCAGGATTCAGTACGGAGCACCTCTTCAGAGTCGCATTCTCTGAGGCAAGTATAATTTGCTCGTAGCGTGTGAGTCTGTTGTTCGTGAGATGCTGCGTCTTGATCCTGGTCATCAACAGTTCAACATAGTGTGGCACATGTACAATCAATGGATGACCCATGACAATACTTTCACATCTTTCAATGCTGACACCTGTTGCCGCAACAGACTTGAGACATCCGGGCAAAGCTGAAGCCACCGGATCTAAAGTGGCTGAAAAGTAAGCAACTGGTCTACGGACACCTCCATGTGTTTGTGTGAGTACTGAAAGTGCACAACCTTCTCTTTTGCAACAGAACAGTGAAAAAGCTTTGTTGTAGTCTGGCATTCCCAGAGCCGGAGCGCAGCACAAGCTGTCCCTCTGCTCTAAGAAGGTAAGCAAACAGTCATTATCCCATGGTAACGGATCACTCACATCCTTGTGCGTCAGCCTCTGCAGAGGCTTTGCCTTCAAGGAGAAGTTGGGAATCCATTGACGACAATAGACAACCATTCCCAGAAACATCCGGACTTCCTTCTGTGTGGTAGGCGCAGTCATGTTCATGATTGCCTCGACTCGATCTGGTGACACCTTTCTCTTGCCCTTCTCAATCCGATGACCGAAATACTGAACTTCAGACAGACAGTACTGAAGTTTGCTCGGAGACACTTTATGCCCGTTTTCCGCTAGATGATTCAACAATGCAACAGTATCAACCCTACACGCATCTTGTGTCTCGGATGCAATCAAGAGAACATCTATGTACTGCATAAGAACTGAGTTCTGTGGCAGCACCAGACTCTCAAGATTCTTTTTCAGAATCTGATTAAAGATCGATTGCCTCTCAGTGTACCCTTGTGGGATACGACACCAGGTTAACACACGGTCTTCCAGACGGAAAGCGAATAAAAATTCTCTCCTCATGCAAAGGTATTGAAAAGAACGCTTGGCACAAATCGATCACCGTGAACCACTCCACCTCGCATGGAATCTGGTATAGAATCACGGATGGATTCAGTACCACAGGACAACAGGGAACTACAGTTGTGTTGACCTTTCGCAGGTCCTGCACAGCTCTGTACTTTCCGCTAGGCTTCTGCAATCCCATGATGGGTGAGTTACATGGGCTCCCCATTATCTCCTTCAAAATGCCCTGTTCGATCATGGACTCAATCACTGGTCTAATTCCCGCCACAGTTTCCGGTGTCAAGTTGTACTGGGGCGTTCTGTGGAATTCTGCGTTCGGCTTGATCTGGATCTTAACTGGCTCAGCCCCTCGAATCAGACCTATATCTTCGCCTGTAAAATCCCACACCACAGGATCGACTGAATCACTCAGGTCGTATGGCAACTCCTCAGTAGTCCGCAAAGGATATGCAGTCATACAGCGGTTCTGACTTGCCAGTTTGAAGGCAGCGACATCATCATTCGTCTGCAACTCAACTCCCCTGGGCGTGCAATAGATGGTACAATTCAATTTGTACAAGAGATCACGACCTAATAGACAGACTGGGCTAGAATCGCACACTACAAACTGGTGGCGATCTTGAAATGTCCCTATCTTTACAGGGATCGCATCTGTCAAAGGACTTGTCATTTTCTTGTTCGCAACTCCGACAACTTGGATTGATTGTCCCGAGAGGGGTAGGTTCGGGATTACTGCTGATCTCACAGTAGAACGGGTAGCACCAGTGTCAATCAAGAATGTGATGGGATGACCGTCAACATCTGCTTCTACATACGGTCCTCTCTGGTCTGCCTCCAAGACTGCTCCAAGGGTACAGTCTTCCTCCCCCCTCAGGCACCGTCATCGTAACGGGTCTGGATTGAACTTGTCCAAAGTCTCAATGAAGGGCATCTGCTGGTATACTCGATTCCCTTGCTGAACTCTCGGTGGCTGGGGAACTTGCACTTGTGGATTCAAGCTTCCCCCATACACTGACCTGGGTCTGGCTACTGCATCTGCAACCTCAGGTACGTGCACTACTTCCTCTCCTTGAACCTGATTAGCTAAATTCGATCTACACTCGCGCTTCCAATGCACGATCTTGTGACAATAATGACATGTGGTCGTCTTCTTTAAAGTACCCACGTCAATCCCTGTCTTAGGATCTATGGGCTTCCCTCTTCCTTGTCCTGCATTCTGTGTTCCTCCATTATGGGTTCTCTATCTCCTTCCCAACGTTCCCCCACTAGATTGTACTTGATCCGCGTTCTTCATCTGAACTAGCATGAGTTTGTCCTTAAGCTTCCGATGTTTCGAATCCACCTCATCACTACAATATCTAGCATATCACAGAATCTCGTCCACAGACTTGTTCTGCCAACAGATCAGGTGCTGCTGAATCATAAAGCTAATCTCTGGTCTCAGCCCTAATACAAATTTGGAAGCAAACTGTCCCATGTCTTTTGTCTCCAGGGTGTCCAACCCACTATACTGCTTAAAGGCTTGCAAGAGCCTCTCGTAATACTCATGTACTGACTCTTTGGGCTCTTGGGTCGTCCGATCAATCTTGACCCAGTCGATATCTTGTGGAGAAATTTTGGACTGCAACCATGTGATTACCTGATCATATTTCTTTATCACCATAGGTTAAGGACCATGAGTTACAGGATCTCGGTCTGGTTCTGAAGATGGCCATTCAACTGCTATTTTACATGCTGACCACAAATCACCGGGCACAACGATGTCAAACAATGTATTCAAATCAACCCATAACACCTTTGAAATCGTCACAAACCGATCAACCTGTTTATACCATTCAACTGGGTTTCCCTCAGCCGAGGAAAATTATTTGTAAATGTTGCCAAGTCACCCCTACTCCAAGGCACATGTACATATCCTCCACTTGGTACCTCTCGCAGTGGGTAAGCCTCTACTATTGCTGTTCTCCCCCACCCCCCCTGGAGGTGGTGTATCTCCTATCCCTTTCTTAACACTCTTTTTCTTGGAACACCTCTCTTCCCACTTGTCAAGCATGCTCCATGCATGAATTCCTATCATCAGTTCTCGAATATGGGTCTTCAGTCCTATAACTCGTTTCTCTTCCAGTTCCTGGTCACTATACTGTAACCTGTGGTTCCCCTGCAACATTTTCGTTTTGGACAGATCCACCTCATACCTTCGTGCTAACTCTGTCAACTTCTTGTGTGCTTTCCTTGCCTTTCGAGTGACATCCTTCGCCACAAACAACAATTTGTCTTGTTCATAAAGCTCCATCCTCTCTAAGGGTACGTTTCCACTTATTATTTCATCCACTTCTACCTTTAGTCTCACCACATCCAGCACCTTAGCTCTTATAGCAGCTTTGATTGTTACCTGACTTGGCGCACTACTCGACTCATCGCTTTCGCTATTCTGACCCCTACAGGTGTTTCCTTCTGCTGTGTGCTGTGGAGTAACTTGATTCCCAGGCATTCCCTGATTAGTTCCTGTCGTCACTCTTCCATTAGGCCCCCTGACCGGAGGTTCCCACATCCTTAAATCGGAACGCCAGTCTGCCAGGGACACTGACCTTACTGCACTCGAGCCACTCTGACCCCTAGAAGCGTCTGCGGTAGCTGGCAAGGGAGTGCTAGTCTCTAACGGTGTCAAGATTGGATCGTGTCCACCTACAGTACCATTACCTCCAGGGCTGACCCCTTCTCCTACTCCGGACCATGACTGGTTGCCATCTTCTCTCCTATTTGGATCATACACTGACACTATAGGTCCAATGGTGACTGGTACTGTAAGGGCATCCGGCAACCGTGAAGCGGAATTCGCTCCATTCATCTCGGTCTCCCTCAATGCTGGTGTCCCACTACCTGCCGTTTCCGTTGAAATTGTTCCCACTACTCTCGCACTAGGGTTCACCTGTGATTCCCCCACATTTCCTGCAAGCTCTCGTTTTCCCTCTTCTGAATCTGGATTGTATGGTGGAGGACGCTCTGCCAATAATCTTTCTAACAAGCTGTCATCAGTGTCACTGTCATCCTCCTCCCTTATTTTGCGAGTGTCTCCTGCTTTCACTAACAATGGGAACAACCTTTCTCCCTCAATGGTGTTTATCCTCCATCTTTTTGTCTGTGCATCCCATTGTGCATCCTGAAGTGCCCTCATCGACTTCTTTATTCTCTCCTGACTCTGATCCCTCTTCCTTGCATGTGCTGCTCTTATCCATGCATCTAATGCCTCAAACTGTGTTGGTCTAGGTGGAGGCCAGTAGTGAAACCATCACTACCCTCAATTGGTACAGAATTTCTAATCTAAAAGAACCATAACGCGGGAAAGCCAGTTCTCCCTCGTTCTCTGAAATCTTATGCCAATTTTCGAGCCAAATTATAGTATGGAGTCCTACCTTTGTGGCCATATAATGTGCTGGGGTGTCCTCGGGTGGTGCTTCCTCACCCACTCGAGTCACTACTCCTCTATCCCCCTACAAAGGTCGCGTAACACTCTAAAACATCGCATTCTGAAATCAAATTGTTTTCCCCACCGAAATTTTCGTTTCAACTTCCTGATGACAATCCACCAATCCCAGCACGGCTTTACACCAACCAACCTATCGCAGCGCGGCACAACTCAACGTCACTCTTCCTCCTCACAGCGGTTCACTCTCCTTCACAATCACTCTCTGCACATTCACACACCTCACTCATAGAATCAAGTAACTGTCTGTCCACCAAACGACCGGACAGTCACATAACCGACTGTCTGTCCACCAAACGACCGGACAGTCTCACAAATAATTGTCTGCCTCGACTCTGGCAACTGTCTGTCCGCGAAACGACCGGACAATCACCTCCGACCATCTGCCCATGAACGGCCGGACAGTCCTGTAAACGAATTGATAGGATCCAATCGCTCAGGTTCATCCACACACAGTGGCCCACGACCTGCGTTGGCCACTCGAATCGCTGTGATCCGCCCTTGTGCACTAGCTTCCCACTCTCTCTCTCACACGTTTCCCTATCACGGGTCGGTTTGTCGATAGCGCCTCACGACTCCCACAATCACTGGTCAGACAATTACATCACTGGGTGTCTTCTACACCTCAAATCTCTATCCCGGGATCTTAGGCTACTCATTGAGCCTGACATCAATTCATCAAAATCATCAAATCTTATCACATGGACTGCGTACACTCAGCCCGAAACCACAATCACTTGACTCTCATCCCAACTCCGCAAGACATCACACAATCAAATTCTTACCGCAATCTAACACACATCCCTATTCATACTCACAACACTGTGAACCGTTGTTCCCGCTGCACCATCATTCTCCATCGGTTTCCATCTTTCTCCGCCGTTCTCCGTCCTCGACTTTCTGGGCTCTCATTCTCTGGGACCTTTGGGGCTCTACCACTAATTTTCCCCTACGATCTAGATTGCTCTCTCCCTCACTCCAATAGGAAACCATCCTCTGCTACCAACTAATTGGGCTGAGGTTCCACTTACTCTGGAACACTCTCTGGCGGATGGACCGTTGGTTCCTGCTTGGCAGTGTAGAGGGAAGAGATACCTTATGACAATTGTCCACTCAAATATCTACGGGCCCAATGACGCATGACTCCGACAAATCACAGACTCCGAATTCCAAATTTGTCTGTTTATTACAAAGCCAAAAATAGTTGGACGCACAAACACAATCTCCAGAAACAGAACGCAGGCAATAAGTGCTCCCACGTCTAAATCAGTCTTCATCACAGGTTCGTAAGTGAAAAGCATTAATCTATCCCTACACTATCACTATGGTGACTTCCCTACTTAGCATTTTCTCCCCAGAAAGTTAGGAAAGAGTAAAGGTGTCAGCGCGTGAAGACTTCCTAAGAAGTGCACTCACGTTAATGGGTCAAGTAGTGCAAGCTACGGAGCTCGTTCTAAGATACTCCTCTTCTCCTAATGTCTCCCGATCTTCTCCTAACTTTCACTCCCGGGACACTGTCCCTAATTCAAACTTCAAGATCACAAAACACGCCCACTGGGGCCTCCTCATTGACCCATCCCACTGGGCATCTTCTCATAGGTGAATTTCCACTCCACCTCTGCTCTCTCAGCTCCTGGCTCGATTACCTTGCTTCCCAGGACTGTTACAGCGAAAAAGAACACTGTCTCCCGATATCAGCTTCTCATACCCCTATTGTAAATCCACTGCTTCTCCAGCCTAACTCCTAGAATAAAAACATTATTCTAACTAACAAAGGATGAATTCACCACCCTCAACAGAAATTAGTGAGAAAGAACAAACTCAACATGCACATGAATTTCAAACCTACACGTTAAGCCAAATAGAGAGCAACCAGGGTAAAATATATTTTCAGGCCCACAGACTTAGGCCAACATAAGAAAAATGGCATACAAGCCTCATGAGAGTACATGTGAATAAATGCTTGCTGAGCATTACTATATCAATACATTACATGAGCACATCAAAACGTAAATAATTGTAAGTAGCATACACAATTCGCTACACGTTAGGCCTTTGGCTGAACTGTTTTCGAATGCAACACCTTTCACAGCTTATGCAAATGCAATTTCAACACAACACTTTCATATTATTACAGCACATCTCTAACACCATTATTTTAATACGACAAAGAATAAATGCAGGTGCAACCTTCTAATGATTATAATGCACCCCTACAAATTAAAGAGCACGTCTGCGCTCTATCACGGGTATACCCAGAGTATCTTTTCTCTTTATTATTGGGTACCTGTGGTATGATTAAAAAAAATACTTATGGAATGTCTCCTGAATATATTGATTCAAACATCTGCGCGTATGCGATTGCTTGCCTCAAGTACTTCTGAATGGCTAACTAACGGATAACATTGGAGAGGTCCTTCAGACCAGTGCAAGGATTTTCACCACACCAGTAGAAAGAACAGATTCCAGTCAAGGATTTATGCTTAGGGCGGGCAAAGCAAGCAGTCGCATGAGAAGCCTTATATTGGAAGAAGCCTCGAGAAATTGATGTTCCTGAAAAGTTGTTTGTCAATTGTTGAATTTTGTGTGAAAGTCATTAGTTAATTCAATAGCTTTTGGAGTGTCTGTAGTGTCGGCAGAACTGCTGCTGTGATACCTTCAGCAGAGTCTCAATCAATCAATCAGGGTTTGTGAAGCGCACTACTCACCCGTTAGGGTTTCAAGGCGCTGGGGGGTGTATGCAGCTCCGTGGGGTCATTCGAAGAGCCAGGTCTTGAGGTCTTTCCTGAATTGGTGCAGTGTCGGGCTTCGCCGGAGGTGAAGGGGGAGATCGTTCCAGGTCTTGGCTGCGAGGTAGGAGAAGGACCTTCCACCCGCTCTGTTCCTGTAGAAGCGTGGGACGGTGGCTAGGGCTAGGTCGGCTGAGTGGAGATTTCTCTTGGGTTTATGGAAGGCGAGGCGGTTGTTGAGGTATTGTGGTCCGATGTTGTGGAGGGCCTTGTAGGCGTGTGTGAGCAGCTTGAAAGTTATTTTTCTTTCGACGGGGAGCCAGTGGAGGTCGCAGAGGTGTTGGGTGATGTGGTTGCGCCGTGGGATATCAAAGATTAGTCTGGCCGCGGCGTTCTGGACTGTCTGAAGTTTGCGGAGGAGTTTTTTTTGTTTGATTCCGGCTTAGAGGGCGTTGCCGTAGTTGAGTCTGCTGGTGATGAGGGCGTGAGTGACCGGTTTCCTGGAGTCGGGGGTATCCATTTGAATGTTTTGCGTAGTATGCGGAGGGTGTTGAAGCATGCGGAGGAGACGGCGTTGATCTAGCGATTCATAGTGTGTGAGGAGTCCAGTATGAGACTGAGGTTATGTGCATGGTCTGTCGGTGTGGGTGGGTTTCCGAGGGCACAGGCGACGTTTGGGAAGAGGTACAGATAATGGAGCGGAAGGGATGCAGAAAGTTGAAAGGAGGAGGGCGGTGTGAAGTGAAGGAAGAGCCACAGATTGGAAAATGGTGCAGATGGAGGAAAGGGGTGGAAATGAAGGTCGGGAGGATGAAAGAGTGCTGATGCAACAAACTGAGGGGTTTGGTGCAGTAAGTGGGATAGGCAAAGCGGTGCAAACATGAGGCAACAGGGATTACAGTAGAGGAAAGCAGACAATCCTGCTTCCCTCTGGCTTTGAAGACCCAGTTAGGGTGAAGCTGAAAACCATAGAACTCCTCTGAGGTCAAGAAAATACATGATTTTAAGACCAGATGGGCAGGGTGCATGTTCAGCTAAAGACGTTGAGACCATGACCCCATTTGGCAGTATTGGAGGCCCCTTGCTTGCCCCCCAATTAAAAAGAGAACAGAAAAAGAAGGTGGATGGCCACGTCCTCCGCAGGGGGACACTAGAGGGGACAGCCCCTTAGCGTTTCCCCACTGCCTCTGGAGGGGCTAGTATTTTTTCTATGGCCACCTGTCCGGAAGGGGACAATCGCACAGGTGAGATCTCGCCTCCCCAGGGATGACGCACTTCCGGGAGGCGCAAGGCTATTTAGGTGGGCATCTCACCTGGGCAGTTCCTCGTTGCCGGACAGCAGCAGAAGAATTTGTTGCATCGGGTCTGGAGGCGGCGTTCGGCGTTGATAGCGGTGAGCTTGCCCCCACCCCCTAGTTTTGGGGCCATTGTCCCTGCCTCCAGTTGGGCAATCCCCCCCGCCTGGCAAGGTGGGCGCGACTATGGAGCCCCATCGCATGCGGCTGGAAGGGGGGTGATACCTGGTTAGGGCACGGATATTCAACCTTACAGCCCTTAGTGTTAGATGCCGCTAGCCGGACGTCCTGCCTCCGTTTGATCCTGTCTTTTCTTTACGGTGGGCATCACACCAGTTTCAGTGGTAGGGCCCACCATCCTGCCCGCCCCAACCCCGGGTTGGGCTTACCTCTGCTCCTCAGCTGTATGGTGGGGCATTTTGCGGCCGCTCAAATTCCGAGACCTCCTGGTGCCGCAGGGCGCAACAAATGTGGCGGGCGACATCCCCTGCGCCACCCCTTCCTGGCGGGCTGGTGAGAATCAGAGCGTCACAATATTAGAGAACAGCAACACTGCTCCGCGTACATCGTTTGGAGGGTGCCATCTTTTCACCTGTCCCCCCCTCCCCCCATTTAAATCAGTTTCGGGGCAATATTGCTTGTTAGGGTAACATGAGCGGGGGCTGGCAGCGAAAGGGGGGACTGTGTCCGTCCTGGTAAATTCTAGCCCGCTGACCCCCAGTGGGTGGTGCAGCGGTAATAGGAAGGGGCCCTCCTTTGCCGGGTGTCACCCTCAATTCCGTACGTAGCGCAGACTGCGAGCTAGGCCTGTCCTGCCTGGATAGGGTGTTTTTTCCTCCCCCGAGGGGCAATGCTAGGGCCTGCACTGATGGCGGGCAGTTCTGCCAGCCGATAGTGCTATCCCCGGGGAGAAGCGATCACAGCGGGCGGGGTAGGCCTCCAGGTTGCGGTTCGTTGGCCATGACTTCCGGTGTCAGATGTGGGGCCATGAGAAAAAGGCGACGGCGACCCCTTCATCCCGTAAGGGACAGTTGGTATCCTGACAGCTGGGGGTTGGCCTTACCTCGCTCCATGGTGGCACGGGTGCAGCAAACACATAAAAAGCATTGGGCTGCAGCCCCAATACGTAAGATACAGCACCGGTTAAAGAATGAGATGGCAACGTAATGTCCGGTGGCTGGAGATTGTTTCAGGAGGGGTGTCAGCAGTTAGTCCTTAACGGCGCTGCACTCGGATGATCACCCGTAAGCTAACCCTACCTGTGTATATATATGTGCATAACAGAATGCAAATAAACTTGCAACAGTTTTCCCACAAGAAAAAGGTGTTGGTCTGTTTTGTTATTTATAAGGCAACTGTATAACTGTGTTTTGTCACAAGAGAGGATGCTTATAGTGATATGTGAGATAACAGTGGGCTGGGAACGCTAAGCCAGGTGTCTTGTTTGCCATCGGTTTCAGGTGGCTCCCTTATCTAGCTACCCCTTTCTACCCAAGTACAAAATATATTTGCTCACTTTAATGATAACACACCATGATTTATTTAGTGCCTACTGACGTACATGTCCTATGTCGTAGCGCTGTGAAAACAGTTTACTATTATCCAATTCAGCGATACTCTATGTGTCGACCTCGGAAGGATTAGAGACTGATTGGCCATGCCGGGATTTTAACCTTGCTCTCAGATTTTAGTAAGGGCCACCCCCACCCTGCAGCGTGAGACCTGCGGTCATCCGTCATTGGATGCAACATTCCAGTCTTTTGCTTTCCTTTTAGAAGTCTTTGCACCCAGGTGCATCTGCCCAGTAGATTCTATTAAGGTAACCGACTACAAGTCCTATAGGGCAATTGTTTATGTATTGCATGACTGGGCCTACGGACATAGCCGTATGTCGTCACCTTTGCCAAATGCATTCACTATGGATGAATATATTTACAAGTTCGAGGAACAGCTTAATGTATCACAAAGATGTGGGCTCTCAACTAGTTATCCATTGTGTTGAATAGGTCTTCTTTTACATATATATTTTTCGTAAAGCGCCCTAAAATGGCCGTAAGCGCCACGTGGCGCTACGAAAATAAAACACACAAAGCCAAGAGTGTTTGCTGTGTGTTACCGAGCCCCGGGCATTGCCACAACATTCAGTGCTTCCCATAGGTCGGCGCCTCCACTCCAGGCCCGGTCATTTCTTCGGAGGAAACACTGGGCAGCTGTTACTTCCGCAGCAGCCCTGGTGTGGCGGAGGGGGAGGGTTTCCTCCCAGGGCCTGCCCACATCTCACCGTATTAAAGGGCCCTCTGTAGGCCCTCTTGCAGGGGCTGCCTGAGCCGCGCACACACCAGCATTTCCTGTTTCACGTTCCCCCTTCTCTTTCGTAGCCAGTCCAAACAGCACAGAAGTTTGCTGGGCGGCTGGAAGGGGAGCCCGAGCACTCCAAAGGAAGTCGGTGCAGGCAGGTTCAATCCTTTTTTTATTCCGCTGAAGCTGCAATCAGGAAGTGGTGCTAGTCGATGTGTTTTCTCTGCTTCCTCAGCTCGCCCGTTTCTGTCAGGAGCGCAAAGACCGCACATGAAATGTCGACAGTCGTCGATCGCTGGGCGTTTCAGTTGTAGAGGCCAGCAGCGCAGCTTGGACCAGCAGCAGGATTTGGGGGCATTTTTCATTTCCCCACCTTTTTTACGTGGCCTGGAGAGACTGAAAACAAAGAGCACGCCGCTCTCTGGCTGGTTTACTTCGCCGACGGCAACGGGGATCCACGTTGCTCGGAAAGAGAATGAGTGGCCGAGCGCCCTCCAGTCTCAGAGGCTGCCATCTGTAGGGATTGGCACTGGAGCTGGCACCGAGCTGCCGCTGGAGAGACCCGTGGGTGATTGTTGGCGTTCACGCACAGAGGATGGTGTATTGGCGCTCCTGAGATTGGCACATGGGTGCCGAACTATTCCCGAGGTCGGCAACTGAAACTGGCACCGGCCTGCTTCTTAGGCTGGCATTTGAGACTGGCCCGCGCCATACACTGTGACACTTCTGAGGCTGGCACTTTGCACTGGCAGCTTCTGGGAATGCCAGATGCCTGCTCTTGAGGCTGACCTTTGAGACACCCACTTGCTTCTGGGAATGCCACCTGTTTGCTCTCGAAGCTGGTAACTGAGACTAGCCTTCTGCTGAGACTGGCACACGAGACTGGATTTCTTTTGAGGCTGGCACTGGGCGGCTCCAGAGGCTGGCACCTGAGATTGTCCTGCTCCTGAGGCTGGCACCGGGCGGCTCCTGAGGATAGCACTGGGCTGCTCCTGAGACTGGCACCCTTGGCTCCTGGCTGGCACGGGGCTTTCTGAGGAAGACAGGATTGGCAGAGAGCAGCTTCCAGTCATACAGCTTCAGTGCCTCTTCAGGTGTGCTCCTGCACTGTGTTGGGGCTGGCTACGGTGCCTGACGGCTGGACTCTAGCAGGCGGTGGCCACTTATAACATTTTGAGCGCCCGCATCAGAGGTGCAAGAAAGCGGGCGCTTTGAAGTGATTTTTGGGAGTGTGTGCCAATACTTTGCGTGCGCTGCACGGAGTGGCACCTTCTACTTCTCACAGGATGCGATGCTGCACCCCTGAAAACCTCGCTGTATAGGATTAAAGGGTCTGCCCCCAGCCCACATTATTAAACCCAGTCATGGAGGACGAAGAGGAGGCCATTGGGCTCCTGGACAGAGTGCTGGAGGATGAGTACGTGTTTCTGTTGGAGGACTACGAGATCATCGAGATGCCCGCGAGCCCCCTGGACTTCCTCCTGCAGGGAAAGGTGGGAAGACGTGGAAACACTGCTTTTATTTTTCATGTTTACAATGTTCATGTCTTGCAGTTCTGTGCGCTTTGGAAGGCCAATGTGGTCATGTACGGACATTGCTTGGGGGCGGAGGAGGGTTGGGGGAGAGGGGGTCGCGGGCGTGGCACAGCCTGCCCTCTTAAAGGTAACTGCTCAGCGCGCACAGTAAAGTCTGTCTTCTTGTTTATAGGCGGGCTGCTGGTGCCAAGCGTGGGCCTGTTGCTGCCATGGCCGGCGGGCTCTGGAAAACTCGTCTCATGGTAGATTTGTTTTACCGGTGCCAGGAGCAGAGAGTGCGCCCGTTTCCCAGGGGAGCTGTTCCTTCAGCAGGGGGCAGGTGATGACCCAGAGGCCCATTTGTGCCCCTCAGCTTGGCAGACGCTGTCCTGGGTGAACAGAGCGCCCCCACTGCCCCCACTTCCCCACTTCCCCCTTGGTGTGGTGCCAGCTCGTCGGCCTTCCTGAACACAACGCGTGCCTCTTGCAGGATCAGGCTGCAGCTTGCTGTCCCTGCTTCCCGTCTGTTTGCAGGTGTGAGTCACACGGTACTCTGGGCATGGCTCGGATGGCGTCACACCTCGGTGCCCTGTGGGCATCGCTGCCTCTCTGAATGTAGCTCAGTAAAATGGAAAAAGAATTATTGATGGACAGAATGCTGAACAATGTCAAACATTCACCCCAGTACAGAGATCTGGACCTAAATCCATCGTCACTGCGCCACTGGATTCAAGTTAGCCTGGCTGATGAGGGGTGATGCCCCGAAACTGGTCCAAACTGGGGTGGTGTGGTGAGCAAAAAAACGATGGATAAAACCCAGATCTTTGTGACTGGGGCTGAATGTTTGCATTGTCAAGTATTCCGTCCATCATTTGTTCCTTTTGCATTTTTATCTCAGTAAAAGCCAAATCCAGCTATCAGGGCCCAATGGGATTTAGCCAGGCTGGCTGTATGACTCTGCCTGGTGACCACAATTTTACCAGATTACACCTGTACTAACGGCAGTCACCAAGAAGGGTGCCCTCGTTCCAACAGAGTGGACTGGACCTCTTGGTGCCTCTGCCTCACCACCGTGCACTTCTCCTACCGAGCTGCAGGGAGAACTTCTTTTACTCACCGTCTTACTTTTAATCTAGGAAACTCATTTTGTAATTTATTTTTGACATTAAGACCACACAACACACCTCCTCCAGTCCTTTCCCTTTTTGTTCCGAGTGCGCAGTATAATCCCAATCTATTACCAATACGTAACATGGACTTTCCTTTCTCAATCCACTGGCAGCTTAGTTACAGCCCTGGCCTTCAGCTGCTGATCCGGAAGTTACTGCCTCCTTCAAACAGTTTTCATCTCTTCCAAACCTCTGAAGGTTCCACAATCCTCATTTCACCTCGGACTCCCAATCCATATGTTCACATTCTTCCTGTCTGTATTTGTCCTCTTGAAGGGCATACATGTGCCTCTCAAATGACAAATATTTCAGTGTTCATTGCTTTACCTATCCTTTTGTTTCTTTAATTCATTTAAATTGCCGCCTAATTCTCTGACAGTTTTGTCTTTAACATACACTTCATAGAAAGGGACCGGTCAGCTGAGAATCATTTATGAAAATAGGTTTGAAAAAAAAAATATAATAATATAATTATGACCAAGGCTGCGGGCGGCAGCTGAAATGCGTAGATAATGCCATCGCTAAACAAAGTTTCTAGTGGAGTAACCTTTGGAGTGCCGGTCTTTCCTTGAAATGAAGGATTTTTGTGATTGAAATATATATATATATATATATCCGTGAAGCCAAAGATAGCCTCCTAGTATCTAACCTAACTATCAGATGGACCAGAGACAGTTGTTCTGAACTATGTATGATAAACCCTCTTTCCAGTTTAATGCCCTTTATGTTAACAGAGATTTGTCCAGTGCATGTGTATCCATCAGCATGGCCTGATTGGATGTTGAATTGAGGCCAATAAGCTGTCTTCTACCTGCTTCTTAATCCTGAGTCCTATTCGCACAATTTTTCCTTTTCTTCTCTCATAGATGCCTCCGTGATGGTTCAGGCGACTGTGCTCAGCTGCCTGGACTATTGCAATTCTCTGCTTTTGAGTTCCTCTATTTCTTGGATGTAGCGGATTCAAAACGCTGCTGCTAGGCTTGCACCCCAGCTTCCTTTGCATTCCTCTGCTTTCCTTGTCTTATATCCTGTGCATTAGCTGCCTGTAGCCAAGGGGGTTACTTTTAAGCACTTTGTGTAGTATTTCATGCTTACCATTTTGGTCCTCTGTTTCTACAGCAAGATGTTGTCATCACAATCCAAGCCGCACATTGAGGTCATCGGAAGCCTATTTACTTTCAGTTCTCAGGGTTCTGCTCTCTCTCGCAGGTGCCTATGCTTTCTCGGGGGTTGTGGCCAAAACGTTGAATTCCTTGCCGAGACGTTTGCGTGCTATCACTCAACTGTTGTCATTTATGAAAGCATTACAAACGTGGCTTTTTTTCTCACTGATTTAATTTGCAGTCTGTTAGGCTGGAGAATGATTTATTCTTTGAGTCTCTTGCCTTTTGAAGTACCTGTCTCAGCACCAGTACACCTTTATAGGTAACAATGCGCTTAATAAATCTTTTTTGCATTACATTTGACATATTTGTGCCCTGGTCTCAAGGATTCTGGAAGAGACCTTGGAGTTGAGTTGTAAGTAGCAACAGTGAAATTAATCCTTTTTACTTTGCATTGTGTTACATCACATTAGATATCTTCAAGCCCTGGTCTCAAAGATTCTGTCGGAGACCATGGAGTTGGGTCATAAGTAGTGTTGATGCAGTTCTTATTTTGTGTATGTGTTTGGTTGTAGGAATGGTTAGTGTTTGATGTGTGCAGACCGAGATCTTTACCCGTCTGGGTATGTGCGATCTGAAGGATTGGCATGTGTAGTGCATTGCTGGAGATCTGAGTATGTGGTAATTGAGATTGGCATCTTGTTGGGGTCAAACTATTCCTTTGTCAGTCTAGCTGGTGGGCTGGGTGTTGATTCTGTTTATGTGCTGTCTTTGGCAAGTGTATTGTTTTAAGAAGTACTGTTGTGAGACCTGTGAGGCTCAAATATATGGTGCTTCTGAACCGGGTTAGATGTGCGTCTGTTCTAAATAATGTGTTTTATTCAAGGTTGTGATTATTTATTGTTATTACTGGTACTGTTGTGCAGTCGGTGAATAAACAGATTTTATGGAATATCTGAGCTCGGTTACATGTGTGCTCAGTGCTCTCTCTAATGTGCTATGTCGGGTGTTGACTAGTGCTTAATGTGAGCATACCTTTGTGTGCACATAGTGACGTCTAAGTACCACCCGCATCCATATGTCTGTGCTCTCATGTATAGCTAAGGGGAATGTACACATTGTGTCTTCTTGGCGTGCACACTGTTTCGTGCTTATTGGTAGCAGAGTGTATCCCCCTGGCGTGCATCAGGTATTCTCTTACCTTGACATTAAGCGTCTTCAGTACCTCATAGGAAACCGAGTCCACACTTAAAATCAAACACAGTAAGAACCCTCACATGGGCATTTAATTGCAGCATTGCCTCTTTTAGATTCTTGGCAGATTAAAGATTAGCTGAAATGAGTATCCCTAAATACCTATTTTCCCTAACTTGTTTGCACCATTCTCCTCACCCATCTATTTTATGCCGTAACCTAGGCTAACCATTCTCGCTTTTACTTGACTGCAGTGCTTAATTTGTAAAATATTAAGTGCCAGGGCTCTGACCAGGAGGCCACTGCAGCTTGCACCACCCATCGCCCTTGTCATCGCTGCCAAAACAACTACTAACCATCTCTCTCGCATGTAAATGCGACAGTTAAGATTATTCCAGGTCTCCAAAGCTAAAGGAATGGCTGTGGAGGCAGGTATTTGCAATTTTAATGTATATTGTAGTCCTAAACTACCCTTGTTCTGCTCATCTCTCAATTAGATGAGCAGCGCCACCATGTGGTAGACTGTTCCAGGTATGGTGTTGACAATTAGGTGCCGGTGCTTAGCACCGGAAAGCCTCGGCTTAAATTAAGCACTGCTTGACTGAGGCATAATAGTTTCCTTAAGGATATCTGCTCCCTCATGGTTTAAAGTTACATCAGAGACAACTACACCTTCACGCTTGTCTGTGATTTCACTTGGAGCCCCTTGTTGCAAAGGAATGCCATTATATCTATTCATCTGTAAATCTGAGTGCCATACACTGGTCAACAATTAAATGTTTAATGTCTGGCTATTTAGAGCTTGCGTATCAGAGCAAGGAAAAGTTGAGTTCTTAAGCTGGCCGATGTGAAAACTCTGCTTGCCCTCTCCAAAGACCTGAAGAGGTGGTGGAATAGCTGGTGGTTCACCATCTCAGCTGCCAGAGACCTGGGGACGCAGTGAAGTGTGGGTGATGCTGTGGCGCTGCTGCCGCGCTCTCTCCTGACTGTTGCAGGCCACTGCAGACCCAAGAGGGTGTTTCTCCATGCTGGCAGCAGCTGTATAATAAACACAACAAAATGATGGATGGAGTGCTGAAACCTTTTAACCACTCACCCCTAGTCAAGAGATATGGGTTTAGCCATTGTTTGCCATCGTTCTTTTGCTCACTTTGCCACCCTAGTTTGGACCCAGCCATATGCCAATCAGTTGTGACATGACCCTGCTCCTCATGAAAACAGTCCAGCCCGAACTGCCAGGCCGGGTCCTCACTGGACCGGAAACGAGCATCCTGGGACCGGTTTAGCTGTATCAACCCTCATCAGCCAGGCTAGCTTGAATCCAGTGGCACAGGGAGCTCACTATGCCACCCCAGTTTGGCCCCAGCCATATGCGAATCAGTCTTGACTCTGCTCCTCAAGGGAACAGTCCAGCCCGAACTGCCATGCCGGGTCCTTCCTGGACTGGAAACAGGCATCCTGAATGGCTGTATAATCGCCATTGTCGGCACATCAGTCTCCATGCTGGCTGTGACTCTAGAGTCACTACCCGCATGGTATCTATTTACCGCTTTCTTCTTCGGAGCACCTGCCCTCATGGTGGGAGTGGGATGCATTGCTCAGAAGGAGGCAGGACACTCTGACCGGTTGCCATTTTTTGCAGGTAGGTAGCGCTCCTGACATAGGTGGGGAGATTGACAGAATACGAGCTGCCTATGCTGATGTTGGGGGACTGCTAAGGGTGGCGGGGAAAGCTGTAAGACAGATGTTACATACGTTTAAACGCGGGATGGTGTGAACTAGTTGGAGGCTGATAAATAAAGCCCATGTTGTGCTTTACACATCCATGCCCACCCTCCCCTCTTGAGTAGCTGACCCATGGCATCAGTTTACTTAAAAGTGTGGGGAAAGGGGGTTCCTCTCACCTCTGGTGTCTGAGTTACATCATAGGCAACTTTACCTTCACTTTTGTTCTCTGTTTGATATCTCCCAAAACACCTTTGTGAAAAACAACCCCTTTATTCCCAATTACTCTTCTGTAAATGCATTTTGTAAGGGTTCAATGGGAATTGAAAGCTGTTACACGGAACAGATATTTCTGGCAGCTGATGTCAAGTGTTTTGATCAATTCATTGGTTTTCTACTGCACTGACATCACAATGTCTGCGTTTGCATTCCACAGCTTCCCCTATGTGCTTTATGGTTGTCTCACAACACCTCTTTGGACCCCTAGCCTTTATTTTACAGGAGGACACGTCGGGGAATGAGGGGAGGCAGTTTCTATTTAAATAAACAAGTAGTTATGGGCCTTGTTATAACACATTAACATCAGTTATAAACAACCATGCTGGCCTGTCAAAAAGTACTAATAACTTTTAAGAAGAAAGATATTCATAAACTAATTAACTTTACAAGTAATGATTAGGACCATAATCCATAACTTCCATTGGGTGAATAGCTGCGCTTTACACACCCCTGATTGATTGATTGATCTCTAGGGCCTGCCAGCAATGGAACACAGAGAACACTGCATATCCCCATGCTAACATTGATAATTCAGGAAGGGCAAGAGGGAGAGCCAAATACCATTAACCTGGACCAGTCACTTTAGCAGTCTCAGCCAAGGAGGTCAAAGAATGACTAAACCTTGTATCTGAGCTCTAATATGCTCCAACTGATTACTGTACAATTTGCTTTCTCATTTGTAGGAACTAGATGTTAATTGTACTGCATAGGGGGTAAAAAGTGGGGGGAAATTCTTTCAAGGTTGGACAGAAATTTTCTAGATTGGTTTATGAATATCTTTCTTCTTAAGTTATTAGTACTTTTTGACAGGCCAGCATGGTTGTTTATAAGCTTTAAAACAGAGGTGTGATATGTGTGTATTACTACACAATGGGGACTGCTACTGTGATATATATATCCACTCTGTAGTTACAGTTACCAGAGATTAGTGTCCCTTAATAACTTTGCACCCGTTTGACGAATCTAAGCAAAACTTTGCAGACCTATTGCACCCTTTACATTAGTGAAGAATTGAAAGTGTGGCGACGTTTGATCAAGGGGGTGCAAACACAGAAGCTGGATCCCAAAACACACTTACACTACAATGCATTTTACATAGACTTTTGTATTTTACGTAGTGGCAAAACAGCTGAACGGATTGTAAGGAAATTTCACAACAATGTACATATTAGACTTTGTAGATGATTCGTTTTGCTATTGCAAGTGATGTTATGAAGGGGTTACAAAGTTATAAGGCTCAACTACTTAGTGATATCTGTATGGTGCATTACTGCTGTAAGTAGCAAGTAAGCCCAAAAAAGAAACTAGCATGCATATGTAAAGTTTCAGATTTACTACATGAACTGAATTAATAATGTATGATTACATGCTAATGGAAACCTATAAACACATACATAACAAATAGAATACATCTTTATCTACATAAGTTTTCTGTGCATGCTCTCTGGCTCACAAAATAAAACGGTTCCAAACAAAACCAATCTTCCTTATGTACCCCTTTGGAACAAAATGAAAAAGTGACCTAACGGTGAGCTACACAGACTACTATTTGGAGGACATAATTTTTAGCCACTAGGAAAAAAATATAATTAGGGCTCCCTGTTTTCCGTTTTTACGGATTTTTACAGATAAATACAGACAGAAAACAATGTGTTTTCTGCCTGTATTTATTTTTAAAAGTGGATAAATACAGAACATTGTGCTTCTTTTAAGTGATTCTCCGTGCTTACTTTCATGAATTATAGGCCAGCAGCTGAGCAGATGGACAGCATGGGAAATTAAAAAACAGGATGAAATTTCTTTGAATAATGGCATATTTCAACATACATTTATGGTATAATGCTAGTATTTACCAGTGGATGTATTGTTATGTTATATTTGGCAGCTGAAATAGTTAAAGCACGACAGACATCAAAATATGAGTGCGCGTCTATCAGTTAAATAAATATGGAAATGTACAGTTTTGCAACTTCATTTATACGCAAAACACAAAATAAATATGGATAAATACAGATAAAATGGCCTAAAAATAAATATGGATAAATACAGACGGAAATGTTAAAAAAATATATACCATAAAACCGGGAGCCCTAAATATAATCTACTTTTTTTTTTTTAACAATAATGATTCTCTTTCATTCACTTTGGGTTTCTTATATAGCACAATCCTTCTAAAAGTAGCAAGGAAGCCCACAAAATAAAATAAACTGCACATAAAAGGTTGAATTACTACATGAGCAACTAAAAGACACATTTGTAGTCACATTATTATGTAAACCAATAAACAAATAAATAACACATACAATCTCTGGTTGGTTTGTCAGTCCTGTCAAAACAAAAGAATTGGAGGAGGTCAGAGTTACTCTAGTGTGTCGTGCAACAGGGTATGTCTCATCATTATTCTTTATCACAAGGAGATGCTCTAATATTCTCTTTTTCACAGGGAACATAGCGCTCCCAACATACCACAATCTGCATGGGCATTCCAAAACTTAAATGCAGCAGTCAGACGTGTACATAATAAATTTAGAGATCTTTCTCTCCTTGCCATTGGGTAACTTGTACGTGTTGCAGTTGCTACTATGCTTGCAAGCTTTGCACTTGCCACATCTGAAAAAAAACACCTGTACCCTTTAGCCACCCCCCTTCCCTGGCTCGTTCAAGTGGCTATGTGCGAGGGTATCCCTGAGTGATCTAGCTCTCCTGTAGGTGATGCTTGCGTGGGGTCCCACTATGAAATTGAGTATGGGGTCTGCCTTCAAAACTACCCAGTGTTTGTTCATCAGTTTCTTGACATCATCCGACCTATTATTTTAAAGTCAGTGATGAACCTTATTGTGTTATCATTTTTGGTTTTCTTCTTCTTCCTGCTGAAAAGGAGATCTTCCCTCTTAAAGGGATGCCACCCCGTTTCTAGCGGATTTAAGTACCTTATTAGGGTATTCCCTGTCCTGGAATCTGTCAATCATGGTGCCACATTCTGTCTCAGACAGTGGCTTCTGCCACCGAAAAGTACGGGTGGGGTGGGGGGTAGAAATATCAATGAAGTTGCTTACCTGGCTGCAGCCTTAGTCAAGCTCCATCCTCTTCTTGTTCCTGTAGGAAAGCAGGAAGCACACACAGGCTCCCCTAAGCCAATCACAATGCTGCTGTCCCCATGACAGCAGCGCCATGATTGGTCTGAGCGCCGTGGTTCGGCCCTCAGATGGGGGCTATGAGCCTGTGCATGTTCTCCACAAATGACTGTACAATACAGCCAGAGGAGAACCTGCAAAGTCACATGAGGTTTGGCCGGCCCAAGACAGCCGGCCAAACAGTCATGCGCATTTAAGTACCCCAACCACTCCTCCCCTGCTTGGTGTGACTACAGCTCAGCCCCGCAAACCTCCCTCTGCAAGGAAAAATTAAATAATAACGTTGCGTTATCATTTTATTTTTCCTTTTTCCACTGCTCAAAGAGCAGTGGGGCTGCGCTCCCTCGCCTTAGCGGAGGAGCCGTCGCTGGTCTCAAATATATCCTTATTGGAGCACTTCCTTTTGGCTCGAAGCATTTCACCAAAGCGAATGTTCCATTTGAGGTTGGTAGGGTGGTAGCTAGCAGTAGGCTTTTGCCAGCTGTCTCTTTTCTGATCAATCTGTTTGTGAGTTGTCCATCATTTACCGTGAGGCAGATGTCAAGGTACTTTAAGCTGGTGTGGCCAATCTTGTGTGTAAAGCTCGGGCTGAGGTTTTTTTCTGTAAGGTATTGATAAATTCTGTGTCTGGTCTTTCCTCTCCATCTCATATGATGAAAAGGTTGTCAATGTACCTTATCCACATAATGACGTGTGAAGTGAACATCTCGTGCTCCTCTGTCCAGACAACTTGCTTCTCCCACCATATATATATATATATATATATATATATATATATATATAATAAAGTCCTGGTTTAGCCACATTTTCCATTAAAAAGGTATTTTGTGACCTGCATATAACTGTGGTACCCTTGGATGGATCAGCACCAAATTTGTCACTGGCTTAGAGTATGCAGTGAGGTCCGGCTTGCCAGTTTCCATGCACTTCTGAGGCAGAAAAAACAAGTTGAAGAGGGGATCTAAAAAGATGTTTTTTCGTAAAGTTTCAAATTCTAGCTCTCGTACGAAATTTAGCTCAAAGCTCAAACTTTTCATGGAAGCAGAACTTTATGCAGAAAGTCTGCTATTCTTGGCTTGGTGTAAATTTAGTCATCAGTTGTTGAGCTGTTAATGTTGGAAAAAGATGCTGGGTGGGCTTGATAGGATTAACACTTTTTTTATCTTGTAAGTTGAATAACTATTCATTGGTTTCCTTAAAACTTGCACCGTTTCACAAAGATGCATGACATTTGGGAGATGTATGTTACTTTGAGACTACTCTTGGTAATTTCAAATCGAGACTAAATATTTAGGATTTAACAACAACTTTGGTACTATTGAGGGATATGGTAGCAGTTTGGTAGATACATAGCATGTTTAGCCTACGCTTGGTTTTCTCTATTTCATGCAAGCCCATCAAGGGGGAGGGGCAGATGTAAAGGGGGGGGGGGCATGTAAAATAAGTGTTTCTTTGCTAATAAACTTGGCATTGTTTTATGAATCCACAAGAAATTTAGCAGATGTTTAGCTTTCTGTTGGTTATGCATGATTTTGAGCAGATCCGTGAGGGGATGAAGATGCATTTGGAACTATTAAGATTTCATAAACAATTAATTGGTGATGTTTGATGAATCAGCATGAAATTTGGCAGACCGCAAATTAAGCCTAGTGCAAGGCCTGTCAGGCACTGCAACCAACCTCTTCTGTGCAGGGCCGAATGGGGTTGGGGGCAGGGCTTGACCAAAGCCCGTGCAAAGTTATGAATGGGTACATGGCAAAATAAATGTGGGATTTAAAAAAAAAAAAAGGAAAACATACAATTCACTGATATAACTTGACACATTCAAAAATCTGCCTTTTGTGTTGTACACCATAACTGTCGAATTTTTAAAATGCACCTGTTTGTCATAGCAGTGGAAATAAATGTGTTCTAATAATACGCTGTCTAAAACAACTGTAATAATAAACACACATTCATTACTTCATTGCAAAGGTCAATTTCAAGTTTATGGCCACAACAAGAAAAACATTAGAAAAACACTGATTATTCCCTCACAAATTGCATGCAACAATTTAAGAAGGCAACAACTCTCCTAGTAGTCAAGAAACCTCTGCAATATGATTTTTACCTTATTGCACACATTTAGTCCCTTGAATCCTGGTTTGGTTAAATTCCTTTTATTAAAACAAATATGCATGAAAATATGCCATGGCATAAAAAGTCTATGTAGCTGCGCAGAACGCATTATGGTATTTATTACCGTTGTTCAGTGAGTCTTGCCCTCATGTGAGTCATGGCCCCCTCCCCACACTCCACAATGGTAATGGCATAATGCACTCTGCACATCTCTCTGTCTAATATATATATATGTGTACATACACAGCGGTAAAGCCCATAGAGTACATTTGTTACATCCTTGGTGGTAAAGCTGGGTTTGCTTAGCAGGCACAGTTGAGAGAACTGTTACTATAAGTTGGGTGTAAGTGGAATTATTTGCGAGAAATATTCTTTTTTGGGGGAGAAGTTGATTTTACAATCAAGTGTAGGGAATTTAGAGTGTCTTTATCAAAATCAAGACCTGCCATTTAAAAACCTTGAAAAATGGAGCAACTTCTAATACAGATTGTGATCTCTTGAGGCCTGTTTAACATGGCAACAATGTCTTTCAATGTCAGAAGTGGAATTCACTATTGAATAGATCAGATTTTCAAAAAATAACATTGAATTGCTAATGGAAAATAGAATTGTGATAATATGTAATATATATGCACACAAACAGACTACACAGTGGCAGTATAACTGTGTAGTTATAGTTGGGTCAGAGTTTCCGTGGGAATATCGTTTATTTTGGTCTTGCTAGAAAGGTTGGGGCCTTTTGATGAATCTTCACAGAACTTAAAAAAAAAAAGTTCTAGCAGGTCAAAACGCGGCTCTCTCGTGTAGTACCATGGTACACTGGTGTAAGCCGTACCGTGGGGCAATGCAAACTTCACCAGGTGAAACTTGCTTGCATGGTCTTGCTGTACCATGGAGGTGACGCTTGAGCACCGTACCGCAAAAAAAAATAAAAAAGAAGAATGATAATAGACTTGTGAGGTGGGGGTGCCTTGGGGATTGTGTGCAAGACCTGGCCTGCAGCCAACCTCACACCATGCACGGTTGTCTGCGGGGATTTTGGCGTGAGGTCATAAGTAGTTCATTGTGGGGGTACAAGGTTTAGATAGCTCAGTGAACTCTAACGTGCAAATATGTGTATATTGTTTGATATATTAGATCATATTATATTACGCCTGAACTGTGAATGTGCCTTTAGGTTTTTGTAATTGTGTACTTTTACTTTTGACACTCCTACAACAGTATTGTAATATGTTTTTGTTGTTTATGTAAACTCCCGCTGCTGCCGTCACTTGCATATCTCTGGACATAATCCTTTCTCCCATGTAAGCCTGCATGCTCTCCTCCTGGACTCTGTCCACCACTATACACTCGGTTAAAGTATAATACAATTTCTGACTTTTCAATGAGTTTACCTATTCACACTACTCCACTTCTTAACCTTGTTTTTATGCAGAGCAGCACAGTTTTATCTCTTATCCGAGTTTGAGCAGGAGCTATAGTAATCTGATTGAGGACTTATGGCGTTCCTGGGCTGTGCAGTCTTTTACTGGCAAGAGCCTACCTCCTATGCCTGTTTTTTTTATAGGTAGGCCTAGTAATCTTGTGTACACTTTCCTGCTTATGGGCCATTCATAGGTTGGAAGGTCAGACTGGTTTCTGGATTTAGAGCTAGTTCCGATCCTAAGCACACTATTTTCAAGTTGTTGTGTTGTCCAGTTGTGGGTAAGGGCAGAGCTTTGCCTTCTGACGTTGCCTCGTCCATTCTTTCAATCTTGTGTAATTATTTGCAGCTCTATTTTCGGTTACCTGTAGGTATTTCATTTGATTTTTGGTAAAAATAAGGTAATGGAGCAGTTTCATCTACTCACAACAATGGAATATGTTTGCTTTTATGTATATTTCCGTAGGAACGCGAGTGTGATTATAATAAGCTCCGACTGGGTTCCCTTGATGGCAGCATCGGTTTGTGGTTTGAATGTGATGAAGGAATCGAAGGCCATTTTGTGGTTGAGGACGTTGCTGCATCTATGAGATTAGATTTGTGAGCTGGTTGCAAGACTGGAAGATGTAGGGGAGGTAGGGAGGTGCATGGTGGACATTGACCAGAATTTACAGAACTCATCCGCAGAAGTTCAAGTAGACTGCCTGCCTTTTTACTGGTAACCCCCAGTACTTCAAGTGGGCTGCCATCCATTTCATTTGCAAATACTGATGTATGTACCTCTCCCTGTTACTTTATTCTAATGACTATTTTTTCTGTGATATGTGTTTTTACACACACACGTTCTTATGCACCAAATTCAAATGGCCTTACATGGTAATATCACCTTTCCCACTTTTTTCAAGTTTTAGTAACTGCACACATAAAGTTCTTGTTAGCATACCTGCTTTCTTTGACAGCATTTGGTTTTCTGAATCAGTGCTATGTCGGTGTTTCTATGGTAATTATTCTAAAATCGACGTTTTCAAGTACCTAATGGTTTACACCATTCATGTTGAGAGATCATTCCCAGTCGAGATTTTGCTTTTTGCTTGGCTGAAGTAGTCACTGCTTTTTCTGAGTTACTATATTCTTACTTTACGCTTCAGAGGTCCTCTTCAACACCAAGTATCAAGCCACGTGGGACAATTCACACACACTCTCTATCTGGGTTTCAAACTTCTCCCCTCATCATCCCCTCTACATCCTTCATTGCTCCAATAGTGGTCATCCTGTCTGCGCCTCACCAGCCCTGCTGCGACCCTTTTATTCACTTTCCTTTGTTCAGTGTATCTTTCCTCCTCCATCATTTGAATGATGGTGAGGTTTCTGATGCTTTCTAAGCCTCTCGTACACCCTCTCCCCCTCAGTTTCTTTGTCCTTCCATGTGAAGAGTAGAAATAGACGTGTCCTCTGGTTTCATCAGACAGTTCTGGTTTGAATTTTGTTATAGCACACTGCCTCTTCAAATTCAGTTAGTACAATTATCATCTTACTTAATCACCCTTCTCCTTGTTGGATCTTTGATATTTTGGTTGCCTGACTTCCATCCATCCTTTTCTTATTTGCGCCTGCTTTAGCTCTTTAAGCCCAGTGGTACTAAGGTTGATGCCCGTGTTAAAATATTTAGTCCTGCTTGTCATTTACTCCTCCCGTGGTTTTATCAAATACCTGAATGTGTCCCTCAGTTGCTTCCCTTCTTAGGAGTTTAAGCTTTTTTGGGTGCCATGCATCTGCTATGTTGTACTTTTTTTTTTTTTACTCTTTTTTTATTAAGTATACGACTTGAGAGCATAATTCGACATACATTTTGTATATGCAATCTATTGTTGACTTTCAGTATCACATACCACTTTCCAACCTGTTTGTTCATTTTGAAATCAATGTCACTTATAACCGTCCCCCCACTCTTCATTATAGTACTTCATTCAACTGTCTTCCAATACGGATCTCCCCAACGGCAATGTACAAATATTTCCCCTGAATTTGTTCCACTCTCCCCATATCCGTTCCCACTTCTTGGGGCAACCACTGTTTATGTATACTGCTTTTTTGGCCACCATGACCCAGTCCATGTTGTTACACCAGTATGCATGTGTTGGCACGGTTTGCACTCCCCAGTGCTTGGCAATATTGTATGTTGTGCTTTTTGATTACATTTCTCCATGTCTGATCATGGCAAGACGCTTTTGTTCCATTGTAATTTTTATGATTACCGTTATGGACGGTTCCAACATTTTTTAATGTAGATAATTGTAAGGAATCTATCTACTTTGCATGTTTCCCCAGTTTTGTCCTATTAGGAACTCTGTCTTTTAACTATGTGGTGGACTACGGTCTCCCAACCTGGACAAAAGTCCCTTTTGCTCTGTAAAAACTGAGACCTGTCAAAATATTTGTAACTAATTCATTATAAGTAAGCAATTTTACTCTATGCAGAAGAACAGTTAAGAAAATTTTGATGCGGGATAAATCATCACCCCTGGTTGAAGCACTTCGTCAGATGCTGCATTGAGTTAGTGCCGATTCTTGTTGCATACTCTATTTCACAGGCACTGCATTACTGTGAAGTGAAAAAAGTGGTAGGTATGTGGGAACTTTATACAGATTGGTTTAGGGTCACAGGACAATATTATGACAGCTCCCATCTTAGGAATCACTGCTCGGCCCCGTGGCTCTTCAGAGCAAGTGTGAAAGAAGATAGCACACCCATCCACAAGCAGATCTACTGTGGTAACAATGCTTGATTTTTACTACTACCCCAGATTTCAATCTCATCTGCAAGGAATCGTTGAGGATGGGGCAGGGCCAGTTTTCGGACATCGCCACAGGGATATTTGAGCCAGCCTCTGCTTGGATTCTGCCTACTTTCATGGTGATTTTTATTGGAAAACTGCAAAGGTCTGGAATCTAGAGGGAGTTGAATGAATCATGTGAACCAGGTGCTGAAACTGTGGCCCTGAAGACCTGTTGATTTGGGTCTGAAATAAAATCATGTGTTGTGTCATAAACTAGTTCTTGTCTCTTCCCTACTGCTCAGCTGGAATGTGTGATGACCTCATAGAATGTTTGGGTGCCTGTGTGTGTGGGGAGCGTCAGTTGGTGAACAGAGGCTGAGCAGCAGGGAGGCTGCTCCTGGTGGGGCTACGATTCATCTATCCTTTACCTTCTACTCATCTATCCTGGAACTAAGCTACAATAAAGATATCCTGTTTATACACCCGGCTTGTGTATCTTCCATTTGCGACAATTTGGCGACGAGCTTGAAGAACCTACGCGTGGAGTAAGGAAGGCCTGTACAAAGGAACTAAGGAACCAAGAGTCTAAAAGTTTAAGGAAAAGGAAACCAAGACACATCCATGGGGAGGTTGTCGGAGCCAGTCAAATGCTCCAATTTTAGTTTTTTGTGGGGAGGTTGTAGGGCCAGTCAATGCCCGATTCTGTTTTCTAGGGTGATGTTTTACCCTACAGTGTACCCTTCATTGGGGAGGTTGTGGAGCCAGTCAAATGCTCCAATTTTGTTTTCTAGAGTGTTGTTTACTCTACGATGTATCCGTTAATGGATGGTTAATGTTCCTTTCTTTAGGTTGTGGGGGCACTTAGCGCCCCAGGTATTCTCCCTAGCATAAGAGTGTACCCTTTTACGGGGAGGTTGTGGGGACATCCCAAAGTCATGCCTTCGCTATTTTGTTCTTCCCCAAGGGAGGGGGATGGGGCATGCCTGGTTATTCTTCCAAGTAGTTATTCTTGGAAGTACTTATTCTTATATTTTTCATGATGTTTTACACTTATTGTCATTTGCTCTTTGAAGTGTTTCTTTCCATGCTTATGTTATTTCTGATGTATCGTTTATAATGACATTTCCTCTATTGCACTTATTTGCTTTTTTATTCCCTAAGGAAAGAGGATGTGTCATAAACTAGTTCTTGTCTCTTCCCTACTGCTCAGCTGGAATGTGTGATGACCTCATAGAATGTTTGGGTGCCTGTGTGTGTGTGGAGCGTCAGTTGGTGAACAGAGGCTGAGCAGCAGGGAGGCTGCTCCTGGTGGGGCTACGATTCATCTATCCTTTACCTTCTACTCATCTATCCTGGAACTAAGCTACAATAAAGATATCCTGTTTATACACCCGGCTTGTGTATCTTCCATTTGCGACATGTTGCTTGGAAGGAGACAGCAAGCCTTTATGGTTTGTGGGTGCCCCCAACCGTTTTATCAAGAAGGCTTGGTACCGTAAAACTCACTGTCAAATGTTTGAAGATTGCTAGAACTTTGAAAACTCTTTGGACCTTTTCTATAACTCTTCTTCAGAAGTGCACCGTTTCAAGGTTGACTGTTCCTCAACCCTTCTGGCTTGTTTAAAACATCTCGGTGACTGCCTGTATCCTCTTCAAAATAGGTTCACTGTATTGCTTCCTGATGGTGGCTTTTTGATAAAGGAATTTTGTTGTTGTTGCTTGGCTCCTCCTCTCTTACGATTTTGCTCACATTTGTATTAATTTCTGTTTTACTATAAATATTGTTCCTGTTTTTACTATTTTAAAGTATTTTACTTAGTAAGTCTTGTCTTTTTTGACTAAACTTGGTTTGAGCCTTTAAAGTGTTATAATTTTTAACTGCATTGCTATTTGGTTATCCTGTTACTTATAACAATTTGTGCTATTTATATGAGGAAAACCTTGTAGGTTTGGCCTAACTACCAAAGTAAGTTGATGAACTCCAACAAAAACCTGGGTTACTTGGAGGAATATAGTGTGGTACATAGCTTGAAACACTGATTTCTTAGACTATTCTGCTCAAGCCTTTAGTCCAGAAATATTTGTTTCCCATGTTTTTTTTGAGTAATCTGCTGCTAAATTCTATTTTAAAAGTCAGTGGAAGCTATGTTCGGTCTCCAGAATAATCTGAAGATCCTTTCCATTTCTATAATAAATTGTTTTTCTGTGTTTCTCTCCTTATGGCTTCTGTGCCTCATCACTTAAATTGCTCTCTGTATTTCTATTTGCAGATGCGACTTATTTACCAGCATTTTGCATAGCATATTTTCTAGAAATGACAGTTTTCTTCGATCAACATTTTTGATCTTCTGATTATATATTATCCCTGCTACTCTGGTCTTCCAAATCTTCCCTTGCTGCATCCATTCCTCAGGCAAGCCTTCACAGAGCTTCTTAAACATTCTTCTCGTCCTCAACCTGAAAACCTTTCTGCTTCAGTTAGTCTGCTCTAGTTTTCTCATGGTTTCCTGCAACACTTTGATTTTGATGTTTGTCTATTGGGTAATCAAGTTTGCTCGTTGACGACCATATTCTTAACAATGTTTCCAAAGTAGTGCCTCCCTCCTGAAATAGTATAGCAGTAAGAAGCCTGACATTTTGGTATAGTCCCTGACCAATGTTTCCAACTATTATTACGTGGCATTTCTGATTACTGCTATTACAGGTATTTTATGATTGAAGATATATCTATGTGACTGTGTAAGACATCAGTACTTTGCTTTCTGGGTGGCTGAAAGTCTCTCTGAGAATCGCACAGGTGGTTAAATAATCAACCTCCGATCTCTGTTTGATATAAACTGTACTATCAAATTTAGATTAACTCTCTACTTGTGTTAATCTCGCAAATCTGGGCATGTTTATTTTTCCTAACAATGAGCTTTGTTTTCATAATTTCTCGGTCTGATGGGGGATTTATTTTTTATGTTGGTGAAAAGAAGTACTTGCCCACCTCTTCACACTGCCTTCCCTTTTGTAGAAATATACTACTTTTTTCTGGACTGAAAGACAAAGTAACCAAATCCACCAGGACAGTTTCAATTGCATGTTCGCCCAGGATTCCCTGCTGTGTGCCATCATTAAAGCCTGTGGTCTTATCTCAAGACATCTCATCAACGGTGATTGGGTTCCCTATTCTTCATATTCAGGATTGGAGTTCTTATTATGGTTTGCGTAATGGGTAGTTTAGAATGTAACTAGCAGTGGGCGACCTTCAGCAGTAGTCCAGGTCCCCTCATAGTTGAATCTGGCATCTCAACTGTATGTTGTTTTTGAAGGTTAGCATGGTCTACAGGGATCAAAAAGCAAACCTAATATGTTGTACCAGCTCCATAATGCACCAACCAACCATAGCTGTGTGCCTGATACTCTTCACATTTTTTAAAATGGGTTAGGTTTTTCCTCTAATAAGCATGATTTGTCTCTCTTAACAGCCACCCATAGGACTACTGAGCAGTATTTCCCCCCTGCAATACAGTGTGTATTGTTTTACCCTAAAAAGCAGTATCGAAAATGCATACAATAATATTGATGCAAGTAAAGTTTTGAAAGATTAAGAAAATCCAACCTATTCGTCCTCTACTTTACCGTCCCAACTCCATCGTCTCCACCACACTCCGCCACCAGCGCCAAAGAAGTTCCTGAGTGTCTGTTCACAGTCAGTCTGTTTTCTAGCTTTGGGTGGAGGCGGGAGGCAGATCAGGCGACCTTTGTGGTTGGGCGTGCATGGGCTGCAGTTGCGTGTTGAGTGTTGGACTTTGTAGTGACGGCTGTCCGCCTTAAATGAAGAGCGCGGAGTCCGTCAGGTATTTGAATCGCTTTATTCCTATCGGAGGGAGAGCGCGGGGCCAGCTCTTTCAAGAAGCGCCACCAGCTAATCCGCCCCACAGCTCCCGTCATGCCTTTCCAGGGTCACGTGGTGGGTAACAGCTAGAACGCAACACCACAGACTTGTGAACTGATAATTCAGGGCTGTGTGTGCAAGGTGGCTTGGCACCGGAGTTGCATGTTTTTAGCGAAGCTCCAGGTCATATGAACGCATGGCAGGCTACAGCCAGGCGTGCCACCCCGCTCATTAAAAAGTTCCTTAGCCTTCAGTGAGAGTTCTCATTTGTGCACATTGTCATATTCTTTTGTTATTATTGTCTAGTCTTTTTGCAGACAGCTCCGTATTTACTGATTGTAGCAGATCATGGAACTTTCTGACAAAAGTGCAACTCTGAGTTTATTTAGGACTGAGTCATTTGCAGCGTTAAGGTGGTGGCCCACGCACAAATGCATTTCTGCTTTTTCGGTGTAGCGTGACAGCCTGTGCGACTTTTTGTTATCAATTCTTTAAAATATACTTAAGAGTGGGCTTTGGGTTCCGCTCAGAGAAGTGTTGACCTCACAGCTCCTGGTATTTGCTTTTTGGTGTATCATTTTGCCTCCAGAAAGTGTTTCAATTGGAATGCATGAGGGACTATTTTACATCTGAAAAGTATAGGAAGTTGTATGAGAAAGGTTTACACTTGTCCTGCTATAGGCAAACATCTGAGTCAGCTGTAAGCATAGGTTATAGAGCTGTGACTAATTCTGTCATGATGAAATTATAAACCATAAACCTTTGGTCAGTTGTGTTGGAGCACATCATTGAAGCTTTGGCACGTGCTGGCGCCAGCATTTAAATAGTGAATTGAGCTTCAAGGGTTATATATCTAACATGGACATGCTTGATACTGGTTAAATCTGGGAGAGGTTAGTAAAGCTGTGACCGGTGCTTCAGTCAGCGGCGGCTCATCCTCGGGGTATTTCAGCAGTGCCCTTATATCGGTAAGTCACCGCACAGTGCCCACAGCAGCCTGGCCTAGATCATTTTATGTTGCATGCTATGCTACAGCTTGCAGCCAGAGTTTGCGTAGAGTAGACAGTGTAGCACTTCTGTCGTATGGCCCATATGAGAGGCAGGTGGATGCCATGAATAAAAGTGCACATCAGGCTTGGCGTCATCTGGGCTCTGTCAGTAAAGTATGCAAAATGTAAGGCCTTTCACCTGAACGCATGTAGCATTAGGTAGATGGTGGGGGACATAAACACTGATTCACTGGGATCCCCAGCCCAGCCAGTAGCGATGATGCTTTTATGAAAGTGTCCTGCTGTTTTTGTTGTTGTTGTTGTAAGGAACAGTATCCGTATTGGTTGAGTTGGAAGCCTACCTTGTGGGTAGCGCAGGTACACTGAATGATGGGGAGCATGAGGCAAGTGCAACAGCAAAAGGGCTAATCACATTCTGGCATTGCAGATAATTGCCATCACCCAGAAGTTACAAGTTTGAATCGTGGCAAGGCAGACTATGAATTCCACCCTCCGAGATTGGCTAATCGGATACCGTAAATAGCGTAGGAGTACCATAAGTTATTTACAGAGCTTAGAAACAGAAAGAAGTATGGTGTAATGGTTGAAGCACTGCCCTCGAGTAAGCACTAATATGAATGGAAAACTGAATGTATCCCGGAATAGTAAAGCACTTACCCACGTTTGTAGTTGTGCAAGACAGTTTTTGCTCCTTAAACGCACACATCTATGAGTGGGATACTTCTTGTTGAAGCAGAATGGAGTTTTTCCGCTCTGCAGTATACTTAGTCAGGTAAGCATGTATAACTGTGCAGACTATTTGGAGAGATCCCATGACATACTTCAGAAGAGTAGAATTTTATGAAATGCATGCTTGTCCAAGGAACGAAATCTACTTGCCCTGTAAAAAAATCCACTTGTCCCTTTTGATGCTATGCAGTCAGATGACCGGTTATGGCATTGTTCTCATTATAGCGGAGCTCTGTAAACAACCTCTTTGATTATGTCAGGGCTCATGTTATGTCAAGGTTTGGGAGAGGATGTGGCACAGCGGCCAGAGCTGTTGACTCAGCAACTGGGGATCTGGGTACGAGTCTCTGCATCGGCGCAACATCCTGTGATTCTGAACAAATCACTTAATCTACCCGTGCCCATGGACACCTGCCTGGATACCCTCAGGGTTGATAAGCCGCGCTATATAAATCTACAAACTAAACTTAAGGTTTGGATTCTAGCAAGACTTGATCATCCCATAGCTGATGTTATACGACAAAGAGGCTGCCAGGGTTCTATTTCTGTCAAATTGTTGAACATTCACAGGCTCTGTTTAGGTGAGCTTTTGATCAGAGTTGGGGATCTGAACAAGCCAGCACATTCATTATGCCAGAGTTCTGATTATAGCAGAGTTCAAGATATACAATTGTTCTGAATGTGCTGTTGCTGTCTCTCTCTCCTTAGTTTCTGGGAAGCGTCTTGTGAATTGCTTTGGCAGATTTACTTTAAGCACTCACTTGATTTCACAAAATGTTACTGTAAATAAGCCTAGATTGTATTTGTTGTCCAGTACCTTGTTACCAATTCAGGTTCAATAAGCCTGTCGTGTGACCCAGGCAGTGAAGTATCCAGCCTCAATCGCTGGGTTACCTCCTCCTTAGACAGAGTGGCCCCAGTGGCCAGTGACGTCTTCAAGGAGGAAACCCTCACCCCTATGGTTCTCCACGGAATTACGAGCAGAGAAAAGGCTCTGCAAGAAACTAGAACGTTCCTGGAGAAAATCCTACGATCCTGTGGCTGAATGCTCCTACAGAGAGGCATTGAAAAAACTCCATAGGCTTAAACGAAGCACTATGAGGGATTATTTCTCTAACCAAATAAAACAATCTGACAACTCGGTCAAAGAAATGTTTAAAATTGTCCAATGCTTTACTAATTCCACTGTTCTAGATAGCAAAGTAACGCCATCTCCTACCCTCTGTGCTGACCTGTCAGACTATTTTGAGGAAAAGATTCAAATGATCGACTTCGCCTTTCCTGTTAACGTCCTCCCTTGTGCAAAGTCTAACCCCGGATCCTCCCGGCACCTGGTCTGAATTTTGCCCGCTGTCACCCGAGGTGTTTCTCAGGGAGTTGTACAAATGTAAGTCTGGATCTCCGGAAGATCCTTGCCCGGCTCGGTTCTTCAAACTACTGGCCCCTTGTCTCAATTCGCCTCTGAACCAGATCTGGAACTCCACCCTAACAACTGGTATTTAACCAGCTGCCTGGAAACGAGCTTTCTTGCTGCCTATATTTAAGAAACCACATGCGGATCCAGCGAAACACAAGAATTTTAGGCCCATTGCCCTACTGCCAGCTCCAGCGAAAATTCTAGAGAAAGAAGTCCAGAAACAACTGGCTGAATGCCTTGAATCAAACAATTGCTTACATAATTCTTAATTGGGTTTTAGAATGGGGTACAGCATGGAGACAGCACCTCTGGAAGTCTCCGGAACCGTTCGTGAAAATGTGGACCAGGGCACCTCAGCGATGTTGGTGTTGCTTGACCTGTCCGCAGCTTTAGACACTGTGGCCCACCCGATTCTATTGGAGAGACTAAGACAGATGGGAGTGAGGGGAACTGCTCTGTCCTGGCTCCAGTCGTTCAGAGAGAACCGCTCACAACAAGTATTTCTACGCCCTTGCGTCTCCTCTCAGAAACCCCTTGTTTGCGCGGTACCCCAGGGTTCAGCCCTCTACTATTTAATGTATACCTGGCTCCTCTTGTGACCTAGGCTGAGACATGGGGTGTGAGAGTGGTCTCCTACGCTGGTGACACTCAGCTGGTGTTCTCTTTCAAAGAACACTCGGAAGCTGCCTTTCTCAACTTTAAGCAATGCCTGAAAAACATCTTAGCTTGGATGACCGAGAATTGCTTAAAGCTAATGCCGAGAAAACAGAGGTCTTGTTCTTCAGCCAGGCGGCACCTGCACCGTCTAATTTATGATGGCCCTCAAAGCTGAACCCACCACCTAACCCGGTGGACTCGGCCAGAAATCTGGGGTTTAAATTTGACAATGACCTGTCTTTTGAGACCGAGGTGCGCCATGTCTCCTCTATATGCTTCTGGAAGTTGAGCGTTGAGAAAATTCTTACACTTCCGTCCGGAAGACTGCAGGAAGACAATGGTTCATGCATTGGTGACTTCCCAGCCGGACTACTCGAACAGTCTCTATCTAGGGCTGCCAGCTTATCTGGTCCGCAGATAATTCAAAACGCCGCGGCCAGATTAATTAGGAATGTGCCGTTTCACCATCACATCTTCCCGCATTTGCGGTGCCTCCATTGGCTGCCTGTCAATAGGCGGATCGAGTTCAAGGCGCTCACTCTGGCCTACAGAGCCACCAGAGATCAGAGCCCGGGCTATCTGAGGCAGAGACTACAAAGATACCATCAAGACCGGGTTCTGAGATCAAACCATATGCGACTGTTCAGGGTTCCTCGCTTCCTCAAGGCCAGGATAGGCGGCAGAGCATTCGCGGTGAGAACTGCGAAACTCTGGACTGCTATGCCCCTTAATCTCCGCATGATGGAGTCAGAACAGGCCTATAGGAGGGCACTCAAAACCTGGCTTTTTAAACTTCCTTAGATCCACCCACCTGTTTCCCTTACCGTGAATCTGCAATCTAGCGCCGGGACACCTCTGTTTGAGGTAGCCGTGCACTTTACAAACGTTTTCTTTCTTTCTAAAGCCACTCCCAATCGGACATTCTCTGCTTGAGCTGATTGAGTAATTCTTAGGCAAAACGTTTCATCTCACTGTGCCTCAGTTTCCTTGTTTATCCTTGTGCTAGATCAATAACATGTTTACATTTTACAACTAGATGAATTTTGCAAAGACTTGACAGAGTCAAAATGTTCTAGGCCCGATTCTCAAAGCTAATTACACATGTAAGCTTGACTTATGCATGCAAAGGTTGGTTTGCACTCATTGCAGCATTTTGTTGCAAGAAGAGTTTTGTGTGAGCATACCTACACAAAGGGGCTTGAAAGGAGGTGGAAAGTGCCAGGATACCTTTTTTAATTAACTGTTTGTGCTTCATAAGTACTGTTAATAATAAATTAGTAGTTCCGGTGATGGAATGCCATGTGAGTTTTAGAACACTTTTAGACACACATTTTTAAGGGTATTCACCAATACTCTTTCCCACCAGTCAAAAGGGTTGAAAATGTACTCCTGGCAAGAACAGGAGTAAAACGGTACCCAGGGTGTGACACTATCACCTGTTTCAAAATATTAACTGAGGATGTAGGGAAAGAAGTTTGTGCATGGGAGAAAATATTTTCTCGTAGTAGAAAAAAAAGAGAGAACGTTTTAACAAGTGAATTTTTTACTTAATTTGCAGGTTTTCACATGAGCATATACGTCTCAATATATTTTCTCATGCATAATTGGAATTCATAAAAGTTGGCTAGGATTATTGTTCCCAGGCCTACTTGTGTAAACTCTTGTCTTCTCTTGAAAGTTGTAAACCTGTCAACGCCACATCATCGAACTGCTGTTGCACTTTTGTGGCCTTGGTTGTTTTTTCCACGTTGCCCGTAATAGTTTTTGCACTGGCACGCCATTTATAAAAAAAATTTTTTTTTAAATTAATACTGGCATGCTTCAAGCATGTTTTATTAAACAGACCTTAGAGAAGTGATTGTTGAAGTTGACAGTTTAGAAAACCTGCCTTTAACTCTCATCTGTCATTTCATTGTGTTTTAAAAAGAATCTCTTGTTTTAATTCTTCTGCATGTATTTGCATATAATAATTCCAGGAGCATTATCAACAGCCATAGTAATTACACTTTGCAGACGTGCACATATTTTCCTATTGTAACCGCTGTCAGTAGTGTATGCTGAGATTACAGCTCTCTGTATTTCTTTGAGCGCTTGCACTATATTAAAGGCTGTGTATTAAGGAATAATATATACAGTTCTGAACATCTTATACATGGAACGAGCTCCCCGTGAACATCAGACGCTCCCCCACCCTCCACACCTTCAGGAAGAACCTCAAGACCTGGCTCTTCGACTGACCCGGAGCTGCACCCTCTTCCCCCCCCCCACCCCCCTCCCAGCCCCTTGAGACCCTCACGGCCCCTTGAGACCCTCACGGGTGAGTAGCGCGCTTTATAAACCCCCAGATTGATTGATAGAGATGCATAGCCGCGACGTTGAACTTTGGCGATCAGTGCCAGAACAAAGTAATAATCGCTCAGAGATAAAAAATATTGGATGACAGGGATTGCTCCATATTCTCAGAATGCGCTGCCAGAGTACATTGATAACCTATTCCCGACCCTAGGGAGGAATTACCACTTCTGAACTCGGATGCTTCGACTTAAGAGATGACTCGGGAATCTTTATCATATATATTCAGACTCCATCTAGGATTGTAGGAGTATTTTTCAAATTTGGCTGACCACATGTTGTAGATCAGTCCTGAGGAACACCTGCCGTGACGTATATTGATTTACGCATACACCTTGGGTCTAAACGTTGACTCTTCTTGAGCAGTCAATGTCCAGAGTCTCATCACCCTTAATCTATGAAGAAGGGACTCTAAGGGCGCATGTGGAACCATATGTATAATTAGGACGGACTCACTCCTATATTTATTGTTTATATGTTGATGTAACTTGTACTTTTTGGCTATTTTTGTTTACAGCACGCATGCACTTTGTCACATGGCTCTCTAAACCCACGTTATTTGTTGTTCGTTTTTCTATTTATATATGTGACAGTCATATATAAAGGGCGCTACTATAAATAATATATACACAAAATGTAGCAAAAATATTGTCTGGTGTGTTTTGCCCCACATTTATATTCATATGACTCACTGCGAACTAGTTGCCGTTTTGAAATAACACTGCCGCTCTTTTGACCATTGAATTGATCTGTTTGCTAAGCAATTGAGTCACCCGACAGAACACATTGTAGATCGTATAGCCTGCCTTAGCAGCAGGGGCAACTCCTCCGCTAAGGCGGAGGATCGTTGCCCCACTGCTCTCAAAGCAGGAAAAATAGAATGATAATAATGTAGGTATTATCATTATATTTTTCACAGGTTCGGGGCTCGTTATGGTGGGGTGGGGCTAGTGGCACAAGGGGAGGAGTGGTTTGCACACTCCAAGTGCGCCTTGCTGCTTAGCTAGCCGTCTGGGCCTGGCCAAACAGTTATGCACACTTTGCATGTTCCCCATCAGGCATCATTACACAGCCTGTTGGGAAATATGCCCAGGCCCCCAGTCCTTGTCTGAGCGCCGATCCATGGTGCTTAGACCAATCACAACGCTGAATTGCAGCGTTGTGATTGGCTTAGGGGAGCCAATCATAATGCTGCATTGTAGCGTTGAGATTGGTTTAGGGGATCATGGGTGCTTCCTGGTTCTGGGACAGCAGGGAAGCGAAGGAGAGACACGGCCAGCAGAAGAGGTAAGTGGTTTTTTTTTTTGTATTTTGTTCCTCCCACACCTCTTGACCCTCATTCCCTGCCAGCCACTACTGTCAGGCAGTCTTCTTTTCCACAAGCATACTACACTCTGTAAATTGTTAGTCTAAGAGTTTGTGCCGCAGAGGGTTGAGTCTGCTTATCTAGAGGAAAAAATAAACATGAACACATTTTGGCCTTGGCCCCAGACAGTATATCCTGGGTGTCGGGTGATCAGAATTCCCACCCCCTGCATTTGAAGAAGCTCCTGAAGGGTACTTCCTGGCAATATCATATTGTGTGACTGATATATTTCATGCTGCTAACGGGGTTATTTTGTCAAATTATTTAAAACAAAATTTCATTGATTATTTAGGTACATTTCTTTTTTTCTGAGGGAAAACGGTACAGTTTTCTTGTGACACTTGCAAATAGTGGAGCTGCCTGTTAGCAACGTCAGATAATAGGTTGGCAGAAATTAGAATTTTAATAGAACTTTCAGAGTATATGTATTTATTTAGAACTTGCTGTCAATCTTCCACGTTCATATCACTGCCAATAACCAGTGTCATTATTCTTGAACTCGAAGGCTATGAGTTAGTTGATAATGGAAGGTTGAACCGGTCAGGTAATTGAAATCCGTGGTTTATGGTGCCTGTATTTTTCCTCCCTCACTGATCATGGCAAGTTGTAGAGCCCATGGGCAGAACTCGCAGAGTTCCAATCTGTGGAAATCCGCTGAGTTATATGAAAACTCAGCAAGATTCCGCAATTGGGTGGAATTCGGCACATCGCGCTGATTTGTAGTGCCCGGAGCTTGTTCCGTGCTGCAAAATCAGTGCAAACCACACCACGCGTTGTGCCAGAGAGTGCTGCTTCTTTGCCTCCGCTGAGTAGATTTTCTACTCGAACTGCAGCTTTCTCACCCCAAACGGTCACGATTGCCCACATTGAGAAAACCTCACCGTGTCCCCTCCTAGCTCCCAAAAATTGTGCAATAGATGCCAATTCTCGCCTGTGCTTGCCAACTTACCATTGGCGAGCCGGCGCAAGAAAAAATTCTGCCACGGCCCAGTTAGTGGAGTTTGGCCGCAACACCGCATCACAAGCATAACGCAGAGCGGAATTTATTACGCACCCCTAGTCATAAGTTGTCTGTTAGGAGCAGAAGACAGGGGTGAGTAACTTTACCTCAAGCTTGGTGTAACCTCAGTTATTGATATTGTGCTCACGGTGGCACATGCTCCACCAATGTGTGCCAAATTTAATATGACTTTCTGAAATATCCCAGATCTCTTAAAAGCCAAATTGTAACAGCAATTTCTCAGATTCTGAGTTTGATAAAATCAATTGAAGCAGCCCTCTCGTAGAGCAAAAGGTAAAGTGACAAATGCAACAGTAGAAGAGGTCTATGTACAAAAGAATTGGTCAGAGCCATAGCTACTGCATGCTGGAATATAAACTTGATATTACAGCAACATACTTTTCGTCCAGTTAATTTCTTTTTCCTCGTTCTGGAGCAAAACATTTTTTTCCCATTATTTAGAATAGTAGTTTGCCTCTCTGTGTTTAACTACTGAGCAGACTACAGAAGAACTTTAAATGACACATAGCTTAAAATATATGTTCTGCTCATCACTTGAGATTAAGTAGACTTTATAGAATGCCATGTATAGTGTATATGTTTTCTTGTGGGAGTCACGAAATCGCTTATTTGGCTATTTGTCAAGGACTGAATGCTGTGAAGGTCTGACAAGTTTTAGTGACCGAGTAAAAGGGTGATTCTTTCCATTTGGCATGATACCACCCTGCACTTTAATAGTGCGCGTGAAAGGTGTCAAGCATCTCAGTAAGAGCGTTCTAGCAGCGAGAAAAAGTTAAAAATGTCAAAAAACCTATTTAGCAATTATATAACTTTGATTGAAGATGAGGATTATGGGGAACTAGATAAACAAGGCATTAATCTCTCCCTTACATCAGGAAAGAGGAGGAGCGAGTCAAGCAGAGACAACAGTCGAAAATCCAAACTGAATTCTGGCTGCGAGGAGCAAAAATCAGGGACAAAAGTAGTAGTAAATGGACAACTAATGTGATGAAAAATAAGGAAACAAATGTGTTACGACACATCCATCAGTCGTTAATGCCTCCTTTATATATAATTCAAACAGGAACTGACATCACTGGCAAAGACTCCGCTTCATTTTGGATTGGAACAGAAATCGCTGGACCAACCACAGTCTTGGAAAGGACAGTTTATAATGCTTGTCCACACTCCTTTCTTCTAACGTATGGTGCAGACTAATCATTCAAGGAAGAAACCCAGGTTTGATATCTTGCATCCAATGCAGAACTCCTCAGTCCCTCTGTTCTCTGTCCTGCATGACGCTCCTTGCCAGTTGCATAGCATCCTTCAGGATGACTGGACCACTGAAACGCAGGAGTGGTCTAGGCCTGTCGGGTGCCCAGAAACACATTGAGTGCAGCATCCTGCACAATGATGCCTCACTGCTTGATGAGTACTGAACCTTCCTTTAAAGGGGCACTGCCTCTGGTAAACTCCAGGCCTAAATCTAACACAGTTGAACATAAAAGTATGTGCAGCTGGCACCATAAACTGACTTCTTGATTCAACTGAATTTCCCCCTCAGTTCCTCACATAGAGGAGGGCCTTCTAACCATCTTGCTGTATGCTAGTTCTATTCACTCCTCACAACCAGAGCCACTCTTTATCTCTCGTACGTTCAATATGTTGGTAGCCCTTCAGTAATGCCTCAAACCCTGCACTGTGTATAAGTAGAAATGACACCAGGGAAAACATTTACTGCTAAAAATGGGGTCATATTCTCAGTATTCTAATGGTACAAGAATAACCTTTTCTGATTTACTTTTTAAATCAACTGCTTTTTAGCCGGTATCTTTTATCAAAATGTGCTATAAAATTCACCATTTCCCTCTATTTTTCACAATGCTGTGAATTGTATGGACAGTTTGCCTCTCTCAAGCATTCTTGCACTGGCCCTGAATGGTGCGGGAGATGTTAGCTGCTTGGGTACACTGTTAGGTTCTGAGCAATACTAAAGTTAAGAAGTACATTTTGAGGCTACATAGAAGTAGACATTTCAGTGCTTTACATTCTGTTATTGGACAGTGCACAGCCCAACCAGAAGGTAGTTACTTTGTATTACACTGTAAAACTCTTCACTACTCTTGAGTCCTCACTGTTCGTACTGGGTTAACTACTTAGACATAATGTGGCTCTATTAGGATTACATTGTTCAACACTTAACTACAGTAGGACTAGACTTCTTTATTCGTAAAGGTGTTTCCGATGCTTGCCAGCAATGGGCTGCACTTAATACGTATTTACACTGCCACTCTAGACTAGGATATAGTTACATTGTTCACAGTGTAGGTCTGCTTGGGCTACATTGTATTAGTATAGTTTAGTTATTCGCTTCCCTGAGGTTGCAAAGTATTTGCTTAAGTTGCTGCCCAATTACACACCGGTATACTGCGATGCGCCGAGCTACACGATCCTACAATGTTAGATGCTCTGCAGTCCTTGCTCTAGTAGGCCTACTCTGCAACGGCAAAGTTTCATGCTCAGCTGTGCAAGGGCTACGCTACTTTTGCACTGATCAGTGCCTAGCTACAAGGGGGTACACCGTAAGTGCGTAGCTCAGTGCTAAGCTACACCGACAGATGCATCAGCCGCTAGAATTCTTGCCTTTTTCTCAGCTGCAGTTCTTTCTTCTCCTCTGGTGTTGATCTTCTCTTCTTTTACTGCTGGCCCATCCTTTCCCACCTCCAGGGAATATTTGTGTGTGCACTGCCTGCAGAGCGAGCGCTCCTTAGAGTTTTGAGGTTTAATATGAAAAGTCACTTCAAGGCCTTTGCGATTAAATCACCTTGAAATTCATGTAGAAGGCCTCCGTTCCACTCTATTTATGTCTGTTATTTTTCTTTATTAACATCTTACCTATGCTGTTTAGGTTTCCCTGTAAGTAGCTTCTCGACACTCATCACCCCCGCTTGTATGCCCGCTTGGGTTTTTGTGCTCTGTTGAATACATCTATTGTATGTAGGCTGCATAACTCCAACATTGCTAGTGACAGCAGCAGTGACTGCCTTTGCCTGCCTAATCCCTGAGCATCCAGTTGATCATAATCTACAGTTTACCTGAATGTGGGCTCAGGAATTGCTGGAAAAGAAACCATGACGATAGAAATGGTGTGTAAGCCCTTGTAGAATCTTCTGCTGACCGCCCACGTTCCCCCATTCCCCCCCTTTCCTGAGCCCCCATTGACCTTTATTCCATGTGCTTCTCCGCCTAGCCACCATCAGTTGTCTATGTGCTTCCCCTTTACTCAACATTTAGTTGTGTGTGCTTCCCCATTGTCCTCTTGCTTGTCCTTCTCCCCTCCCACCCTCAACCTTAGCTCCCACCCTTCCTCCTGATTAAAATGTGTGCATTACAGTTCTCACCTTTCCATATTGCTCATAGCTTTTGTGGAGCAACTCAAATAATAGCACTTTCACTGGGAGGTTCGTGTAATATTTTATCCACTATAATGGTATGGCATTCGCTGTTGCCAGTTTATTTCACTACACTTTCAGATCTGAATATGGGAGACTGTGGTGGAAGTATATTTTGTTTGCACAGCAGCTAATAGAATACAAACAAATTCTCTCTAGATTCTATAGGGTGATTCGTAGTGTTGGTAGATTTTCGAAGGTCCAGTGCTCGCAATGCAAAAAATGCAAAGGGATCATGGAACTTGAATGATTTGCCAAAAATCCAACTTTACCCACCTAATGATCTGACCATCTCCTTAACCTATGCGTTCACTTGCAGAAAAATGTTGTGTGTGTGTGAAGCATATCTGAAAGAGACACGTTAGTGACAGATTCCTTACCTTAGAATATCCCCAGGCGTCAGGCTGGATCCGGAAAGTTTTTGCGTAGCAGTACCCTTGCGCGTCGGTAGGCGGCGTCGTGCGGCTCCGCGTCCGTCGTCGGCGTCGTGATCGCCGGGATGACGTCGCGGGCAGTACTTAGACGCCGCCCCTGCGGGAAGAGCAGTGCCCTGGTCATTTTTTGACCATACTTTTTGGTGAATTTTTTCACTGTTTTTTCATCTTTCAAGGTGTCGTAGGGATGCCCGGCTTCAAGCGATGCGGCGCCTGTGCGCGGATGATGTCCGTCACCGACCCGCATTGGGAGTTTCTCTTCTGCCTCGGCCGAGGCCACGACACTGAGTCTTGTACCGACTGCCAGGCCCTCAACCCGAAAGCTTTGCGAGAGCGGTCTCGAAAGCTCCTCGAGGCCCGGCATTCGGCTCCGCGGAAGCCCCGGTCGCGTGAGAGGTCCAGGGGTCGATCGCGGAGTCCACACCGGTCGTCGGCGTCGAAGTCTTCTTCGTCCGGTAAGTCCAAACACAAAAAGTCCAAAAAGCATCATCGCTCTAGGACTTCGCCTCGCCGGTCTCGCGACTCGGCTGAGGCCCCTCCCGGCACCGTCCCCGCGGCCCCGGACATGCCTGTGGAGTCGCCCCCGCCATACCCGCCCTTCCCGGGTTCGGGGCGGATCCGGCCAAAGTGCAGGAATTCCTGTCGGCCATGGCCCGCCTCTTCGGGCCTTCAGGCCCCTCCGGTGCGCCTTCGGGCCCCGCTGGCCCTGATGGGGTTGCTCCGGCGTCGCCGACGGCTCCGGCCCCGGCGTCGCCCGTGCCTCCAGCCTCGATCCCGGCTCCGGCTTCGGCCCCGGCCTCGATCCCGGCTCCACAACCCCCATCGACGCCGGTCGACCTAACGACACCTCCGCCGGCGCCGATGTCTCCGGTGCCGTTCTCGACGCCGCCCTGGGCTCCGGGCGGCGTCGTCCCCCAGTTCCTTCCGGCTCCGGACATGGATCCGGACCGACGTCGCTCGACGCCGGTTCCGGCGCCGATGGGACCTTGGGTCCCAACTGTCCCTCCTCCTCCTTATTTTGAACCAGAGGAGGACCAGTTGGACTGGGAGGGGTCTGATGACCCTCTGACACGACACTGTCAGTACGATGAGGACTGGACAGAGAGTCTAGGGGAGGCCAGTGGTCTGGATACTTCCCCTGACACTGGCATGCTGTCTCCTCCCGTGGCTACGGAGGAGGGAGCCAATTTTGGTACGGTGTTGCGTAGGGCAGCTGGGGCCTTACGTCTCCAACTCCCTACTTTGACGGTCAAGCCTAACATCTTGACAGAGGTGCTTCAGCCGGCAGCCTCCTCTGCGGAGACTGTGCTGCCGTTTAACGACGCCCTCACTGACGTTCTTTTGGGCGCCTGGTCCAAGCCCAACACAGGGGCTCCTGTGGATCGGATCGTGTCACGACGCCATCGCCCAGCTCCGGGCGACCCCCTGTTTCTCTCTGTCCACCCCACTCCTGAGAGCTTGGTTGTCCAAGCCTCCGCTTCCCAAACCGCCTTCCCTACCGCTCCTCCGGATAGGGAATCCAAACGCCTGGATCAGTTTGGGAAGAAAGGTTTTTCTTCCTCCAGTGCTGGCTTGCGGTCCGTTAACACCGCTTGTCTTTTGGGCCGATATACCCACTCCCTGTGGGATTCGGTGGCGGATGTTTTGCCCCAGTGTCCTGAGGAGGTCCAGACACTGCTTTCCCGCGCCATTGCGGAAGGAAGGGATGCGGCTAAATACACAATACGTTGTGGCCTTGACACCGCCGACTCGCTGGACAGGTCTATTGCAACGACGGTGGCGCTCAGACGCCACGCCTGGCTGAGAACCACTGGTTTTTCAGGGGATGTCCAGAATACTCTCATGGACATGCCCTTTGATGGAGTCGGTCTTTTTGGGTCCAAAGCAGACCATGCGTTGGAGCGCTATAAGGACTCACGGGCTACTGCCAAGTCCCTGGGCCTTTCTGCTACACGCCCTCCGCTGACTTCTGCTTTTCGCCCCTATCGTGGCCACGGTAGGGGCGCCCCTTCACGTCAGCAGCCCAGCCACCGGCCCGCGCAGCAGGCGTCTTCGCGCTGCCGAGGACGTGGATTCCGCCGTGGCGGATCGGGCAACCAGCGTGCGGGTCAGGCCACCACCTCCAACCCGTCCGCGGCCTCCAAGCCCTCCTAGTCCCTCCTTTCAGGTGCACAGCACGCCAGTAGGAGGTAGGGTCCGCCATCACCTTCCCCACTGGCGTACCATCACCTCGGACAGGTGGGTCTTGGACATTGTCCGAAGGGGCTACTCCCTCCCCTTCGAGTCCACCCCCCAGCCATGCCACCTCAATTCCACCGCATGTCAGGGGATCACTTGGTACTTCTGCAGAAGGAAGTCACGGCCCTCTTGGCCAAGAGGGCCATCGAGCATGTTCCGACCCCAGAAGTAGGGCGTGGTTGCTACTCCCACTACTTCCTGGTGCCCAAAAAGGACAAGGAGGACATGCGTCCTATCTTGGACCTCCGGAACGTCAATCGCTTCCTCCGGAAGGAGAAGTTCAAGATGCTCACCCTAGCTCAGGTCTTGACTGCCCTCGACCCTGGAGACTGGTTGGTAGCGTTGGACTTGCAGGACGCATATTTCCACATCCCCGTCCTGCCGGCCCACCGGCGTTACCTTCGGTTCACGGTAGGCCCCGAGCATTTTCAGTTCACCGTGCTCCCCTTTGGCCTTACCAGTGCCCCTCGGGTGTTCACGAAAGTGATGGCGGTGGTCGCAGCTCATCTGCGCCGGGCAGGGGTTTCAGTCTTCCCCTACCTCGACGACTGGCTGCTGAAGGCGGGCTCGTCCCAGGCAGTCGTCTCCCACCTCCAGACTACGGCCGAACTCCTGCACTCGCTGGGGTTCTCCATCAATGTGCCGAAGTCGCATCTGGTTCCTTCTCCACAGCTCCTTTTCATCGGAGCAGTTCTGGACACGACGCAGTTTCGGGCTTATCCTCCCGAACGGCGAGTCCGGGATATTCAGGCTATGATTCCGATCTTTCAGCCTTTATCCTGGGTTTCGGTACGGATGACCCTGAGGCTGCTGGGCCTCATGGCCTCCTGCATCCTGCTGGTCAATCATGCCAGATGGCATATGCGGGCTCTGCAGTGGGACCTGAAGTTCCAGTGGGCGCAGCACCGGGCAACCTGTCCGATCACGTCCAGATCTCGGAGGGGACTGCAACACAGTTGCAGTGGTGGCTCTCGAACCGGCAATGGGTCATGGGCAGATCCCTCTCCCTTCCCCAGCCAGAGCACACAGTTGTGACGGACGCGTCCCTTCTGGGATGGGGCGGTCACATGGGAGAGGCGGAGATCAGAGGCCTCTGGTCTCCGGCGGAGTCCCGGCTCCATATCAACCTTCGGGAGCTACGGGCGATCCGACTTGCACTCAAGGCATTCCTTCCCTCTGTCAAAGGGAAGGTAGTGCAGGTGTTCACAGACAACACCACCGCCATGTGGTACTGCAACAAACAAGGCGGGGTGGGGTCTTGGACCCTTTGTCAGGAGGCTCTGCGCCTCTGGACATGGCTGGAACATCAGGGCATGTTCCTGATGGTTCAACACCTGGCAGGTTCCCTGAACGCCAGGGCGGACGAACTCAGCCGCAGGTGCATGATGGATCACGAATGGCGTCTTCACTCGGAAGTGGCGCAAGGACTCTTTCTACAATGGGGAGAGCCTTGGTTAGATCTATTCGCCACCGAAGAGAACGCGCAATGTCATCAGTTCTGCGCGTTGGAATTTCCAAGGCGGCACTCGCTCGGCGGCGCTTTTCGTCACGAGTGGAGTTGCGGTCTGTTGTACGCCTTTCCGCCTATACCACTTCTACCCAGAGTGTTGAAGAAGATTCGGCACGACCGGGCCCAAGTCATTCTTGTGGCTCCGGACTGGGCTCGAAGAGTTTGGTATCCCGAGCTACTCAATATGAGCGTAGATCCCCCGATCCGTCTGCCTCTTCGGGAGGATCTTCTGTCGCAGCAGCAGGGGACGGTCTTTCACCCGAACCTGTCCAGTCTACACCTGCTTGCGTGGAGATTGAGCGGCGGCAGTTGATTCCTTTCGACTTGCCTCCCGAAGTTTGTGATGTGATTCTGGCAGCCAGGCGTCCCTCCACTAAGGTGGTATACGCCTGCAGGTGGAACAAATTTGTGGCATGGTGCACAGCAAAGGCTGTGAATCCCCTCTCTGCCCCTCTTTCTGAGGTCCTTCTGTTCCTTCTTTCTCTGGCCCAACAGGGTTCTGCCCTGGGTACCATCAAGGGTTATCTTTGTGCTATCTCGTCCTTCCTCAGGCTTCCTGATCAGCCCTCCCTTTTCAAGTCCCCTGTTGTTAACAGGTTCTTAAAAGGCATTACTCACCTCTTCCCTCCTGTTCCGTTTGTGATGCCTCAGTGGGACTTGAACTTGGTTCTTACCTTTTTAATGTGCGCTCCCTTTGAGCCTCTACATAACTGTCCTCTTCGTCTTCTGACTCTAAAGACAGCCTTTCTGGTGGCCATCACCTCCGCTCGGCGGGTGAGTGAGCTCCAGGCTCTATCTTGCAAACCTCCCTTTCTGTCTGTTCATCCGGACAAGGTTGTTCTTCGGACGCGTCCGTCCTTCTTGCCAAAGGTGGTTACTGCTTTCCATATTGGGCAGACCATCACTTTGCCCACCTTCTTTCCGCCTCCGCATCCTTCCAGAGAGGAGGAGAGGCTCCACCGTCTGGACCCAAAACGTGCGCTCTCCTTCTATATTGACCGCACGAAACACTTCCGGGTGGATGACCAGCTCTTTGTTGGCTACGTGGGCGCCAAAAAGGGTCGGGCGGTGCACAAGAGGACCATCTCCCGCTGGGTTACCTTGTGCATCAAGACCTGCTATTCTTTGGCTAAGAAGGAGCCTCCTGTTGGGCTGCGGGCCCATTCCACCAGGGCAACGGCTGCTACCACGGCTTTGGGCCGCGGTGTTCCGCTGCCGGTTATCTGTCAGGCAGCTACGTGGGCCTCGCTGCACACGTTTACAAAGCATTACTGCCTTGACAGTCAGGTCCGGAGGGACGGCTTCTTTGGCCGTTCTGTCCTCCAGGACTTCCTTGTCTGATCTTTGTTCGCAGACCCACCACCGGGGTTGGTATTGCTGGGGTATCTATTCTAAGGTAAGGAATCTGTCACTAACGTGTCTCTTTCAGATGCACAAGTTACTAACTTGTGTAACGATATATCTGTAAGAGACAGTAGTTAGTGACAGATTCCTTACCGCCCCACCCATCCTCCCCGTTCTGCGAACTGATTTCTAGGGTTAAGGACATCCCTTTCAGGGCCCTAGTATTTTTCAGACACCTATGTCAGCTTCTTGCATGGCTCTGCGTTCCTGGCGCGGAAAGTCGTGTACAGAACTGACGTCAGCGCGCAGGGCGGCGTCTAAGTACTGCCCGCGACGTCATCCCGGCGATCACGACGCCGACGACGGACGCGGAGCCGCACGACGCCGCCTACCGACGCGCAAGGGTACTGCTACGCAAAAACTTTCCGGATCCAGCCTGACGCCTGGGGATATTCTAAGGTAAGGAATCTGTCACTAACTACTGTCTCTTACAGATATATCGTTACACAAGTTAGTAACTTGTGCGATAAGGCCTTGCTTTTGAGCGCTTGAGTTATGTGTGACTTTGGTGGTAATTTTTTTTTTTACTCATTTAATTTTGTCAAAAATCCCCACCAGTTAGAACGCGTTATCGGTTGTCTCTAGGGACACGAGAGCTATGCTTCAACACTCAGAGATGTATGTTTTTCTGAAATATCTGTTCTTGGTGTCATCAATGCCTTCCTCCACGCTTGATGACAAATTGCGATTTTGCGTTTGGAAATAAACCAGATATCTTGCTTGACACTGGCTAAAGGTATAGAACAAAATAGTGACAATTGGATGCTTTTGAAATTGGAGGAGTCAGGGAAATGTATTTATAGTTGAACATAAATGGATGGGGTCAATGTCTACGAGAAGAATTTCACGCCACCTTCAGTGCATTTTAAAGGTTTTACTTTTTTTTTAAGTATATAATCTAACAATTTCATTGCCAGTTTACATTGCATTCTTGTAGGCTATTAGTCTAGAATCCAGAATATAAAGATTGCTTACATCCGGCACATCGGTAAATTTATTTTGAGTGTGGACATTTAAAATAAAAATAAACAGGTGTCACTGTTTCATACTTTAGAATTTAGAATTCCATCTACTGCTGCAATCTCCCCTGCCTGTGTGTATGTTCTGGATTTTCGCATTCCTAGGACATTTTTTTTTTTTGTCTGTGTACTTTGACTCTGTCTCCAAAAACTGATTGAAAAAGCCTTGGATTTCTGTGCTATTTTAAAATAGTACCCTTTCTGCCTTTCAGTGCCGGTTCTGTAACGTGGCACTTGCTAGCCACACTGTGAAAAACCAGGCAGCTGCCACTGAAAGGTACCAAATGTGGCAAATTCTCAGAACTGAAAACAAGCATTGGCATAGCCAATAGGTCTCGCCTTTGGGACCTTATAAGTGTTTAGCTAGAGATATTGACTTTGCTTATGTTTTTAAGCTGTGCTGTACATTAGTTTGTAGAATGCTGAAAAGTTATAATAAAGAAGTGTTGATAGCATTTTTGTTACCTTATATATGACCAAGAAAGCATTACCTCCAAGTGAAAGACCATATTAAAAAAGTATTTCTTATAAATAATGTTTTCATCTAATTTTGTCCTATAGATATTGGCAACTTGTTTCTGCGTGTGCCAATGCTTGCTTTCGTTTTTTTTGTTATGGGGGGGGCATAAATAACATGAGGCTGAAGCTTGGGAAATAGTACCTGTGTAACAGTTAGTGTGATAGTTAGTTAGTTTGTTAATGAGAGAGTGAGTTAGTTAGTGAGAGAGTTAGTAAGTTAGTGAGTGAGAGAGAGAGTTATTTAGTGAGAGAAAGAGATAGTTAGAGAGTTAGTTATTGAGAGTCTATGAGAGAGAGAAATTAGAGAGTTAGTTTTGAGAGAGAGAGTCCGTGAGAGAGAGATAGTTTGAATTAGTGTTTTTAAAGAGAGTTAGATAGAGAGTTAGTGAGAGGGATTGAGTAAGTTAGTGAGAGAGTAAGTTAGTGAGAGAGTAAGTTAGTGAGAGTGAGTTAGTGAGAGAGTTAGTGAGAGGGAGGTTGAGAGAGTGAGTTAGTGAGTGAGAGAGTGAGTAAGTTAGTGAGAGAGAGAGAGTTATTGAGATAGAGAGAGCTACTTAGTGAGAGAGAGAGTTAGATAAATAACGGTAAACTCCCTTGCCTCGGTGTGTTATGCCGTGACTCACAGAGGCGGTCAGAGAAAGTGACCCGCTCATCTAAAGAGACGAATGTACTTAAGAGTTGTTTTTGCCAAGGCACACTGTGGTTGAACCACCCTATAATTCGGCATTGAAAACCTTTCTAATCTGACCTGAAAAGGTTTCCAATAAGTGTGATTTGTTGACTTCTGATACAGGGCAGCATTTGAGAGAGGAAATATTGTTCTAACTGTCAGAGGCTAGGATGTTCTCTTTAGCCTGAGGCCTAGAAAGAGGGAGAGATGCCATCCCCATTTCATTTGATCGGAGCAATTAAAACCCCTTCCGCGCTGCTTCCCGTGCTCTCACATGCAAAATTACCTTAGCCTCGCGGGGTGCTTTGTAACTCTCCTGCCTGCCGAGTCCATGCATTAGAATGGCCCAGGAGTGAGGTGCCTTGTGAAATCCAATTGTCTGCACAAAAACCTGCTGGCCATTAACTTTGGATCGGCCTGCTGAAGCCCTAGTGAGAGGTAAAAGATGTTCTGATGCGAGGCACAAAAAGCGGTTTTGCGAGGAAACAAAAGTGTAATGCCTTTTTCAGTTACAGATATCAGAATGTTTTCTCCAATCAGAGATGCTTCTCATTTCAGTCGAGCTCGAGAATACAATCAACAGCAGCTTAAATTTGCTGCAAATTATTGAATAATGTACGTTTTTAACAAGTATATTAAATCGGTATTTAAAACAGCTGTGCCGTGACTCACAGAGGCGGTCAGAGAAAGTGACCCGCTGAGCTGATGTCAGAGGCTAGGATGTTCTCTTTAGCCTGAGGCCTAGGAGGAGGGAGAGATGCCATCCCCATTTCATTTGATTGGAGCAATTAAAACCCCTTCCACGCTGCTTCCCGTGCTCTCACATGCAAAATGACCTTAGCCTCGCGGGGTGCTTTGTAACTCTCCTGCTTGCCGAGTCCATGCATTAGAATGGCCTAGGAGTGAGGTGCCTTGTGAAATCCAATTGTCTGCACAAAAACCTGCTCGCCATTAACTTTGGATCGGCCTGCTGAAGCCCTAATGAGAGTGCCACAATTGAGTCGGACATCGGGCGATGTCTACGATCCCGGGAAAGGTCTTTTCGTCAGTAAAACGAGCCAGGGAAACCAAGAGAGCATCGAGCAGAAAGTACACTCGAGGAAAACGAGCAAAAGCACGGCGCGGCTCCGGACGTGTAACCTGAAAATTAAACACGTTCAGAAAAGAAAGCCACGGCAAGACAAGCAGTTCAGAAGGGAAAAAAAGCACTGTCTTCACTTTTCAAGCACTCGCACTCGTGCTTGTGGCGGCATCCACCTTGCGGGAGCGAGCAGCGGCCATATGTTTGTAATTAACGTGGCCGCGCCGCTGCTCGCTCCCGCAAGGTGGATGCCGCCACAAGCACGAGTGCAGTGCTTGAAAATAGTGAAGACCGATGGCTAAAGGCCCTCCTAGGGCAGCGCATACGCGCTGCCTAGGCGAGACCTAAAAAGGCATGAAGCCTGATAACTAATGAATCAGCTGAGGTGAGGAAAAGACAGACAAGTCGTCTCCTCCCTGAAAAATGTTTCATAACTTGACTTCTGTGTGGGAAGGCTGGGAGCTCAAACAAAAGCCATCTTTCGTCTTACTTTTATAAAATTATGTTCTTTCAGTGATTCAGTTGATGAGATTCAAACATGTACAGGTGTGAAGTCCTGCACGAGGAGACTAAATGAAAATACAGAAATCTCTTTTATGAGACGTGAAAAGAATGATTTGCCTTAATTCCAGGTCAGTTTGGACTAAAGTGAGTTCACATTTAAGCCTGAAAGGGGGAACCGAATTAAAGAATACAAATGCTAGAATTGGACCATTGAGTCTCTTCCAGAAAGGCCCATTGAGCCTAACAGTATGCCAGGGAAGGGCGGAAGAGGCCTGAAGGGTTCCTGATCACAGTGGGCGCGGGTAGTAGTTGGCAGGAAACTGGAACGACACTTGCTCTCTAAGGGACAGGAATTAGAAAATAGAAGGCCTTGTGGCTTGGAATGACCGCTGATCCAGAAAGCATTTCTTCCATGAAGTTAGATTGCCTTCTGCGTAAGGGCTGCTGGGAAATTTCCAGCCATAAAATACTTACCCCGGCAGGAAATAAATACGTTCTGTAGTAAAGAAAATAACTTTGTTGTGGGAATTTTGGATTATTGCATAGTTGCTTTCCACCAGTGGTATAGGTTTGCTTAAATACCTCTGCCATTGCTACAATTTTTCGCTATCCTATTGAAACTTGGAAGAGGAAGGAAGACATTCCATCCCACAATCGCAACAACTTTTTGGCCTTGATTGCCAGAGTCAAAGCTGTCTGCTGCCTACTGCAAGCGCTGTGATCTGTGTGATGTGCGTGCGTCTTGTTAGAAGCCAGTGGGGCTTTTGAAGTTGACTGACCCGGGACCCTAGGTCCTAACTGTGGTGCAGGACTTCTTTCCTCCAGGACTTAGAGAGAAGCATGGAGGAGAACCCTGCAACAGTATTCACAGCGGTCAGTGTCTGTAAAGACCAAACATATGTGCAAGAGCTTAAAACTACTTTTTGCAACTTTTCTACTCCAGTTACTGCCCTAGAGTTAATCTCATCTATCTAAGACTGGAATCAAGTCAGTGGGATCAAACTACTGATTCAGACCTTCCAAACTCAGCTTGACAGCAGCTAGCTTGCCACTTACACTTCTGCCTTGAAGTTAGCACCCACTTTGATGCCCATCACCATTTAGGGCTATAGGTCAGATTTTCAAACTCAAACCATCCTCATTGCCTTCAACCAAGCCTTAAATGTGCTTTGATGACAAAGAGTGCAGGTTCAACTTGCTTGTTGCAATTGGAACCACTTTGACGCAGCTTGACTTGGTGGATTACATGACTGATTTGACATAAGACCTCACATCAGTTTCCCATGATCTTAACCAGCAGAGATTATTCTCTGAAAAGCTACCAATCTGAATACAGCTTGAACAACGATTTAGATAACTCCACTTTTGTATCCAGTTACCCATTACCCTAGATAAAAAACTCTTGACTAGCTGCCTCCTTTATTTTATTTGAGCAATATTTGAAGATTAGTACCTTTGATCCATATTTGATCATTTTGCTGCTTTAGGAATGATTGAAACTAGCTTTTAACTAAACTTTGTTTGTCTCTTTTGACTGTACTGATGTGTGACTTGTGATGTGCACCAAGGCACACTGCATGCCGCTTGCTCTAGAGTAAGCTCTGTTAAGAAAGAGATACCTTACGGGACAGCGTCTTTACTTTAGGCCAACATACAATTGTTCACAAGGAACTCATTTGAACAGAAAAAATGACAATTACGCAAGGAATGTTATTTCCTTGCCCCCAAATTAGAGTTATAGTTAGAGCGGCGAATTATATCCTTCTAACACTGTTATTTTGCAAAAGACAATCATTGGAGAAAGGAATAAAACATTTACTGTGTTTTCACACTATATACAAGATAAAAAAGTGACTTAAGTGACTGGAGTGCCCCAGTGTAGTGACCATAACCAACAGTGACGTATTATATAGTGACTGGTAAACAGAAGCAGTTGGTCATTGGAGTAATTAGGGAGGTCCCTTTTGGGATAAGGTTTCAATCGACTTGGTAGAAATTATTTCTAATGTTCTAGGACTCTCCCTTCTTTTGTAGCCAACGACGTTTCGACCCTCTCGTGTTACGGGGTCTCTTCAGGACAGGGTGTTCTGGGTACTGTAGTGGGACAATTATTAAAATGACGAAGGGCTAAAGTGAGCTCTGAGTAGGAAAAATAACCTAAAGTGGGCTTACCCTAGGCACTCACATATGGCCAAAGGTGTGGAATAATTCTTCCGTAGGTAGGTAGTCAAATGATAATGACCTGGTGGAACATGGGGGTAAGTTAGAATGCATATAATTTCAGACTGTGGGATTAAATCCATCACACAGCTGAATGAGCTTACCCTATTATAATCCTCGCAGACTCCGTCAAGGAATCTGTACAATATTGTAATTTGATGGCTGGTATCTCGGGTACCTAGCAATAAAGTACCCCACGTAGGTGGATATTGATAATATACAATATATGAGGAGGACAACGCTTCCTGTACTCACCAGGAGTCAGAAAAACTGGTCTGGTAGGTAAGGGGCACTGGTCACCCTGTGGATTAATAATAATTCCCTCGCGCTGTTATTAGCCAAGTGGGTAATGGGCACTGGTCACCCGGGAAAAGTAAATTAATCTCCTCGTGCTGTGCAGGTATCGCAGGTACCTATCAATAAAGTACCCCAATTAGGTGGACATTGATAATGTACAATATATGAGGAGGACAACGCTTCCTTTACCCACCAGGAGTTAGGAAAGCTGTTCTGGTAGATAAAGGGCACTGGTCACCCTGTAATTCAATAATAATTTTCTCGCACTGTAATTAGTCAAGTGGGTAATGGGCACTGGTCACCTGGCAAAAGTCAATTAATCCCCTTGTGCTGTTCTCAGCCTTGACCGGGCCTGGAAGACAGCATTAATAATGAGGAGTAAATATTGACGGGTTGAACAAGGGGTAAAACAACCATCTGAACAGGGCTTACCTCGAAGCCTGCAGTATCCTCCGTGTCGATACGGAGCCAGTAATTGCCGAACCAAAAGGAGGTACTTGTAATGGCAGACAAGTACCGGTGACGGGCTGGACAGTGCATGCGCAGAAGCGTCATGACCTCTAGTTCCACCCGGAAGCGCAGAGAGAGCGGCAGCCATATTGGAAGATGTATGGGACTGTGAGAAAGTATACTCTATCCTCAGTGTAATGGCGCTGTAAACCTTATGCTTTTGAGAATTTGAACAAAAATCTCTCCATGGAAGTACCGTGTCGCCCAACTTGCTGACACGGGGACGAGATCCATCTGGGAATGCGGAATCCCGAATGCGCATGCTCAGTCTCTTCTTAGTGAAAGGAAGCAGCCATATTGGAAGTGATCTCTGAAATGGGGACATTAATAAATCTTGCGTTGCTTTATGCTGTGAATGCGTAATAGCGTGATACGGACTCAAGGAGAGTAATCAATACTCTTCACTGCAATACTTAAGCGATGCCAGACCTGCTCTATAAACAATGTTAGTACCATTACAGGGATTGATAAGAGCGCCATCTTATGATGTTAAGCATTCTTAGTATTAGTGATTCAGCAATCCTACTATCTAGTGAAAAATTTGTAAGGACTGGTATTCAATCAAATTAAACATTCCCTAGTGATAGAGAGGTAAAATTACAAGGTCAATTTATCACAGTGAAGATACAAGGTTACAGTAAACTTTCATAATTGATGCATCTTGAATAGGAAACATAGACATTTCTGGAGTATCCAGGGAGGGTATACTGTTCATGTATTTATTGCATTTTGTTGTATAGTTAATTTAACAAACAAAACAATTGGAGCCGCTACAACATTGATGATATGCATTGTGTAGGTTCATAATGACACAGACCTAGTTATGATCACATCTATTGTTATCCAAGGTCTAGAAGGAATGCATGTCTAGGGACTATGTGCAGTATTAGAAGTGGTGGGGGAATTTAGATATAAAGATAGCTCCCATACTGCAGATGAGATACGTTGGCAAGTGATCGAGAAAGCCAAGACCCCCAGAGAGGTGGCAACATGTCACTGATACTGCAAGCCCTAGAGTGCAAATGGCTTGAGAAATGCGACTCCATACGAAAAGGTTTGAATAGCTTTGAGGAGTGCCGCAAGTTTATTAGCTTGAACTAATGTCTGGTCAGGACTAACAATCACAGACATTACTTTGTGCTGTATAAATTCCCCCACCACTTCTAATACTGCACATAGTCCCTAGATATGCACTCCTTCTAGACCAGAGAGGATTCATTGACTTTTCCCAGGTGACCAGTGCCCATTACCCACTTGGCTAATTACAGCGCGAGGGAATTATTATTAATCTACAGGGTGACCAGTGCCCCTTACCTACCAGACCAGTTTTTCTGACTCCTGGCGAGTACAGGAAGCATTGTCCTCCTCATATATTGTACATTATCATTATCAATATCCACCTAATTGGGGTACTTTATTGATAGGTACCCGAGATACCAGCCATCAAATTACAATATTGTACGGATTCCTTGACGGAGTCTGCGAGGATTATAATAGGGTAAGCTCATTCAGCTGTGTGATGGATTTAATCCCACAGTCTGAAATTATATGTATTCTAACTTACCCCCATGTTCCACCAGGTCATTATCTTTTGACTACCTACCTACGGAAGAATTATTCTACACCTAAGGCCATATGTGAGTGCCTAGGGTAAGCCCACTTTAGGTTATTTTTCCTACTCACAGCTCACTTTAGCCCTTCGTCATTTTAATAATTGTCCCATTACAGTCCCCCGAACCCCCTGTCCTGAAGAGACCCCGTAACACGAGAGGGTCGAAAAGTCGTCGGCTACAAAAGAAGGGAGAGTCCTAGAACATTAAAAATAATTTCTACCAAGTCGATTGAAACCTTATCCCAAAAGGGACCTCCCTAATAACTCCAATAACCAACTGATTCTTTTTACCAGTCACTATATAATACGTCGCTGTTTGTTATGGTCACTACACTGGGGCACTCCAGTCACTTAAGTCACTTTTTTATCTTGTATATAGTGTGAATACACAGTAAATGTTTTATTCCTTTCTCCAATGATTGTCTTTTGCATAGTAAAAGTTACGCCCATGTTCGGCTGAAGTGGGCACGACAGAAATTCTGTTATTTGTGGGCTTCAATTTCAAACTTTGATTGATTCATTATCATAACCTATGAAATAACAGTGTTAGAAGGATATAATTCGCCGCTCTAACTATAACTCTAATTTGGGGGCAAGGAAATAACACTCCTTGCGTAATTGTCTTTTTTTCTGTTCAAATGAGTTCCTTGTGAACAATTGTTTGTTAGCTGATCAGCTATACCCAGTTTACAGGGACATATGGGTTGCTCTTGTTAAAATCTTTACTTTAGGCAGCACCAGCTCTTTACTAATGAATAAATGAACAAAAATATATAATTCTATATTGTTTATTTGTACAGCACTCTATTACATGCATTGTTGATATAATTTGTCATTTGTAAGTATAGAAAAAATACCCCAGAGTAAGAAATAGAATGGGAGAAATGAAGACCGATAATGGAAAATTATAAGGAAATGCTGTGAAAGTTAGATAATGTTTTCCTGAAGAGTTGATGAATTTCCTGAAAGAGAGTTTTCTGTACTTTGGGAACCAAGAGAAAGAAACGTGAGCATGCACAAAGCAACTAGAAGTTTTGAGTGGCTTGGCATAGTGTTTCAAACTGGACATATAGTGGGATGAGTATTACACATAGACGTATGATTGAGCAGTAACATTGGGGCCTGAACATTCATTATATTTGTGACACATGTTTACATACTTTACAGGACAGTTCTGGGTGACCAGTCTGGCTCATAATGGTGGAGAGGTGCATCAATGATAAAATGGCACATCATTGACGTGATCAGAAAACGTGTCTGGTCAGTGAAACACAGACATTTCAAGGCTCTGTATTTAGACATGGATTATCTGCAGCAGAATAAAGATCTATAATCTGTGAAAGAGTGTGTGCGGGAGGTGGGGGTTCGCTGGGTCATTTGGTATGGTTTGTGAATAGTACTGAGAACCTTGAATTGTATTCTTTCCTTCATCGGAGGCTAGTGAAGTGCTTTTAGGGCCAACCTGATTTGGTCTCTTTTCTGAAAGTTCAGGCACATTCTAGCAGCTTGGTTTTGGGGCCTTGTGAGTTTCTTCTGATGTTTGCTGTAGAGTATGTTGCAGTAAACTAGGCATGCCACCATAAAGGCTCTTGTCAGCTCATCTTAGTGGCTCATTTGGAGGCGATTGAGACATTTTTGGATAAGGGAGACCTGCAAATGGAACTGCTTGGCCGCTTTCTCACCTGGGCAATGAATGGCAGCTTGAGTGAGATGGACCTCAAGATGGTGGGTTTGGTAAATGGTAATTGGCTTAAAACCGACCTAACTAATGATGTGACCTCGATTTACGCATAGGAAACATCCCTTTCACCAAAAGACCATGTGGTTCAACAGCTGATATTGCTGTCCTGGTTCACTGGCCCATTTTTCAGTTGGAAGTGTATTTAGGTTTGGTCACCGTATATCCAAAAGTTTACCTTCTATTTCTCTTGAATCTGTGCTGATGGACAAATGTTGAACAACAAGCAAGATAGGGGAAGTTTTCGATCAACTCTGCATGATATGAAGTAGAAGGACGATTAACTTGCTCCTATTTTGACTTGGTGCTGTGATTAAAAAGCAAGGCTCTGATCCATTCCAAAGCAGTTCTAGACAATGCAGCCCTTTGCTCAAGTCTGTGCCGAAGTATGTGGTAGGCTATGGTGTCTTAGGCTGCTGACGGGTCAATGGGAATAAGAGTGCGGTTCTTGATTTCATCTGAGGAGAGTAGGCGCTCTTCTATTCATTAAATCCAAGGCTCATTCTCCGCCCCTCGCAGGGCTGAATTCTGCAGGATGATGGTCAGTTTGATGTATTCCTGGAGTGTCTTGTCACCTCCTTTTCCAGAATCTTGCTCAGAGCAGGTGACAATTAAGTAGCCCCTTCAGGAGTGGTATTACGACGACATGCTTCTAGGATTTTGAAACAATTCCTTCCTCTACAGAAATATTGATCATGGATATCAGTTCTGTTTCGAAAAAGGGTAGGACTTGTTTTAGACATGCTGCTGGGCGTTCTGCTGCGATAACGTTAGAAAATGTGTTCTTTTTGCAGAAAGTGTTGATCGAGCTTTCATCTGTGAAATGAAGCTAGAAATAAGGGCAATGTAACAGTAGGATGGGCTGGTAAGGTGATGGATCTAACATACCTTACTGAATTGTTCTGTGTTTAGTTTCTGACTACACTGTAATTGCAGTGTGCTAGACTTGGGCCATAATTACCTTCAGGGGTATTGATAACATACTAGCTTGGCACAGATATTGCTTTACAATATTTAGTGGTAAACTTCACTGGAGCTAACAAGTTGTACCGTTAGTCAGTGTTTAGTTTTGTTGTGGTTACAGTGTAATTGCACTCCTTGCTGCTTAAAATGCCTGGACTACATTGTAATTTCGATGTTCAGCTCTTTGTGACATTGTACTGCCCTTTAATTACATTGTTTCATTCATCTACACAAGCTGTACAGTATAGTTTGTTGATCGAGGCCCAACTACACTGAGTTTAGTGGAATGACCTCCGCTAAACCGAGGGCTACTTTAGTTGCACATAAATTTACAAGATAATGTGCAGTATCCTGCCACCTTAGGGTCACACTTCAGATTCTCTTTTTAGGCCTGGGGTTCGACAGCACTGCTGCAAATAGACCTTATGCTAGCAATATACATAGCATTGGCTTTTATCCGCCCTTTCACCCATTGGCTTTTTGACCAGTAACATTCAGCCAATAGCTTGATAGATTGTTAATCATGTTTTGGCTCAGTCCAGTCGAGTATTCAAAACTCACTAAATACTCTTTGCTGTTTGGTTGTATCCTTCCGCCTCCACTCCACCAGTGCTCACATTGAACTGCATGGGGAACTTCTTTACATCCATAGCTCGTTCTGCCCTTGCCTGCCTGCTCCCCCTCGCGTGTCTGGCTCTAATGTGCGAACGCTTTGGAGTTGCTAGCCCTCTGAATGCCTGCCTGACATCATGTCTGCTAATAACTGGCTTGTGGGTGAACAGCCAGCCATCAGTCCCAGTGACTCTTCATGTCCTATGTATAGACTGAACGGCCCTACTGTGCGATATGCCTGAAAAGGTCTCCGCTGTTTACTGACCTCACGACGCCGAAGGCTTAGTCACCGGAAGCTGCGGTCATCGACCAGCCTGAGTGTTTAGTTAGAGCGCAGTTGAAAGCAATGGCGCTATGTTGACAGTCGCTGAACCTGCCTCTTTCTTGGCTCAGTTCCTTCCTATTTTGATCTCTCTGAGCCACCTTACATTATTTTAAAATCCTATGTTGATTCTCAGATTAGTGCATGAAAGGGAAGTCGATGTCTTCTCTCACTCCTGCTTCATCACAAGACTTCCTTCCCTTCAGTCTGTTTTATTCAGTCTCTTCTGTTTCTCTGTAGCGCAGCTTTCGCAAATGCCTTGCCCCCTTGGTGCTTTGAATATTTCATTTTAAAAGGATGGCAGTTTTCTCACAGAACAAGTCCCTGCAGCTCCGTGCCCCTAGGACTACGATTCGTAGATAAGCTACTGTGATTTATTTATTCAACTTGTATAGCGTGCATTGCGCAATTCATTTGCTTCTAGGCGCTTGAGAGAGTGGTGTTTGAAAGAAGATGTTAAAACATAAGTGGATTTTTGCTCTAGTTGGCTCTGCTCTCCTTCAAGATCAACATTGCCAACCCTTAATATTTTTCACACTCAGTCACGGCTACATTTTGCAGAAATACAGCCAGCACCAAATGACATACTGATGGGGGCTGTGTCTATCCAGCACCACACACAGTGCACTTCCCCCCTGCTGAGGGTCAGTCTGCATGCAAACATTAGGCGGTGGACAACCATTTTCTGACCTAGTACGATACACAACCGACTTTCCCTTCTGTGCTACACATACACTTCTAAATACAGTGAGTTGACAAGCCATTGTTCCCTCAAAATCACAAGGTACACGAAACATTCCCTGGCAGAAACAGCCACACACATTACTAAAACCACAGCATGCCCTCACATCCACAAAAGGAGAAACTCCTCCATCCTGCGCACTGCACTTATATGTGCAGCGTGGCTCTGTATTGAAATACCGCAGTGCTGTTGAGGGACTCTCACGCTTGAAGCTGCGCGGTGGACAACCTTTCCACATTCATGGTACAAAATAAACCGCAACGTCGTACTGCACATTCTCACATGCACATAGTTCACCTCCTCGGACAAGATCCAAAATCGTCGAGAACATGCAAATGTGGAAAATAAACTGCAAAATGTTGATTTAAAAAAACGTTGTATCTTTGGGGCCGTTATAAGACCATAAAAATCCCCATCTTGTGACAACAGCCACTGCCTTATGAGGTTTGAGAGTTTTCTTAGGTTCGTTGCACAGCAGTTTTCACTTAAAAATGCTGTTTAGCCTTTTAAAGATCCTGAAAAAAAGCAGCAAATTCACACTTTTTTAATATAACCTACCATCTAATTTCTATGGTAATTGAGAAGCACAGTCCTATGACATTTTCTTGGTTATGCAACAGATGGGGTGACCCCAGTCAATAATTCACGGACTACCCGTAAATGTACCCTAATATCTGTTGTCTGTTATTTTATTTTTTTAATACTTTTTATTAAGTGTAAGGCACAATATCAATATGACAATACGATCGTAGGGTACATTATTGAAACAGCACAGTACGTCAGTGTCAAACATATCACACATTAAGGCATTGCGGGTTCTCAATTCTGGTTCGTCTCATTGCCATCTCTTCTGTGGGAGAGGTACAAATTTCCCCCCTATAAGCGTTCCATCCTCCCCATTTTTTATCCCACTTCTTAGGGCAGCCCCTTCTTTTGTAAACCTCCTTCTCTGCGATCATGCATTTGTCCATTTCTGCTACCGAACCTATCGCGAGTGGAGGTGTGCTGGATCCCCAGGACATGGCCACGGCCCTTTTCACCAATAAGTATCCCAACACCACCCATTGCTGCTCGATTTCCGTTAGGTCGGTAGGCTCCCATATATTTAGGATCCCCATTTTTGGCGACAGGTGAATGTGTTTGCCCAGCGTATCTTTCATCTTAGTAGTAGTTCTTACCCAAAAAGGGCGAATGAGAGGACAGTCCCAGAGGATGTGGTAAAAGGAGCCGTCTTGTCCGCATCCCCTCAGGCATAATGCCTCACTCCTGTTACCTATTTTCGCCAGAAGGATGCCCGAAAGATATGTCCTATGGAGTATTTTTAATTGTATGAGGCGGAAGCGGTGGTTCACGGCTGTTTCTCTGGGGGACATCAAGGCGGCCTGCCAGTCGTCATCGTCCAATTCCCCGAAGTCTGCCTGCCAACGAGTTCTCAGAACTTGAAAAGTGTCTGGTAAGTTGTTGCAGAGTTTGCGATATGTGCAAGATACGGCTTTGGTCAAAAGTGGGTCAATAAGTAATCGGTCTTCTAAAGGGGAGGCGTCAGGTAAGGAAGAGAGGTCAGGGATATTAGTAAGAATAGCGTGTCGGATTTGTAAGTATCGGAAGATCTCTCCTCGTGCGAGTGTGTGTTTGGTTTGCAAGTCTTTAAATGTGAGGAGTTTCCCTTTAGCCACTAGGTCCCCCAAGTTAGTGATTCCGATAGTATCCCATCTATCAAACCCTTTATGAAAGCAGAGCGACCCCAATCTTTGTGAGGACCACAACGGAGTAGCCTTGGTGAATTTATCCGCCCACCCCAGGCGTTTGTTAGCCTTATGCCAAACCGCCACTGTTTGTGACATGGGTCCTAGGTATCGGCCCTGGCGGACTTTGCTATAGAGAGCTCCCATATATCCTTCTTGGCCTGTTTGGTATTTTTCTAAGTGAAAGGCCGGGTTTGTTGGGGGGCCATGGATCCATTGGTTAACTGGTACCAATTGGGAGGCCCAGTAGTAAAGGCGGCGATCTGGAAGGGCTATTCCTCTGTCGTAGCAGCTCCTGGTGAGTTTCTGGAGAGCGATCCGCGGGTTTTTCCCATCCCATAGTAGGGTGCGGAGCTCACTCTCTATGGCGGTGAAGTAATTATTCGTTACTGGGAAGGGGCTATTCTGAAGAACATACAAAAATCGGGGCAGAGAGAGCATTTTAAATAAAGCCGCCCTGCCAAGGAGGGACAGGGGCAGCGATCGCCAGTGTCGCACATCATCTTGAAGCCTCTTTAAGAGACCCAGGAGATTGCGTTCATTGGACAATTTGGGATCGGACGTAATGAAGATGCCCAGGTATTTAAAGCCTGTCGATGTGCACTGGATTGAGCAACCACCAGGTAGGCGAGGTGGAGGGCCGTGGAGCACATATAATACTGATTTTGACCAGTTGATAGAATAGCCTGCATATTTGCCAAAATTCGTAATAACATTAAACAGCCTGTTTAGGGAAGTTCGGGGGATGCCAGATATATAAGGATGTCATCCGCATATAGTGAAATTTTGTCTTCTATGTCCTCACTCCATTTTAGTTCCCGTATTAAAACATCCCGTCTTATCCAGTGGGCTAACGGTTCAAGAGTAAGGGCAAACCAGGGGGATAAAGGACAGCCCTGTCTGGTACCTCTATGCAAGGCAAATGTGCGGGAGGTGTGATTGTTTACCTTAACCTGCCCCAGCAGATCTGTGTATAGTAGTGTCACCCACCGTCGAAAATTGGGGCCAAAGCCCAGCCGAGTTAGCACCTCGAACAGATACGGCCACTCTATCGAATCAAAAGCCATGGTGGTGTCTAAAGACAGTATGACCGCGTCTTTGCGCAGGTAAGGCTGTCGACCCAGAACGTTGTGGACCCGTCGAATATTGAGGGCGGTATTTCGACCTGGTATAAAGCCTGATTGGTTCTCATGGACCAGAGATGGGAGCACAGCTATTAGTCGGGATGCTAGAAGTTTGGCCAGCACTTTAGCTTCTGAACTAATTAGTGAAATGGGTGGGTATGACCCACAGGTCGTCCCTGGTTTGCCGGGTTTGCGGATGACCACTATACTAGCTAGCCGTTGATCTAAGGGAAGGAGCCCCCTCTCTCTACTCTCCTCATACATGTTTTTGAGGTGAGGAGCAACCTTAAGAGCCAACCCTTTCAGGAATTCAATGGGGATCCCATTGGGTCCCATCGCTTTTCCTGAGTTTATAGCAAAAATAGCCCCACAAACCTCTTCTGCCGTGATATCAGCATCCAAGGCTTCCCTGTCAACATCTGATAGTCGTGGCAGCGCCATTTCCTCTAAAAGCTGGCGGGATTCCTCAAATGAGTATGAGGTTTTGGAGGTGTATATATCTTCTAGGTGGTTCGCAAACGTATCCGCTACCTCTTGGGGATCTGTCACCCGCCTCCCATCTTCTAGTATGATTTCCGGGACCCACCGCGACTCTTGATCTCGTTTCTCTAGCCAGGCCAGCATTTTTCCAGCCCTTTCCCCAAATTCATAAACCCTGTGTCTAGTTTGAAGCAGCCTTGCTTGGGCTTTCTCTCTTGCTATCTCTTTGTACTCTAGTTGTTTATTGCGGAGTTTGTGGGCTGTTTCATCAGTAGGGGAGGTATTATGTTCTGCAAATCACTCTCCAGCTTGTGTAGCTGTTCGTTTTGGTTCCGGAGGTACCCTATTTTCAAACCCAGTGCCCGGCCCTTGATGACCGCCTTATAAGCCTCCCATATGGTATTCGCCGAGTCCACCGAGCCGAGATTCTCAGTAAAGTAGTGATCTGTGTGGGCGGCTAGGTCTTCTTTGATGTCTGGAATAGTGAGTAGCCATGGGTTGATAATTATGGGTCCCCGGCCACGTGTCGATGAAAGGTGAGGTCCACCCCAAGGGGAGAATGATCAGATATTCTCCTAGGGAGTCCCTGAAGATGTCGAAAGTTCCCTACATCGGAGATGAGGGTAAAAAAATAGTCAATGCGGGACATGCTATTGTGTGCATTAGAGTAGTGCGTGAAGTGGGTTTGCTCTGGGTTCAGTGAGCGCCATATGTCTGTAAGTCCCATGGCGTGGGCAAAGTTTGCCAGGGGTGTGGGGCGTCCGGGAGAAATTTTATGGGGGTATCTGACGACCGTGTCGTCCATAGTCATCTTAAAATCTCCACCTAGAACAAGCGTGCCCGGAGGGAGAGCTATAAGTACCTGTCCCAGTTCTTGTAGTGCCATTTTGCCCAGGGCCGGTGGGAGATAGGCTGAAATTATGTTGAGATGTTTCCCCTCCCAGGTGGCCTCCAGTACTGCGAACCGGCCCTGCGGTTCGGTCCAGACACGAGTGGGAGTAAGGGCTAAGTTCTTACGCATAAGGATACCAGTGCCTTTAGAGCCAGATGTAAAGCCAGCGTGGGCTACAAGTTTGTAACCCCATCGGTGGAGTGCTTTGCAGCTGTTGCCCACGAGATGGGTTTCCTGTAGTAACACCAGATCTGGTGAATGTCGTTTAAGATATTGCAGGACTATCCCCCTTTTGACCTTGCTGCCCAGTCCATTAACGTTCCACGTCAGTATGGATAGTTTTCTATGTGTAGCGTGAGCCTTGTCGAATAGTTCGGGGCGATAAGTATGGAGCTCCAAGCCAAGAGTCGGGGCTTTGATCGCAAACTCGAGGATAGGGAGATGCATGTGACCTAGTTGCGCTGGGGGATCCCTCCCTTCTACAGCTATGGATTACCCACAGACGTTGTTTTGTGCCATGGTGAGTCTGAGATACCCCACTGCGTCGTATGTGTTGTGCAACAAAAACCAAACCATTAAAACCCCAACTAACCCCCCTCACCTCCCCTGTGACCCCCTCCCCGCCCCCCTGCCAGTGGATTTTGAACTATCCACTCCCCAACAAGGCAGAGTGCCTGTCGCCCTCCCTCCCATTCGTGAGGTGCTGGCTAACCGCTACCAGCCCTCGCCGTCCCTCCCGCTTTCAGTGTTATACTTTTAAATGACTCGCATTACAGTCCAATCCGATAGGAGCTTTGCTGACAGTGTCCAGGCAGCCCCAGTTCGCTTGGCTTCGGAAGTCCCTCAGCTGATATTTGGTTTGATGTAGTCTCGTCAGGTCGTTATTAGAGTTACGGGTCTCCGTTCAGTGGGTGTAGTTCAATCTTCCAAGTGAGGCCATGTGGCCATGCAGGTTAAGTCAGTGTGCGTCCTCCAGATCTCCCTCTAACTGTCCCTCCCCCGTGACAGGAGGTAGTAGTCTGCCTCCAGCGGCGCCCCCATTGCTCCGTCCATCTGAGTGTTTGCCCGCTCTGCGCCAGCCTTCTATCCAATCCCAGGCCTCCTCTGGGGACAGAAAGAACCAGGTCTTGCCTTCGGATTCTACTCGGAGTTTGGCCGGGAATATCATGGAGTACTTGATATTTTTATCACGGAGGGCTTTCTTTACGGCTGTGAAGCTACGTCTTTGTGCTTGCACCTTGACCGTATAGTCCGGGAAAAATGTGATGTTGGCATTGTCTAATTTCAGAGGAGGTCCGGTTCTGGCGGTTTGTAGGATCACATCTCTATCCCGAAAGTTAAAAACCCTCGCGATCAGCGGACGTGGAGGAGCTCCGGGCCTGGGGCGCCCGCCGGGCTCGCTCTATGGAGAAATAATTGGAGAGACGTTTGGGTTGGAGTTTATTGAGGATGAGATCCTCAACGAAGAGGTCAGTTGCGGGTCCCTCCATTCGTTCGGGTATGCCAAGGATGCGGATGTTATTCCTTCTGGCCCTCCCTTCATAATCGTCGAGGAGCTCCTCCATCCTTTTCTGTTGGTGTTGTAGTTGTGTGACTTGATTCTGAAGGGCTGAGGTAACTGTCACCAGAGTTGCTGTGGTGGTCTCAACTTCTCGAACTCGAGAGTCCATCTTCCGTAAGTCTGCCCTCAAAAGGGTCACCTCTACGTTCACGGAATCTATGCGCGATTCCAGGGATGTTCGCACCCCTGCTATGGCCTCCATGACATCTTCTAGAGTAGGAGATTTGGCCTGGGAGCGCGGTTGGGATGATTTAGGATCATCTCCAGGTGCCATGTTGATTTCCTCACCTTTCTTCGTCCAAGCAAACTTGTCTAGTTGTTTCTGGACCTGGATTTTGGGGCCTCTGTTATTAGCCATGGGATGGCCTCGGGGGGCCGCCCCCGTCCCAGCTGTCACCTGCGCGTGGGAGGCCTGTCTGTTTTCCAGGTGGATCCTTTAGGCCAGGAGGCCAATCGGGGGCCCCCGCGACGGTCCCCCTCCGCGGCTCTTGTCTATAGTTATTAGATGTGTGGGTTGAGCGTTTGTGCACCCCTGTCAGTGCGTGGGCGCTGGAGGTGGTGGGGCTTGCCGCTGTTAATACCCCACTGGGGACCGTGGTGATCAGGGTCAGGTGGGAGGAGGCTGGTCCAGGACCGGGCGCGGCCGCAGGCGATAATGGTGTTCCTATTGTCCTGTTGGGGCTGTGTTGCTGTGGGCCTCTTGGATGCTCTTATCCCGCCTGGGAGGCCGGGTGCGTCGCCTGCGGTCCGGGGCACCAGGGAGAAAGCAGGCCCGTGGGCAGGTGTACTCTCTTGCGGGGCCGCGCCGGGAGCAACTGTTCCCAGGGTCCGCGTTACGTGAGCCGCCCCCCGATGTTAGGCCGCAAGGCCGGGGGCTCGATTTTGCTTCCCCACCGGCCGTTCAGGTCTCAGTCCGGGCGGCGGACGCGCCCTTCAGCTTGCCGCTACTCCCAGCCCGCAACTCCTCACCTGATACCACCGGAGGCTCACCACTGCTCGATTCCGCTCCGTAGCCTCTCGGAGAGGCCCCAGGCCAGGGATCTCGATCGGGCAGGTCTCGGACGGCAGAGTCACTCACGGCCGGTTCCTCCCGCAGCCCGCACGCCGCACCCCCGAATCCGGCGAGCATTGTCCAGCGCCGATCGGGAAGGGGGCCGCGGGGGCCGCAGCCGTCTCTTCTTCCAGCCCGTCGCTGCTTAGTTCAAGGCGGGCTCGGTGTGGAGATCACCTTCGCTGCCGCCCGAGCCGTTTGTTCCGAGCCGCCATTTTGACCTCTGCAGGGTCGCTCTACATATGTCGTTTCGCCAGACTCCAGTCCTCGCTGTCTGCCATGAAGCGATGCCTCCGATGTGGACTGGTATGTGAAACGTTCCCTATTGTGATGGGGAAGTTTCGGTGCTTTCTGCGGATATATGAGCGGATTTACACGGCGTGGGCTGTGGAGCCGCTTCAGCAAGCGACCATTTCCATCGGCCGCTAGCCACGCCCCCCCTGTTGTCTGTTATTGATGCTTCAACAGACGACGTTTGTCCGTATCAGCCTGTCTGGCAGGGAGGCGTGCTTCTGCAGCAGCCCTGTCTGGAGACCATCCTGAGATTCTGTGAACAAGATTCAGCTTTGCTGGCCTGACCTGGGCAGATTGTAAAGGCCTTTAACCCTGTGGCGTCAATTGGTCAGTAAGACTGGGGATGGGGTGAGCTTCAGATTTTCCCACAATCACGCTGGCATATCATGTTAATCATTATATGAGCAGCAGCGCGCGGGGGGGAATTAAGGACCATCGGAAAGGGAAAGGAGATCAGATTATGCGGGGTACTTAAAACACAGTATTTGGTAAAATAACCATGCTTTAAGACCTTCCAAACAGAGACGAGTGTGTGTGTGTGTGTGTTTTTGTCTGAGTAGTTAAAAATCCCAGGTGAAATCCAACAGAAACCTTATCATACCCGACTGAAAGCTCCTGTACCCAACTATCTAATAAATAATGCATTTATTAGGGGGGGTGTAACACCACAAACTCCCCCCTGAAGCTGTGTCCCTGCTTTAACCAGAGAGAGACCGTGCAGGGGTGTGTGTTTGCATGCAGACAGTGATTTTGACTTCTGGCTTCAAGTGAGTGGCCTGGCAGGAAAGCAGATTGTGTGTGTTTTGCTTTAATGCCATTATCCAGCTCAAGGCTAAAGAATGTAATTGCCTATAAGGTGTTAAGCCTGAGAAGGCCGGTGACATGGTCTCCTGCCTTCTCTATACACTTTGTTGTTAGACATTGTATCAGATTAATTTAACATGTGATCGGTGTGTTTATTTAACACAAAGTACTATTCATCTGACAGAATTGTACAAAACACTGTCCTTTGGTGTTAAACGGGGTTGAGAAAAAGAAGTCAGCCTAGTCAGTGGCCTAAATGCACTACGTGCAACCAGGAAACCTGGATTCACATCCCAGCTTCCCGCGTGACTAAACTGTGTGATTTAAGTAAAATCACTTTAATTAATTCAGTTCAAGAAGGGCTCTGTACATAATGGTATCTTTTATATTGTTTAATAGCCTGTAAAGTTACGTCCCCTATAACAACAATATTGGTCATGATGCAAAGGACACAACAATTGGTTCACATATGTCACTCATGGCTGTCAGGAGGGACAGATATTTAATGTTTTTAAGTTCATGTTTAGAAACTTTCACGTCAAATAAATGTCAATGCAGTGGTCTCATCTAATGTAGTACATTGAAATACATTCATATGTTAAAGAAACTCTTTTTAAAGAAATTAAAACACATTTCGTAATGTTCTTACATGGTGTTTGTTGCGTGATTTACATCCCAGATATGTAGAAGGCTCTGCTGGAGCTTTGGATCTCACGGATGAGCCAGATCGCTGGTTCGCTCTTGGCTCGACTGCAGGGCCCGCTGAAGACCTGGCCCAGAATAGTCTTTTGCCCACGGCCCAACGTTCCAAGGGGCCCAGCCACCGGCCGCCCTCCACAAACATCTCCAACGGTCTAGTGTGCCGCCAGGCTTTAATAAGGGTGTGTGCTGCTTGTTCAGTTGGCAAGTGTGCCTCTTCTGTTCCTGACCTCTCTGGTGAGACTACTCTGCAGGTAGGAAATGCTTTCCGATGCTCATAGCGGGCCCAGCTTATCTGATTTTTAGCCATTGTTTCACCTTGTTCTTCTCTTCCTTATATGCCCCCTTCTTGACCATGATCCTTTTAATCAGTTTTGGTGCAGATCTCCCATCTGATCTCAACTACAGCCTGCTCTTTGAATCTCTTTTTCTGGTGGTCCAGGCTTCCACTTCTGAGATAAATGTAGAGTCCCTGGCACATACTATTATGCAGCAGTCATGCATTCTTGGTGCTGTTAGACCACAAATAAGTTGTGTACACTTCACATCCTGACTCGAGGTGTGAGACTGTCTCCCTCACCATCTGTTCTGGCTTGTATCTGCCATGCAGATATTGTACAGAGAGTTTACTGTCACAGGATGGCTCAATAAATCTCTGCCTTTCATATTTCAATGCTTTCTCATGGATTTATTCTGTGCGCTATCTTGGTAAGGGGAAACGGCAAAGGCTCGACACCCATATCTACAGCTCCAAAGGCACATTTGTTACTGGCTCTTGTCTGGTTGTCTGTTGCCCTGACTATGAAATATACTGCAGCCAGCGCTGCCATTGCACGATTAAAATGCAGGTTGACTAACAATCCTGTTGTCGGACCCCGTTTGGGGGGGCCATGGGGCAGGCATGAGCTGCTAGTGCCTCAGTCGTGGGGGTTGAGGTACGTTTCCACTGATATGCTGGGGCTTCTCATACTATTGCTTGGTTAAGTACAACGCTTCTGCACTTGACCTTCGGGGTAGCGAGGACGAGCAGCAACAGGCTTTTCAGGGAGGTAGTTCAGCACTCAACAATCAGCCAAGAGAGGGGGCGTGGCTTGCAGCAGCGGAAGATGGCCGTAGGCTAACCGAGCTGCGCTAAGAGCCGGTGATTTTAGCCCGTAATCCGCCATTATCCGACCGGCAGCGGGACACCCGGCCACCCTAAGAGGCATCGGAGGGGTGCAGCAGCGGTTTGCGCCGAGAAAATAGTCCTCTCCCTGAGTGGGGGCGACGGTAGAGCCCGATGTGCCTGGCGGCCTGAGCCCACAAGATGGCGGCGGAGCGGTGAACAGCGACCCTCGGACCCGGCGCGTTGGGGTGAGTCGTCCCTTGCTGGTGCATGTGAATAGAGGCGGTGCTTGGGGCCTCCCTCAGCGGGGAAAGTCGGCGCGTGACTGGCGCCGGACTGAAAAAAGCGCCGTGTGGAGTCTAGCGCTTGGGTGCGGGGCCCAGCTGATGCGGTGCTGAGGGAGCACGTCCGCGCAGAGAGCCGAGGCTATGTCGGGGCCGTCCGCGGCCCAGTGGGGACCAGTATACTTTCCTGCCTGTACAGCCCAGCAGACTCGTTGGAGGTGGGTGGCTCCTCTGAGTCCACAGTCGATCGGTACGGGCTGCAATTATCCGGTGTACCAGCAGCTGCCACGTGGGGGCCTGGCCGGGGCAGTGAGACGGCCCATACGCTTGCTGGAGACCAGGGAGCCCCGTGAGGATCTGGGGCTGGCGGTCGGCGGCTCAATCCAATCTCTGACAGTCCAGGACTATCAAAGGACTCCGAGGGGCAGTGTGGACTTTCAGACGGGATCAGTACATACCACTGGAGTGAGGAGAGGGGGGCCCTACTCTCCGCCCGTAACTCGAGGCCTGCTCTGCGAGGACGGAGGCCTGATCACTCAGCGGGGTAGCTTCCCGGGAGAAGGGGCCCTGAGTGAGGAAGAGGCCGGCCGGGGGTCGTGCCGAGTGGAGGGGCCTCTCTGTCCCACAATGGGCCGCACTAAGCCACTAGGCCCCAGCCAGACCAATCAAATAGACAAATATACTGTCGCTATGGGCCGCGATGAAGGAGCGGTGGGAGGGGCCCAGCAAGATGTTTCGGAGGACGGCGACCCTGACCCATCCCTCAAGGATATCATGAGGGCCATCAGAGATCTCAGGGGTACCCTGGAGCCTAAGCTGGACTCGGTGACCGAGGAGGTAAATCTGCTACGTGCGGATTTTAGGAAGATGTCCGACAAAGTCGCCGAAGCCGAGACGGGCATTGGGAGCCTTCAGTCAAAAACCAAACGGCTGGAGGAGCAGGTTGCCTCTCTCACCAAAAACCAGGCCGAAATCTACGCCCGGCTGGAGGATCAGGAGGGACGGGCCAGGCGCAATAACGTCCGGCGTCGTGGGAGTGCCGGAGGGAATGGAGGGGCAGTCGGTGGACTTGTTCATAGAGGACCTAGTGCTCAAGCACTTGCAGCCCAAGCGCCTGTCAAATTTTTTCTCCGTGGAGAGGGCGCATAGGGCGCTGGGTGGCAAACCAAGACCCGGAGCGCCACCGCGCACGATCATTGCCCGTATCCTGAACTACAGGGACAGGGACGCAATCCTCCAGGCTGCACGCCTGAAAGGAGACCTGCACATTGAGAATGCCACCATTCGTCTCTTTCCCGACTTCACCCTGCGTGTTCAGCGCCAACGTCGCTCCTTTGGAGTAAAGAGGGCCCTTCGCGATCAAGGGGTTAAGTACATGATGCTGTTCCCGGCCCGACTAAAGATCCTGGATGACGGGAAGGCGTATTTTTTGAGAAGCCGGAGGAGGCCAATGACTGGTTGGAGGGCTGGCGTGCAGTTGGTCGCAGGGGCCGGCAGCAGCGCCCAGAGTCCCATCACCAAAGCGCAGAAGATGGGTCAGAGAACTGGAGGGCTCCAGGTGGCCGGAGAGCGGACCAACGAACAGATAAGTGACCCTGATGTCAGGCGAGCCGCAGCTTGGTGAACTGGGTGCAGCACATGCTGCGATGGTGCCTCCACCTGGACATGGGAGGGTGGTTGTTGTGGAGTCACGCGGACGGGCTGAGGGGATCCTCACCGCGGCGCAAGCCAATGGCTTTGACGTCCCTCAGTCGGGGAACTGGAGGGTATACAAACTGTACGACGTAGGTGCCTCCGGGGTGGGGTGGCCTGCTGTAGTCTTGGTCAAATGGGCACTGTAGTTTTTTTCTTCTTTCATTGTGCATCTTTACGCTGGCTGTAGACTCGCAGCCCCCTTTTCAATGTTAATGTTCAGAGACATGGGGCGACAGGCACTCTGCCAGTTTCATGGGTGGGAGGTTGGGGTCCCACTTAGCAGGGTTGCAGGGAGGAGGGTGTTGGGGGGTTTGGGATGTTGGGGGTGGGTGGAGGGGGTAGTTGCTCAGGACCACATTATTCAGCTTGTGTTGCAGCCTAACCCGGAGAACACGATGGGGGCATGGGTTGGGGGTTCGTTGTCCGTACCCTTCCGTGATAATGGGTGATCCAGCTATGATACGGGTCTGGACCTGGAACGTGCATGGGCTGGGGAACAAAATTAAGTGTACCCTCGTCCTGCAGCACCTGAAACGTCATGCTCCAGACGTGATTCTCCTACAGGAGACCCACTTACGCGGTAACAGGTGCAGGGCTATGGACCGCTTTGGATATAGGATGGTGGCCCATGCGGGGTTCACGGCGGGGGCCCGGGGGGTGGGTATCTAGGTGCGCACCGCATTGCCTATGGTGGTATCAAACATTTGGACAGATGACACTGGCTGCTTTGCCGCACTGGAGGGTAGCTGGGAGGGTCACACCTTGATATTATGCTCTTGTTATCTTCCACCCGGCCTGCACTCCACGACGCTCCCAAAGCTGTGTTCCTTCCTGGCAGACCTCCCACCGGGGGTTCTCCTCATTGGTGGGGATACGAACGCAGTCATGGATCAGTCCCTTGATCGCTCCAACGAGCGGTTAAACGCCCCGGGGGAACGGGGATTGGCAAACTTTGTCACGGCGCTAGGCCTGTGTGATGTCTGGCGAGAGCACCACCCAGAACTTAGGCAGTACACATTCTATTCGGCAAGACATGGGTCGTTCTCACGGATAGATCGTTTCCTCGTGCGGCGCGATCATATGGGAGACTTCTTGGAGCCTAGACATATGGCGAGGGGTATCTCGGACCATTCACCGGTGAGTGTTGTCCTCCAGGGCCCGGTTATTAACAGGGCGGTGTACCCACGGATAGATCCCTGGCGTCTCCTCGATCCAGAGATTGGGGAAAAGATTCGGGAGGGCTCCAAATTGTTCTTTGAGGAGAACCAGGGATCGGTGGACTCACAGAGGACTCTATGGGAGGCCTATAAGACCGTCCTCCGGGGGCAGGCGCAGGCTCTCATTGGGGGCAAAAGGAAGGAAGAGTCCCTACAGATGCACTCCTTGGAAAAGGAGGTGGAAACTATTGAGAGGGACCCGGCGCTGCCCGCATCGGCCGAGCTCAGGCACACCCTGGCCTTAAAGCAGAAAGATCTCAGGGCTATGGCGGAGGGAGAGGCGCGGGCCTATGCCCTGGCCACACAACATCGGTTGTATGACGTTGGGGACAAGGGACTGAAGTTACTGGCGTGGTTGGAGCGCCGTGATAGGGAGCGTTCCTGGGTGCCCAGACTGCGGAATGGGAATGGGGCCTGGTGCTCCACCAGTGGAGACATTGCTGAAGCTTTCGCTTCATATTACGAAAAGATTTATTCCCCGGTATGTACAAGGACGGAATCGGACTGCGAGGAGTTCTTGCGCGACTTTAACTTGCCCACGCTCTCTGAGGAGGCGAGGGGTCGCCTCGAGGCAGATATCACGACGGAGGAGCTCGGACTAGCTCTGAACTCCGTGCAATCAGGGAAAGCAGCCGGGCCCAATGGGCTTCCGGTGGAGATCTATAAAAGGCAGGCAGCGGTTGTGGTGGCCCCGATGCTGCAGATGCTCATCGAGGCGCGGGAGGCAGGATGTCTCCTCCGGATCAAAGGGAAGCGATGATAGTGACCATATATAAGCAAGGGAAACCACCGGACGTGTGTAGCTCGTGACCGTCCGATTTCATTGCTGAATGTCGAGGCGAAGGTCCTTGCTAAGGTCCTTGCAGGCAGATTGTTATCGGTCATATCCACACTAGTCCATGCAGACCAATCCGGGTTCATACCCCGACGGAGTACTCGGCATAACCTGAGGCGACTATACGGGGTGCTCCATCTGACAGAGGGGGCCGGGAACCCGCAGACGACCGCGGTGGCCTTGGACGCGTCCATGGCCGTTGATAGCATTGAGTGGCCGTACTTATTCATGGTCCTCCAGAGACTGGGGTGCGGTCCGCTCTTTTGTAGCTGGGTGCGGCTGCTGTATGCATCGCCCACTGCCCGCGTGCGGGTGAATGGGGCAGTGTCGCGATCGTTCCAGTTGAGGAGGGGTACTAGGCAGGGTTGCCCCCTGTCTCCCCTACTGTTCGCTTTGGCGTTGGAGCCCTTAGCGCATTGGATCCGACGGGACCCGATGATCTGGGGTATTCTGACGCCGGGGGGTTGGGAGGAATGAATCTCTTTATGCAGACGACATCATCCTGTACTTGGCCCGACCCTACCAGTCGTTGGCCCGTGCGCTCCACCTTTTTGAACTATTTGGTAGCTATTCGGGCTACAACATTAACTGGTCCAAATCAGTGGTTTTTCCACTGTCGGGCCCCCCTCCGAGGATCCCGTCCCGTTGTCCGGCCCCGGTGGCCGTGGCGGGGTTTAAATACCTGGGTCTCCATATTACACGGGATAAGAATGAGTTCCTGGCTCGGAACCTCGAGCCTCAGTTGTCCCGATTGGGTGCGGATGTAGGCCACTGGCGCTCCCTCCCGCTGACACTTATGGGCAGGGCGGCCCTTTTTAAAATGCTGGCTCTGCCGCGCCTTCTTTATATCCTACAGAACACACCATACCCAGTCCCGTCGCGTTCCTTCAAACGCATTGATCAAGCGGTTCGTACCCTGCTCTGGGACGGGGGTACCCCGAGAATTGCGCTGCATAAGTTACACAGGGGGGTGTTCGACGGAGGGCTGGCTGTCCCAAATGTCAGGTTATATTACTGGGCGTCTCCGCTCCAGGTTGTCAACGATTGGGTGTATTCTGAGAGGGACGAGCCGGCCTACCGGGTGGACAGAATGGCTATGGACAGTGGCAATTGCGAGTCTCTCCTCTACGCGAAGCGGCAGCGGCAGGGATGGCCGGATCACACCAGGGTGGTAGTGCAGTGCTGGAAGGCTGCCAACAAGCACCTAGGGTGGGAGGGCAGACTGACCGGGAAAACGCCATTGTGGATTGGGGACCAGCTCCGTGAGGTGTCCGCGTTGTCGGGGTTCAAGGGGTGGAGACTCATCGGAATCGAATACCTGGGAGACGTGTGGAGAGAGGAGTCACCCCGTTCGTTCGTCTATCTCCAGAGGGAATATGACCTCCAAGACTCACAACATTTCCACTATATCCGTCTGGTCCACGCCCTGGGGGTCCATGTGGGCGTGGGGTGTCCCTTCCGGAGTACTCTCCGTTGGAAGATCGATTGCTGTTGGATCCCATTGAGGGTAAGCCCACCTCCACAATCTATAGAAAATTAATCAATAATAGCCCTGACCCCCTGGTCAATCTGCGGGCAGCATGGGTGGCGGACCTAGGCAGTATTGAAGACGACTGTTGGCAAGAGGCACTCCAGTGTCCCAGGGAGGTGGCCATCCGCTGCAGATTCAGGTTGGTGCAGTTCAAAATTCTTCATCGGACCTACTACCCACGCACACTTCTCCACAAATGGGGTAAATTGCAATCCGCACTCTGTGCCAGGGGTGCCAGAGGGAGGGCTCCTTTCTTCATATATTGTGGGACTGTCCTGAGATTGTACCCTTCTGGGTGGGAGTCACGGCCACTATGTCCAGGGTGGTGGGGGAGACTATCCCGATGGATCCGAGATGGCTCCTCCTGGGTATCAAAGGCAAAATCATCTGGCCCCGGTACGTAGAAATCTGGCTGGTCCTGGCAGCGGGGGTAGCGAAACGCAACATAGCCAGATGTTGGGGGGCGCAAGCGCCACCGCAATTGGAGGAGTGGAAGAGAGACCTGGACTGGTGTCAGAGGGCCGAGGAAATGGTGTATAAGAGCAGGGGGTGCGAGAAAAAGTGGCAGAAAGTATGGGCGCCCTGGCGGAAGCTTAGAAGTGGTGGGCCACCTGCGGCTGAGTGAACGGGATGACGAAGATCGAACATGGTGGGGGTCCCCCGTACCAGTGTCCCCGCTTTCCTTTGTAAACTGTGTTGCAATGTACTCTTGTATTTGCTGTAAGTTGTCTGGTCCTCTGAGCTTGTTAATAAAAAAGATTAATAAAAAAAAAAAAACAATCAGCCAAGAGACACAATTAAGTTGATGTTCAGCTTAGTGCATATCTTTACAAGAATAAAAGTACTTTAAGCACACAGTTGTACTAAATACTACTCGATTCAACAAACACATGCAAGCCTGTGTCCCTGTGCACTATCTCGTGTAGGTGCCACGCCACTTTGCTCCCTTTCTGTCAACCAGCACTCCCCATAGCTTTCTCCCTGGTTCTGGTTTCCCCATGTAGAGTAATCAAGAGTAGCAAAATCAGACTCCGGTGTAGTAATTTGGTACCCACAGTTCAGATGTGCTGTCTCTTGAACTCTCAGGATCAAGGGTAGGCCCAAGCTTAGATTAGCATGATTCAGGGTTTAAAATGAAATGGGCAGTTTACCAGTTATACACACAGTTGGACACTCCAGGTAGGGAAAAGGGAAACATGGCATATACCATGCAAGTAACCCACCCGTCCCAACGAAATTGTCACAAAAATGTCAGAGTGGAAAATTATGCATTGCCATCAAACTGGCTTTTTATCTGGCACACACACCCCTCTAACTGCTTCATCCATCAAATAAAAGGGACAAGTCCTTTTTACAAAACTCATCTCCTCTTATTTTATCCTCCTTAAGCTGAGTTGGAACTGCCACGTTGTCCGCCTTGACTTGCATGGTACAAATAGACCTATGCACCTTGTGTAAAATGTACAGAGATGTTGCTGAAAAGTAACCCAAAGCTCTAAGACAGTGTAATATTTTATGTGAGCGCTAAACCCTTCTAGCAACACCACTGGTCACCCAACACCATAATCCCTACTGACCCTCATTTCACATAGCACCATCACACCTGCAGAAAATCTTTGTCTACTGTGGGATATCATGAAGAATAATTTCCAAAGTTTTCCTCGTTGCCTTATATCGCAGTCAAGGATAGAAACTTGCAGTCTGTCTAGTTCGATACCTGCTACATAGCCTTTTACAAGCCCATTTCTTGCCTGCCTGCCTGTCACACCCTACCTATCCTTCTGAGCTGGAGAACCTTTTTATACTGCATATCTTGTTGTTTTCCGCTTTTCTGCTTTTGTTGGGGGCATTCTACAATGTGAGTAATGGTGCACTGTGCAGCAAAGGTATGATGATCATGAGGTATTCATGGGATTTTTCAAATTGTTATATGTGCTCCTTTCCTATCCACGATTATTCTTTTAGAGCCAAATGTTTTTGTTCTACTTTTCTTAATTAGTAGAAGGCGAAAAGGCCACTTACCATAATTTTTCCAAACCTGTTTGCCATGTTTTTAAAAATGTTTAGAAACCTGATCAAACTTTCGCTGTTCTCTCCAAGAAACATTGGGTAGATTCTACTAATGCGATAGCCCTGACACTGTGCTCAAGAGCATCAGTTTACTCTTTACTACAAGGACATAGTGTGCCACTTGAATGCAACAATCCTAGAAGCAATCGCATACAGAGCACAGTGAATAAGTAGTGCAATATAAAAGTATAGTATATATAGCTACGGGTTAATTAGTTGGCTATGGCCATCTCTGATGAGTCCATAAAATTGACCTTTTCTTTTCAGTTTTCGTCCTGAATTTTGACCCTTGGTCCTGAATTTTTACAGTCCTACCCAGAATTTGTCTCCATGCCAGGTGGTCACCCTAACTACAGACCGCTCCAGCTGTCTGTTGCAGACAGGTTTGTATATCATACTCCACAGAGCCAATCCTTGCTTAGGATTGGATGGCTTTCATGTCGGTCTCTGTTGCCTTGCTCATATTTATGATTGGTTTTCCTCCCTTTTTAGGTCTCGCCTAGCGTTGCTGCGCACATGCGCAGCTCGCTCGGCGAGATTTATTGCTAATGAGGAGTTTGTGAAAAGGGCTTTAAGCCCCGCCCCTTATTTCCATTGGCTGGCGTCACCGTTTATGGTAAACGGTGGCCTGCCTTTGGAAATAACTTTCTGGGGTGCCTCCTTTTCGCTTTTTTGTCCGGCCCATCCGGACTGGATCGCCTGCTTCACGGCTGTCGTGAAGCAGTTTCTTATCGCAAGGAGGCGTGTTATGTAAACAAGCCATGCGATCCAGTCCTGATGGGCCGGACAAAAAAGGAGACATGGCGCCGCGTGATTATTTTTGCATCTCAATTTCACTTTAAAGTGAAAGCGCAATGCAAAAATAAACAGCGGATGCCTGGCGAGCGCTTGTTGATCGCGCTTCTTGTTTTTAATTGTATATAGCGTTAACTCGACACGAAGGTATTGGAGCGCTTTAAATGAGCTCCAGTGACGTTACACGAGGACATATTCATTTTCTCGTAGGCACTTGGAGATTAAGGGAAGTGCGCAGAATCACAGGATGTTAAGCCTAGGACAACATTGGAACCTGGGGCTCCCGGCCACGGGACGGTGCACAGATGTTCCTTCTCTCCACCCTTTTAACCCTTTCCAACCCCTCGCTGCTTCCCAGGGAACAGCATGTTAAATGTACAATGCAAAAAGTTCCATTGATGCAGCGGGCCTGCAGTTTGAGGATTTTTTTTAAATTGTATATAGCGTTAACTCGACACGAAGGTATTGGAGCGCTTTAAATGAGCTCCAGTGACGTTACACGAGGACATATTCATTTTCTCGTAGGCACTTGGAGATTAAGGGAAGTGCGCAGAATCACAGGATGTTAAGCCGAGGACAACATTGGAACCTGGGGCTCCCGGCCACGGACCTCAGATAGAGTGAATACTTTAGATGCACTTTATTTTACACTTTATTAAGAAGTTTTGGTCCGCATGCGCGGTTTAACTACCTCCATTTCTTTTTCATAACATTGACTGAACTTTAACAATTCTCCCCGTGTGGTGCCCTCCCTCTCAACACCTAAATCTACACTCCTCCCACCCCTGTTTCCGGGTTAAGGAGACTGCCCTTTGTCATCGGCCGCCCGAGCTCAGCCTATGTACCTTAATGAATGGATTAAGGAATATAGCTGAATAAAGTACCTGTGTTTCAGCAATGGTAAACTTATAGCAGTACCTCACTTCCAAAGACAACGGAGGTGAGGCTCTTCCTTCATGGTCAGAGAGGCAAGTATGTAGAATCAGCTGCCTGATTACTTCAGGTCTATCTCGAAGGAAGTTACATTTAAAAAGAAGCTGAAAACACTCTTTTTCAGACTTCAGTGATGTTAGGATCTCAGCGGTTCTGTGCTCTGCTCCCTTCAGTGCCTAAAAGCACCGGGACAATCCTCTGAGTAGCTGTGTGCTATAGAAGAATCATTCATTCATTCATTCAGGGAGACCAAGCAGAAACCCAATGCAGCAAAAAGGAACTAATAAAATCAATCTAAAGTGAGACCTGCCTCCTCCTTACAGCTTCATGAACGTCAGCAATACAATTCTACCATCTAGAAAAACACAATTCCACTTGGTGAAGATCATCAGGACACAAGCTTTTAAAATGAAACTCAGACTTCCATTAATCTGTTTTACTCATACACACAATAAAAATGCATCATGCAGGCCACACCTATACATACGTGCATGCAAATATGCACTAGAATTGTAGTGCTGGGACCTAGGTTAGTGCATATCAGTGGGACTTTACTTGAGTGGGCCAATAGGCCTTCACTCATGTGGAACAGATAAAAAGGTCTGGTTATAACTACTGATTCAGAGAGCAGAGTCCGCTGCCAGAACAGCTAATCCCATGACAGGGAAGGTAGGCCAATGTCAAAAAAAATGAGGGCATGCTTTGCATATCCCTTCTCAAACACATTAGAAACTAAAACCAACAGGCATTTGCAATGCAACAGGTCTCGTATATACGCGAGTTTGAGCTATTGGCATTGTAAATAACAATGCCTTTTATTTGTTTTGGTTTTTGAAACATAAATAAAACGCATTGTCATTTACAATGCCAATAGCTTAAACTTGCGTAAATGCGAGACCTATTGCATTGCAAATGCTTGTTATATTTGGCTGTCCAACAAGAGCTTTTTAGTTTTGCCATCGGTAGGTTTGTCTTTCATCCTGCTCCTAAGGCAGCACTACGGAGCCAGCTTTAAACGGCTCCAGTGGGCATTAGAAAAACTACAACAGAAATATGGAAGTTATAAAATCGACCTTGAGAGGCATTCAAAGACTGCTCTAAACTTCCTTTTGGCAATGCCAATCTGTCTTGCTTCTATATAAATGTGGGCAAGATTGCTTGGGTGGCATTGCAAATGCTTGTTTTCTCCATGATGACCATCTAACCATTACCACACCAGCGCACTCTTACTTTATAGGCAGCTACTCAATTTGTTCAATCTTATTTGTTAGGTTTGGTGTTAGCTAAGACCTTTTAATTTTGCCAAAATTATATTTATAATATGCTTACTGGGCTTTCAGTCAGCCCTCTACATCTATCTACATCCATTGATCTGCTATTGTCATTCAGCTTTAACTTCCTCTCATTACAGCATACAGTGTAGGGTAGTGAGCCAGCCCACTTCAGTTATTGGCTAACTTCATTGTGAATGAAAGCATTCTTCCCTTTCACAAGGAGCACTACCACCCACAAAGTACTCCCCTTAAGTGCCAGGAACTACTTTGAACGTATGCTTTCTGAGACCAAAAATATATTTATTTTTTAAGTTGACGAGGGCCCGGCAGCTTATCCACCATTAAAATGTTTTCAAAATCCATGACACAAAAACAAACATTTACAAAGCCAATGGGTTGGCAGCCAATTCCAGACCTATTGCGTTTTCCAATCCTTGTTTTAAATTCCTAAACCACATTGAGGACAGTATTTAGTAGCTGTTTGTTCCCATTATGAAAAGTGTTTATGTATACAGCTTTTCATCAAGGAATGCTATACAGTGAACTGTGTGTTGCGCCACACAGGAGCCAGCCAACACAATTTATGATGCTGTGTTAGGTCAAGGCTGTTGCATGTTTACTTCACCCATCGAGTGAAATGGAGGGAGATGGCTGAGACATTAGTTTAAGGGGCCTTTTTGTTTGCAGTAAGGTTTGTTTTGATTACTGTGTGAGTGGGTAGAGGCAGGAGAGAGGATTGGTGTCTACGTTGAGAAAAGGAGCTTGATATGGCAGTTGCCTACAGGCAGTGCTTAATTTGAGCCAGTGGTTTCGAGTGCGCAGCACAGCACTTAATTGTCAACACCAGCAATTATAACAGTCTGTCACACGGGGGCGCTGTTTGGCTAATTTAGAGACTAGCACAACAATTCTTTAGTATTTATATATACATTAAAAATTACTAGTACGTGCTGTGAAAGCCATTCTAATAGTTTTGAGGGCCTGGAATAGTCAGAATTGTCGCACTTGTAGGAGTGTGATGGTTAGTGGTTGTGTCGTTACTGACACTTATTTATTTATTACACGTTAGGCACTGCATACAGGTCATATATAATTCATTGTAAACAATACAATATTTCCCTTTATGATCTCAGTACTTACGTAATGAGGCCTGTCCACCTGTTACAGACTCTGCATGACCCTCGCAAAAGTCTTCCCCTTTCCTGCTTCCTTCTGGCCCCTTCCCTCCCCATGAGGGTGCCAGAAGGTGTTCTCCACCTGGCTGTACCAACGTGCAGACCAAGATTAATAGTAATTACTCATGGGAGGCAGGTGGGGATCGGAAGCACTAGGACGAGGAAGGGAAATCGAAGGTGATAATTACATTTACTTCCTCCAAGCCTTCCTCATCCAAGTTCTTATATAATTAATATAGTGCACCGAGTCTTCATCCCCATGATCCATATAGACATTTACCCCTGAAGTAATGCCATTTCCATGAAAGAAAATGCAACACTAGAGTAGTTTAGTCTGGGATCACAACCAAAAAGCTTGTGGTTTGAAACCTTAGGGAGGCCCATACATCCCATGTCTAATCGTGTAGTGAGAGAACAGGGTGGAAGGAGCCTCCCATGTTGTGACCCAATAAATGTTGCAGATGAGAGCACCCTCCGTCCAGGAAGCCGACAGCCACACCAGCAGGTCCAGAGGCTGGAGGCCATGATAGTGGGCTCGGCTGCTGATGCTTCCCTGACAGCTGAGGTCGCCTCTCAGTTACCCACCTCATCATTTTAGGTTGAAAGCATCTCGTGCTGGAAGGTGAACAGTAATATTTATTCTAATCATTGTGCAAAAACCACCTGAACTTTCGCCTCACGCGCTGTTACCCTTTAAAGCCAGATGATGCTTCTGGTTCTTAAATGCCCTATGAAGGATTTCTTCCCACTGTCATCCAAAAAAGTGCTTCCCCTCGGCATGCAGTTCTTAGGGGTTGCTAAGATGAAAATGGCGCCTGTCAGTGACTCTTGTAGCTACAGTAAAAGTAATCTTGCTTTACATTGCCCTTCCAGACAGTAGGTCAGCTGCGTTCTCCCACATCTGTCATGCAGAGGGCACCCTCCAGGGTATCCTTATCCAGTTCCTTGCTGAGTGCATGACATACATACCTGCACATGGATACAGGTTTTGGGGTGGTCAGTGAGAAGCTTTATCGGTGTTTGAGTTCACGAAGGACTAGTGCCTAGGTGTGGTGGATACGTGGCTGCTGGGATTAGTCCTCTTCTTCTGACGTTGAGTAGATGGCAGTAGAGGTGATGGAGACTGGCTCTTGCAGTACAGTTTTACCATGGGCAGGCATATGTTCCATAGAATAGAATTGAAGTAGAGTAGAGCGAGAAGGAGCAAAGAGGAAGAAGAATGAGGAAGTTTTAGGCGCTGTAGGTAGGCATCCAGCTACGAAGAAACATTGACTTCCAAGGTATCGTACAATGACGACCAGCAGCCTACAAGTCTCCTAAATAAATGGATAAAGTAGAAAGAGTTTGGTGGAAGGTGGTTAGAGAAAGAAGACAAAGTTGCGTCTGTTACCAGCAGAAAGGTGGCAGGAGAAACTCCGAGGATATCATGTTCCTTCTTGCGGTGGAGTTGAATAATTTTAATTGGCTGTAATTAAGAATAATTACTGCCGGAATTATTAATGTGCTGCAATATTTACTTTTCATGGCTGCAAAATTATGACATCTGTGTCTGAGGACTGGGCAGAGGTCTGCACAGTCTAGGAATGTTATGCCCTTCAGTCCTGGGATTTTGTTTTAACTGGTACAAGTCTTAGGATAAGGGTGTTTACAGGCTGCAGCTCAACAAATGGTTAATTCATGCATTGATGCAGGATTCTTAAATGCAGGCACCACAGCCTCAGGTGCGGAAAGTTTGTATAAATTGTCCAGCACTCGTGCAGATCAGTGGAAATTGTGATGCAACACCAGAGGTGGCTAAATTAGGCCTGCAGTTTCATAACTGTGTGTGTGCTGTAGCCTCGGTATTGAAGAAACGATGTGCTGCAGACACAGGGTTTCGGATTGTTGAAGGCATGGGTGGCAGGCACCGTATTCTAATGCAGTGCCCAGTCTGGGAGGCGTGCTGCAGGCACCAGTAGAAGGTGTAGGGTCATTGGCAGCCAGCCTCAATGCCAGGGACAGAGCTAAACCACTCTTCCCCCCTTTGGATTCTAGTCCCTTTCAAAGTCATGAATTGATTCTTTTTAAAAGCCTAGAAGCTGTGGTAGGGAAGAGAGGAGCTATGGTTAGCAAATGGTGCCACCCCCTCCTATCTTCCCAACTTGACTTAATTTTGTTTCAAATCTACAAAAGAGTGATTTTTAGAGTGTGGCCATGAACTTAGAACTTTTTGGCTAGTGGGATGGGACTGACTACATCTATCTTTATCTGGCAATGGACGGGATGAATGCACGCACCCAGTGGCAAGATGGCAGTGGGGGTAGAGTTTCACACGTTCCAGATATTCCACTGTTTGTCTCTCTGAACACAAAATCTCAAACCACATGTTTATATGCCAGGTAAATAAGACATGCCCCCCCACCCACCAGTAACACTCCTCTCTTCTCCATTTATCTCACCAGTTTCTTCTCAAGGTACCATTCTGCCCTGGGAGCGTTGTCTGGGAGCACGTTGCCCTCTGTTGATCACTGTGCATGGTTCCCCTCTGGATGCTGCGGCTTTCGTCCTATTCAGTTATGTGTTTCTTTTATTGTTTTATATAGCTATGGGATGCGGCCTTAGGGCACTTTGACCCCATAGGCATGTGCTATTGAAATAATTGTGGCTTATGTTGGCTTCTTTCTCGGTCTTCGGTTCATGCTTACTTCTCTGCCCTCAGATCGAGATATCTCCGGGGGTAGCGGGTGGTGTCTGGAGTTCCAGTAGCAGTTGACTGACATTTGGTAAAACTTTCTCAAAGCTTTCAAAATTTTGGATACAGGTTTTGATTCCCTGCCGTACAAGTCACTTGCTACATGAGGAAAGCCATGCGTTTTGCTTGATTCCAGGTGCCAACATTTGTTCTGCTGCACTTTTCGCACTGGGTCATGTGTTTTCCAGATCCTGGCTTTTGCCCTTTCTCTTTACTCCTAAGTGCCTGCCTGAGGCGCAAGGTAAAAAGAACCTGCTTAATTATCTGCAGACAGGTCTGTGCTGTACTCACTTTGCAGACGTTTGCGAGCCTTTCACAGTTCAAGGCGCATCCTACAACCACAGCATGTCTCTGATCATTTGTAGGTGAGGAAGGAGAATGCACAAATGGTTCTCTTCCTTTTGTAATCCAGTCTTGGGACCTTCGTCGTACGAAAGTTTTTTTTGTTTTTGTTTTTTACATTTTTTTTTAAATTGCAGATCATCCTTTGAGAAGCTAACAGCTGAATTTTTCAGCACCTAAAATGATGTGAAAGCCCTAATGTAGGTGGAATGTGCATCGAAGCCCTAAGTATTAGGAGTTGGAAATGTTGTTGCTAGTAGTAGCAGTAGTAGTATTGCATGGGTATTTGGTTTTAGTGAGACATATTACAGATAATCTTAAACTATGAATATTTGAATTCCTGGCAGTTTTAATTGTGTTTTTTGTCTTCAAAGTTTTCAATTCTTTGAGTAAAATGTTTGCACCTTCCAAGCTGGCCCAATCCACAGTGCTTTAGGTTTTCCTCCTACTAGGGCACTTTTTGTATGTTTTGAAATATAAGTATGCACCAGACCGATGCACGCCTGATACCCCAGGTAAATGCAGTGCTTTGTTTGTAAAATAAATACATAAAAAACTAAAAAGTGTAGGGGCCCAACTTTTTCTTTTGTAGTACGTCACTAGTTCTGCCAAATGCCAGTGTTGCCAAACACAAGGGCAGACTAGTCATGATTATACCGAATGTCTTTATTCCACCACCCTGTGCTTCTTATCTCTATATCACTGTTGCGGGTTCTTTTTCAGCCTTGGTTCCCCATTTGTCACTGCTTTCTTACATTTGTCTTCTTCCATCCTCCCCTCAAATGTTACATATTACAGCTTTACGACCAACATGAAAGCCTGGGAGACCCGATACTTATTAGGGTTACTCCCTGTGACTCCTGGGTAGCCAGTGTGAAGCGTGTTGCCCAAGCTGCCTGTATCTTTCACGTGGATGTGGATCACTAACTAGTAGCTCTTGTAGGAGGGACCTAAAAACCACTTATCCTGGCTACCTGTAACCGGTGGCTGTTGTGGGTGGTTCTACCTTTATCTTTGAGCGGAGTCCATTGTAAACAGAGCATTCATTTTGGTTGTCTCTAAATAGTATTTACTGTGGTTGCCTTGCTCTTATGCATGTCTGTGGGTTGCCCCTCCATCACTCCTGGATGACCTGTTTAGATTTTTTACCCTGGTCATCTATAACCAGTGCATTACTTTTCTTTATCCTTATGCCTCCTGTGCATTGCTGTGGTTTACTGTGCCTCCCTCATGGGTGGGTCATTAAGATTGGGTTTCTGGCCTCCCTGTGTTCAGTGCAAGTCTCTAGTTCATTCGCCCCCCATTCCGGTTGCTGGGTGCTAGATCTGGTAGAGCATTTACCCTGCCTGCCTCTAGGCAGAGCATACCTTTTGATTGCTCACCTGCCCCTTCTGGATCACTCTATAGAGCATATACGTGGCTGCCTGTAAGCAGTGCATGTTGTGGGCTGCTCCACTTTTACTCCTCAGTGAAGTCTATAGAGCATGTACCCTAGCTGTACACAGGCATTTTATGCCTGTGGGTCACTCATCTGCTGCTCCTGCTTGTGGTGACTTCACATATCATCTGCTTTGACTGCTTGAATCCAGTGCATGCTGTGGACGGCTTCTCTGTTGCCACTGGGTGGAATCTGTGTTAACATTTTCAACCAGATACCACTATAATGTAATGTAAACTCCATGCTCTCAATTCTTCACTCCTCTTCCATCCAGGACTTGCTTAGGTACAGCGACTTAAGTCAGGATAAGAGCACCACTCGGGTCAATTACGCCCCACATGGAAATTCTTCCCAGAGAGGCCACACTGGAATGCAACATTGTTCCAACCAAGCCTTCTCCCACAGTGTCACAATCTACATGTCTGCTAATGAACTTTGGTGCCTTTTCCAATGTATGAGGCGCTATATAAATGCAGCTTCAATGTAATACAGTGAAGTAATTTATTGTTAATTTGTTAAACACTGTGCAGCATACACTTACCTCATGGAAACATTTACTTAAAACTTATGGGTACCCGACTGCCTGCAGAACCTGGGACTGAAATATATGAAAAGATGTGGAGACGCATTTGAAAAAAATGGAAAACAGGCAACTACATCACAAATTAATGAAACTGTCTTCAGTTCTAAAACCTCTCCATTTACACATTCAGATATTCCCACAGTAGTTGGACTGCTAGAGAAAGTGATATCAAATGTTCCTGTGAACAATACAATAACCTTTTAATTTGAGCGGATGATCGAGCACTGGATAGTATCCAGTTGGCTACAGCGAAATGTAATAAAAAGACTCCTCACGTCTGACCTCCATTATTTTAAAACAAAAGAGCTATTTCTACGTAACTCCTGCTTAATCCTTGCAGGGCTGATAAAAAATGATGGAGGTTTTTTTCCCTTCTACCCTAAGGGCTTCATTATGACGTCTCTATGATACCAATACGGGTGCAAATAATATATTACCCCTGAATTAGGATCACAAATTGTTCGGATTTACTGCACCCAGAGCGGTTTTCCTTGTTCACATTTGGCCGGAATAACACTTGTCACAAATTGCTCCGGGGTAAATTGGTTGGAAAGAGGCAAAACCTGATATTCTGATGGATACTTCTAACCACAGATTTCTCACTTTTCGAATATCCTCAGGCGCAAGACTGATCTGGAAGACTCTGCGCCATGATTGGAGCCGCAAGTAGGTGCCACCCAAGCTTGCTGATATCAGTTCCTTTCTTTCCCCACCTTCATACATAGATCCGAAGCTAGCTTCTACTTTTTCTTATTTGCTGATGAGGTTTTTTTCTCTTTTAAATTCCTATTCAGTGTGTAAGTGTAAATGTCTCCCCTAAACACTACAGGGTTTAAGCCTTGTAGGGACTGTCACAAAGAAACGGCTGCTACAGATTCCCACGAGGTGTGTTTCTGGTGTTTAGGATCAGGCCAAGACTCCAAGCTGTGCAAGGAGTGTTCCCTGATGTAGCTGAAAGTGATCCAGAAACCCAAAACCTAGCTGTATGTCGCCGAGCACCAGAGGTAGTCACATAAGGGTTGTTCCAACTCAAAGTCATTGACACAGGCCCATTACTGATCTTGGGGCCGGTCCCCATGACAGGTCGTCATCACAATCCAAGTCTTCGGCTAAGTCTAAAACTAAAAAGAAACACAAGAAGTCCAAGCAGTCTTTGTCCCAGCACACCACTCTTCGTCTGAGAAGTCGCAAGGACATCAAGGTGCCCCTCACTCTCACTCATGGTCCCCTTCTTAGGAGGTGATTCTTCGGTTGATTCCTGTGCTCCCCAAATTTCTGGGTCTGTCGAAGATGCCACAATAGGTCGAGGTGTTTAAGGAGGCCATAGTCTGAATCTTTGGCACCCTACCGGCTCCCTCTGGCACACCTTAAGACCCCATGGATCCACAGAGGCCTTTAGTCAGTTAACCAGCAGCAGGTCCGCTCTCAGCCCCATCTGTGCACCTCCTAAGCGCACTTTGGAATCTGACTCTGGTGCCAACTCCACACCAGGAACCCTTGTCTGTGCCAGTTCTTGCCACTTCGATGCCAGAAGAGGATATCGAGCTCATTTTCCTAATCAACTTCGAGCCGAATTTGTCTCGACCTAAACCGAAGTTACGCTCGAGGTCAGTTCCTATGTGCCTGGCCCCGATACATTCCGACCCTGATAGGACAGGCCCTTTTCCTAGGAGCTGTCCTGCAGTGTTTTAACAAATGTTAGGATTGGGCTCTGACCAGAGCCAACCAGCTTTTGCTGATGATGGTGGGGGCGAATTCTCCCCACAATATGATGATAATTTTTATATGGACACTTCCCCTAACACACTATTGGCTTCTCCCCTTGGCCCTGCCACAGAAGAGTCTGCTTCATTTGCCACAATTGTTAGATGGGTGGCCGAAGTCTTGGATCTACAATTGCCTTCAGTTGAGGTAAAATCCTACGTTATCACTGAAGTGTTGCAACCTGGACAGTGCTTGTCTGAACTCCTCCTGCTGTTCAATGTGGCCCTGACCGACACCCTCATGGGCACTTAGACAAAACCCTGCTCTTGCCCACCCGTAAACAGACAGATGGCATGTTGCCACAGACCCACCCTGGGCAACCCTTCGTTCCTAATGTAGTACCCCGCTTTGGGGAGTCTGGTGGCACAAGCCTCCACTAGCAGGGTTAACCCCAATTTTTTCCCACTACTTCCCCAGACAGAGTCTCAAAGACCTGAGGCATTAGGAAAGAGGATGTTTTATCCGCTAGACTGATCTGAGGGCTAGACAATGGCAGGTATTCCCATGCGCTATGGGACTCGGTTGCTGAGATCTTACCTGTAGTTCTGGAGGACTTCCTTGCCAGTTTGGCACAGGCTATTTGAGATGGCCAGGATGTTGCCAAGTACTTCATCCACGCAGACTTGGCCATGACAGTCTGTTTAGGCAGAGCGATTGGCACTAGCGAGGTGCTCTAGCTCCATGTGTGGATGAGATCCACGGGCTTCTCTGGTGATGTTCAGGCATCACTCATGATTATGCCTTATGATAGCTATTGTAGGCGATTAGGGTGAGTCTGTTCTAAAGCACTTTAAAGAGAGTAGAGCTACTGCACACTCAACCAGAATTTCTACACCTACAAGGCAGTATCCCCAACAATTTTGCCCCCTTTGAGGCATTGCTAGGGGTTTCAGCTTTAGGCAACATCAAGGCCCACCGCCTCAGCAGCAAGCACCTCTATCCTTTTCGGGATAGGGTATCTGGCAGTCAATGTCCATGCCAGTGGGGACAGCAAGCTTCCCAGTACTCCTAGCCCCTCCGGCAGCAGCATTCACGGGCGGCAAGCCATAACATCAGAATGACTTTCAGAGGACCATTGGTCCATTTTGCTACAGGAAATTCATGTTCTTTTCTTGAAAGGAGCCATAGAGAGGGTCCCGTCCTTGAAGATCGGAACTGGTTGTTATTACCATTATTTCCTAGTGCCGAATAAGGGCAGAGGCCTTTGTCCTATTTTTGGACCCCTATTCCTCAATTTCTTCCTGTGGAATATCTAATTCAAGATGCTCACTCTGACTAATGATAGTCAATCTTTCTGTGAAAAAATAGCCTCTTACTTTTGTGATAAAGTTGGACAAATATATAATCAATTCACTCCTTTCAGAACTGTGGATTTTAGTGTTAGCCCCCCCCATAGTCCAATCTTCTACTAATGACTCCAATCTTTGTGTTGGTGTTAGCAGCTCCCTACCTACATTCAGTCAATTCTCGCTTACCACGGTATCAGAAGTCCTCAACTTGATTAATTCCACCAAATCAGGGTCACCCTACGACCCCTGCCCTCCCTCCATACTTAAACAGATCCCTGTTCCTATTGCCTCATATCTAACCAACATCTTCAATGGAATGTTTAGTACTGGGACCTTTCCCGATATGTGGAAAAAGACCTCTATCCTGCCACTCCTTAAGAAGCCTAAGCTAGACCCAGATAATCCAGCAAATTATTGTCCAATTTCCAGGTTACCATTTCCAGCAAAAATAGTAGAAAAATTAATAAATACACAACTGACACAGTTCATTCAGGTAAATCAGTTACTGGACCCCACACAATTCGGCTTTAGGGCTGAACATAGCACAGAGACAGCACTGATAAAGACCACATATGAGTTGAGAACCATCCTGGACAGCGGAGGCTCTGCAGCTCTCTTTCGACCTGTCGGCGGCCTTCGACACGGTTGATCATGCCACTCTTAATGATCGTCTTAAAAACTTGGCATTACCAACAAAGCTCTTGCTTTGCTTCAGTCTTTTTTTTTTTTTTTTGGTCATTGGTCCTTTTTTTTTTTTTTTTTGCATTTTTTTAAGAGACATTACAACCAAGCAAGGATTCAACAAGTCAGTGGCCCGCAAATAGCTGGGCCGGATGTGAAGTTATGTCAGATAGAAAACATTCTCTTGCAATCAACACAAAGAAAAAACAATTACAGAGGAGCAGAGTACATAAAAATAATCTTGCAATAAGTACAGTACAGCAATCTCTCGGTATGCAATCATAGTATCATTACCGTTACGCACTCTTGGATATTGCACGTATCGGGAGCCTTTCAGGCTGTGCCTATTTCCTGGTTCAGGTGATAAAAACAAACTACCTACGTGTAGGTGCACCCATGTCATTCGTTGTCTATGGAGTGGGTTTGTAAATAACTTTTGAGTGGTTGCCAAATATCGCAGGGACGTGAAGTGGCAGGTAGAAGTGTGGCATATGTGTCACTCATAGTATCACAGTAAGTGAGGTCCAGAATCCATGCCCATACTGACGGTGTTTGCGTTCTACCCCAATGTAAGCTATCAATAAGGCCATTGCCGAGAATCTTCTAATGCTCCTCTTTAATGGCTTGACATAGCTCAAAAGGGCCGTCAACGGGTTGGGGGGTATAGGTTGTTCTACCATGATGGACAAATGCAGGAAAATGTCCCCCAGTATGTGTTCACCGATGCACAATGCCATGCAAGGTGTGAAAAGTCGACCTCTGGAGTACCACATCTCGCACACGTGTTTGATACCGTGGGATTCATTTTGGCTAGTAGTTTGGGAGTAATATAAGCTCTATGAAGATATTTAAAATGTAACAATTTGTCTATAGTTACCAGAGACGTAGCGTGTCTGAGAACAACAGTAATGCCATATGTTATCGGTGATAATGATATCTAAATCCTCCTCCCAGGATGTGCGCGCTTTAGAGCCCACGGATGGGCGAAGGGAGAGCGACAAGTGATAAATGCGCGATACTAAATGAGCACTGTCGGGTGAGGTTATAAGAAGTGAGAGTGGGGGAAAGTCATCCGGTTTAGTCGAGGCATCGGGTAGGTTCTTCAATAAGGAGCTTTGTATTCTATGGAGTAAGAAACTATCCATGTGTGTCGCAGCACCGCGTGAGGCCAATTCGGCAGTCGAACATGGCCAGGAGTCGCAAAAAAAGTCACCCAATTTTGAAAGAGTATGTGTATGTAGCATTCTCTTAGTGAGTGTTTCCATGGTAGGGGGTAGCCACGGGGTATCTACCAGTGGTAAATGTGGAGAGTATAAGGATTTGTATGGTAGGTACCTCCGCAATTTAGACCATGCCCAACATGTCGTGGGGACTGTTTGAATTTCTGCAGGACAACGTGGAAGGCCCAGGAGCAGCAACGTCGATAATGAGTGGGGATGTATTTGCGATCTGTCAGGTTTGAGATATTGAAGCCGGGCATCTGGGTGAAACCAGTAATATGTAAAGTGGACTTGGGCCACTAGATAATGTAAATAGAAATCAGGGACCCCGAATCCCCCCGTTCAAATGGCATGGTCAATGTGGCCCAGTGAACTCGTGATTGCTTACCCGCCCAGACTAGACGTATCAAAAGTGACCGGAGTGTGTTAAAAAATGTCAACGTCAAAGGAATGGGGATATTTAAAAAAAGATATAAAAATCGGGGTAGTACCACCATTTTAATGATGGCGATCCTACCCGCAATAGAAAGCGGAAGTTTCATCCATTTGTTGACTTGTGTCTCGAGGCGGTCAACTGCGGGGCCATAATTTAAACGGATGACCTCTGGGGCACTACAGTGTAAATAGATGCCCAGATATTTAGGTGGATCAGTGCACCATCTCAGGGGAAATTCAAGGTCACTTGGGACAGTGGCGGGGTCAATGGGAATATTTCGGACTTGGTCCAGTTGACGACCAAGCCCGAGTGTACTCCAAAGTGGACAACCTCCTGCAAAAGAGGGGCCAGGTCATCAGCAGGTTTGCGTACAAATAGCATCACGTCATCAGCGTAAAAGGATGCGATGAGGGGGCCTGTGTGTAACTGCAATCCACGGTGCAAATGGCGTTCCTGAATGTGGCGAGCTAGCGGATCCATAGCTAATATGAATAACAGGGGTGAAAGTGGGCACCCCTATCTGGTTCCCCGTGTTAAAGCAAATTGAGGTGTAATCGTACCGTTTAATTTCAGTCGAGCGACCGGATTAGAATATAGTAAGCGAACAAGATTTAAGAAGCCTATGGGGATACCTAATTTTTGCATGACAGCATACAAAAAAGACCATTCTAAGGAATCGAAGCCCTTCTATGCGTCCAGCATGACTGCTGCCGCCGGCAAAGTGGGTTCCATTTGATTTATCACTGAGAAGATTGTGCGAAGGTTAAGCGTTGTAGACCTTCCTGGAATGAATCCGGCCTAAATGGGGCATAGGGTGGTGTTGACCAGTAATGCCAGCCGAGTAGCAAGTATCTTAGCGAGGACTTTGTAGTCGTGGTTAAGTAGTGATAGTGGCCTATAAGATTGACATTTGTGGGGGGACTTGTCTGGTTTGAGTAGTAGTGTAACAATAGCTTCGTGCATTGTAGGTGAGACTGATCCGCTCTGTAGGGCCTCATCATAGACCTCCAGGAGATGGGGAGCAGGTTTGTGTTGATAGGCTTTATAAAAATCACCAGAGAGCCCATCAGACCCTGGAGCACGGCTGCTGGTTAGATCTTTTATGGCCTGTTTGATTTCGTCTGTATCTATCGGGGAGGCTAGAAACTCCAGCTGTCCCTCTTCTAGCCAGACCATAGCTATCTCTTGTAAATAGTCAGTCAGGGCCTGACCCGTGGGTGGGCATTGTGTTTGATATAGTTTGGTATAATAATCAAGAAAAGCTGTGGTAATGTCCGTTCCCTTCATCAGTGAGTTACCCGCGTCAGTGTCTAGTTGGGTCACGAATGTCGATTGTACTGTGGCCTAAGGAGGTGTGCAAGCGTTCTGCCGGGTCTTTCCCCCTCCCCGTATACCCAGGCCCTGGCATATTTTCCCATGTATTTGACCTCATGGGCAGCTGCGTCAGTAAATTCAGCCATTAGCTGGGTGCAATCCCGGAGTGATATCAAGGACGGGGAACTTTGCATGGCAGTCTCAATATCTATTTTTTTTAATTCATCACAAATTGAGCTTAACACACCAACATGTTTTGAGATGCAGACACCCCGAATAAAAGCCTTAAAAGCGCCCCAAAGTACAAGTTGCGACTCTACGGTGCCCTCATTCAATTCAAAGAATTCTGTGATAGCATCCCCAACCTCACTGCGAAATACTGAGTCCAATTGAGCATTAGCCGGGAATCTCCATAAGGGCTGCTGCTTAGGGACCGAGGGGAAAACCATGTCCAGTAGTACCGGAGAATGATCGGAGATGGTACGGGGTAAATATTCAACTTTCTGTACGTCTAAGAGAAGCTGTGGCGTGAGATACCAATGGTCAATTCTGGACCAAGTGCCATGTGGGGCAGAATAAAAGGAATAGTTTTGGGACTCAGGATAGTTAATGCACCAGGGGTCTGCCAACAGTGCTGCCTGCAAAAGAGAGAGGAGGTCTCTTGTAGCTTGTGGCTTTGTGACACGTCCAGATCCGGTAGTGTCAGTGGCGGGGTCCAATGTAAGATTGAAATCTCCCCCCATTAATATGGTGTCAGAGTTCAATCGGTCTATATGCAAAGCTATTGTGGAGAAAAAGTCGGGTGTATTAACATTTGGAGCGTATATGTTAACTTGAAGCACTGGCACCCCTCCTCCCCCCCCAAAGATCCCTGAACCAAGAGAAATCTGCCCTCTGGGTCCATCACCACTGATAAGGTCTGGAAGGGAAGAGAACGATGTATTAAATAAAATGCACACCCCACGGGAATAAGTACTGTAGCTGGAAAAGAAGCGGTTTTGTCCCCATGATGCCGCGAACCCATGGGTTGTCAGCGGTGCATAGTGTGTCTCCTGTAGGAAAGCAAGCTGAATGGAATGTCTCGCCAAATAGGCCATCACCTGTCTACCTTTTTTGGGGCACGAAAGTCCTCGTACATTCCAGGATAAACACCTGAGGCGCAAGTCAGTAATGTGCAACTTCCTAGCACTCATCTATCCACCAATAATCTGTGAGATGCATCTGGGAAAATTGGATCGCACCTTGTCATGCTGTACAGAGTGATATGCTCCTGATAACTTAAAACGACTAATGGAAACCAAACTAGAACGAACATCCCAGTTCAACCCCCCCCATCGGATACACAAACAAGCGGCACCCAGTGAATCCCCAAAGGATAACAAAGAACAGAAGGAAGGAGAGAAGGGGGGAGGAAGGAAAGAGTGCAGGAACTTATCCTGGGGGGGGATAGCAACGCTCTGGGGGAGCCATCCCGTAGCCAGATAGTCACTGCTGAAAATATGTCCACCCAGCCCAGTAACTTTCTTCGAGTTCAGGCCCATGCTGCTAGATACAGAGGTGATGTGGAGGACCCTAATTTCAACACTTATACATCTACTGATAGTCTCAGCATAGTTACGCAATACCATACTTCATCGGTTAGTCAATGCTGCTAACGTCTCAGAGATGCGGCCTTTCAAAGAATTCCGATGAACATTCAAGATTCAGGATTGAGACGCCCTTCTTTTTCTTGTTGCTGCGTCGTCTGCTGATGATTTTTCCAGAATTTGACAGGTGCAGCCGGCGTGTCGAAGATGTGCGATTTATTCCCAACCTGTACTCTGAGTCTAGCCGGGTATAGCATAGCATATCGAGTGTTTGCTTACTGAAGCATGCGTTTCACGTCTGTGTACTTACGGCGGGCTTCTTGTACTAAGGGCGTAAAGTCAGGAAACAGTGAAATGTTCGAGCCCTGATATGAGAGCGAACCTCGCCCCCTGGACAGCCGAAGCGCAGTGTCCCGGTCATTGAAATTGAGGAGTTTAGCAATATTAATCCTAGGGATTGCCCCGGATGGAGGAGGGGGACCCAGCAATCGATGTGCGCGCTCAACTGCGTATGTAGTAGAAAAGGAGTCCCTCCCAAACAGGTCCACCAGGAGAGATTCAATGAATCTGGGCATGGGGCCCTTATTGGTCGATTCTGCAATTCCGGCTACGTGCAAGTTGTTTCTGCGCGAGCGCGCTTCTAAATCTTCGGCTTTCGATGCAAGTTGTTTGAGAAGGCCCTCAGCCCTAGCTAATCTCTTCTGGATAGAGGGATGAGCGTCCTCCAGCTCAGAGATCCGGTGTTCTGCTTTGTCAATCCGGGTGTCCTGTGCCTCTAAACGGCCATTAATATCATCGAGGCGGCTGGTTAGAGTATCCAAGCGGGTGTCGATTGATTGGAAACCTGCTCCAAGTTTGGCCATAATGGCTGCCGCGCCGTCCAGCTGGCTCTGTTCTAGATCGGTGGCGCCATCGGTCTCTTCCCGCCTAGTGGTCTTCCCATCATCAAAATTCAATTGTCGTCGTTTGGGGTCTGTACGGCCCATTGTGCAGACCGAGAGGCGGTATAAGGACCCAGGGGGAATATTTGCCTGTTTTGGGATCCCCAATATGCGTTATGCGAAGTCGGCCGGGCCAGGGCGCAGCTTATAGGTCTAAAACGACCCAGTACTGTAAGTATGAGCTGAGTTTGTTCAAAGGTCGTGCTCACTTGTGGCAGATGTCGGCGCGGCGAAGGTCATGCTAAAGCACTCAGCAGTCGGACAGACAACAGGCGGATCAGCTGCGAGCAGGTGAAAGCAGCATACATGCGCATGTATAATTAGGGCTAATTCGGTATTCGGGAGTCACTGCACATGAATTGGTGGAAGCTTCCCATGTGTCTGGGAAATGTAGCTGTTGGTAAACCACCACGTTTCAAGGGGATAACAAAATCTGATGTGGCATGATGCAGTAACCCCTACGCGACGCGCTCTCTTACCGCAGCCGAGCTCTGATGGTAACCGCCGCCTCCATAACCATCTTGCTGACTTATGTCCGTGCTTTCCATGGGGCGGTGGCAACAATGGCAATAACAAAGCAGCTGGAGTCTCGCCGCAGCCAGCACCGCCGCCGAAAGGGCACCGCAAGTACGGAGCACTCCAGCGCGTCAGTGCGCTCCGAGCCCCGACCTCAGGTTCACCCGAGTCCCCTGTCGACTCGGGGCCTCGGAGAGCCGCGTCAGGCTCGGAAGCGCAGCGTCTGGCTCTTGGCTCCACAGGCACGTCCATGCGCCGTTGTTAAGGCGAACGATGTCTCTCATCCCCGGGACCTCCAATAATTGCTCGGGAACTCGCCTCAGTGCATATCTGTGCAGGTGGGTGGAAATTATGCTGCGACGGCTCCGGAGCTCTCGAGTCAGGCGGCCATCTCAGTTGCCGGCTTGGCCACGCCCCCTGCTTCAGTCTTTTTTTAATGGGCAGAGATCACTCAGTCATGCTGGAGAAATTCTCATCTAGGTCCTTTTCTCTTCCTTGTGGGGTCCCTCAGTGATCTTCACTGACCCCTTTGCTCTTCAAAATTTGTCACCGAACTGGCCTCCCTGATCAGATCCTTTGGCTTCTCCCCCACCTCTTATGCTGATGACACGCAGATTGTTGTGTTCGGCCTCTAACAATGTAGATGTCATTATTTCCCAGTTTCATGACTGTATGAGAGCTGTTAGCAATTAGATGGGCAAACATTGCCTTAAACTTAACTGTGATGAAACAGAGGTCATACTCTTCGGTAATAGACCACATTTCTGCAGTCCACCTTGTTGGCCATCTGAGCTAGGAACACTACCCATACCGGTTCAAAAAGTGAAAAATTTAGGAATACTTATAGATGAGTTGAATTTTAATAAACATATCAGCTCAGTTATCTCTTTTAATTTTAATACCTTGAGAATTATCAGGAAGATCCCTCCGTTAATTCCACTTAACTCAAGAAAAACAGTCATTTCATTACTAATTCTCACCAAACTGGATTATTGTAATGGACTTTGTCAAAAACAATACTTGAAAAAGTTACAGTGTGTGCAGAATGCGGCGGCGAGACTTATTCTTGATCTCCTCAAGTTCCAAACTGTTTCTGCCTCCATCAGGGGACTCCACTGGCTTTCAGTGAGTAACCAAATTAAATTTAATGCACGACTCAGGTCCTTGTCATCTCAAACAGTCTTTAACCTGGTACGTACCCAGCAGAGACTTACGATCTAAAAACACCATGACGATCTCCTGCCCCAGTTTTAAGAGACTCAAATGGGGGGCAGCTGTTTCTCTTCAGAAGCCCCCGCACTTTGGAACGGTCTGCCTATAAGCATCGGAGCAGCTCACCCTTATTGGCTTTTAGGAGGCTGCTCAAAACTTGGCTCTTTAATATCTAGCCCTCTCTCTTCCTTGCCAAAGTGCTAAACCTATCAGCCCCAAGACACCCACGGGTATTCGTGCGCTTTAGAAATTTATTAACATAACCCAGATTCTATCTGTCCAGGTGACTGGATGATGGCGTTGGATTTGAATGATGCCTATTTCCATATCCCCATCCTTCAGGCCCAAAGACCCTACCTGTTGTTCTAGGTGGGCCACGATTACTTTGTTTGCCATGCTGTCTTTCAACCTCACCAGTATCTCTCGGGTATTCATAAAGGTGATGGTTGCAGTGCATCTTTGGAGGTTAGGGATACCAGTTTTACCTACCTTGACAGCTGACTATTGAATGCAGACTCGCTACAGTCAGTCGTGGACTGCCTTCAGACATTGACGAATCTACTTACATTTCTGGGGTTCATGATCAACGTGCCGAAGTCACACTTGACTTCACAGCAGCTCCCTTTCATTGGAGCCATCGTGTATATTGTGGACTTTCCGGCCTTCCCTCCGGAACGACTTGTCCTATGATATCGATGTTTAAACCTGTGTCCTAGGTCTCAGTGAGTATGGCTCTGAGGCTTCTTGGCTGTCTGGTCTCTTGCATCATGCTTGTCGAAAATGCAAGATGGCATATGCAGACTCTTCAGTGGGATCTGAAGTCTCAGTGGGCCAAGCACCAAGGCTATATGTTGGATTTCATCTAGGTTTTGGAGAAGACTGAAAAAGATCCGTCTGCAGTGGTGGCTGCTCTACCACAATTGGACCTGTGTTAGACCCCTCTCCCTACCCCACCCAGAGCTGATGGTGATAGCAGATGGGTCACTGCTGGGTTGGGGGGCGGGCATCTGGGAGAGGCAGAGATCAGTGGACTCTGATCTCCAGTGGAGCCCTGTCTCCATAGCAACCTATTGGAGTTGTGGGCCATTTGCTTGAAGTTGAAAGCCTTCCTGCTGTCTTTTAAGGGGGGTCTTTTTCAGGTACTCATGGACAACACCACCACCATGTGGGATTGCAACAAGCAGGGCAGTGTGGTGTCCTGGGCTCTGTGCCAAGAGGCCCTGCACCTCATGACCTAGCTGAATCAATAGGGCATCTCCCTGATCATACACCACCATGCGGGGTCTTTAAACTCTGTCCTGAAGTATCGTTTGGTTTAAAGCTAATCCTTATTCTGTAGTTTTAGCAACACTTGTTGTTCTAAGCCCAGCTGGATCTTAGAGTTAGATTGTACACAAGGCCATGAGATAGTTTGTTTTATAATGTAAACTCCATAAATGGGTCAGGGCACTTGCTCCCTCACAGAGTGCTTGTGCGCAACAAGGAGCCTTAAATGATTTATCGATGCACAGAATCTGACTATACATTGAAGACTACAATGATCATTTCCCTAACCCAGGTTTAAAATTGTGTCTTACTCCTCAAGAACAACTTGACTTTAAAAACGAAAGAGAAAAACAGCTGTCTGTCAGTGTTTTGATTGAGTAGTCATTGTGATTTTGTGAGATCATTTTTGGCAGTTTATTATTTTAGGACTCAATCATGAACGAGCAATTGTTACAACATTTTTCTCAAAGGAACATATGTTTTGAAAGCATAAGTGTTTTGTGAGGGACTTCAAGATGAAACTCGAGAGTCACCCCCAGGCAGACACAGAAGGACACTCTGCATCTCTCACTCATCTTTTTCCATCTCCTTTAGACTCCCTTGACTCTGATATATTGTTAGCTACATCAGGTACAGTGCTGGCTCAGAGGAATCGTTTTGCACAGCACAGAGGATGGTGTGGTGAAGTAACATCACCTCAAGTGTTTTGTTCATTTACTAAGACGTCTGGCTGTTTGACCATGCACTGCCCTTGCTAGACAAACAATCGCAGGCGCACAGGTGATAAAGAGCAGTACAGCTACTTAGCTCCTTTCCAAGTTTGATAAAGGAACAGGGTGAGGCAGAATGAAATGTTGGCCATGCATCTTGCCTCACTTCATAGCATTACTACAAAGTCCCATGGTGGCAGCTACTCTGTGGGTCATTGGTGTGTCCATCTGTAATGCTGTGGTGCACTAGATCTTATCAAACAGACTTTGGTAGCATCAGGCTCTGGCTCTAGGAGTCCATGATGGGACTAGTTGCAGTGGCCATGCAAGTAAGTCAAGGTGCTATAAATTCATTCTGTGGTGCTTCCAGCTTCTGTTTGTACTCTGTACGCCCTTGGCAGTTCCCCATGTAGTGACACTGGCTATAAACTGGAACCATACCTGTAAAGCGATTGTGGTACCAGTTCTTGGGTCTGTAAGAGTGTCTGTGGTTCCAATTACTGTAGCTCTAGGAGTCAAGGGTTGCTAAAGCTGCTGCACTGGTATCGGCTCCCGAGGCTACGGGGTCGCGATGAGCCCAATTAAACAGAGTGATTAATTTCTTGAAGGTGTGAGATTTTGGTGGTTCCAGAGGTTTGATTTTCCACTGTACTTCTGAGTCCTTCGAAGTTTGTTGCCCCATTGGCTGTGCGCTTCCATACTACTGCCAGCTTTGCAGGTTCGTGATGGCTCTAGGTTCTGTGACTACGACAATTTCAGGAACTTTTTAAATCTTGTGATTTTTCAGATTTTTGGGGGGTCACTGCTCCTGTGGCTATGTACGTTTTTCAGTGGCTCTAGCTCTTGTACCTATGCGAGGTCCTAAGAAATCTAAATAGTTCAGGCATCACACTGTATGGCATTTATGAGCAGTGGAAATTCAGAGCAGTGGATTTGCTGCATGCCCAAGGAGGCACTTGTGCTGACTGAAAGGCCATTGGACAATGTAGTTCAAGTGAAAGTCTTTATCACAATTAAGAGACTTTGATGTGTCCACATTGTTACTGTTTCACATGTAGTTTTATGTATGGCTTGACCTCCCTGTCACGAGGTTACCAGCAAAGCCATCTTCCATAAGAAGAATGGATTGAATGAATCATCTCATATGGTGGTGATATGTATTTTTTCAAGACTGCGTTAATTTCCAACGCTACACAGTTGACTTGTTTGGATAGCTAGATAAGGCATTCACATTGTGTTGTGTTTAGGCATGATTGTAGTACTGAATATCAATATCCAGAATGAAGTGGTACTAGAATATAGAGGACAGAATATCGGGGGACAAAATATAAAAAAGAAAGTGCATATGGGGAAGTATAGATTTACTATCCCTATCTCCACATCTGTGTACCTTGAAGATATATTTACAGCATAGGTACATATATATGAAGTTGGGTATAGAAAATCTAGACTTACCTGTCAATTAATTTTTTTCTCCCTCTATTTTCTCCTCAATATTGTATCCCACCGAAATTCTGAGGTTGCTATTCAGGGCGCACACCTTTAGGCACCAAACTGACTTAGTCACCTTATGGACCACGTAACAAGTTAAAACAGTAATGTCTTAAGTTTGCATTCAAAGTAAACATGATTTGGTATGTTCTGTAACTCTGAAAAGTGATCTTTTACGCCTGGAGGAGCAGAAAATGCCCATGTGCTTTCTTCCCATCAAACGGAGGTTGCACATTATCTTGGAATACGCACCCTAAGGTCTTATAGAAACTAGTAAACAAACAACTTGTTGACTGTCTAGAGACAAACAATCTCCTGGATCCTTCACAGACAGGTTTTAGGGCTATGAACAGCACGGAGGCAACACTATTAGCAGTGTTTGATCATATTAGGCTATTGATGGACCAGGGTAAAGCTGCCGCCCTGATCCTTTTGGACTTATCGGCGGCTTTCGACACTGAATCTCACTGCCTCCTGATGCAAATGCTGCATGAAAAAGGACTACATTCTAAAACCCCTCAATGGCTCAGCTCCTTTCTAAAAAACAGAACCCAGAGACTGCAGCTACGGTCCTTTTCTTCCAACACAAGTAATCATGTGTGGAGTTCCGCAGGAACCATCATTGAGCCCCACCCTCTTCAATGCTTATGTTACTCCATTGGCAACGATTGGGAGGAAATGGGGCTGTAATATGTGTTCTTATGCAGATGACACAAACTGATGATAGCTATAGGCGAACGATATGAGGACACGAGATAATTTGATCAACTGTCTCTCAGAAACCGCAAACTGGATGACAAACCACTGTTTGAAGCTGAATGCAGAGAAGTCTGAAATTCTTCTCTTTGGAAAAGCACACCTAGTTTGGGATGCATCTTGGTGGCCTCAATCATTAGGCACTGCACCAGAACCCAAACGGGTTGTAAAAAATTTGGGAATTCTGGTTGACAATGCACTAACCATGCAAGATCAAGTAAAAACACTGTGTGGCAAATGTTTTGCCATGCTAAAATTACTAAGCAGACTTTTTATATGGTTCCCGGCCAACTTGAGACAAACCATTGTTCAGGCCTTGGTAATTAGCAAACTGGACTATGGGAATGCGTTATATGTCGGTATGGCTGATTACCTATTCTCCAGACTACAGGTGACCAAGAATGCAGCAGCTAAACTGGTCTGCAATAAGAACAAATACAGCTCGGCGTCCAAGTGTTTGAAGGCGCTACATTGGCTGCCCATGCGTCAAAGAGCTAAGTTTAAATTACTGTGCTATGCGCATAAAGCCTTATACAAGCTTGGCCCAAAAATCCTGCAGGACAAAGTTGACTTTTATGTCCCTCCGCGGGAATTGAGGTCCTGCAGTCTTGCTCTTGCTAAAACCAGATGCATAAATAAAGTCCGATCTGGAGGCCGCTCTTTTTCATACCAGGCGGCTGTTTATTGGAATAAACTCCATTTAGCCCTACACCTTACTGACGACCATATGGGGTTTAGGAAAAAAAACTCAAGACATGGCTATTCAGGACTTAACTGCTTGTGCCTTGACAAGTGTCTTCTCAATATGGGTTAGCTATCTAAGCGCCGTGATATCCCTCGGGATGAGTGTTGCGCTTTATAAGTAAATTAAATTATAGCTTCTACTAGGGAGGCTCTAACCTTTTGAGGGAACAAATTAATTGCTTTCCTTTCAAAGGCTAGATGGAATCTTACCGGTCTTAACCTATTTGTTTATTTGGAGTTGCAAGCAGGCTCCTAGAGTTTTTCTCTGGATCAATGATAACTTTCTTCATAGACCCTTAAGGACATTCTAGTTGGGATATTGGGTGTATGTGCCCGCTCTTTTCCTATGATGCAAAAAGGCTGCTTCTTGCACCCTCTCTGACTTGCTACAGGCCGGACTTTGCCAAATGAAAGAGGAATGGCATTATTGTGGGAGTGCCACGAGTTAATGGATGCACGCTATTATATCCACACCAGAAGGAAAACCTCATCCAGTTACGTCAGTAGGTCACATTGCGTAAGCCCTCACAGGTCTAACCTTGTACTTCATGCATTTCTTGTAGATTAAGACTTCACAATCCTAAGATAATAGTTGCAAAACTATTAGCTATAGAGACTGGGTTATGGTGGAAACGTCCGCCTGAATCCCTGCACAGCGTTCTGAGATGTGACTTGAGGGAGTCAATAGTGTTGAATCTACATCTGTTGTAGGTTTGGGTATCACGCCGACTTTGACCAGTTGGTGAGAATTGGGATAATTTGGCTATAGCATACCTGTAGTGTGCACAAGGTATGAGGAAGTAGGGGCAACCAATGCCTGACATAGGCAAATTATTTGTTCCAACCGATCCAAAATGACTCCCCAATCGATCACTTCTTGGAGAACATGGAGTGGAAGGTTTGGCTTTATTGTTTTGTCAATCATACACCTATGTATAGAGGTGAGGTGCAGATTTACACAATGGTAGTGGACAGACTAATGCTTGCTACTAGAGGGCAAACCACACATGCTACAAGAAAGCATGCATAAGTTGCTAGAGTGCTGCCCTTCTTCACACACGCTGGTCGAGGTGCCTCCCATGCACACACACAGATTGCGGACATTGCTGCAGGCCAAACTTGCATGCCGCTAGATGGCTATTCCACACATAAATGCAAATACACTGCTATCAGGCTCACACGTGATGGCAGAGGGCAAATTCACATAGACTTATTTAATATCATGATGCTGGCACCCTAAGAACTGTGATTCCATTTTATTTGCATGACTTTTTTTCCTTGGAAACATGCAAAAGCTGCTTCGTTGTGGGTATAGTGACCTTTCTGTATGCAAAAGTGTGCACCCACTGCACAATGCAGTGTCTTTGTGGGTTCAAGGTCCAGACAAATAACAAAGGAGGCCGCAGAAGCATTTGTCCTTTGGCAGGTGTTCCTGTGTGAGGTGTGACCGCGGCTTTGTACATAACTGTTTGCATTTTCATCTACTGATTTACTTATGCAAAACACATTCTTCATTGCATATGATGTGCATCAGTACAATACAGTTACGTCTTCCTAAGTCCTCACTGTGTTAAATTCACATGGTGTTCTAGGTACAGGGAACCACCTAATGTTCCATTAAGAATATAGAAGCCAATCACTGTATTCAACTTATGGTCTTAGTGTTACAAGTAGAGCTTTTATTTTATTTCTCTGACCTGATTGAACTAGGTTCCAGGCATAATGCTGTGGTCCGGCCAGCTCCCTCCAGACCCCGAATACAGTGCATTACTGGCTGTCCTACGAAGTTCAGGCACTTGAGATCACATAGGAGAAGATGTTCATGTAACGTGTGTCCTGTTCCTCACACAGAAGAGACACATTTCCCTGGTTCTCCTAGTGGCAGAGATGGGCTGTAGGCTCACTGTCAGAACTCAGTGGATCGTTTCACAAAAGAGGGCTTGAGGAGATTTAAAGACCCCCAAGTGTTGGAGCCTCTACGTCATAAATCATACCACAAAAGTAAACCCTTGGGTCTTCTGGAAAGATTACTGGCCTCGCTGATGAAGGGACCACCAACCAGGAGAATTTCTTTCTTAGGACAGTTTCCCTCACACACCAAAGGTAGCATGTTTCATCATTGGGGAAACTCCTCGTATCGTGAAACCTAGTCACTATATGGGCTACAACCCCCTCACTGAGAGGGAGAAGCTCAGGGAAGTTTTTGTACTAATAGAGATATATACTAAATGCCCAATTGTAGTGATGGTGAGGGCACCAGAGCAAAATCAAGAAAAAAAGTGTGATTAAAACTAACTACTGGGTTTGCTGCAAAAACCTTTAATGGGGCGACCGAGGGTAAGGATTAAAAAACAGCTTGGCACTGTGGGACAAATTAAACCCGCTCGTGTCTCACAGGGGCCTCTGTCCTAAGAAAGGAATGCTCCTGGTTGGTGGCCACTTCATCAGCGAGGCAAGTAATGTTTCCAGATCCATGGGTTTACTTTTGTGGTGAGAACTCAGTGAATGCCATTGGTGCTTATTGATTAGGGATATGTTCAGGGTTCCCCAGCTCTGGCACTTCCAAATCGTAAAGCATCTATGCTCTCCAGTGAGCTGCAGAGTTGACGGCACAGCCGTGTCCTTCATCGGGTAGTAGACATTGTGCTTGACAGACATCAACAGAGTGTTTGTAATCTGAGAGAACAGCAAGAGGTCTTGAATCACAATTAATGATCTTCCATTCTTTTCCCTTAGGGCGAGAATGACTCTGAGAAGGGTCTGGTGATGAGAAAGCTTGTCCTGTCTGGATTCCTGGCCAGTGAAGAGATCTACATAAACCAACTGGAAGCACTACTTTTGGTAAGTATAGAGCTTGTATCCCTGCTCCCTCATTGTTTCAGGCTTGGACTCCCCTTCAGCCTGGCTGCAGAGGGCAGTCAGGAAGCCCCAAGCATTACCTGGGATCTGAGGACGCAAAATCATTAGGCCTTGTGTACCATTGTCCCATGTTCTTAGCGCCACTAGGTGGTGCTATGTCCTACTGCCTCGTGTGCTGCCATTTACCACTTAGCTCACAGGTGCATGAGATTGGAAGTGAAAGCGCTAAAGACGGTGCTGGGGGGTGTATAGTGATGTTAACTCCATCATATTTATTTGTTTATATAAAGTGCTCCCTTACTCACCGGTCATGAGTTTCATGTGAAAAACAATTTAAGGAATCAAAACAAAACATACATCACATTTGTGCATGGGACCCCAGTAGATGGACCCCAAACCAGAGGGCATAATGGAGGAATTTGGAGACCTCTTGATTCTATGCACCAGCTGGTCAAAATCAAGGTTGTTCCCACTAGTTGGACTGAGGAGAAAACAAACTTCCAGACCTGGGGTTCAAATTGCAACCTGGAGTATTAAAATATTCCGGTATAGTAATTAGGCACCCCAGAGACACTGAGATGACCTTCATGCTGGGACTGACATCAGAAGTATGAAATGCTCATTCAAGTTTGGGCAACTTACCGCTCTTGCTGAAGGCCCAGTGCCCTTCGCAAAGATGATCATACTCCCAGGTTCCTGTATTTGTTTCAGGGAGTGGTATGCCAGCTACCAAGATCACTGTTTAAAAAGATTGTTAAGATGTTAACTGAATGGAGGTGGACTGGCTCCGAAACAGGGTTTGACTAAATATCAGAGACCAGGGGGGCCCTTCCAGACTTCATTTTCTGGGGGATGGTTGGACGAGACTCCTAACAGAGTGAAGTCTTTTTGTTAGGATGCCTTTGGGATACTCCTTTGAAATGTACCTATAAGTTTCACAAGAGACCGTGTCTGAAGAATGCCCTGGGGTCTGGCTGATGTCCCCGTTCAAGGGCTGGGTGTCAGAGGCTGATGAAGTCCACTGCAGTCTCAGTGGAAGCTGAGGCGTAGGAACTTTCTAGCTCCTGAAAGCTAAGACGAGAATCATCTGTGGCTTTTTGGATACAGGGATGTTGCCAACAGAGGTGGATCTGTTTTTGAGTGATGCTTTTTGACATTCTAGGAAGCTCTTGATAGCTACAGAATAAGTGTACACAAGGAAGACCCCCAGGACATTTTGTTAGATTATAGGCCCTGGTTCAACAGTTGAGGAAAGGAGGACTGGGGGGGGGGGCTACAACCGTCCATGCTTCAAAGGCTCTGTAGGTGGACCGCAGGAACAAGAATTGTGGGTGCGCACATAACGGGGGGCAAATATTGAGGGAGCTGTAACGGCTATAGAAGGGAGCAGGATCCAAGCATATAATAAATGTGTGTCAAGCAATGTTAGATTTGCACTTGTTATGTTTGTGCACAGGACATACTTGACTCCGACACTGCTTCATAGAATATCAGATGCTACGTTGAAATGTCGAATTTTCTACATGTGGTATGGAAGTGCCCAAATATGGTGAACTATTGGGATGACGTAGTACAGGCAATACAGAGAGCTTTGGGAGGTTTGGTCGAATTCAGACACTAGCAGTGTATACTGGGTCGCCATCCAAAACCAAAAGCAAAGAACCTCCAGTTAAATTTATTCGACTATGCCAGGAGACATTTAAAGGAATTGAGGCCAAGAGATCTGTATGTCTTGAGACGGAAGTAATAATAAACTATTGGATGAATTGAGTATGTAAAGAGAGATGTCCGTAGCAATGAATGGCAACCAAGATGAGGGCCTTGTAGAACCCCAAGACTGAAACATATTGACTCACAACTGGAATGAACTGGGATCATAGCCCACCTCAGCTACGCTGTAATGCCTGAATAGGTCGGAATGAAAAAAATATATATATATTTATATCCGGGTGGCCTGAGGCGCAACGAACCCGTAATTCAACATTACTTGGCATCATCCACTGGAGGATTTGAAAATGCGAAGGGTCAGTAAACCGCAAGTACCACAATGCATCCTTTCAAACCATCTGGGCGTCCACTATGGGGCGAACATTATAAATGGTGGTGATTGACTTGTAGGTTTCTCTGCCCCTCATTGATGTCACACGGCTTACCTCCGAAGAAGGTCAATGATGACCGAAACATGTAAGGACTGCCGGAGTCATTATTAAATGGGATTTAACCGTTGTGGAGTGCGGCTGCCTCTTTGCTCAAAGGAGAGGTTCTTGTGGTGATATATTTATATATATATATATATATATATATATGTCTCATAAGTCACATTTATAAGTGCAGGGGACCCCAGTAGATGGACCCCAAATCGACAGACATAATGGAGGAATTTGGAGACTTCTTGAGCCTAAACTGGTCATAATCAAGGTTGTTCCCACTAAGAGGACTGAGGAGAAAGCAAACTCCCAAACCTGGGGTTCAAATTGTAACCTGAGTATTATAATATGTACATCTATACAAATACATGTTTTTATTATTTTAATAAACATAACTTTTTTTTTTAAACACTTGTATGTGCAGTGTTTAACCACACCAATTCAGTGCTGAATAAAAGTTATTTTATGGGGTTTAAGCGGACTAAAACTTTATATTTGTTAAATTATATCTTGTAATCTATGCATAGCCCTGGAATCGTGAGAAGGTGTTAAGCATACATTGAAATTAAATGAAATTGTAGTTTATAAAGTGCACTACTACCCGTGGGTGTCTAGGTGCTAGAACCTTCTGGCAGATAAAAAGAGTAAAGACAATAGTTTAACCAAACATAAGAGTGAAGGGAGCCGGTGAAAACAGACATGAAAATAAAACCCTATTAATTGTTGAACAACCATGTTTTGAGAGCCTTGCGAAAGGTAAGTAGGTTGTTGATATATTTTATATATTTTAGCTTGAGGGGCATTGAGTTCCAAAGTTTGGCAGTAGCCACTGCAAAACTCCTTCCTCCCCAAGTAGCTTTCCTAACTTTTGGTACAACTAGATTAGCCAGAGAAGATGATCTTAATGTTCTGGTTGGGGTGTACCATTGAAAAAGCTGGGTATAGATTCCGGTCCCTCGAGATGAAGGGCCTTAAAGGCTATACAGAGGGATTTAAAAATCACCCGCTTTTCCACCGGAAGCCAGTGGATTGGGAGACCGACTGATGTTTTGGTATCCCAAGAAGTAGTCTAGCTGCAGCATTTTGGACCATCTGGAGCTTATGCAGTGCTTTCTTGTGGGCGGTAAGAAACAGCTCATTGCAATAATCAATTTTAGAAAAAACAAGAGCAGTGATCACTGCTTTATGCAGATCTAGTGGGATGAAGGGAAAGACTTTCCTGAGTGACTTGAACAGGAAAAATCAGGAGGAGGTGATGAGCATTAGCATGCCCCACAAATGAAAGTTTCTCATCAAATTGGACTCCCAGGTTTTTCACTTTGGGGCCAGGAATTGGGAGAACACCCATTTCCAGTGGCCACCATTTGGGAGACCAGAAAGATGGGCGATTACCAAAAAGAAGAACCTCGGTTTTGTCTGGATTTAACTTCAGACAGTTGTTAGCCATCCAGCTACCGATCTGTCGCATGCAGTCATGGAAGCAGTCGGCAGTCCTATCTAGGTCTTCGGTAAACGACACCACAATCTGGGTGTCATCAGCATATGAGACAACAGAAAACCCAAAACTTTTAATCAGCAACGCTAAAGGTGTAAAGTATAGATTAAAAAGAGTTGGACTCAGTGCTGAGCCTTGCGGAACACCACAGGGTAGGATGACGAGATGTAGCCATTTAATTCCACAAATTGAACTCTATCTGTGAGAAAAGATTGCAAAAGTTTAAGGGCAGCGCCTCTAACACCTAACTCATGTAAACGATTGATAAGAAGTCCATGGTTAACGGTGTCGAATCCTGCAGAGTGATCCAACAAAATCAAGGCATCTCAGGTTATTATCAGGTTTTACTAGCATATTCAGAAGCTGTGATCAGAGCCAACTCCGTACTATGTTGGCTTCTAAAGCCAAACTGAAAGGGATCCAGCAGCTTTTGTTTCTGGATGAATAGAGAAAGCTCAGTGTTCATGGCTTTCTCTACCATCTTAGCAGGAAAAGGAAGCCGGGATATTGGTCTGAAATTACTGGGGTTATCTGCATCTAAATTTGGTTTTTTTTAAAGCGGGAAAATAGATGCTATTTTCCATTTATTAGGAAAATATCCTTATAGGAACATCTGATTGAAAATCGGTAGTAGATATCTAGGGACAATAGCAGAAGCTAAGTGTAAGATTCTAGGTGGGCAAAGGTCGAAAGGGGACCCTGATTTGATTTGGTTGAACAGGTCTGTCACCCGACCAACTCTAAGGGGCGTGAAAGCGGAAAAAATGGCACTCAAGGGGTGAGATGGTTCAGATGATTCGATGACTAAGTTGGTTGTCTCCCTAGTGCTAATCGCTCTGTGGGGGGCACCAGATGTCTCCGTCTGTAGGTTGTTAGTTCTGCAAACCTCATCTTGGCTTTGTTTTGCAAAAAAAAGAGGTTAAAAATAGTCTCTACTTTGTCTTTAAAAAAGACAGCAAATTTATTGCAGAAAGAAGAATCTATATTGGAATTTGTGGCCTGAGGGAGATTACTCAGTTTGACCACAGTGGAGAAAAGCTCTTTGGGGGTATTAATGGCCGAGTTAATTTTTTTTATGAAATAGTTGGACTTGGCTTTCTTTGTTCAGGAGTTTTTTGTGTAATTGCATTGCTGCTTTGTAAGTGGCTTTGCCCTCCACATTGTAGTTGACCCTCCATTTCCTCTCTAATCTCCTACATGATTGTTTAGAGAGTCTGAGTTCTTCGTCAAACCAAGGTTCAGATGGTGTAGAACGGTTTTTGTTTCCGCGTTTAGCTGGAGCAAGACTGTTGATGGCTGAACTAATCCAACGATGGTAACCTTCTGAGGCTGTATCTAGATCAGATGATTCTGGTAATTTTTATCTTGTTAAGGAATCAACAAGCTGGTCTGCCGATATTTTATGCCAGGGTTGATGACACGAGATGAGCAAAGCCTGAGACTTTTCAGAGCTATGGTTCAATATAATAAATTGGAACATCACTGCCCTGTGGTCTGACCACATGAGCGTCAAGGAAGAAGAGATCTGGATAGAAGGGCAATCTGAGAAAACTCCATCAAGCGTATGTCCCCCAACGTGCGTTGGGTCCTGAACTAGTTGCAACAAACCTGAATGGGATAGTAAGGAAATAAGGTCGAGGGTATCAGAGTTCTCTTTATTCTTCTAGTGGAAGTTAACATCCCCAAGAATGGTGAAATCAGATGAATTTGCTTTGATATCCCATGTTTAGGAAAACATTTCTTGGGCCAGGAGGTCTGTAAATAAGAGCACTATTAAAGGAATAGTGGTTTGAAATGGCTATTTTAAAAACCAAAGCTTCATAAGCGGGGTGAGACAGGGGGTCAAATATTAATTTGTACTGGTCTTTAAAAACAATCGCAAGCCCACCGCCTTTCTTTCCTATCCGATCTAATCTAATTATGGAATAGCGAGGAGGGATAGCAATTACAAGATCTGGGCCAGAGGCAGCATGTGCCCATGTCTTTGTAATGAAGGCAAGGTCAATATAAAAATTTTGTAAGAGGTCAGCTAGCTCGACTGCATTTTTTATAAGCAAGCGAACGTGCACTTTACTATCTTCGATGGATACTGCCGTATGCCAGATGATCTATTTCTATTAGAATATGGCTTGTGACAAGCCAGTGTGAGGGAACATACTGGACATGTTTTGTTCGTTGTTCCTCAAGTGGGGATAGTGTGGGACCAGAGCAGAACCGGTCTGCCGAGTTGAGCCTTCGGAGCTCCTCGTTGCTGTACCTGCGAGGCAATATGGGTTGGGGGGGCAAAACTGGCAGGGGGGCTGGCGCTGAGCGTGGTCCAAACGCGGACGGGTGCAGACGGGCATGCCTTTGGCGCGCCAGCGGTGCGGACACACTGCCGGCCGAGATTTAAGCCCCAGCATCCAAGGGGCGTGAAGGAAGCGCTGCTACGCGCGTTTCGAAAAGTACTAAAAAAGTGAGGGCAAACAAATTAGAGGAACTGGGGTCCAGCAACCCCTGCTGACCTGCACAAGCTCCCTTGTTCAGTGTCAGCTACTGGTAACTGAGGAATAAAACGAAATCAAAGGTTGAGAACAAAACATAAAATCAATTAAGAGTAGCAGCCACTCTAAGGTGGTGCTACAGGAGCCAGGCACCTCCCAAAAACGGCACGCTCGTGCCTACAAGGAAATCATCAGATGGGTAATGAACAAGTCAAGCAGGAAGACTCCTACCATTAGGTTAGACATATATTGTAAGACTTATTAGCGTCCAGGCTTCATTACATTTATTTGGTAACTTTGGATGTGAATTAAGGTTGTCACACATGCCACAATGGGCACTAAAGCTCTAGCAATGGCCTTGAACCCCATAACCATTTGTCATTTAGCACTTTGAGCAAAGTTCCTCGCTAGTCTTTCCCCACATCCTTTTCTGAAGTGACAGCATCTTGTTAGCGTGCAGGAGGGTGGATTTGCGGGTGCCCACAGGCTTCAGAATGATACTTTAAAAGCAAACGATTGATAGGGCAGCAGCGACTTCCTGCTGTTGCGTAAAACAAGCGGAAGGCTGGTTTTGTGTCCAATTCCTAATCTGAGCCTTTCTTCCTCTTTCTTTGTTACTGCAATCTTTTTCAAGTGGAAAACGTTATTTTTATTACATTTATAGTTGTCATTTTTTGAACACAGAGTTACATTTTTTCAGTGATTCTTTATCTTAAACCTTCAGTAAAGTCCAGCAGGGCAGGTCTGAGTTGGTCACTGTGATGGGTCTCATTGATATACCTGATGAGTCTATAGTAAGCTTGCATGGCTTGGCTTGTATAGCTATATAGCTCACTGTGCAACTGCTATTTTGGTTCTGAGTTTTAGGAAGATGTACTAAAGTAGCTGCATCTCGTCTTTATGACGGATTACACATAAAAACTAATGCTGTGATTGAGTTTAAAGAAGATGTTATTTGGGTTGTTGGGCAAGAGAGGTTATGACAATGCCATTGGCTTAAGAAGTAGAGACAGAGGAAATTAAAAGTTTGTACGCTATGGGTTCTTTGGACACCTGATACTGTGCCACTTTGAGCCACGGGATAAGCTCTAGCCTCAGACAGTTCAGCTTATCTGTCCAGAGTCTGTTACCCCAACTGGATAAAATTCTAGGCTTCTGACAACTAAGCAATGCAGCTCCCAAAAAGATCAGTACTTGACATCATAATATTCCGTGCATGCCCAAACAGTATGAAATCTTCTCTGACGAAATGCTTCTTTTTAGCCAGATGTCCAGTCAAAATCACATGATGCCTCTGAATAGTTGAGATGACCGATTGCTGTCATGCTCAAGTGTCTTAATGCAGCCAAGACTCATGATACCCCCCTGACTTAATGCGAACCTCGGTCCTCACAAGTGAGATACCTGATGTCCCTACCCATCAACTGAGAACCAGTGGCGGCTGCTACTTAACAGGGATGGCGGGAGAGGGAGGGTGGGGTAAATGAAAAAAAAACACACGCACCTGTAGGCCAGCAACCACCTCTCGGTCCTTTTCAGCTCCTCGGTCGACTCCAGAAGCAGGAACCAGGAAGCACACAGGATCCCAAACTCCCCTAGCCAATCACGACGCTGCCTTACAGCAGCGTTGTGATTAGTCTGAGCGCCGTGGTTCGACGCTTGGAGAGGGACTGGGAGGCTGTGCATGTTCTCCATCCAAGCTGTGCAATACAGCTGGTGGAGAACATGCAAAGCACGCATGACTGTTTGGGTGGCCCAAGTGGGCCGGGCAAACTGTCATGCACACTTAGAAGTGCACTCCACTCCTCCCCCTGGCCCCTGCTCTGGCCAGCCCAGTTACCGCCCCACCACCCCTACACCTAAGCTGGAACGGAAAAATAAAATGATAATAACATTTCATTATCCTTTTATTTTTCCTTTTTAAACTGCTCGCTGAGGAACTGCTGCTGCTGAGAACACTTGTTTTTGTGAACAGTTATAATTCTTGCCTCTCTTGAGCTGAAATGTCAGATGCATCTGACCGGATGAGATGAAATCATTGGTAGGATGAGGTGAGAAACTAAAGGCTGAATGCACTAGAGTCAAACTACCACAATACCTAAATGAAGCGATTCACAGAAGTGGGTGGAAAGCTTCCAGTTTTGGCAGCATTAGCCAACCTCCATGTTTTAATTCTTTAGGAAACCGGGGATTTGCAGGAATAAATCAGAGCAATGTGATGCACACAAGATAATAAACCTAAGGCCCAGACAGTAGGTATCAAAAATGGTTTAGAAAATAATTGTAAATAAGTTTAACAAAAATACATTAAAAAAACAGTCTGAGATTAAAGTCCATTAAGCATTTTACTAAACGGTCAAGAAGATACAAAAAGAAAAGACCATGAAAAGAAGAACCTTTGAACCATCTGCATTCTCAAGAGGCCTCCAAAGAATAATGATCCTCTGACAATGCTGAGATCAAATCAGGCAGAAGAATGTCTGAAGGCTTCAAGCAGGACCGTGGACTTCTGAGCCTGGAAAGCCTCACCCACCATTAGATTGGGACATCTTGGGTAACTCCAGCAGCACTTCCTTCATACTGTAGGCCTCTGTCCTCAGGCATGATCCTCGGCAACAGATGGTTAGGAATCTTATTACAGTGGCTTGAGGGGAGCTGAATTCAACTATGGCACTATCCCTCTCTCAGCAAAGTAGCCCTTGGTAAATAAAAGGCAGGCTTCCAGGCACTTTGTAGATACCGCAAGTAGAGGTATCCACATGACCGGATTGGTCACCATTTCACAAATCTTAAAAAGATTTCAGCATGCTGGCTTCCAGTAATCAAGCAATTATCCAGGGGAAAATATTCCTATCCCCGGGTTCTGGAGATAGACCGGTCCTATCCTGGATTCTTTTTGACCGTTAGCAGGACTTCTGCTAAGCTTTGATTGCAGTTTCTTAAGGAAATGTTCAGATGATTCACTAAGTTGGTCGAAGGTATGGCATTTTACCAGACCGCCTCCAACCTGGATTAGTGATATATTCATGTTTCAACTAACCAGTGGGAAATGTTCCTTTCTGTATCTGTTACCATGCTTGTAGTACAGATTTGGCTTCATGAATTCTCACAGGATTTGCTTTATGGCTCTGCACATCTCATGTCTCATTTCATGTTCGCTACTGGGTGGTTTTTGGGGAAATGTTTTCTCTTACCTCTTTAAGATACTTCAAAGAATCGGTCACACAATGAGTTTCAACCATACGCTATTAGATGGGACTTCTCCTCTTCCATTTAATGTAACAAAGGTCTCGCCTTCTAGGTAATTTCAGAGAGGCCAGCATTTCATAATCCTTTTCCATGAAGGCTTTCTCCGCTTTGACACGTCACAGCTGAGAGTCTCTATGACCAGATCACTATTGCCCTTTGTAAATTTAGCAGAAGGTGTGCACAGACGGCAGCTCCGGTGCAAAGATGGCATCTCTAGCTACCGCCCTCCAAGTGAATTGAAAAAAATATTTAGCTTAAAGCCTACCTGAACATTCCCATGCCCCAATTTGGGTTCTGTTTTCCCCTTAAAGTCAGGAAATGGACATTTTCCACGATTCCAGTGCATGTTTTTTCCACATCCCAGATAAACAGAACGTCTAAAAGATACATGCCACCACCTTTCCCAGCCTAGCCTCTGAAATAAAGGAAGGCAGGGAAGTGAAGGCTGGCCAAGGTATCTTTGTCATCGTAGCACCTCGGCTTTCCTTTCCTCTTGCTACACAGACAATTGCACTTGGAAACCTATTAGCTGTACGGGTGACCTGCCAGTGTATTGCAAGGTGTCTTACAAGCAAAGCAGCAGTTCCCAAGCTTCAAAGGGGAGCACTGCAGAGCCAGGATGGAAAAGTCAAGCCAAAGCGTACCGGTTTTGGCTTTTTACATACAGGGAGACACAATGCCAGTTTTTGTACACTAAAAAGCTATACTTGTTTGGTTTAGATCTTGGTGCCACTTATTGTAAGGTACATCTTTGGCACAATCTGTTCTTGTTTAACAAGGGAATACTCCCAGTGCTTTCAAAATGATATTCTTCAAACTTATATGCTTTTGTTTTTACTTTACTTTTCCGCTTATTCCATTTCAAAGAAATTCAGTTTCCAAGAAATGTAATTTTGATCCCTCCAATCTTCTTGCAAGGTTCATAATGGTGTCCATTTAATTAATGCAAATATAGAGAAGGCATCTGCACACTTTTTTATTTTTCGTAACCATTCTTCATGTGCTTGGCTACACTACCATAAAATATAACAAAAAAATACAACCAAAGTCTTTCTCTCTCCCTTTATAGTTTTCAGTAGGTTACCAATCACATGTATAAAGCTGAAACCTTCTATCCTGAACAATGCGGATACATCTGGGCAAGCTCTGTTTCCACTATGTACCACATTCTTCTCTCCCATTACCTTGATCCTTAGAAGTTAAGGGCCTCAACTCGTATGCAGCTTGCAATAATACTACTCTTTATCATCCTGCCGGCCCCTCTTAGATATCTTGGTGTAATTTACAATCCCTTACACCCACATTATGTCACAGTATGCTGTTCCCTAAACAGTGATCTCCTTCCATGGATTTCAAGATTCCTGCTGTGTTGCTTTAAGAAGTTTTCCAAACCAGAATTAGACACTTCTCTTTAATTATTAGCACGTACATTCTTCTTTGCTTATTAGCTGGCTTTGATACAGTCTATCAGTTTTGAACTTTATTTTCTGTTTTATTCTCTCTCCCATTACAGCTGTTTGGTTTCCAGGGCTGGCCCCTCTTCCTCCACTGTCCCACTTTGCTGTGACATTCCCCTTGGACCTGCCTGGATCTCCTCTCTTTGGTCTCGATCAATTTGGAGACTAATTTACCTTTTGTGTTTTTTCTACACTGATGGCTTTCAGATGTAGTCTTCATTTACCTCTAAACATTAGAGCTCTGTTTCCACCACCCTTTTGGAGATCCAATCTTGGAAGCCCTTGCAGTTTTTCCTCTGTGTCATAATTCTAAACTGAGATCCTTTTTCTTTTATGCTCGATCTGCCTATCCTTACCTCTATTCTGTTTCCATTCTTCTTTCTCTCTCATTCTGTATTTGTAGCCTATGTGTCTGTAGGAGTAGGAGGGTAGATCCTTGGATGAGTGAAAGTGATAGATAATATCTGATTGGATGAGAACCTGCTTTTTAGTGTTGTTGTATGCTTGACTGGAGATGTTTTTGTCTTGTGTCCATGTAGCATCTGGTATTGTGAGAAGCCAATGAGCGGACATGGCTTGTGGCATGAGATGGAGCCTCCTGGGCTCAGGGGATGGTAGCAGAAAGAAAGTTTAATCTGAAAAGTTCATAGTAGAGGGAGAAGTAACTAGAGAGGACCCTTGAGGCCCCAATGCCTGTACAGACCGGCACCAGGCTGACTTGATCCCCCTGCTTTCAGATTTCCTGATTTATTCCTATCTGCAGCTGTTGGTGTAGGCTGGTGGTGCCCAGAGTCACAGAAACTGGGAGTCTTTGTGATCCAGTCAAGAGAGAAATGGGAATTGCTGCATGAGCAATCACCACGGTACGCCTAATTAGCCACGTGCAAGAATAGGGCAGATTGGGATACATTCCTACATCCTGAGTGGGTGTTGCTTTTTTCCCCAGGGTTTCCCCACAGAAATCACTAGAATATCCCGTTATTGGACGGCCTTCTGGAAAAAATGAGGATGCCTACTACCTCCTGCACTGATGGAATCACAGACTTGGTCTCTGTATCCATATACACGTCTGTCACCATTGCTGCAGATGGTAAGGTCGCTCCCTGGGATTTATCAGGATGGTAGAAATATCAATTTGCATGGTGTGTATGGTGTGTGTACAGTGAAACTCCAAAATTTAAATGGCCATTAGGGCAAGGTTGAATGGGGTGAAAGTGATGCCCTCCGGGGATTGATTTGTGCGATCCCAAACAGAGTATCTGAATGACCAAATGGTCTGCATTGTAAATAATATAAAGCGAGATGGCCACTTTGGTGCTATCTGAATCAGTAAATATGTTGAAAGAAGATGAAAATATTGCATCTACCCATATGCGTCAGAGTTTTTATTACTACACTGGGCTTGTTTCTGGATCCTGAGACTGATGTAATATACATTTGTTGAGGATGGAATGACCCTGAGGAGGCTTCACATAAACTGTGCACATTCAGGGTTTCCTTTGTGCCTCTTGCATGACTGAGGCCCGCTAGCCCTTTGTTGTACAGGTTGTTTTTAAAAACTGACTGGTACCCGGTTGCTCCATTTGAAAGGCATTGGCGATGTTCTGTAAGGGATCTAATGGGCTATAGTAACAAACAAAATGAAGAACTGCTCCCCTATTTTGCTGAGTAACGGGCAGATCCTGCGAGCTATTTCACTGTCGCTTACACTGATCTTTAATCTAAGAGCATTGGCCTTACTGGAGAGAGCCCCCTCCATTAGGATTGGTTTGAGCTGAAATCAGACTCTCTTCTGAGGGGGTCCATTAATAGCTTTATGATGGTGTGATATTGACCACGAGATGGTTTACAACCCAGTATGCCTGCTGACGCTTATGGGAGGCACTGTTGTTCGGAGGGATATGGAGATTGGAGGATTGCGTAAATCCCCTCGACTGGTAGAGGTTGCCATTTTTTCTCAACCAAAATGACAGGTTGGTAAAATTGAATGATTGTCTAAACTGAAACCAAAGACCTAATTGTAGGTGTGAACTGTACCGAAACTCAATACAGATAATAACTCGGGTGGTTAATCCCAAGTGAAGGAGGAATTGAAATGGGTTTCATTTTTAAGTGTGCCAGCTGCATAAGTGCGATATTAGGACACAATGTCTTTTTAAATAGTGCTACATAGAAGAAGTAACCCTTCCTGAAGCATGTAAGTTAATACAAACTCCTATCAGATTGTAAAGGGCGGGCACTGGAAGAGTGAACTACATGTATTACTTTATTCAGGGGTAGTTCTCACATGTCTGAGTTTGGCTTCTTTATAACAGCACATTTAGAATGAAGTCTGTGCCACGAGACACTGTAAAATCACTTATCTGATCCCACTTCAAGCTCTGGCAGTGGACCCATATTCCTGAGGTGGGGGAAGCCCCAAGAGCATCTGGGTTTATACCTTGGTGGATCCCGTTTGTCTTGGACCAGTAGATCAGTCCTACGCTGTTTCAGACCATTAGCTGACAAAGCTTCTTATCTGATCCGTGTCTTAATGCAGGAAAATTTGACTAGCTCTACCCTTCCACATATAGAAAAACGCCCACATATTTCTTATCTTTTTTGTTTCTTCTCCTGATTGATTTCTGTGTGGCTTTTTGTGTCCTGCTGCTAATGCTCTTTCATTTCACTGGCTCCCTCTGTGTGTAATTGTCATGACAGATGGTGAAGGGTGCGCGCCTGCAGTTCTGCGAGCAGTGTAATGGAGAGCATAGGGACAGTCTCCATGGAAGCAAGCAGGAGTTGGTTTCAGACATTCTCTGCATTTAGAAAGGGGGCAAATGGTCTATAACTTCTGTCTCACATTGGCTCAAAGGATACTGCGCTGTGATTGTCTGCTTCGTCCCTCCTCAAACCTTTATCCCACTGGGAGAGTGAATATCATCCAACACCACGTGTCACATCAACCTTCGATCCTTCCCATATATTGACCTCTGTAAGCATAACTGTATTCCAGGCTCTTCGTCCAATTGTGACGGTGCATGTGTAGCCCCTCCCGCATTACTGCCACCTGTACATCAGGCGTTCACTTCTTCCCCTCTTAAAAAAAAACCCAACTTAATTGCCTAATCAGTTCTCAACATTTCCAATATTGTAAGCTGCACCTCCCAATTATTGAACCTTCATGTGCAAAACAGTTAAAAAATAACAAAGCAAACAGGATGACGGACTCAGAGAAATAGCACCTCACTGTAACAATGCCACTGCAGTACGTTATATATCGTGCACACTTCGACACCTGTCACCCTTCAGTGTCACTGTTTTACAGATTATACAACTATTTAACACAAAATGAAGGTGCAGCGAAAAGAATGATACAATTTCTGTAGGTTTTCTTCAAACTTTTTCTTTATTCCAATTTTTCTTGCCCCCTTTACAACGTGGACCAGTCGTCAGTCCGAAGCCACGGAACTGATGACTGGTCCACGTATTAAGGTGGCAAGTCCTTACTTTGGAATCCCTCTGTAGCCTTGGGATTCCATACTCATCCATAACGGCGCTATTCTGTTCTGAATAAGCCCTGATGAAGTTACACAAACTGTGATTTGGGAACAAAACGCGTTGGCTGTCTGTTTATGAGAAAAATTGGAATAAAGAAAAAGTTTGAAGAAAACCTACAGAGATTGTATCATACTTTTCGGTGCACCTTCCTTTTGTGTTAAATATGTGCAAAACAGTTGTCTATTACAGATGTTTTGGTGCCCATGTTTGTTTCCCTATGAGTCATCCCCATTTGTTAGAAATTTAAATAATATGAAATCTTGTTTGTGTGAGTTCCTGAAAATGAATGAGGACTTTGGTTGTGTAATGCCCTTTTCTGATTTCTGAAACCCGACTTTAGCGTGGCCCAGCTCATCACTGAAGTTGTATTTGGTTGACCGCTCCCCATTACCAATGCCAGATGATTCAAAGCCCGACTCCACCCAATATTAAAAAATGAGTTATTATTGATAACTGACTCTAGAAGTCATTCCAACACAGTGCTGACCCCCCACACACAGATCAGAACCACACAGAATCCCAGAGCACAAGTGAGGAGAACCAGCACCCTAAGACCCAGCCACGTGATCCATGTCCAGTATCTGCTCCCAACACTCCCTTTGAACCCAATGCAAGGGTTCAACCATCAGAACAAATCAGTCCGCACCAGGGTCAGTCTGTCTCTTTCTTTTTACCTGTCTCTCTCAAACTCCCATACCATAGTATACAAAGCTAACTCCTATAAATAACTAACCACTGGTGAACACCCTACTTGACCTGCAACTGACATCTTAACTCCCCGAAACAGTAACCATCAAACGTGCACACTAGAAGAATAGCAAAGCCTCAGTCAGCTGAGCACAAAATGCCATCCTCTTAGTGTACAGCCTAGGAGTGCAGGAAGGATGAGCACTGAGCTAAAGACAATAGTAAGCCCATGGTTGCATCCATCTAGGTCCAAGGTCATGGCTCTGTCCATGCAATCAAGCACAGCATCCCTGTGATCCTACTGAGAGAACAAAGGCGATGAGACTACAATCAGGATTAAATGATTATCCAATATGTCAACTTCTGCCCAGCTGCTTGCATCATCACAAGATGAGTGATTAAATGAATTATTAAGTGATAAATTCTGGGATTGTTGTGGCATGCCATCATTAATCCTCCCCAGAAGAAAACCAATACAGAGCCAACATTCATGCACCAGTACAGACTTGCCTCTGGTTAAGATCGTGGAAAACGAAGCGACTAAAGAATTCCAGTATAAGTGGAACATCATAACTTTCTACATGATGGACAGTCAGGTTCCTAGCCAATGAGGGGAACAGAAACTGCTTTGGCAATCATCAGGTAAGACCTCTAAATGAGCGCAGTGAAGTTTTTAACTTATTTTTTTTTTAAATTCAAAACGATGCCGACATATCCGTGAGATAAAGATACAGACTTAACCGGAGGAATTGCAGAATAGCAATGGAACAGTATATTGTTGAGTTAACACTTTCTAGGCTTAGAAGGAACCATCAGGTGGAATATTTGCTACACTTTAATTCTTTGATTGCTGTTCCGTCATGATTAAATAGCATTTTTTTATTAACTTCTTCTGTAACTATAAAGAGACCTGCCGTTTTTTTTGTGAACATCAGTCAGTATACCTTCCGGTAAGACATCCACACACATAACAAACACACTTGTCAGGAGCACTCAGTCCACAGCATTATTCTGCTCCTTTATGTTATTTATTCTCCATTGGGTAGATTTGTTTATTCTTCTACCTGATATGGCAGTTCAGCAATCAGCGGCTCTCTAGGGTTCTGGTGCTAGACCACCTACCCTGCAATCTGGGACACTCACAGGGCCTTAAATGTGTGTCATCTGTCTACAATTTCCAGGATCGCAGAATTTCTGTAAAAAGGATTCTACAGCCAATCATGCTTTGTCTCAGTTCTTGATAGTTGCTGTGAACTGATTGATTACCAGGATCTACCAACCTTCATTTCATTAAAAAAAAAATTAAAAGATTTTATTTAGCACCTCAATGTCAGTATTGCCAAAGCTAGCCTCAAAATAAATGGCTATACGCAAATCAACTTAAACCCCTCAATGCTCCCACAACTCCCTCATTTAAGGGGCTGCTCGTTGTACTGTGCACAGGGTCTGCTGTAGCAGATTATCGCAACCCATTATTGTCACCAGCAGCGGCTCCTCTGCTAAGGCGGAGGTGCACCTCCCCCATGCATTTTGAGCAGTGGAAAAAGGAAAAATAAAATGATAACACTACGTATTATCATTTTATTTTTCCGTTGTCATGCAGGTTTACGGGGCGGGGCTTGGCTTTCATCACAGCCAGCAAGGGGAGGAGTGGTGGGCACTTAAGTGCGCATGACGGTTTGGCCGGCCAAACAGTCATGCGCACTTTGCATGTTCCCCACCAGGCTGTAATAAACCGCCTGGTGGGGAACATGCACAGACTCCCACTGCCTGTCTGAGCGCCGAACCACGGTGCTCAGACCAATAACGCTGCCATGTTAGTGAATAGTTCTTATCCTGTCATCAGCACAAGTACCACCTTGGGACACCCTGGGGCTTTTTGTAGCTTAATTTCACTCTTGTTTCCTCCTCCGCTGACTCTGAATGCTAGCATCTTTTCCATTGTTTCCAGTGGGATAGCACCCTTACAAATATAATTATACCTGCAGTATAGAGGTTACCATATATTTCCCTTGATATTTTTGTTTCATATTTAATATTTTGTCTTTCAAACATTACTGTATGAGCTGTTCAGCGTTGCAATCCATAGTTTAACCTGTGCTTGCGGCAAATGTTACCTCATGATTTGCTTGATTGCTTGTATTTTATCATTTTTAGGTTTCACCTGAGACAGCATGCATGTGCTGTCGGCAAAATCTTTTTTTTTTTAAAGCCTAACATGGGATTGAGGTTGACTTCGATGTCACTCTCGTTTCATTGCTTCTTATTGGTCATATCTCCTGCTTCCTCCTGGTTGATCCCCACCTCCTGCTTTCTCCTGGGGCTTCTGTCCCTGCTGGGGAGCATGGACCTAGCATAGCTTCCTGTTTGCGGCCAGTGTCCTTCCACTGGCCGCATGCTCCTCCTAGGAGTGCGGCCACTCCTAGTGGCACTGTGCTGTCTTCCTATCCCACCCTCCTCCCGCTGTCTGCTGTGCCTTCTCACTTCTTCCTCTTCCCACACCCCCGTCATGTTGCTTACCCCTCCATATCCTCCTCCCACTGTCCATTGCTGCTCCCTCCTTCCTCCCCTTCTCCTCCCTGGCATTGCTTTCCCCCACAACTCCCCCCACTCGATGTCCATTATTTCTGCACCCTGCTTCCTCCCCTGCAACCACCTCCCTCGTGTTGCTAGCCCCTCCCATCTTCCCCTGCACTTTTTTTTAATACATATTACACAGCAGTGTGGGCTGCTGTGCCATGTGGCTTAAAGGGGAAAAAAACAGCACTATAACGATGTCAGCACTAGCTGCGTCATAGCGCTTTTTTCCTTTACTTTAAGCCATGTTGCCCAGCAGCCTGTGCTGCTGTGTAGCATGTCTAAAAACATTGACAACGCCAATAGCGCTCACATAGGAGAAATCTATTGGCTTTGACAATACTTGTTTGAATTAGCTGTTTAAATCTTCTTCACCCCAGGAGTGTAGAAATGTAGCAATGCTTAACTAGGATGAATGGATTAAATGGAATCTATCTGGCCCACTAAACAGAGGTACCCAAAAGAAAAAGTACTTTGCCCATTAAAGATCTGCCTAGGGGGCGGGTCACAGAGAAAGATCTACCAATAAATGCTCAATCAACTCCCCATTGTGAGTGTTCAGTGATTTCAGCCAGCCTGATTGGTCATCGTAGGACCATTGTGGTTGGAAAAACAGCCCATGATGCCCCAGCAGATGCTGGAATACAGAGTATTATGCAGATGGGTGAGTGGATTATCTATGAATTCTATAAATCTCACACATTCCACTTTAATCCAGAATGTTAAACTAAGCCTACTGGTTAGTTAAAAATGATGGTCCACCAGTCATCACAGTGTGCTTTACTTTATAGGAAAGAACTTTGAAAACAGAGGACATAATGAATGAGTTACACAATTAGGTGTATAGGAAGAAACACATATGAAGTGTGCAGTAAACAATGACACATTTTAGTCTTGGGCAAGGATGAGACCAACAAGCTGTGCAGTCATGCAAAGTTTCTTTTCTCAAGTCTGTGTCCCTTTCAGCCACACTTCTCCCCGACACTGGGCTCATGCCACTGCCCTTTTGCTTCACATGTTTGCCACTCTTTTTTTGACCCCTGACTTTCTTCTCATTGCAGCCAATAAAGCCTCTGAAGGCCACAGCGACCACGTCCCAGCCGGTGCTCACTGCCCAGCAGATCGAGAACATCTTCTACAAGATCCAAGACATCTATGACATCCACAAGGAGTTCTATGACAGCCTCTGCCCCCAGGTGCAGCAGTGGGACAACAAGGTGACGGTGGGCCACCTCTTCCAGAAGCTGGTGAGTTCTGGACCCTCGGTCTTCATGAATCACACAGTGCCTGCCTTTGTCTCACTCCTTACTGAAAAACAAGCCATGTGCAGAAGCCACCAGAGAACCATCTGAGCTCTAGGCTGACTGTAATCATAACTTAGTTTAGCAAACCATCTCCACGAGCAGTATAACTTTCAATCGCAGAGCAAATGTCTTCAAGGTTATTTCAGAAGTGATTGGGGTGCAACTGCATAGTCTGTTTTAAGCGTTTTATGCTAAGAATGTATTCTCGTTGTTTTTTCAAAAAATGGGGGTATGTTGGTCTTTACAAAGGGTTTACTGTCAGAAATTAGACAGGCGAGGAGCTGCTACTTTTAAGTGTCATGCGTTGCATAAAATAAAACATTTAGGCGTTTTAAGGATAGGGGGAATACAGTGTAAGCCAGACCGAAGAAGTTTTGAAAATTAGAAAAAAGTGTATAAGCTTGACAGTTAAGTGCAAGTGATTTAATGTATGTCATGTCCTTAGTGCTTCTTTGGCCGTTTTTACTGTTTTTCTGTTGGCTTTTTCTCAGTAGAAACTACGGTCCTGATTTTATCATTAACATATTTTTGCGGGTCCACAATGACTGATATGAATGCAATCTATTTTAGGAGACTGCAGCTGAGATCTGCACTCCAGAAGAGATTGTGCTGGTTCTGCGTAAATCTTTAGGGAAGGGGCACTACTTTAAATGTCAAAAAGCAAATATTTGTTGTCCACGAAATATTAAGAACAAATGATACAGCAGAAGTTGAAAAATAATGAAAATGTGTAAAGAGCAGTTATGATTAAAATAAAATCTGGTGAAACTGACCCTGTAAAATGTATTTAGTCATATAATGGATCCAGCCGGACGGGGATGCTGTAGTGGTATTGATTCGCCCCTAAGGTTATTTGGCTGCTGCGTTCCAAAAAGCCTGGAAGAGTTCTGTAGTGAATTTCAGTAGTTCCTGAAACTTCGGAGTACTCCCACCATTGAAGTATTTGCAACACGCCCACTGTCCTTGGTTTTCGTCTGGATTTTTACAAGATACCTGATCTGAACATTCCACACAGGCACATTTGTGGAGCGCGCTTCACCCTTGTGGGGTCTCTTGGTGGTGAGGGCAGACTGCTGTTGTTTACACTTATCAATAGTGTTCACAAGAGGAAGAATGAAGCCACTTGAGGATTCAGTCTGACCCGAATGTCAAAATTCAGCCCCAGTTCTAGTGGTGGGCCCCCGGGCCGTTAAGGTGATGGTCCGGGCCATCGATCTGATGTAGTTCGGTGGCTTGGGGATGAGTTCCTTCAATGTAGGATGTTGAAGACGGTCAGTTTGCCCTCTGTGCCTTCCTAAGGTCAGTCATTGTGGAACCGGAAGGACGTTTCAGTCCTAGCACGGGTGACTCGGGTGACTCAGCTGAGTATGTTTTAATTCGATAACATGAAATTTGTATTTTACAGCACCTTTGTAGCTTTGATAACTTGTAAAATGTCTTCATATTATTTTTTTGTCAACTTTCTATAGAAGGCATCTTGTTTCTCATACCTTTCTGCAGCAGTAAGAGGCCTTCGTCTGAATGTTGTGAGATGTCACCACAGATAATCCAAATATTGCTGAAATTGTCATTAATAAAATGCATGAGATAATTTTTAAAAATGGAGCAGTGAATATCCTCCATGGACACTAAGGGGTCTGTGCATGCCTACTTACAATGAAATCATGGGGGAGAGTTTCTGTTCTGGTCTGTGTGTTGCCTCTGTGCTTGACTGAAGCTGTGCTCTGGGTTCCCTGGTAGCCTGCCCTCTTCTTTCAGTAGATGGACTTTCCATGTTATGCAGTATAAAAGACCTGGCTATTTGAAGGCTCATTACGTGTTGTAAAATTGGGCCTATTTCTGTCACTGCCCTTTTAATGTAAATGTTTCTTAATGTTCCACGAGTTGGAAGCTCCAGTTCCCCTCTGCCGTCCATTATCAAATTTGTACTTTAATGTATTGAGCGCACCACGCAACCGTTTCGGACAGTGCTCCGTCACAAAGAACGCGCAAATAAGAACATATGATGGAGAATGAGCACAGACGTGCAGGGTTGTGTGCATGCTTACCAAGTGGTTTGGTAGAAAGGTGTACTTGCATGTCTCCAGTGGGGAGGAGCATGTGGGTGGAGATGCCCTCAGTTGGAGTTTGGTCTTGTAATGTGGGGCTAGTGAAAAGAACTTTTGAAATGGATGGAGAAGTCTTGGGAAAGTGTCCTGTCATGGCTTAGACATGGGTGATGGCGCTATAGCTTGGTGACACATTGGTCCAGCTGAGTGTGCTTGCATGCTTTAGCGGAATTGCCCATGTAGCATTCACCAGTTGTCTACCTTGGTTATCAATAGCCAGTGTAGTTCCAGAAATCTGTGAGGTTTTTGACTCTCATGCCGCTCTCCCCTGCACCTCCTCTACCATTGTCCAAAAGAAGCGATGAAGTTCCAGCATGCCAAGAGGTAGAAGTGAGTGGGAGCTAATGGGAAATGAGCTACTTCAGCTATTTCTATTTTTTCTAGTTTATATTTCCACTACTTTTTTATAGCCACTTAATCAAATTTGATGCTTTGCCTTTCTGTATTTAAAACGTACCTCGTTCTTTTACGATTGTGCTTGGTATTATCTGAAGGTAACTGTTTCACACGTGTGCCTTGTTTTTCAATCCCCCCACACAATGTTGCTCCAAAGCTCTCAGTTCCTCTTAACCTTTTGACTTCTGTGGACTTCCACTGAATCATTATTGGAATCCGGGGAACCACACTGAGTTATTACTGGAAGCCGGGGATGCTGCTTAAGCATTTTCAATTATTTGAACTGCAAAACAATACACAAAAATACAGAAATAATCATTCATCAAACAAATACACAAATGATTAATTATTTTATTTAATTCGCAAATACAAAATTTGTATTCTAATGGGAATGTTGGAGCTTTTCTAATTTCAGTTGAGGTCACTCATCGCCCATACTCTATTCTGTTTCATGCACCTGCGCTGCTCTCACGAATCAATCTGAGGATACTGCCTTATTTTTAGCCTCCAATTTTAAATCACTTCGCATTTACAGAACATTTTTAAATTTGTAATTTTACATCTTGCTTCTTCATTCGTATGCACTTTATTATTCTTTTAATATGATTTAATTTAATACACAGTTGCTCACCCCTCTGATTTGGCTTTGCGGACCCACGGGGGTCCCTGGACCACCTGCTAAGAACCACTGCTCTAACTCACCCCCGGTACAACTCCACTACTTTTGTTTTAGTTACCTCTACCTCTGCTGAGGCAAGTTATGTAGATCCATGAATCTGAATAAATACTTTGATTTGCTTCCCATGAACAGAGAGCTCTGTCTGAGCCAGTTTTTCCAGAAACGCCAAGGCGAAATAGCTCAACCAGTCTGTCAAGTATTTTCTGTAGGTCGCTCTTTTTGCCACGGGGTGGCACCAGAGAGCTTTGCACAACGAAGGTATATTTTACCTTAGCATCCACAATACATGACTTCCTTTCTGTAGTTCATCCTCTCTCCCTCTTCTCCCATCTCCCCTTTCAGCATCCCGTAATGTTCCCTCTTGCGCCTTCTCTTATGTGTAAGAACGCTGCCGTTCACTTTAAAGCCCAGTTGTTGTCACTGCCCGGATAAAAGGTAATCTTCACTCGCATGCGTCTATCGACTTGGGTTGCAAGCCGGACTGATGTTTAAGAATGTGACAATACCGAATTTCTAGGTATCATAAACTGAACTGTTTAGCGAGTACATAGAGAGGTTAAGAGGGCCTGATTGACAGCTTGGCTAAGCAGTGAGTGTGGCTCTGGAGGAAAGCAAACATTCGAAGAAGAATCAGTGAGGCGAGGAAGAGAAAAAGAGGGAGAGAAAAAGGAAGAGGCAAAAATGAAAGTGGAGAATAAAAAAGCGCAGTGAGTGGGTGGGGAGATGCAGCGGGTAAGTGAACGGCTGACAGTATAATCTTGAAAAAAAGACTAGAAGAAAACAAAGGGTTGTAGACGGGGAGGGGTGGGGGCGAGGGGGGAGGGTAAATGTTAAGGAAGATGCATTCGGCAATACGCAAGAGAAATAGATGGATCGGAGACCAAGCCACCTGACTCTATACCGTGCCCCACGGTTCCTTGGCACCCTTCTTTCCCTCGGCGGGGCCGCCGGTGCCCATCACTACTTGCGCATCCTTGAGGCAGGTGACGCCGGTGCCTGTCCTACACCCCTGCCGGGGTGACCTTGGCCCACCCTCCTCCAGTGACGTGCCTGTCCGGCATCCGTCTGTGACCTTTCTTTCAAGGAAAGGGAACGCGGCCGCCATGTCTAGGGAGGGAGTCCATGGCGGTCCCACGGCCGCGCTTTTCATTAAAAGCGTAATCAGAGCCATGCTGCGAGTCGAGCGCATGGCCTTGCTATCCTCCAAGGGGGCGCGCGCTCATCAATTTATCACAAGCCTCCGTGACCAATCAATAGCCTTGACAAGGGGCTGCTATTTCTGGCCTGTGCGTAATTCCACTCGTCTGTGCAGAGAGTGGAGATAAATAGCGCGAGCCCTGATAACGGGGTACAGTTGAACGCTTGAAAATAGGCGTTCGCGGTGCACTTACGTGTTTGAAGTGAGCAGGGCTCTACTGCCCGTAGACCTGAACATGTTAGGCGTCCAACGCCCCTTCAATCCCTGAAAAATCTCCTTTGACTTTAGGCTAGCATTTGCTGTCTTTATATATGTCATTTAAACTTTTAGTTAAACGCTATCCTAACTGCAAAGGGTCACGGGGCCTCTAGCACGATTCGAGTCACTGGAACTCTGGAACTCGCTTCCTCCACTACTCCGTACCACCACCTCAACCCGGACTTTCAAAACTGACCTCAAATCTCTTCTCTTCCAAAGACACTTCCAGAATTAATACATCCCTTTTCATGTCCCTCATGGCCACTTTGCTTTCTCCTGATGTTGTAAACTCTTACAATGTTGTAAATATGTATTCTATGCCTGTACGATTCTTATCCTAATGTGTTTTTGTTTTTTGAGGGATTGCCACCTATTCTTTTATTTTACTTTTTCAACTATCCCGTTTGTATCTGTAACGTGTAATTATGTAAATTTCCTCATGTAACGTACTTGGTTCTATTGTGAAGTGTTCTGACACCTTTGGGTAAAGTCTGCGCTATATAAAAATGCATTAAATAAAATAAAACTAACCATACAGTTTCACCAGGGCCCAAGTCATAAAAAACAGAAGTGGGGGAGACTCACCAATTTGGGCAGAATGGATGTGATGTCACAGCATGTGACATCACAAAGTGACATTACGTCGCGTGACGTCGCTTATGGCATCACAGGAAGTGAAATCACAACCCGGGAGATCAGATCTTAAGATCTCACATATGTTTAGCAGGTCTATCGTGAGTACATTTGAGTGCACTACAGTATTTACCAAATTAGATTTTGCATTGGGGTTGTGCCAAAATAGTGAACCCGACTCAAAATCTGGGCCTCAGCTTATACATTTATTTTTTTTAAACCCTGCCATAAAGAAGTTGGCAACAAGGAGAAACATGACAGTAAATCTGTTCTGCTTAATTGGTTGCAATGTCTGTATTTTAAAATAATATCTCATGGGGTTAAGGCACCTGCTGCAGAGATCTGTGTGCCAGCTAAATCTCAGGGAATAATAATGGTAAGATAACTCTGGAGCATAACATATTTGCTGGAGAGATCTGTGTTTTGCCTAGTCCTAGTTTTGAATCAAAGTAGTATAGAGGGTTAATATGTTTCCCGCAAAGCACATGAACACGCAGATGACAGATTTTTATTTTATGTAAATGGGTAAATGGGTTACTGCTTTTAACACCGAGATACTTTTGTTACCTGCAGTTCATAAATTGTAATCCTTCTAATATAGCACAGTGAGCTATGAAGGGCATGTGGCTCCTACACCTTGTAACCTTCACTGTCTTATGTAGCACATCCTTATGGTGAATAGACATTATATCGAATGATAAATATCGAATTGTAGTAATATCGAAGTTGTAATATCGAATGTTAGATAATATCGAATACATGAATATCGCAATCAAAAATATCGTTATTTTATTTCTTTAAAAAATATCGAAGTACAAAATATCGAATAAGTAATATCGTAAGTAGATAATATCGAATTGTTAGTATTGTAAAAAATATCGAAAAAAATATATAGAAACTGTAAAATATTAATTTTTAGTCAATAATTAAATATTATGTATTATTAATTTTGTATTATTAAAAATGTTTTAATATTAGTGTGAAAATGTATAAAAAAATGGTAACATATGTTTTAGGAGCGGGATGTTTAGTTATTAGGGGTAAAGGGTGGGGAGTATTTTAAAAATATTAGTGTAAATTTAGATATTAATTTAAAATTTTTAGAAATTAGAAATTAATTTAAAAAATGAAATTTATATTAAAAGTGTAAAATATATGTTCTTTTTTAGGAGCGGGATGTTGGGTTATTAGGGGATAAGGGTGGGGAGTAATTTAAAAATATTAGTGTAAATTTATATTTAAATAGAACATTTATAGAAATTCGAAATTAATTTAAAAAACGAAATTTATATTAAAAATGTAAAATATATGTTTTCTTTTAGTAGTGGGATGTTGGGGTATAAGGGTGGGAAGTATTTAAAAATTATTAGTGTAAATTTAGATATTAATTTAAAATATTTAGAAATTCGAAATTAATTTAAAAACGAAATTTATATTAAATATGTAAAATATATGTTTTCTTTTAGGAGCGGGATGTTGGGTTATTAGGGGATAAGGGTGGGGAGTATTTAAAAAATATTAGTTTAAATTTAGATATTAATTTAAAAATTTTAGAAATTCGAAATTAATTTAAAAAACGAAATTTATATTAAAAATTTAAAATATATTTTTTGTTTTAGTAGTGGGATGTTGGGTCATTAGGGGATAAGGGTGTGGAGTATTTTAAAGATATCAGTGTAAATTTAGATATGAATTTAAAAATTTAGAAATTAGAAAATAATTTAAACGAAATTTATATTAAAAAGTTAAAATATATGTTTTGTTTTAGGAGGGGATGTTTCGTTATTAGGGGATAAGGGTGGGAAGTGTGATTTAAATAATATTTTAAAAATATTTATTCAGTAGAAATTTAAAAAATTGCAAATAATTAGAAGAAATAAAGTAATTTATAAATATAAATAGTAAGTTGTTTTTAGTACTGGGATGTGGGGTTATTAGGGGAAAATGGTAAAGTTGTTAATATTGTAAAACATATATATTTAGTGTCCAGCGTGTTCTTGACTTCATAATTACTGTAGTGGGAATAGTAAATTTTATGTGTTTAATGTCCAGCACCTTCCCTGAGTTAATATTTACTGGAGTGGGAATAGTAATTTATATATGTTTAATGTCCAGCACCTTCCTTGAGTTAATACTAACTGCAGTGGGAATAGTAATTTATATATGTTTAATGTCCAGCACCTTCCCTGACTTAATTTTGACTGAAGTGGGAATAGTAATTTTATATGTTTAGTGTCCAGCATATTCCCTGACTTAATTTTGACTGGAGTGGGAATAGTAATTTTATATGTTTAGTGTCCAGCACCTTCCCTGAGTTAATATTTACTGGAGTGGGAATAGTAATTTATATATGTTTAATGTCCAGCACCTTCCTTGAGTTAATACTTACTGGAGTGGGAATAGTAATTTATATATGTTTAGTGTCCAGCACCTTCCCTGACTTAATTTTGACTGAAGTGGGAATAGTAATTTTATATGTTTAGTGTCCAGCACCTTCCCTGAGTTAATATTCACTGGAGTGGGAATAGTAATTTATATATGTTTAATGTCCAGCACCTTCCCTGAGTTAATACTGACTGAAGTGGGATTAGTAATTTATATATGTTTAGTGTCCAGCATCTTCCTTGATTTAATTTTTATTGAAGTGGGAATTGTAATTTTATATGTTTAGTGTCCAGCATCTTCCCTGAATTAATACTTACTGCAGTGGGAATAGTAATTGTTATATGTTTAGTGTCCAGCAACTTCTCTAAATTACTAATTAGTGCAGTGGGAATAGTAATTTTAATTTGTTCAATGTAAAGTAGTTTTTATTATTTAATGTATACTGTATTGGGAATAGTAAATTATATATGGTTAATGTTTTGTATGTTTTATTACTAAATTTTAAGTGTAGTGGGAAGAGTAAATTATATATTGTTTAAGTTTACCACATTTAATGAATATTGTTTAAATGTATTGGGAATAGTTGGTGATGTTTGTTTATGTAGAAATATATTTTTATAATTATTTATAATTAATATTAAATATTTATATAACAAATATGTTATTTGATGTGTATTTATTTATTTTATATAAAGAGTTGTAGGAAACTTACTGTATGTGTTTTTATATGTGAAGGAATATAAATGTATTTTATTATGTGTAGTGAAAATGAATTTGTCTTGTGTAAGTGATGTATAGTTTATAATTTTCTAGTAAAAAAACAAATGTTAATTAAAAGGTACATTTATCAAATTAATATATTTAAGTAAAATATTTAATTATAAGATATACATATAAAAATAAATTAGACTTTTTTTATTTTCAATTTTTTTATTTTTGTATAAGTAGATAGAAAGAGAAACAATTTTCTTTTTTATTTATACAATGCAATAGACATTATTAAATATACATAAAATTTGTCAATTTTTATTGAAGGAAAATAAATTATTTTACATACATTTATTCGTTAATAGAATTTTTTAAGGGAAAAAAATGTTATGTCATTATTTTACAACATTTGTAACATTGTAATATATGTATACAAATTATATAACCATTTTTGGTATATATATACAGAAAGTAAAGCATTGTATGTTTATTTATTATTTAATATTGTAACATTATAATGTTGTAGTAAATATTGTTTATCATTTACAACTAATTAGCACTTTATTACATGTAAATATATTTTTAATTAATATTATTAGTATATAAAATATTAATATTAATTATCACATTGTTGTAATTAATGAAAATTTATTTTTAAACAGGTAAGTTTTATTTAACAATTTTACATAATTAATACGTATTTTTTATAATTTTTATCATTATAAAAAACATATACAATTATAATAATAATAAATATATTTTTATATTAATTATTATTATAACTTTACAAAGTATAATACATTATATAGTAATTTTTAAATATACAGAAAATTGTGTACAACATAAGAAAAATATATGTGAAATTTATACTTTGCTATAATGATTTGTTTTTACATTATTCCTTTTTTAAACTTTATTTAGGCAGCCATTTTAAGTTTACAGGGACTATTTTGTAACCGCGTACTGTTATTTTGGGTCATTGAGGGTCGGAGAAGCTCGCGGTTGGAAGCTGCGTCGCGTCGAGCAAGGTAAGGGAAATTTTACTTATTTTTCTAAGTTAATACTTATGTTTTAGTGTAGTTAGGACCTATATATTGTATTTATAGTTAGGTTATTACGTTTTTGGTGTGCTGTAGTTGTTAGTTATATTTTAGTGAGATGACGTGAGTTACTGTTTGAGGTGTAGTGTAGACGGACATTAATATGAGTAAATATGTGTTGTTTTGTTGCTATAAATTCATTTTATTGTATTTAATCAATGTATTTGGGTGTATTTGTGTGGGTGGGTATGCTTTTAATCTTTTTGCAGATTCATTTTAATCGAGTTTACGTTGGAGACAGAGACGCGTTTTTTTTAATAAAAGAACTGTGTATTAGTTTGTTAAACTAATATTATTATCACAGTTTCTTTTAGTTTTCGGTATTTCCTGGAGCGTTTTTTATATTTTTGTATCTTTTTCGGGTTTTTGAGGGTTTACGTAATTTGGATTTCGGAACGATGGATTTGTATGGGACGTGTTGTATTTTTGCATTTTTTGGGGCTTTTTTAAACTTTAACATGCATTAACACATAGATGGAAGGATTATTTCTTTTTGGAATACATTTTCTACAGCTACATAAACCGTAAGTGTATTTTATTTAAATTAATTGGGTGGGAAATGTTTTTAAAATTAATTGTGTTTTATAGTATATTTTGATAATTATTATTTATTTGTAAATATATATTTTTAATTTAAGAAAATATATATGACAAATAAGTAATATTTGTGAAAATATAATATTAATATATATGTGTAAAGTTTCTGTTTTATGAACAAAAAAATGTATAATACCTGTGGAACTTTTGTTTATAAAATGCTTTTGGCTATTAGGGATAGGTAATCTAGGCCTCTTGTAGATGGGTATAGGGTAACTTGACTTTGCAGTAGCTCAAACATTTTTTTAGTTTGTTTAGTTAATTTGGGACATATTTGAGTTACAGATTGTTCCATCCGTAATTCTTGATAGCTTTGTTCTTTTTGTATAGATTCTAGAAGTTTTTGTAGGGTAGGTTTACCTCTGCTTGTTGTTGATTGGAAGGCATTATGCCATCCTTCAACACTATTATTTGTTTTTGATTCTTTGTTTAAGGTACTTAGGTACACGTTCCACCAAGGAATGTGGAATTTAGGTTGCCTTCTATGCCCTGATCTATGCAATCTTCCCACCCAGGTGTCCTCAAAGTAGTCTAGTAGTGGGCTTATTTTGTCTTCGTTCCTTTTGTAATAGGGGCTTTCTATTAGAATATTGTAGTGTTCTGCTACATCTGTTACAGGTACATATGCTAGTGCTATTAGCTTTTTTATTTGGAAGGCAAAAGTACTGTCTGTAGCATATTGTACACTTAGGGTTGATTTTTGTAGATGTCTCCAGAGACTCTGATTAAAATGATAATAGCAACCCTGAATTGCTGTGTGTGGATAATTTTTTAGTATAGCATTTATCATGGCTATTTCAAAGTCAATAATTATTTTTGAAGGAAAATAATTATTGCTTTCTTCTTTTATTTGAGTGAGTATATCAATGTAGGTAGTTTGCTGTTTATTTGGTAATAGTGCGTACATGAATGGAATATTTGAGTGTTGGTATAATCCATGTATTGTGTACAGCTGGTAAAATGGTTTTGGACAGACTTTGAAAGTTCCATCCATCATCCAGGTGTCACATTTCTGTAATTTAAGTAAATTGTTTGCAGTAGCAAACATAATTATTCTTTTTTCTGGGCATTTGTTATCAAAAAAAATAAATGGTTCTTTACTGTGAGTAATGCTTAATTCTGGTGGAATAACTACTTCTGCAAATGTTTTAGGGGCAGGTATAGTAGTTGTGGTACCTTTTTTTGTCTGGCAATTGTTCTTTTTAAAGAAGCTATGGACGGTAATTGTCCTGATGCATGTTGAGGTAATTTTAATAGTTGCTCTTTTAGTATTTGGGTAGTTGCTTTGTCAGTACTAGTGCTTGCTTCTTTTATACTTTCAAGCGCATCTCTAACCTCAATCTCTGTTATGTTTGGGGGTGATTATGTTCTTTTACAGAAATAACAGTAGTTTCCTGAGTAGTAGCTCTTCCATAGCATTTGTTAGAGTAGTATTTGCTACACTTCCAAAATACTTTAAGGCCTATTTGTTTCTCCTGTGTATACACATACCCCATATAACATAATAGCATTTTATTTTTTTGTGACATTACAAATTCTGCACCTTCAGTCATGTTGTTTTGTTTTATGCTAGGGAAAATTCAAAAAGAAAATATTTTAATATAATAAATACAACATGTTTATTAAATACTGTTACATCTCAGTGAATATACTTACAATGTTTAGTTTGATGTAAATGAAATTGGTTAGGAAATAATTTCAAGCTTTATTTTCTATTTACTTGATGTAATTTCTGTTGAGAAGAAGAAAAAACATATTAATAATTTGATTCTATTGTTTGTAGATGATAGGCATTTTAGGGGTAAAGGGTTATTTGGGTGGGTATTTAACGTTGTTTAATAATGGAAAATGATATACTTACTTTTTAGTTGTCTTTATTTTGTTAGTAGTTGTAGAATTATTTTGGAAGCTTTTGCTGTTGGCTGTAGAGGAGATAGATAAAAAGAAAATATATATTAGTGAATAACGTTTTGAAAATATTTTTAGGTCGGTTTGGCAAAAATAGAATATACTTACATTTATTGTTTTTTTATTGGTGAGTATTTTTGAAATAATTTTCTGGCTTTGTAGGATATCTGTAGAGGTGATATAAAAGTAAGGAATGAAAGAATAGTTAATTAGGTTTTAGAAATAATTTTTGTTGCAGGTTAGTAGTATTGTAATATTTTAAAAACAGTTTTACTTACTTAGTGCAGTTTTAAATTTCTTTTTTAGAAATGAAAGTTTTCTTTCAGGAAACAGTTGGGCACAGTTTTACCTTCTTCTTTGTTGTAGTTTTTAAGTGTAAAAGAGATGTATGTTTTTGGTGTTTATATAGTGTTTATTTAATTGGTTGCTTTATGTTATTGGTGTATTTTGAAATGTAAGCGTTTTATTGGTTGAAGTTAATTGTTTTTATTGTTTTGGCACTTTCTTTCCATATAAGGGAAACGCTAATTAAGAAACTGTTAGTAGAAAGTAAATATTTTATCTTTTTACTTTTTGTAAATAATTTAAATGTTGTTTTTAATGTGAAATAATGCAAGTATTATATATTTAAAGTTTATATTTAATTATTGTAATACGTTTGTTTAGCCAAAATATGTTTTATATATTGATGTGTTTGCAAATTATTTTATTATGTTTAAGTATTTTATATTGTTTTATAATGTGAATTTATATTTGGTGCTAAAGATATATTTAATTGAGCAGTTTTTATATAGTCGATATTTGTAAAAAGTCGATATTATTGGTGTCTATATTTTGTTATTCGATATTTTTGTAATGTTGTGTGTTATAAAAATGTTAACGATATTTAATGTAACGATATTTAGCATTTCGATATTGTGGTGAACGATATTTTTTATTTACGATATTGTGTACTCGATAGTTTTGTAATTTTATAAATAAGTATAGGTAGTAGATATTATTGTAGTCGATATTTAGACGCCGATATTTTGTATATTCGATATTTTTGTAGTCGATATTATGTCAGTGATCCCATCCTTATATTAATGTACATACATGATTTATTGTCAGTGTATAATCCGTACATGTGATGTAAAGCGGTCTGACCCCCTGCGTTGGGATGAGTAATGCTAAAGCGCTATAAAAGAAATAAAACAAAATAGTGGTATTTAAATTATTTGTGTAGATACTGGGGCGACCAACACATGTGACATTCTTACAGTATATGCATGTCTCTTATATACAGGGACTGAACAAAGTCAAAAGTATTTCTCTCTTAAGTACCTGTGAAGTGATAAGATGTGAGCCTTTGTTTCCCCTCAATTGCATCTAGGTGTGAAGCTCCCTATAGCTCCCAGCCAGGATACTCCGGCAAAAAGAGGCCTAGTGGCCCCTTAACTCCGGCTTTAGTTATGGGCAAAGCTAGAATCTCATAAGCTTCTTCCTCACCTGCACGTTGCTGCTTGGAACAAAAGCAGACAATGGGCAAGCACTGCTGAAAGTGTCCAGTGTCAGAAAATTACATCAGGACGAGTTCAGCATATTTCCTTGAACTCTGGGAAAAGTAGGTAAGGAACTTCACACTCCGCTGACAATGGCCAGCTTTGCAGCAGGGTAGACAGAGTCTACCCTCTGAAAATAGTGGGTAGAAGGCATCTACTCATGTCTACCCTCGACTCGAGCCCCGAGTTTCATACGCATTGTGCATCTAGACATTACAGGTACAGTTTGACGAAGACCGGGAACTGGGTTAAACAAAAGGACTAATAAACAAGTGAAAAGCAATGGAAATTCACTGATGATCAGCAAAAGAGAGTATGCACAGTGTAGGAAAGTAGGATCTGCTTTTATGGTTACTCCCACTTTTTGCCTGGAACTAAGCTGCTATTGACTGGTCTGACTGGGATCCTGCTAATCAGGACCCCAGTCTATCTGCTTTCTCCCTTAAATTGTTGTGATTAGTACTTAGGTACATCCCATATTGGATACTGGGGTACCCTTATCAGTCCCTCGTATATGGTACTAAGGTACCCAGGGCATAGGTACCCCAGAGGTCTCCCATGGGCTAAAGCATGTATTATGCCACGCATGGAAGACCATTCAAAATGCAACTACAGGCCTGCCATTGTAGCCTATGTAAGCTGGTGCTAGCACCACCTACGAAAGATATAGGTCTCCTATATCTAGGGTCACTGCACTTTAAAACCTATAAGTCACCCCATAGCAGGCCTTATCAATCTTGAAGGCAGGGTGCTTGGTTCTAAGTGTGAGGGTACCCCTGCATGAGCAGGACACCCCTACAGCCTACGGAGTCCATTCACCCAGGTTGTAAGTGAAGCAGCCATATACCATATAGAGGGGCACCACGTAATTACGCGATGACCATCTTGAAATTGGCTGCAATGAATCCTATCATGTTTGGTATCAAACATGTTGGAATCATACCCCCACACCGTAAACGATGTGGGAGGTTTGATTCCAAGCACTGGAAGAGCCCTCCGTTAGGCTCTGTGTTCCTAGTGCCAGCCTTCTAGACCCGGACAGCACAAAATGGTTGCTGCCGACCAGAGACACGATTCTGCCCTCCTGCTGCTGAGCCAAGCTTGAGCAGGGGAAGGCAGAACAATAGGCATCCTGTCACAGGGAGGTGTGTCCACCTCCCAGACAGGATTTAGTGTATTGGGGCCGGGTGGGTGTGCTTGCCAGCGCCACTAAGTCTGCATGAGGGGCACATTTGGTGTCCCCGTGCATAGTCCAGTTCAAACCAGCTCTGGGAGCCAGGGGCTCCCGCTCTGGCGCGAAACTTGCCAAAGGACATGGGAGTGACCTCCCCCCTGTCCAGATCCTCCCCTGCGAGGGTCCCTTGAATCACCTCAACCCTTTCCTTAGGCTACCTAAGGGCTTACCTGAGGGTGGGGTCCATAGATTCATCGTGGGACAAGATTCAATTCAGACACCACTTCTACTTCTACCGTCTGGGCACTCTGGACTTCGCTGGACTTCGTTTGGGCTTGACTTCGTCCCCCCTTTCAGTCTACTGCATCATCTGTGCCGGTACAGGAACCTTCCAAGGCCTGTGGGCATCCAAGACACCTGAAGGAATCTCCCTTGAAGTGAAGGAGTCCCTTCCCTGCATTCGCAGGCACCGCAACTAAGCTGACCGCTCTGCTGATCCTGAGCTCCTATGGACTCCGAAAGGTTCTGCAACATAGGTGGTGGTTCTCCGCAGCTCTCAAGGTCTGTCCTGCCCTCTCACCAAGTTTGAGGCCATTATCCCTCGTGGGAGCCGCAGGAACCAAACCCCTGTGCACCGCACCGCGTTGACTTGCAGTTGCAAAGGTTTGTTGACTTCCTTCCACCAAGATTTTCGGACTCCAAGTAGCCCCAACCTCAAGCATCTCCAGTGACCAAAGTCTTTGTCCACATCGTATCGTTTGCACCGTGGCCTGCATCGTTTGGTGAGCTGCTCAAGGTCCTCTTGCGACTCCAGTGCCTCCGGCCTGTGGGTCCTGTTGAGGGTCATCTTTGCTTCTTTTGGGCTCTCCTGATTGCTCGGGCCTACCCTGACTCCCCTGCTAGTGGTGAGTCCCCTGGACCTTGCTGGTCCCGACATTGCACCTTCTTCGACTTGTGTTGGTTGCATTTGCCAAGGCTTGTTGGTGCTCCCGTCTGACACCGACCCCTCAGCACTCAACATCTGACGTGGGACAGCTCGTGCATGGCTCCTGGTCTTCCTCAGCGTCGCCTGGTCCTCACAGCTGCAGAGTCAAGGCCATCGTCCGCTCTCCTGCAACACCCGACATCGGAGGGCATTCGTCCTCCAAGTCTCCTGGTCACTCCTGAGTTACATAGACTTGGTCTCCTCTGCTTGCAGGTACCGCTCAACTAGAAACCACCTTCGGATTCCACCGGACACTTTCACCTTCTTCAAGAGCGGCCCTTTCCTGAAGTCCTCCATTGGGTTCAATGGCGGTTTCCGACACCACTTCACACCTATGCACCTGGATTCCCTGGTGTAGGTAACGTGGGTACTAGGGTATCCACGGGTGGGGTGGCTCTCCAGTCTTCTGTCTTCCACGGGGTTTCTTCAGGGTCCACTGGGAAGGGTCCTTAAGCTTTAAAATTCCAACCGCGACTTACACGTTTATTACGGAGCATGCGGTCGTGTTCCCACACTGCACACTCTCTCCGCGGGGTTCCTAGTCACTCACCTTGTGTGGTTCCTTGGGTCCCCAGCACTTCTACTTCCTCGCAACATTGTCTAGATCCAAGTCAGGGTTCTTATAGCACTTTCTTAGTATATGGTTTGGCCACCCTTGGTGGGGGGGGGGAGGGGTTCACTGTGTATTTCGTGCAATTTACGTGATTTCTATGCAAAGTATTGTGTGCATTGTGAATATCTCCGGGTAGGAGATATTTGTATGTGTTAGAGAGTTTTATATAATAAATACATATTTTTATAAATACCTTGTGTGGTTCTTTTTCACTTAATCTATACATATAAGATTGCATTCTGGTAAAATAAGCTGCTTTACACTCCTTCTGGACTAAGCCTGAAGGCTGCTCTCCACAGCTACTACTTAGAGAGGTTTCTAAGGTTGTCTAAGACCTCTTAAATCACCATAAGGGTTGTCTGGACTGGTGCAGGGTGCCCACTTACATAAGTGGACATCATATACCATGCTAGCTTCTCACACACAGGCTACCCACTGCAGACCTTAAATGCTGCTGAGAAAGCCTGAGACTTCAGCTTAGACAGCTGAGATTTATGAATAGTCTGTTTATTAGCAGGGTCTGACTGGAACAGAAAATACGACAAGGCGCCAGAATAGAAATGGCTCCCATTAGCGAGCCATGGCTAAAAAAGTGAGCCACATTTATGCAAATCTGGGCAGTTCTGAAACTGTATGCCGTACTACATAGGTGTTTTCCAAGGTAAGAGAGACTGCTTGCCTTTGTGTTTGCTGCTAGCAGTGTCTATGGTAACTATTAGGTAGATTATTAGTAAATACTAGACAATAAAACAGACTCACAGTGACGTTTTAGATCGGCCTCTCTGGTACTGCTATTTTGCCCTCTAGGCCAGTCCAACACGGTCTTTCGGCATCCAGGCTGTGAGCTGACATTGCCTGAAACATAGGACCATTCTCGCCCTGCTTTTACTTTCTGATTTCCAGCCTGATACATAGATTGCCTTTTGTCTGATGTAGACAAACCTAGGAGGACATCTGGCGTAACGGCAGGAGCTGCCAACTTTAGAACTGGAGATCCAAGTTCGAGTCCAGGTGTCTGCTCAACGTCCTGTGATTCTGGGTAAATCACTTACTATCCCCCATCTAAAAAACAAAAAGAATCTGAGCTTCTGTAATGTAACCTGATGCCCCTACAAAGCACTCTAATGCCCTTGGGCCAAGTTTGTGCTTTGTAAAACTGGAAAATAAATTAATAATCCAATAGTAGAGCAAGGCAGTAAGTGAATCAAAACAGGTGCGATGATATTCTGCTGTTTTAAGCTGAACTGCAGAGTAAAGATATGCTTTTCAAAAGGTCTAGAGAAGACGCTTACGAACTAACAAAATGGATTTTTCTGCTGCCCAACCTGGAAAGAATCAAAGATCGGATCACCGATAGAAGAGCTGACTGGGGCTTAAAGTCTGTTTTTCTTTAGTAAAGTGAGTTGATTGAAGCAATTTGTAGGGGAAGATTTGAGTCTTAAAGTTTAATTTAGAATTTAGTGGAAATGTAATGATTTAAGAGGACACCAGTGAGGGAGTGATGTCTCATGGTAGCGTACCAGTCTTGAACCTGAGAATGTCAACTTGATTAAGAAATATGAAAATAGTCTTTGTAGGATTGAGTTGTAAGAAGTATAAAGACATTCAGCTCTTAATTGCGCTTAGACAGTCCATCAGACAGTACGCATTTTCCGAGGACTACACCTGAAGATATGAAAGGGTTGGTTGCCAGCGTGCTAAAAGATTAAAATGTCTATTTTGGCTACCAAATCTCCCAGTGGCTCAACACATTTTGTTTAGCCAGCTCTTCTGGTGGACCCACATACATCCAGGTTGTGGGATAGACCAGAAGGAACCCATCCGGACAAATTGGGCACATCCTTCCACAAATGAGGAGAACCACTGCAGGGCATGGCCTCTACACTTCCATTCAAATGTAAAAGTCATCAAAGGGGCCACCGAGGGACTGGTGGCCCAGTGGCTCTCAAAAGCCCAGCAGACCTCGTCAAACAAATCAACATTCTAGAATGCCTTTTTGTTTGTGCTTGTTAGTGATGCAGTACTGGCCTAAAAACTTTTTTTGTCTCTTCACTGAATGGCCCCTTTAAGAAGTACCCAATTGTTGACCATGTCAAAGGCTCTCAAGTGATCTAGTCGAAAGAAGAGATCAACACCTCCCCCATGTTGCATGCTCACAGCATCATTCACCGACCAGAGCACTGATTGCTTTGTGCTTCAGCAGAGATGGAAGTCCGACTGATTGATGCGAACTAAGTTGAGGCATGAAAGATGAGCAGAGGCTGGAAAAACACCACCTGGTAGAGAACTTATTTTAATCTTTTAAAGGAGAATGAAACTGACCATAGATATGAGATTTCTGTTACATTCTTAAACTGTGTTTGAGGCACTCTTTCTTAACCCCCTGACTTCTGGTTTGAATACAGTGGCAAGCATCTGCCTGCAGTTTGTAATGTATTGAGTGTTGATTTGCTACAGAACTTTTATGGAGCTAGTGCAAACCTAACAAGCCCGTGACTGGGTGAAAAATTGCTAGAACGATAGGGTCAAGATTTGTTTCTCCGAAATTGGAAATACGTGGCTACCCCTCGGGATTCGAAAAAATACCCTCGTGAAAACAAGTCAGCTACTAGAGAAATTAGTTTGGGTATTAATTTGATCACTGAAGCTTGAAGTGGATTACCACTGTAAGAGGTGACAGTCACAGATTGAACAGTAGCAGAGAATTTTATGTCCGACACAAGAGAAAACAACTGCCAAACACATCAATATAACCTTGTTGAAACCGGTGAAAAACTTCATGGCGGCAATCTGTTCATGAATAGTAGTTACTGTCTTGTCATTAAGATCGTAAACTTTATCAGGAGGGTAGAATGTTATACGGTCAAGCGAGGATTAGTGTTCTATCGAACAACTCGGAAAAGTGGCTTTCAGCTGTACACTAACCAGAGGAATTTTCCGAGTTGTTTGATTTTGTACTAATCGTACAGCGCCGCACAGGCTTCGCAAATAAGCAGCCTTAGCTAATAAATGTGGTTTTCTAGATGCCCCTCAAAGTCCATTCAGCCTATAGAGAAGACATTGACGACCTCCAGAATTTTACAAACCTGTGAATGGAATGTTTTTTTTTTTAGATTTAATTGTAACTTTGCAAAGATGAGCAACTTAATTCGCAGTGTTGCTGCAATGCTCCAACTTTGAGAACACAGAGAATGACTACATAGTACCGACAGAACAGAGCCAGTAAAGTCGGTAGCAACTTAAGGGCATGCAAGAGGATGTTTGGCTGTGTAATTTTGAAAAGGAGCACGAGAGAAGCAAAGCCACTAAAAAGGAATGGCACAGTGACTGGCCAGAGCAATCTTCTACCCGAAGTTGTTGGTTTGTGATGGGTGACTCCTTGGAAATAAAATGGTCTAACATATTTAATGTGTTTTTTAATTATTTTTTCATTGCTTTTTTAGTGGTAAAACAACGTGAGGAGGCTTCTGAGTACTGGTGTATATAGGCAGTAAGTAGACTTTTACGATAGATGGTGACTGACAGAAAATAAAACTGTTGCCACCGTTGAATTTGTGATGAATAATATCCGAGATGCCAACACTGAAGGGCTCAGTGGTTTTGTTCCAGTCGATCTGCACAGAGCAGAGAATTTTTGTTGCACTCTAAGAGTTCAACGTTAGACCCTGATACAGGCTTCAGCATTCCCACAGTGATGAAAAGCCTCTCCGTACGATTCAGGACTACGTCCTGCAGTGTTATCTTTGCAGAAGCAGAGCGACAGTGAAGTCGTTTGCTGTATGTCACTGCCCAGGCTCCTAAAGCGCAATGTGTTTAGGAATTTGATGAGCACCTGCTTTGTGTTTTACTTTAGGTGACCGTTCACGAACACAAACCAGAAAAAGATTCAGGTAAAAGCACCTTAGAATAATTCTTTAAATAATTCTTTAAGACACAGCGGCAGGTAATTGGCCAAAGGATGATGATGAAAGTACCTGGCGTTTAATTGACAGCTGTCCTAAGACTGCTATTAATGGGAAAGATTGATCACATGATGGACCACGCTCTGGGTAAGTGGCCATTCATGTGGCAATATCCTTCAGAGCAGGAAAGAGCTGTGTGGGCCCGAATCTCACATGGACTCGACCCTTACTGACCATGAATTGCTTTGTCCAAGATGATGTTGTCCAGGCATATATTACCTGTAGGTTTCCCTCTCAAAGGAACTGATCTTTCTGAGGTAAACCATAAACAGAATGATTCGAGGGCAAAGGGAAAATTTGTAATCCACTCCGCTTGCACTTCGTCATTGCCGCTCTATATTTTCCGGGCAGCTATCCACTCTTCATGAACACCTTCCATATCCAAATTTACACCATTCTCGCACTCTGAACAACTTTCATTTCCACTTGTACGGCAGTCTCCCTCTCTGAGCATGCTTCATGTCCATATTTAGGCCATTCTCCCACTCTGAGCAACCTTCATGTCCACATTTACGGCATTCTCCCACTCTGAGCACGCTTCATGTCCACATTTACGGCATTCTCCCACTCTGAGCACCCTTCATGTCCACATTTACGGCATTCTCCCACTCTGAGCACGCTTCATGTCCACATTTACGGCATTCTCCCACTCTGAGCACGCTTCATGTCCACATTTATGCCATTCTCCCACTCTGAGCACCCTTCATGTCCACATTTACGCCATTCTCCCACTCCGAGCACGCTTCATGTCCACATTTACAGCATTCTCCCACTCTGAGCACGCTTCATGTCCACATTTACGGCATTCTCCCACTCTGAGCACCCTTCATGTCCACATTTACGGCATTCTCCCACTCTGAGCACGCTTCATGTCCACATTTACGGCATTCTCCCACTCTGAGCACGCTTCATGTCCACATTTACGGCATTCTCCCACTCTGAGCACGCTTCATGTCCACATTTACACCATTCTCCCACTCTGAGCACCCTTCATGTCCACATTTACGGCATTCTCCCACTCTGAGCACCCTTCATGTCCACATTTACGCCATTCTCCCACTCTGAACACTGTCCATGCCCGCCTACACCCTAGTAGTGTTTTGGTAGGTAACTGGCAGTTGACATGGGCACTGTGGATTGACAGTCTGCTGGAGACCGATTCCCCATCTGGGGGCTGTGGTGCAGTGCTCTGTGCTTCGCTTCCATGCTTGAACTTCGCCAACTGATGCTGTTCCAGTTTGGACAAATCTTTCTCATTTAAGCAACATTCGACCGAGTGATGCTATTTGCGAAGGACTTCTTGACGGACAGTCGCATTTATTCTAATGGTGACAGCGATTGCCAAAATCGCTTTAAACACGTGTGCGTCGGCAGCGGCAATGAATGCGACGCCTGTCATTCCTTACCCATGATTTGCATGAACTGACGCTTCTTACTGCGTGGTTTGTCCCCGGCTGTCAGTAGTGCTACGGGTGAAGCGAGGCCCCTTTTGTACCCCAGTTGTAGATGTTTTTTTCCCAAACTGAGAGGATGGAGGCCCGCTTTGCTTGATTTTATTGGGCCCCGGGCCACCCTTGCTTTGCCGCCGTTTCCCCCCTGTGCGCCAATAGTCTATTGTTTTGGCCAACGGTAATATTTATGATAGTTTAAATTGTGAAATTAAGAGACGGGGCCTAATGATGGGCAGATCACATTTGTGTACCTCTGATAGAAGCAAAAATTGGTTACCAGGCAACTGTGGTATCACGGATACGGAGCCACGACCATCGCCGGGCTCACAGAGCCTCACGCTCTGTAGTGTGACGGTGAGCCGTACCGTGGTCTCGGGCTCTGTTTCACGCATGCGCTCTGCCGACCGCCAGAGAGGCGCAGATGCTACAGGCGCCACATGCTGCGCTGCCGGGGTGGGCGGAATGCAACTCAGCATTTCTGATCCTGCCACCCGTGCCTTTTATCGCCGCCATATTTGTTAATTAGTCCATGCCGATGCCAGTAGCAATTTGCGTTTTAATTTGTTAATCTCTTTTAGCACCTGGTAGAGATTACCACCCGTCCTTTCACACAATGATTCTTTGCAGACATGCGCACTGTATTATCCCCGCCCCTACACGCACACACACACGCACATTATCACTCTCTCCTTCATGACCGTAAACACTTTGCAACTCACACTTCTGTTGCCACACATTTGGTAAAATTGTATACGGGATATCATGGGCATAAGTGTGACCTATGACTGCACACTGGCATTCCTGCACTGTTGCGTGCACACTTGTATTGCACTCGTGCACTCTGCCTCACAGAAGAAGTTTTCCCAAGTGATCTCAGTTGACACGGTGTAGTCTTTTAGCCTAGGTTGAGTTGTCATTTAATGTCACACCTTGTTACCCTGCATGCGCCTCCGTGTGTAGGACAGTAACTACTAGTAGCATATATACGCCCCGCTCACCCACCGCCAGACTGGGATGCCTTATCGTAGCTTCATTGCTTAATTTGGGCCAGTGCTCATAGATGATTGGCACTGGTACTCATTTTTGAGAACCAGATCTTTTTTTTATTATCTGAAGTTGACCTACAGCAATACAGAGAGGCAGGAAAGGGAGATAAGGAAGGTAAATATACAGCAGGCATTGGCAAAGTCAATCGGTCTTGCCTATGCAAGAGTTATTGACTTTGGCAATGTGTTTTAGCCATGTTGTACACCAGTGTGGCTGCAGTTCAGCATGGCTAACAGTTAGTGCCGTGAGGTGGGGTAGATTGGAGTATAGTGGAATGGGGTAGAGTGAGGTAGATTAAGCCGACACCACGCATCTTAAGCGTCTTGTAAATCCTTACCGAGGGACATCTCTCTGCTCTGTTTTCACTAATCGCTTTCACGGCGGAGTCTAGGACGCCTGAACATCCGTTTATCTTGCTTGTTTGCACACTGTATTTGAATTTGTATGAACTTTCAGCAATTTTAACAGTATTAGTTTTTATAAGTTTTAATCTAAGTCCACCTACCAGCAGTAGCGCTGCACCTCTCTCAGGGCAGGAACGGGGGCGGCTGTACTTGCAGCAATTCCGCTAGACCAGAAAGCACTCAGGGGAGGGTCGGCGGTCTAGATGCCGAGCTCCAGCTTCAGGGGAGATAAAAGCACGGCCGCAGCGCGCGCCAAAGGCAAGCCCGTGCCTAGTGCCAGGCACGCTGCCAGTTTTAGCCCCAACTCTGCATCAAAGCATACTTACACCAGGGATCACCTGCGAGAACACAACAACAGAAGTAAGTGCTGTCGGAAACCTAGTCTCAGCACTGACCCGTTCACGGTACCTTCCAGTGCCCAGACTGCAACTTTCACATTTGCCCCATTAAACCACAATTGGCGTCACTCAGCTCAAATCGTGTCAAATCGAAAGGGCCACGCAGGAACAGTTCAGTCCTTTGTACTTTAATTAATGCACGCTCCCTCTGTAAACACGCCGCCGAGTTTGCTATGTTTGTGGAGACCCATTCTGTTGACCTAGCCTTCATTACCGAGATGTGGGCGGAGCCCTTTTCAGACCCAGACCTAGCCAGGTATACAATGTTTAAACAAGACCGGGTGGGAAAAAGAGGCGGGGGACATTCATCACCCCAAAAAAATGTGCCAACTCTGGAATCCCTACTGTTCAAAATCGCAATAGATAATCGATACACTTTTAATGGCCTTCTATTCTATAGACCTCCGGGCAGACTTCCTAAACACCATAGGTCAATCCTTGGATATGATATCCCAGTCGTCAGACTTTACACTCCTGGGTGACTTCAACCTTCAACTTGAAGATCCATCAGATAGAGAAGCAGTACATTTTATTGATATTATGAATAGCCTAGGACTCACCCAGCAGGTGACTGGCAGTACACATTCGGGGGGACACCTGCTTGATGGAGTATTCTCAAATAATACATTTTTACAATGTCTTCCTTCTCTACCGCTTATCTGGTCGGATCACAAAGCTGCTATGTTCTCTCTCTCCTTCCACAACCTACAGCTAGAAAAGCTGAGAAATAATCAACCCAGAAGGGTCCGGCCCTGGAACAAGATGGCAACTGAAACTCTAGAAAGTTCCTTGACCCAGAATCCACCCAAGTTTAATACTAATCCTAATACGGCAGCTGTTGCCTTTGAGCAGTGGCTCAGTAGCTCAATTGATCTTGTTCTACCTGTTAAACTCATTAGGAATCATATATCAAGACACACTGAACACTGGTACTCTGAACCTCTCAGACTTCAAAAACGTCGCCGCCTTGAAAGGTAGTGGAGATCCTGCTATGATTCTAATGACAGAACTGCCTACAAACAAGCCTTGCTTGATTAAAAAAATTAGTGTGAGAGGAGAAAACCCGCTACTTTACGGCAGCCATAACAACGGCAAAAAACTCTTCGAAAGAACTTTTTAACACAGTAAAAAAAATTAGCTAAATGCACCGAAATGGCAGATACAGCAATAAGCCAGACCTTCTGTAACTCCTTAGCCAATTTCTTTCAGGATAAAGTCAGTTCAGTTTATAGTGGCTTTTCCACCTCTATCTCTCAAGGTGCAACTCTCTCCCCGGGTACGCCAGCCACTCCCAACAGGACAATGGAAATCACTTCTGCTACCCCAGATATTAGTGACCCCCCCTAAATTATCCTTCTTTCTTTCACTGACCCATGACCAGGTCATTAATCTTCTGTCCACTAAATCTGGTTCCCCATTACATCCTTGTCCCCCCAAAGTCTATCATCTTCTATCAGAAATAATTGTTTCTCATCTGTCTCTCATCTTTAACCAAATGTTCTCCTTAGGCATATTTCCCACTAACTGGAAACTGGCATCTGTTCTCCCTCTCCTAAAAAAAAGCAAACCTAGACTGGGCAGATCCCAATAATTACCGCCCAATTTCAAGGTTCCCATTGCCTGCAAAAATGGTCGAAAAAGCCATGAATGTGGCATTATCAGACTACATTGAGAAACATGCCTTTCTGGACGCCACTCAGTTTGGCTTCAGAAAGCACCATAGTACTGAACTGGCACTGATTTCAGCGTCCGAACAGATTTGGCAGACAGTCGATGCAGGAGGTTCGCAGCACTTGTGCTGCTAGACACTGTCAACATTGTCAATCAGAAAAAAACTATTGGAAATCCTGGTGAGACTAGGCATCAAAGGAAAAGCTCTTACGTTACTGAGATCATTTCTGACTGGCCGTGAACAGTTCGTGGCTCTTTCGGAATTTAAGTCACCTAATTTCACACTGCCATGTGGAGTCAGTCCCACAGGGATCATCATTGAGCCCCACCCTCTTTAATATTTACGTGGCTCCTCTGGCAAGGCTAATCAGATCTCTGGGTTTTTCAGCAATCTCCTATGCTGAAGATACCCAGATTGTGGTCTCAGTGACAGGCTCGCCTTCAGACACAGCTGCCTTCGCCAGGTTGGGGACTGGATGGCCACAAATTGTTTGAAACTGAATTCCAGTAAAATTGAGATCCTACTCTTAGGCAGCAACACTAATTTCTGGTCCCCTGCTCTGTGGCCTTCGGAGTTGGGCACGCTACCCATCCCTACAAACAAGGTAAAAAACCTGGGAGTCACTTTTGACTCCATGCTCTCCTTTGAGGGCCATGTAAACCAGGTCACCTCTGTATCTTTCTATACACTAAAACTACTTGGAAAGATCCTTCCATTTATCCCCGTTAATTTAAGGAAGTTAGTGGTCTCGGCTCTCATCTTGTCCAGAGCCGACTACTGCAACGGTCTTTTCATCAACCTCCGGAAGAAATGCCTAAGTTGCAGATTGTGCAAAATGCCGCAGCGCGCTGTTTGCTGAACATTCCTAAACACAAATCTGCCTCTGATGCGCTGAAAGAGTTACACTGGTTACCAGTAAAAAGACGGATCGAGTTTAAGGCTCTCTGTATAGCATTCAAAGCTACTCATGACATAGGGCCTGTCTTTTTTAAACAGAATTTTCAACTATACACTCCTGCTCGCCATCTACGTTCAGCTCAAGCGCACAATCTGGTGATCCCCAGGTTCAGGAAAAGCTCCTGGGGTAGGAGAAGCTTTCTGGTCAGCACGACCAGACTCTGGAACTTGCTTCCACAGAAGTTAAAAGATGAAGCTCACTTGTTGGCCTTCAGGAAAGCATTAAAGACGTGGCTCTTCAATCTTTGATACTGTGTTAAGACCTTTTCGGCATTTTGTCACCTGATGAGCTAGCGCCTTGACACCCTCGGGTAATTGTATCGCGTTTTATAATTTTTTTTCATTTAATTTCATTTTTTATAGATTGAAGTTGAGTGGGGTAGATTGGAGTGGGAGAGCTTGTAGTGGGGAAGATTGTCATGTTAGTTTGGAGTGGGGTGGATTGTGGTATATTGGGGTAGACTGGGGAATATTGCAGTGGAGTTGGGGAGATTGAGGTACATTGGGGTGGAGTGAGGTGGACTGGGGTAGATTGGAGTGGGTTATATTGGAGTGGAGTGGGGTAGTTGGGGAAGTGTGGAGTGGCATGGATTGAGGTAGAGTGGAATGGGGTAGATTGAAGTGGAGTGGGGTAGATTGGAGTATTTTGGAGTGGGAAAGATTGAAGTGGAGTGGGTAAGATTGAAGTGGAGTGGGTAAGATTTGACTGGAGTGGGTAAGATTGGACTGGAGTGGGTAAGATTGGACTGGAGTGGGTAAGATTGGACTGGAGTGGGTAAGATTGGACTGGAGTGGGTAAGATTGGACTGGAGTGGGTAAGATTGGACTGGAGTGGGTAAGATTGGACTGGAGTGGGTAAGATTGGACTGGAGTGGGTAAGATTGGACTGGAGTGGGTTAGATTGGATTGGACTGGAGTGGGGTAGAGCGGAGTGGGGTAGAGCGGAGTGGGGTAGAGCGGAGTGGGGTAGAGCGGAGTGGGGTAGAGCGGAGTGGGGTAGAGCGGAGTGGGGTAGAGCGGAGTGGGGTAGAGCGGAGTGGGGTAGAGCGGAGTGGGGTAGAGCGGAGTGGGGTAGAGCGGAGTGGGGTAGAGCGGAGTGGGGTAGGAGCGGAGTGGGGTAGAGCGGAGTGGGGTAGAGCGGAGTGGGGTAGAGCGGAGTGGGGTAGAGCGGAGTGGGGTAGATTGGTTGGATTGGAGTGGGGTGAGGTAGATTGGTTGGATTGGAGTAGGGTGGGGTAGATTGGTTGGATTGGAGTAGGGTGGGGTAGATTGGTTGGATTGGAGTAGGGTGGGGTAGATTGGTTGGATTGGAGTAGGGTGGGGTAGATTGGTTGGATTGGAGTGTGGTATATAGGAGTTTGGTAGAGTGGTGGATTGGAGTGTGGTATATAGGAGTTTGGTAGAGTGGTGGATTGGAGTGTGGTAGATTGGGTGGATTGAAGAGTGGTGGATTGGAGTGTGGTAGATTGGGTGGATTGAAGAGTGGTGGATTGGAGTGTGGTAGATTGGGTGGATTGAAGAGTGGTGGATTGGAGTGTGGTAGATTGGGTGGATTGAAGAGTGGTGGGGTAGATGGGGTGGAGTAGGTTTGATAATGGTATATTGGAGTGGGGTAGATTGGGGTTTAGTGAGGTGGATTAGAGAGAGGTAGATTGGGTGGATTAGCGTAGGATATATTGGAATGGAGTGGTGTAATTGGGGTAGTTTGGAGTGGGATAGTTTGGAGTGGGGTGTTTTGGAGTGAAGTAGATTGTGTTTGATTGAGTGGGGTAGCGTGGGGGTGGATTGGAGGGGGGTGGATTGGAGTGGGGTGGATTGGAGTGGGGTGGATTGGAGTGGGGTGGATTGGAGTGGGGCGGATTGGAGTGGGGCGGATTGGAGTGGGGCGGATTGGAGTGGGGCGGATTGGAGTGGAGCGGACTGGATTGGAGCGGACTGGATTGGAGCGGACTGGATTGGAGCGGACTGGATTGGAGCGGACTGGATTGGAGCGGACTGGATTGGAGCGGATTGGATTGGAGCGGACTGGATTGAAGCGGGGTGCATTGGGGCGGATTGGATTGGAGCGGGGTGCATTGGGGCGGATTGGATTGGAGCGGGGTGCATTGGGGCGGATTGGATTGGAGCGGGGTGCATTGGGGCGGATTAGATTGGATTGGAGTGGGGTGGGTATTGACTGGATTGGGGTGGATTGGAGTGGGGTAGATTGGAGTAGAGTGAAGTGGGTTTTATTGGAGTAGAGTGGGTGGACTGGGGTGGATTGGATAGATTGGAGTGTGGTAGATTGGAGTGGGGTGGAGTGGGGTAGATTTGAGTGGGATAGAGTGGATTTGAGTGGGGTAGATTTTAGTGGGGTAGAGTGGGGTAGGGTGGAGTGGGGTAGATTCAAGTGGGGTACATTGGGGTGGAGTGGGGTGGGGTTGATTGGGTTAGATTGAGTTGAGTGGGGTAGATTGGAGTGAAGTGGGCTAGATTGGGGTAGAGTCGAGTGGAGTGGGCTAGACGGGTTCAGTGGGCGGGGTTGGGGGTGGATTGGGTTAGATTGGAGAGGAGTGCAGTAAAGTGGTAGAGTGGGTTGGATTGGGGTAGATTGGAATGGAGTGGGGTTGATTGCGTTAGATTGGGTGGAATGGGGTAGATTGGAGTGGAGTAATGTGAATTGGAGTAGATTGGAGTGGAATGGCGGTAGATTAGAGTTGAGTATGATAGATTGGGGTAGATAAGAGTGGGGTATATTGGTGTGGAGTGGGGTAGACTGGAGTCAGATGGATTGGGGTAGATTGGAGGTGACTGTGAAGGAAGTGACCTGATTAGGGCCACCCGGGTCACTCGCGACCACCTCTCAGCCTTCCATACAAATGAAGAGTCGGACAGACAGAGAATACAAACCAAATATATTTATTCAGGTACACTCGAGCGGAGTCCAGTCTGACCAGCCTCCTGAGATTGCTGCAAAGGGACTGACTTCAGCAAACGTGGTGATACATTATGTACAATTCAGAACCAATGAAGACCCGCCCTGACTGGAAATTTCCAATTGGAGGCAGCTAGATAAAGAAGGTACAGAAGGATAAGTTTCGATTCTGAGACTGGGCACACATTATCTTCGTGCCAAGGTCGTTCTGCCTGCGCCCATCGCTGGACTAGTGGGAGCAGGCCTCTATCTAGTGGGAAAGGTATGCGCTAATAAGAACAGTGTATTCATTAGTACAGCAAAGCCCAACCTTGGAGAAACGAAAACTACCGCCGCTGCCTTCAGCAGAGACTGAGAGAAAAATTAGTTTCGATCGTGGCTCAAAATGGCAGCTAGACATAAAATAGTGCAGCGAATGCTAACTTAAGACGTACAATACATAAACAGCACAGCTAAAACATTTCTATTCCAACAGACCCTCCTTTTAGCATTCGCTAACAATTTTTATGTTACCATCTAGAAACAGATAACGTATTGCAAGGATAAGAAACATCACTATAAGCTGGTGCACACATAATCAATATTTAAAGATACCCTCGTCGATCTCCATAATGTCATCAATGTATTTTTGCATCATGATCGCAGCATTAGTGTCATGAACTGATATTTTTGGTTTAGGGGCCAGAGCACTCACACAATTGGTACAACAAGCCGGGAGGCAGTGTATACAGAGGCAACATGTAAAGAGAATACCCGCAACTGCAACCAAAAAGATAGGGATCTTCCAACCCCATGTTAGCATATTCCAGAACCACCCCGATAGTGTCAAAGTACCTGTCTCTTGGTGTATGTCAGACGAAAGTCTATGCAATTTTTGTGTAGCTGTATACAGACTGGGGGCGTGGTCAGGTATGTAAACACAACAGCTGCTTCCAATGATGCGACAAGCCCCTCCCCGGTCAGCAAGGATGACGTCTAACCCCATCCGGTTCTGCAAAGTGACTAATCTCGTAGCCTGGAGCTCAGCAGTGATGTTTGTCAGTATCCCAGCTATTGTATTAATAACCCCTTCCACAACTCTTGTTAGCCGACTAAGCTGAAGTCTATTAGCCCTGGGGCCCCAGAAAGGTAAAAGACCCCGTGCAGCATCGTCAAACTGTTGCCAGGTGGTATCTGTCTGATCTATATCCTCCGTGTTAACAACCCTTCTGACTCGGGGCAAATATATACTCCTACGTTGCAGCCGATGATCTTTATGATAATTGGGCAGGGCAACGTACATAGGGGGAAGGAGGAAAGAGAGGTAACATTTGCCTGACCATCCCCTCGGAAGCCAGACATGAGCTTGGGATCCACAGACAAAATAGACATTCGGAGGTAGGACCAAGGGCGGACTATTAATCGTACTCAGTCTGTAAGTGAAGTTGCATTTACTTTCCCCCACCTTTACCTCCCCTGTCCCCTGGACACAGAAACTAGCTGTTGTGTTGACCACAGACACCGGCATCGATTTGTTCTTAGTAACATTACGATCTTGGAAAGATTGGAAATAGTCAGAGATGTAAAACCTTTGGAAATTAGCCATTTCCATTTGGAGCCAACTTTCGTTCTTCACTTTTTCATATGTGCTCATACAGGAATTTGGGGACAATGTACCGAAAGTCTCCTGTCCTGCCAGCCTTACGGGAGTATACCCGTGATGAAAGCATATGTACTCTACCACAGTGCGAGAATCAGCAGGTGACATAACCAGAGTAGAGTGGTGGAAATGATAGTGCACCATCATGAACAATTCAAACCAACCTTCACAGCTACCAATATATGAGAATGGCAGGGGCAACAAATTGTTGCTCTTATGAGTAACTGAGGGGAGCAATCCACAAACCCAACAACTAGTCGTATTAGACACATTATGAACTTGATGCAACATTTGTAGAAAAATATTATCGGTATATGACAATCTATGCACTGCTTTGTGTGGAGCCAAAGTGACAAAAACATGCTCAGGGGGAGTGGGCGTCGTACCAATCAAATAGTGTACAGGATACTTTTCCTCTAGAAATCAGGATATTCCAAGTATTATCATTAGTGAGATCGCAACAATTGATATGAAAAGCATTTTACTCTTTCTTGATCAAAGTCGCGCTAAACGCGGTGCTGCAAACGGCTGTTCCTCCTCCTCAATAGGTCAACCAAACGCATTATGAAGCAAGAAAAGGAATGCAATAAAACTAATAGCAAAGGCAAGTGTTCCCAGTGTCCGTCAGAGCCTCACTGGTACAGGCTCCTATTGTTCATCAACATTGGCGCTCTTGAGCACCGGCGGTGGAGCTTGCTCATTCCTAAGCTCACGATGAAACCCACGTCGCGCAGGATAATGCACCCCCCTTTTAGGGAGCACGTTCGATTTATCCTGTCAAATGTCAGAACAGTGCACCAATCTCGCAACACCCTGAACTAACACTGTTGGTACTACAGCAAAGTACACCCTAATTTGACCAGTCCATCCCGAACTAATCTGACTTCTCCTTTGGTGCACTATTCCTCTGCCGAGGGCGCAAATTGTACCTGGTGACTCCAGGCACAGAGGGGTCGGTAAACAGTGGATCTTTAATGGTTCGAATTTCCGGAGGGACCGCTGCATTTAGCACATCATCATTCTCTGCATCCGTTTGGGTCCATGTAAGGTTTGCATCACCAAAAGGGACGAACTGAGGTACCTTCTCACCCTCAGCGTCCCCAATGCCGTCCCTCACCCACTGGTCATAAGAAAGGGTAAGGGTATCCTGCGGAAATGGCTGGAATGAATCCAAATCTTTCGGCCGGCGACTTTCACAGTCTTGCGGGTAATGAGGAGGACTTGCTCGGGCCCCTTCCCCCAGGGCTCCAAGCTCTTCTTCCGCTGGAAATTTCGCAGCAAAACCCAGTCCCCCGGCTGGATGCTGTGACCAGGCCCCTCTGGTATGGGTGGGAGTGACTCACGAATCTGTTGGTAAATAGAACGCAAACTTTCAGTTAACTTGCACAGGTGGTCTGTCAATAAAGGGTTCTCAATTTCAAAAAACCTACGCGTGAGCGGGACACCACAGACATTTGTTGGGTGTCCAAACACCACCTCGTAGGGTGACAATCCTGTTCTAGAATGTGCTGTAGTTCTTGTTGACAAAAGTGCCTATGGTAAAGCATCTGGCCACTGCAACCCTGTTGTCTTCTGAATCTTTGCCAATTTCAGTTTGAGAGTACCATTGTACTTCTCAACCAAACCTGCTGACTGAGGGTGGTTTGCAGCATGAAACTACTGTTTTATGTGCAAACCATCGCAAACTAACTGGATAACCTTGGCATTGAAATGACTTCCGTTATCACTCCAGATCAGACGGGGCAAGCTGTAGCGAGGAAAAAACTCCTTCAGAAGTGCCTTTGTAGTCGCAATGGCCGTGTTCTCTTTAGTTGGGTAAGCCTCAGCCCATTTACTGAATGCACAAACAACCACCAACACATACTTCTAATTATTGACTCTGTCCATTTCAATATAATCTATTTGAAGGACCTCAAAAGGGAAAGTGGGAGGTGCAAAATTGCCGGGTGGTGTAGGGGTACCTTTGCCAGGATTGTGCATCATGCACACCATACAATACTTTACTAGGTGTGCAGCCATTTTTGGAATATTGCCATTTTGCCATACAGGGTCTAATAGTTTGCAAATACCCTTAGCACTGATGTGAGCTTGGCCTTGGGCCATCGTGACTACAGGAAGAACATATACATGTGGCAACATCCATCTCTGCTTCCCTGACTTGTCAATCCAACATCCCCATCTTTCAAGTTTGCTGTACTTTCTTGCCACACTGCTAATTCCTCCACCGTGGCCTCACTCTGTATTTCCTTCACATTCTCTAGTGTATCCTCAAACATGGTGACCTCGGGCACCCGCCTAGCGGGACCTGCTACAGACATTCTTTTCATCTTAGTTCGGGCTGTTTCCTTAGCTGTCTGATCTGTAAAAGCATTCCCTTTACCCACATCGTCAGTAACTTTCCTATGGGCGCTGCACTTTACTATTGCAAATTTCTTAGGGAGTGTCGGAGCGGACAGAAGCCTACATATGAGAGGACCGTGCTGAATTTTTGTTCCATGGGAAGTAAGGAACCCTCTCTCCGCCCAGAGCCGCTTAAGTTATGGGCGACTCCAAAGGAGTACTGACTGTCAGTATAAATATTGACAACTAGTCCCTCACTCAATTCACAGGCTCGAATAAGGGCGACAAGCTCTGCAGTTTGGGCCGACTGATAGGGAACTTGTGATGTCTCAACTACTGTACGCAGTGTAGTAATGGCGTACGCAGCAGTTGTAGTGCCATCTGGTAACTTAAAGCAAGAGCCATCGACATATAGTTCCCCTTGAGGGTCAGATAAGGGAACATCAGTCAGGTCTACCCGTCCTTTCGTCTCTTCTTCCGTCCGGAAGATACAATCATGTATGTCAATCTCCTCATTCTCAGAAGGGAGGGGTAGTAACGTGGCTGGATTCAGAGTGGCACAGTGTTTGATCCTAATATGCTTCGCAAAGAGCATTAGCTCGTAACCTGTCAGAAGTGCACTGGTGAGGTGCTGTGTCCTTGTCTTATTCTAAAGTGTATCCACAGCATGGGGTACCATAACTGTGAGGTCAGTATCAAGTACGAGTCCAGCCGATTGTCTTATTGAGACAGCCACAGCCGCGACCGCTCTTAGACAGCTCGGGAGAGCTTGTGCAACAGGGTCAAGCACAGCAGAGAAATAAGCACTCAGTCGTTGCTTATCCCCAAATTTTTGTGTTAAGACAGAAAGCGAGCAACCACCCATCTCATGGACATACAATACAAAGCATTTAGCGTAGTTAGGAGTACCAAGCACTGGAGCCGAGCAAAGCGCAGTTTTTAATTGCTCAAAAGACTGCTGACACTCAGACGTCCAAGGCAGGGGTTCGTGCATATCTTTTAGTGTTAACGCAAGCAGGGGCTTAATAAGCAGCGAATAGCCAGGTATCCACTGCCTGCAATAGGAAGTGATACCTATGAAAGCGCGCATATCTTTCTGAGTTTGCGGAATGGGCATTTTAACAATGGTACTGATGCGCTCAGGAGTCAATCTCCTACCCTCCTTCGACAGTAGGTGACCTAAGTAGGTGACCTCCTGTCGACAATACTGAAATTTGGAAAGGGATACTTTATGGCCATGTTGAGCTAAATGTAGCAACAATTTAATTGTACTTTCTCTGCAACCTTGTTCTGTATCCGAGGCGATAAGCAAGTCATCAACATATTGAAGCAATACATTACCTGTAGGGAGTGACAAGGAATCCAGCTGACTTTTCAATGCCTGACTATAGATACTCGGACTCTCTGTATAGCCTTGAGGAGTGCGACAGAATCTAAAACTTCTACCAGCTAGGGTGAACCCGAACAGATATCTGCTATCAGGATGAATGGGAATACTGAAGATTGCGTTTTTCAAGTCGATGACAGAAAAGAATTTAGCAGAAGAAGGAATCATTGTCAAGAGAGTCGTAATGTCAGGGACCACTGGACACTGGGGAATCACTATTTTGTTAACTTCACACAAGTCAATCACAAAGCGATAAACATCTGCTTGATCCTCAGAGGAACCCGAAGGTGTCTTTTTGAGAATGGGAAGACTAGGGCTATTACAAACATTAGCAGTCGTCTCCTTAACCACTCCTTTCTCAATCAAATCCTGCACAATTTGCATCAAAGCTCGCTCACCTGCCTGCGGTATTTTATACTGAGGGATACAGGGTAAAATAGCACCTTCCTTGACACGTATCGAAACAGGCGATATCTGCAACGAACCCACGTCTGTGTCGCCCGTTGCCCACAGTGTGGGTGGCACATCCTTAAATTCAGCAGGGAGGGGCGCATCTTTGGACTAGCACTGCGTAGCACGCACCACATCCGGACCTATTGTCATGTAAACACCTGCCGGGGAACAATGTATCGTAGCATGCAATTTCTTCAACAAATCCAAACCCATCAGATTTTCTCCACAATTAGACGTCAACAAGAATGGCGAATCTACAGTAAAAGGACCAATAGTCAATGCAAGGGGTTTTGAAATGGGGCTCACAACCGGTACATCAGAGAAACCTACCGAAATATTATTATGGCCAAACAGAGCCGCCCCATGGCCCAAGGAACGAGAAATAGAACTGTTTGTCGCTCCGGTATCCACCAAAAACTCCTTAGTTGAGCCATGCACATCCGCACTAACGTACAGAGTACGTTGATCTACAGGTATCGGAACTGGTCCCTCACTCTGTCCCTGGCTGTCCTAGCTATAGGACATTCCTGTCACCTCATCTGCGTCATAATCATCATGATAATACTGTCTTCCCCGAGGGTCATCAAAATAGTTTTGATCAGAACGACCCTGCGGGGCCACAGCATTCTGAGCCCTGTCCTGTCCACCAGCTCCACGACCCCGTCCATGAGAACCTCGTCCTCTCGGGTCCGCCACCTTCTGCAAAAGCACAGGACACTCGCTACGCCAGTGTCCCTCCTCTTTGCAATACGCACACTGATTCGCCCCTAAAGGGGCAGTATTTGACTGCCTGGTGGTGCGTGGAAGCTGTTGGGCTGAACCACCACGTCCTCTACCATTTCCCCTAGAAGCCTGCTGCAACAACACCTTCGTCTTCAAATCCTTATGCTTCTTCTCTGACCTCTCCTTATCCTCATTTTCCCTGTGCTCATAGTCCTGGGCCATATTCAAGATAACAGCAGGGGAGGAAGTGGACCAGGTGCTCTCGGAAGCCTGTAATTGAGTCGCAATCTCAGGGAGCAAATTGGAGGCAAATCTATTAACAAACAGTTGCACACCACCTTCGATCGGCAAATCCTGTTCACTATAATCTAGAAATACACCTTCAAACCGAGTGGAAAAAATCAGACACACTCCTCTTTCTTTTGTCGACAAGACGATAACTTATCCCATCAACTATTCTCGGAGGATTAGAGAATGCATATATGTAATGATATGGCCGGGCAAAGCAAGTATCTCTGCTCTAGGCTTATCACCTGGCTTCCGTTCCTGATCCCATACTTTAATTTGATCCCAGGTACCACCCAATTCCGCAGCATGATGCTGTGTGTGTACTTGTCTCCAAATATCAACCGGAACTAATAGACCAGAAAAACATTTCAATATCAGCAAGCGTCATCACAGTTGAAGAGGCAGCTTCAGTCAATTCTTTATAATAGGCGGTAGGATTTTTCCTAGGGTCAGGTAACTGAGTCTTAAGAGACAAAACTTCAATCTTTTTCCATGGGGTATAAACCCATTGTTCTTGGAAACGGGCCTCTACCCATGGCCTAGTAACTTGATCATGCTGATCTCTTAGCTCTGGTATCTCGGGATGGTAGATAGGATGAACCTCCCGCATTGGAAACTGAGGTACCGGTACCTTCCCCGATAAGCAACCAACGTCGCAACATTACCAAAGACATGAGTAGGTTGCATACCAGTAACATACCCTTGAAATTCTGCTCCCAAAGACCAATCAAAGTAGCCGACATATGCTTAAGGGCATATTGTTGTACAAAAGGCTCATAATCCTTCATCACGCTCCACACATTTTCCACACCATAAATAGGGTTTCGGGCCCATTGCGTAGCCTGATTAGCCACCACCTTTTTCTCTTCATCTCCCATATCAGATCGGACTAACGTACGCCCCATACGCTCCTTAAATTTTGTCCAGTCTCTATCCTCAGGGCCACGCACCGGTGTCTCACTACTCAGTAATGTCGGGGAATGGAGGAACACAGTGGGGGTAGCAACAGAAGTAGCCGGCACTAACGTCACTGTCGGCTGCGTCGTGGGTGTAAGAGCTGGCGAAAGAGACGCCGAAGCAATAGATGTGGCAGGAGTTCTAACAGTCACAGTTGGCACAGACGGCGAGGACAAGGAAAGGGCAGGAGGTGCCGTGGCCAAGGCAGTCTGATCAACAGAAGCAGAAACAGCAGAGACAGAGGAGCCGGGTAGCTGGGCCTGCGGGGGCAGAGCAGGATATATCTTCTGCGGGGCAGATGGGGGTGGGGGTCTAGTATCTAACAGCTCCTCCACAAAAGTATCATTTTCCTCTTGGGCCACATAAGATTTATCAATCTGTAATCGGAATCTGCTATCTTCACGTTCAATCCCTATCTCTTGCTTTTCTCTATCATGCGCTACAGCTTTCTGAGTCAATGTTTGCATTCTCCCCTTCCAGGCCTCTTTCTCTGCTTTCATTCGTCTCGGTTTAACCTCCTTTCGCCATGTTCTGAGGGAATCAAACATAGACTGCCTACTTCTTCTTGCAAACAACTTCTCCTGTAAAAAGGCAATTTTTTGTTCATCAAAAGTGCCCGTCAACAGCCACTGCAACTCGGCATTGTCCCTCGTATATTTGTGCCATAATGTACTAAACATAATAGGGCCAAGGCTATGCTTCACATACATATCAAAATTTGGAGTGCCTTCCGGAGGCTCTGGCTGACTTTCTTCCAGTCGAGCATCAGCAGAACAACAACGACAACAGGAAACCAAAAGCCGGCTGAATCCAGGCATTTTCAAAAGTAAGCCAAATCCGTTATGTGGCCTGGCAAAGTGTTCACAAACACTTTGTATCCAAATCGGTTCCCAGACCGTACCAAATGCAAACCAAAATCGGTCCTCAGACCGTACCAAAGACAAACCAAAATCGTACCATATCCACAAAGAACCAAAACAAACTGACCTGGTGCACACAGGTCAAACGAATGTATTCTCCACTGCCGATTCTTCGGACTAAACGGTCAGATCCAAGGGTTTCGCCATTCAGGACCCCAGTCGGGGTGACCACTGGGTGAAGCACCGACCGGTCAGATAGACGGGGCAGCTGCGAGTTCAGGAACTCTCTCGTGCAGGGATCCCTGGTCCGCCCGTCCGACCCTACAATGCCTCCGACCTCACCCGTCCGCGGGCGAGGATGGGTCACCCGATGGGGTCCCAGTTCGGGCGCCAACTGAAGGAAGTGACCCGATTAGGGCCACCCGGGTCACTCGCGACCACCTCTCAACCTTCCATACAAATGAAGTGTCGGTCAGACAGTAGAGAATACTAACCAAGTATATTTATTCAGGTACACTCGAGCGGAGTCCAGTCTGACCAGCCTCCTGAGATTGCTGCAGAGGGACTGACTTCAGCAAACGTGGTGATACATTATGTACAATTCAGAACCAATGAAGACCCGCCCTGACTGGAAATTTCTAGTTGGAGGCAGCTAGACAAAGAAGGTACAGAAGGATAAGTTTCGATCCTGAGACTGGGCACACATTATCTTCATGCCAAGGTCGTTCTGCCTGAGCCCATCGCTGGACTAGTGGGAGCAGGCCTCTATCTAGTGGGAAAGGTATGCACTAATAAGAACAGTGTATTCATTAGTACAGCAAAGCTCAACCTTGGAGAAACGAAAACTACCGCTGCTGCCTTAAGCGGAGGCAGAGAAAAAAATTAGTTTCGATCATGGCTCAAAATGGCAGCTAGACATAAAATGGTGCCGCAAATGCTAACTTAAGACGTACAATACATAAACAGCACAGCTAAAACATTTCTATTGCAACAAGTGTGTGGTGTGGTGTAAGTGGAGTGGACGGGCATAGAGTAGACTGGCGTAGAGTGTCAGAGTCGAGTGTCATAGAGTGTCTTAGAGTGGAGGGGCGTGTAGTGGCGTGTCATAAAATGGAGTGGCTTGGTGTAGAATGTAATGGCATAGAGTGTTGTAGAGTGGAGTGGCACAGTGTGGAGTATGCACGGTGTGGTAGCGCACTGCCATTACAGACAACACATTTTCAATTAAAATAACCATTGTATTTGCATCAACATACAGTTTTATTGCTTGTAAACTATAATGTGTGGACATATCACCTAGTGTATTGGTGTGTTTTGTTCCTATTCAAATATTTGTTTCCACCACATTTCAGAATTACAAAAAATGTGCTTCATTTGTACTTTACTAATTCTGAAACATTGACACATAATTGTTGTTGTGACCGAGAAAAAATAACATCCTACAACAACCTCTCCTCTCACATGGGTACTCAGCAGGATTTTCACACAAATCCTCTCATTTAGAAGTCAGAGAAAGAAAAGTAAACATCAAGCTCCCTTGAAAGACAGAGTCTGACATTTTACCTCTGTCTTTGAATGCCCAGCAAATGTGACAAGATAAGAACACGATTTAAAGGCCTGTTTACTGAAGGCCTGTTTACTGAAGGCCTGTTTACTGAAAGCCAGTACTTGGAAGGATACAATGACACAAGCAACTTAAAAATATGGGTGCAGAGTGGGTGGAGCTTCAAGTCCATAGCTTAATACAGCATGCCTCGCAGAGCAGTGCATGCGCTCCCCAGGCTCGACCTAAAAAGAGATGCTCATGGGAGGGACAAACTCAAGCTGGACTGACTAAAGCAAATAGAAAGCAAGCAACTGTGAGTTACAAACCACAAAGCCGATAGTAAGCACTGGGCGAAATGCATTCCCAGGGAAGCTCCCAGATTGCCCACAAGTAGTTGTAAGCGCACCAGACAGCTGTGCTGTCTGGTAGGTTTTGACCTAAAAACAGAGACATGCGGAGAAAGGGGTGAAAACAAACACTCAAGCTAAATTATTAGCCAGGAAATGTAGGGTGGTGGAAGTAAAAGGCATGAGGTGGTATTTTGATCAGGCAGCCTTGGTATTTGGCAACCCCAGCATTTAGCAATGATGGCCAGGAGCCCTTTAGGAAAACGTTGGGCTTTTGCACTAATGTTTATTTTTCCCACAAATTAAGCACTGCCTTACCGCCCCCACCACCCCAGAGACGTTTTAAGGCATGGGCAAAGTGGGCTCTGGCCCAGGGCCCAGCCTTTCAAGGGGCCCCCTTATAGAGCGAGCTCTGTTCTGCAGACCAGTCTTGCCCTGATGACCTTGAATAATTCTTAAACAGATTGTTGCAAGTTGCGTTTTCCTTTAATTTAATTTTAATCTAGGTAATGTGTGAGAATCTGGTAAAGACATTTTGCAGACAAATGTTTGTTTCATGCAACATCCATCAAAAAAGTTTATTTTAGATGCAAACAGGATCTTACATATGAGAAATGGGAGGGTATCACAGAGATTAGTTGCAGTAATATTAGTGAACTTCTGTGCTGCAATATTGAAAACACACATCACTCTCCCTGAATATTAGATATAAACACATTTAGAATTTGGACCAGTGTGTTTGGGCACTGTAAGTGACCTGGCTGAAGAGGGCATGAAAGAGCCGAAAATGGATCGTAAATTCAAAGTGGATCCGAACACGGGTCCCCAAAATATGTTTCGCCCAGGGCCCCCAAAATCCTTAAGATGTCCCTGCACCCCCCCTTTCCCCTTCCCTTGGTGTACTGCTGGGAGTATGCACTGACTGTGGTGTTTTTAAAAGTCCTAATCACTTTACATATGTGTGACTTTTTGTCCACTTTTTTGTGTATTCAGTTGTCTGAAGTGGGGCATTGTCTTATTGCATGCCACTATGAGCTGCTTATTGCTAACACACACAGTGCGATTCAGTGTGAGCTTTGGTTTCCCCTCTGACCACGGTGCTAGTAATCCCGCCTCAGTTGCTGCTCGCTTACAGAGCTTCGGGTGACAGGGCGCACCCCAAGCAATTCAATGCAAGAATGTTTGTGAAAAAGATACAGATGTTCATAACAATCATCAACAAATACTTTACTGCGTCGCCGTAAGACATGACATTATTAATTGGGATGGATGACTACTCACTGTAAGGAATAGTCATACTCTTGTCAGGCTGAAACCTTAAAGTCACTACATTTACCTGAACTCAACACCCGTTCGCTGTGGCACAGAGCAGACAGGCTTAACTTAGGCCAACGCGTAAAGTATTCATGCAGTGTCAAAACTGTTATAAAGTCAGGCTGCAAAACAATAAAAATCCCAAACCAAATAAAAAAAAATTGAGTAAAATTAACAAAATGGCAGCAATCCAATAAGGGTAACTGGAGATATGCATTTTTAAAGACTTAAGGGAAGAGAGCAACAAAAAACACAAAGTGCCAATGATAGTCTATTGTTGCAGTAGACCGGGACCTATGTGCAATTTGAGGCTGACCATGATGGAGCGTAATCCAACCAGCTTCATCCTGGCTGAAGGTCTTACCTTCTGATGTAGTCCTTTAAGCCCCAATCAACCACAGGAGTACACTTCTAAAGCTCCCCAGGACCTCAGGGGAGGCACCTAGACACTCACAGCGTGTCAGGCAGAGGCTAACAGCAGGGACCTAGTCCAGGTCCAGTTGCCAATGGTCAGCTGGGACTTCCAGGAAAAGGCTTCTTGTATCAATCAATCAGTCAATCAATCTGTGTTTGTAAAGCGTGACTACTCACCTGTGAGGGTCTCGAGGCGCTGGGGGCGGGCTGCTGATCAGTCTGGGTGCTGAGGTTCATTCGAAGAGCCAGGTCTTGAGGCCCTTCCTGAATTGGGTCAGTGACTGGGATTGCCTGAGGTGGAGAGGCAGGGTTTTCCAGGTCTTGGTGGCGAGGTAGGAAAAAGATCTTCCTCCGGTCCTGCGGAACTGTGGGACGGTGGGCAGTGCCAGTTGGGCAAAGCGGAGGTGTCTGATGGGGACGTGGAATGAGAGGCGGTGGTTCAATTATGCTGGCCCGGCGTTGTGGAGGGCTATGCAGGCATGTGTAAGGAGTTTGAACATGACTCTTTTGTTGACGTGGAGTTCTCGCAGGTGTTCAGTGATGTAGCTGTGGCGGGGGATCTTGAGGATCAATCTGGCTGTGGCGTTTTGAACGTTCTGTAGTTTCCTGAGGAGTTTGAGTGATGCCGGCATAGAGTCCATTGCCATAGTAGAGTCTGCTGCTGATGAGCCTTTCTGGATTCAGTGGGGATCCATCTGAAGGTTTTTTGAAGCATATGAATGAATGAATGAAAAAATTTGTAAAGCGCCTGAATCACCCCTGCAAGGGTATCTCTGCGCTATGTAGCATTGGTCCAGTATACCAGTTGCGGAAAAGTTCAGTTTTCAGAAATGTTCTAAAAGTAAGGAGATCGGTACACTTGCAGACATAGGGAGGTAAGGAGTTCCACTATACGGGAGCCAAATAAGAAAAAGTCTTGCCCACGGTACGAGACTTCTTAAAACGGGGGGTAATGAGGAGGAACTTGTCTCCTGAGCGTAAGGATCTGCACGGTTGATAAGGTAGGAGTTTTTCTGTTAAATAGCTTGGTTCTTTGTCGTTTAGTGCTTTATATACAATGCAGCAGATCTTAAACTTAATTCTTTGACGTATTGGGAGCCAGTGTAGCTGTCGCAAAAGAGGCCGTGAGGATGTTCTGGGTGGCATATTCTGTACCAAACGGGCTGCAGTATTCTGGACCACTTGAAGTTTATTCATTAAAGCTTCATTTGTGGCCGCTAATAGTGCATTACAATAGTCCAGGCGACTTATGACTAGCGCCTGAATAAATGTTTTCCGTACCTCCAGTGGAAGGAACTGGAATACTCTCCGCAAAAGACTCATCGTGTGAAAACAGGTAACGATGGTAGCTCCTACTTGATCTTTCATTGTGAGACACTGATCTAGTCGGACACCTATATTTTTAACCAGCATCTTGGGAACCGGAGCTGTGCCTAGATTAGAAGGCCACCACTCTGCAGACTAGAGCTTTTGGGCACTGCCAAAAAGCATAATCTGTCTTTTCGGCATTTGGAAGCATGATGAGGAGACTGCTTTGATCTGGCGGTTCATAGTGAGCAAGGAGTCCAGTATGATGCCGAGGTTCCATGCGTGGTCCGTGGTGGGGGGGAATCCTAGCGCTGCGGGCCACCAGGAGTCGTCCCAAGCGGAGGTGGTGGGCCCCAGGATGAGGACTTCGGTCTTGTCCGAGTTGAGCTGAGGCGGCTCTCTCTCATCCAGGTGGCGACGGCCTTCATCCCGTCATGGAAGTTGTTTCTGGTGATAGTGGGTTCGTTGGTGAGGGTGTAGCCTATTGTATCCCTGTACCTTGAACAGGAACTCAGCCTCATGACCCTTGGAATCCACGTCTTTGTCCTGGGTATAAGAGGGGGCAGGTCCAGTCCTTTAGGGTTCCTCTCAGGTCACAGAGAGCAAGTCCAGTCTTCTTCTGGTCTTTTGCAGGTCCATGAAGTATCTGAAGTGGGTGCCTGGAGGTTCCACATTTAGGCCTGGCACCAGCTAGTGGTAAGCATGACTCCTGGGTACAACCAAACCAATTTGGTTGAAGTTCCCTTGCCCAACTCTACTCACTTTGCACATTTTCAAGTTGGAGCAAGTCTTCAGCCACACTAAAGTTTGACTCTGAGTGCTACGTGTTTGTGTTGGGGTGGGGAGATGGAGGGTGCTACGGTAATCCTAGTGTCCTCCCACATCAAATACTAAAATCCAGTTTGAGTCAGCCACTGTACCCACAAAAAACCTAGAGTCAGAAGTTTGGTAGGAAAAATGCAGTGTCTTTTGCAACAAGCCGAGATCCGCAAGAATTGTCTTGGCATCCTCTTCTCCTCCCTTTCAAGTGTTCCCTAAAGGTTATGCGTAAACCCAGGAAACAGAAGTCTGGTAGGACAAAATCAGAGTCCTTCAACAACCAGACAGTGGATCCACATAATATTCTTGGCATCCTGTTCTCTCCCCTTTCAAGTGTGCCCCAAATATTGTATATGAAGCCATTAGACCTGTTAAGCAGGCAAGATTTGACACTGCAATGTCAAAAAGGATACCCATTGCCCTCTTCCTGCATATTCGGCGGACTTCAGAGGAGTCATCTCTGCCCATTCTGGTTAGCCTATTGTTTGTTTGCTACTGGGAGGTATTTCACAATTATTCACATCTATTCAAGGCTAAGGGAGAAACGGGATAAAATGTTTCACAAATGGAGTCCACACCCTCAAATCCACTCACACACTTGCACATGACCTCAGCCAGTGGTGCGGCTACCCATGACCTAGGCTCCTACAAAATGTCCTTCCTGCCTGTAGCACCCTACATGCAACATTTATTTGGCTTAGCAGCACTTGAATACCAGATAGTTGCACCTTCTTCCCCTATACCTTGACCAGCAATTGCAACATAGCCAATTTCTTATCCTCTGGTAACCTCGCTTCTGTGGTAACAGAATCAATCTCAATACCAAGAAAAGTCAGAAGATCCCTCTCTCCCTTCCTCAAACTGTGCCCTTACTGCCCTCATAACCCTGTCCTCACCACTTGCTATTTTAAAACTCAATTGGCCTACCCTCTGACACCAAAACTGTCCCTATCTGGCTTAGTGACCGATGTGCCTCACTTACCCAGAAAGAGACTCCTAACTTCCTGCCCACAGATATCTACCTCGCCCACGTGCCACCGGCAGCTATCCAATACAGCTCCGGCTGTCTCATGGCCTTCACCACATGCCTGAAAAACCCACGGGGAGGTGGGCAATCACCTGCTTCTCTAGCCCCATTGAGGAAAAAGAAATTCGCATGGATGCCGCACCCTCCTTCTCCCCCACCGGTGCTGTGCAGTCCTTTTAGGCCAGATGTCTACTGGACCTCTGTATGACTACCTCCTGCCCATTGTAGGTCATGACAGTGAGCAATTTCTTGGGGAATCAATGCAGAAGTCTGGTGATCTCCCTCCCTCGTAGCCACGGCCGCCTGCATTTCTGCGACTGCCTTCATACTAGCCATTGTCACTAGATACAGGTGCGCCAATCCTTTGCATCTAGCCATGCAAATAAAGCCTCATGAACTCAGTGACGTCATGATGACCTTAGAGGTATCAGGCAGTCCATGGGATTGGGCCCAGCTATCAGATCTACACAGAGCCCCAGTTTTGCCTTTATTCCTTTCTAGAGGTGTTAATCGGTTACTAATTTTAGGCATCAGACTAGCCTGACACGTTTGCCTTTGCGAGTGCTTTTCTGGGAAGTTCTTTTTCATGACTTCTACTATCTTAGACTGCTTCTCCATTGACAAATAGGAAGGTAGGTACTTCTGCATTTTCACCACTTCCACGTGTGACAAATCCAGATTTTAGTCGATGCTTGTTTGTTCATTGAAGTCCTGTAACTCAAGACTAGCAGCCTTTCTGCCTTTGCCAGTGAATAGTGTGTTCAGATGCCATACCCAGCTGCTTTGATGTATTCTAGTCTGTGTGCAGTTGCTTTCAAATGCTTTATACGCTAGTTCTGTGTGGAGGGCGCCGTCAGCTGAGGGGCCCATGCTCCAATCCGAGGCATTGCTGCCGCTGTGTCTTCAGTCGCACTTCCACTTTTCAGACCTCAGCCCTCTGCAGCAAAGCTAACTTCTTTCACTGGCTGTCACTGTCTGTTGTACAGAAGGAGGTCGCTGTCCGGCTGCTGGGCCCACTTACTCCCTCATACTCTTGTACACTTGCTCCCTCTCTTGCACATTGTCGCACACTCACGCAAGTGCACACACTCGCCCCTCTACCCCGGCCCTTGTGTTCTCACAGTCACTATCCTGCACACTCTCTCTAGTGGACTCACACTCCTCTCTCATGTCCAAAGACTCACAGCTCACTGATCTCGAAGGTGCACCAAAGTACCCCGTTGACGGGTCTACTAACTCCTAGAGGTGTAGAGGAATTGCTGTGCTGCTTTAATAGTCTTTCGCTTGCTGATCTCATGTCGGTGACCTTGCTAGGCCAACCGAGCGGAGTTGCTAGTAGCTGCCGCTAGTGTTTCCAGTGCTTGCAAATGGTGCACTTTGCATGTTAGCTATTACAGGCTATATTTGGAAGATGAACTCTATCCAGTGACGCTCTTTCGCCCCTTCAGAACTTTCTAAATGGTGACAAGTTTAATTCTGCATGATTTAGCAAGAGGAAGCACTTCTACTAAACTCGCCCAAGAGCTGGAAATCACCTTTGTCAGTTGTGTTTTAAAACGCACTTCCTGTTGGACATCGTCTAGTAGTAGAACCTCAGCTGCATGATTAGCATACAAAGTAGAAATCAAGCTGCCTTCATGGCGACTCTGTTACTCCTAATTCATGGATTCTCAATTGTGATCGGGCCTGAAACTGCTTCTCAAAGTAGGTCAGAGATGTGTACGGCTGATACAGCGCATGCATGGAGCTGCATATACAACGCTCCACCTTTCCTTGCGCAGATGTCCAACCACAGCAATTTGTTCTTTAAAAATGGCCAACAGGAGTGACAGGATTATTTTTCTACTTCTAGATTATTTGTGTCAAATAGTCCCAATCTATTCGTAGAATCCACAGTATTACAATTAACGACAAAGCCAATAGGTCTCATCTCTGAGAAATGTTGGGTTTGCCAATGGTTTTAGCAATATGATACATTGCATATTTTATATAATTAAAGACTTTGAATTTCTTATCATTAGTAAACTCTTTGCTTTACCAACATTTTGTGTTAAAATTGCCTTTACTAAGTATTGGCAAAGATAAGGTATGAGTGAGTTCTGGTTGGGGGAGGGTGCTCCTAATGGGGCACAATTGAGAGCTCTGGAGCTGAGGCTAGTGGTAGCTTGAGTCAGTAAGCCATAACAGTGTTCTGATTACATGCTCATCCAATCCTTGACCTCCACCCAGTGCTCAGAGCTTTCCTTAGCTTTGATGGAATGGAAAGTGCGCGGAAGGAATATTCCCTAGCTTGTTTTTATGTTGCGCTTCATATCGCATTGTTGCCGTTTTTTTAAGCGCTGTCAATAATAAGTGTTACTATTACCACATTTTTAGGTAGTAGTCAACTCACTGGAATACCTGCTGGTGTCTGACTCATTGAGTATCGAGTTGATGGTCAGGGATGCCCTCTAGCCTCCTTCTGCACCCCAGAATATTGCACTGGTTCCTATCCAGATTATTTCACCACCAGTGTCAGTATGCACAAGGACATCTCTGGTTTCAAGATCATCCTATCTGACTACTAGCACTTCCTGCCTCAACTTCGGTGCTCCCAGCAGCAACCCCGCCCCCCCTTATTGGCCTCCTGTCTGGTGTCTCCAGGGGGCCTTCTGACATGGCAGCTGCCTCAGTGGCTAGGCAGGCAGTCAGTCTCCACACAAGAAACTTAGGTTGACTGAGCCGACCAATAATGATGTTGGTTTCAGTGAGCCAGACCACTTGCATCCTACTAAAAGTGCTTTCTGATGCGGGCAGAAAGTTCTCAGGCCCTGTTCACCAAGCGTGTAAGGTCAAACATCATGCAGCTTCACATAATGTTTTTTTTTTTTTTTAAACAAAAAAACTTTGCAAGCACTCCCATTTGCCTTGAATTGTTCTGCTGAAGTAGCGGCTGTCAACTGGCCCACCTGTGTAAAATTCTACTATTTTGTGTATGCTCATAACCTTGCGCTGACATCCCCTGCATGTGTCAGGTGTATGTGTACATATCTAGTGTGTATATGCGCGGTGATATGTTGTATGTATGAATATGCATGAATAATAGTCTAGTGGGATCTCTTTTGGATGCCCTTGGCCTGGTATAGTGCAAGATGGAGAGTGAGGACTATACTCCCAGATAGTGGAAGTGTATTGCTTACATTCTTGTAGCTGGATGTAGGTGATCAACATATTGAAGTAAGGAGGATGGGGACAGAGCTACCATTAGAAAATCCATGAGGCCTTTTGTTAGAAAGCAGCTGCTGATTAGTCGTCTTGACCTCTGCCATTTGGTGGATGGTAGGGGTGGAGGGGTGGGACTGCAGTCTCTGTTCTCAGAAGAGGTGAGGAAGCATCTAGGTAAGTCTTGCCCCTTTGTGTGTCCTTGAATGCTCTTTATGTTGGGCTGATGACATCGAGATACTGAAACCTCACACCCCTTTGTCTCTCTGTTGTGCGTGCTCCAGGCTAGAGACCGCTTTAGTTCTACCTGCTGTGTGACATATCACACTACAAAAAGGTTGTGTCTGGAGAGCAGACTGAGAACGATACTTGAAAGAACCACCCCAAACTCATTCTACATTTTCAGTGGATGCATAACCTCCGTCCAGAGATTGTATAAAAAAGTGAGACCCAAACTACCCCACTTTGATCCAGTTTCAAGTCGATTATCACCAGTGCAACCAGGCCTGGTGTCTAGCTGACAGCTAGTTTCTCAAAGTGAGGGGACATCACCTACAATCGATTCTTTCTAATGGAGGAGCTATGTATCTGTCCTGAAGCAACTGCAAACCTGCTTGCTGAGAGAGTGAAGGAGTCTGTTTTGCAGGAGGAGAGAGGCCCAGCGTGTCCCAAGTGACTGTGGGACATCCAGAGATAGCAGACTGCTGAAGAGTGAGCTAGGCAAGACTTACGCCTCCTTGTCTCTAGGCCCAGTTTCAGATGGGAACCACAATGCAGTGATTATTGTGAGCCCAGGGTGGGGGCTGCAACTGCATGAGTGACATAAACATAGATGAAGTCTGCAACTGCTTGATATTTGTGGGCTGGGGGCTACAGCTGCTGGAATTGATCTAGGCCCTGACCAGGGCTGCACCTACCTCCAGTATGTTTAGGACCTCAACTTCCATGACCTACGCAGGGCCGTGTCAGTGCACCTTTGGGAGACTGCTGCAGCTGGGTCTGCATCTGCACAGGTGCTGCAAGCTCCATGGACTGAGGCTTAGCAGGCACGTGGTTGAACCCAACCCAGTGGACTTTTAACTCACTGCAGCTCTCACAGATGAGATGCCTAAGGGCCCGTGCTGCGTCCAGAGGTGAACGAGCATTTAAATGTGCCACCGGTTATCAAGGTGGTAAGACAAGAAGCGGAGTATGCATTTGACTCAAAGCCTGAATACTGCAGGTGGGCTTGAATCAAACTATCTCCTCACTTCTTGAAATGTGGGAACTCAGAGCTGGGTGAACTCGGAGAGGAACAGCAGAGGGAGCATGGAAGGTGTAGTGCCTTGTAGAAGCATCACACTCTAGCACACTGGCTTGTGTGACTATTGGGATTGTGTAGCATTTAGTACAACTGTGTGATAAAGTGCTTTCTTTCTTGAAAAGACAAGTACTCAAACACCCAATTCCAACTCCCCGAAAAACCTGTGGCTGCTCCCCATCACAGCCCTGAGAGTCAAATGCGGAAGGTGTTGTGCTTGCCACAATGTTCATACTTTTAGTAGAATGGGCCCTGGGACGTCAGTAGCTAGCGACCTCAGCAACGTTGAAGGCCAGTAGCCCATGCCTGAGCGGTTACTGGGCTCTCAGCAAGGCCTTGGGCAGAGCTTCAAGCTTTGTCCTCTTCAAAAGCCATTAAGACAGAATTCAGACAGAGTTTGCTCACTAGAGGAAGAACAAGGAAAAGAAAGGAAAGCAAGAAAATTGAAAATAGAGACAGTGACTCGGAAGGGGGCTATTGAAAGGATTTCACACCAAACGTCTTTCAATTTGCTTAAACATTAGTTAAACACATCAAAAGTATAGTGGTTTACGGAAAGACCTTATGCAGAAGGGGGTGTTTTCTTCTTCCAGATCCCACAAGCCGTACTGGAAGCGAATCATCTTGGTTACCAGCAGATGGGTATTTTCGTGGCTGTGGTGAAGAGGAACCTCCAACTGAATTCTGCCTCAAAGGCTCCTGAAGTGAAGAGGTTGATTTTCGCCCCACCGCCCTCTCTTCATTGCCATCCTCTTCCTACCTCACCCTCCTTTCTTTCTCCCTGGTGTGCTGCATGTCGGCCATGTCCTCCTATTGGGCTTGAGTCACAAAACTCCACATTTTAAAATAGGCTTGCACCTACGTTAACCACTTTAATTGAATTCACAAAAAATCCATGCGTGAATCAACAACAGGATGTTGCCCTAATAAATGGAACTATTTGTGCACTTTTTTTTGCACTTAAGTTTTCAAAGTGCTTTATGAATCTGGATTATTGACATGAAAGCAGAGTGGCGTACACGGAGAGTCTCACCCTAACAATTAGAGTTCCAGGTTGGTTACAGACTCAGGAACCATGTCCCCGTTTAATACTTTATATCCTTCATCATCATCACTTAAGTGGGTTGAGACAGAGGGCAGTTTGGCTGTGGTCCAGGACAGCGCAGCCTGCTTAGCAAAAGGCTGGGCTCCCATATTGAGTGTGTGTGCTGCTGTGCATGCAGCTGCTCAAGCCTTGTTATTGCGACAACAATAAGGTGTGGTGCTGTTTTAGGTCGTCTGGGTGGTCTGAGTGTACCCTGATATTTTCTGGTTCAAGTGTTTCCATAAATTTCCTTTAACGTTCCTAAAACCTGGCTATTGCCTTTGAGGCCTGGGTTCTGTATTGAGCTGACTGCAGGCCCATGGCTTCGAGGGCTGGAGCTTTGCTGCCGTTCTTGATCTATTTGCACTGGGTGTGGTGCTGCATTCGCCCTTTTGACTGATGTTTACAGTCTCTTCATTCCTTGTGCCTGGACTTTGATTCTAGTGCTCCACTTTACAGGTTTTTGATTTCTACCAGGCTTCGGACCGCCTGCCTGGTATTTATTTCTGCCTGTGCCCATGCTTCGAGAGATCCATTCTCTTCCTACTCCGGCTGCTTTCTGGGATCTTCTGGTTGCTCCTGTACTTGATGAGGGTCCACTTACAAGTTCCTAGGCAACATGCTTCAGGTTATAGTCCACCTGAGCTATCTCCTCTTGCGTGGTATCATGGGCAGGGACATAACAAAATCCCCTGCAGCCCCTGTGATGCAGTTGGGTTCCCAACCCTGCAGGAGTCTGAAAATCCTTCTGAGAGGCCCCCTTCTACCACAAGGCCAATGGATATCTGTGAGATATGGGAGACTTGGGGCCCCTCTTCACATTCTGCAGAGGGCAGCGTTTTGTGTTGCACCAGTGATGGTGGGGTTACCTCTGCTGACTCCATATGCTCTCTTCGACGACTTAGCGGCTCCACAGTTCTTCCCCACTTGGTTGGCTCTCGGGGTGCACTCATTTATGCTGGGGGGACCTTGCTGGGATTTTGGTAGGGTCTCTGTCTTTAGACTCGGGGAGCTTTTTTTCTACTGCTCTCTTCTGGTCTCTTCTGTTTGGCTTCGTCCTGGGTCCTGTCGTCCTCTTGCTTGGTTCCTCTGGGATTGTTTCTTTGGCTCTCTGATCCCTGGAGGAAGGCAGCTCTGTCCCTTGACTACCAGGTTGGTCTGTCTTTCCGTTTGGCCACTCCTTACTTACTTACCCTTTTAGATTTCTGCATCTTCCTATAATTATATGGTACGCATACCTCCAATGTGTGCTACTGCTTTTTTCCTGACCTGCTTTAGAGTAGGTAACTTTTTCTGTGCCTGATCCTTGGGTGGGGTTCTCCATGATCCCTTCTCATTCTCTGCAGTTCCTCTGGTGGGCTTGTTGATTTTCTGTGCACACTGTTCCTCTAATGCTTCTCTTCCAGTTGGTCCTGTCGGTGCTCTTTTGGCCCCTGCCCCTTCTCTGCATTTCCCCTGGTGTAGTTGTTCTTTCTCTGTCCGTGTGGTTTATTGCATGTTTATCTTCGACTTGATCTTGCCAGTGGTCAGTCCTGCTTTCCTCCCAGTTGAAGTTTATGGTTTCTCCCTCTGATAGATGCAAGGGCCTTCTCTCTGGTTGAGCCCTTGGCATGTGCCTTCTTTATGGCTTCTAGATCTTTGACGGGTCATCACTCTGGCCTTATCTGATTTGAGTTGGCCCTTTTGGAGTCTGAGAGTGCTCTTCTAGTGGTGTGATGGGTCATAGCCCTCACCGTTCTAGGCATAGACTTGCTGCTCGGGCTTGCAATGAGGGCTTCGTCTAGAGCTGCAGCCTTGTTTGTCAGACTGCCAGGTGGTCTCCACCTCACTATTTTTCACGTTTACCAACTAAGTATTCACGGCCTCCTGACGGGATTTTATTTGGTGCAGGCTGTTCCCTTTTGAGCTAGAGTACCTGTGTCCTGTCACTGTTGGGTGTCCGGAGCCAGGTTGCCGGCTTTGAACATCCTTCCATACTTAAATACGATGAGGTTTTCTTATCCCAGTTCCTTTAGTCTTAACTGCTGAGTCCTGGTCTTTCTCCTCCTTCTGACACCCTCCTACGTGGTGGTTTTCTGTAGGTCTTGGGGTGGTTGGTGCTTAGTATCTGACAGGCGACGTCTGTAGTGGGTTGTAGTCTTATGGGTGAAGGTGACCTGCCAAAGTCATAGGAATGGCATAGGAACGGCATTCTCCAGGTGCAAAAGGGAAAAAGTATTTATTTCCAGTTATTAAACAGAGGATTATCTTATCTATCTCGGGTGAGGACTTAACCTCACAGCATGAACTGTGACGAGGTTACCCTTAATAATAATCAAGCATTCAGAAAGCAAATAGGTCTGGCTTCTTTGATACTTTGTTGAGCGGTTAGTGTGTGTGCGTTTATGTGTTGATGGCTTAGCAGGTCAATACAAGAATGAATCAATGTGTAGATTAACCAGTTTGAGTGGCTACCTCGATTAGTGGATGGATGAATGGGTGCATGAATAGAGACATGAACATTTGAGTGAGTGCAAAAATGGATGAGTTCGAGAATAAATTTGAATTGGGTGCAATAGAAATGCTTATTTGTAGGCACTGATTGAAGTTAATTTTTATAGCTCATGATTTAAATAGCACAAGGCACCTGAGCACTTTTTGATCTTTAAGACCGTGGTGTTCACGCAGTAAAGGTGCCCAACGTCTGTTGGTTTAATGTTTCTCAGTGGCATGGAGGCAAGCTGATGGTGACAGCTGAACCGGTGCCCGCTAAGCGCCTCCGGTCGTGCCACAGCTGTGGTGAGGGTGCATTGTGCAGCTGTAACCGGCCCACAGGGCGTGGTTGGTGCTAAGCATGGGGTGCAGCCCTGCACATCACACTCCCTCCCTTGTGGTGTCCCGATGGAAGAACAAAGAACTGGTCGTCCTTACCCTAATGCACGCACATGTAATTCAAGGATAGCAGCGCTGCCAGCTGCCTCACGTGCACCCCTTTCCCAGGTGCAGCGAGAGCATGGCCCTGTCAACCAGTGCGACATGGCCAACATCTTCCACAAACCAAGCACCTCCTTAGTAGGTGATCTCAGAGCCCTCCTACTCCTGTCAGGGGGTGCGGAGGGGCCGCCCTTCCACGCCTACAAGAAGCAGTAGGTGCAGTGCTTTGGAGAGGGGCAGGGGCAGTCCTGGGGGTAGCACTTGCTTTCTTCATGGATGCCCGAGGTGGGGCTAGGACTGCTGGGCCAGTGCCCTGTGCACACAGGCAGCTTTCAGCAGCGGCGCTGGGCACGGGGAAGTGGTGGTATTGGGGCAAAGAATCACACAGGTGCACATCAAAGAACCAAGAGGACTCCGTCAGTAACACCTGCGACAAATTTTAATACACAAGTGGGAACACATTCATCCCACAAACCAGAATTTTCAGCAGTTGTCTCTCCCTGTCACTTTCTCTGTCTCTCCCGACTACTCCCTATGCCTCCATTTACTCGCTCTTCCTAGTTCTCTCTTCTACCTGTGGAGAGGTGTGGTGCAGCGGCCAGGGCAGCTGACTTCGGAGCACAGGGTTCACGGTTCGATCCCCGGCGGCAGCTCAGCACCGTGTGACTCTGGGCAATAGCTCACTTAATTTCCACTACGGCCCCCAGCGCCTTGAGACCCGTAAGGGTGAGTAGCTGCGCTATATAAAAACGGACTTACTTACTTACATCTTTTATTGCCTCTCTGTTTGTCTCTCCCTGCCTCTCATTGTTTTTCTACCTCTTTAGCTTTGTTGTTCTCTCTTGTATTTCTACGTTATACTCTCTCTCTTTCCCTGTCTCTCCCTGTATTTCTGTGACTCTCTTCCTGTCCAATTGTCTCTCCCTATCTTTCTGTATTTCACTATCTCTCTGCCATTCTCTGATTCTAGTTTCTCTCTCCTTGTCTTTCACTCTTTCTCTTTACCCCGGTGTCTTTTTGTATCTCTCTTGTTGTTTTTCTTTCTCCAGTCTCTCTGTCATTGTCTTTCTCTGTGTCCAAGTCCCACAAACTGTCCAACCATCTGGAGGTACCGAAATTCACGGTGGCCTAATCGTGCCCAACATCTGAGAGGACAGAGCTGTGCTATGGTTACAATTTACTGTGCAGTTACACGAACAGAAGTGCATTGAGGACCACAGTCCGCTCCAGCATCTGCGGGGACACAAGCTTTTGGGAGCCACAGTCTGTCCTGTCATGCGTGGGGGCAGTAGTGCATTGTGGGTGCATTCTTTGCTAGCATCTGCTGTTTTACTTCCTGTGGGGATAGATGTGCATTATGTCCACAATCTGTCCCCTCACTAGTGGCTGCAGAGTCCCTTGTGGGCCCAACCGTTGAAGCATCTGCGGGTATATGCGTGCCATGTGGGGCAATTCTGTCATAGCACCTGCAGGGACAGTACTGCGATGTGGGTCCATTCTCCGTCCGTCCGTCCGAAACAGGGAGGAGGGAATATCGGAGGCGGAGACCCAGGATGGAGAACTGATTTGTTTGGTCCACAGGCACAATGTTAACTCCTAACACGAGTCTTCCTTTTTGAAAGTCTTTGAGTGGCAAAGAATGTTTAACTCCGCTGCTCACCCTCCTTGCGTCACCTCTGGCTACGAGGAGGACGGTAATTTAGACCCCATGTCCCCAATGTATGTAATCCGTGTTTCCATGGAGCCTGCAAGGCTCTGAGACATGCATGGGGTTGGATGATGGGGGAAGGGAGTGTTGCTGCACGCGCCCTGGCATGTCCTGGTCTTTGAGTGATGGAATAATAAGCAGGGACCTGTTATCTCTCTCCTGCAGGCTAGCCAACTCAGCGTCTACAAAGCCTTCGTGGATAACTACAAGGTGGCTCTGGAGACCGCAGAGAAATGCCAGTCCAACGACCAGTTCAAGCAGATTTCTAAGGTGAGTGAGGTCCCCTGAGGAGGAGGCAAGCATGCTCTAATGGCCGTCAGTAGGGCAGGAGAGAAGTATTAGAAGTAAATTCCTTAGGATGGTGGAATAGTCACCTCTGGAGGGACCGCAAGTGATCCAGGAGACGCATGTCACAGTTCATTGTTCTAGATGCGTCACGGCGCACCCACTCAATGCTATCGGGCAAGAGTGTATCCTCTTCCTGTACTTCATGAAGGCCTTCTGCAGCTGGTTAGTGCTTTTGAGCTTTACTGATAAAGTGCAAATAAAAGTATTCATATTTGTAGCCGAGAAGTGGTTACTAAGGGGCATATTTACAAGCCCCTAGCGCCACCGGAGCTCCACTTTTATTGATGCTTCGATGGCGCTGTTTGCTGGCCCATGTTTACAAGGCCACGCAAAGCCACTTTGCGTGGCTTTACATGGCCTTGTAAATATGGCCCTCTTTCATGCAGTACTCTGCGTTAAAGGGGCATGTCATGGGTGTTGCTGTGGATGTTCTTATGCAACACCCATGCCTTTCTACGGGAGGCATTAAAGTGGCACAATGAGGAGAAATACTTTTACATCTCCTGAGTTTTTTTGCTCTTTCTATCTTGCAGCACACATAGAAAGAGCAAAACGCCATTCATTGTTTTTGTGCAGAAAGGTATTCCTTCCTGCACAAACACAATCATCCCTGCGACGCAGGTGCAAGGGTGCCTGCATTGGCGCACGTCTTCTGTTTTAGTGCCAGTGCAGGGGAGAGCACAGTGGTGCACCGTATTCCTGTAAATACGCTGCATCCCTGCTTTCTTGCGGCACTGCGCCATTTCATAGTAAATTTGCCTCTAAGTGTTTACATCTAAACTTCCATGATCCCTTTCCCCACTGCTCTATATCAGCCAGTGCCCCAAACCGCCCCCTTCCTGTTGAAATTGTCATGTAACTCCCTTTCACCAGCGACCCCTAGCGCTGCCCCTTTGCTGCCACCTAGGAATGGTGAGCATTAATTAACTGCTTCACCCTATTGAAAGTTGTAATTGTGTTTTTTTCTTTTTAGGAACTAAAAGTAAAAGGACCCAAGGATTCGAAGGAGCAGCCAACATCCGTCACCATGCAAGGTGAGAGCTGCAACCGTTCACGCGCGAGCATTTGTATCATGCTTTTCTTCCTAGCATTTCCCTGTTCCAGCTTCCCTGCTCTCCATTTTCTTCTCTGTCCTCTTCCCTCTTTGTGTTGGTTATAGTCACAATAGCAAGAAATCGTAAACCTGAGATTAGATGTCGCCTATTTTTGCTCCGTGGCTAAAACATACCCATGGATGACCCAAGTCCTGCGGCAGAGGGTCGTTACTGGGCAGTATTTGTAGAAATTTACCGTTTGTGTTCAAAGCTTAAGACTATTTTATTTGATTTGGATACCAGAATTGTTCATTTTTTAAACTCCTCTCTCAATTTGCAATTGCGAGCAGTCAAGCCTAAGTCTCAACTCAAGGAGGTATTAAAGGGATTAGAACAAAAATATAGTAGGACTAGTATTCACACTTGATGCACTCAATCTTCAGACAAGCTGTCTTTTAAGATGGTCTGTTTTAGAGGAGAGGGATTTAGAATGAAACCCCCAAAATGCACTATGTGACTCCTAGTTCTACTGCTCTCCAGCGAACATCTTCTGATGTCTCTGCATGTGCAGTGTGTCTCCATAGGCACAAAGTGTCCTGTGAAGTTATAATGGAAATCCAGACACCCTAGTTGGACTTTGCAAGGCTAGATGATGCCTGTGAGACCCAGGGGAAGAGGATCCCTCAACCTCCCCTTGGCCTTGCAGCGCTAAACCATGGCTGCAAGTCTAGGGGACGGTCTGCCCCAACCCCCCATGGGTCTTGCAGCATTACACCATGGCTGTGAAGCCCAGAGGGGTGGGGGCTCCTCCCATGGGCCTGCAGTGCCAGATCAAATATGTCAAACTCAGAGAAAACTCCCCCTTCCTTAGGCCTCGCACCTCTGTATCATGGTGGCAGGGCCCAGTGGAGAGGACACACCTCTTCTGGGCTAAAAGCGCAAGACTAGTGCTATGAGGCCCCTGGAAGAGGGCTCCCCTACAATGGGCTCTCCACGCCTTGGCCTTGCAGCGCCAGTCCATGGTTGTGAGACCTAAGGGAGTGGGGGACCTTACCCTATGTCTTGTAGCTATGATGCAGCACTACAAGGACATGGGGTAGGAGTCTCCCTCCCACGGGCCTTGCATCCATGATCCAGTGCTGCGAAGCCTAATAGAGGTGGGCTTCCTCCTCTATCCTTGCATTTCTACACCATGACTGTGAGGCCCATAAAGAGGGGGGTGGCACCCTGCACTGGGGTCAATTTCTATTTCCTCACTATGCTATACCATGGCTATCTGCATGGGTCCATGTCAGGGGCATAACTATAAGTAGTGTAGCCGGTGCAGTGTCACTGAGTCCAGGAATATTAGGTGCCCAATGTACCCAAATTCTGGTCGTATTTTGCTGTGAACCAGGTTTTCTTTGCAGTAGGGCCTATGGAACCATTACTATACTACTTGCCTCTATTGAATGAACCTCACAGCTATGTTCCAGCACTGAGAGGCCCAGGAGATGCCTTCTTCACTGTACCATGGCTGCAAGGCCCCACTGAGGGGCGTAGCTATAATTAATGTAGCAAGCACACTGGCACTGTGACTTTGTGGGGGTTTGGGCCCAATGCATCCAAATGATGGCTGTATTTTACTTTATGTTGGTGGTCGGGGGGCAATTGCTTCCTTACACCAGGGACCATTGCACCATTGATACATCAGTGGCTACCCACTCTTGGGCCTCTAAGGCCTAGTCTGCTACTTTGAGACCTAAAAGGTTGGGGGTGGGGGCACTCCCTTGGGTTTTGCTAAACAGGGCCATGGCTGCGATGCCCATGGATTGAGGCTCCTCTGAGGGGTGTAGCTATCAATAGTGCAGCAGGTGAAGTGGCACTGGAGCCCAAGGGTGGTGTTGGCCCAATTTACCCACAATATGGGTTTAGTTTACGTCCAGCGGGTGGATGGGAAGGGGGACATGGGTTAGATGGAGGAAGGGGGGAGGATGTCTGGGGATTAATGAGTGGCCCATTTACCTTGCTTCCATCAGGGCCCATGTCACAATTGCTATGCCTCTACCCATCTCTCCTGGGCCTTGCAGCCATGATCCAGCTCTACAAGGCCCAGGAGAGGACCTTGCAACCATGGTCCAATGCTGTGATGCCCAGGGAAGTAGGGTAACAGGGTGCAGGGTTGACTCTCATTTTAGATGTTTATCCTGCATCATGCAGGGAGTTCCTGCATCATGCAGTGCGTTCCTGCCTAACTGTTTTTGCTCACTTAGGGACTGATGCAAGCAGGCAGGCTAATCAGTAGGGTGTGTAAAATAAACAGGCCAGCTGGGAAGCCTGGAACCGCCAGCCCAGTGGGTTTTCCCAACCCTGACTCTGGGAACAACCACTGTTCAGAGATGTGAGGGGCCAGCACTAGTTAATATGATAACTGGGAGGAATTACTTGTAGCACAGAAGGTGATCTACACCAGTCACTTTATTAAAATGTTTACCTCTAGAGGTGCTAAAAAGGAGGAATATAAAAACTGAGAAGGAAAAAGCACTAAATGAGCCGGCACCCACCAAAGGGAAAGGCCGTCCTTAAGACCGCACAGACCTGGTTAAGCTCTGTAAGTTTTAAGCAGGACCACTAGAATTATAGGGCCTGGGAGTACAAAATTATGCTGCAGGTTTTTAACAGTTTGTAGCAACAAAAGGCAAATTATGTGACATCATGCGGTACTTTGTGACTGTATTACTTCATTAATGTTACCATTTTAGGTTGAGCATGTGCAACGCATGCACTGCTCTGCGAGGCATTCTGTATTCGAGTATGTTCTTGAAGTCCCTCCCACTCTCCGCCCATAGTTTTCATTGGCTTGTGTCATTGTCCTTTGTAAATACTGGCTTCTGATTCATTAATAGGCTTGTTAGTTCCGCCTTGTCTTCATTTGCAACCTCCCATGAGGACTGGCCCTTTTACTTCTGTTACACAGTACGTTTATTTAGTCTGTAAGCACTACTTTCCTTAATGAGTTTCTGGTACTGCAGGCACAACGTGCTTTCCTACAACATTCAGCGCGCCATGCGCGCTTTCACTTTCAAAGCAGCCCGGGACAATTGTAGCCTCTTCTTTGCAATGAAATAGGTCTGCATTTACGAGAGTTTGAGCCAATTGCTTTATAAATGACAATAGCTTAAACTCTCGCAATTGCGAGAACTATTGCATTGCAAATATTTTTTTGTAAAAGCGCCCCATATGACACTTTCATTTTAATGTCTGCCACACCCCTTTCTTTAGACGAGCCCCGTCTAAAGAAAGGTGCGTGGCCGCTATTAAAGTGAAACCGCAGCATGGGGCACTTTTACAAAAAAAGCATTTATTTGTCAACTTGACAAACTGTTGCTTTTTTGTAAAAGCACCCCATGCGGCGCTTTCACTTTAATGCCGCGATCCTTTATTTAGACGCGGCTCGTCTAAAGAAAGTGGCGTGGCCAACATTAACGTGAAAGCGCAGCATAGGGCACTTTCCAAAAATTGCATTTGCAATGCAATAGGTCTTGCTTTTGCGAGAGTTTAAGCTATTGCCATTGTCATTTACAATGCCAATAGCTCAAACTCTCGTAAATGCGAGACCTATTGCGTTGCAAATGCTTGTTTCACATGTTAACGCTGTCTTGGCAAAAGTTACACCTCATTAGTACGAGTTTAACACAAAAATACAGCACTAAGCAACTGAAAGGTTGCCAGTCAACCTTTGCAAATAGCCTTCCACTGTGCAGCAACATGTGTTGCTGCAAATTTTGTAACTTTTGATCCATTTAAGCTAGAAACTAATTAATTTTGTTAAAAATCTACAAACTATGCAGAAGATGATGAATTGTGTGGCAAATCCATAACTATACAGAAAACACTGCGGCTGCAGAATTGCTTCATTCTAGTGGCCCCGGTCTCAAGAGAGGGGGTTGCCCTGGCCTTGCAACACTGGACCATGAGTGCCAGACCCTTCCTTAGTTGGACCTCACAGCCTTGGTCAAGGTTAACGAGGCCCAGAGATGTGAGCTCTAGGTTTGCCTTTGATTACTTCTAAAGCTCAAGAATAGTTTTTCGAGTTATTTTCCTGTCTGCAAACTGGTGCTGATGTTCCAAGATCCCCGTCCACCTGTGTGTAAAATGCTTCCAACTGTTTGTTGCACAGTACCTTTTCAGAGTGCACACAGCCATGTCCGGTCAATATAGACCTGCTTTGTTTGTGAGAAGAAGTAACTAAACATTTATGTTGTGCTAAAAAACAGTCTACATACTTTTACTGGAAATTACTGATTGAAATTGTACAATATATAACTATTGGACCAAGCATATGACCTGGGTTGAGTTGATGGCACATTTTGAACAATGAACTATCCAGTCTTCCAGTTCCCCACTTTCTTGATATACTTAACCTACATTGTCTTCAGTTTTACCTTTCTTTCTCACTTTCGTTGAACACTGCTCTGGATATGGAACCTATGGAAATATGCTGTGCTATATTTATTTGTAGAATGCAAAAACAACAATTGATGGACAGAATGTAGAACAATGTCATACATTCACCCCAGTACAGAGATCTGGGCCTAAAAGGATGCTTGTTTCCGGTCCAGGGAGGACTTGGCCTGGCAGTTTGGTCTGGACTGTTCCCATGGGGCACATGGTCAAGACTGATTTGCATATGGCTGGGTCCAAACTGGGGTGGCGTAGTGGGCAAAAGAACGATGGATTTAACCCAGATCTTTTGACTGGGGGAGAATGTTTGCATTGTCAGCATTCCGTCCATCATTTGTTTGCTGTAACATATTTATTTGTAGAGCACGGTTATTCCAAGCTTCTTGGCACTAAACAAGTACCATAACTGGCCTAAAAAGAAAGAAATGAAAGTTATTGGTTTAAAAGCCAGGTCACAATGGCTTTACTGAATTTACTTAAAATATGTTGTCAGAAAGGGCAGCTGGGAGAGAGATCCACGATTTAGCAGTTACAATGGAGAAGGGTCTGTCTCCAAATTTAACTGTTTGCATGGAACAGTTAGTAAAAATTGATTGGTGATTGCTGAAAAAGTAAAAACTTGAAGGTTAGAAAGGTAGAACAGTGGCTGTGTCAGAATTTAGATCCGATCCTAAGTACTTTGAAGGCAACTGTAGATCGAATGGTGGACAGTGGAGGGTTCTTTGGAATGGTGATACCCTGCCATATCTTGAGATGTCTAATATAAGGAAGGCAGCTGCATATTTTGCAGGAGTTGAAGTCAACAGAGGAGTTTTTCAGGATGGCTAAATAAATTGTCGTAGTGAAATTCAACCTAGATCGAATAAAGTGTTGATTTCTCTTATTTTCCAGTTGCTACAGTTGTATGGTAAAAGTTTCTTCAAGATCTATAGTTGGCCAAAGCACATACTGGACACTTTTGTCACTTATGTTTCGAGTGATAGATTGATGTTGAGATGGCTATCCTTTACATATGTGTATGTCCTCAGGTGTGGTTGGAGCAGGTTGCATAAATTCAGGCCAGTGATCTTGAGCCATGAATTAGATGCTATGGGTTTCAGCAGCACCTTGCTTTTGGTAGGATTTATCTTCTGAATGTTAGAAGGCCTCCACTAGCATGTAAAAATAAATATAAAAATTAATAACAGTTGATCAGTCTTTCCATCTTGAGCAAGGTTCATATTTGTATCAGATTAGACAGACTAAATATGATTTGAGTGTTGTCTACGTACGTCAGAAACATAACCCAGGAGTTGTAGGAGGGTAAATTAAAAACTAGTGGGCATAGGACTGAGCACTGCAGGACAACATAGTTTAATTGCTTATGTGTTGAATGAAAAGGTGGTAACTTCATGATCTGCTGATGGTCAGATAGAAATGATGTGATCTGTTTGATGGCTTGGCTGCCCAGCCATAGCCCAATTTCATCTAGGGTTGTTCTAGAGTAGAATGGTTTATGGCATTGAAGACTGATGAAATGTGCCCGGACAACTTCATTCTGAAACAGGCATTGAAGATCATCCAAAGCTAATTCGCTCACCACTTCTGTACTGTGTTCTATCCAGACTTCAGATCGGACAGTATCTTCAAGATTATCGTCTTCGACAAATTGCTGGAGCAGATTAAAAAAAAGTTTTGCCAAACATTTGCTAAGGAATGGTAGAAGAAAAATTGGCCCGAAAGTTGTTGATATCTTCTTGTGGGTGAAGTGTTTTTTTATTTTTATTTAATGGCTTTAACAGTGGCATTTTCCCATCAAAGGTGGTAATACCTTGTCCTAAAGAAGAATTAAATAAGTCTAGGAGTTGAATTTTGAGAAAAAGGAAAAGAAGTTTCAAGAATTTATGTGGGTATAAGCCGGTCAGATGACCGCTTGTAACAGCAGCATCAAGAGCAGCCCAATTAATTGGTGTGAAAGAGTTTAAATTAATCACGGGTTGGATGATGTGAGTTGCCATACAACTGTAGTGGCAAGTGTAGGAACATTTTATTTTGCCTGGATGTTGGGTATTCGTTTCATCTTGTTAAAGAATAATTGTGCAAGATTATTACTAGATGTCTGAAGTGTTGTAAGCCAGCTGAGGAAGCTGAAGGTGGTTGTAGTTCTGATACAATATGGAATGATTCTCTGGCAGGGCCAAAGATTGGGAGATGTGATCAGAGAGGTAGCTTTCATTGGCTTTCCTAGTTTACATTTTTATGCGGATAGATTCTATTCTTTTATGTATAGCATTGTCTTTACACTATTGTCTTTACACCCTGCACACTTACAATATGAGAGATTTTAATTTGCTGGCAAACCAAGGATATTTTGTTTTGTATGGTTATATGCCAAGAATTTCTGTTGAAATGTTTGCTCTTGCGCTCTGCTGAGAAGAACAAAAAGGGATCAGATGAATGCTTAATTAATATAGACACTAGTCATTACGTGGGCAGACTTCTAACCCATATTTTATATTCACTGTGTTAACACTGTTAGGGGCCAAATTTATGCAAATCAGTCTTGGTTCTGCTCATACAGGGATAGCCAAGCCATGCCATATCCCACCTCAACAGAAATACAAGCATCCCCAGTTTGGTGTCATCCCTGTTCGGCTTCCTTACTGAGGTGCAGATTGTGTCCTCTGGCCCAGTGAGCTACAGAGCCCTCATCTGGACATCTCCATTGCATTCAGGGAATTTCGCTGAGTAGAAAAAAAAGAACGGTAGAATGATTGAATTAATTTCATCCCCTGAAAATGATTGTAGTAAGCAGTAAATGCTGTTGATACTTTGCCTAGTGTGCTACAAACAAGGACCAACCATATGCAAATCAGTCCGGGTCCTCCTATGGAAAGCATGGAAAAATACTAGCTTTTGTTCCTCCTTCATCCAATATTTTTTCTGCGGTATACATGAAAATAAGGCCATCTAGGTTAAATACGTCATCCCTAGAGGCCGGGCCTCCCTCACTGTGACCTTGTAGTTAAAGTCCAGACTGTGAGTCTCAAAGAAACTGGCCTGTTAGTAATTCAGGCTTGCAGCTTCATTTAATTGCATTTGGTAGTGTGTTGCAAAATTGGGAAAAATTTCCATTTGCAGGTGAAAGGAGCTATATCTCAAAACTGTTAATTGAATGTGCATCATGATAATTTACAGAACGAATGCACTCAGTACCCACATAGGGTATACTATTAATTGTATCAGAACTGTTAAAGACTGCAATGGGCGTTGACAGGAGTTTATAGCCATGGCTCAGGGCACATGGCATTAAATCCTTTTAGCCTACATTTCATTACATTTTGTAGTTAATGGCAATTTACAGTGGCTTGAGTGATACCTTCAAAAGAGGTCAAGCTATTTCTGTTGTTTTGTTTGCTTTCATATTGTTTGTGCTCAAAAATATTCTGTGGGACACACCTCATCTTGGACTGGGTATCTGAGAAACCATCTTGGAATTTGAATCCAACCCCACACCACCACCCCACTCCCCTCCCTTAAGGACATCCTACATTTTGCAGCACACCTCATTAGGGCTTGAAGAAATTGGTCTATACCACCTCTCCCTGATGGAACTCCACAGACTCCCCTTGCTAGCCCTGACCACCTTCAAATCCAGCTGCATCCTCTACAAAGCAATCACATTGCATTAACAGTCCACAAACCAGCCACCTCTCCTTCCATGTGTTGACTTTATGCTTGTCTTTGACCATGTAGAGCGCTCTGCTGTCTTTTTGCTAGTTTGCGCTATAGACATGCCAGATACATACGACTAGCACCCCTGACTACTTGGATGACAAACTCAATATCTTGGTGGCTGTTCGGACATCTGCATCAAAGGCACCTTCAGATGGAAGATGAAGTGAAAAAAAAAAAGAAGAAAAAATACAAGGCTAAAGATCTTCCCCATCTATGCACCAAAGATCTCGAACAATGTGCCCTTATTCATCCGGACAACCCCAACCCAGCTCCAGTTTAGGAAACAGCTGAATAGTTAATTCTTTAAAGAACATTACATTGTGTGCAGTAACACTCCACTAACCAGCTACAGCTCCTATCAAATAATGACTGAGTCTGCCTTTGACCCAATGCAGCGCTACGCTGCATTTCAGCTAGTTTTGTGCTTTATGAATACCACAAATATTCATACATTATGCAAAAAAGCTGAAAACAGTTTAACACTTGACTAAAAATATAAGCTTTGAAGAGACTTAGACCAAACTATTCCATCCAGTGTGACTCATATCATGTATTTCCACGTAATAGAACTTTAAAAAACATGTACTTATTCTATTAGCGTCATTTATGCTTTTATTGTTTATTGATCACCACACCACACCAGGAAAGTTTGCTCTTGCAAAGTCACTTCAACGATGTCGGAGGACTAATAGTCACTTGGTGATACCTCCTGTGATGAAATGTCCTATACTATCAGATTGTATGCAAATTAGAGCGGCCTCACACATTCTTTCTGCCTAGAGCCCCAACAATTCTATAACTGTCCCTAAGTTGTCTTTTTTTTGCTTCTTCTCTACTCATCGGTCTATGCTACTTTCTCGTGGTCTCGTAGTTTCTACTTTCTTCTCTTCTGTCCACTGTACTTAAACCTCTGTCATATCGCTTTTGTTTTGAGACTCCTCTCTTCATGTGTCACTGCCTTTATGTCTCCTATATGTTCATGCTGTTTTGCTGTCTGACTTTTTCTCCTTTATTCTCCGTTTATCCTCGCTCTTCTCATTCTTTTCTGTCTGATACATTACATCACCTCACATTCCTCCATCACAATTTCCCTACCTCTTTTCTTTTTCACCATCTACCGCCTCCTCTCTTAATTTCTCTTTATCTCCCTTCTTTATTTCTTCCTTAACCCCCCCCTTGCTCTGTTGCTGTCATTCCCATTTCTCTTTTATCCTTTTAGTGCCCCTTTTCTTACCCTTGTTTCACCTTTTCACCACTCACCTTTTTTCCACGTCTCACATTTTCCCTACCCTCTCGCCTTTCCACCCTCTCACCTCTTCTCTTATTCAAACTGCCTCCATTTCTTTAAACCCTTCTCACTCTTCCTTCCGTTCTGCTCTTTCCATCTCTCATTTTAAGCTCCTCTGTCTGCCTCACTCTCGCGTTACCCTCTTCACCCCTCTTTCTTATGTGGTATTCTCTTATCCCGAGTCTCGCGCCCCTTGCCTGCCGCTCTGCCCTTCCCCTCGCCTGCCCGCTGTCATGGAGCGCAGCCAGGGCTGGTGGTACCGCCGGTTATTGATTGTGGCACCTTAAGACACGGATTCTTTGTGCTGCTGCTGAAGAAACACTGACACAGAATCCCCTCTTTGAGATGCGGAGCCCGTCCGCCCCTCGCTCCCTCCCTCCCCCCCGTCGGCCCCCTCCCTCCATTGTGCGCCGGTGCTGGTCAGAGCCCGGCGCGCGCTATGGACGGAGGGCAGAGAGCTGCACGCGCAGGCGAGAGCCCCCGGCCGCCCCAGGGAGCCTGAGATGGAGATCCTGCTGGTCCTGAGGCTGTGCTGTAACTGCACCTATGGTAACGACCTCCAGCCTTGGCTTTCACTGAGCCCCGCTCCTGTGGCGATGCGTTTGGTATTGGCCATTTTCACTGAGAGTTTGAACGGCGAACTCCGGGAGGCTAGACTCGTGTGTGCTTTAAAGGGATCCTAGAGGACAGGGCTGAAGGAGAGGCTTGCTTAGCATTGTTTCTGTGATATTACTGCTAGTACTGGCAGCTGTAGGAAGCAGCAGCGAGGGGGCGGGGTTTCTCCTCTAGCCACTATATTACTCTTTGCTGAAAAGGGGGATCGCATGAAAATGATGACTTGGTTGCATGGCATGGAGAATTTTTGCTGACCTGGGTCATTTGGGACCTGCAAGTTTGAAAAATCCTTGTGCCACGCTAGCGCTTGCATTTGGGCTAGGCGCTTCAGACATGGTATATGCACAGCAGCCTGTTCGTACTGCCAGCCTCTCGCTCTCTTTATTAAAGCAGCAACGCATTTGGCGTCAATTTTGTAGGTTATTTATTTTTAGTGTATTTTTCATTTCATGTTTTTCAAGGGGGAACCTTTTAATCACTGGAAACGCGAACAGTGTAAAACTCTGCAGCGTCGCCGTTCAGTCGTCGTTCGGATACTGATGCACAGACAGGTGCTACGGCGCGAGGACAGGAGCCTCCCGGAGCTGTGCACTATTAATATCTGATGCAGAGGGTTGTGTAGAGTGGCAGAGTTCTGACAAAACCCCAGATGCCCAGTGCATCTCCTCTGTCTTTGATGTGTTCTCGCTGCCGCTTAAATTTATTTAATGTCTGTTTTGGTAGACGTCCTGCTTTAAGAGAGGAAACCGTTTTGATAGTACTTTGGTGCAGCTTTGGAAGCGCTAGTGACGCTGTACAGGTTTCAAGCCGCTGTCGGAAGCGTGCTCTGCTGGCGGGAGGATGCTGACTAGGAAAGCTGTCCAGGAGTGGCTCGGCTAGGCACGTTCTCTGGTGGCTCTGGTGCGTGGCAATGGGCTAAGTAGGAAGGCCCTCAGACAAGGTCACAAAGGGACAGTGTGGGGTAGGGTTAGTGTCCATAGAAACTCCAGTAGGTTTGGCGATGCCTGCCAGCAGTCTAGCTTTGTCAATGCTTGCTCTGTCATACATTTTTAAAAAACCTTCATTGTTTGGGAAGGTGCAGGGCCTTTGTCAAACAAAAAAATAAATGTAAAAGTAAAAAAAAATTCGGTCTGAAAAACCAAGCATTGCCATGTAGTCCCTGATAATGAAGGGGTTACTTTTGTGTGTGAATGTGCTCCTTGTGGAAGGGCAGCAGAATTCCATCAGTTACAATGAAGTTACCCAATTGTTTAGGTGGGCGGACCCTCTGCCGCAGCCTGTATGGTATATTGGGCTGAATAAAAATGTGAATGGCGAAATAACAGACCAATGAATGAAGAGGTCTGATTGAAAGCCCCTCTGGCCGACTATATTATACATATCATTTTAGTAAAATCAGAAGTTCTTTGCTAACGCCAGACTTAATAATAAATGGGATAGTTGTGGGGATGTGTGGTGCAAGAGGGTAAGTTCCATCGAAAGTCCTTGCTGTACCCAGTCTGAGAAGGGAAAGATTGGTGGTGCAAGGTGACTTAGTGATGATATGTTACTCATTTTTGTACAGCTTACATCTGCCACTGGTATGGGCATGTAGACCTGTGGGCTTTGTGGAATGATATTTCCGTACGACATTGGGATTTTTACAGCACAAAAATGCTTTATTGCAGAGATCTGTTGATAATTTTGTGTTGGCTGGTTGATAGTAGGTATCTGAAGTAATAGAGGCAAGATGTGGACACCAGTGTGCAGTATTTATTGGGTGTAATCTGCTTGTCTGGCGGACCAGGCTGTGGGCTGGTGCTGTTATATTTTGGCTGGTTTGCCGTGGCTCTTGCACGCGGGGGGGGTTAGTACACAGAGGCTCTGTAGGTTATGTATTTTTGGTTTCAAATACTTTGTAGCACATGGTTGCTTTTACATTGTGCCGTTGAAAGGTACTTTATGTAGTAGGCTCTATACAATCCTGGGTCTGAGTTCTGTTACATTTGCTAGGATGTGGCCGGTACCCCGATGTGTGCAGGTCGTTGGTGTTTTAATGATAGTGTGATCGTTTTTAAGTCTTAAGGTTATTTGCAATGAGTGCTGTTGGAGAGTAATTATTGTGACTTGTTTGGCCTCTTGTGCTGTGTTGGTTGTATGTGATTTTGGTGCATACATCGTGCTCTATTGTGTAGGGGGCATTGCAGTTGAAGTATAGGTTTCATTGCATCAATTGTATTAGATTTTCTTGCAAATGAAGTGTTGCAGCATTGTGCCTGGTGCTGTTAAACAGAAACATTTCGGCATCTGTATGGGTTTTGGATCTCAGTGGTCTGTGTGAGTGTCTGGTGTTGTCATGCTTAGCATAGTTTTTTGGCATTCCGGTTTCATGGCACTAACAAATCACACAACCCGGCATCGGAATAATGGCTATTTCAGCCTGTGATTGAATACATTATAATATCTTTTAGAAATCCAGCACAATTAGCCGCCATCTGTAGAGCTTCTAAAGCCGCATTCCATACATCCAGAGCCAAGTCTAAAGATTCTCTTTCTCTGTGTTGTGTTGGTGACCCAATGATTTAAAGTAAACACTCCAGGCTGTGCATTCACTGACAATTTGTTGTGCTGGAATCGTGGCGCCTCTGGTGGCCCATATGTAGAAGGTTCTTTTGATGATGTACATGGTGTTAGCCTGGCTCTTTTTAGTTCTTCCAGGCTGTGACCATCATGAATCAGATGGTGAGCACTTCGTGGTGATAATTGCTTGCTGAGTGCCCTGAAATGCCCTGGTGACAAGTGCTTACTTTGGAAATGATAATAAGTGTAGGGTTCCAAAGATTTGCTTAGGATCCAGTTGCCAAATACCGAAGGTTCCTTCATCTTGATTCAACCTCATGCCACTGCCCTACACTTCTGTCTCCCTATCCCACTCCAGCAGATTCTTTTTCAACTCCACTTTCTCCTTTTGGGATTGTTTTCATATCGTTCTCTGCATTCATTTTCTGCTTATCTCTCACTTGCTGTGGGTCCAAGTTTGATGATAAGAAATAAGTCTTGGTCGGTAAAAATCAGTGCCGGTGCCCACCGCCACAAATTAAGCAATGGCTGTAAGCCTTAAAGGACCAGGATCACCCGGGATCTATTTATTGGTTAGCAGCTTGGGGTAAGTTGCAATTTCAGCTAAGTGCGAGTTTTAGGCTGGGGCTCCCCCCAGTTGTAGTGCCCAAGCCTGGTACCCTATTTTAAAGATTGCTTCTAGCAGATTTTGGGGCTAGTTGTGGCTATTGTGTTGACTACAGTACTCTTAGTCCGGAGTTTGGCAAGCATGATCGATATTCACATTTGCCAGCCACTGGCCCGAGCTCCCAGTGCTGCAGTGGCCACTTTTAGCTGAAAGACAAAGCAGAGTGACTTCTAAGTTACATATGTGATTAATCCAGTCCCTGAGACTCCTTCTCTTTGCACTGATCTGTGCTTGGCCAAGAAGCCCTGCAGCTGATGGGGATGACAAACTACAGTGTGCATGTGTTTGAGGGGCTACATACTGCACTCGGCAGGTGTGGAAAAGAAATGGCATGTTTACATTTATTCACGGTTGTGCTTTTTGGGTGTTTGAAATGTATTAATTGCTTATTGTTCTGCCGAGGGAACAATTTCAGTCTCCAGTTCCATCTCCATGGACTTTCATAGTGCTCATTTTGGTATAGGTGCTTTTAGCGTGTTTTTAAGAAGTGACATTGAAGTGTTATAGTTTGGGTTGTGTGTGGTTGGAATGTCGTATTGTCAAAGTATTTATTTTATTTATAAAGTTTTATATAGCGCAAACTTGACCCGAGAGGGAATCAAAGCGCTATACAAATGGTTGGGCAAGAAGAAACATGTAAAAACAACCAACACACATGTATGCTGAAAGTGTACGGAGAAAACGGGCAAGGACAAAAGTAATGAACAAGGACATAGCAAGAGAGTAAAAACCAGGCAATGCGACATCTCAGTGCCCGTAAATAAGTCAGTGGGTCCTGGGGTAGAAATTTGTTCATCAGAAACAATCTGACTTCTTTTTGAAATGATGCAGTTGAAGGGTTCAGTCTGATATCGGGGGCAAGGAGTTCCAGATTCTCGAGGTCATTTCTGAGAAAGCTCGTTTGTAGATATGTTTTTTTCAGAAATTTCTGAAGTTTCAACAATAGGTTGTTGGAGCTTCTATATGATCTACAGCCGCCAGACAGCTCTAGTGTTTCAGCTAAGTACTTTGGTGTGTTGAAGCGTAGGGCTTAATATGTCATGCAAGCAATTTTCAGCTGTATCCTTGCCTCATATGGGAGCCAGTTCAGCGACTTCAGATCAAGAGTGATGTGGTTGTTTCTTTTAGATCCAGTGATGAGCCTTGCAGCAGAGTTGAGGGATGCCCTTAGTGGAGCCAACTTGGATCTGGACAGACCGCAAAGGGTTGCACTGTCATTGTCTAACTTGGGGATCACTAGTGCTTGATCTGTTGATTTGAAGTCGTCAAGTGGGAGGAAGGTCGTTATTTTTCCTAGTACGCTCATTTGAAAGTTTGCTCCTTTGGTGACTGAACTGATATGTTCCTGCATGTTAAGATTCTTGTCAAGGGTTATTCCCAGAGATCTCGTGGAATCTCTAACGTGTTGAAGGCAGTTGGGGGCTGTAGGATGTGTGTGGAAAAACAAAAAGCTAATGGATTGAGTGCTGTAATTTAGCTCAAACACTGGCAATTACTTCTGGCCGGATTCCAGTTTGTCTCTTTGCTCAAGGTGCCACTCCAGACAAGGAGCAACCATAAATAAATCAGTCCGTTGGCCATGTGCCTGAGTGAAAAGCCACGGGCTCATTGTGCCAAAGGTCCTGATCTGGGGTTGTTTATGAGAGGGTGTGATCTGGCAGTTCAGGCTTTACTACCTAAAGGGTCAGAGCCAAGTATTTGCATACGGTTGGTCTCTGTTTGTCGTGACACTGCACCTGACACTCCTTGTAGTAGTACCATTCCTGCACAAGTGAAATGTTCAAGCACAAGGGACCATCATGAGAGGTCAAGCATTACTGGAGCTCGGTCCCAGTCAGTGGATCTCCAAAGTGTTTCATGCTCGATTTGGTCCTTGCCATTCTGTGAAAGTGATTGCACAGTGAAGCGCAATATTGTGAGCTGCCCGACATTAATTAGCCTTTCCTCGCCTACACTACCTCGAGAAGATCAACCACCTTTTTTTCAGTGTTTGGAATCATGCCCTTGCCTTGCTTGGGATTATGCCCTTGGCCACTCAGTTGTAGTTCCAGAAGTGCCATAGGAGAGGCCGCGTGGTGCCGCAGTGTAAAGCCGACCATGAGTCGCACGATATTTTAAAGACTGCTGTTTCTCCTGGCCCGAGGAGAGTCGTACGAATTGGAGATAATCAGAAAACTCACTTCTCAGAAACGTAATGAAATCGTATTTTTAGATTGACTATCTAAAAATATTGATTTTCTCAGAAACAAAATTGTTGGTTGACTTTTGCCACTTCTTTGTAGTGCCCTAACAAGGCAGATCTTATTTGTGTTGGTAGCTCCTCTCTAGTTTGGCCAGTATTTTGTCATTAGTTTTTGAGATTTTCTTTCTAGCAAATTGTAAATTAGGCAAACAAAAACGACGACATGATCTGACGAATCCAACTAGACTTAAATCATAAGGCCAAGCAGTTATTTCCTTGGCAACTGTTACCAACTTTTCTCTTAGTTGCATGGCATGTGTTTCCATGGTAGCTCCTTTGCTTATCTACCTTGGGAAGTCATTCCATGGTATCTGTCGCCAAGTCCAGATAGGCCAGTCTTTCCACTGTTGATCTTTGCAAGTTCCCTTTGATTACTTGGTTGAAGAGGTTATTTGTTTATTTCGATTATTATTTGTAATGTGCAACGCATGCCAGGGGGCTGGCTTCTAGGTGCCAATTATATATAAGTAGCCGGCAAACAAAAAACAAAGGAGGACTTGAACGATCGGTTAGGAAAACACTACATATATTTAATCGTTTTTAGTGTAGTATGAGTTCGCAGAATTTCCTTAGGATTTATTTATTTATTTATAAAGTTTTGTATAGCGAGAACATGACCCTATTGGGTATCAGAGCACTTTACATGAGTATAATTGAGTATCTAACATGATCACCTATATAAATGGAAGTAAAAATCCTTGAGCATACATAACTTACTACGCTTGTTCTCAAAGATAGTCATCAAGAAAAGGCCAGGAATCATAAGTCACAGGTATGGATACAATCAGTATACATAAAGGAGATAGCTTAGGGTAAAAACTTGTTCATCAGAAATTATTTTACTTCTTTTTTGAATGACGCAGTAAATGAAATTAGGCGAACATCCGTTGGCAGAGAGTTCCATATCTTTGGTGCTACACCCGAGAAATGTCTTATCCAGTTTTCTTTTTATGGAACCGCTGTGGTTTCAGTAGTAGGGATCTCGCACTTCGCGATTGTCTGCAACCCCCTGATTTTTCTAGTTTTTGGGCCAAATATCTGGGGGTATTGAAATGTAGGGCTGTGTGTGTCATGCATGCTATCTTTATTTGAATTCTTGCCTCATAAGGGAGCCAGTTCAGGGATTTTAGGGCGGGGGAGAATTGTTTGTTTAGTTTTGTACCGGAGACAAGTCTGACAGCCGCATTGAGGGTGGCTGTTAGAGGGGCCAGTTTGTATCTAGGTAGGCCACATAGAGTGGCACTACTATAGTCCAATCTGGGCAACACAAGAGCTTGAACCGCATGCTTGAAGTCCTCCTGTGGGAGGAAAGGTTTGAGTTTCTGTAGCATGCTCATCTGATGATTTGCTCCTTTGGTGACCATACTGATGTGATCCTGCCTATTCAAGTGTTTGTCTAATGTAATTCCCAAGGATCTAGCAGAATCTATGATGTGAGGAGAGCAGTTGTGTGCAGTAGGATGTTTCATCCAGAGATCAATTTTGGGAATGTTATTCGGAGGAGATATGAGTATGAATTCGGTTTTGGTGGCATTGAGCCTGAGATGATTGTCGGTGAGCCAAAGATTAGTATTTTGTAGACTAGACTTGAGGGATATGATGTCATCTGGTGAAGAGATTTTGAGATACAATTGCGTGTCATCAGCATACATGTGATAATGAATGTTAGCAGATTTTAAGGAATCTGCTTGTGGTTCCAAGAATAAATTGAAGAGAATAGGTGAGAGGGTGGATCCCTGTGGAACACCCAGTGTGACTGCGGAAGGTTTCGATAGTGATTGGTACATATTTACTCTTTGGGTTCTGTTGTGGAGGAATGAGGCAAACCATTGCAATACGACCCCTGATATACCCAATCCTTCGTTCAAGTAGGGACAATAAACTGTCATGTTTAACAGTATCAAAGGCAGATGATAAGTCAAATAGTATCAGAAGGCATGATTCATTTGAATCCAACATTTTTAGTATGTCATCCACCACATGAGTGAATGCTGATTCAGTGCTGTGACCATGACTGAAGCCTGACTGGTGTTGGTCGAGAAGTTGGAAATTGTCTATGTGGTTACAGAGTTGGATCTGTACACATTTTTCCAGGAGTTTCGCCAGAGTGGGGATATTGGAGATAGGACGGTAGTTGTTAGGATCTGCGCAATCAGCGTTAGGTTTTTTTAAGGTGGGGATTACCTGACCTACTTTTAAACAGTCAGGTATGGTGCCTTGACGTAGGGAGGCATCTACAATCTTGTACCATAGTGGGAGGAGCATGGCTTTAATCTTTTTGAAGATAGTCGGAGGTATAGGGTAAATGAAGTGATTAGATGGATTTAAGGATGAAAGAATGTTGAAGATATCATTATCATTGATTGATGTGAAAGTGTGCCAGGAGGCGTTGTTTTTGGGACCTGCCTGGGAGGATCACTCCGTTTACCAGGCTGGATGGAGTGTGGAAAGATGAATGGAGTAGCCGGGATTAGTACCTTTGCTGATTGAAGTTCATTCTCAATATTTGTAGTTTTCTCCAGGAAGAAGGCAGCCATTTCTTCACAATTTGGGAGAGGGATTGCTCCCGTGTTAAGCGGATTTGATATATTGTGAGATTGTTGTTTGATGATTTCAAATAGTTTTTTGGGTTGGTTTTTTGCTTGGTCAAGTTGAGTTTTTAAAAAGTTAGCTTTTGCTTTTCTTATCCTTCTGTTGTATGTTGCTGATTTTAAGCTTTTTAGTCGTTCCAAGGAGGGAGAGGATCCCCAAGCTCGTTCAGTTGATCTTAGAATGTGTCTTTCATATGCCCGTACCACAGGTTGTTGAATTGCCAAGGCATACTGAACTGGAAAGAAAATCAAATATAAACAGATTCAAACAATCCTCCACCTCTGTCAGTAGTGCCACAGCAGATTGCGTTACTGTGCTTCCAATAAAGAAACAATACAGCATAGTCTACCAACAAACCAAACAAAATTACCAAGACAAAAACACTGTATTAAACATTTGCCACACCCCCGCCCATTCCCTCCTCCCTAGCTCCATTTAATTAGTGGTTCACATCGTGTGTAAAGACCTTGGTTCATTTCACCATTCGCCCATTACAATTCCTTAGTATGGGAGTCAGCTGGGTTCAAGTATTCTGGTACCCTTTCCCGTAATAGCACTATCATTCTGTCTTATTTCCTCAGCCTGTTTCAGGCCGATCACCCTCAGGAGGCTCCAGTAGTACCTGCGTCATTGAACCCAAGCAAGCGGCGCATCTTCAGCTTTCTCGTCCCTTCTAGTCCGTCTCATGTGTGCCTCCTCCACCCCAGTCCCCTTCAGCAGATCTTTCTCCCAGGCCTGCTGTGTCGGGGTCATGCTCTCAGCCAATGAATTGCTATATGCCTCTTCGCCACCGTGGGCACTAGTATTGTGTATTGCCTGCTTAATTTCTTTTTCAGGTTATTAGGGAGTAGTCCCAGCACACATTTGTTAATCTTGCATGGGATATCCCATCCCATCGTGCGTTAAAGCTAATATCTTGAGCCAGGAAGAGACAATAACTGTGCAGGGCCATACCACATGCAGGAAATCCGCCACCGTAGCCCCACAGCGAGGATAGAGCTGATCCCGAGATGGATATATGGAGTGCAGTCGCTTAGAGGATAGGTCATACGGACTATATTGTATCTGTTTGAGCCTGGCACATACTGACACCTTGTGGACCCCTGCATGTACCGTGGACCAGTCTTTGGGGGAGATGGGCTCATCACTTACTCACTGCCATGTTTCTTCTATGGGATCCCTTAATTAAAAGCTGATTGGTCCGAGACATAAACACATGCTTCCTGGAGACCACTAGCTCTTAATACTAGAAGTTGGGCAGTGCTTTGACTTCTTTTCCATTTATTTTCTTAAGACATAGATTTTTTTGCCATAGTCCTAAGATATCTTGCAGGGCTTTACAGGGTTTAAGAGGAGAAAGCCACATTATTTAATTTTAGTGTGTGCGTGTGTGTATATACGTGTGTGTGCATATATATTTGTATATATATCTATATAGATATATATAGCTATATATGCACATATACTTGTCAATAATGCACACTGAGCAATAGTAATATTTCTGGATTTAAGTTGGCAATACAGTTCCTAGGCCTACTGGTTTGTGGTGATCGATTCTACAGTAGGGGCTGATTGATGGTAGGTGGTCAGGTGATTGAGGACTAAATGGCTTTAGGAGAGTCTTGAATGAGGTTAAGTATGGTACTTCCTTACCACCATATTTTTGGAGCAAATACTGAGAAAGCATGCATTGGTGTGAATCTCTTTTTACCTCATTGTGTTCCGAGGTGGAGCTTGTTTGGTCCACAAAGGGGTTTGTGTTCCTGATGAAGCGCATTTATTTTGTAGGAAGTTTGGTGTGTTACAAATCAGAATTTTGTAGGGTAGGTTTTAGAAAAGCTCTTGGCAATACACCTGGGCTTGAGCTTCAAGGCACTCTGTTAAATTCATGGTCATGTTTTGACCCCTCTTTTAAGATCTCTTTTAACAAAGTGCTTTAACATGATGCTTTAAATTATTTATCTTTTACGCTCACTTCAAATAGTTTAGTTCTCTAAACTTTATTTCTGCCCCAAATTAAGAGTAATGGAGTGGCTTAAAAATAAAACCATACTCTTCAATCTATAAAGAAACTGCCTGGTTAGGTCTATGGCCTTAGACAGTCTCTTAGATTCTACAACAGTATTTCAAAGAATGCTTTTCTACTGGAGGTGAAAGCTAATTCGTTGAGTCAAGGGCTACCACAATTTATTTTTAAAGTTAAAATTTAAACTTTTTCATCCTCATGTATAGGTTTATGAAATGGTTTCAGTTTGGTTTTTAACTAAATCCCGATTGTAGTGCGGGACTAGCTGCATTCCCTAGTGCAGGGGATGCAGGGTACTTGGGCCTACAAAGCCTTTTCGACTTGCCCGGGCAGCTTGATCAAGCAGTTAAAGCTAGATCATACAAGATGGTGTGAAGGTGGAGCAGGACCCAGTATGACACAATTGAGCATCCAATTCTATGCCTAGTCAGGGTTATTACTTTAGATATTAAAACACTTTTAACGTTGAAAATGTAAAGTTCCTAACACTAAAAAATCATCGACGTTACAAACAACTTCAGGACATGTGTTTCATGGTCTGGAAGTAGGTGTGTGATGTGATCACTAAAATGTCTGAAGAATGTGCCAATGGTATCCTATGAGAGTTCAATCCCATGGGTAGCTAAAGCTGAAACTAGTACTGAAAGCTTTTATCAGGGGTTTGTGGGACCTTAAAGCCTGTCTCAAGCGACTGAAAAGTATAGATCCATGGCGAGGCCTGTCCCTATGACTCAGCCTGGAGCAGTTTTTACAGACCAGCACGTGGTTGTATGCTTGTTTGTCTTTTACAGTATGAAGCAGTTTTTACAGACTGCCCTGTGGTTGTATGCTTGTTTTTGTTTTACAGTATGGAGCAGTTTTTGCAGACCACCCCATGGTTGTATGCTTGTTTCTTTTTTTCCATGAGATAGCATTGAAGTCCCAACTTGGTATTAAAACGGCTCAACACTTGATTTTTCTCCCTTCCCAGTAACTGCGGCCTTGTCCTATTGATCTATGGGGCTTACACATAGTCCTCCAGGAATACGGTCTTTTTTTCAGCCAGATTCTTATTCCGGATTGGTCTCATCCTAGGGGGCTCCATAGCATGTCCAAAATGTACTGGCACAGAAGCCATGAAGGAGCTCGAACTATGAGAAGCGTCCAAGTACTGGCTTGAAGGACCAGCATTTACATTTTATGGGGAGTGCTGGAAATGAGTTCAGCTTTAATCAGTACAGGAGGAATATTCGAAGTTTAGCTGCTTGGCCACATGGGAGAACCAATTCATATGATTTCTCTCTGTGGAAACCAGGCTATAAGCCAGGCCTGGGCAAACCGCCTCCTTTTATGGAGTTCCTTCTTCTGACATGTCATTTTTCGGGCTGGCCTACACACTGGAGAGGGCTGACATGGTGGTATGTGTTTTGTGGTCCTACAAGCTAAGGCTCCCTCAGCAAAGTAAAAGGTAGAGTGCTGTCCAGAAGGAAGTGGTGAAGGATGCTGTGAAGTCATCTGCACTGAGCTGGCCCTCCCTTGGCCAAGGCATTTGCTGCACCACCTAAATAGATGTGCAGCTGCCATTCATCGTCGCCGTTGCAAGGGGCTGCATGAATTTTCCCTGGGGCATCAGGAGACCTTGCCTCGGAGTACAACGAAAAAGATTGTAGTGGTAAATATAATCATATCGTTGACCAGGCATTTGTCTCCCAATGGATCAATAGATCAACGGATGCGATTCCCTTGTGGACCAACGGAAACAATACGGTCTGAACGTCAGGGGCGCATGGACATTTACAGCGTATCGCACATGGGGAAGATGTTCAAGATTTTTACATCGGAATTCTTCTGGAACTTTTCACCCAGCACATATTCGTTATGAGTTTAATAACTTATTTAAACTCTCTCACATGTGCTATCTCCCAGATCTTCCTGTAGCCGCTTTGAGTCAAGCTGGGTTGGTTCTTCTGTGCCTGCCTACAGATGCTTAATTATAGAACAGCAGTCATTAGTTCATTGACTGAAATCTTTCGAGTTGGAACGCAGGATCCTCAGCTTAGCAGCAGATCTGTTAAGCAGTTGTACTATATTTCCTACTATACCAGTGCCTCTGCTGTACTTTAGGGCTGGGGCAGTGTCCGTCGGCCGTGAGTCGGGGGGGGGGGAGGGGAGGGGTCACTGTAGGCAGGCGCCGGATTGCGATCACTGTGACCTGAAATGTCCAAAGATTACACTGCGCACCCGTAGACCTCTGCACACGCCCTCTTCCCATATACCGGAAATACAGGTCGAATCCTCTGAAATGTAGTGCAAGTGCTGACAGTAACTTGCCAATAACAGTCTGGAAGCCCTGGCAAGAGTTGCATATTCTGAACATTGGCAGTGCGACAGCGTGTACAGTGTGCTGGTAAGCATCTCCCGCTGCACACAACACAGGGCGTGTCATACCTGTACCGCAAGATGCAAGCGTAGTCCATACTGTTCGGCTGGGAGTCTCCTGCCAAATGGTATGTTCTTTCTCGTGCACAATTTTACAAAACCAATTGCACATAACGAAAGCGCTCCAAGATCTTTCCACCCTTCACTTGTATGTGATTAGTTTACCGGACACCGTTCTAAGTTGGACGGGATTTGTTATTTCCATAGTTGCGTGGTTTAAAATGATCGCTGCAGCGATTGGAATTCCTGGAATTTGAGATGAATTTGAAGCCGTTCCCTTGTTTGCCATCTGCTTTTTGTAGTGCACTCGGCTTTGGTTCTATGAAATGTGCGAGCGCCCTCTATTGGCGTCTATAATGATATAAAGATTGTACGGTGACAACAGGCTAGGCCAGGATTGCTTAGAATGCAGCCAAACAGAAGAACTCTGCGCATTGAAATCGTGGGTTATTAAAGGTGGGCGAGCCACTGAAGGGTCGAGCCAGATGCTTGGCTCTGCTCGAGGTCCTCTTTGTTCCTCGAGCCTAAAACAAGCTTTCATGTGGTTTCGGCCTGCCACCCACTCTCTAACCTCCTGCACCAAGAATAATAGGGAAGTCATTAACCTGTGGCGTGAAACAGGAGCAACACACATCCATCTAGTGGCCGAATTTCAAACAAAACAAGAGAGGAGCAGGGGCGAGCGAGCGCGGCAGCCTGCAGAGCTGACCAGACGCTCGTGCGTCATGGCCTTTTCCCCCGCACGGCCGGCATGTGTTTCCAATTATCGCGCCCGCGTCTGGGCACGATAATTGGAAACACATGTCTGCTTCGCGCGTAACCGCAGGTAAAAGGCCATGACGCACGAGCGTCTGGTCAGCTTTTCAAACTCCCTAACTATAAGTCTCGCAGAGCAGCGCTTGCGCGCTACTCGAGGCTCGACCTAAAAAGCTTAGCTGTAAAACCAGCCCGTCGGGCGCTGCCTGATTCCCTGTAGGCCAGTCCCACCCTGCGAGCTGAGCCACGTGCACGGTTTCATTCTCCCACCGGAAAGGAACCGTGGGGGGTAATCAGCGCCTTGAGTTATGAACCCAATCAGTGAAGGTCGCGGAGCTCTAAATGGGCAGTGTTCATCATGCGCTACTTCCGCCAGGTCTGCGATCAGCGCCAAGAGAGGGTCAGACGGCTAGTCTGCATGCCACCTTACACCCAGACTAGCCAGCCTGCTGCCGAGGCAAGGGATGCCATCCAACGGGTGCCAGTTTAAGCATTTAAGATCAGACCTGCAGCTTTTATTCTTTGCAACACCAAAAACAGATTTTCCACTACATGTTCACAATTAAATAGTCAAGTTTTTCCTTGTGTGTGTCCCCCGTTCAGCACCTTCGCTCAGTGGTCACCCACCCCCTCTGAAGTTAAGCTGACAGCAGTAGGTGCAGACCGAGCATAGACTGCAGTACCAGTGCCCTGCTCTTGGAGACTGCACAACCACACCCCAATGCCCTGCCCCGCTGTGACTTATGCTCTCCCCACAGTGTCGCATGGTACCCGGGGTGCAGCAGGTGCAGTGGCGCCAGGGCAGATGGGAGCACAATGCACCCCCATTATGGCTCTGTTTTACTGTTCCGCCCATTTGCTTCGCTTGCACCTGAGCTCATGGCACTATTGCTATGTAACTGACGTCACCCCTCGGTTCTCAGTCTCCGAGGTTTCTTTTCACAGATCGGATATTGTTTTTATCTGTGTCTTGAATGAGTACTTCCTTAGCCTGTTATTGTTTGCGTCTGACGGTGGAGGCTGCTTTTGTTTCTCAGTCCCGGCTTCTCACTAGTTTGGATTCTCCCTGTATGCCACATCACACAACTGGTTTCTGCTTCCATAAGCCGCTGCTGAGTTGTGTCTCCGCGCGGGTGAGTGGCAGCTTTGACGCGATGGACGTGTTCATAGCGTTTAATGATATTTCACGCTGTAAAAATGGTACCACTTCTCTGGGGGGTTCAAACGGTTTACACATTGATCCTGCCACGGTAAGGGGAGAAGTCAGGGGCGCAGAAGCATCTGAGCCGTGCCTGGATTCCTTAGTACACACTTAGCGCTGGTGTTTTTTCCGAATGCATCAGGCCGCTAAATTATTTTTTACCTAGCAACACGGCACACGGATCATCTTTTCCGACTTGGTGATTGAATAGCAATAGTGGCAGCTGCTACCAAAAAGCAATCTTGCGCCGGACACCGTGTCAGGCCTTCTCGTAATGAAACATATTAATAACATTTTTTTACAACTTTATATTTATTTGCTGTCTTTTATATGCACAAACCAGTTTTCATGAATCTAAAAATGAACAGAGCACATTACGTTGTACCTACATTCAGCCTTCATGGAAGCTGGCAATTCAGAACACGTGCTCTGTGTCTTCATTGACAGGAGCAAAGAAAACAAACGGAAAATAATTGAAAGAGAAATATGCAACAGAGAGAATGACTGTAAATAAATCAAATTTTGGCAGAAATTGTTATTATAAATAAGATGTTTTGACCAAACCAAAAGGATTGGCTTGCAATTTGAGGTCCTTACTGGAAAATTAACAAAAAACCAGCTTTGCTAAAAAAATTAAGCACAAAACGATTGTGGTCTGTATTTATTGTATCGGTGAGATAACAAAATGTAATGTGTGTTAATTCAGTGTACTACGGAGATGTAAAATAATCCCTCATGCTTTTTAATGCAGCAGTAGGAGGCATAAGGATACACCAAATGGCCAGTAGCATGAGAGATGGCCTTCTGGTTGGAGACAAAGCCCACTGACTATATATTTTAAAGCATTGGTAACAATAGATATTTCTAAAGCAGAAACTATCAAGCCAGACCGAAAAAGAGGTAGGAATAGAGTGAATGGGAAGGAAGGTCACACATGGAAAGATGGAAAACTATCGATAAGACTCACACTGGTGATTAGACCCAACAAAGCATGTCACCCCTTAAAATAAGGACACCATTTAAATGGCTCTGGTGATATTGAGACCCGGCCAATGCGCCACCATTCATCCAAAGCAGTGCTTCCTGTCAGGCATCTGTACCGAGATGTTGAGACAGTTCCATCACATATTGTATTATATCAGGTGTATAGTGCTTTCATATCCCTCACAACACCCCACAGTGCTTTCAGGGTCTTCAAGTACATAGCTTCTCAGTTAGTTATGCATTCTTGATACATGTTGATCTGTGGTGTTGCTTATGAGTTGTAAATTTACATTTAACTCATCATACCATTCCCTTCCCTGAAGGAGTTTTATGCACCAACCTCGTAAGCATCCAGGAGGGATTTGGCACCCCATTCCTTCAGTCAAGCATAACACAGGACTTGGACAGGTCCATCCCTTCCCAGCATGCACCACACAATTGATAGGAATGATGAGACCCAGCTTGTGTTATCATATGCAACTACACAACCTAATAGAGGAGTTTGTTCTATCCTTGCATGTATCACGCAATAGTGTGGTCCCATTCCATCATGCAGCAGGCCAGTAACACTGGGAATAGTAAAACCAAGCTCCTGCCATGCATTCCAGGGGCCTAACTCACTGTGGACTGTGAGATGCGCCATAATACTCTTAGGAGAACTCAATGGGACTGTAGAGGTAGATACTAGTATTCCCCGCTCTTAGTAGAGACCCCTATTGAAGAACAAACAATGGCTTCCTATAGGAATGGGATACTCATTGCAAATTCTTTACCCAACTACGGTTGGGTGATTTAACGTGTCTGTATATCTGTGTCTCTGAGCAGGTCTGTCATTTTTCTGTGTATTAGCGAAGGGATAGATCTATATTTATAGGTGTGGTGTCTGGGTTTATGCCCAGTCTGCAAGATTGCTTTTATATACATTCACGTGGGATTTTGTTGTTGTTGGTGTATCTTCTTCTGTACTCTACACTTTTGTGTCTAATTCAATTTCTTGTTTCATTACTTATCTATGATTGTGTGGCTTATGCGTTGGTGTCTGTGTATTGGTGCCTCTTAGCATGCCTGATTTTGTTAGTGTCTGCGTTTTGAGATCCCTGTGTTAGTCAATCACTTTTCGTGTGTGTGTGTGAGTGCGTGCGTGCGCAGGCCTTTCCTTTGTCGATATGTTTCGGGATATTAATGGTTGTAGTGTCTCTCCTTCTCATTGATGCTGCATTCTGTGCCAGTGGATGTTTATATTGCTGTCTGACATATCTCAATGTCTCTTTTCCCATTACAGCATTACTGTACAAGCCCATTGATCGTGTGACTCGGAGCACGCTTGTCCTTCACGTGAGTATCTGCATTTGACTAATCCATAAAATCCATCTGTCTGACGTACCCCAGCCATTTCCACAAAAGCCTTAGCCCTAGTGTCTCTACCCTCACCACACAGGCTGGAGTTCTCGCCCTGGCATCTATATCACTTGCACCCTGGTAAGAGCTCTGTCTCCAGTATCTCTATGCCTGGCATTTAGGCAGGGGTTTGTCTTTAGCATCCATTTACCTGGCAGCAGAGCTGGAGCTCAGTTCCAATCGTCTCAAGTCTGTAGCATCTGGACAGTATCCCTGAGCCTAGCATCTCCTTTCACTGTATCTAGCCAGAAGCAGTGGCTCTGGGGTTTCTAGTTCCACCATCCAGGCTGTAACTCTTGCATCTCTATCACTTACCCTCAGGCTAGAGCTCTGCCCCTGGTAGCGCTGTCGGGCATTTAGGAAGACTCCCCCCACCCCCCTATCGTCTCTCTGTATGGCATCTAGGAAGGAGCTCTATCCATGGCAGCTTTAAGGCTGGTTCTAAGCAGGAGCTTGGTCCCTTGCATTTAGACAGAAACTCTGTCTCTAGCATTTCTATCCCTGTTATTTAGCAGGAGCTTTGTCCATAGCATCTCCAGTCAGGGTACTTAGTCAACAGCACCGTCCCTATCCAGTGGGGTAACAAAAGGTGAGGGGAGGCTCCCCTGCAAAGTACATGGAGGGGGCCCCCACGCTCTGGACCCAGTCAAGAGCTCTCCGTGCACGGGCCTGTAGCCCATAACAAAAAACCAGAGGGGGCCCTCTGGTTGGGGGCGCACCGTGGGGCCTGCGTGGGCTACTGTTATGCCACTGTCTCCATCATAAAGATTCAGGCAGGGGCTCTCCATGGCATTGCTGCCGGGAGCAGGTGCTTTATTCTTAGCATCTCTGGGCCAGACATTTAGATATGAACTTTGCTCCTGAAATCTAGACTTCAGCTCTGCCTGTAGCATCCTTGTCCCTGACATTTTCACAAGAGCTCTGTTCCTGACATCTCTATACGTAACCTATTTAGGCTTGAACTCTGTCTTTAGCATGTCTATCCCAGACATTTGGACAGGAGCTCTGCTCCTGACATCTCTGACACTAGGATCTAGGCTTGAGCTCTCCCTTTAGCATCTCTATCCTTAACATTTCACAAGAGCTCCGCTCCTTACATCTCTGTACTTGCTATCTGTACCCAGCTGTTTGTGTCTAGCATCTCTGTTCATGACCTTTAGGCGGTATCCATGCCCATGCCTCTAGCTTGAATGTAGGCAGGAACCCTGTCCACGGGGCACCAGGAGCCTAGGCAAGAAGACTAACCCTGGCAGCTAGGTGGAGTTCATGGCCTCTATGCAGAAACTGCATCCTTGGCATCGAGGTATGAGGCCTTTCCATGATACCTAGATAGGAGCCCTGGCCTTACATCTCCAGTCCTGGCAAGTAAGCAGGCAGGGGCTCTTTCCATAGAACAATTAGACCTCTGCCTTTAGTGTGTGGTCGTATGCTGTCCCCACGTCTTGGCTGGAGGTTTATTCCTAGCATCTAGGTATGAGCACACGGGAGTGTCACTCTTGCTACCTGTGCTGATTCACTAGTGGCAAGTGCACTGCCGCTTACATCTTCTAGTCTTAACTCCACAGAGGAGTTGTTAAGGAACTTAAAAGGCTCTCCGCCTTACATTTGGTAGCAGTTATATTCCTGGTTTCTGGGTCATAGCTCTCTTTGGTGTCTGCATAATATCCTCCATCTGTGACATGCTAGATTTAGAAGCTAAACTACTGACCCCGAAACCTCTCAACCTAACTTCTAACTCCCACTTTGGCATTTAAATGAACGAATGTGTCATTCTGGGCAAATTTTCTCTCTTTGCTTCAAACTGAAAAGATGAAAAGTGTAATATGTGAAAACCAACTGTACATTCTACAGTTTAGATTTTTCAAGACAGTGCTCTTGACCCCACTCCTACAATCCCAAAAGCCCCAAATATATAATAGCATTTCACGACCCCCCCCCTCTCCCCCCTCTCCTTAGTGGTGTTTGTGAGGCTGCTGCAGTGGGGTCTACCATGCAGTGGCAGTGGTCCATATTTGATGCTGATATCCTGTGACTGCAGGCTCAGGATACCTTTCAGTCCACCCCCGGTAAAGGGTACTGGATAGTGTCACTACAGGCTACCCCTCAAAAAGGACCCGGAATTAAAGAACGACACGGACAGCCTAGCCTTCTGATGTAAACTTCTAAACAGTGACTATTTAGGACTGGAAGGAGCATGAAACGCCGCTCTGGGTGAGACTGGTCAGGCATGCTACCTTCCTCTCAGACGCACTCGCCGTATGAGTTAAAGGAGGGCTAGGAGGCTTGTTTCTGCCTCCTCGGAACCAGTGGGCTTTCTGTTCACACATCAGTCCCAGTTGATTGACATTTGGTCAGGTGGGTGGTAGTACTATGAATGCTTGGACAGGGCTGCTACAAACTAACACTAGTGTCACGATTGCTAAGACTCCTGCCACTCAATTGATTTCATACTGCTAATCATTGGCCGCAGCAAGTCACAGTATGACACAAGTATGCTTTCCTTTCCTATGTGTTCCTTAACAATGCAGACAGAACAACAAATGCGTCTGAACCCTTCATTCCATTTACAACTCAAGTCGTTACAACTACTTGCCTTAGGGGGCATGGCATAATTTACTATTCCAACGGCAGTTCCCGCAACAGTAGGGAATGCGTTGAACTTTAAACTACAACGGCGCTTTACCTAACACATGTTGTTGTAACAACTTGTGTTGTAAATGGAATGCGTGGTTCAGACGCATTTGTTGTTCCGCCCGCGTTGCAAAGGCAACTCGTTGTTCGGCGGTCAAGGTATTTGCTGTTTCCTGTCACAGTAGCTCCCAAGCTGCCTGTGAAGGTCTTGCTCTCCTGTTTGTCTTTCATTGCCTTGTTTGCTGCTGCAGTGTCAAGCCTTGTGGAAGAATCCCATTTTCTGAAGTCGTGGTTTACTGAAAAGAAGTGACAATTTTTCTATAATCTATAGGGTTGAAGCTTGAACGTTTAAAATCAGCGCTCTCTGCTTACTGTGGAGTCCCTCTCACACTCATCACACCCTTCCTGGTTGGAAGCCATCAACCAAGAAGGTGATCGCTTTCTGGTGGCTATGGAAACTGATAAGTCAGTGTAGTTTCGCGTATCATGAGGATACAAGGAAATATAATACTGTAGAGATATAAATAGTAATATCTTTCCCTTGTGGCTTTGGTTTAAAAATTAGCAATTGTGATAGAACGTAAGTGTGTCTTTACCATTTATACTTCATTCCAGTTTTTAACCTATGTATCACTGTATCATTTCTAATGTTTCAAGTAATTTTTTATTTTATTATATTTAGACCCATGTGGGTGCAGAGAAAGATGGCAGCATCATATTAGAAGCACCCCTATAGATACACTGCAAAACATTTTGGTTTTATCTAGAAGGTAACTTGCTCAGTGGCATTACATTTGCGCAGTTTTAGCATGTTCGCCAAACTCTTTGCAGTGCACACTCTTTCACCTTGTGCTCACAAATATATTGTGTGTGACGGAGGGTGATCAGTTTCTATTTGAGTTAATGTGCATTAAAATTAATTTAGGATTGTGATGGCTAATAAAGGCAAGTGGGGAGGAGGGCCCTATCATCTTAAGAGAGTAGTAATTGGTGAGCAAGTGCTGGGCTGTGTAAGTACTGTGTTCACTCGCTCTTCCTCCTTGGGAATTGTTTGCAGTCAGTGTCTTTGCAGGAAAAGCGTCTCCAGTAGATGCTGGGATTTTGATGTGGATCCTACATGTGTGCTTTCCGTTTTGCCCCGGGCCAGTTAGCTGCTCGTTAGTCATTATTTGTTCCCTTCCTGGTTCTATATTTCTCCACTAGTCAGGGATGTGCACCAATTGCCTTCTCTGATATTGCTGTTCACTCTGCATTTGACTGATGTATATTTTGTAGCCTTCTTGTGCCATATGCCATAAAGTTCACCATCGAGCCAAGGCTTTCGGCTTTGGTGCAGTGCCTCCTGGCGCGTTTCTGCATGCTGTTGCATCAAAACGGCCTAGATCACTGAAAAGCTGGCTTCAGCCCACATCTAAGAATGATCCCCTGCCTCCTTTAAGTGTTTTAGTATCACAAATGGTATTGCCAAATAGTATTTCCTTTTAACCTGAGTGTGTATTCCCTCCAAGCTTGTGAACCCTCAAGTTCAGGAGGCTCTTCTTGAGGGATCTACTACCTTGAAGTACCTCTTGGTGGTAAAGTTCATAAAACAAAGGTGGGACCCTGATATTAGCAGAAAATCGTTGTATTACTAAAATGCACAGAGCATCCTGAAGTTGATCAGGGTTTAGTCAAGTTCTCTGGAAGGCTGACCAAATCCTTCCCCAGAGGTTAGTCCTGGCACTTTGTAGGGTTCTTTGCCTACACAATTGGTGCTGTTGGGCCCTGGGATGGGGGGTTCCTCTGTCCGGTGCATCAGCTCCAGAAATAACATTTCTGCCTCTGCTATATCCTGCAGAGCAGAACCTGTGCCAGGCGGGGTTCTGTGTCCATTATGGCTATAGAGGTATTATAGATGCTGCCATGCCAGCTATGATGTCTAGAACCTTTTGGGCTGTGTTGGGTGTGGTTTATGACACAGGTTCAGCCAGCTCAGTGAGCACCTACTCCCCACAACATTTCCCCAGACAAACAGTCAAAACATTTTTCTAAGGTTCCGTTAGGAAGACTCCTGAACAAAGATTGCGTTCCCTGTTAAATGTTCATCACCAAGCATATGCCCCCGTTGGATACAGAGTGCCCACGTCTCATCATTAGATCCAGTTCACACATGAGCCTTGTGTACTCAAGACAATTCAAATGGTTCTCTCTCAACCCCAGTATCGTCTTTGTCCTTTATAAAAATTAAAAGTACAAAAAAATCCTCACTAGATAAAAAAAAAAAAAGTTTTAACTGGTGCTGTGACTGACGATCTCAGAAGGGCCACCAGTGCTACTCCTTCTACTTAATAATACCGAAAATACTGAAAAAACAGGAATTGTGAAGCAAAAGTCTAGACATTTATTATCTTTATTAGTCTTGATTTGTAGACTACTTTCCTTTAGGTAGATCTGGCGCAAGGTTTGGTATCTGTAAATGTGGAGAAAAGGACATGCCATTTTGACCTCCAAAATGCTTAGTTTCCCCCATGAAAACTCTTCAGAGTTATAAGTTGTTTTAAACGAAGGTACTGCATTTCCAATATAAAAGTCTTTCATTTAGCCTTCAGTCAACCTCAAAACTCTTCGTTTTGCCACTGCTTGTTCAACTCCAAAGAGACTGTACTGACCATCACCTGGATACCTCATAACTTCTACTGGTCTTTACGGTGTACATCTCGATATCAACCGGTACGAATCCAGCATTCCGTACCAGAGTTCACTTCATTGGTACCTTACCAGACTAGATTTATTGTAACCTTCTCTGGAAAGAGCTGAAGTGATGAAGGAGTCAGTGTTCCACTACGACCAAGACCAAAATAACAGATTGGCTTGTCCTGAGAATCTTGGGCTTTATGGTTGTTTGCATTAATGTGGTTTCCCATGACCAGACTAAAAGTGAGAGTTCTACCTCATTATCCTCTTTGGAAACCTGCATTGGCAAAGCCAATAGGCTATGCTAGTGCTATTTGCTTTTCCAATATGTTTGTCATGTTGTACACCAGTGTGGCTGCTGTTCAGCATTGCTAAAAGCTAGTAGAGTAGAGTGGAGTGGAGTGGCATAGAATGAAGTGGTGTACATTGTTGTGGAGTGTCGTGGAGGGAGTAGAATGTCAGAGTGGAAGACTGTAAAGTTGAATAGAGCTGAGGGGCATACAGTGGAGTAGAGTGGAGTGACGTGGAGTGGCAATAGAATGGTGTAGTGTAGTAGAGTAAAATGACATAGAGTGGAGTAAAGTGTTGTAGAGTGGAGTAGTGTGTCGTAGAATACAGTGAAGTAAAGTGGCATGGAGTGGTGTATAGGGAGTTATGTAGAGCGTTGTGGAGTGGATTAGTGTTGTAGAGTGGCATAAAGTGGAGTAGAGTTTAATGGAGTAGAGCATCATAAAGTGGAGTGTTGTAGAGTGGACTAGACTAGAGTGAAGTAGCGTAAAGTACAGTGCTGCAGAGTAGATTGGCATAGAATACATTGGTTTTGAGTTGTGTTGTAGAGTCCATTGGCGTTGAGTGCAGTGAAGTAGAGTGGTGCAAAGTAGATTGCAATGGCATGGAGTGCAGTGGCGTAGAGTAGATTGTTTCAGAGTAGAGTGCAGTGGTGTGGTGCAGGGTAATGTGCGGAAGTGTAGACTAGAGTGGCATAGAGTAGAGTGGCGTGGAGTGCACTGGTGCAGAATAGATTAGAGTGTAGTGGCATAGAGTTAGTTGCCGTAGAGTGGCAGTGGTGGAGTGTGCATTGTTATGGAGTGCAGTGTCATAGAGTTCAGTGGTGCAGTGGTGAAGAGTGCAGTGATGCATAGTAGAGTGAGGTAGAGTGCACTGGCGTAGAGTAGAGGCATGGAGTGAAGTGGAATAGAGTACAGTGCCATAGAGTGCAGTGGTGCACAGTAGATTAGAGGGGCATAGAGTGTAGTGGCATAGGCTGCATTGGCGAAGAGTCCTACAAAGTGGTGTAGAGTGCAGTGGGGCAGAGTAGAGTGGCATAGAGTTCAGTGGCAGAGTAGATTGTCAAAGTGCAGTGGTGTAGGGTGGATTAGTGTAGAGTGTAATGGCGTAGAGTGGTGCAGAGTAAAGTGATGTAGAGTGCAATTGTGTAGAGTAGAGTGCAGTAGCGTAGAGTGTATTGGTTTTGGGTAAAGTTGTGTAGAGTGCAGCAGCGCAGAGTGCAGCGAGAGTGGAGTGGCGCAGGGTACATTGCAGTGGCGTAGAGTAGATTGTTTCCGAGTAGAGTGAAGTGGTGTAGAGTGCAATGGCATAGAGTAGGACGTCATACAGTGCAGTGGTGCGGAGTAGATTTGAGTGGCTTAGAGTGTATTGACGTAGAGTGCAGTGGTGCATAGTAGAGTAGTGTTGGATAGAGTAGAGTGGTGTAGAGTAGAGCAGCGTAAAGTGGAGTGGTGCAGAGTAGAGTGCAGTGACGCAGTGTGGAGTGGTGCAGAGTAGAGTGCAGTGTGGTGCAGAGTAGAGTGCAGCATGCATGGTGTGGTAGCGCATTGCCATTACAGACAACACATCTTCAATTAAAATGACTATTACATTTGCACAGACATTCAATTTTACTGATAAAAGTATACAGCGCACAATCGTATTAAAATATTTGTTTCCACCACACTTCAGAATTAAGAAAAAATGTCCTTCGTTTGTGCTTTCTATATTCTGAAATATCTGCACAGTTAATTACAGATATTTGAATTTTGTTTATGCTAGAAAAAAAGAACATCGTACGGCTCACCCCAAGTAGCCAGCATGATTGTCACATAAATCGTCTCATGTTGAAGTCCGAGAAAGAAAACACTAAGCTCCCTGGAAGACCTAGCCTGACATTTGATCCCGGTCTTCGAACGCACAGCAAATGTGACAAGATCAGAACAAGATATAAAGGCCACTTAACAGAAATTCAGTACTGGTGGAAGAATACAGTAAATAGGGTTTGGGCAAGGGAAGGGACAAACTCAAGCTGGACAGCCTAAAACAAATAAAGCCAGCAAATGGAAAGGAAGCAAATGAAGTTACAAAGCCAATTGGGAGCAATGGGTGCAATGCATTCCCAGGGAAGCTTTCAGAATGTCCCCAAGATGTCATTAGCAAATGGAAAGAAAGCAAATGTGAGTTACAAATGGTAAGCAATGAGCGGAATCCATTCCCAGGGAAGCATTTAGAATGCAAAACAAACAAGATGATGGACGGAATGCTGCACATTGGCAAACATTCACCCCCAGTCACAGATCTGGGTTCAATCCATCGTTATTTTGCTTCACCACGCCACCCCAGTTCAGACATAGCCATATGCAAATCAGTCTTGACCCTGTGCCTCATGGGAACAGTCCAGACCGAACTGCCAAGCCGTCTTCCCTGGACCGGAATCAAGCATCCTAGGACCGGTTTCAGGCTATCAGCCTTCATCAGCCAGGATAGCTTGACTCCAGTGGCGTAGTGAGCACGGGACCCACGTCTGGGCATACCCTTCCCACATAGGGCAAAATGCAAAACACACAAGATGATGGACGGAATGCTGCACATTGGCAAACATTCACCCCCAGTCACAGATCTGGGTTTAATCCATCGTTATTTTTGCTTCACCACGCCACCCCAGTTCAGACATAGCCATATGCAAATCAGTCTTGACCCTGTGCCTCATGGGAACAGTCCAGACCGAACTGCCAAGCCATGTCTTCCCTGGACCGGAATCAAGCATCCTAGGACCGGTTTCAGGCTAACAGCCTTCATCAGCCAGGATAGCTTGACTCCAGTGGCGTAGTGAGCACGGGACCGTCTGGGCATACCCTTCCCACATAGGGCAAAATGCAAAACACACAAGATGATGGACGGAATGCTGCACATTGGCAAACATGTGTTTTGCATTTCGCCCTAAGTGGGAAGGGTATGCCCAGACGTGGGTCCCGTGCTCACTACGCCACTGGAGTCAAGCTATCCTGGCTGATGAGGGCTGAAAGCCCGAAACCGGTCCTAGGATGCTTGATTCCGGTCCAGGGAAGACATGGCTTGGCAGTTCGGTCTGGACTGTTCCCATGAGGCACAGGGTCAAGACTGATTTGCATATGGCTATGTCTGAACTGGGGTGGCGTGGTGAAGCAAAATAACGATGGATTAAACCCAGATCTGTGACTGGGGGTGAATGTTTGCCAATGTGCAACATTCCGTCCATCATCTTGTGTGTTTTGCATTTCGCCCTAAGTGGGAAGGGTATGCCCAGACGTGGGTCCCGTGCTCACTACGGCACTGGAGTCAAGCTATCCTGGCTGATGAGGGCTGAAAGCCCAAAACCGGTCCTAGGATGCTTGATTCCGGTCCAGGGAAGACATGGCTTGGCAGTTCGGTCTGGACTGTTCCCATGAGGCACAGGGTCAAGACTGATTTGCTTATGGCTATTTCTGAACTGGGGTGGCGTGGTGAAGCAAAATAACGATGGATTAAACCCAGATCTGTGACTGGAGGTGAATGTTTGCCAATGTGCAACATTCCGTCCATCATCTTGTGTGTTAAGCATTTAGAATGACCACCAGATGTCATTAGCAAACCAGATAGTTGTGCTGTCTGGTAGACTTCAACCTAAAAAATCTCCATATTTTCATTTGAAAATGTTTGTACACAATGTTCAGATTCCGGAGTCTCAAGATTGGCCTGTTTGAATAACTAGCTATGTGTTGTGTACTCCGAGGACAGAAATTTGCAGTTCAGTCACCGTCAATGTAAGTTAATTCTAATGGTCCTAACCTCTATGTTGTCATCTCAAGGGAAATGTTGACATAGCCATAGACAACACAACAATTATGTTTGAGCTGAACAAACCTTGAAGAACTTGCTATGGGTGTTTTTCTCTTCTGCTATCCACAGTCTGGGAAGAGCTCTTCTCAGTCGTCGTTCTCCTCTGTCCTATTGCATTTACACAAAGGAAAGTATGTGGAAGCAGACCCTCTATGTAAGCTCCATTATAGTAGTTGAATTAGAAGATATCTCAGACATTCCTTGGGAGATGAGTCCTTCCTGCAAAACACCTATTGCGATAGACTGGAATTAACAAGATAAGCAGTATGCGTCCTCATAAGGATGGATCAGAGATCGCACTTCTTATGGATTAGGCTGGGATGTTCCTTTATTTCTTTTTACTAAGGTTTCTCTTCCACACAACTCTTTAAAAGTTTAGGAACAAAATTCCTGTCTCTTGACCATTGAATAATGCAATTGTTTACTAATTTGGTAGGAAATATTTTTACAAGCTATGAAGAATGAAAATGTGGTACATTTCTTTCCTTTTTTAGGCCGTATACAGTCCTACCAATTGAAAGACGAGAAATGAGGTGGTGGATAGACACCTTTACCATCTGGCCCGCCTATGATCAACCAAGTTTTAGGTCTTTGGTTGGTGTCAGTGGTGCACTGTCCATCTGTGAATGAGAGATCAGGAGCAGAAACATTACACAAAATGCTTTTATGGTAAATTCCTGCATAAGCACCGTCTACAGTAATATTCAACAGCTTAAAGGTTGAAACAGTAGAAAAGGGGCTGACTTCTAGAGCTCAGCAGAGTGGAAACGCATTGACGCTGAAGTGGCAGACCCATCGCTAGGCTGATTTATTACTGTTTGCTGCCTTTGGTGAAAGCATGCATGGATGGGAGAAGCTTAGCTCATGGACCCATATCTCCAAATGCAGAATAATTCTGCTGCCCACTTCCCAGACCATCCTTGATATGCAAATCCACGTGGTCAAAGCACATATACACTACCTCTCCATTTTTAAGGTGACTATTTTTTGCTAAATATGTTCTTATTCCTCTGCTTTATTCTACTTCTTCATAAGTCGTTACTCACTTCAGTCAGTCACTGGTTAACATAAACATATGCCTCTCCCTGCTCCAAAACTTGCCTTTTAGTGGCACATGCTTCTCCTCTGTCCATAGTTTTCCAACTGATCTTGTGATGGGGTATCTTGAAAACGTAAGATGCTGACAAAGTAGTAGTAGGTGAAGTTAAGTGCTAGGGTGACGATGCTCATTGTGTCCATGTTTAAGTGACACCATCTTTTGAAGAAGCTTTTTAAGCCCCCTGTACCCTGCAGGCAATGCCAATCATTTGTAAAAGAGTAAAACCAAGGACTTTGGATGTAGTTTGCCAAGTGTGAGAGTTGATATCATCAGTGCCGTGATTGATTTCATGGGTGTTGAGTCTGAGGTGACATCTTACCTTCCATGGTACTTTTAAGTGGGCAGTAAATGCACTCTCAGGAAGGGCTGGCAGAGGACTAAGAATACTTCTCCAGAGCTTTTCTTTACTTTTGATGGGATAATTTCAAAACTTCTCATCAGACCTGCTCAACATTTACGAGCACGCTGCCAGAATTTCTCTGCAGGCTTGAGATGCTGTTAATAGCAAAGCACCAGCAATTATCAGCAGAGCTGCTGTACGTGTAATGATACTATCATTAGCAGAATCCAGAACTTCTCAGCAGCCCTAGCATGCTTTCTTTAGCACACTGCCAGCACTTGTCATGGGTGCCTTAGTAGTACAGTGCCGTCACATCTCCAAAGGCCTGCTGTATTTGAGAGCATAGCGCTTGCCACTCACTGTGAATTAGGGCAGTCCCAGAGGCGTGGACTGCAACAGAGAACTGACGGAGTGCGCTTTTAGTCCTGTACATTTCAAGACCTCTCACACCCTACATGGCTTTAAAGAGGCAGTATTATTTTGGGAAGTGCCCCAATTTACTCTGAGGACAGTACTTTCAGAGGCCAGTAGCAGACCCATCATGTCTGGTATAAAGACAGAGCAGAAGGTGTACAGTGGTTTGGTGCTTTCCTAGCGCCTCAACACAAAACAAGATTTAGGTGGTTCTCGTCCAATCTCCTCTCTAACAACCACATTTACCCCAAACTGAAGCTCAATCTCCCCCAACAAAAAAAAGATGAACTCTTTTATGCATGAGCTGCTATTTCCTTTGTAAATACATTCTCCAGTTCCTGTTTTGGTCTATCTCATTGCTTAAGCTCCCTTCAGCGAGACCTAACCATTGATTTTGGTACTGATAGAAGAGCTTTTGGTACTGATATGGCAATCTCAAGTGACTCAGTCATTTATTGAAGCACTTGTAGGGCATCGAGCCCCTGACCTGGAATAGCAGATGGTACCGGAAGCCATGATTGTGCAGGATCAGTAGAGCTCACTGTGTGGTCAGGTGCTTGAAGTTTGTGGGCTTCTTGTGGCATACAGCTGTGGGACATCCATAGGGCTCTATCTAGGTCTCAGTAGAGAAGACCTGTGCTGCAGCAGAAATGGATGAAAAGATTTTAACTGAATAATGTGCCCTCAAATAGCAGTAAATGCCTCAAGTCAAAAACGAGGTGCTTAACATAACGTTTTGGAGTGTTTGTAGGATTTAATCAAATAGGAAAATTGTATTTCCCGTAAGTGATGCATTGACAGAAGTGTGCCAATTTCCAATAGTGGGAATCGGTGGTAGAGGGCTGGCAGGGTTTCCATAAATATTCCTATGTGATGCTCTTGTCACATGATCATAGGCATAGGCAGAAGTTAGTCACAAATAAGGCATGCTGTACATTTGTGCGGCCTTGCCTTTGTCCCAATGGCCTTTCAAAGGCACTAGCCTACTGGTAATAAGCCAAATGCTAACAGAAGCAGAAGAAAATAAATTCTATGTATTGAGCTAAAATAGCTTTCCGGGGTTAGTGGATTCTGCACAGATCTGCATGCAACCCGGTAGCTACTAATGTCTACACAGACCTAGTTGCAACCTATAGAATCGAGTAGGCTCAAATGAGCTGTCTTGAGAGTTCACAGAGAAAGCTGTGTGTTTGTGTATATGAGCTAGCACAGACACCTAGTGTAATCTAGGCGCCACAACTGCAAGGATTACTGCACATAGAAGCGCCCTGTTTGGAGAGAGGGAGATGTGTCGAGTCCCAATCCTGGAATTGTACATCAGAAGCAGGGTATGGAGTTCATTATCAGAGGGCTCTGTTTCGGAAGAACTAGACACACTGCAATCAGTATTCAAGGTGGATCGATTCTGTGAAAACTGTTTGTGTTAAAATGTCCTAAACTGATGGACCAGCTGACCTGTCTGCCATTGGAAGGGGTATTAAGACAAGGCTTGTGGCTAAAGTTTGCTGTGACTTGAGCTGAACTTTGTAAACATCAATGTACTTTTGCTCCATTTCAGGACCTCCTGAAACATACACCCTCGGATCATCCGGACTACCCCTTGCTGCAGGATGCCCTTCGGATATCACAGAACTTTCTCTCCAGCATCAATGAGAACATTGATGACAAGCGGACACCTGTAACAACACCCCGGGGAGAGGTAAGAATTGAGAATGGTGGATCCAGCAGAAAGCCACAGTGAGGGGCATGGTACGGTACATCACAGCATTCCACCTGATGAGGTCTTCGAACATCAGAAAGTATTTGAACTATAGGGACCCTCTGCCAACCATTTCAGCAATGATCTGACACTGCTTAAAGATCAAGCTAATTACTAGGAGTTCCTTGATCGATTATGTCCAGTGTGGGGTAGGATAGAATTTTAGGGGGAGAAGTTGGGTTTGGCCTACTCATTTGGGCAGCATTATGATGTTTTTAGGACTTGGTTCATGCATAACATATTCTTAAAAATAAATCATTTTTTATCACACCACCTGTATACTTTAAATCTTACAAACATTTTCAAATGGAAAAGGTGGCACATTGAAATCACTAGACTGGTATAGGTTGGTATATATATATATATATATATCGCCTCGATCAAAAGTTAAATTCTTAGAAAGGGCCCTGTATTTAGTTGTTACTGTGAATAGAGATAGTCTCTTTAAGGTGCTAGTCTTCCACCTAAGCACCTGTCAAATGCTCATCTTTTTACATGGTGGCAGTCCTTACCTTGAAAAGAATGTCTGATACTTTGCTCCATCTGGACCCGTGAGCTGTGCAAGACGTGTATTCTACTGAAAGGTAGACACCAAACTTGGTCTGCATTTCATGACTACAAGGCTGTGCTTGGAGATCTTTATCCCCCACCCCACTTTGGGTTGGCAAAAGAGGTGTCTTAGGTCAGTAATGAATTGCATGATTTCTTTGTTTCGGATCTAGTTACCCAAGGAAATTCTTCAGTCACAAAATTCAAAACATTTGGCTTCCAAGTACCTTAGTTACAACGCTGAGATGTAGGACGTTTTACCAAATGTTTCATGACATGTACTTCAGTGACCTCTTTGTAGGAATTTGAAATTCCGAGGTAATTGTAAGAGCGTTTCATTTCCCGAATACTAAAGCACACACTTTGCTGGAAGCACCCAGTAATATCTCTTTTCTTCAATGAAGTCTCCAGACCTACAGCTGAATGCACCAGTTCAACATGTACCCAAGCAGTCTGTTGCATTATATCACTCTTTCTACACGTGTGATTTTCACATGCTCTTAAGAGAAGTGACCACAAGTTGATATATTGAAAACAATAAAATAAATATATCCCAAACTGTTTATCAGGGTTCATACCAACTTAGAAAAAGTAGTATGAAGGCAACAATTGGGGACGGGGAGGAAGAAATGCCAAACTTTAAGGGACAGAGAGAAAATAGAAATCTAGAGGACTCCTCCTGCGACTGCCTCATAATCCCAGTGGATGGTATGGCTTTGTCTCCGAGGTAGGTGATGTTCTTTGAATCACTGCAGAGGCGAATGATATGTAGCAGATAATGGACACATAGGATAACAGTCTTTCCCAAAAAGCATCTCTAACACTTACCACATACAGCTCTGTGTTTCAGCAGAAAGTATTCACATATGTGGCCGGATGGTGCACAGTATGCAAAAGAGGCGCCTCCCTAACTGGCAAACCAAGGAAATGCAGGCAACCAAGAGAGAGCGCCCACTAAGTTAAGTTGGCCTTCTGGCAGGCAAGGTTCTACTTCAGTCAATATTGAGTGGTTGCTGTGGATAGTTTATTTTAAATGGTCCAAAGAAGGGTTTCCCTTTCGTACACAATCTTGGCATAGTCTGCTCCATAACTCACTTTGAAGCCTAGGACATGGCTAGCAGCTCTATAGTAACTATGGTTTAATTTATACACCATCTCAGTGTATGAACAATTGCAACCCAGAACACAGCATTTTATAATACAAAAAGGATCAGAAAGGAGTGCTTCCTAAAATTAAAAACCTTCCCTTCCTCCTGGGCTTAAGAAACTTGGAATAATCTTAGAGAAGATGCTCCAGGGAATGTTTTTAATTTTTGGAAACCTTTCTTTCTGATCCTTTAGAGAAGATGCCAGAAGTGTCAAAGATCATCCAAGTAAAACTCAGGAGGTGATAAACCAGTGATGGAACACCTTTGCTGTGATATTCAAAACATTAAAAACGAGTTGAGTAAATGAGGGTCATCTGGTTGAGTGATGGTTTTCATGTTTATCCCATGGTAGTGTATGAAAACTTGTTTTGAAACTACATTTATTACATTTCCTCACTTTACTGCTGGTGTAGTGACATTACTTTGCTTGTTGCTGCACTAAAAATGTATGTTGAGATTAAGAGCTGGGCCTTGAACAGGCAATTTAACGTTAGATTGCTTGAGATAGGAATAAAGATGTTCCAAATAAAAGGCTAACATAATGTACATTTACACAATTGGAGTTTAAAGTCCAGTCATTGGTTTTGCTGTTAAAGTTATATTGTTCAGAAGTGGTTTTGCTAAGCTTCTTGGCTGCAATCCTATCCCAACTTAGTGCTGGTGCTCACCTGGGAAACAACCTTTAGAACGCATGCATTACATCGCATGCCATTAGATCGAGGTTTTTACAACGCAAGTCGTTACAACGACTTGCACTGGAGGGCGCTATAGGACAGGAGTAGTTTAATTTACTATCCAACACCTTCCCTACTGTACGTAGGCTGGAGTTGGAATAGTAAATTAAACTACTCCTAAGTCCAGCGCCCTCCAACGCAAGTCGTTGTAACGACTTGCGTTGTTAAAACCGCGATCTAATGGCATGCGATGTAATGCATGCGTGATATCGTCATACATCCGCTCACCTGGTCCTTACAAAGAAGTCATGGATAAATTGTAAAAGATTGCTTTAGCTATCTTAGATTTGTCTCTGTCAATTTGTAGCCATCCCCTCCTACGTCCTCACCAATATCGTTTCGATGTGGCATGCTTAGAGTACAGTCAACCTGGTTTTTTGTTGTTGTTTTCATAACCCCAGGAGTGGGCTGCCTTTTGAATCCACCACATCACAAGGTGGTAGCCAATAATGCTTACTTTTGGTCTTGGGCACCTTGTCCTCTTGTCTTCACTCTTGTCAGTTCTGCCCAGTCTTTTGTATTTCTCTCCCCTTTTTTTTTATAGAGCAGAGTCTTCACAATGTGTCTTTACATTTTAGGTGAGACAGCTCGTGAAAGATGGCTTCCTGGTGGAGCTGTCGGAAAATTCGAGGAAATTGCGGCACGTCTTCCTTTTCACTGACCTCCTCCTATGTGCCAAACTGAAGAAGACAGCTGTGGGGCTAGGCGGGTGAGAATGCGCACTCTGCTGGAATTAAAAAGCTGTGTCTGAAGTACATTCATAGTATAGCCATCACTGCTAATACAGGCCATATTGAATATAATGTAATTTCTCTAAAAATATTTCTGTATAGAAGCTACATGATTGATCTGAAATAATGGGTCTTTGATGGGAACAAATTGTTGACTGGAGCTAATTGAATAGAGAGTGTTTAACATTGTCTGTCAGTAGAAAGAAGGTGCTTGATGTTGAGTGGCGATAAGTGGACAGTAGTTTATATAGACAATAGTTGGATATTGCTGATTATTGGATGGGGTGTATTGGAAAGGAGTGGATGGTAACGTAGGAGGATTGTACAGGCTTTACGCTAAACTGGGGTGGTTGGCTGACATTGGATGATGGTGGATACTTTTTCCTTTTTTTCCCATCCCTTCCCAACCATTCTCTAAGGGTCACATCAGTTCTTATTGTAGCCCTCAGCTATTAGGCTTACAACACTCTGAGGCAGGCACTTTTATTTCGAAGGCCATAGAAATCTGGAGTACTCTCCCTTTTGACCATTGAAATCCACCTGGCCATCTAAGCTTTCATAAAGATCTAAAAAAAAAAAATATATATATTCTTTTAAGAAATACCCGAGTCCTGGTGTCTCAGTGGCCCACATCTGAACATATTTTATACTGCTCCCTCACTTAAGAATGCATATTGCAATATTCCCTCTATCATATTTTAAATGAGACACTTGTCACTCATATAACAAACCCTCTACAATCTGCACAGTATTGAAGATAGCTGATTGTAATTTTATTATAGAGCCTAAAATACATACTATGCAAAAAATTCTAAATGTTCAGCACAAAAATGACCCTATGTTGCTGGTAAGACTTTAGGTTGGGGCCTCTGAGATGGCATGTTTGTGATCATGAGTAAAATAAATGAGAACTATTTTAAAATGGGGTAGAATCGCACAATATAGATCACATTTTCGGTCTTACCTGCAGAAAGTTTTCTGCTGTCTGTGGTCACAGACCTGTTGTAGACTAGAAGAATGGAGTCCACCATCCTGGAACAGTAAATTAAAACAGAGTACAAAATAACTGCAGCATCATCATATATGAATGTGGATCGGTGGTGATGCATGCAATTCTCTTCACGTCATGAAGCATACATGAGCATGTGTGATGAAGCATATAGATTGTTAGAAATAAAACACATCATGACAGAAAGCTCAAGTGCATGGAGAACTCGCGCTAATCTAGCGTTCTTCTAGAGACCAAAAGAAAGCAAACCAGTAATGTCATAAAATCTCTTCTGACTCCCATTCCAAGGCTTGTCTTCAAGGGAGCCTCATATTGGAGAAAATAATACACATTTGCATGTTCATTGGCTCCTCAACTTACTAAGACATTTATCAGGGAAGATATAGTGAGCACTTCTCCATGAAATCAGAGTGGCATTGTATTGGAGCTGCATGCTAAGTAGGTGGGGAAAGGGTCACAAATGAACTGAAGAGAACACAACGTCTGCTTCTGCACATGCACTCAAAGCAAGATCTTCCCAAAGGACCATAGTTCGACGATCCTGGCCCACATGTAGAAAACAACAAGCGATAATATGCACCCGAACTATGCAGGCAGTTGACCCTAGCACTTTTTGAGAAACATTTTTATAGTAGCTAAGTTTACTGTCTTCTTAGGGTGTGTCAGTTGTCTCATCTGGGATGAAGGGTTGTATGGCCACCACAGCATGAGTCGCATTACCACCTTATCCAAAAAAGAGTTCTGGGCCTTCCAAAACATTGCCAATGACAAAGCAAGCATGACACAGACTTACCTGGTCACAGGGTGCAATCATGACAGACTTACCTGGTCTATTAGTACAATCCTCTTCAAAACGCAAAACCTTAATATTGGCTTCCCATGTTGAATTTACTTGTGCATGCCCCACTAAAGGAGATTTAAGACATCAGTTGGCATATGACTCAACATTAAACTAATCTAGGTTAATTTATTTTTTATTTGTTTGAGACCTAGGCATGGGGTATACCAGACAGAAACCCACAGCATAGCAATGGGTCATTATACATAGAGAAGATTTGTTCTTTAGGTGGGTACATGAACAGTAAGGAAGCATGCTTTTTCGAGGATTAATTATACGAGTGACTTTAACAGTGTAATTCAAAGCGTTGTACATATTTACAAATTTTACAGATGGATCAAGTTTGGTGTGAGAGCAGGAGTAAATGTAAAGGATATCTAAAGAGACCTCAGTAGACTGGTCCAGTAGCACATTATACTTACCATTGGCAAAGCCAAATGGGTCTCTGTTTGGCTGTGCAAATGCTTTTTGTAAATACTGTGCAGCAACGGCAAAAATACAGTAAAATGTGTCATGATGCACGTGTACGCATCATGACACTGCAGATGCCTGCATCATTCATTAGGCACACGCATGCGTGAGGACGTATCTGCACACTATGTGCACCTTCCTAATGACACAGGCATCATTTTTAGGTCGAGCCTAGCAGCGCACATGCGCTGCTCTACGAGGCTTCTTGTTACTAGTCTGTGTGGGTCTGACTCCTCCCACACATTGTATAGGCTTTTGCGTGTGTCTTTCAAGAATGAAAGCACGCAAATGGCTAAAGGTGGGTGCATGTCCCACCTCTTTTGAAATGTTCACTCCCATGTCGTTTTGCCTCGGGAGCGAGCAGCGGCGTGCAGGGAGGCACCTGCAGTGCTCGTGGATCAGGTTACTAGGTACACAACGCGCCGTGCTTGTGCTTTCGCTTGCAATCTGGGGGTCGCTCGCTTTTGCTTACATTATTTTTTTTTTTAGAGCGCTGTGCTTTTCACAAGCGCTACTGCCTACTTTTGTAAAAGAGGTTGTGCCGTTTTTTTACTGCTGGTGACGATATTCTGCAAAACAGTCTTTATTCGGACCTCTCATAAACAGCTCTTGTATTGAATTCCGCGAGGGTGGTGCAGGGCATTGTTCCACGGCTGTGCCAATACACACGTTATTCCCATGTGGCTATCACAGGAAGTTACAATACAACGAGGATGCACAAAAGCGCCTTCATATCACTGCTATAAAATAAAATGAGTGTGGCCTACAAGCGCTACTGCCTACTTTTGTGAAAGAGGTTGCGCTGTTTTTTTACTGCTGGTGACGATGTTGGTAATGGTTGACATTTGATGTTCTTTGCTACTCCAGCCGGGTTTATTGCCGAATGAGGGGCTTGTGCTGCTGCTCCTATTTAAACATGGCGGAGATTTGTGGAGACTCCTGGATTCCCCACGTGCATCGTTGCTGGCTAACTGTGGTGCGCACACGCATGAGTTTCTTTGCTACTCTGGTTTTCAAACCTTTGTAACAGCCCTACATTACGAAACCAGATATGTTGGGTAGTACTGATTTATAGATGTCATGGCTCGTGCTACAGCTGGCACTCTGACAGCCTTGCTTGCATGCAGACCGGCAAAACTTATAGCTCTCTCTAAACACTTATAAGGTCCCAAAGGCGAGACCTATTGGCTATGCCAATGCTTGTTTTAAATGTATTTACCAACTGAAAATAGCTGATGCCACTTGGTGCTGTAAATAAAAAAAAAAATTATTTCCAGTTGCGCTAAAGGACATTTAAGCAGAGTGACCTGGCACTAAAAGGGAATTGACGGGCCCGCCAACAAAGGAAAAAAACATAAAAATGGTTTTTTAAAGGACTGCGAGTATTGGGGGAGCATCGGAGGAGCAGGTGGGGAGAAATCTGCTGAGTCTGAAAAGAAGGGGAAAAGCAGCACGCAAAGGAGAGAGCAAAACAGAGCACGATGGATTTGGCAGATGGACAATCAGACGAGAGAGCGAGCAGAATTAAGTAGGAGAGAATAGCACTGAGCTCAGGTGGATATTTGGTGGGGAGAGAAGCACATTAGGGAGAGAGATGGAAAACACATGCACTTTCATGGTGTGCCTAACAGAAAAAAAAATAGTCCCCTAAAAATAAGCAGTGGAAGTATATGCCAGCCCATCAAAAGGATGGTAAAGAGCTATGCTGCAGTGGAGGGCAAACAAAAGAAAAGGAAGGTGAACCATTGAATACGAAGTAAGTAAATGAGAGTGACAGAGCCAACCAGTGATCTGCGATCGGCGAGTTCTAATACCCACTAAGTTCTTGGTATGTTCCACGAGAGGATTTGGCCTACAGAAATACAAAAGCTGTCATAAGCGAGACCTAAAAAGGTGCTATGATTAACAGGCGCGGCCGGTCCATTGGGGCTGAGGGACCACGTCCCTCCACCTTTTGCCCCCCACGAACCGTGTCTGTCCCACTCTGTGATGACGTTGGGACTGCTGCCTTCCCTCACTGGCTGACCTAGGTCAGCCAATGAGGGAAGGCAGGAGTGCCAAGCCTCCTGGAACCTCTGAGGCAGAGCTGGCTGCAGGTAAGTGTGTTTTGTTTTATTTTAAATGTTTGGTACGTACGTGCGTGTATGTATGAATGTTTGGTGAAGAGTCTTGTGAATGGATGTTTCTGTGTGTGTGCGTGTGTGTGAGAATGCCTGGCTGTGAGTGTTATGTGTGTATGTGTATGTGTGTGTGTGTCCCGCCCGCCCCCTCCCTCCAAAACGTACCGGCCGCCACTGATGATTAACAAGAAGTAAAGGTGCAGATGATGTGTCTTACTGTTGGTGACTGTTGCACTTGATGAGTTAGTATTGTAATGCAGCTGTGAATGCTAGTTGGGAGGGAGAGGCAATAAGGTAATCTGATAATCACAACATACTACCGAATCTTGATTCCTTACTATGAAACACATAACCAACCTGAGCAAATAAGTGTTTTCAGAATCTCGAGGTTAGGAGTGAACTAAACTTATGCTGTTGCTTAATGGGACATGGCTAATGACATCTTTCTGTATCTGCAAAAGAAAATTACATTTAAAAATAGTTCAAAGTATTCATCACTAACCCCACATACAAAACCGAATGGGATTCACTCCATGATTCGGGAAGGGGTGACACAAGATTTGCTGGTCTCATTATATGCTTGTGCCTTGTCGCTCAGAATTTTCTGAAATATTGGATTAACAATTTACACGCGCCTAATCAAAAGATGTCTCTATCACTCTTGTCTTATTCCCTTCCGAGAATGGAGTACTACTCCCAGCTATGGGCCATGCTGTGATGATGATAGCCTATATTCACTTTTCTCTGCACATACAGAAATTGCCTCACATTTCCCTTGTAAGTTTATTAATTCAAAAAGAACAAAAACTTAACATTTTATTTGACTCGAGCAAATGTAATTTTTCATCATTAAATAGAGAGGTTAACCACCATGCTGCATCCCCCGTCCCTACTTTGAATTTACAGTCCTCTGGGAAGTAGTGAAAACCTGATGGTTAGATCTAATATATGTTTCTTACGATGCTTCCATTGTACGCACCACTTTCAAACTTCACCAGCTGCCACTAGGAACCTCTGCAGCCTTTGAGATGCCTGAATTTGGATAACACTGAATTAATGTGGGGGCCCTTCAGTGTGAGAGATGTGCCAGACATTCAGCTTCACACCCCTTGCCTGATCTCCCCGTATCCAAATGTCTTGATGGACATTTCAGGGCTTAGCAGTATTAAGTGAAGCAATTTTGTGAACTTTAAAGCACCACGTCAGTTGCAGAACGCTTCTCATTGTGTTGTATCCGTATTACTCGTCTAATGATTGTAATCTGGTGGATACTGTTCGCTGTGCTGACTTCATCTCTGGAATAGCCAAAGGCTTTTACAGTTCCCAGGAAACGTTTTCACCCTGTCATTGCGTCAAAGACTTCTCCCAGTGTACCAATATGTTACGCTCCTCCACCCACTGGTTTCTGCTGTCGTGACATGTTGCAGAACTGCGTAGCAATTGCAGCTGCCACAGTTTGTCGCTGCCAGGGTGTCTTTTTTCTGTTTTGCTCTAAAATTGAGCAAGAGGCCCCCGGGCTTTAAATACTATGAAATGCGCAAGAAGATGACGTCAGAAACAGACTCCTCTGTCCGTTATTTGATGTTTGTGAGAATTGCAAAGCTTGTTTGGACATGACCTTAGGGTGGGTGCTCATGGCAACCGAGGGTAATGATGGCGCAGGCAAAAGGGATGAAGGCACCAGAGAGCAGGGAAAGCAGCCCTGTCGTTCTGTCCTCCTCCTGAATGAAGAAAGGGCTTCTGGAATTCGAACTCGACAAGCAATCTATCCGCAAGTCTGGAGCTAAGCAAGCATTTGCAATGCAATAGGTCTCGCATTTACACAAGTTTGAGCTATTGGCATTGTAAATGACAATGCCTTTTATTTATGTTTTGGTTTTTAAAACATAAATAAAAGACATTGTAATTTACAATGCCAATAGCTTCAACTCGGGTAAATGAGAGACCTATTTCATTGCAAATGCTTGTTTCATCCCAGCTACTTGGCGCTGCCCTGCATGGGAATTCCTACCTGGAGAATGACAATGCTGTCCAGAACTGCCCATTCCTTCCTGACTTCAGTGACCTTGCATGGCCTCCACTTTTACCATTACTTTATCAGTACCACAGAATCAGTACTTCGAGGTTATTTTTGCCCAAATATTCTTCTGGGGGCCAGTTCCATGGATTTACAACACAGTCAGTAATACAAGGCCATTACACTACAAGTCTTTGCTCATAGGCAGGTCCACTGGAATAACGCAATATGGTGGCCGCCGCGTTCTCGGAGTATTTACATATTTTCCACACTTGCCGCATGATTCAGATCTTCTGTATCAGTTGCAAACATTGATTCTAGCTCAGATGGATCAAAAGAGGCTTTAAAAAGCATCAGCCGTGGTCCCCCGGGGGGACAGACGCTTTGCAAAGATTAACTGTCACCATTTGGTTGCTGACGGCTGTATTCGGGTGTTAGAGTGCTGCTAATGAGGAGAAACGTTTGCCCAGACAGTACTACTGTGTTGTAATATGACAAAATAGCAAAATATTGCGACAGAATGTGCCATATTATGCTGCATCATTGCACCTCTTCTGTGTCTGATTATGTTTGTACCTCTCCAGTCCCTGCAGCACCTGTTCTGACCTGGGTCTCAGGCTCTACAACAGCTCTGCTGACCTGGTTCTCTGGCTCTACAGCAGCTCTGCTGACCTGGTTCACAGGCTCTAGAGCGGCTCTGCTGACCTGGTTTTCTGGCTCTAAAGCAGCTCTGCTGACCTGGTTCTGTGGCTCTACAGCAGCTCTGCTGGCCTGATTCTCTGGCTCTACAACGGCTGTGCTGACCTGGTTCTCCGGCTCTACAGCAGCTTGCTGGCCTGGTTCTCTGCCTCTAGAGCGGCTCTGCTGACCTGGTTCTCTGGCTCTAGAGCAGCTCTACTGACCTGGTTCTCTGGCTCTAGAACGGCTCTGCTGACCTGGTTCTATGGCTCTACAGCAGCTCTGCTGACCTGGTTCTCTGGCTCTAGAGCAGCTCTGCTGACCTGGTTCTCTGGCTCTACAGCAGCTCTGCTGACCTGGTTCTAAGGCTCTACAGCAGCTTGCTGACCTGGTTCTCTGACTCTACAGCAGCTCTGCTGACCTGGTTCTCTGGCTCTACAGCAGCTCTGCTGACCTGGGTCTCTGGGTGTAGAGCGCCTCTGCTGACCTGGTTCTCTGGCTCTAGAGCAGCTCTGCTGACCTGGTTCTCTGGCTCTAGAGCAGCTCTGCTGACCTAGTTCTCTGGCTCTAGAGCAGCTCTGCTGACCTGGTTCTCTGCCTCTACAACGGCTCTGCTGACCCGGTTCTCTGGCTCTAGAGCGGCTCTGCTGACCTGGTTTTCTGTCTTTATAGCAGCTCTGCTGACCTGGTTCTCTGGCTCTACAGCGCCTCTGCTGACCTGGTTCTCTGGCTCTACAACTGCTCTGCTGACCTGGTTCTCTAGCTCTAGAGCGGCTCTGCTGGCCTGGTTCTCTGGCTATAGAGCGGCTCTGCTGACCCTATTCTCTGGCTCTACAGCAGCTCTGCTGACCCGGTTCTCTGGCTCTACAGCGGCTCTGCTGACCTGGTTCTCTGGCTCTACAGCAGCTCTGCTGACCTGGTTCTCTGGCTCTACAGCAGCTCTGCTGACCTGGTTCTCTGACTCTACAGCAGCTCTGCTGACCTGGGTCTCTGGGTGTAGAGCGCCTCTGCTGACCTGGTTCTCTGGCTCTAGAGCAGCTCTGCTGACCTGGTTCTCTAGCTCTGCAGCAGCTCTGCTGACCTGGTTCTCTCGGTGTAGAGCGCCTCTGCTGACCTGGTTCTCTGGCTCTAGAGCAGCTCTGCTGACCTGGTTCTCTGGCTCTACAGCAGCTCTGCTGACCTGGTTCTCTGGCTCTACAGCAGCTCTGCTGACCTGGTTCTCTGGCTCTACAGCGGCTCTGCTGGCCTGGTTCTCTGGCTCTAGAGCAGCTCTGCTGACCTGGTTTTCTGGCTCTAGAGCGGCTCTGCTGACCTGGTTCTATGGCTCTACAGCATCTCTGCTGACCTGGTTCTCTGGCTCTAGAGCGGCTCTGCTGACCTGGTTCTATGGTTCTACAGCAGCTCTGCTGACCTGGTTCTCTGGCTCTAGAGCGGCTCTGCTGGCCTGGTTCTCTGGCTCTAACCCAGCTCTGCTGACCTCGGTCTCAGGCTCTACAACGGCTCTGCTGACCTGGTTCTCTGACTCTACAGCAGCTCTGCTGACCTGGTTCTCTGGCTCTAGAGCAGCTCTGCTGACCTAGTTCTCTGGCTCTAGAGCAGCTCTGCTGACCTGGTTCTCTGCCTCTACAGCGCCTCTGCTGACCTGGTTCTCTGGCTCTACAACGGCTCTGCTGACCTGGTTCTCTGGCTCTAGAGCGGCTCTGCTGGCCTGGTTCTCTGGCTATAGAGCGGCTCTGCTGACCCTATTCTCTGGCTCTACAGCAGCTCTGCTGACCCGGTTCTCTGGCTCTACAGCGGCTCTGCTGACCTGGTTCTCTGGCTCTACAGCAGCTCTGCTGCCCTAGTTCTCTGGCTCTACAGCAGCTCTGCTGACCTGGTTCTCTGACTCTACAGCAGCTCTGCTGACCCGGGTCTCTGGGTGTAGAGCGCCTCTGCTGACCTGGTTCTCTGGTTCTAGAGCAGCTCTGCTGACCTGGTTCTCTAGCTCTGCAGCAGCTCTGCTGACCTGGTTCTCTCGGTGTAGAGCGCCTCTGCTGACCTGGTTCTCTGGCTCTAGAGCAGCTCTGCTGACCTGGTTCTCTGGCTCTAGAGCAGCTCTGCTGACCTGGTTCTCTGGCTCTACAGCAGCTCTGCTGACCTGGTTCTCTGGCTCTACAGCAGCTCTGCTGACCTGGTTCTCTGGCTCTACAGCGGCTCTGCTGGCCTGGTGCTCTGGCTCTAGAGCAGCTCTGCTGACCTGGTTTTCTGGCTCTAGAGCGGCTCTGCTGACCTGGTTCTATGGCTCTACAGCATCTCTGCTGACCTGGTTCTCTGGCTCTGGAGCGGCTCTGCTGACCTTTTTCTCTGGCTCTACAACGGCTCTGCTGACCTGGTTCTCTGGCTCTACAGCAGCTCTGCTGACCTAGTTCTCTGGCTCTACAGCAGCTCTGCTGACCTAGTTCTCTGGCTCTACAGCAGCTCTGCTGACCTGGGTCTCTGGCTCCATAGTAGCTCTGGTGACCTGGTTCTCTGGCTCTACAGCAGCTCTGCTGACCTGGTTCTCTGGCTCTACAGCAGCTCTGCTGACCTGGTTCTCTGGCTCTAGAGCAGCTCTGCTGACCTGGTTCTCTGGCTCTAGCGCGGCTCTGCTGACCTGGCTCTACAACTGCTCTGCTGACCTGGTTCTCTGGCTCTACAACGGCTCTCCTGACCAGGTTCTCAGGCTTTACAGCCGCTCTCCTGACCTGGTTCTCAGGGTCTACAGCCGCTCTGCTGGCCTGGTTCTCTGGCTCTACAGCAGCTCTGCTGACCTGGTTCTCTGGCTCTAGAGCAGCTCTGCTGACCTGGTTCTCTGGCTCTAGCGCGGCTCTGCTGACCTGGCTCTACAACTGCTCTGCTGACCTGGCTCTACAACTGCTCTGCTGACCTGGTTCTCTGGCTCTACAACGGCTCTCCTGACCAGGTTCTCAGGCTTTACAGCCGCTCTCCTGACCTGGTTCTCAGGGTCTACAGCCGCTCTGCTGACCTGGTTCTCTGGCTCTACAGCAGCTCTGCTGACCTGGTTCTCTGGCTCTACAGCAGATCTGCTGACCTGGTTCTCTGGCTCTACAGCAGCTCTGCTGACCTGGTTCTTAGGCTCTAGAGTGGCTCTGCTGACCTGGCTTTCTGGCTCTAGAGCGGCTCTGCTGGCCTGGTTCTCTGGCTCTAGAGCGGCTCTGCTGACCTGGTTCTCTGGCTCTAGAGCGGCTCTGCTGACCTGGTTCTCTGGCTCTAGAGCGGCTCTGCTGACCCTGTTCTCTGGCTCTAGAGCGGCTCTGCTGACCTGGTTCTCTGGCTCTACAGCAGCTCTGCTGACCTGGTTCTTTGACTCTACAGCAGCTCTGCTGACCTGGTTCTCTAGCTCTACAGCAGCTCTGCTGACCTGGTTCTCTAGCTGTACAGCAGCTCTGCTGACCTGGTTCTGTGGCTCTAGAGCAGCTCTGCTGACCTGGTTCTCTGCTTCTAGAGCAGCTCTGCTGACCTGGTTCTCTGGCTCTACAGCAGCTATGCTGACCTGGTTCTCTGGCTCTACAGCAGCTCTGCTGACCTGGTTCTCCAGCTCTACAGCAGCTCTGCTGACCTGGTTCTCTAGCTGTACAGCAGCTCTGCTGACCTGGTTCTGTGGCTCTAGAGCAGCTCTGCTGACCTGGTTCTCTGCTTCTAGAGCAGCTCTGCTGACCTGGTTCTCTGGCTCTACAGCAGCTATGCTGACCTGGTTCTCTGGCTCTACAGCAGCTCTGCTGACCTGGTTCTCTGGCTCTACAGCAGCTCTGCTGACCTGGTTCTCTGGCTCTAGAGCAGCTCTGCTGACCTGGTTCTCTAGCTCTGCAGCAGCTCTGCTGACCTGGTTCTCTCGGTGTAGAGCACCTCTGCTGACCTGGTTCTCTGGCTCTAGAGCAGCTCTGCTGACCTGGTTCTCTGGCTCTAGAGCAGCTCTGCTGACCTGGTTCTCTGGCTCTACAGCAGCTCTGCTGACCTGGTTCTCTGGCTCTACAGCAGCTCTGCTGACCTGGTTCTCTGGCTCTAGAGCGGCTCTGCTGGCCTGGCTTTCTGGCTCTAGAGCGGCTCTGCTGGCCTGGTTCTCTGGCTCTAGAGCGGCTCTGCTGGCCTGGTTCTCTGGCTCTAGAGCGGCTCTGCTGACCTGGTTCTCTGGCTCTAGAGCGGCTCTGCTGACCCTGTTCTCTGGCTCTAGAGCGGCTCTGCTGACCTGGTTCTCTGGCTCTAGAGCAGCTCTGCTGACCTGGTTCTCTGGCTCTACAGCAGCTCTGCTGACCTGGTTCTTTGACTCTACAGCAGCTCTGCTGACCTGGTTCTCTAGCTCTACAGCAGCTCTGCTGACCTGGTTCTCTAGCTGTACAGCAGCTCTGCTGACTTGGTTCTGTGGCTCTAGAGCAGCTCTGCTGACCTGGTTCTCTGCTTCTAGAGCAGCTCTGCTGACCTGGTTCTCTGGCTCTACAGCAGCTATGCTGACCTGGTTCTCTGGCTCTACAGCAGCTCTGCTGACCTGGTTCTCTAGCTCTACAGCAGCTCTGCTGACCTGGTTCTCTAGCTGTACAGCAGCTCTGCTGACCTGGTTCTGTGGCTCTAGAGCAGCTCTGCTGACCTGGTTCTCTGCTTCTAGAGCAGCTCTGCTGACCTGGTTCTCTGGCTCTACAGCAGCTATGCTGACCTGGTTCTCTGGCTCTACAGAAGCTCTGCTGACCTGGTTCTCTGGCTCTAGAGCAGCTCTGCTGACCTGGTTCTCTGGCTCTAGAGCGGGTCTGCTGACCTGGTTCTCTGGCTCTACAACGGCACTGCTGACCTGGTTCTCAGGCTCTACAGGCGCTCTGCTGACCTGGTTCTCCGGCTCTACAGCGGCTCTGCTGACCTGGTTCTCTAGCTCTACAGCAGCTCTGCTGACCTGGTTCTCTGGCTCTACAGCAGCTCTGATGACCTGGTTGTCTGGCTCTAGAGCAGCTTTGCTGACCTGGTTCTCTGGCTCTAGCGCGGCTCTGCTGTCCTGGTTCTCTGGCTCTACAACGGCTCTGCTGACCTGGTTCTCTGACTCTACAACAGCTCTGCTGACCTGGTTCTCTGGCTGGCTCTACAACAGCCCTGCTGACCAGGTTCTCAGGCTCTACAGCCGCTCTCCTGACCTGGTTCTCAGGGTCTACAGCCGCTGTGCTGACCTGGTTCTCTGGCTCTACAGCAGCTCTGCTGACCTGGTTCTCTGGCTCTACAGCAGCTCTGCTGACCTGGTTCTCTGACTCTACAGCAGATCTGCTGACCTGGTTCTCTGGCTCTACAGCAGCTCTGCTAACCTGGTTCTTAGGCTCTAGAGCGGCTCTGCTGGCCTGGTTGTCTGGCTATAGAGCGACTCTGCTGGCCCGGTTTTCTGGCTCTAGAGCCGCTCTGCTGACCCGATTCTCTGGCTCTACAGCGGCTCTGCTGACCCGGTTCTCTGGCTCTACAGCGGCTCTGCTGACCTGGTTCTCTGGCTCTACAGCAGCTCTGCTGACCTGGTTCTCCGGCTCTACAGCAGCTCTGCTGACCTGGTTCTCTGGCTCTACAGCAGCTCTGCTGACCTGGTTCTCTGGCTCTACAGCAGCTCTGCTGACCTGGGTCTCTGGGTGTAGAGCGCCTCTGCTGACCTGGTTCTCTGGCTCTAGAGCAGCTCTGCTGACCTGGTTCTGTAGCTCTGCAGCAGCTCTGCTGACCTGGTTCTCTCGGTGTAGAGCGCCTCTGCTGACCTTGTTCTCTGGCTCTAGAGCAGCTCTGCTGACCTGGTTCTCTGGCTCTAGAGCAGCTCTGCTGACCTGGTTGGTTCTCTGGCTCTACAGCAGCTCTGCTGACGTGGTTCTCCGGCTCTAGAGTAGCCCTGCTGACCTGGTTCTCTGGCTCTACAGCGGCTCTGCTGGCCTGGTTCTCTGGCTCTAGAGAGGCTCTGCTGACCTGGTTCTCTGGCTCTACAGCAGCTCTGCTGACCTGGTTCTCTGGCTCTACAGCAGCTCTGCTGACCTGGTTCTCTGGCTCTACAGCAGCTCTGCTGACCTGGGTCTCTGGGTGTAGAGCGCCTCTGCTGACCTGGTTCTCTGGCTCTAGAGCAACTCTGCTGACCTGGTTCTCTAGCTCTGCAGCAGCTCTGCTGACCTGGTTCTCTCGGTGTAGAGCGCCTCTGCTGACCTGGTTCTCTGGCTCTAGAGCAGCTCTGCTGACCTGGTTCTCCGGCTCTGGAGCGGCTCTGCTGCCCTGGGTCTCAGGCTCTACAACGGCTCTGCTGACCTGGTTCTCTGGCTCTACAGCAACTCTGCTGACCTGGTTCTCTTGCTCTACAGCAGCTCTGCTGACCTGGGTCTCTGGCTCTACAGCAGCTCTGCTGACCTGGTTCTGTGGCTCTAGAGCAGCTCTGCTGACCTGGTTCTCTGCTTCTAGAGCAGCTCTGCTGACCTGGTTCTCTGGCTCTACAGCAGCTATGCTGACCTGGTTCTCTGGCTCTACAGCAGCTCTGCTGACCTGGTTCTCTGGCTCTACAGCAGCTCTGCTGACCTGGTTCTCTGGCTCTAGAGCAGCTCTGCTGACCTGGTTCTCTAGCTCTGCAGCAGCTCTGCTGACCTGGTTCTCTCGGTGTAGAGCACCTCTGCTGACCTGGTTCTCTGGCTCTAGAGCAGCTCTGCTGACCTGGTTCTCTGGCTCTAGAGCAGCTCTGCTGACCTGGTTCTCTGGCTCTACAGCAGCTCTGCTGACCTGGTTCTCTGGCTCTACAGCAGCTCTGCTGACCTGGTTCTCTGGCTCTACAGCGGCTCTGCTGGCCTGGTGCTCTGGCTCTAGAGCAGCTCTGCTGACCTGGTTTTCTGGCTCTAGAGCGGCTCTGCTGACCTGGTTCTATGGCTCTACAGCATCTCTGCTGACCTGGTTCTCTGGCTCTGGAGCGGCTCTGCTGACCTTTTTCTCTGGCTCTACAACGGCTCTGCTGACCTGGTTCTCTGGCTCTACAGCAGCTCTGCTGACCTAGTTCTCTGGCTCTACAGCAGCTCTGCTGACCTAGTTCTCTGGCTCTACAGCAGCTCTGCTGACCTGGGTCTCTGGCTCCATAGTAGCTCTGGTGACCTGGTTCTCTGGCTCTACAGCAGCTCTGCTGACCTGGTTCTCTGGCTCTACAGCAGCTCTGCTGACCTGGTTCTCTGGCTCTAGAGCAGCTCTGCTGACCTGGTTCTCTGGCTCTAGCGCGGCTCTGCTGACCTGGCTCTACAACTGCTCTGCTGACCTGGCTCTACAACTGCTCTGCTGACCTGGTTCTCTGGCTCTACAACGGCTCTCCTGACCAGGTTCTCAGGCTTTACAGCCGCTCTCCTGACCTGGTTCTCAGGGTCTACAGCCGCTCTGCTGACCTGGTTCTCTGGCTCTACAGCAGCTCTGCTGACCTGGTTCTCTGGCTCTACAGCAGATCTGCTGACCTGGTTCTCTGGCTCTACAGCAGCTCTGCTGACCTGGTTCTTAGGCTCTAGAGTGGCTCTGCTGACCTGGCTTTCTGGCTCTAGAGCGGCTCTGCTGGCCTGGTTCTCTGGCTCTAGAGCGGCTCTGCTGACCTGGTTCTCTGGCTCTAGAGCGGCTCTGCTGACCTGGTTCTCTGGCTCTAGAGCGGCTCTGCTGACCCTGTTCTCTGGCTCTAGAGCGGCTCTGCTGACCTGGTTCTCTGGCTCTACAGCAGCTCTGCTGACCTGGTTCTTTGACTCTACAGCAGCTCTGCTGACCTGGTTCTCTAGCTCTACAGCAGCTCTGCTGACCTGGTTCTCTAGCTGTACAGCAGCTCTGCTGACTTGGTTCTGTGGCTCTAGAGCAGCTCTGCTGACCTGGTTCTCTGCTTCTAGAGCAGCTCTGCTGACCTGGTTCTCTGGCTCTACAGCAGCTATGCTGACCTGGTTCTCTGGCTCTACAGCAGCTCTGCTGACCTGGTTCTCTAGCTCTACAGCAGCTCTGCTGACCTGGTTCTCTAGCTGTACAGCAGCTCTGCTGACCTGGTTCTGTGGCTCTAGAGCAGCTCTGCTGACCTGGTTCTCTGCTTCTAGAGCAGCTCTGCTGACCTGGTTCTCTGGCTCTACAGCAGCTATGCTGACCTGGTTCTCTGGCTCTACAGAAGCTCTGCTGACCTGGTTCTCTGGCTCTACAGCAGCTCTGCTGACCTGGTTCTCTGGCTCTAGAGCAGCTCTGCTGACCTGGTTCTCTGGCTCTAGAGCGGGTCTGCTGACCTGGTTCTCTGGCTCTACAACGGCACTGCTGACCTGGTTCTCAGGCTCTACAGGCGCTCTGCTGACCTGGTTCTCCGGCTCTACAGCGGCTCTGCTGACCTGGTTCTCTAGCTCTACAGCAGCTCTGCTGACCTGGTTCTCTGGCTCTACAGCAGCTCTGATGACCTGGTTGTCTGGCTCTAGAGCAGCTTTGCTGACCTGGTTCTCTGGCTCTAGCGCGGCTCTGCTGTCCTGGTTCTCTGGCTCTACAACGGCTCTGCTGACCTGGTTCTCTGACTCTACAACAGCTCTGCTGACCTGGTTCTCTGGCTGGCTCTACAACAGCCCTGCTGACCAGGTTCTCAGGCTCTCACAGCCGCTCTCCTGACCTGGTTCTCAGGGTCTACAGCCGCTGTGCTGACCTGGTTCTCTGGCTCTACAGCAGCTCTGCTGACCTGGTTCTCTGGCTCTACAGCAGCTCTGCTGACCTGGTTCTCTGACTCTACAGCAGATCTGCTGACCTGGTTCTCTGGCTCTACAGCAGCTCTGCTAACCTGGTTCTTAGGCTCTAGAGCGGCTCTGCTGGCCTGGTTGTCTGGCTATAGAGCGACTCTGCTGGCCCGGTTTTCTGGCTCTAGAGCCGCTCTGCTGACCCGATTCTCTGGCTCTACAGCGGCTCTGCTGACCCGGTTCTCTGGCTCTACAGCGGCTCTGCTGACCTGGTTCTCTGGCTCTACAGCAGCTCTGCTGACCTGGTTCTCCGGCTCTACAGCAGCTCTGCTGACCTGGTTCTCTGGCTCTACAGCAGCTCTGCTGACCTGGTTCTCTGGCTCTACAGCAGCTCTGCTGACCTGGGTCTCTGGGTGTAGAGCGCCTCTGCTGACCTGGTTCTCTGGCTCTAGAGCAGCTCTGCTGACCTGGTTCTGTAGCTCTGCAGCAGCTCTGCTGACCTGGTTCTCTCGGTGTAGAGCGCCTCTGCTGACCTTGTTCTCTGGCTCTAGAGCAGCTCTGCTGACCTGGTTCTCTGGCTCTAGAGCAGCTCTGCTGACCTGGTTGGTTCTCTGGCTCTACAGCAGCTCTGCTGACGTGGTTCTCCGGCTCTAGAGTAGCCCTGCTGACCTGGTTCTCTGGCTCTACAGCGGCTCTGCTGGCCTGGTTCTCTGGCTCTAGAGAGGCTCTGCTGACCTGGTTCTCTGGCTCTACAGCAGCTCTGCTGACCTGGTTCTCTGGTTCTCTGGCTCTACAGCAGCTCTGCTGACCTGGGTCTCTGGGTGTAGAGCGCCTCTGCTGACCTGGTTCTCTGGCTCTAGAGCAACTCTGCTGACCTGGTTCTCTAGCTCTGCAGCAGCTCTGCTGACCTGGTTCTCTCGGTGTAGAGCGCCTCTGCTGACCTGGTTCTCTGGCTCTAGAGCAGCTCTGCTGACCTGGTTCTCCGGCTCTGGAGCGGCTCTGCTGCCCTGGGTCTCAGGCTCTACAACGGCTCTGCTGACCTGGTTCTCTGGCTCTACAGCAACTCTGCTGACCTGGTTCTCTTGCTCTACAGCAGCTCTGCTGACCTGGGTCTCTGGCTCTACAGCAGCTCTGCTGACCTGGTTCTCTGGCTCTACAGCAGCTCTGCTGACCTGGTTCTCTGGCTCTACAGCAGCTCTGCTGACCTGGTTCTCTGGCTCTACAGCAGCTCTGCTGACCTGGTTCTCTGGCTCTAGCGCGGCTCTGCTGACCTGGTTCTCTGGCTCTAGCGCGGCTCTGCTGTCCTGGTTCTCTGGCTCTACAGCGGCTCTGCTGTCCTGGTTCTCTGGCTCTACAGCAGCTCTGCTGACCTGGTTCTCTGGCTCTACAGCAGCTCTGCTGACCTGGTTCTCTGGCTCTACAGCAGCTCTGCTGACCTGGTTCTCTGGCTCTACAGCAGCTCTGCTGACCTGGGTCTCTGGGTGTAGAGCGCCTCTGCTGACCTGGTTCTCTGGCTCTAGAGCAGCTCTGCTGACCTGGTTCTCTGGCTCTACAGCAGTTCTGCAGATCTGGTTCTCTGGCTCTACAGCAGCTCTGCTGACCTGGTTCTCTGGCTCTCAGCGCGGCTCTGCTGTCCTGGTTCTCTGGCTCTACAGCGGCTCTGCTGTCCTGGTTCTCTGGCTCTACAGCAGCTCTGCTGACCTGGTTCTCTGGCTCTACAGCAGCTCTGCTGACCTGGTTCTCTGGCTCTACAGCAGCTCTGCTGACCTGGTTCTCTGACTCTACAGCAGCTCTGCTGACCTGGTTCTCTGGCTCTACAGCAGCTCTGCTGACCTGGTTCTTTGACTCTACAGCAGCTCTGCTGACCTGGTTCTCTAGCTCTACAGCAGCTCTGCTGACCTGGTTCTCTAGCTGTACAGCAGCTCTGCTGACTTGGTTCTGTGGCTCTAGAGCAGCTCTGCTGACCTGGTTCTCTGCTTCTAGAGCAGCTCTGCTGACCTGGTTCTCTGGCTCTACAGCAGCTATGCTGACCTGGTTCTCTGGCTCTACAGCAGCTCTGCTGACCTGGTTCTCTAGCTCTACAGCAGCTCTGCTGACCTGGTTCTCTAGCTGTACAGCAGCTCTGCTGACCTGGTTCTGTGGCTCTAGAGCAGCTCTGCTGACCTGGTTCTCTGCTTCTAGAGCAGCTCTGCTGACCTGGTTCTCTGGCTCTACAGCAGCTATGCTGACCTGGTTCTCTGGCTCTACAGAAGCTCTGCTGACCTGGTTCTCTGGCTCTAGAGCAGCTCTGCTGACCTGGTTCTCTGGCTCTAGAGCGGGTCTGCTGACCTGGTTCTCTGGCTCTACAACGGCACTGCTGACCTGGTTCTCAGGCTCTACAGGCGCTCTGCTGACCTGGTTCTCCGGCTCTACAGCGGCTCTGCTGACCTGGTTCTCTAGCTCTACAGCAGCTCTGCTGACCTGGTTCTCTGGCTCTACAGCAGCTCTGATGACCTGGTTGTCTGGCTCTAGAGCAGCTTTGCTGACCTGGTTCTCTGGCTCTAGCGCGGCTCTGCTGTCCTGGTTCTCTGGCTCTACAACGGCTCTGCTGACCTGGTTCTCTGACTCTACAACAGCTCTGCTGACCTGGTTCTCTGGCTGGCTCTACAACAGCCCTGCTGACCAGGTTCTCAGGCTCTACAGCCGCTCTCCTGACCTGGTTCTCAGGGTCTACAGCCGCTGTGCTGACCTGGTTCTCTGGCTCTACAGCAGCTCTGCTGACCTGGTTCTCTGGCTCTACAGCAGCTCTGCTGACCTGGTTCTCTGACTCTACAGCAGATCTGCTGACCTGGTTCTCTGGCTCTACAGCAGCTCTGCTAACCTGGTTCTTAGGCTCTAGAGCGGCTCTGCTGGCCTGGTTGTCTGGCTATAGAGCGACTCTGCTGGCCCGGTTTTCTGGCTCTAGAGCCGCTCTGCTGACCCGATTCTCTGGCTCTACAGCGGCTCTGCTGACCCGGTTCTCTGGCTCTACAGCGGCTCTGCTGACCTGGTTCTCTGGCTCTACAGCAGCTCTGCTGACCTGGTTCTCCGGCTCTACAGCAGCTCTGCTGACCTGGTTCTCTGGCTCTACAGCAGCTCTGCTGACCTGGTTCTCTGGCTCTACAGCAGCTCTGCTGACCTGGGTCTCTGGGTGTAGAGCGCCTCTGCTGACCTGGTTCTCTGGCTCTAGAGCAGCTCTGCTGACCTGGTTCTGTAGCTCTGCAGCAGCTCTGCTGACCTGGTTCTCTCGGTGTAGAGCGCCTCTGCTGACCTTGTTCTCTGGCTCTAGAGCAGCTCTGCTGACCTGGTTCTCTGGCTCTAGAGCAGCTCTGCTGACCTGGTTGGTTCTCTGGCTCTACAGCAGCTCTGCTGACGTGGTTCTCCGGCTCTAGAGTAGCCCTGCTGACCTGGTTCTCTGGCTCTACAGCGGCTCTGCTGGCCTGGTTCTCTGGCTCTAGAGAGGCTCTGCTGACCTGGTTCTCTGGCTCTACAGCAGCTCTGCTGACCTGGTTCTCTGGCTCTACAGCAGCTCTGCTGACCTGGTTCTCTGGCTCTACAGCAGCTCTGCTGACCTGGGTCTCTGGGTGTAGAGCGCCTCTGCTGACCTGGTTCTCTGGCTCTAGAGCAACTCTGCTGACCTGGTTCTCTAGCTCTGCAGCAGCTCTGCTGACCTGGTTCTCTCGGTGTAGAGCGCCTCTGCTGACCTGGTTCTCTGGCTCTAGAGCAGCTCTGCTGACCTGGTTCTCCGGCTCTGGAGCGGCTCTGCTGCCCTGGGTCTCAGGCTCTACAACGGCTCTGCTGACCTGGTTCTCTGGCTCTACAGCAACTCTGCTGACCTGGTTCTCTTGCTCTACAGCAGCTCTGCTGACCTGGGTCTCTGGCTCTACAGCAGCTCTGCTGACCTGGTTCTGTGGCTCTAGAGCAGCTCTGCTGACCTGGTTCTCTGCTTCTAGAGCAGCTCTGCTGACCTGGTTCTCTGGCTCTACAGCAGCTATGCTGACCTGGTTCTCTGGCTCTACAGCAGCTCTGCTGACCTGGTTCTCTGGCTCTACAGCAGCTCTGCTGACCTGGTTCTCTGGCTCTAGAGCAGCTCTGCTGACCTGGTTCTCTAGCTCTGCAGCAGCTCTGCTGACCTGGTTCTCTCGGTGTAGAGCACCTCTGCTGACCTGGTTCTCTGGCTCTAGAGCAGCTCTGCTGACCTGGTTCTCTGGCTCTAGAGCAGCTCTGCTGACCTGGTTCTCTGGCTCTACAGCAGCTCTGCTGACCTGGTTCTCTGGCTCTACAGCAGCTCTGCTGACCTGGTTCTCTGGCTCTACAGCGGCTCTGCTGGCCTGGTGCTCTGGCTCTAGAGCAGCTCTGCTGACCTGGTTTTCTGGCTCTAGAGCGGCTCTGCTGACCTGGTTCTATGGCTCTACAGCATCTCTGCTGACCTGGTTCTCTGGCTCTGGAGCGGCTCTGCTGACCTTTTTCTCTGGCTCTACAACGGCTCTGCTGACCTGGTTCTCTGGCTCTACAGCAGCTCTGCTGACCTAGTTCTCTGGCTCTACAGCAGCTCTGCTGACCTAGTTCTCTGGCTCTACAGCAGCTCTGCTGACCTGGGTCTCTGGCTCCATAGTAGCTCTGGTGACCTGGTTCTCTGGCTCTACAGCAGCTCTGCTGACCTGGTTCTCTGGCTCTACAGCAGCTCTGCTGACCTGGTTCTCTGGCTCTAGAGCAGCTCTGCTGACCTGGTTCTCTGGCTCTAGCGCGGCTCTGCTGACCTGGCTCTACAACTGCTCTGCTGACCTGGCTCTACAACTGCTCTGCTGACCTGGTTCTCTGGCTCTACAACGGCTCTCCTGACCAGGTTCTCAGGCTTTACAGCCGCTCTCCTGACCTGGTTCTCAGGGTCTACAGCCGCTCTGCTGACCTGGTTCTCTGGCTCTACAGCAGCTCTGCTGACCTGGTTCTCTGGCTCTACAGCAGATCTGCTGACCTGGTTCTCTGGCTCTACAGCAGCTCTGCTGACCTGGTTCTTAGGCTCTAGAGTGGCTCTGCTGACCTGGCTTTCTGGCTCTAGAGCGGCTCTGCTGGCCTGGTTCTCTGGCTCTAGAGCGGCTCTGCTGACCTGGTTCTCTGGCTCTAGAGCGGCTCTGCTGACCTGGTTCTCTGGCTCTAGAGCGGCTCTGCTGACCCTGTTCTCTGGCTCTAGAGCGGCTCTGCTGACCTGGTTCTCTGGCTCTACAGCAGCTCTGCTGACCTGGTTCTTTGACTCCTACAGCAGCTCTGCTGACCTGGTTCTCTAGCTCTACAGCAGCTCTGCTGACCTGGTTCTCTAGCTGTACAGCAGCTCTGCTGACTTGGTTCTGTGGCTCTAGAGCAGCTCTGCTGACCTGGTTCTCTGCTTCTAGAGCAGCTCTGCTGACCTGGTTCTCTGGCTCTACAGCAGCTATGCTGACCTGGTTCTCTGGCTCTACAGCAGCTCTGCTGACCTGGTTCTCTAGCTCTACAGCAGCTCTGCTGACCTGGTTCTCTAGCTGTACAGCAGCTCTGCTGACCTGGTTCTGTGGCTCTAGAGCAGCTCTGCTGACCTGGTTCTCTGCTTCTAGAGCAGCTCTGCTGACCTGGTTCTCTGGCTCTACAGCAGCTATGCTGACCTGGTTCTCTGGCTCTACAGAAGCTCTGCTGACCTGGTTCTCTGGCTCTACAGCAGCTCTGCTGACCTGGTTCTCTGGCTCTAGAGCAGCTCTGCTGACCTGGTTCTCTGGCTCTAGAGCGGGTCTGCTGACCTGGTTCTCTGGCTCTACAACGGCACTGCTGACCTGGTTCTCAGGCTCTACAGGCGCTCTGCTGACCTGGTTCTCCGGCTCTACAGCGGCTCTGCTGACCTGGTTCTCTAGCTCTACAGCAGCTCTGCTGACCTGGTTCTCTGGCTCTACAGCAGCTCTGATGACCTGGTTGTCTGGCTCTAGAGCAGCTTTGCTGACCTGGTTCTCTGGCTCTAGCGCGGCTCTGCTGTCCTGGTTCTCTGGCTCTACAACGGCTCTGCTGACCTGGTTCTCTGACTCTACAACAGCTCTGCTGACCTGGTTCTCTGGCTGGCTCTACAACAGCCCTGCTGACCAGGTTCTCAGGCTCTACAGCCGCTCTCCTGACCTGGTTCTCAGGGTCTACAGCCGCTGTGCTGACCTGGTTCTCTGGCTCTACAGCAGCTCTGCTGACCTGGTTCTCTGGCTCTACAGCAGCTCTGCTGACCTGGTTCTCTGACTCTACAGCAGATCTGCTGACCTGGTTCTCTGGCTCTACAGCAGCTCTGCTAACCTGGTTCTTAGGCTCTAGAGCGGCTCTGCTGGCCTGGTTGTCTGGCTATAGAGCGACTCTGCTGGCCCGGTTTTCTGGCTCTAGAGCCGCTCTGCTGACCCGATTCTCTGGCTCTACAGCGGCTCTGCTGACCCGGTTCTCTGGCTCTACAGCGGCTCTGCTGACCTGGTTCTCTGGCTCTACAGCAGCTCTGCTGACCTGGTTCTCCGGCTCTACAGCAGCTCTGCTGACCTGGTTCTCTGGCTCTACAGCAGCTCTGCTGACCTGGTTCTCTGGCTCTACAGCAGCTCTGCTGACCTGGGTCTCTGGGTGTAGAGCGCCTCTGCTGACCTGGTTCTCTGGCTCTAGAGCAGCTCTGCTGACCTGGTTCTGTAGCTCTGCAGCAGCTCTGCTGACCTGGTTCTCTCGGTGTAGAGCGCCTCTGCTGACCTTGTTCTCTGGCTCTAGAGCAGCTCTGCTGACCTGGTTCTCTGGCTCTAGAGCAGCTCTGCTGACCTGGTTGGTTCTCTGGCTCTACAGCAGCTCTGCTGACGTGGTTCTCCGGCTCTAGAGTAGCCCTGCTGACCTGGTTCTCTGGCTCTACAGCGGCTCTGCTGGCCTGGTTCTCTGGCTCTAGAGAGGCTCTGCTGACCTGGTTCTCTGGCTCTACAGCAGCTCTGCTGACCTGGTTCTCTGGTTCTCTGGCTCTACAGCAGCTCTGCTGACCTGGGTCTCTGGGTGTAGAGCGCCTCTGCTGACCTGGTTCTCTGGCTCTAGAGCAACTCTGCTGACCTGGTTCTCTAGCCTCTGCAGCAGCTCTGCTGACCTGGTTCTCTCGGTGTAGAGCGCCTCTGCTGACCTGGTTCTCTGGCTCTAGAGCAGCTCTGCTGACCTGGTTCTCCGGCTCTGGAGCGGCTCTGCTGCCCTGGGTCTCAGGCTCTACAACGGCTCTGCTGACCTGGTTCTCTGGCTCTACAGCAACTCTGCTGACCTGGTTCTCTTGCTCTACAGCAGCTCTGCTGACCTGGGTCTCTGGCTCTACAGCAGCTCTGCTGACCTGGTTCTCTGGCTCTACAGCAGCTCTGCTGACCTGGTTCTCTGGCTCTACAGCAGCTCTGCTGACCTGGTTCTCTGGCTCTACAGCAGCTCTGCTGACCTGGTTCTCTGGCTCTAGCGCGGCTCTGCTGACCTGGTTCTCTGGCTCTCAGCGCGGCTCTGCTGTCCTGGTTCTCTGGCTCTACAGCGGCTCTGCTGTCCTGGTTCTCTGGCTCTACAGCAGCTCTGCTGACCTGGTTCTCTGGCTCTACAGCAGCTCTGCTGACCTGGTTCTCTGGCTCTACAGCAGCTCTGCTGACCTGGTTCTCTGGCTCTACAGCAGCTCTGCTGACCTGGGTCTCTGGGTGTAGAGCGCCTCTGCTGACCTGGTTCTCTGGCTCTAGAGCAGCTCTGCTGACCTGGTTCTCTGGCTCTACAGCAGTTCTGCAGATCTGGTTCTCTGGCTCTACAGCAGCTCTGCTGACCTGGTTCTCTGGCTCTAGCGCGGCTCTGCTGTCCTGGTTCTCTGGCTCTACAGCGGCTCTGCTGTCCTGGTTCTCTGGCTCTACAGCAGCTCTGCTGACCTGGTTCTCTGGCTCTACAGCAGCTCTGCTGACCTGGTTCTCTGGCTCTACAGCAGCTCTGCTGACCTGGTTCTCTGACTCTACAGCAGCTCTGCTGACCTGGGTCTCTGGGTGTAGAGCGCCTCTGCTGACCTGGTTCTCTGGCTCTAGAGCAGCTCTGCTGACCTGGTTCTGTAGCTCTGCAGCAGCTCTGCTGACCTGGTTCTCTCGGTGTAGAGCGCCTCTGCTGACCTTGTTCTCTGGCTCTAGAGCAGCTCTGCTGACCTGGTTCTCTGGGTCTAGAGCAGCTCTGCTGACCTGGTTGGTTCTTTGGCTCTACAGCAGCTCTGCTGACGTGGTTCTCCGGCTCTAGAGTGGCCCTGCTGACCTGGTTCTCTGGCTCTACAGCGGCTCTGCTGGCCTGGTTCTCTGGCTCTAGAGCGGCTCTGCTGGCCTGGTTCTCTGGCTCTAGAGCGGCTCTGCTGACCTGGTTCTCTGGCTCTACAGCAGCTCTGCTGACCTGGTTCTCTGACTCTACAGCAGCTCTGCTGACCTGGGTCTCTGGGTGTAGAGCGCCTCTGCTGACCTGGTTCTCTGGCTCTAGAGCAGCTCCGCTGACCTGGTTCTCTAGCTCTGCAGCAGCTGTGCTGACCTGGTTCTCTCGGTGTAGAGCGCCTCTGCTGACCTGGTTCTCTGGCTCTAGAGCAGCTCTGCTGACTTGGTTCTCTGGCTCTACAGCAGCTCTGCTGACCTGGTTCTCCGGCTCTACAGCGGCTCTGCTGACCTGGTTTTCTGGCTCTACAGCAGCTCTGCTGACCTGGTTCTCCAGCTCTACAGCGGCTCTGCTGACCTGGTTCTCTGGCTCTACAACGGCTCTGCTGACCTGGTTCTCTGGCTCTACAGCGGCTCTGCTGGCCTGGTTCTCTGGCTCTAGAGCAGCTCTGCTGACCTGGTTTTCTGGCTCTAGAGCGGCTCTGCTGACCTGGTTCTATGGCTCTACAGCATCTCTGCTGACCTGGTTCTCTGGCTCTGGAGCGGCTCTGCTGACCTTTTTCTCTGGCTCTACAACGGCTCTGCTGACCTGGTTCTCTGGCTCTACAGCAGCTCTGCTGACCTAGTTCTCTGGCTCTACAGCAGCTCTGCTGACCTGGGTATCTGGCTCTATAGTAGCTCTGGTGACCTGGTTCTCTGGCTCTACAGCAGCTCTGCTGACCTGGTTCTCTGGCTCTACAGCAGCTCTGCTGACCTGGTTCTCTGGCTCTAGAGCAGCTCTGCTGACCTGGTTCTCTGGCTCTAGCGCGGCTCTGCTAACCTGGCTCTACAACGGCTCTGCTGACCTGGTTCTCTGGCTCTACAACGGCTCTGCTGACCAGGTTCTCAGGCTTTACAGCCGCTCTCCTGACCTGGTTCTCAGGGTCTACAGCCGCTCTGCTGACCTGGTTCTCTGGCTCTACAGCAGCTCTGCTGACCTGGTTCTCTGGCTCTACAGCAGCTCTGCTGACCTGGTTCTCTGGCTCTACAGCAGATCTGCTGACCTGGTTCTCTGGCTCTACAGCAGCTCTGCTGACCTGGTTCTTAGGCTCTAGAGTGGCTCTGCTGACCTGGCTTTCTGGCTCTACAGCGGCTCTGCTGGCCTGGTTCTCTGGCTCTAGAGCAGCTCTGCTGGCCTGGTTCTCTGGCTCTAGAGCGGCTCTGCTGACCTGGTTCTCTGGCTCTAGAGCGGCTCTGCTGACCTGGTTCTCTGGCTCTAGAGCGGCTCTGCTGACCTGGTTCTCTGGCTCTAGAGCGGCTCTGCTGACCCTGTTCTCTGGCTCTAGAGCGGCTCTGCTGACCTGGTTCTCTGGCTCTACAGCAGCTCTGCTGACCTGGTTCTTTGACTCTACAGCAGCTCTGCTGACCTGGTTCTCTAGCTCTACAGCAGCTCTGCTGACCTGGTTCTCTGGCTCTACAGCAGCTCTGCTGACCTGGTTCTCTGGCTCTACAGCAGCTCTGCTGACCTTGTTCTCTGGCTCTAGAGCAGCTCTGCTGACCTGGTTCTCTGGCTCTAGAGCAGCTTTGCTGACCTGGTTCTCTGGCTCTACAACGGCGCTGCTGAACTGGTTCTCAGGCTCTACAGGCGCTCTTCTGACCTGGTTCTCTGGCTCTAGAGCAGCTCTGCTGACCTGGTTCTCTGGCTCTACAGCAGCTCTGCTGACCTGGTTCTCCGGCTCTACAGCGGCTCTGCTGACCTGGTTCTCTAGCTCTACAGCGGCTCTTCTGACCTGGTTCTCTGGCTCTAGAGCAGCTCTGCTGACCTGGTTCTCTGGCTCTGGAGCGGCTCTGCTGCCCTGGGTCTCAGGCTCTACAACGGCTCTGCTGACCTGGTTCTCTGGCTCTACAGCAGCTCTGCTGACCTGGTTCTCTTGCTCTACAGCAGCTCTGCTGACCTGGGTCTCTGGCTCTACAGCAGCTCTGCTGACCTGGTTCTCTGGCTCTACAGCAGCTCTGCTGACCTGGGTCTCTGGCTCTACAGCAGCTCTGCTGACCTGGTTCTCTGGCTCTACAGCAGCTCTGCTGACCTGGTTCTCTGGCTCTACAGCAGCTCTGATGACCTGGTTCTCTGGCTCTAGAGCAGCTTTGCTGACCTGGTTCTCTGACTCTAGCGTGGCTCTGCTGACCTGGTTCTCTGGCTCTACAACGGCTCTGCTGACCTGGTTCTCTGGCTCTACAACGGCTCTGCTGACCAGGTTCTCAGGCTCTACAGCCGCTCTCCTGACCTGGTTCTCAGGGTCTACAGCTGCTCTGCTGACCTGGTTCTTTGGCTCTACAGCAGCTCCGCTGACCTGATTCTCTGGCTCTACAGCAGATCTGCTGACCTTGTTCTCTGGCTCTACAGCAGCTCTGCTGACCTTGTTCTTAGGCTCTACAGCGGCTCTGCTGACCTGGCTTTCTGGCTCTACAGCGGCTCTGCTGGCCTGGTTCTCTGGCTCTAGAGCGGCTCTGCTGGCCTGGTTCTCTGGCTCTACAGCAGCTCTGCTGACCTGGTTCTCTGGCTCTACAGCAGATCTGCTGACCTGGTTCTCTGGCTCTACAGCAGCTCTGCTGACCTGGTTCTTCGGCTCTAGAGCGGCTCTGCTGACCTGGCTTTCTGGCTCTACAGCGGCTCTGCTGGCCTTGTTCTCTGGCTCTAGAGCGGCTCTGCTGGCCTGGTTCTATGGCTCTAAAGCAGCTCTGCTGACCTGGTTCTTAGGCTCTAGAGCGGCTCTGCTGGCCTGGTTCTCAGGCTCTAGAGCGACTCTGCTGGCCCGGTTTTCTGGCTCTAGAGCGGCTCTGCTGACCTGGTTCTCTGGTTCTACAGCAGCTCTGCTGACCTGGTTCTCTAGCTGTACAGCAGCTCTGCTGACCTGGTTCTCTGGCTCTAGAGCAGCTCTGCTGACCTGGTTCTCTGCTTCTAGAGCAGCTCTGCTGACCTGGTTCTCTGCTTCTAGAGCAGCTCTGCTGACCTGGTTCTCTGGCTCTACAGCAGCTATGCTGACCTGGTTCTCTGGCTCTACAGCAGCTCTGCTGACCTGGTTCTCTGGCTCTACAGCAGCTCTGCTGACCTTGTTCTCTGGCTCTACAGCAGCTCTGCTGACCTTGTACTCTGGCTCTAGAGCAGCTCTGCTGACCTGGTTCTCTGGCTCTAGAGCAGCTTTGCTGAACTGGTTCTCTGGCTCTAGAGCGGCTCTGCTGACCTGGTTCTCTGGCTCTACAACGGCGCTGCTGACCTGGTTCTCAGGCTCTACAGCCGCTCTTATTACCTGGTTCTCTGGCTCTAGAGCAGCTCTGCTGACCTGGTTCTCTGGCTCTACAGCAGCTCTGCTGACCTGGTTCTCCGGCTCTACAGCGGCTCTGCTGACCTGGTTCTCTAGCTCTACAGCGGCTCTTCTGGCCTGGTTCTCTGGCTCTAGAGCAGCTCTGCTGACCTGGTTCTCTGGCTCTACAGCAGCTCTGCTGACCTGGTTCTCCGGCTCTACAGCGGCTCTGCTGACCTGGTTCTCTAGCTCTACAGCGGCTTTTCTGGCCTGGTTCTCTGGCTCTAGAGCGGCTTTGCTGACCTAGTTCTATGGCTCTACAGCATCTCTGCTGACCTGGTTCTCTTGCTCTGGAGAGGCTCTGCTGACCTGGTTCTCTGGCTCTGGAGCGGCTCTGCTTCCCTGGGTCTCAGGCTCTACAACGGCTCTGCTGACCTGGTTCTCTGTTTCTACAGCAGCTCTGCTGACCTGGTTCTCTTGCTCTACAGCAGCTCTGCTGACCTGGGTCTCTGGCTCTACAGCAGCTCTGCTGACCTGGTTCTCTGGCTCTACAGTAGCTCTGCTGACCTGGTTCTCAGGCTCTACAGCAGCTCTGCTGACCTGGTTCTCTGGCTCTACAGCAGCTCTGCTGACCTGGTTCTCTGGCTCTACAGCAGCTCTGCTGACCTGGTTCTCTGGCTCTACAGCAGCTCTGCTGACCTGGTTCTCTGGCTCTACAGCAGCTCTGCTGACCTGGTTCTCTGGCTCTACAGCAGCTCTGCTGACCTGGTTCTCTGGCTCTACAGCAGCTCTGATGACCTGGTTCTCTGGCTCTACAGCAGCTTTGCTGACCTGGTTCTCTGGCTCTAGCGCGGCTCTGCTTTCCTGGTTCTCTGGCTCTACAGCAGCTCTGCTGACCTGGTTCTCTGGCTCTACAGCAGCTCTGCTGACCTGGTTCTCTGGCTCTACAACAGCCCTGCTGACCAGGTTCTCAGGCTCTACAGCCGCTCTCCTGACCTGGTTCTCAGGGTCTACAGCAGCTGTGCTGACCTGGTTCTCTGGCTCTACAGCAGCTGTGCTGACCTGGTTCTCTGGCTCTACAGCAGCTCTGCTGACCTGGTTCTCTGGCTCTATAGCAGATCTGCTGACCTGGTTCTCTGGCTCTAAAGCAGCTCTGCTGACCTGGTTCTTAGGCTCTAGAGCGGCTCTGCTGGCCTGGTTCTCAGGCTCTAGAGCGACTCTGCTGGCCTGGTTCTCAGGCTCTAGAGCGACTCTGCTGGCCCGGTTTTCTGGCTCTAGAGCGGCTCTGCTGACCCGGTTCTCTGGCTCTAGAGCGGCTCTGCTGACCTGGTACTCTGGCTCTGCATCAGCTCTGCTGACCTTGTTCTTTGGCTCTACAGCAGCTCTGCTGACTTGGTTCTCTAGCTCTACAGCAGCTCTGTTGACCTGGTTCTCTGGGTGTTGACCGCCTCTGCTGACCTGGTTCTCTGGCTCTACAGCAGCTCTGCTGACCTTGTTCTCTGGCTGTAGAGCAGCTCTGCTGACCTTGTTCTCTGGCTGTAGAGCAGCTCTGCTGACCTGGTTCTCTGGCTCTAGAGCAGCTTTGCTGAACTGGTTCTTTGGCTCTAGAGCGGCTCTGCTGAACTGGTTCTGTGGCTCTACAACGGCTCTGCTGACCTGGTTCTCCGGCTCTACAGCCGCTCTGCTGACCTGGTTCTCAGGCTCTAGAGCGGCTCTGCTGACCTGGTTCTCTGGCTCTACAACGGCTCTGCTGACCTGGTTCTCCGGCTCTACAGCCGCTCTGCAGACCTGGTTCTCTGGCTCTACAACGGCTCTGCTGACCTGGTTCTCTGGCTCTACAATGGCTCTGCTGACCTGGTTCTCAGGCTCTACAGCCGCTCTGCTGACCTGGTTCTCAGGCTCTACGGCCGCTCTGCTGACCTGTTTCTCTGGCTCTACAGCTGCTCTGCTGACCTGATTCTCTGGCTCTAAAGCAGCTCTGCTGACCTGTTTCTCTGGCTCATACAGCAGCTCTGCTGACCTGGTTCTTAGGCTCTAGAGCGGCTCTGCTGACCTGGTTTTCTGGCTCTACAGTGGCTTTGCTGACCTGGTTCTCTGGCTCGACAGCTCTGCTGACCTGGTTCTCTGGCTCTACAACAGCTCTGCTGTCCTGGTTCTCTGGCTCTAGAGCGGCTCCGCTGGCCTGGTTCTCTGGCTCTAGAGCGGCTCCGCTGGCCTGGTTCTCGGGCTCTAGAGCGGCTCTGCTGACCTGGTTCTCGGGCTCTAGAGCGGCTCTGCTGACCCGGTTCTCTGGCTCTAGAGCGGCTCTGCTGACCCGGTTCTCTGGCTCTAGAGCGGCTCTGCTGACCTGGTACTCTGGCTCTGCATCAGCTCTGCTGACCTTGTTCTTTGGCTCTACAGCAGCTCTGCTGACCTGGTTCTCTAGCTCTACAGCAGCTCTGTTGACCTGGTTCTCTGGGTGTTGACCGCCTCTGCTGACCTGGTTCTCTGGCTCTACAACAGCTCTACTGACCTGGTTCTCTGGCTCTACAACGGCTCTGCTGACCTGGTTCTCTGGCTCTAGAGCAGCTTTGCTGACCTGGCTCTCTGGCTCTACAACAGCTCTGCTGACCTGGTTCCCAGGCTCTACAGCCGCGCTCTAAAACCCTGAATACAAATACCAGACAAGCTAGCGCCATTGTGAAAAAAATATAGTGCTTACCGACTAATGAAGGAGACAGTGTAACGCCGCATGTAAAAGATCCAGTCCTGATGGGCGGTCCCAAAAGGAGACAGGGCGGTAACAAGGAGGGACTAAGAAGCCTCATTCTCATTCGGAAGCCAGCATTTACCATGGACTATGACGCCAGCCAATGAAAAATATGGGCGGGGCTTCCACACCACTTCTAAAACATATCCTAAAACAGCATGCCTCGCAAAGCGAGCAGCGCATGCGCTGCAACGCTAGACTCGACCTAAAAAAGGAGCAGAAAAAAGGACGGAAGGAAAACAAAAACAGGCCCATCTGAAGACCCACATTTTTATACGATGCCCATTCTAGAGATATTTGGAAATTGTGAATTTGTGCTAGGAAGGCTGGAGTCTGTGACTGGACATGCCCAATGACTTTAGCTGCAGCGATTCAAGTGGTGATTAGCGGTGTGTGAAATTCACATAATTTGCTTTCGCGTATTTACGTGAAATGTACAGAAAATTATGTATAATTACACAAGAAGCAAATAAATATTTTAAGTGCTGCAACAGCAGCTCGCATCCTGGTAGTTTGTGTTGTTCCCTTGCTCCTTCACTACTATTGTGCAGTGAACAGCAGCAAACTTCCGCAATGTGGTGTGATAGAGTAATTGCGGGAATTTCTCATACAAGCTTTAATGCAAAATTCCCAAAATGTACACGTATTACATCAGCATAATTTAAATTTCACCTGGGCCCAATCTTGATGCAAATGAATTGGAAGAGGGCTCAAGTGACTCTTGCCAAGCCCACTACACATTGCAGAATTGGTGCTGTTGCATTGGAAATTTGAACAATGTGGGTCAGGCATCTTGTGCATGAAAAGGTGTTTGACCTAGATGACCTCTAAGCTTGTGCGAGGGTCACAGCATCTAAGGCCTTTGTTGTATTGCTTAATGAGGGTGCCTTAGAGCCAGTTGTCTGTCTTATGGTCCCATCCCGTAGGTGACAAGCTTGTCAGAGGCAAGCCTGGGGGGTACTGCTGCAATATCTAAAAAGAAAAAAAGCTTTAATTACTGTGAGTCATCAAGCAAAGAAAAATAATGATGAAAGAGAGCGGAAGAGAGCTATTTTGCCTTCAGCTTAATCAAATGGCATTGATGACAGAGAGTGTATCACTCTGATGGAGGAGAAGGTTTTACAGAGCCTGGTGAAAGAATTGATGCACAGACTGCTCTGCAGGATGCAGATAGCATAGATCCCGCTCCAGAGACTGTCTTCGATGAATTGCTTCTTAATGGTTCTTCACTGTCTGAGCGGCTGAATTTGGAACCTTGTGCTCTGGGCCCCATCCCAGCCTCAATATTTAACTTAAATCGTGTTTTTCTGGACAGGCTACTAATTTTCTTTATGCTTAAAAGCATAAGTATTTGAAATTCAATTGTAAACAAATGAAATACAATCCAATTGAGCAACTGAAGGATGTAATTCCTCCACTTGATGTACATGTATATCCTTCTCCAAACATCCTATAATGTACAACACTTCATATAAATGCCAATGTGTAAATACAATACATTGCTTTTTTGAAAATACATAGGTTTGAAATTTCCAGAGTCTCAAGAAGTGAATTTGTTGGACAAAGTGACTGACCTCTTCCACAAAGGGCAAGGAATGTAAAGACATCTTTATTTGCATTTGTGGTGGCTTTTAAGAATCTAATTTCTGGTGTTTGGCTAAAGCCTGCTTGTGACTAGCCATGTACACATCTATGCTCAGATCTCAGGAGGTGCCTCCTTTTACCTGTTATCAGATTTTCATGCGGTACATATGCAAGTCCTCGGTACTGGCCCAAGGTTTATTGCTGATGACTCTGGCACAACAAATTGATACTATGACAGTACATTTTTGCATTAGGATCTTTAGCTCTTGGTTCAGTTAATGATTTTAATAATTTGCCTAAATCCGAGTTCTTTGAGTCAACTGGTGAAAAAGGATGGGGTTGAGATATAGCAGGTCATCGAGACATTGGAACACCTAATCAAATATGGACTTTACTCAGATGACTCTGCTTGTAGATCTTTGCTGACCTTTTCTGTCATCAAAAGGCATTTGTGGTTGCTGAGGTAACTGTGCTGGGTCTTTATATGGCTCGTGGTTTGGGACTGCTCATGAGTTGGTTGGACAGGAATAATTTATATTTTTTATTTATTTATTTTATTTTGAAAGTTTTATAGAGCACGAACAAGACCCAAGGGGGTATCAGAGCGCTGTACAGCGTTGTCGTCAGCAATTATACAGAACATAAAGAAGGTAATACATTAGTATCAGTGGTGCAATATAAGTTCCGTCTGCCACACTGGAGGTGACCCAATTTCCCAGCGGATACTTTCAAAGCTTTATGTTCTTGAGAATGGAGCACTCTTTTTAAAATAAGTCCAAATATTGGGTTCCATGATTCACAAGACAGCCAGAAGAAATATCTTGTATGTGACATAACTTTATTCATAGAGGAAAATGTCATTAATTCATTTATTGGCAGTTACAGACAGTAATTAGTTGTAGTCTACAAGTGTTTGCCGGAACACAAATGGGACCAGATGTAAGACCAATCTTAGCATGAAATGTAGTGACAGCTTGCCAGTCTGCTGAGCCTGACCTTATTGTATTGATGCTCTGAAAAATGTTGAGGGGAAAATCCACTTAGCGAAACCTGTCAATTTCAACACAATAGGCTTCAATTGGATACTGGGTGTAGGTACCAGAAGAAAGCAGAACAGTTATGTTTCTGTTAGTGGCTAGAACAGGATCTTGAATACCTGTTTTTGGATACAAGACAGCTAACATCTACAGAAATGGGCTCAATTTTAAAGAAGTGTTACGCCCAGTTGGAAAAATATGCAGCACTGATCAGGTGGAAGGAGGCTTACCTAGATCGGCCTAAATGTCAACAATCAGTGGTCAGACAAGGAGAGAAAGCTCCATACGAGTCCATCAGAGCATAGGTATCCACCTGCGTTCGGTCCTTGATCCATTAAATGTTGGTTGATCATGATATGGTCTTAACAGACAACATCACTGCCACTCATTGTGTGTAAAGTCTGGGAGAGTGTGAACCATGAAGCTGTGCAGGGCAGCAGTGATGTTATGGTGTTGGACACTGCCGGGGTTTTTCCATTCCAACCATGATTGGCATCATGTTTTAGACAAGACAAAGACGTACCAGGTGTTTTTATTACAGTATATGACAGGGATTTGGTCATTACAGCAGCAAGTCACACATTTAACATGCTTAGTAGTTAGATAGTGCTGTGTTGTACAACTATCATACAAGTGGTTATAAATCCCTAAGGTAAGAGTTTATGTAGCAGCACAGTGGGTTATGTGGCAGCACCATCTATATCAGCTGTTCTTAACATTTTGACTTCTGAAGAACCCCAATGAATCATCACTGGAAGCAGGGGTACCCCGCATCTGCAATTTGTGTGATTTGAATCACAAAACAATGCACAAAAATACAGAAACACGTATACATCAAACAAACACAAATTCTGAAATATTTTATTTAATTCATAAGCAAATGTAAAAATCAAAATTTTACTGAGAAGGTTGGAGCTTTGTCATAGTTTAGTTTTGTTTCTAAAAGAGAAAGCAGCATGCTGTGCTCTAGCATATCACTTTGTCTCTTGTGCGCATAGTGCATGCTCTCCTCTTCTCGGTGCATACCCATTGCTATTTCAATTGAGGCTCCAATTCATCCATTCTAAATTCAGTTTGCTTTACTGGTACTGCTCCCACGAATGAAGAGAAAGATGCCAACTTAATTTTTAGCATCCAGTTTGGAATCCCTTCAGATTTACAGAGTATTTTATAAAGTTCAATATAGCTTTATGTATATGTACTTTATGGCTGGGTCTAATATGAGGTGGCACGGTGGGCAAAAGAATGATGGGTTGGAATGCTACCCAGAGCGACTGCCTGTGGTTAGAATTATTGCAAGCATTCCTCCCATCACCTTTTGTGTGTTTACTCTAATGCCCTAAGTGGTCAAGGGTATGCCCAGACATGGATCCCATGCTCACTGTACCACTGGAACCGAGCTACGTCGACTGAATACACCCAATCAGGCTGAAACCAATCTTTGGTTGCTTGTGTTCCAGTTCAGAGAGAACCTGACTTGGCAGTTCGGGATGAACCATTCATATTCCAGCAGAACCAAGACAGATTTACACATAACTGGGTCTAATATGATGTGGCATGGTAGGAAAAGGAACGAGGGGATGGAATGTTACCCTGAGCGATTGCCAGAGGTTAGACTTCTTGCAAGCATTCCTCCCCTCGCCCTTTGTGTGTTTGCTATATATATGATCACCTCTGTAAAGCTGTTATTGTTTGTGAGCTGCATGGTCTCTCAGTTTTGGGAGGGTCTGGTGACTAAATAGCTTGTGGTATTTATATTTGCTTTATAGTGGGATTTGAATTTGGTGCTGGCTCAATTTGTGGTTCTGCAATTCGAAATCCTCTCCTAAGATAGTGCTTCTGATGGCAATAACTTCATTCACATAGTTGTGGACTTATCATTTACTGTTGTTTCCAAGAATATTTGTAATACTATAGTATCCCAAGGTGATGACAGATTTTTATGTGAAAAATTCTGTGCAGCTACCTGGTTTTTGGTCGACGGACACAGCCCTGTCCAATGCTGAGAAAGGCTGCATAGATGGAACATAAAGAGCTCTCTGCTATTATATCTTAACAGTGAAGTCAGATCAACAGACAACTGTTTTTGCCTATGAATGTCAAATGGACCAAAGGTGCGGCAGTAATATGTAGACAATATGTTGCCGGACTGATATATGCTTCTACTAAATGGTGTTAAGAGACAGGTACTTAAACAACTTCTTCAGACTTTAGATAGCTGTAACTACTTTTCTCAAACGGTGCACCTTTGCAGAAGAGTTGCAAACCTTCTGCAAAGCAGTCACTTGCACTTCCCAAACACATTTACAAAACACTTTTGCCCAGAGTAAAACGTTGGGACAGAGTGCTATAGCATAACTCATGGTGCTAGGTCCTTCCATCCAGATGTGTTGGTTTTTGTATTGGAGTGATTTGAGAAATAAGTAATCAGTGAAGGAATTGGCATCCATAGGAAGTTGTTACACGTCTTTGATCATATTGCTTCTGAATTGCACAGTATTTCCTCTGTAGATTTCTTATTGATTATCGAACCCTTTTCATGTTTTAGATTATGTGATTCCCTTTGAGTTGCAAACATCTCATACCAATGGACTATGCCCACCACACATCAACAGTACAGCACACTGGTACTTAAGTGTCTCCGACGAGCACTATGATGATGTAAAAAATGCTTCTGGGGTCCCAGCCTAGTGGCTGGAATATTTCAAAGACAACGGTTCTTCAAAGGGAACACGGTGCCCATCAGTGTCCACATTAATGGAGGTACTGAGCTATATGTTTCACCCAATGACTCGTACACTGCAGCATTCCACCATGTTGTTTTGTTCCCAATTGATATGCCACATCACGCAAGGCTATCACATTCTTTATTTTCATAGGCCAGATAACATTTGTAAGCTAGTGGAGCAAGAGTGCGAGAATATTATTTTATTCCAGTGGAAATGCTGTGCCCGAAGCAAAATGAATCGGTATTATTATCCTGTAAATTCTTCAGTCTGTAATTCCATCTGATGCTTTCTGGTAACCCTATCAAAGCTCGATCGATCTCGCCTCTCGTGGTCACCTTGATGGAATTACAGACCTTTGTCTCCATCAAGGTCATCCATTAATTTCTTCAATTCTGAAACCGCAGAACAAATGCCATTAGTATTTCTGCAAGTCAGACAGTTTGGTTTTGCCTGATGTGTGTTTGCTGCAGTGCTGTATGGGCGCTCACCACAGTCATTCTTCAGTAAGCATGCAAGAGGAGACCTGTGGCCAAAGTAAGCTCTTTTTAGTATTCTGTAAGTGGTTTCATTCCTTATATTCCATTTAGTGTGAGACATATTCCAGGGCTTGTTCACCATCTCCATTGCATTTGTGCAATTTAAAAATACCATGAAAGGTGAACACCAGAGCATTTAACATAAAAACTCTTAGGAACCGGTTACTTAAACTTGCGGTGAATGCTTTTTTTCAGCTACTGTCTCCAGGTTGGTGAGCTCGCTAGAAATATTTTGTTGTATTCTTGCAAGCCGTTGATGAACTTTATTTTGAAACAACTTGAGGCTTTAACCCTGAAAGGTGGTTGTACACACAGATTGGTACTTGTTTGTCTCTTTCATTCACCGGCTTGTGTAATGGTTAGAGCAAAAATGTAGTCATTTTGCTGATATATGCCTGGATCGTTTAGGGGCTGATCACCATATCCTAGTAGGGAAAAAATTATAATTACACCCATAAAATATTGTTTCATTGATGACTTTAGCTCGGGTTCTCAAGTCTATTTAACACTGTTGTTGCAGTGGGCCCTATAGCCCAGAGTCAGAAAGCTCCCCCTTGTCGAAATTCAGCATAATAGTACTGTGCTGAAAAAAAGAATATGTTGACTAGTGATAGATGCCAAAACTGGCATTATGAACAAAGAAGAGAAGCTGCGATATTGTGCACGTAGAGCTTAAAAAAGACATCAGCCATACATTCTCAAATCAATTTATTCAAATGTTATAATCATATTACATTAATACAAATTGCATGCAAAATATTTTTCACATTACTTCGATAAATAAATGCATTGCAGATATTGTTCAGGTTCTCAGAAGAAAGTCATGTCCTCGCCTACCTGGACAATGACCGTGTCATACTACCCAGCATTCCGCTGCTCACCCGGCTCCTCTCGAGCATCTTGTGCGCAGCCTCCAGACTAATGAATGGACTAAGGAAGTGTGACTACATTGCCTCCACTTTGGCAGAGTGCTATGGACTACTGCTGTAGCCTCCTATCTCACTATCGTATACAAGGCAATAGCAACCAATATGCTGACAACAATCACCATCTCAGAATCTCAATGCAACACCGCAATGACACTGGCAGTTTCATAATCAAGAAGTACACAAATTACTAGGAAAACAAAACTTCTCTCGCTATAGGCCCTGTATCTAGAATAGCATGCTACCAAAGATCTGATAATCTCTCCTCGTCCTCCTTCTCCTCCTCGTCCTCCTCCTCATCCTCCTTCTCCTCCTTCTCCTTCTCCTCCTTCTCCTCCTTCTCCTCCTTCTCCTCCTCCTCCTCGTCCTCCTCGTCCTCCTTCTCCTCATTCTCCTTCTCGTTCTCCTTCTTCTTCTCGTTCTCCTTCTTCTTCGAGGCACTGAAAATAAAAACCTTTGAGGAATATACTAAACAAACTCATTAAGGAACCCCCATCCCTTCCTGTTCACTTTATGCGTTGAGCTAACATATTGGGGAATCATCCCCACCCATAATATCTATAGTTTTCTAATTCATCACCCACGTCAGCCATCTTGGGCAGTGGCTGAGTTGGTGATAAACTTCTTTTGGATCCTCTGTTCTTATGTGTCGAACATTTAGTGATGGGTTCTATACAGCTTCTCCACCGTTACACTAGGAAGAGCTGGATAGGGCAGCAGCTATACCCTCTGAACAAGCCATATGGTCTCTGAAATGACACAACCAACTTAGCATTTCATGCAATAAGACGTGGTACAATAATTACATATAAAACTTAACACGTACTCTAAACTGTAGATTATTGTTATTGTAGATTATTTATGTTGGTGTTTGGAATAGAGGAGCACAGATAAGAGCAGCTTTCCTCCTCTCTCATCCTACAGGAAACACCAACAGTACGAGTGCAAATGGTACATACCATTGGCTGACCTTGTTTTCCCCTCCCTGGAGGAGTCGGAACCCCTGCCCCAGCTCCACGCTATCCCCGACGACGAGATCGAGGATATGAAAGGCAAAATATCCTGCATGAAAAAGGAGATCCTAAAGGAAAAGGTAAGTGCTGGACACGTCCCTCCTACAGATGTCTGTCTGACTCTCAGCAGGTGAAGAAGGATGGCCATCTGGTCCTTTCACAGCATGGTGTGGGAAGAAAAGGTGTAGCTCTTTCCAGCTTAGTGGTATGATAGTTTACTCATTGCTGGTGCACACATCCGTTTGCAGCTTTATATTATGGCAGCCTTCAATGATTCTTGGATTAATACTAGTATTTCTGTTAAACTCTGGAACATGCTTTGACACTTTGTAATGGTTAGTGGGTATTATGCTCTACAGTAATTCTTCTAATTACCATTACAAATTTGATTCCCAGGACACACATGCCTATGGTTCTAGGTTATTTCAGTACAGGGAGTTGGTTACCTTTCTGTGCTGAATTCCCCATAGGATACACATTCCATTTTTGTGTGCATGTTGGTTGCTCCCTGCAGTCTCCCTAAGTCCTGTGCAGCTGCACAGACAGGCCTATGTTTGCCCTTGTCCACCTATATCTTTTATTTTTCCAAGTGGCACTTCTGGTTTATTTCCTTCCTCTGTGATCCTCTGCGTGCCGAAACTCTGCCTCCTTGTGCGTCTGTGTGGGACCCGCCTTCATGCCTAGAGCATTGCTGCCATTTTCTGTTTCTGCCTGCCATCCTACCTCTTTGCCTATACCTCATTGTTGAAGCCACCTTCTATTTCCTTTCTCCTACCCCTTCTCCCTGTGGGTCCGCACCATGGGGTCATGGCCATTCTCCTGCTGTTTGGCCTGCCAACCTTGAGACATCCTTAGATTAGTGTCTTACTGCATTCTGTTGTTCGTTCCAGACCCCTACATGCGGCACCCATTCCTGCTCTGTTGTTCTGCCTGACCCCTATCCTAATGTGTGGAAGGTTCAGCAGAGGATTTCCCTGCAGCCAAACTGCTCCAGTGAATTTGACACACAAGATCCCCTCTCTTATAATCCCCTGCTTGAATGGAACAACCACTATGGTGCACTATATTTCTGAAGGGTAAATTCATCAGGTTCTCGTTTAAGTGATCTGTTTCCCTGATTCTAGACTGGGCAGAGAACAGTTGGTTATTGTTTCTGCTACAAGACCAGCAAACATTGGCAAAGCCAGTAGCTCTGGTGCTGGTTGTCAACCTTTGGCTATGTCAGTGCTTGCTTTGTTTTGTCATGGTTTTTGAAAAACTTTGCTATGAAACCTGCCCGGACCTTAGCAATACAAAACAAAACACTGACTAAAAGCAAAAAATGTTTTGGTCTCAAAAGCACACATTTTAATAATCATAACTTGCATTTTAGGGAACTACTTTGTCTGTGGATGTGCTCCTACTAATAGGGCAAAATGGCACCACCCATAGTAAAGTTAGCCAATGACTGAGTTGGGCTTACCCATTGCAACATGTATGCTGTAGTGGGGTAAGAAAAATGTGAATGACACAATAGCAGTCCGATGAATGAAGAGTACTGTCTGAAAGCCCCTACAAGTAAGAATATTATACATATAATTTTAGTGTAATCAAAAGGTTTTTGCTAACACCAGACCTAAAAATGTGGCCAGAACTTAAATAATGGATTCATTGCAGAAGTCCCAGGGACCTCAATTTAAGGCAACCCACTGATCTTCTAATGCAAAAGTTCCAAAACTTTCTTGGATTCTTACGTCTCAATAATCGTATTAATAACAACATGGATCCAGCTCTCCTTTGAGTTCAGCCTCTATATTACAGCGCAAGATAACCTGAACTTCAGTCTACCTCCTCCACTGAAAAATGTAATCAACCCATAGCCAATTTTGATTTGTTGTGGTGTTTGATTTTGTTGGGCGATCAGTCCAAATTTTCAGTTGGTTTTATTTCATGTAGTAGGCATGGATTAGTGTGATGACTGCATAGTTGTTACGTCCAAATTATATTGATTTGAACACAACTAACGATCTGTTCCTCTTTAAACAAGAGTGAAGCTGTAGCAAAATGTTTCAAAAGCCATATTTCATTCTAGCCTATAATTTAAATTGCACACGCGAAGACACACCTTATAAAAACAAGGAGAAAATTTAACACAACTGCTTTCACCCCCAATGTAGGTTCTTCTCAGAATGGTTTATAAACATAAGCCTGTATTATATTATGTTTGTAGGTGTTGGAACTATTGTGTCACTGTCTTCAGTGTCTGTAACATCCTGTGGGATCTACCCTGCGCTTTGGAAGTCCATTCTACAACACCATAGATGTTGTAAACTATCCCGACTGAGTCACTGTCAAATTGAGAGGACTTTAAATTCCGGGTGAATTGTAATGCCATTCCTTCATCTTCTACTAAATTAAGTTTCGATGTCTCTGATTTACATCAAAGAAATACTTCTCTCAGAGGCACTCAACCTGGATGTGCTTTACAGTTAGTACAGAACATTTAAGGTGCTTGTCATCAGTAGTACATTGCATGGTTCAGTAGAGAGCCATGTATCTGAAAGAGACACGTTAGTGACAGATTCCTTACCTTAGAATATCCCCAGGCGTCAGGCTGGATCCGGAAAGTTTTTGCGTAGCAGTACCCTTGCGCGTCGGTAGGCGGCGTCGTGCGGCTCCGCGTTCGGCGTCGGGACCGCCGGGATGACGTCGCGGGCAGTACTTAGACGCCGCCCCTGCGCGCTGACGTCAGTTCTTCTTTTTTCCGCGCCAGTAAGCGCAGATCCGGGAAGAGCAGTGCCCTAGTCATTTTTTGACTAACTTTTGGTGATTTTTCACTGTTTTCTTCGAGTCATCTCGGCTCCACGGTGTCGGTAGGGATGCCCGGCTTCAAGCCATGCGACGCCTGTGGTCGAATGATGTCGATCACAGACCCGCACTTAGAGTGTCTCTACTGTCTCGGCCGCGACCACGACACGAAGTCGTGTTCCGACTGCCGAGCCTTGCACCCGAAGGCTTTGCGAGAGCGGTCTCGAAAGCTCCTCGAGGTCCGGCAGTCGGCTCCGCGCCGCACCAAGCCCCGGTCACGGGAGAGGTCGAGGGGCCGGTTGCGGAGTCCTCGGCCGTCATCGGAGTCCAAGTCTTCGCACTCCTCGGGTAAGTCGAAGCACAAAAAGTCTAAGAAGCACCATCGCTCTAAGACTTCGCCTCGCCGGTCTCGCGACTCGGCTGAGGCCCCTGTCGGCACCATCCCCGCGGCTCCGGAGGTGCCTGTGGGACCGCCCCCGCATTACCCGTCCTTCCCGGGTTCGGGGGCGACTCCGGCCGAAATACAGGAATTCCTGTCGGCCATGGCCCGCCTCTTCGGGCCTCAAGGCCCCTCCGGTGCGCCTTCGGGCCCCGCGGGCCCTAATGGGATTGCCCCGGCACCGCCGACGACTCCGGTCCCGGCGCCGCCTGTCCCACCAGCCTCGCTCCCGGCCCCGGCTCCGGTGGTACCGCAACCCCCATCGACGCCGGTTGACCTAACCACGCCTCTGCCGATGTCCCCGGTGCCGTTCCTGACGCCGCCCGGGGCTCCGGGCGGCGGCGTTCCCCAGATATCTCCGGATCCGGACGCGGCGTCGGACCGACGTCGCCCGACGCCGGCTCCGGCGCCCATGAGACCTTGGGTCCCGGACGTCCCTCCTCCTCCTTATTTTCAACCTGAGGAGGACCAGGAGAGCTGGGAGGGGTCGGATGACCCTCTCACACAGCAGTGTGACTATGATCAGGACTGGGCAGAGGAACTTGGGGATGCCAGTGGTCTGGACACTTCCCCTGACACTGGCATGCTGTCTCCTCCTTCCGTGGCTACGGAGGAGGGAACAAATTTCGCAACGGTGTTGCGTAGACCAGCTGGAGCCTTACACCTCCAATTGCCTACAGTGGCTGTCAGGACTAACCTCCTGACGGAAGTGCTTCAGCCGGCAGCTACCTCCTCGGAGCCATTGCTGCCGTTTAATGATGCACTTTCTGACGTTCTTTTGGGCACCTGGTCCAAGCCCGCCACAGGGGCTCCTGTGGATAGGAACGTGGCCCGACGCCATCGCCCTGCTCCGGGCGACCCCTTGTTTCTCTCTCAACATCCCACCCCTGAGAGCTTGGTTGTCCAAGCATCTGCCTCCCAAACCGCCTTCCCTACCGCCCCTCCGGATAGGGAATCCAAACGCCTGGATCAATTTGGGAAGAAGGCCTTTTCTTCCTCCAGTGCTGGCTTGCGGTCCGTCAACACCGCTTGCCTTTTGGGCTGATACTCCCACTCTCTGTGGGATTCGGTGGCGCTCGTTTTGCCCCAGTGTCCTGAGGAGGTCCAGACACTGCTTTCCCGCACCATTGCGGAAGGGAGGGATGCGGCAAAGTACACCATCCGTTGTGGCCTTGATACCGCCGACTCGCTGGGCAGATCACTTGCAACGACGGCGCTGCGTCGCCACGCCTGGCTGAGGACAACTGGTTTCTCGGGTGATGTCCAAACACACTCATGGACATGCCCTTTGATGGAGTCGGTCTTTTTGGTACCAAAGCAGACCATGCGCTGGAGCGTTTTAAGGACTCACGGGCTACTGCCAAGTCCCTGGGCCTTTCTGCTGTGCGCCCTCCGCTAACCTCTGCTTTTCACCCCTTTCGTGGCCACGGAAGGGGCGCCCAGTCACGTCCGCTGCCCAGCCACCGGCAAGCGCAGCAAGCGTCTTCGCGTGGCCGAGGACGTGGCTCCCGCCGTGGCGGGTCAGGCAACCAGTGTGCGGGTCAGGCCACCAACCTCTCCCCGTCCGCGGCCTCCAAGCCCTCCTAGTCCTTCCTTTCAGGTGCACAGCACGCCAGTAGGGGGCAGGGTCCGCCATCACCTTCACCACTGGCGTGCCATCACCTCGGACAGGTGGGTCTTGGACATTGTCCGAAGGGGCTACTCCCTCCCCTTCGAGACCACCCCCCCAGCCATGCCACCTCAATTCCACCGCATGTCAGGGGATCACTTGGTGCTTCTGCAGAAGGAAGTCACGGCCCTCTTGGCCAAGAGGGCCATCGAGCATGTTCCGACCCCAGAAGTAGGACGTGGTTGCTACTCCCACTACATTCTGGTGCCCAAGAAGGACAAGGAGGACATGCGTCCTATCTTGGACCTCCGGAACGTCAATCGCTTCCTCCGGAAGGAGAAGTTCAAGATGCTCACCCTAGCTCAGGTCTTGACTGCCCTCGACCCTGGAGACTGGTTGGTAGCGTTGGACTTACAGGACGCTTATTTCCACATCCCCGTCCTGCCGGCCCATCGGCGTTACCTGCGGTTCACGGTAGGCCTCGAGCATTTTCAGTTCACCGTGCTCCCCTTTGGCCTTACCAGTTCCCCTTGGGTGTTCACGAAAGTGATGGCGGTGGTCGCAGCTCATCTGCGCCGGGCAGGGGTTCCAGTATTCCCCTACCTCGACGACTGGCTGCTGAAGGCGGGCTCGTCCCAGGCAGTCGTCTCCCACCTCCAGACTACGGCCGAACTCCTGCACTCGCTGGGGTTCTCCATCAATGTGCCGAAGTCGCATCTGATTCCTTCTCCACAGCTCCTTTTCATCGGAGCAGTTCTGGACACGACGCAGTTTCGGGTCTATCCTCCCGAACGGCGAGTCCGGGATATTCAGGCTATGATACCGATCTTTCAGCCTTTATCCTGGGTTTCGGTACGGGTGACCCTGAGGCTGCTGGGCCTCATGGCCTCCTGCATCCTGCTGGTCGATCATGCCAGATGGCATATGCGGGCTCTGCAGTGGGACCTGAAGTTCCAGTGGGCGCAGCACCGGGGCAACCTGTCCGATCACGTCCAGATCTCGGAGGGGACTGCAAAACAGTTGCAGTGGTGGCTCTCGAACCGGCAATGGGTCATGGGCAGATCCCTCTCCCTTCCCCAGCCAGAGCACACAGTAGTGACGGACGCGTCCCTTCTGGGATGGGGCGGTCACATGGGAGAGGCGGAGATCAGAGGCCTCTGGTCTCCGGCGGAGTCCCGGCTCCATATCAACCTTCTGGAGCTCCGGGCGATCCGACTTGCACTCAAGGCATTCCTTCCCTCTGTCAAAGGGAAGGTAGTGCAGGTGTTCACAGACAACACCACCGCCATGTGGTACTGCAACAAACAAGGCGGGGTGGGGTCGTGGACCCTCTGTCAGGAGGCTCTACGCCTCTGGACATGGCTGGAACATCAGGGCATATTCCTGATGGTTCAACACCTGGCAAGTTCCCTGACCGCCAGGGCGGACGAACTCAGCCGCAGGTGCATGATGGATCACGAATGGCGTCTTCACTCGGAGGTGGTGCAAGGTCTCTTTCAGCAGTGGGGAGAGCCTTGGTTAGATCTGTTCGCCACCGAAGAGAACGCGCAATGTCAGCAGTTCTGCGCGTTGGAATTTCCAAGGCGGCACTCGCTCGGGGACGCTTTTCATCGCGAGTGAAGTTGCGGTCTGTTGTACGCCTTTCCGCCTATACCACTTCTACCCAGAGTGTTGAAGAAGATTCGGCGCAACCGGGCCCTAGTCATCCTTGTGGCTCCGGACTGGGCTCGAAGAGTTTGGTATCCCGAGCTACTCGGTATGAGCGTCGATCCCCCGATCCGTCTGCCTCTTCGGGAGGATCTTCTGTCGCAACAGCAGGGGACGGTCCTCCACCCGAACCTGTCCAGTCTCCACCTGCTTGCGTGGAGATTGAGCGGCGGCAGTTGATTCCTTTCGACTTGCCTCCCGAAGTTTGTGATGTGATTCTGGCAGCCAGGCGTCCCTCCACTAAGGTGTTATACGCCTGCAGGTGGAACAAGTTTGTGGCATGGTGCACAGCAAAGGCTGTGAATCCCCTCTCTGCCCCTCTTTCTGAGGTTCTTCTGTTCCTTCTTTCTCTGGCCCAACGGGTTCTGCCCTGGGTACCATCAAGGGCTATCTTTGTGCTATCTCGGCCTTCCTCAGGCTTCCTGATCAGCCCTCCCTTTTCAAGTCCCCTGTTGTTAACAGGTTCCTAAAAGGCATTATACACCTCTTCCCTCCTGTTACGTTTGTGATGCCTCAGTGGGACTTGAACTTGGTTCTTACCTTTCTCATGTGCTCTCCCTTTGAGCCTCTACATAACTGTCCTCTACGTCTTCTGACTCTGAAGACAGCCTTTCTGGTGGCAATCACCTCCGCTCGGCGGGTGAGTGAGCTCCAGGCTCTATCATGCAAACCTCCCTTTCTGTCTGTCCATCCAGACAAGGTTGTTCTTAGGACGCGTCCGTCCTTTTTGCCAAAGGTGGTTACTGCCTTCCACATTGGGCAGACCATCACTTTGCCCACCTTCTTTCCGCCTCCACATCCTTCCAGAGAGGAAGAGAGGCTCCACCGTCTGGACCCAAAACGTGCGCTTTCCTTTTATATCAACCGCACACAACACTTCCGGGTGGATGACCAGCTCTTTGTTGGCTACGTGGGCGCCAAAAAAGGTCGGGCGGTGCACAAGAGAACCATTTCCCGCTGGGTAACCTTGTGTATCAAGGCCTGTTATTCTTTGGCTAAGAAGGAGCCTCCTGTTGGGCTGCGAGCCCATTCCACCAGGGCAACGGCTGCTACCACGGCCTTAGGCCGCGGTGTTCCGCTGCAGGATATCTGTCAGGCAGCTACGTGGGCCTCGCTGCACACGTTTACCAAGCATTACTGCCTTGACAGTCCGGTCCGGAGGGACGGCTTCTTTGGCCGTTCTGTCCTCCGGGACTTCCTTGTCTGATCTTTGTTCGCAGACCCACCACCGGGTTGGTATTGCTGGGGTATCTATTCTAAGGTAAGGAATCTGTCACTAACGTGTCTCTTTCAGTGCACAAGTTACTAACTTGTGTAACGATATATCTGTAAGAGACAGTAGTTAGTGACAGATTCCTACCGCCCCACCCATCCTCCCCGTTCTGCGAACTGATTTCTAGGGTTAAGGACATCCCTTTCAGGGCCCTAGTATTTTTCAGACACCTATGTCAGCTTCTTGCATAGCTCTGCGTTCCTGGCGCGGAAAGTCGTGTACAGAACTGACGTCAGCGCGCAGGGGCGGCGTCTAAGTACTGCCCGCGACGTCATCCCGGCGGTCCCGACGCTGACGACGGACGCGGAGCCGCACGACGCCGCCTACCGACGCGCAAGGGTACTGCTACGCAAAAACTTTCCGGATCCAGCCTGACGCCTGGGGATATTCTAAGGTAAGGAATCTGTCATTAACTACTGTCTCTTACAGATATATCGTTACACAAGTTAGTAACTTGTGCTTTAAGGAACGAGTACCGCACCTCGTAACAGTTCTAAGGATCCTACTTCGATCTTGCAATGTTTTCGTCGCACAGGTGATAAGACAGCTTTCTGCAGATGGGCTCAATGATGCAGGAAATGTTTCTTTTTAAAAACGAGGAAAGCTTAGGGCGGTATTATTGTATTGTGTAAGGCATTGTTCTTCAGACGATCTCGCAATAATAGACCACCTCATACAGCGGACTTTGATATTTTACTTCAAACAGCTCCTTATTGCCCTCCCTGTGGTTAAGACCCAGAAGAGGATGAAATTCCAGTGGTTTAGAATATATTACTACTGGCTACTGCACTATTCAGGAGACAGGAAACTTCAAAATCAGACTTGATTCCTTACCATTTCATCTCAGCTTTTGACGGGATGGCATTTTAGCTTGAAAGGTGGAGCAGCTCCACTCTTGAATCTTTAACTTTGCCTTCATAAAATTGCCTTCTTTTAGCCTCCACCTGATGTCTCTATTCCTCAGACACTGCTATGGTGGTAACAGATCTTGCCTGTGGATACTAGTGATCGACAGGGGCAGAGCAGTGCCACCTGTTACCCTTTGTGAAGTTCCTCACTCAGCAATATGTTGCAGGGGGGGGGGGCACTAGAGTGCATCGTCCAAGATGGCTGCAAACTGACAGCCCTCCACTGCCTCCTGTAATAGATCTGACCATCTATCCTGCAGGCAGGGCACATCCACTACGGAACATATGCTTCTCAGGTTCCTGCTACTACTGCAGTACAGCTAAGCAAGTTTACGAGCCTACGGCCCTCCCGCTGCTCTCTATTGGTTCTGGGCAACATCTGGGCCCAGCGGGGCAGGTGAAGCCAAGAGAAAAAAGTTCCGGCTTGCTCCACTTTTGTTGGGCTCTCCACACCAGGAAGCCCGACCTGTGAACACCAGCATCAGCTGTGTCGGTGTGCCAATACTCGAGATCTCATTGGCTGGCCTACTCTGCGGTAGTGGTGGGGGCATTATTTAACTGGTTGATTGGCCCATTCCAATTATACCATGTCTTATGCGTCCTAATCCAAGGCACCAGCTTGCTAGTTCCGAACTGAGGTAGGTGATCATTGTTGCCACTGACTTGTCTGGTGGTTGCTGGCTGGTAGGGTTGCACAACCTGGTCCTCGTGGTGGTGATGTATGCGACCCGGTAGGTTGTGGACAGGCTATTGCATCCTGGACATGGTGAAATAGGGGCAGCTCAGCTGTAGTGGACTGATGTGACTTGAGAGGAGCTGGTACATTGTGCACTGCAGGGGGCCACTGAATCACGGGCCAGGTGGGGAGAGGACTGATCTCACTACTTATACATCACAACAGGTGGGCCCTCATCTCCTCCGTCCATACATATGCTGAAACTATTGACTCACTAACACCCTAAACTAAGACTTCTTCAGGCGGCTCAGGCTCACCTATCCTTGCCAACATTTCGTTCCTTTGAGCAACTTTGGAAGTAGGGGTCAGCCTCCACGGACTTTTAAAAGTAATTCTGCAACGGAGAACCCCATGGCATTTAAAATGGGGAAATGGACAACCTGCAATCCAATGTTTCCTTTTTAGGCCAAAAAATCAGCGAGAAAGATGTGTACAGATATTGGTCCTTCCACCCCTCCGGGCGGTGAAGAAGCTCCTCTGACAGCCATGCACTGCTTCTACACATGCAAAGCACCCTGCAGACCATTAACAAAAAGAATCACCATGCTCACTTCCCGTGCGGATCTACTGCAGCACCACATGGACAGAGATGCTGAACGCATGGACGGTGAGGAGCAACTCATATCAGACCTAGGACGACTCCACTGGACATACTAAAACCCTACTTATCTTGAAAAACTCATTGGTGCAATCCTAGCACGAGTTCACAGCTACATTGACCGGGACATTGTCCTTCGGTTGGTCCTGTGAGCTCAAAAACGTTAACTATGAAGGCACTAATTTCCGTCTATCCTGACTTCACTATAACTGTCCAGGAGGCAAGACGAGCTTTCCTCCTAGCCGAAAAGCGCCTCCAACAGATGAGCATACACTATGTCATGCTGTACCCTGCAAACCACGGCTGGGGGGGGGCGTAAAGAAAGGGAGACCACAACGAGGAAGGTAGAGTGAGCAGGTTATTTGTAAGTAGTTGTAACAGCACTACAGTACAATTAATTTACAATGATCATAACACACACAGTGAGCACTGGGCGTGCTAGTGATAGTGAGTGGCGCAGTGATACAAGGGTGAAAAAAAACAGCGTGAACGGCGACAAGGGTCAAAGGAGTAATAATGTGGTCAAAAATACAAGGAATTATATACAAAGTTGATGTTTAGGATTCAGGATAAATAAATTGACCACAACAGCGCCCAAGTTCTATACTGGGTAGTCGACGGCGTTTCAACCTGATAGATTTCAGGTCATCATCAGGACAATGGTCATTAGTTTAAGGTAGTGCTGAACTGGGCAATGGTAGGTTCAGGCGTCGGGTAGTAGTGAAAGTAGTAAGGGCGTCAGGAATCCGCGTAAGCTCCAAGTAATTTAGTAGCCTCAGCGTGATAATCGGGAGGAGGGGTGCAGCGAGCCAAGAGCAGAAATTATGCGTCTGGCGGTCACTGGGATTTGAATGAGGGTAATTCCCGTCACAGAGCCGCTGGGTGGCGATCGAAGTATGCAGGTGCTGCAGTGGAGGAATCAAACCTCCGTGTTGCCAAGGGACGAATGAAGGGGACAATTCGTCCCTTGACCGGCTGGGGAGCCCCTGTGGACCGCTTCCTGCGGAGCGGTCTCTAGGCCGCACTAAATCGGACCCTGTTGGGGCGGACCCCCGGTCCCGCCGGGTGCTGAGGACCGTAGCCCACGGAGTGCGGAAAAGTGACCTGGGCGGCTGAAGTGGGAGCCCTGCGGGCCTACCAGCGGAGGCCGCTGAGGCGGGCTGTGGAGTGACCACCTGGGGACGGGACTGGAGGGGCTCTACACGGCGACACTCCCAGGCATTACCCGCGACTACCCCCGAGTCCCGTGGGATGCGACTGCAACCCTTGAGGCGGCGGGGCTGGGGGACCGGCTGCTACTGTGCGGGGGCCTCGAGGTGCTGGTGGGGCTCCGAACACCCCTGACACACACCAACAAGAAAACAGAGCCGCGGACAGCGGGCCGGAGAGGGCGAATAGGGAGCACGTCTCCATCTCTCCCCCCCCCCCTGGGTACCACTGGACCCCGCGCTGCAGGGACCACACATGGGCGAGTGAACGTCCATAACCAACACATCGGGGGACAGTCTTCGTCAGGCAGAGCCGCTGCCAGTTCAAACGACACACCTTCTGAAACGGGCCGACGGGCGCTCCCCACCTGCGAACGAGCGACTACTGGGAGACCCCTCGGGAACACGAGAGAGGGAAACCACACGGGGAAGCACAGGCCTTGACCGACCGCAAGCCGCCGGACCTCTGCGGGGGGAGTGCGACACAGGAGCTCACCAGTAAATACCAGCGAGGGGCACGACCAACATGGGGCGTCCACGTACAACGGGCACATCACAGGCATCCGGGCCCCTAAGGACGACCTCCCGGTCCACAACAATATACAATCGGAAGACGAGCCCTCGCACTCAGAATCAATGTCGAACAAACTAGACAAAGTCCTCGCGGCAATTGAACACTCCAGGGTTACCATGGAAAATAAATTCGGGGAACTGGCCACAGATCTCAATCTGCTCCGGGATGATCACAGGAAACTGGCAGATAAATTGAAGCAAGGGGAGAAAACATTGCACACCATGGAACCGCAAATACAACAACAGCAAGACGCCTTGAAAGACCTACAATCACGGGTGAAGATCCTAGAGAGCAAAACGGACGATTTAGAAGGACGATCCCGCAGGAGCAACATCCGCATCCTCAATTTACCGGAGGGAGTGGAAGGGTCTAACCCTCTCAAATACATCGCAACATGGATCGCGACGTTCACGCCGGCAAGGGATCTGACCCCTTCTTCTCCATAGAAAGGGCACACCGGGTACCGGCCCGCAAACCACTTCCAGGCTCACCGCCCCGTCCATTTCTCTTAAAGCTGCTTCACTACCAGGATAGAGACACCATCCTCCGGGCCGCGAGACAACAGGGAACACTCCGAGTGGAGGATAAGCAAATCATGCTCTTCCCGGACTACTCCCTGGCAGTACAACAACAGAGGGCAACCTTCCTAGCAGTTAAACGTATCCTGCGCCAAAAGAACATACAATATGCGCTGTTGTTTCCAGCCCGCCTTAAAATCATCCACGACGGAAACACCCACTTCTTCTCAGACCCCGCAGTAGCCAGTAACTGGGTAGAACAGCGACTTCCCACCTAGATAATCCCAGGAAAACACAGGCCTATCACCCATCTGGTCGCCAGAGTAGAGTGCAGAAGAAAATTGCTCTTACCCAACTGAGCCCACGCTCAGACTCACCCAACAAGAACTCTCCCGATCTCGAACAAATCATAGCGGAACGCAGAAAGGCACTACAAGCGGCCACAGAGCTGAGACTGCCAGAAGACAGTTCGGATGGAGAGAGAGGCCCACATATATTCACCTCTGAGGAGGAAGGCAGCGACACAAATACTCCTCGCGAGGGCTCGATGACACCACCAGCAGTAACCCCCCAAACGGCGGACACACTGATCTGATACTCCTAGCATGAATCGACGAACATTAATGAAGGTGTCCTCCGTGATCAGAATACCCTCGAACCAAATTACATTTCTAGACTCCGAAGGGGCGTTTTTGGGCCAGTCCCAATCTAGACACGCTTGAAAAACGAACGAATATAGACCTAAAACTGGAGCGGTCAACAGTGGAGGGGGCAGCCGCCCCTGGGCAACACGAAAATGTAGACAATAAGCGGGCAGCCGCAGCGATAGTGGATGGTGGAGACGGACGACCACCTCACCCAAGTAACGAACTAAAGTTAGCACATGAAGTGCAGTTTGGGCGTATCGCCTCGAGCGATAGGCCCTTTGAGTTGGGACTGTTTCCCGTTAATTCACCCTACCTTCCCCCTACTTCACATCCCCCCCACATTCCCAGGGGAGCGTATACTCGGAATGGAGACATATAACACACACACATGTGGCAAACACTATGACGGGAGGGCGACACGAGGGGCGAAGGGGATCCTACACCGAGAGAAGCACCGCCTAGACACCAGACGGAATGACAACCAAGATCCCTAACACAGCCCTAAAAATTATCACACTAAATGTCCGAGGCATGCACACAGCAAACAAACGGTATGCAATCTATGCCTACATTAAACGACAACAAGCACATATAGCTCTCCTACAGGAGACGCACCTGACGGCGGCAGAGGTGGAACGCCTACACAAAAAATGGCGGGGTATTATTTGTGCCACAACATACTCTGCATTCGCCAGGGGAGCCCTGATCTGGATTAGACCTGGGATCCCCTTCAAAGAACAATCAAGAGTAATAGACAAAGAAGGCCGATACTCCCTGATAGCGGGACTACTAGAAGGCAGATCAATTCTGCTCGGTAGTATATATGCCCCCAATGTGGAGCAAGAGCAATACTGGAACCGCCTCACGGGAGTACTAGCTCAATACACATTAACACCATGGTTGCTGGGAGGCGATTATAACTGTACCCTGGACATTGGCCTGGACAGATCCCACCCCCCCTCGGCACAATCCCCCGCACTGAAACTGACAGAACAATTCCGGAATTGGGTGAACCACTGGACATTAGTAGACGCCTGGCGCGAAAAGAACCCAAACATAAAAATGTACTCCTTTCATTCCGCCCCACATAATCTGTGGGTGAGGCTAGATAGATTCCTCTGCTCCAAAGCACTACTCCCCCAAATACAACATACTGACTATCTGGGCAGAGTCCTGTCAGACCATGACGCACATACAGTGACTCTTCGATGGCGACCACCCCCCCCCCGTACCCACATGGATATTGCCTCGGGAATGCCTCACTGATCAGATGTTCTGTCACACACATGGCGACCACATCCGGGAATACTTTACATTCAATGCAGGCACAGCCACATCTAGGTTGATAGAATGGGACGCGTTCAAGGTCGAAGCCAGGGGACACTGCATCCAACAGATAGTGGGAGTGCGAAAAACACTAGAGCAATCACTGCAAAATGCGGAAGCAAGATTGGCGGACCTAACCAAAAGCATGGACAAAGGAGAGGCTACTCCAGAGCAAGTGGCTGCAGCCAAAACCTCTTATGCGGAGACAATAAACTACCTCCGCAAATACAACTTCAGGGTCTATGCTGCCCGGGTACATCGTGAGGGTAACAGGGCAGGGACACTCTTAGCCTGGCTTGCGAAACAGGACACAGGTATACAACTAATCACCGAGCTGAGGGATGCGTCGGGCACTCCCAGGCAGTCCCAAGTGGAGATACTGGGCATTTTCCACGATTATTACACGGGTATATATCGGGCCCCACCGCCATCGTCCCGACGAGTATTGTCCCAGTACTTCCATTCACTGCCTCTACCCAACATCCCACCAGCGGATGGGAAGGCGTTAGAGACAAAGATTAAAGCCCCGGAAGTAAACCATGCAATTAGAGCACTGGCCCGACGTAAAGCACCGGGAATGGATGGCTTCCCCCTCGAATACTAAACCACTTTTTCAGTCCAGCTGACCCCACGGCTAGTTTCCATGTACGATGACGCACTACAACGAGGCGAACTCCCGAGCTCACTCAGAGATTCTACCCTGGTGACTTTCCTCAAGCCACACAGAGACCCCACACTCCCGTCCTCGTACAGACCGATCACACTACTCACCGCGGACTGTAAAATTTTAGGGAAAATTCTGGCGGACCGATATATTAAAGTCCTCCCGCAGCTGATCCACCCAAACCAAAGCGGGTTTCTCCCCAGGCGTAACGTTTCCCAAAATATACGCAGACTCTTCCATATACAGGACAGTGCGAAAGATCAATTCCCAAGCGCCGCGTGCTTAATCCTGGACCTTGAAAAGGCCTTCGATACACTACTATGGCCGTACTTATTCACTGTCCTCCAAAAAATATGCGTCGGACCGGTCCTGATGGCATACACACAACTTCTCTATAAGGGCCTCACATCTAGGGTGAGAATGGGGAAGTACATTTCAACCCCATTCCAGGTGGAGCGGGGGACTAGACAGGGGTGCCCCCTGTCTCCCCTCCTGTTTGCCCTGGCAGTGGAACCCCTGGCCATCCGCTTGCGCCAGGGGGGCGTGGCATGGGGCATTCCAATAGCAGACACGGTCCACTGCGTGTCCCTGTACGCGGACGACCTCCTGATCTATGTGCGCGATATTACGAGCGACCTTACACCAATTTGGGCAATATTACAAGGCTTTGCTGAAGCCTCCGGTCTTACGGTCAATTGGGACAAATCCACGATCTATCCACGATCTATCCACTAAGTCCTCATCTGGCTCCCTCGGAGGTATCGATAGGACCCCTGACACTTGGGTGGAACGCTGCGGCACCTCTGTATTTAGGGGTGAGACTCTATCACTCACCCGAGAACCTCTATGAAGGGAATCACCGCAAGACTTTGGCGGGGCTACGTACGGCGGTCGCCTTCTGGAAGACCTTACCTCTGGCCCCTATAGGGCGTGTGGCCCTAGCAAAGATGATTATGGTACCCAGACTGCTTTACTCCTTCACTAATCTCCCTGTAATACCACCCGCTCCTTTTTTCAAGAGTTAGACACATTACTCACAACGTTAATATGGGGGGGTGGTAGACACAGAGTGGCCCTACATACACTATACTTACCCACAACGCAAGGGGGCCTAGGAGCTCCTTCCTTCGAAGCATACTTCTTAGACGCTCAACTTCAGTGGCTGTCTCATTGGACAGCCGAACGCCACATGGAAGAGACAATCTCCAATGAAGGCAATATACCCATCCCAGCCCTCCGACGAATCCTGATGCCGGGCACCAAACCCGTACGTACACACCCCCTGCAGGGCTCAATAGCCCGCAAATGCATGATGCGTATCCACCGTATGTCGAGAGGTCAGCCCCTCTACTCCCCATTACTCCCATTAGTAGGCTTCCCCCAACGGGAGAAATATTTCACTTCCAGGGCCCTTCAGATATGGACCGACCACGAAGTGAAAGAGGTCGAGTCATTGTTCGAGGATGGGCAGCTGAGAACATATGCCCAAATGAGAGAATGCTACGATCTCCCACCGGGTCAATTTCTAACGCACGGGCAATTAGTGGAAAGCGCCAGACAATGCTGGAGCCTCAATGAGGGGGAACCACCGACACACCCGGTACTCCACACTATTCTACGCATGGGTACGGGAAGACACTTAGTCACCTGGCACTACAAAGCGATCCGGGAACTGATCACAGTCCCCTTACAAGCCTTACGACAGAAATGGGAGGACGAGATAGGACGGGTGTTCCATGGGAAAAGGCACTAGAATACCCCAAAAAAGTTTCTAGCAACGCACGATTCAAAAACATCCAATTTAATATTTTACATCGTGCATACTTAACACCCCACCGGCTCCGCAGGTTTTACCCAGACACACATTTTGCATGCCCTAGATGCCAGACTCCCGAAGCGAATTTTAAACACATGTTCTGGGACTGGCCCGCGCTCCAACAATATTGGGACAGGGTGCACCGGACACTCCGAGCAACAGTTAACCTCATGGCCATATCTACATGGGAGGCGTGTGCCCTGGGACTCTTCCGCAGGCGGAAGACAGAAAAGGTGCAATGCCGGTTTGCATCCCTAGCCATTCTTTTAACAAAACGCGGAATAGCCATGCACTGGCGAACCCCGATGGGTCCCCCGGAGGCAGCATGGGTAGGAGCCATGAAAAAATGGGGGGCGGCAGAAGAAGAAACATTGAGGAAAGAGGAGGTGAAAGGGATACGGAAACATCCCATCTCTATGGAATGGGCGCAACTATTATTCCAATTTCTCCAGGAGGCGACACCAGGGGAATCTCCCGCAGCCACACAATCTCAATCCCAAACTCCACCCCTGTCCCCCATAGGGCAAACGCTGTCTAACACGAGGCAGACTCGAGATACGTAAAACCAACTGTGCACCAGGACACTACCAGAACAGTACCCATGTCCCGGACGGGAGTAGCAACCCCTCGACTCCTTTCTCCCCCCCCGCGACAAACACTACAACCTGCTAACCACAAACCAGCATCAGCCACATAATAGACAGATAACATGATACACTCCGACGGCTCTCCACATTTCCCCCCGACCTTTTTCCCCCCACCCCAGTTAACTGTTTTATACTTCTCCCCCCGGCGCTGATATACCCACATTGGGAATATGTTTTATGGACACAAGACAGGCGGGTTTACGGGGATAAAGAAGGGGACTGAGCCCCGGCCCACACCTCCGAGACTCCCAAATACACAGAGGCCAAAGAACCTATCGCCACACATGGGATCCAATGGAAGGGCATTCCCCATTTCATCTTGCTGTACCATACCTATGACACAAACTGTATGATGGGATATTTGTGATATGTTGCAATGATAACCGATTTCCTGCACTTACCTGTAAACATGTGTTAATGATTAGACACAATTATGTACCATGTAATGAAAAACTCCCAATAAAAAAATGTAAACAAAAAAAAAAAAAGAGTATCATGCTTGAGGTTTATTTGGGGATGCCAGTAAAATATTGTTTCTTCTTCCTTTTGTTGCCTCCAGTTCTTTTTTTGTTGTTGTTTTTTTAACATATTTTTATTGATTTTCATACCAGTGCAAATTCTACAGCCAGTAGTTCTTATCGGAAACATTGCGTTCGTACATGTAATAAAAAATAATCCAAATATACCTCCCACCCTCCCCGGACTCAAACTAACATTGTTATACATTGTTACACATATCTAGTGGTCAACCCCACCATAGGAAACAGTGATATACAATATCATATATACATACCATGACATGAGCAGTACACATACAGTTAAACTGTCCCACACTGTATTCTGCCTTTGCATTGCGACTAGAACTACATCCAAGAACTATGCGTTCCAAGTCTATGGCTGTAACTCCTTGGCCAGGAACTCTTCTAGCATTGCATTCCATTCTAGCGAAATATGTATCTTTCGCATCCCCTTTTGTTCTTCTCGTTTAAGCTCGGCTCCCTCCGCCCTACCCCATCGGACCACCTCATTATACCAATCTAATAAGAGGCGATCTGGTAGCCTTCCATCTCATGGTCATAGTTCTTTTTGCTAAGATCAGTGCAAGGTTCGCAAATTTGCGGGCAGGGCATCCCTTCATCCCTTTGGGACCTAATCCCAATAAGCAATATTCCAGTGACTTAATGTTCCTCGTTGGTGCTACACTATTCATGATTTCCTGCACTGTTGACCAGTAATGATTCAGCCTCGGGCAGTCCCACAACATATGCAAGAGCCCGGCATTTGGGGAGCGGGGGCAATCACCCGACACCTCTGGAAACATCATGCTCAGTTTGTGTGGGGTCAGGTATGCGCGGTGTACAATCATGAGCTGTATAAACTTAAACTTCGGGTTCCTAGAGACCTTACGTGGGTGTTCCAATAGTGTGTCCCATTCCTTATCCGTGAGTGCACGACCAATATCTGTGTCCCACCTGTCTCGGGTCGACTGAAGGAATGTCAAAGCGTGTGTACGGATACCCCGGTACAGCCATTTTGTCAGGTGACTACCATTATCCATCAAATATTGCATGTGTGTCAGTGCATGTGTCAACGGCTCTTCCTCCCCGGGGCCCACACCGTTCGGATACAACGAGAAATGTGTGCATGGAGCAGAAACAATCTATTCGGTACTCCCCTCTCCCTCACAAATGCATCGTGATTCATCAGCGTACCGTTGGTAAAGAACGCACCTAGCGTAGATACTCCCGTCTCTACCCATGCCTCTATATGTCTGAGAGTCACCCTCCCCGATGGTATTGGAAGTCCCATGAGGGGTATGTTCGGGGCGTAGGGTGTTGCTATTTTAGTATAGCGCGTTGCCTTCTTCCAATACGACAGGGCCGTCCGCAAAAGTGGAGGTGCCGTCAACGGAATTTTGCTGTCTGGTAGCAGCAATGCGTGTAGTTCCCCACGCTCCCACTCCTGGAGAGTCATAGATATTTCTCTCAGGTTGTGGCCTGCAATCCAATATGCTAACCATTGCAGCTGACCTGCATAACAGTAAGCTCTCAGATCAGGGACTCCCATTCCCCCTTGCTTTGCGGCCAGCTGTAGTTTAGAAAGCCCTATACGTCTACGTCCCGCGCCCCATATTAATTCTATGGGAAGGGTATCCAATAATTTAAACGTCTGTAGTGGAATTATAATTGGCAGATTGACGAAATAATATAACAGCCTTGGTAACATCACCATTTTAGTAATTGCAACACGCCCAGCCACCGATATAGGTAGCGAAGTCCAGAACCGTATTTGCTTTCGAAGCGATGTTATAGCGGAAATCAGGTTACCATCCAATATATCCTCCATGTCCCTGTATATCTGGACACCCAAATATTTAAAAGTAACAGTCGCCGTCTGGAACGTCCAACAGCCAAAGCGAATTGGTTCAGTCCTGGTCATGTCGTTAAAAAAAAATACGTATGATTTGTTCTCATTTATAGAGAGTCCCGAAATTCTTTGGAACACCGAAAAAAGCGCGGGAATAGGGTCGTAGTCATCGTCCAAATTATAAAAAAATAAGATGAGGTCATCTGCATATGCCGACACTACATGTGCCTCACCGTTTATGTGTATTCCCTTGTGGCCTGCCGTGACCCGGAGCTTATGTAAGAGAGGTTCCAGTGCTAAAATAAATAATAATGGCGAGAGCGGACAGCCCTGTCTAGTACCCCGCGCTACCTGATATTGTTGTGAAATGTGAGCCCCCGTGCGAGCTCGCGCCGTCGGATTCGTATATAACAGTCGCACCCAGTTCGTGAACTCCGGCGGAATCCCGAATCTAGGCAGCGCGTTCAGCATATAATCCCATTGCAGGGAGTCTAATGCTTGACGTAAATCCAAGGAGATGCAGCCCCGCGGACAAGCATCCTCAGGCACGTAAGACATTACCTGGTGAAGCTTTCTAATATTGAGCGCTGTACTCCTGCCCGGCACAAACCCACACTGATCAGTATGTATCAGTCTGGGGGAATACTGCAATAGTCTGGTGGCCAACAATTTACTCAGAATCTTAAAATCCATGTTAAGGAGTGAGAGGGGTCGATAACTCGCCATATCTTTGCTGTCCCTACCCGGCTTCGGAAGGGAGACCACTGTCGCCTGTAATGTGGTGAGTGGGAGGGAGCCATCATCAAGTGCTGCCTGATACAACTCCTGTAATCGGGGAACCAACATCTCAGAATAAGCTGCATAGAATTCGATGGGCAGTCCGTCATTTCCCGGCGACTTGTTACGGGGAAGTGCTGTAATCGCTGCTTTGATTTCCATATGGGTGATAGGCCGTTTTAGGTCTTCTATGTGGTCGCTACTTAACTCTGGGAGTTGTAGCCCGTTAAAGAATGCCTCATATTCACCCTCCCCTATCTCGCCTGTAGGCGCATACAATTGTTCATAATACCATCGAAAAGTAGTATTAATTTCCAACTGGGTGCGCACCACACCGCCGCTTGGGGTAGCTACTTCAAGAATAGGAGATACTGGCGGTGCATCCTTAATTATCCTAGCAAGCAGTGGGCCCGCCCTATCTGCAGTTGCATGCTGTTTCTGGGTGTATAATCGGTAATCTAGAACACGGAGTTCTTCCAGCAGTTCAGCATGTGTTACGTGCAGTTCTTGTAGCTCTGCTTTGCTTGCCTCATTCAATACTGCCTCCTGCTCTAATGTGCCCAGCCTAGTTTCTGCTGTTTTAAGCTTATCTAGTAGGACTGCACGCACCCCGACTTTCGTGCTGATCGCCACCCCCCGTAGCACAGTTTTAAAGGCGTCCCACTCAATTTGTCGTGTGCTAGCTGTATCTGTGCTTTCAGTAAAGTAGTGAGCTATGGCCGTAGAGAGCGCATTGTGGAACACCGAGTCGTCCAATAGTGAGGGATGTAATCTCCATGTTGGTATGGGCGTTGGAACCTTCCCCCAGAATAATGTGGCCTCAATCGGGTTATGGTCCGAGTAGGTTTTGCCTAAGTGCGTAGTTTCTATAACTGTGTCTAATAACTTCAGCGAACAAAATATTCGATCTATTCGTGTATGTAGGCCATGCGGCGCCGAGAAGAATGAGTATTCTCTATCCGCAGGGTGCATCTCCCGCCATATGTCCCCAACACCCCAACCTCCGGCCCATGTCTGGAGTGCATCTGCCTGTTTCCTACATCCCGCACCCTGCAGGGGAGGGTGTGACCTGTCCATCTCGATGTCCATCACTGCGTTAAAATCTCCACCCAAAACCCACGGGTATCCTTCCCAGCCCACCAAGGCAGTACTAAGGACCTCAAGAAATTTGTCCTGCTCTGTGTTTGGGGCATAAATACTCCCTATCACTATGTGCTCCCCATCTAACAGACCATGCAACAGTACATATCTCCCGTTGGATTCAACTCGTTGCTCCAGGAGCGTGAAGGGGGTGCCATTTCTGAGCCAGATCGCCGCCCCACGGGCAAATGCAAAGTAAGAAGTGGAAAACAATTGACCCCTCCATTTCTTTTGAAGCTTAGAGGCTTCCGCATGTATTAAAAGGGTTTCCTGAAGAAGTACTATATGTGCCTTTCTATGGTTTAATTGCGCCAGAATTCTATGCCTTTTATGCACCGAACCCAGACCTCTCACATTCCAGGACGTGTATTTATATCTATTAGGATGCGCCATTAAGTTTCCCATAAAGTGACCTGCCATGGACAGAGTTCCCAGTGCGCTGACCGACAATTGTGTCACATGTAGTTGAGTCCGTAACCCCCATTAAACTTCCCAATACTAGGTTCCCCCACACAACATTAGAGGACCAAACCATGAAAAGAAACTCAACAATAACTCTGTAGTTTCTATAACCAAGTGCATTTGCCTTAGGGGTAGTGGCCACCACCCGCCTCATAGCACCCTGCACACAATACTCAATGGTCAGTTACATCAGGGCTCCAGTCAGTGCCCCGTCATAGAACCTGTAGCATAGACATCTAGACCATCCATTAATACAACTCGCAGAAGTACCCACACATTTGTCGTATTCAGCATAACTGGTATAAATTTATACTCATCTGACAGTCTACTTCAGCAGATGGAGAGGAGCACTGCAGTCACCCCAAGTAGTCATTTGCAGTCTGTGGAGCTACCAGGGGGAACAGTGCCACACTATTCTCAGAGTCAGACTGAGCATTCGCATCTTCGGAAGAGTCCACAGTATTCGCAAAGGACTGTGCAACGTGTGCTGCCAACGCTCCCGCCGTCAGTATAGCGTCCCTTTGAATGTCCGATATCTGCTGCTGTGACGGATGTCCTCCGTTTCCGGTACCTGTCTGGCGCCTCTTGTCAGGTCTGTCGCGTTGAACCCGCTGCGTCTTCGGCTGCTGTCTTCGGCTGGACTGGGAGGAGTGCTGTGAATTCGACGGCGACAGAGTAATTTCTAGCCAGTCCGCTGCCTCCTCCGGACTGTCAAAGAACAGGGACTTTTGATCATAGATAACCTTGAGGCGAGCTGGGAATAACAATGCATATTTCAGGTGATGGAGCCGGAGTTTCTTTTTGACATCTTGAAATGTAGCCCTCGCCCTCTGCACCGCCAGAGTGAAATCCGGATAAAGAGAAATTTTTTTATTCTCGAAGGTTATCGGAGCATTCTCTCTGGCCGCACGCAATATCGTATCCCGATCTTTATAATTCAATATCCGCGCTATAAGCGGCCTCGGTTGTGCCCTGGGGAGGGGGGGCCTAGGCGGGACTCTGTGAGCACGCACCACACTATAGTGTTCTGTTAGGCCCTCTGTCGCTACCCGCTCCCGCAGCCATTGTTCTACAAATTGGGTGGGGTTGGATCCTTCGCTCCTCTCCGGTATTCCCAGTATGCGCACATTGTTGCGTCTCGACCTCCCTTCCGCATCATCCACCCTGTCCTGTAATCCTTTCAATTGGCGCTGTAGTTGTTCTATCTGAGAGGAATGTGTCTTTTGTTGGGGTATGAGGTCATCCAGCGCTATCCTGTTAAACTTTACTTTGTCCACCAGCTTTGTGTGATCCGCTTTCAGTAGATTAAAACTGGTAGTCAGTGTACCAATTTGAGTTTCAATAGCAGCCCGGGAGTCTCGTATTTCTCTTAAGATCAAATCCAGTTTGTCCTCATTTCGAGTGGGCGCAGTAGGCGGAATCACATCTAGGTCCGGGATTTGCATTTGGATGTCTTGGACCGTTCCCGGGGGTTCCGGTTGCTTGGCCTTGAGACGCCCCATGGTGCTGAGGAACCAGATTAGATTGCACTCCCGCTCTCACACCACACCACCTCTTGGTAGACGCTAATTGGCAACTCGCAGTGGTCCCACTTGGTTTACTGCATGACACCCAGCGTCCCTGCAGAGGGGTTACCTTATTTCCGGCACACCTCAGCGTTCCGTGGTCTAATTCCGCCCAAACAACGCATCGACACTGACCAGCGCCCTCCTCGTCTGCAGGCTGGGCCCACTGTGTTGTGTCCGTATCTTAGAGGCTCCTTGCACAATCAATACAGAGTCCGTACCAGCGTCCAGTCCGGCCAACCCTGGCTCTCAATGCTCTCTTTGGCTGGCAACCACACAGGCGAGTGGGAGACCAAATCCAGGAAAGTGCCAGCTACGTGTTAAGATACTCCTGCATTACATGGCCACTTCCATCCTCGCACTGGTACAGCAGTAGGCACTGGGGCCACTCCGTCACGCCGAGTCTGCTGCACCCCTTCTTACTATCTTATTTCGCGTGGCTGTGTGCTCCTCCTTAACGCTGTACTTTGTAATAGTCCCCGCTGGTCCCACTAATCCTCTTCTGGCACAGCTTATCACGGCGGAGGCCCGGGCACCAGCGACCCCACCGCTTTGCACCGCGCTGGTGTGGCACCTCAGCAAACGTCGCTATGCACCTCTGTGCCGTGACGACCAAGACATGCCCGGTATGACCCACTTCAGCAACCGGCGTCCCCCGCAATCAGCCAGTCTCTCTGCAATTGTATCGAGCTGCCCCTGTCCCTGCGATCAAGCCGCTCTGTGTAGCTCACCTGCAGGTCCCACGTCGGTCACTTCAGAGTAAGTCACAGAGGCAGGCATGTCCCAGCATGCAGGTCACTCATTGGCCCCGGGACAGTCCAATTCTGTTCAGCGGACGGCCAGTGCGGGTCAATGTCTCTCGGGCGGTCGCGGTACAATAAACAGGATCAGAGGCAATGAGTTTATAGATCCCACTCACATCGCCTGCAGCTGTTCTGCCAAGTTTGAGCCTGCGTCAGAGCTCCGCCCGCCATTTTGTGCCGCTCCGGGTCGTCCGCATCTCGGAAAAACGGCAGGTCCTCAGATCGGAGCACCCGACCTCCCGGCGATAAGTCTGCTAGGGGGGAGGGTGCACTCGTCACCACCGCTCAGATCCGCAATTCCAGGATCACAGAGCGCGAGTTCCCGGCCGACGCCATTTCTCTGCCCCCTCTTCCTCACGGCTTCGGCTCCAGACGTCTTCGGAGCGTTGAGGGCAAAACCAAGCTCAAAGCGACTCGCTTTCGATGTCTTCGCAGACCACAGGCACTCCGGTGCCCAGGGCGCCGATAGTGGAGCGCGGATGGTCCGATGTCAACAGGATAAGTGCCACAGTGTCAGGGCTGATCACGGAGCTCCTTTAGCTCGCGTCCGCCATGCTTGGCGGTTGGCCACGCCCCCTTCGTAGATCCTTATTTTAATGGTTCTAGATGTTTGTATTAAATATGTATTCTTTTGAAAGAGAATATTCCTAACTGATCATTGAAATTTATTGTTTGTGTTAGTTAACTGTGCTACCTTGCATCTGGGACCGACTTTCCAGCCACCTCTCATTAGCCAAGGGTCGACTGCGCGACCACAACTACCCAAGGAGAGTTGTGAATGCTACACTGTCCTTCCTAATCATTGCATTCCTGGCTTATAAAGAAGCATTGAATTATAGGTGATGCCCACAGATCTGCAGAATTTTGAGAAAATACCTGGCCCTCTACTGAAAATTAATTTGTGAAAAAGGGTTTTGTGGTGACTAGCCTTACCGATGATCACAGTCAGGGGACTAAATGCGGTGGGAAATTAAAATTACTACCAAAGGGGCACTGATGGTGAGTGGTACAAATTCATCAGCATCCCTAAGTAGATGTTACTGGAGCATGCATGAAAATATTGAGTATCTTCTCCAGTCCTTGCCTGTACCCTAAGGAAGGCAAGAAGGCATGAAAGAAGCATGGGTTCTAACTAAACATGCTATAAGGAATTCATCTGGCATAGGAGACCTAGTGGCTGGGAATGTTTTTTAAGGCAACATCCCAAGTGTAATACCTTGCCATAGACTCTTTGGCATCTGGCCAGAAAGTCGGTAAAAGTGGATGTAAATCCCTCTGGCTGATCTTTGTTTGGTTCCCAAGTGGATGAGATTATGCAGAGCATGAAAGAGCAGCAGGAGTTGTAGACGTCGATCGAAGAAGCCCTGTAGCGTTAAGTCAGCCGAGGTTCTTTTCTCACAGAAAAGATAATTGCAATTAACGAGATGACCTTCATTTAAACAGATTTATTTTTATTTTGAGTTGAAAGCAAGTAAAAAGATTTCCATTTCCTCAAACTCTTTTTTCCTTTGTAAAATGTACATATTAACATTTATTAATTTATCCTCAGTTAATTTCTATTGGTTGAATCAGAATGAACGTGACGTAGGCAGTCTTTCTCTTTAACAGATCACCAAGATTTTTTTTTTTTGGCATGATTGATTTCTCATCTCTCACAATTTTGTGTAAATGTTAATGCCAGGGTCTTTTCTTATCTGATTATATTGATATTAAAACTGGTACAGATGCTCATTTCATGTTCAGATTTTCTTATCTGATGAAACGTAATGGACGAAGGTAATTTAGAAATAAGTAGCATGTTTTACCAGATTAATTTTTCTGTATTCTTGATCTTGCAGCTTTAAACCACTCGACTCTGAAGGAAGGTTTTACATTGCCTTGCCTTGAATTCACAATTTGTTCCCACACATATTTCTCTAGGTCATAACTAAGGATCCGTGTCCACTTTTTTTTTTTTTGTTCAAATCTTTCCACTTTGGCTGTGGTGTTTCAAGAAGATAGGAGCAGTGGGCATGGCAGTGATGCACGTCATCACCATTTTTGTCTGTGGGCAGTTCCTACCCTCCTGTAAAAAGCTCCTTCAGTTGCTCCCATTGCTGAGCATCATGTCGGTGTCAGCCTGGCGCAGGTCTTCCATATTGTGAAAATGGCTGGTTCACATAGTGAGCCGAATGGAATTGTTCCTTCCAGTATTATACTCATCTCTGTCATTCCAGAATGACATCCCTATTTTTCTGCCTCTTGCTGCGCCCTCAGCAGAGCCGCTACCAGAATTGTGCTAGATGTTGGATTACAACATTTCAATCCCGTTTTACAATATTTGAGGAGGCATTTTAAAATGTCCTCAAATATTGTAAAACAGGACTGGTGATAAATGCTTTTGTTATTGTATTGAGATGTACGTATCTGGTACTAGATATCTGCATTTCCAATAAAAGTTTAGAGTAGGTTCTTACCTTCTCTACTGGGAGGGGCGCCCCCAGTTCTTCCAACTAAATGTCAGCTAGTTTCGTATTGTCTGTGCGTCCTGCTCGAATGGTCTGTCATGCTCACTTTCAAATAATTTTTTTTTTAAATGTAAGGCTAGAATACCCCTCATGTTAAAAATGCTAACATGAAAGGCATCTATCTGCATTTGTGCTCCCCAGCAGTAGATCATGCACATTAATTGCAGTTGTAAGGCTGCAAAACACTGCCTTCATCTAGATGTCCTCGCAGATGTGTTTTAGAGTATACCGGCTGCTGCAGTTGTATTCTTAATTTGTAGTTCTTAACTGGCAGGAAATTTAGTTAAACGCCTGCAAATCCGTAGTTAACATAGAGATGTAATGATAATACTCATAAGCAGTAGATATCTTTAAACGTATTAAATGCATTTGTAAGCTTGGAGTGTGACTGTCATCAACTACTCGTCTACCTCAAAATTATAGGGGCGTGGCCAAGATGGTGACTCGATAGGACGCCGCCGTTCAGCTCTCCGCTCCCACTGGGCCTTTCACCGCACTTCCAGCGGCTGTAGGTGCGCTGGAGTCTGTCCGAGTGGTCGAGGGAGAGCTGCGGCACATCCGTGGACGTAGCGGTGTCCCGATCCCCCGGGAGAGAAGCTGCAGAGAGGCTGCGGCGGTGAGCCCGCATCTCCGAATCCCTGCGTGAGCCCAGGGCGGTCCCCGGGAGCAGTATTAGGGGGCCGCCGGTGCCACAATTACCTGCCATCTGACAGAGGTTTGGGCGGCAATCGGGGAGCATTTGCCAGAGGCTGCTGGCAGGAGTCCGGGAGGCGCGACCTACGCAAGGCCCCGGCTCGGCTGGCCTGGTCGGGCCTCTCCTGGGCCAACGACTGTTGGGAAAACGGCTGCAAACGCACCTCAGCAGGGAGAGCCCGCGCTGCCGACTGCCCTGAGCGGGCCCCACCCGAAACCTCAGTGGACTTTCTGGCAGGCCCCTGGAGCGGTGGAGGGGGGCCGCCGCCAGCAGATTTCGCCCGCCCTCCCAACAACGCTCCAGGAGGCACTGACTCGGGCACGCGTAGGAGTCTGAGGAGGTGAGCCTGGTTCGCGTGCCATTTCTGAGGCCTGCGGCCTGGTCGGCCCGGTCGGGCCTCATCTGCGGCAGCACCGGCCCGATGGGTGCGGCCATTAGCGCTTAGCAGACAGGGGGCCCCGCTGTGAATAGACTCTCCCCCATTGGACAGTAAGGGCCTGCATGTGGTCCCCCCTGTGGGTGCACGCGGGGGCCGCCACCGCCATATATTACTGCACCTGACCGCGCCTTCAGCAGCAACAGCACAGGCACGCATCTGAGGCCTCGGAGATGAGCCAGGGCTGCGCGCTCAGCGGGGACTTCGGGCGGGCTGGCCCGGTGGGGCCCCCCTTACGTCAGCGCTCAATTGAGGGGTTGGAGGCCTGCGCCCCACGGACATTATTTAGCCTGAGAGGCCTTCCCCGAGGGCACGAGCAAACACAATTCAGCTGAAGGGCTCGACTCCACACGTCCCGCTGTGCCCCTAGGTCAGCTGCTAGCCGGACACCCTTGCAATTACCCTCATCGGCGGAGAGGCTGCGAAGCAGAGCCCCGGTGGCGTAGCGGGTTCGCCTCCCCTGGCAATCATAGAGGATGGGGGGGGGGAGGGAGAGCCTGGCGCACCAGCACCTCAGAACCCCTAAGGCCACTTGCACCTCCCGGTGGGCTTCCTACCCCGGGCCGGTGCCCATACTGTACGGTCCTACAAAGACTGCGCAATGGCGGCCTCAAAAAGCAAGAAAGACAGGTCAGTTAAAGATCTGCTCCTCAAGCCGGTGGCTCAGCACATGGAAGGCCCGCCACCCGCAAAGCACCCGGACGAGGCTGAAGGCGGTGGGGCACCGGAGGACCCGATCAGCCGATCCTTCATGGAGTCGCTATTTTACCTGTCCACCATGAAACGTGAGCTCTCAGCAGACATGAGGGAAATCCGGCGCAATGTGGACTCTCTGGAGGAACGAATCAACACGTTGGAGGAACACGAGGCAGGCCTGGACGAAGAACTTGAGCACCTCCAGCAAGAAGTCCTTAAATTACAAGAACAGAACCTGGACCTCCTGGCCCACTCAGAGGACCTAGAGAACCAGTCCCGTCGGAACAACATCCGTAACCGCTGCATGGCTCAAGACGAAGGTGACATCAATGCTCTGGTGGCGGGCCTCTTTCGCTCCATTTTGGGGAAGACCCCGAGTTACCCATCAAGCTGGATCGCACTCATAGAGAGGGCCCCAGGAGAAAGGCGCAGGCCCCACCAGCGGATATACTGAAATGCGTTCACAATTTTCAACTAAAGGAGCGGATCCTCAGGGAGGCCCAGCGTTGCTCGGATTTCACCTACGAAGGTTCAAAGCCTAAACTATACCAGGACTTGGCGGCCTCCACCTTACTCAAACGCAAAACTCTCCGCCCGATAACGTCCTTTCTCAGAGACGCTGGTATCAAATATTCATGGGGACACCCCTTCAGACTGATCTTTCTCTTCAAGGGAGAACTGAGACAAATCCGATCTCTGTCTGCGGTGTGTAACCTTTTGGGCATCGAGGATCCTACAGCAGGAACATCGTCTCAGAATAACCTCCCGCGCAACCGCCGCAGTGGACATGGGTGGACCACTATTAAACCTCCCAGCCCGTCAACTCGCTCTGATCCGGACACTATGGCCAGAGAACGCCAGGCTGTCCTGGCGTCCATATCGGGGCACACTCGCGGTGAATAAACACACCACAGCAGAAGCTCTGACTTGTGCAGCTATCATTTTGGCCGGCCGCTGGATATAGCTTACTTGGTGGTGCGGGCTGCCTGGGGGGAGCGGGAACTGCTGGTCAGGTTTACCCTAAGTCTTTTCTCCTGGGAGCAGTACGCTCTGGACATTGACTGTTTGTAATTTTTTGTCCTCAATGTTATCACCTTGTTGGGGTGTTTTTATTGTTTGTAATGGGTTTCCTCCCCCCCCCCACGCATTTCTTGGCCTGCTTGCATGCTCGCGACTCTTGCTTAGTTAGAGCCCCAGGGTTGCTGCCACACTCTGGTCCGAACAGGGTATGCACGGCACGCCCCATAGCAAAGATACTGCAACGCGCCCTCCCTACCTGCTCGGATGAGTATTAAAATCTTGTCTCTTAATGTGAAAGGGCTTAATAACCCTATCAAACGCAAAGCCATCCTGTCGTACCTGGAGAACTCCAATGCTAACATCTGCTTGCTACAAGAGACCCACCTATTGCGCAGCGATACACATAGGCTGCGCTCCAAGGCCTTTCCCCAGCAATACTTCTCCTCTCTCCCAACCAAGAGGGCTGGGGTTGCCATTCTCATTTCTCGCTCTTTCCCTGGGGTGGTGGGGGCAAAGGTGCTGGAGATTCGGGGGAGACTCTTGGCGCTTTCTCTCACTATGGGGTCACACACGATCACACTAGCTACCATCTACGCTCCCAATGAGGGTCAGGAGGCGTTCATACGCGAAGCGGTGGCCGACTTGACATCCTCCTCTGACAGGCAAATACTTCTGGGGGGGCGATCTGAATATTGTCTTTGATGGTCAGTGAGACGGTTCAGCGGCAGGGGCAGACTGGTGCTCTATCGGACAGCACGAGGCAGTGGTTTCACGATCTGGGGTTATTCGATGTCCCACTCTCGCGGAACTTATGCTCGCTTAGATTATTTTTTGGGGTCCCGAACTCTCCTCCCCTTAGTACAAGATTCTGTTATTGAACCGCAGTCGCTGTCGGACCACGCAGCATTGACTATGGCTCTGCTGTCTCCCCCTGCCTCTCACCCATCTTTCTCGTGGAGACTTAGGGACACACTCCTTCATCGCCCGAAGTCATTGCCCGCCTCACTAAGACACTACAAGACTATCTAACAATGAATGATACTCCTGAAACGTATATAGTGTCCCTATGGGAAACACTCAAACTGGTGGTCAGGGGAGACCTAATAGCCACGTCATCTGCGGACAATAGAATCCGTAGGGATTTAGACCGAGCGGAATACGCAGCCCTTCGGCTCAAACACATGTTCTACACTGGGGGGACAGATATGGTCGCTTACTGGCTCACAAACTCTGCGCGCAACGTCAGCCAGCGGCGGTTTCTACGATAATAGATGAGGGTGGCTCTGAACTCTCCCGAGAGGCGGACATTTCTCGCACCTTCAAGGACTTTTATGCCAATCTATACTCGGCACAACAAATACCGGAGCAAAACCCCTCAACATATTTTAAGGACATGGCCGCCACGTTAGACAGTCCGATCCGAATCGAGGAGGTAAGCTCCTCAAATCTCCCGGCCCGGACGGGTTCACATTCATTTTTTATAAAACTTTCTGCTCAGTCCTAGCCCCCATACTGACACGGCTATTCAACTCGATCGGAGACCCTTCAGAGATGCCCCCACGATGTTCATGGCATCATTGGTAGTTCTGCCCAAGCCCTGTAAAGATGGCAGGTACTGTGCCTCGTACAGGCCTATCTCCCTGTTGAATATTGACCTCAAGATCTTCACTGGGATATTGGCGAATATACTGGGTCTGTTGATGCCTGGACTAATAGAACCGGACCAAGCCGGATTTGTGGCAACGAGGCAGTGCAGCGATAACACCAGGAGGCTGCTTCACCTCCTAGACAAGGCGCACCGTGAAGCAGTGGAGAGAGTGGTGCTTTCTGTTGACGCCGAAAAGGCGTTCGACAGGGAACACTGGCCCTTCCTAGAGACCACGATGGAGCAGTTTGGAATAGGAAATCGATTCCGCAGGTGGGTGCTCAGTGGGTATAGCCACCCCTCAGACCCTATGTTCAGACCCTTTTTGAACATATTGTTTCAATCTGGTCGTGGAGGTTTTTTGTTATCTATAGTCTCCCTTTGTTCGGATACAGTTTGTATGAAGGTTGTGTGAGTTTGAATGTGTTTGAATGAGGTTGGTTTTTAAAGTGATGTATTGATATGTTGTGTCCAGAGGTTTCTTTAAGTTACATATTATATATGTTTCTCTGTATCTGATGTATTGATGTGATAACAAGATTTGTTTTTTATTGTCATATATATGTCTTCAACAAAAAAAAGTTTTAAAAATGAAAAAGAGAAATGAAAGAATATAAAATAGATAATGAAATGAAATAATAAAGAAAATGAGAATCAATTTGTTATTGATGTGATTCAACTGATTATTGAGCCCAGGTGTGATATAGTTTTTAGGATGATAGAAATATAGGCCTTGAGGGAGCTTTCTTAGTGTATATAGCCACCCCTCAGCCACCGTCCGAGTGAATGGCTGCATGTCTGAACCCTTCCCTATAGCCAGGGGCACGTGACAAGGCTGCCCACTCTCCCCACTCCTGTTCGCCCTCTATATGGAGCCGCTGGCTCAGAGGATTCTGGAAAACCAGTGAATCAGTGGGGTTCTTTTTGAGGGGGTGGGGGGGCACACCATCGGCCTCTACGCAGACGATATCATTGCCATGCTCGAATCTCCCAGGGCGCCCATCCCGGCCTTGCTCGCGGAGCTTGAGGAGTTCTCCACCGCCTCTGGCTTCCATGTAAATGTCTCTAAATCGCGGGCCTTGGGTTTCTCCTTGCAGCCTTCAACTGTGGACGCCCTCGTCCAGGTATGTCCCATTCGATGGGATCAAAAAACCATCCCCTACCTGGGTATAACGTTGGCAGTCTCAATCGTGGAAACAGTCTCGTTAAACTATACGCGTATACTAGCACAGATAAGGTGTGACCTGCAGCGCTGGCGCCCGTTTGGCCTCGTGGTTGGGTCGGGTAGCAGCTCTTAAAATGAATTTACTCCCCAAAATTCTCTACCTGTTCCAAACACTGCCTGTGGAGCCGCCCCCGGGTATGTTGAAGCAGTTCCAAGCAGAGTTCTCCTCTTTTGTCTGGGCAGACAGGAAACCACGGATGAGCAGAGGCATGAGTTTCAGATCCCCGGGGAGGGGGGTTTGGGAATGCCCAACCTGGACTATTACTACAAGGCATCTCAGATCCGCTGCTTGCTGGAGTGGGCTCAGACAGAGTCCGAGAAGCATTGGCTCTTTATGGAGCGAGCACTGGCTGGGCAGCCTCTGTGGAAGATCCCCTTTCTCTGTAAAGCTTCCAGACCCTCAGGTCTCTATGGCTCCCCGATAGGACGAGCCACGCTTAACGCTTGGGACTCTACGGCTACTCGCAATGTTCTTACCACATTCCCATCGCCCCTCATTCCTATCACTAGCAACCCTGACTTCACCCCGGGTCTGGATCAGACAGTTTTTCTCATTGGGATAAGGAAGTCCGCAGGTCTATAGGGCACTTTTTTAACGAGAAGGGACCAATGTCTTTTGAAGATTTTAGAGCCGATTTTGCCATGCCCGAAATGGAACGATATCACTACCAACAAATACGGCATTGGGTGATGCAACCCCAGGTGCGTCAGGGGGCTGAGAGAAGGCTTACCCCCTACGAACGATGGTTACTATCCAAACAATCCTCCAAACGACTCATCACTGAACTCTATCACATCTTACGCCCCCCGGAACTAGAGATCAAATTGGCAGGACAGAAAAGGTGGGAGGCAGAGCTGCGGCGCACACTGACTCAGAAAGAGTGGAGCGACATTCACTATAGCGCCAGACACTCAGCACCCAACATCTCTAGTGTAGAGTCTGTTACTAAGATAGTGACATACTGGTACCTTACCCCTCACAGGTTGCACAAGAGTGACCCTGGTCGCTCCCCGAGTTGCTGGAGGGGATGCGGAGTTATCAGCACTTGGTTGCATATATTGTGGGAATGTCCCATTCTCAAGCCCTACTGGACACAAGTCCTGGACGACATAGATCACCACTTTGACACCACTATCCTACGATTTCCAGAATACATCATCTTAGGCGTCTCTGATAGACTTCCATTTCCCCTCAAATCACGCAAAGGAAAGCAGATGGGTATCGCGCTAGGGGCGGCTCTGCAGAATATACTCTCCACATGGGGCTCTGATAGGGCACCTTCGATACAGGGGTGGCTACACAGGCTATGGTACGTGCTGGGCATGGAGCGCGTTTCCTTTTCTCTCCAGAGTGATGGGGCCTCCTTTTCGGGCATATGGCGCCCTTTTATCGGCCTTTTATGCTCTGAATTCCGCAAACTCACCTGCCCTAGGTACATGCGCCTTTTACGACTCACCGTATTATCGCAAGTCTCCACTCAATCTTAAGGCCACTAATCCGCTCACTGTTGACCTTCGATACTTTCTTGGCAACATCAGGGGTGGGAAGGGAGGTGGGGGACGAAGGGGGTAGGGGGGAAGGGAGGGGCCAAGGGGAGGGGGGAGGTCGGGCTGTTCCCTTTTTTGTTTGTTCTGATTGCACTATGAAGCGTTTCAATTGCCTATGGCCCACGAAGTGGGCATCTTTGCCTGATGCATTGTTTCTTGTCCTTTCTGTCTTTCAAATCAATAAAAAGATTTAAACCTAAAATTATATTGATATCAAAACTGGTACAGATGCTCATTTCATGTTCAGATTTTAGAATAAAACAGTTTGTTTTCTTTGTAAATGTGTGTGATTTGAACCCTTTTTGGGGCTCTGGTAGCTAGTTGATATATGTTTGAGGCAGGGTTTTAATAAAACGGTTACCAAATAACTCTTAAAAGATGGTAATTTGTTGCGACTCTTCAACTGAGTCTCTTTCATTGAATCTCTGGTATCAGGTTGTCAGTTCTTTCAAAGTTCACTACTAATTTAATTGCCTTGATTACTGATTTTTGTTATGAGTCATACTGAGCCGCCTGTCCCTTTACTGCCGTCGTTTCTTTTGTTTCTTTGCCACCAATATGAAAACTTCTTGATTTTGGATATATTATGTGAATCGTCTGTTGCTTTCCTGGTGCTTTCTTATGTATTAAATGTCTCTGCTGCTCCTGTAATTCTGCCTCAAAATTATCATGCAAAGAAGTATTCCTTCTGGTTCTTAGGCTACCCCCGTGAGAATTCACATTTCAAATTGTTCCCAAGTGTGTGAGCTGCATGGAGGGCACTGGCATGTTTTTATACACTTTGAGTTTGAAAGTTAAATATGCAAAGTCCTGCTCTCCATCCCATTATTCATATTTCAGATTATGTGGATTGCATTGCATTTGCACTTATTGCAGTTTTAAGTGACAAACAGGTCCTTAATATATTTTGACCATAATGATATTTTGTCTGTGTTGTAAGTTGTTACTTGACCATGCCACCACCATCGCTACCATCACATGAAGTGTGTATAGAAGGGACCTAATATAGTTCTCATGGTTGTTCCTCCCCATTGTTTGTAGTTCTCGAGCCTTGATATCCTTCTCAGTTTCAGGTGTTACCCATCCATTGTCCTTGGCTTCTGGGGAAGTCAACAAGCAGAAGAACTTCATATTCCTTGTTAATTTCCCTCATCTTTAGGTGGTGTTACATCATTACTCCAATAATTAATGATTAGTGATTTAATTATGAAATATTGGCCTTCTCAAAAGTGCTGGCAGGAAACACGTTGGGTTAAATATAAGAGACAGCCCTACTTCTGATTTACTCACTAGACATCTGTTTTTGATTTTTTTTTAATCATAAACCATTGTGGTATTTTTTCATAAAACTCCAAGACTCCTTTCACAGTTTCCTGGTTCAGGAACTTCTCACTCTTAGTCCATTTGCACTTGAAAAATCTTTGTACAGGAGAGGCGATCTCTTCATCTTCCCAACATTCACAAAGATTCTCAGTGATTACCTCGTGCTCCCTGAGGACCCCCTGCAAGAATTCATCGGCAATCCCATGACATGTTGCCATTCATTGACAGACTGACACTTCCTTCCAGAGACATCTAGAGGGACATTAATATTGCTCGCTTCTACAAGTCAATCCGTGTACTTCACCCACACCCCATCAGCAACATTTCCATGGTTTATGTAGCCATCAGCTGCTGTACTCTTAATGTAACACCTTTGTTTCTGATGCACATAGTTTCGTATTAGGGTGCTAAGTGTACACTAATGAATGTGAAAGCAATACAAAACTGAGCAGATGAACACATACATTCACAAGACAGCCCCATTGTCCTAGTCCCTGTTAATCTTCTGAGTACTTCTCGTAGGCAGAGTCTCGGAAGAGTCCTGCAGAAAGATAGAGTGGCGTGTAATCATAAAAACCTGGATGTGAACACAGGTTCCATGCGACCTCTGAGGCTGAAGAGGTTGAGTGTAAACCGAGATGGCTCCTGCATCAAGTGGAAAGAGACAGAGAGCAGCAGGCAGATATGGATTTATGGCATCCTGAATCTTGCAGCAAGAGTAATGAGCCAAGTTGAGGCCCTTGTTGTGGTAGTGGGAGGGTGTCCATGACTCAGACTCCCCCAGCTTGGAGAGGAAGGAGAGGTGGTGATCCTGAAAGACTTCCATGCAACTCTGTTTTGGAGTAAAAGGTGAAAAGTTAACAGACCAGTGGCTGCTCTGCTGGATAACAATGGCCAGGAGAGAGGGTTATGACTGGAGTTCCCTGACCTCGGCCTAGTGGTACGTTGTGGGGCTGTTGTCAGGTTTATGAAGGACACAGTCTTGAAGAGGTTCAGTCAAATGTTCCGAATGACACCAAGCACTAGAAAATCTAGGCTCTTAGTTCAGGCCTTGTGTGGGTGACAAGTTGGTATTGGAAGGGTGACCACTTACCTGAGCAGCACAGTGATTTTATTGGGCAGGCCTTAGGTACCGAGAATGCTATCTGGACAAAAAATCTGTAGTGACATCGGTTATCTCCGAAGGAGAGAAAGTTTGACTTCTCAAGTCCTCCTCCCACCTCTTCACTGTCCACAGGTAAATGGGAGATGCGCTGCCGACTTGTACACATCTGTGCTCCTGGTACTTCCCATCTAAAGGAGGAGCAAACACTGTGGCATCACCCCGATTTTAAACAACTCACTCTAATCCTCTTCTGCCTCCTCCTGTACTCAACCCTCCTTATTCCTCTCCTCCCCGACACTCGCTTACTTCTATTATGCCTCGTATCGTACTCCCAGGCTTTCCCCTAGACAATGGTAGTGTAAGCTTTTGTATTTAAGACATATTTACTATTGAAAGCAGCATCTATTGTAGCTGAAAATGTATCCCGCGTTGTAAACCGTATCTAATATTTTGATCGTCAATAACCGTCTATTACAAATTCTTCAAAACATAACCTTTCCTGGTGATTTCAGATTTGAACCTATGGTATTAGTGCATTTTCATCTGTAACCCCTCAAATATTTGTTGCTTCTATATGGTCTGACCTGTGCCTTAAGAATTGTTAACTGCTACCGAGGTCAAAACTGTTTTTTTCTTTTACAGTAGTTCTTGGCCAGTTAGTTTATGCCCAATTAATCACCAAGGGCCTGATTCACTTAGCCCACAGTAAAAGATCTACTCCCAGAGGGCTGCCCCAAAATTTGTACTTCTAAGTTATTTACTAAGTGTCCAGGATTACTTGAGAAAAGTAATAGATTTCCTGAATGGCTCAAATATGTAACATTTACATTTGCCTAATTTCCACCAGAAGTGGAATTATGCATGCATAAATGTACATTGGCACATTGCAAGCCATTTTCTCCGGGGCCTGGTGGATTTGGAAGTAACTAGCAACCCTTGTGACAGGCATCTCTGTAGGCCGTGACATTCGGTGGGATGTGAGGTTGAAGAGTCGAGGCTTACTTTTGGTAGGCAGAGTTGAGTCGCACACCAAGTTCAGCTTTCACTTATATCGCACAATAAATATATTGTCCATTCAGGATTATTGTTTCCCAAGAAAGAATAATACTTTCTTCCTGGTGCATTTAAATGCTTAGTGTTTGCAAGAAAGTCCTAGAACAATTATAACAATCTTAAGTAAATGTCAGTGGTTACTCTTCAACTACTGTAACTAGTTCTGTAGTGTATCAGGATCTGGGCCCCATAGTGGAAGGGTGCAGTGTCAAGTGTGAACTCTACACTCAAAATCCAGTTTTTATTTTTTTTCAGCAATAGTGTTTCTTACTCTGTCCTTGGATGGGGGAAGCACACAGAGTCTAGGCAGATCTTGTTTGGAGACTGTGCCTGGGAGCAGGCGCCCTCTTCTTTTCCGCATTGGTTGAGAAACAGTGGCTGCCGTTCTTGGTGAAGAGGTAGAGGCGCTCCCAGGTCTGGAGAAATAGACACTGAGGGCGAAATTATATGGGCCACCATGGTTGACTCGACAGTGCAGGTCTGGGGGAACCAGTGCAGTGGCTAACATGGAGGCATGTGCGCCCTGGAAGTCACTTCTCAGGGGAAGGCATAGATGCACAGGAGGAGGCGCATGAGCCCTCACACGCAGTCAGTACTGTGAGTCTGGGGAACAAGTGCCGGGGTGAGGGTACTCAGGTTCTCATGCTAAACTCTACACCTTTTGCACAGGCAACTAGAAGATGTAGCAGTGGAGTGCAGAGGTAATTTGTGTCTTGCGCTTGAGTCGGCACCACCTACAGTGTTCTGTCAAGCTGGTCTGTAGTCAGAGGCCTCTGATCCTGGCAATCTTCGTTTCACCAAACTCCTAATAGCAGCACTTTAGATCATTGATCTTGGCTCTACATTGCAGGCAATATTTTCTTCGCCTTTGGGTATATCCTCTAGCCCTCGAGGGAAGGCAGCCGAAATCCCTGTCTCTGCTCTCAGCCCTTCTCTGTGCAGGTGTTCAGAGTTCTTTCAAATGTAAATATGCCAGAGTGCTTTTATTTCTATAACCGGTGATAGTTTGACATCAGCCAACTGGGCACACTAATTCAAAGTTGGTCTGAAATTTTATGAGGGAGCCAATGACTAAAAATGCATTTCTTTCAAGTGTAACATGCCCCCGTGTCAACAAGATACCAAGCTGAACTCTCAATCTCTTTTTGTAAATTGAAGCCTGTCATCCTCTGTCCAGTGGTTGAATGTTTCTTATTCTTTTGGCAGAGTAGATCGCAGGATGCGGGGATAGGCCGGCAGCACATCTCTTTATGTAGGTGTGCAGCTGTGATCTCGCCTTTGTCTGCAGTCTTTTCTTCAGGTGTTGCTTTTCTCAAGTCACAAACTAACCTGCTAAGCTGACTTGATCCAGGGAATATGAGCAAAAGTTTCCTTTGTGCTCCATTAAAGTTTTTAAGGTCTTGTTATTTCTAACCAGACACCTACTTTTGTTCTTCTCAGTGTACATTTGCAGAGGGAGGAGTAGTGCAAAATGACAGGCAGGGAATGGGGAAGGTGGCATCTCTCATCACTAGTAAACCCTGAGGAGCACCTTCCAGTTACATACAAGCAAAATGGGTGCCCACCTAAGGGCACATTACTTTCCCACACGATGAAACATATTGGGCCAGTCAGAATGAGAAAATGAGGATCATCGTGTCTTAAATGGACTGTGCAGGACAACTCTAACCCTCGACAGGTGAACTATTTTTTCATTCATAAGGAAAATATTTTTTTACTGTGGATAAATTCCTTTCTGTAAACCCCACTTAAACATTGGTGTATTATGCTTTCACACCGTTGTAATGCCCTTGCACCTGCCTATCTCATGATTAAATGTATGTGCGTTTCCAGGGAGGAAGTGTGTGGATACATTCCACTTACAAGTTTTTGCGTGTTTATCTTCCTCTACATGGTATCCACACAGAAATGTACCACACACAAGAGAGGGGGAACTCCTACTTCGACCTCCTCTAAAGCTAACCATTCACACAAAGAGAAGTAGGAGTGGACTAAAAATCCCTTAAAGAGTCTTATGGCAAAGTTAATATGTTAGAAAAACTGCCCTCCCCCACAAAAGTGTGGCATGCTTCATCATTGGGCTGCTAAACAACACCCCTGCGCAGACCAACGCATGGGGTGGAGCAATAGGGTAGGGGAAACGATACAAACGCAAAGAAGAGTAGGGGTCAAGTAAAGAATAAGTGCAGAAAATCAGATGTTAACCCTTTCCGTGCTCATGACGAGCTCAGCTCGTCATGCTGCGCGCTAGCGCTGTGCGCATGTCGAGCTGAGCTCGTCACGACCCCACCCGCTATCGGAATGTCCAGCACACGAGCGGAATTCTGATCGCGGTCAAGGGGTTAAAACGAGCTCAGGGATATCCAATTCCCTATTTTATTCCCGGACTCCCTGGCCAGGATAAAAAAGGTATAACGAACCAGAGAATGGTGGTGTGCAGGGTTAATTATGAACCATTCACCCCTCCTCTCTTCATATGAGTCGACATGCTTCAGCTGGTTGTTGTGTTTTTTCCGGCTTTCGTCAGGACAACTAGAGCCCTGTTGTCATACCCTCCTTTCCTACCTTATTATAAGTGGATCGAGGACTAACCCTGTACTTGCATATGGGTCGTGTATTCACACTTTGGACATAATCTGCAAATAAGAAAATATAATCAAGTGGAATAAAGAAATTTTGTACAAAACTCATCCATGTATGTGCATGATTTAAAAGCACAGAAATGCCTACTGTTCCATACCAAACAAATACACCAATTCTACCTATCGAATGTAAAATACCACGAGTCCTGTTTCTAAATCCGGATAGGGAATTTATATACGGAAAATTATTTTTGAGATGTGTATTGGGCCCGAGGAGATTTTGTACTTTTGTGACTGTGCAGTAGTCCTATGAAGTGGCCATGATGGCTGTGTGGAAAGAAACAAAACAAGTGAACAAAGTGCAAACATTTTTGAAAGGGAATTTAAACCGACCACATACTCTAGTTCAACATACCCTGTTTCAAAGTATGCCTGAGCCACATGCGGAGTGCCTTCTCACGTACCTTTTTTCAGGCTATTTTTAACTAGACGTTTGAAATCTTCTTGGCCGCCTGTTGTCTCCTAACGCCTCCCAGTCAGCCATGTGGTGTGGGTTTGCTCGCTTGCTGTGTCTGATGCTCACTCTCTCAGTTCCCTGTTCGAGCTTCCCATTTATCTTGGATCGCACCTCGAGGCTGTTTTTGCAGCAGAAGTGCCTCTTCTTATGTTATCCTCTCTACTTCTTACTGCATCTCTCCATTAAGCCTGATTGTTTGCCCCCTGGCCCTTCCCCCCTTGTGTTTTTCATGTTTTCCACGCGTGGAAGTAAACAAAGCCTGCTATTATTAACTTTCCATTTTATGTTCTTCGATGCATGCGCTCCTGATGCAGCCACATCCACCCAGAGCTCCTTTCATAGTCTCTACCTGCAGGCATTTGTTCTCACCTCTCCTTCAGCAAGGTCTGTTCAGCCACCCTATTTTCTGGCCCATCCTGCTCCACTGAAAAGGTCTATGTTTGAATCCCTTTCGGATAATTCTCATGCGTGGAGAACATCCCTTCACAATTATTTGACATGTCCGCCTGCTCCTGAAGCCAACAAGACATTCCTTCTTTGTATAGAGGGAACATTCAGGGGGCATATGCTGCTTGAAACCCAAGTGAAGAAGCACATGCCAGAAAGATATTCGCCCTACCTATTTTGTCAAGTGTCGTACTACTCCTGAACCATTTCAGGTCAGGTAGCATCACCAAAATGGCCACCCTTCCTGTTTCTGTTCTGCAATCCATCTTGGTGATACGTTGCTCCTATGTGAGGAGACCCAGGCAGGAAGTTGCTCTAGTGGCGTGTTCCATGTTTTAAAACTACACCTTGTATTAGACAAAAATACTTAAAAATGAAACGGGGGCAGGCATCTATGGGGGATATTAGTTTTTATTACTCACAGTGCATTGTGTTGTGTCTCCTTGAGCAGAAAGCGAGCAAGGGACAGAGTCGAGCCATTGACCGCATGAAGAAGAAGATGTTTGAGAGCGAGTCCTGGCTGCTGATGAACTCTCCCACCATTCCCTTCCGGGTCCACAGCAAGAATGGAAAGGTAAGACATGCGCATATCCACCCAGGGAGGGGTGTGCTCTTCGACTGTGAAGGTCTGTCTCCGCTCGGCCTCCTGCAGATCCACGGTGGTCTAATTCCAAATGTGAAGCTGTCTCTCACTTTGAATTGATGTTATTTTTAAAGTCTGACTGGGATTTGAGTCCCTGGACATGAATTAAAATTTGGGGCATTAATGAACTTCGTGAAATTAAGATGCCTTCATTCGAGTGTGGCTATTAACGAGCTGTGATTCCTCCGGGGAGCTCTTTTTAACTAGTGCAGGGATTTCAGCAAGTGGCTGAAAACTGTGGCGGGGAAGGGTATGACAAAAACAATGTCAGTAGGCAATGCTTAGTAACTTCAGGAAAGTCCTAGAACAGTTATAACAATCCTAAGTAAATATCAGTGGTTACTTCTCAACTACTGTAACTAGTTCTGTACTGTATCAGGATCTGGGCCCCTTAGTGGAAGGCTAAAGTGTCATGTGTGAACTCTACGCTCAAAATCCAGTGTTTGTTTTTCAGCAACAGTGTTTCTTACTCTCTTTGGATGGGGAAGCACACACAGGGTCTAGTCAGATCGTGTTTGGAGACTGTGGCTGGGAGCAGGCACCCTCTTTGTGTCTGCATTGGTTGAGAAGCAGTGGCTGCAGTTCTTTGTGAAGAAGCAGAGGCGCTCCCAGCTCTGGAGAAATAGATGAAAGCACAGTGAGGGTGAAGTCACATGGGCCATCATGTTTTTTTTTATTTTTTATTCAAACTTATATAGTGCAAACTCGACCAAAGGTATTGGAGCGCTCTACATGAGCACCAGTTACTCTACACAAGGATATATTAATTTTTGGTAGGCACAGGGAGATTAAGTAATTTGCCAAGAATCACAGGATGTTGAGCCGACACCAAGAATCGAACCTGGTTCCCCAGGTCCAAAGTTGGCAGCTCGGACCATTACGCCACATTGCCTCGACAGCGCAGGTCTGGAGGAACCAGTGAGTGGCTAACACGGAGGCTTGTGCGCCCTGGAAGTCAGTTTGCAGGGGTGGAGACTCATGAGCCCTCACACTGGGTCAACACAGAGTCGGTAACAGGTGCAGGGGTGAAGTCTTGACCCGACAAGTGGAGATCCAGGACTTTTGTTGGGTTAAAAAATATGCAAACGCCAGTGCGTTATGAAAGACAAGAAGTGCAATTCAACAATAACAAGCTAATGAGCTGTGAACGGCTTGGTAAAAACTGCAGGAAATAAAAGGTAGTGTCCGGTCCTGAGTACCTGCACTTCTTTCATTCGAAAGGGAGAGTACCGGCACTTCCCAGCAGTGCTGCAATACATTTAATGAGGGAGTACCGGCACTTCTCAGCAGTGCTGCAATACATTTAATGAGGGAGTACCAGCACTTATCAGCAGAGCTGCAATACATTTAATGGGGGAGTACCGGCCCTTCTCAGGAGCAAGCAGGTACTCTAAATAGTAAGTACCTGCACTTTCATAGTTCCATTTAACGCACTGAATATCCGTATAAAAATATCACTAGATTTTATTTCCTGCACAGTTTTTACCAAATCGTCACACAGGACTTTAGCTTGCTATTGTTGAAGTGCACTTATTGTCTTTCACAACGCACTGGTGTTTGCGTTTCTTTTTTTTTTAACCAAACAAAAATCCTGGTTCTCCATTTGTCGGCTCAAGACTTGTATTCGGAGCAAACCCCCGACAGTCTATTTCATTGCACAGTAACTCCCAATACTAGAGGTAGCATTGTTAGCTCACACAGCCCTCTGCTGGACATTTCAATTACTGCATTTTCGTTTTGACCCTCACAAAATATAGTTTTCTCTAAGCTTTTCAAATAATGTTTGCGAGTCTTATATCAGAAAAGTCTTACATTTCTCCAGTAGACCCCCTAGTAAACATTTACATAAGAAATAAAGCAGTAGAATATATATCATAAGACAACAATCGAATCTGAAATTATCATAGTACATATATGTTTCCTGCCGAAACCATCTTTAAAAGCAGCAGCCATGCAGGCATACTTCACTTCCGAGCATCCATCTCTATAGGCAAGATGTACAAAGATTAGAATAGCAATTTCCTAATTGCGATTCTTTGTGAATCACAATTAGGAAATCGCTATTCCTAATGTATGTAACTCTTGAGTTTCATTAGCGATTCCTAGTGGGTCATAATAGACCTACCTCATGAATATTAATGAGGTAGGTTGTAGTTTGCTACCCACCACGATTCGCTGCCAACACAGGGATGGTGGCCTGCTAGGGTTAGCAGACCACCATGTCTGTGATTGCTTTTAAATAAGGCCATCTTTTTTTTGTTAAACGCAGCCTGTTTTCCTTAAGGGAAAACAGGATGTGTTTAAAAAGGAAAAAGATAAAACTTTGAAGTTTCAGTTTTTAAGAAGCCTGCTCGTAAAAAATATTTTGACAACCATTCTCAAAGGAGAAGGGGTCCCAGTTGCGAATGGGTTACCACCATTTTTTTAAATGGCTGTAAATTGAGCTGTTTTGCGCCTGCTTTTCAATAGCAAAATATCTGTACATACCATTTCAATTCGGTATTAGGAAGGGACTCCCTCAAAACGCTCCTTCCAAATACCGAATCGCAAAACCCAAATTGTGATTCGGTAACAAGTTATCAAATCGCTATTTGGGCTTTGTTCACCCCAAAAAACATTTTTCCATTCGCAAATTGCCCGATTCTGCGAATAGGGCTGTTCACGACCGAAAAAATGCTTCGTACTTCTATCTCTAGATTACTTATTTTCCACCTGTACAAGACTGGTTTCCAGCTAAAATCATCTGTAAAAGAGGCCTCATTGTCAAGTAGCCATCTCAACTGGGCGCCATCTTCGAATTTCCCAGCATCTAATTCTACTGGAGGTGACAGCACTGCATTTCACAGTCACAGTTTCTACAGGAAGTGATATCTCTGCTTTTTCCACCAAAGTCATCTTTAAAAGAAGAAACCAGGCAAGCCGAAGACATTTCGCAGCGTCCATCTCAAATTTGGGGATTTCCCAGGATCCATCAATACCGGAAGTAACGCCACTGGTATACACCTGTAAATCATTTCTCTTTACATTCTGACACTTTCTTGATCTTTATAAATTCTTTTGGTGTTTCCTGAGTGAAAAGTATTTGAATAATAAACCATGCCATTAACTACGATTGAAAACATTAAATAGAATGTATAGTTTTGAGGTACCATAAAATGTTTGCTTTCCCTTCTGTATGTTGAAATGTTTTTTTATTATACTTTTTTTTTTTTAACAACTTTGCAAACATTGCAGCTTGGCAACCACCTTATTAAAGCAACTCATATTGCCTTTGCCAGCGCTTGTTTAATTAGGGATAAAACTGTTTCTTTAGTCCCTACGTTTGATCATTCTTTGTGTTGTCATACAGGGATAATGCTACATTCTCTATGTCCATTCCATGCCCAAAACAACCATCAACCTAACTAAAACATTTGGAATTCAGAAACAAACTAGAGGCCTTGCAGTCCTAGCAATTGTTTACACTCACGCGTAATCAGTCAACTTACACTCTTCTTGGAGCTCACCTCTGCCTATCCCCGATTGATCTTTCTCCACAGCTCACCTGGCCTGAATTAGCTTCTTAGAAGAAAACAGCAACAAAGCTGATCCTCTCAGACCCCTCAGCACCGAACGACTGTAGTAAAATCTTTACCCAACTCCTAATACCCAGCACTGATGTCATTTTAGCCCAAAGTAAATGTGTGTGAACAGCCTACAGCGTCCCATCAAATAATAACCTTCGATGTGCATAGACACCATATGTCCGTGGCACGTCATGAAACTTAAATAGCTTTCTCTTTCTCATTTTGTTGTAAAATTGCTGATGCATCTGCTAAGGACAATAAATAGGCACTGAATGCATCACCTGTCTTGCTATATGTACTTTTTACCCTAAAGAACCAGGCCCACACTGGGAATCAAACACAGCCCTGCTCCCTTCCACCTTGCGCTCTCATCTCTTTGCTTTCGCTCTCTCCTGAAGCACCCCGTGGGTGCTGTAATTTCCCAGGAAACCTGGAGAAGGTGACAGAGGCATCACCATTGGCCCCCTGCCCTAAAAACCAGCCTCCAGAGGCTCCAGCCACCAGGGAAATACCCGGTGGAAAAAAACTGGCTGTCCAGGCCTGTAAACAACTCTTATTCACCTGGTGGAAGCTCTCCACATGGGTGTCAGCATCATTATACTGCTAGGCAGAGGGTAGACCCCGCCTTATCGTGGCGCCCCCAAAAGGCTCTTACTTTCGTATATGCAGCATTCCTCTTACTTGTGGATTCCGCAGTAGAGGGTCGCTGGTCTGCATGTCCCTTGCCCTCAAAATACCATTTTACTGTCAGCACTCTGGTGTGCCTTGTTTCATTAACATTGCTGCTGTAGGTGCTCTTTTTGCAACATCATCACACGTGGTGCTACCCTCAATCCAGTGACCTCACACTAGGCGCTACCCTCACTGCACTGACATCACACTGGGTGCTACACTTATTGCTGTGACATCACAATCTGCGCTACTCTCCCTGCAGTTGCAAAAACAACAATTGATGTACAGAATGCAGAACAATGTCGTACATTCACCCCAGTACAGAGATCTGGGCCTAAATCCATCATTTTATTGCTCACCATGCCATTCCAGTTTGAACCCAGCCATATGCAAATCAGTCTTGACCCTGTGCCCAAAGGGAACAGTCCAGCCCGAACTGCCAGGCCAGGTCCTCCCTGGACTGGAAACAAGCATCCTAGGACCGGTTTCAGGGTTTCACCCCTCTTCAGCCAGGATAGCTTGACTCCAGTGGCATGGAGAGCACAGGACCCACGTCTGGGCATACCCGTCCCACTCGGGGTGACAAATGCAAAAACAACAATTGATGGACAGAATGCAGAACAATGTCGTACATTCACCCCAGTACAGAGATCTGGGCCTAAGTCCATCATTTTTTTGCTCACCATGCCATTCCAGTTTGAACCCAGCCATATGCAAATCAGTCTTGACCCTGTGCCCAATGGGAACAGTCCAGCCCGAACTGCCAGGCCAGGTCCTCCCTGGACTGGAAACAAGCTTCCTAGAACCGGTTTCAGGGTTTCACCCCTCTTCAGCCAGGATAGCTTGACTCCACTGGCATGGAGAGCACGGGACCCACGTCTGGTCATACCCGTCCCACTCGGGGTGACAAATGCAATAACAACAATTGATGGACAGAATGCAGAACAATGTCGTACATTCACCCCAGTACAGAGATCTGGACCTAAATCCATCATTTTTTTGCTCACCATGCCATTCCAGTTTGAACCCAGCCATATGCAAATCAGTCTTGACCCTCAAAATACCATTTTACTGTCGGCACTCTGGTGTGCCTTGTTTCATTAACATTGCTGCTGTAGGTGCTCTTGTTGCAACATCATCACACTTGGTGCTACCCTCAATCCAGTGACTTCACACTAGGCGCTACCCTCACTGCACTGACATCACACTGGGTGCTACACTTATTGCAGTGACATCACAATCAGCGCTACTCTCCCTGCAGTGACATTAGTAGAACCTTCCTTTGGTGTAGTTCTGCCCTGCTGGATTTGTAAAGACTGCTGCACCACTAGCCAATGAGAACTCTTACTGCAGTAATATCACATTGGGAGAGCTGGCCTTGCTGCAGTCACATCAGCCTTTGAGCTTCCAGTGGCATCATCCTGTAATTTGCTCTTATTGGAGGAGCAACACACATGAAACTGTGGTTGCTGCAGGCAGATGTTACTGAGAGCTGCTCCTTTTGCAGTACCATGTACTGGATAGCTGCATCACTGGAGACCTGCGTTTTCTTCCCCTGGCATTGGTACTAACCTTACAATAGCAACATCACCCCGGGAGTGGCCCTGCCCGCAGTGCGGTGACATTACAATGTAATGAGCCAGTGCAGCGTTTACATCAGTGTAAGATTCCATTATTGTGTATACATCTGGTTGAATGCTGTACTTCCTTAGTAACATCATATTTTGATGTGACATTACTGCAGGAATATCACACTAGGTACGGCCCTCTCTGCATCAGCTGCACCACACAGGTCTTCTGTAAACACCCTGTCAGACAGAGAAACAAACAAGATGAAGCACGGATGTTTGGAAGGAAAAGTCCTCTGCATGGTAATGGACGTGCACCCCTGCCCTGAGTGCCCAACTGTACTGATGTCTGGACCCCCTAATGCTGGTTTTTGTTGTCATAGGCAAATACGACACACATGCGTGTGTGCCATGACAGAGGCCTGTCTCACAGATAGTTGATAGTCCTTAATTTGAGCTGGTGGTTGCCAGCGGGGGCCACCAGAAGTCATTTTTGGGGACGTCACTTATTTTTCCTCATAAGACATTTGCCGGGAGCTAGAGTGGGAAAGACACTGAAAGGGGAAAGACTGAAGATGAGAAAGACCAAAAAAACTTTACAAAGGGAGAAAGCAGGGGCCTGTAAGAGTGAGATAAAATGGCAGCGAGTGTTGGGTAGTGACTTACAGAGGCATGAGGTGGATTCAAGGCTACACAATCGTGATCTTCGACGTGCTGCTATTTAATGGCACCAGGCACAGGCTTCTGAGCAGTACTTTGGGTATCAGCGCTCATGCTAATACAAATTGAGCACCACTATTTGGGACCGGGAAGGCCACCCAAAGTGCTACCCGCATAGTGGTGAGAGGCTACTGCCCTCACTAGGAGTTAAGCAGCAAAAACGCGGTGGTGGCAGCATAACTTGTAGTGGTCACTAGAAGTAAACTGGTCCTTTTTAACCTGTTCACCAGAGTGAGGCGTACAGGCTCACCCATTATAAAGATCTGCTGCTGAGTGCTTAACTCCCCCTTGGCTTACATCGGTTTGGTATGTAGTGCTGTGCATAAGTGGTGGATCTTCGCTGGATGTTTGTGTGCCTGGGAAGGGTACGATACATGGATAATGAGGTACTGTGCAGTGCGTGCATGTTAGATACATGTGCTTGATGTATGTGTGCCTATGAGTGGTACAGTACAAGAAGGATGCAGTGCGTGCAGGTTAAATGCATTTGCTGGGTGTATGTGTACCTGTGAGTGGTACAGTCAGTGTGTGTATGGGTGCAGTCAGTGTGTGTATGCTGTATGCATGCACTGGGTGAATGTGTGCTTGTAAAATGGTACAATACATTGAGGGCCCTGGGTTCCATTTTGGGAGACCCAAGCCTCCATGGTGAAAGATGAGGTGGTAGAGGAATCCCCCCAAACAGATTTGTGTATTGCTGCATTCCTATAAGCTGGGTGGGACACACACCGGAGAGGGGAGAGCCAGGCTTCCCCTATATACTTCAAAGGGTGCTCTCTGACTCAGTGAGAGGTCACAAGGAAGGGGCCTGGGCACATATCCGGAAGAAGATGGGGGTGATAACTGAATCTTAAAGAGTAGGGCTGGGGTCCTGGACTACCTTTTTGATACTCCTGTGGCTGACATCCAGGTGTTAACTCTGGACACTTCCATGGACTGTGTTGTGAAGCTGTCAGCTTTGGATTCACTCCTGCTGTGACAGACTCCTTTTAAGAGTAAGAAGAGGGCAGAGGAGTGGGTACTTCAAAAGAAGCAGACCTCCAACATAACCTTTGTGAGAAGTTGGCCTGGTATATGCTGTTCACTAGTTAAAGTGGACACCTTGCACCAGTACAATTCGACTCTTATGGTAGGTAGGTTTAAGACAACCTTTATAGAAAGCTATCCTAGTGGTAGCTGTGGAGAGCAGCCTTCAGGCTAAGTCTTGGAGGAATGTAAAGCAGCTTGTTTTACCACACAATCTCTTGAATCACCAAATGAAAAGACACCACACAGGTATATATATCAAATATATATGTATTTATTACTAAACAACTCTCTACTAATCTCTTTATGAGATTAGAAGTCAGGAACATATGTACAAGTCAATGTTTTATCAAAATAAGTTAGCACAAGTAAATATCACAATCTTATCTTGGCTAGACCGTGGTCTAGAGTACATAGAATCGAGGGACCCCAAAGAACCACCCCAGGTAGTTGTAGGAGACCCACAGGGGACGGACGCGGTGTTCAGACACTGGTGCGAGTCTATGCGAGAGAACGCGATTGAGTTATCACTGTTACAGGTCCTTGGCGTGTTCGAGGCGAACACACCGATCGGTCAGTACGAGTCGAAGGACGCGGATACTGATAGAGTTACAAGGGAGTTGGACGCGATGTGTCTAACACAGACGCGAGCCCTGTACGAGCCAGTGCGAGAGTCGCACGGGGAAAATAGTAGTTTTAGGGCACTTCTAGGGTAGCTACAAGCAAGCCACTTACAGGGTAAGTAGTTCTAGGGCCCACACCCACAGGAGCACCGTAGTGCTGAAGTTACCTCACCCAGGGGAGCCGGGTGCATAGGTGTCCTTTGGTGTCGGGTCGCGGCGTCGTTTTCAATGGGAGCCAGTGAAGACTTGCTGCTTGCGACGACAGAAGAAGTGTCCGTTGGAATCCAAGCCTGGATTCGGAAGGAGGAAGACCTGAAAGCAGAGGGGACAGTGTTCACAGTCACTTGGCAGTGACTCTGGGCAAGGAAGATGAATGCCCACCGTCGTCGACAGCTTCGGGTCGTTCACGGGTGTCTTGCCTCTTCGACCACGTGGTCCAGGCAGCGTCGATGATGACCAGGAGCTGGATTCGGTGTGTCCCACGACGTCTGCAGCTTACTGAGGTGTCGGCGACTCGATTGGAGCAAACAAGCCTTGGTAGCAGCAAGTCTTGTGGAGATGAGGAAAAGTCCATGGTGCAGACCAGCAAGGTCTGGGGGACTTACCCAGCGAGGGTATGTCAGGGCAGGCCTGGAGCAACCAGGGGATCCCTTTGGTTTTGTTGAAAAGTCTTCTGGGGACCCACAAGCCGGCTGGCAAGGGATCGCGAAGACGCCTCGGGAGGATCCACTCAACAGGGGCCCACGGTCACTCGGGACGGTGTAGGCCTCTGATCTTCGGAGGGATTCCTGTTAGAGGCTGGGACCACACGTGGTCCAAAGCACAAGTTCGTAGAACGTCGTGAAGGGGTTGCACTCGACAATAGTGCACGGTACCCAGGGGCTGCGGTTCCTCGTCGCTCGTGGGGTCCACTTGCCTCGGCTTCGCTGGGGACTCACGATGGCCTTGGAGTAGTCAGGAAATCCTCTTCCTGGGCTGCAGGGACTTCGGGCTCCGGTGGGAGCGGCGTAGTTTGCGATAGTCGTTGTAGTTTTTGGTGCCTGCCAAGCAGGGGAGTCACTCCTTGACTCCAAGGGAGATTCTTCAGTCTTCCAGAGGTAGTGGAACGTCGAAGGTCCAGGATTCTTCTTAAGAGCGTCGTCCAGGGAGATCTGGGTTGCAATGCACAGGTTCCCCCTCTTATACTAAAAAGAAGGGAGGGACTAGCTCTATGACCCCACCTATGGGAGGGTCAGGGGAGGGGGTGGCTACACCCACTTCCCTTTGTCCAGTTTCGCGCCAGAGCAGGGGCAGGTAGCCCCTGAGCTGGTTTGAACTGGCATATGCACAGAGGAGCCTTCTGCTCCCCCAGTGCAGGACTTCAAAGCACTCTAGGAGTGCACCCACCCAGCCCCAATACACTAAACCCTGTCTGGGAGGTGGTCACACCCCTTGGGACAGGATACCTATTGTTGGGCCTCCTCCACTGCGAGTGTTGGTCATCAGCAGGAGGGCAGCCTAGTGTCTGTGACTGGTGGCATCCATTTTGTGATGCCAGGGCTCTTCAGGATTCTACCGCGTTTCCACAGTAGCTACATGTCTATCCCTCTAGAAGGGTGGAATGCTACCCCCGCCGCCAGAACTGGCGGGGGGGGTAGTATTCCAAGATGTTTGACACCAAACACGACATGTTTCCGTGCAGCCATCCCAAAGTTAGCATTTAACGCGAGGTTATAATGCGCTTAAGAGTATATGGTCAGGCTGCACTACAAACAGCCTCAGAGAAGGGTCTCCGAATGCTGCAGAGGGGCTCTGCTCATGCAGGGGCACCCTCTCACATAGGAACCAAGCACTCTGCCTTCAGGATTGATAAGGCCTGCCATAGGAGTGACTTATAGTTTTATATGTGTGTATCTATGTAGTGATATAGGTAGCCTATATCACAGTAAGGGGTGCATGCACCACCTTACCCAGGCTGCAGTAGCAGACCTGTGGTGTCAGATTTAGTCTGCTTCCCAGGGGTGGCATAATACATGCTTCAGCCCCTGGTAGGCCTGTGACGTACCTATGCCCTTGGTACCTAAGGTACCATATACTAGGGACTCATAAGGTACCACAGTATCCAATCACTAGTGCACCTAGAGTGCACTCCAAGTCGTTTAGAGAGAACAGAGAGGCTGGGGCCCTGATTGGCAGGGTCCCAGCCTGACTATAGCCAGAAACCAGTGTAAACATCAGGAAAAAAGTGGGGGCAACATAAGAGGCAGATCCTACTCTCCTACAACCTTCAAAGACTCAGACTCTAAATCACATTTGGTTTCTGGAAATAAGAAGGGGAGTTTATAACCCCAAAAATAGTCATTTGCCATGCAACAAGATGGAAGAGGAGAGCGTTGGAGGGAGCGAGGTCCAGTGGGAAGCCTGGGCGACTGGAGTCCCTTTGCGAGGTGATATGAGGCGGCTGCTGCACAGATTTGGGTTGTCGCCCATGTGCAAGAAGAAGTCGGCGACCCTCGTATGCCACAGGAGGGCCTCTGTGAATTGAGCTGTGTGCATTGCTGCACCGATGGGACCAGAGCCCGTGTGTAGTGGGGAGCAGCGACCCGATATGCCAGGAGGGGCCGCTGTGAGAAGACTGCCATGCGGTAAGGGCTGTAGCACATGTGCAGAAGTGTGCTTCGACCCTCTATTCCAGAAGGGGCCGCTGCCGAGGACTTCACTGTGCAGATCGGGCCGGAGTCTGAGTACTGTGAGAATACTGTGACCCCGTATGCCAGAGGGGGGTCATCGGCACCAGCAAGTCAGGTGACTGGTCTGAACTCCCTCCTCTCCCGGCCCTCCTCAATAGCTGGAGGAAGCGGAGACTTACCCTGCAAAGAGGAGCCGCTGAGAACCTCCGATCAATGCAGTGGCAACCCCCTTGGGCTGTGTGCAGCAAACTAACCTGAATTAGGTGCTGCCGCTCCAACACCTGTGAATGGGGCACCTTCAGGAACTTTGGTCATTCCAATCATACGAGGTGCAGGTAAGCCTGATTTTGTGCCAGTCGGCCCATAGAGAACTTGCTGCTGGTTAGAGACGCGGCGCTGAAACACTGTTGACTTTAAAATCGAGTCATATTAGACTCTTGAGTCTCGGACTACTAATGGAGCTTACCCTAGATGTTACCTACAGTGATTAGGTAAAATCCACCACCGCTAGAAGGGAGGAGGGAGTGGGACCCGGGGAACCACTGAACGAAACACAAGAGCCCTGACCTTCAGGGGGACTTTATAGTTGTTTGAGAATGTCATAATTGTTTTCCTTTGTGTTGTTAGCAGTAGAAATAAAATAATTTTCTTTTTTCATAAAAGTGAGTATTTGTCTGGAAGATGATTTAGTGCTGCTGCTGCACACGTTTTGAGTTGTGAGCCTGCGTTCACTCCCCTGTATCCACCTTCTCCCCACCCCCTCCTCTCAGAGGGAGCCTTTGACTGCTCAGACCATGCTATTCCTGAGAGTCAAATGCTGAAGGGATGCTTGGACCAGTAGCTCAGAATCCATAGTAGGTAGGGTGCTGGGAAATCAGGAGTAAAAGGCCTCAACCTGCACCGTCTGGCCCAATAACCCCTGCCTGCAAAAACTGTATCCTAACCTGCGATTGAGAGTCCCAATCCTACTGAAACTCAAAACAGAACAATACCTAAAATCTTTTTTCATTCAATGAAGCAATCGATAACATTTTTTAGTAAGTAGAATTTTTCAGCTATGATAAGCAGGAGACGATCTTTTTGCTACAAAGAGGGTTCATTTGAAAAAGATTTCATCAGCACTTTGTAGCTGGCAACCTAATAGCCGAGAAGCAGTAACTTTGAAGAGACCCTTTCTGCTTTCAAGGATGTCAGCAACACAAATAGGCAAACATTAATGCAAGAAACAATGGTGCTAAAGCGCAGATTTGAGAAGTACAGCATGGAACTCCGCATGCTAGAAGAGATGGACATGAACTCAGTAGTGACATAAACAAATATAAGAGTAGGAATCACAGCCTGCTGAGAATTTCTAAACTGTTATGCAGCATGTCACAGTTGTATACCAAGGCACTGTTAGGAAAAAGGAGATGAACACTTACCAGTTGTGTGCATTGGCACTGTTATGTCCAGAAGTGCTTGGAAACCAATGTTTGTACCACTTGGCACTATCCAGATGAAACTATATTTAAAGAAGAACTTCAGATATGGAAATCTGCACTGCTTGGTATCAACGTTGGCAAAACCTGTAAATTGACATTTCAGAAACCAACTAGATAAAGAACTTAAACTTCCAGAAAGGTGTACTCCTGCCTCTGTAAGGTGGGTGGAAACAGGACACCTCAGGACATATTACGAAAAGCGTGCACTGACAGATATGGGATTACATTTTATCTCAGATGGATATATGTTGCACGGTGCTCTACCCATGAATGGATTTAGATGTCTTAAGCGTTCATGAAGTGGCAGGTACTGATAAGTGCAGTTTGGAGTTATACCAATATGCTATGCAACTATGCTGTACAACGGCGACTGTTCAATAATCAATGTGGTAATCCCTATTTTTGCATCGTTTCATAACGGTACTTTATCACTTGTGTATTTTTGTTTGTTATATGGCATGGATTGTACAACGTCTCTTGTTGATGTTTTACTTTGAAAGAGTAAAGTTTTTTTGGTTTTTTTTTAGAAAAGAGATTTAACGGGCTGTTCTCTGTTTCTAGAGCTACCTGTTCCTGTTGTCCTCTGATTACGAGAGGTCGGAGTGGAGGGAAGCAATACAGAATCTCCAGAAGAAAGGTAAGGCCGGATGTCCTTTCGCTTTAGTGTTGTAGCCAGGTAGCCAGCTCCTGCTTGCAACACGACTGTAAAATATGCAAGAAGCAAGAAAGGTATTAGTTGTGGCAGGAAGTGTGCATTTTTATCACCCTGCCCTGTGAACACTAATACTCACCCTTTTAATCACTAAAGTATAATTAAAACTTGGAATGTTTTCTAAAAAAAAAAAAGGTATTTTCCCTCTTTCAGTTTATGCAGCAAAATGGAAAGTCCAATTTTGTTTGGTAACCTTTTGATAATTGGAGTGTTCGGTGGGAAAGTACAGGGGGGCAAAGACACCCTCGCTAACAAAGATAATTAAAGAAAATGCCATTACATCTTTGTCTCAGCTTGTGGTATGGCTGGGAAAAGAGAGACTGTTGGCAAGCAAGCTCTTCCTATAAACTTTGGCATAGCACTGGCTGCCTCTACACACCAGCTGTTGTAACTATTTTTCATGACTCAAGCTTTCGGCATCAGACAAGTCATGTTGCCAAGTTCCAATTGTCATACAATACAGCAGCAGCTGTGATACCACAGTCACCCTTTGCAAGATTGTGTACAACTGAACTTTGTGTCTGGTTTTGTCTTCTCTGTATCTATCATTTCCCCCCTTATCTCTAAACCTTCCATTTGACCTCACTCAGACTTCCCAATATCATTCTGATCATGGTGCTTCCTTTAGAAGGAAGTTCTTTCTCTTCAGTAACTGTCTTTTCTCTGCTGCCTAGACCATCTGTCTCATAGATTCTATCCAGACGTGTCACTTCCCTGGCAGTGTCTCAACAGATTATTCTCATTCTTGTTTCTACGCCTTCAGTGACCATCTTTCTTCTTTTTCATCTTTCTTCTGAAATTTGTCTGGCCCCCCCCTAGGCTTCATTCATGATCTTGATTCCACACTGACTGCTTTGACGTTCAATCACCGTCCTCTTTATGTGCACCACTACTTCTCTCTTCTATGTAGACCCATAGGTCTTTAAATTCTTCTAATTTGCCTTGTTGTCTTCTCAATGAGAATCTCTCCTCTTTTAACATTTTCTCCCTCCTGTCCTTGAAGATTCTATCCCAAATAAAACCTCAGGCCTCTAGTTTCTTCTTACTCTGTCTTCCCTGGCAATAATTAATATTCCACGGACCTTATTTCTCTAGTACCTTGTGTCACTTTTCTTTCACATACCCTCATGCTTTGGCCAGCTTCTTATAGGATCTCCTCAACATGCTCTTTCTTAAGTATTCTCTCCTTTTTCCAACAGATCCGCCAGTCTCTTCTCTCTCCTCTGTGGAGCTCCAGGTTCTCATAGGTTCCTGTTTCAAGCTTCGGACAGTTCATAACATTCCTGTTACCAGCAATAAAGATGGTAAGTGCCAGCCAGCTTTCTTTAAAAGTGGTAAGATAACTTCTCACCAGGTTGCCGCCAGTTTGATCTCTATTGTCTATGTGCTTGGTCTTGAAAAGAGAGAGAATGAGGGCTGATGATAGGACCCTTGTGCATTGGATTGGTTTATGTTTGGCAGGTCCAAGGTGTATCCTAAATCTGAAAATCGTAATTTTGCTCAAATATTGTTCTCCAAGTCGTGGGTGTGTGCATTTGTTGTCTTTCCTATATACCGTGTTCATGCATGTAAATACTGATTTGTAATGTCCCTTAGCAGCGAAATGCTAACACTTCTGCAGTACAGCCTCACCTATCACTTCATTTTCATCGAGTCATCTTCCAGTTCTTCTAGTGTCCTGTTAAATAATGCATCACTGACAAAACTGTTGTCACCTCTGAGTTTTATCTTCTGCATGCCACAAAACTGACATCCATATGCTCTACGTCAATGTCCACTATTATTCTGTACATAATAAGGCTAAATATAAAACATGACCAAATATTTTATACTGGCTAAAACTGCTCTTCCAGTTAAAGCTAGTCAGCCTCATGGTTTCACTTGCCATGTCGTTGCTCACTCTATCGCCTGCAACCACTGGTAGCGTGACACTTCCAGGGCAAGTATCCATGCAGGTAGGCTGGCCTTACCTTCAACTTTCCAGCACCAATCTGCCCTTGTTTAAAGAAGTGAGTTATGATCAATGACTAACACAAGCATTTATCCCGAGTAATGTCATTTAAAGAGTATTAACGTGAAAGCAATAAATCTCTGACTGAGTAGTACTTGACTGAAGTACCTAAAGCCTCTATAGGTATGCCACATCTTTTACACTCACATGCGTTTGAGATAGAGGTCCTAAACACTTGAACTAATATCAACTTTCACCATAGTTTACCTAGTGTCTGCGATGTAGCAACGGTGAATCAAAAGGATTTCTTTTTTATTTCATACCATTAAATATGTTCTCTCTGCACTCATTACATTCAAACTCCCTCTCTGTTAGTAAGAGATCTCCACAGTGGTTTACAAACACTACACTATACTCTATTACGCCAAAGGAGGTCAGTCTTTTGTCCATGGACCTTCCCTGATGGCTTACTGTGAATTTGTGATAAATTACAAGATGGTATAACCAAGGTTTTCTGTCTTCTGTTCTTCAAGAGAGTATCTCTTTTTCCTCGTTGTCAATCAAATGCAAAGCAGGTCTCACCAGGCAGCCACATTGTTACATGCTGGGTTGAGGGCTCTACACATGAGGAACACTGAGGACAGCTGGGGTCTGTGGGGCTGTAGAGAAGTGCTCGTCAGCCACAGGTACCTGATGGCACCTTGATTTAACAGATGGAGTAAATTGTATACAGTTGCTGTTAAATGGCTTACAACCAGGCTTTAACCCTCGATGCCAGGCTCAGAGGCACGTACGGGTCACTGAAGGAACACACTATAAATGAGCCTTTCCTTGGGTAGACTGCAAAGGTATTGCAGTGCTTTCTGCAGTGGACTAAATCTTTGCATGAAGATGTAAGTTTAGATCGTTTTGCTGCCAGTTTTTGTCTCCAATGGCAGTCACGACTTGCAGAATACTACAGGGCTCCTATTTGTTGACCCATCCTACACGTTCTGACACTGTGCAACAGGCTCCGAGCCTCGGTGCGTGTGTTCACTGGTTGCAGGTGATAAAAAAATTTTTTAACTGAGGCCGTCGTGTCATAACATCCAGAAAATGAAGATTTACCACCTTCGAGAAAGTAAGATCCTGGGTGATCTCAAACGTCTGTCTAAATGTCATGAAATAAAAAGGTGGAAGCATCGACACGAGTGACAGCTCGGATCCAAAGCGTAGGTTGTAGAGAAAAATGTGACTGAAAAACTTTGATCAAAATAATCTGTTTGCCAAAGAACAAGGCGCAAAACCCCTTTTCTGTTTCCCGTTCGCTTCACCCTGCATACCAGGAAAGATGCCTTCACTCCTTTTCATCTCTTGCTTTTCATACTGTCCTATCTCCCTACTTTCCGCTTGTATGTTTTCACAGTATAATTTCATTGCAAATATTTTATCAAAAGTCTATTCCTTTCTAAATATTCATTACTAAACTCTGCAAATTACTCATACATGTGGTAGTGTTGCCAAGGCTATATTATTAGATAGCAGCTTATCTAAGCCTTTCCAAAATGTCCAGTCAGAAGTGCAAGATACACGGGGCAGAGCTATAAGTATCACACCTGAGATGAACAATAAACACCCATCTTTCCGCCACAGCATCTCAGGTGTTTTGCTTGTCCGTCGTCTCCATATCCGAAACCGCTGTGCTGTGCCAGCTTTCAAAAGCAGTCTGTGGGAATGCCCCAAAGTGCCTGTCAGATCTGTTTAATTTCTAAGCCTTTCACATCCTTTCAGGCTAATCCTAAGAGAAAACCGTGACTCTCAGAATGGCGATTGTCCAAATTTGGTGGCAACTCCTTTAATAAAAAAAAGTACTGAAGTTCTGAAACAAGCGCTCCAAATACCTAATGGTGGACAACACGTTCACCAGCTTGAAGGAGAAATAAAACATCTTCTGCTTAACATCAGTTATGATGGCTTCGGCTCGTAGACACCTCTGTGAGTTCTGCTTTGTAACTCTTCCCTCCAGATCCGGCTGTTCTACTTACTGTCCATCACCTGCCTGCCTCCCTGCCGTCCTTAGCTCGAATCTCTGCATTGCTGCACTTAATGCAGACTTGAATGCCTTGCTGTAACTTTATATGTTATTACGACCATATAACAAAACCATGCTAGTGGCCCTTCTTTTTTAGTTGCTGCTCCTTGAAGCTGGATCCCTGGTATTTATGCATTACAGACAATAATTATTATTGAATGTATCCGTAGTGTGTTAGGCTGCCCCTCCTCTGCTTTTAAGACCCTTCGCTTGCACGTGACGGCGCACAAAGTTCATCATTCCCTGCAGCTTTCACAGCACAGGAAGGCTACAGCGCAAAATAACCAGGCCCTGTTGTGAACTGAACACTGTCCTTGTGCCCTCCCCCACCAGGCCCGGTTCTAGAGGGTGGGCCAGGCCCACCCAAGGAAGATCCTGGCCCACCCAAGGAAGATCCTGGCCCGCCCAAGGCGATTCAGAAGTGGAAAAGCAGATCCACATACCTGGGCAACTGTCCTGCTGGCACACAACCTGAAAGGCTGCTACCGCTCGAGCGTGACTCTGCAAGCCACTGAGTCATCCAGTCCACTGTCATGGGCAGAAGGACAATGGGCCAGCAGAGAAGGCACAGCATGGTGCATCTCCTCCCATCCTAGTCCTCAGGAGGTGACTGAGCCCTTGGGGAGCTTCTGATGCTTTTGAGCATCACAATTAATAAGACTTAGGCGGGGGACATTGGCTTTTTGTCCCTCGGAGGAGGCCACGGCGATCAGATAGTAAAGCTACGGGGGGGGGGGGTTGGGGGGGGCTACTGCCAGCTTTCTTGGTTTAAAAACTGTGCAGTGACATGCCAGATGTAGATTGGAAGTTTAATTCTAATGAGATTCCATCCGTTATGGCATGGGGAAGGTGCTGTGCACAACGAAGAGCAACGGAAGTTCAAAAATAAAACACTAAGCACTGAAATAAATGTACATTTAAAGAAAAATAAGACTAGAAATGAGAAAAAGTATAATTTGATGTTGACAAAGTTGCAGTGAAAAAATTAATTCACCCTCTATGTTGGGGCAAAACGAGAGGTGAGAGCAGAGGAGAGATAAAGACAGAGACAAAAGGAAATAAGAGACGGAGTAGGGAGTAGAGACAAACAGAGAAGGGAGAGGAAAGAGGGAGAAATGATTGAGGAGAGAAGAGAGGCAAAGAGGCTAGAGGGGAGGGAAATAATTATAGATAAGCACATTAAGAAAGTGGGAGAGGGAGACAGGAGAGAGGGAAACAAAGGAAAAGATGAAGTGAGGACAGACTAAGTGGAGAGAAGGGGAGAGCAAGAGATTGGTAAAGGTAGGGTAGAAAAAAAAAAGTGGAGCGAAGGGAGATGACACGGGAGAAAAAGAACAGCGAATGACAGTGAAGAATGGTTTCAGAAGAGGCTGTTAGAAGTTTCCTGGTCAGTATTACCAAGGAAAGGAGGGATCAAGGCCTCATTCACACTTATTCTGACGGTACAGCAGTCTATGGCTTGATTTAGAGGTTGGCAATACCTAGTGGAAGTGCCAAATCTACAGTAAAACCCAAGAAAGGGGTCATATGGTACTACCCCTTCAAGAAAGTAATAGTATGTAGTGGCGGCTGGCATGGATCGGGGGTGGTGTGGCGGGGAAGGGGGTAAATAAAAAGGAGATTTCACTTACCTCCTGGCCGTGTCTCTCCTCCTTGTCCCTCCGCTCAAAACAGGAAGCACCCAGGCTCCCCTAAGCCAATCACAACACTGCAAAGCAGCGTTGTGATTGGTCTGAGAGCCGTGGTTCGGCACTCAGACGGGGAATGGGAGTCTGGGCATGTTCTCCACCCAGGCTGTGGGAGGGTGTGACAGAGATTATTTGAAGTAATATTAGTGAGCTGCTGCTGTGTTACAATACTGAAAACACACATCACTATCCTTGAATATCAGATGTACACACATTTAGAATTTGACCAAAGAGGGCATGAAAGAGCTGAAACTGGATCATAAAATCTAAGCTGTACTGAACAGGGGCCCCAAAAATACATTTGGCCCAGGGCCCCCAAAATCCGTAAAAGGTTCCTGCCCCGGGCCAATTTTTGGTCCTAATTCACACCTGGACATAGGCTACTTTCAGGCCTGGGAACAAGTGTCTTGTCAGCGGGGATGGTAGCTGCTGCATGCACAAATGAACAGCACATACATCCTGAACACTCTCACTCACTCTCACAGATGAGGCAAAGGCTTTAATTTCATGTATTTTTCATCATAGCACTATGATTGTTTTCAAAAGCTCCTTACCTAATGTATTTCAGTGCCTGAAAGATAGGTGTTTTAAGGTTCATAGTGCACACCCTTTGTACCCTTAACTCCTGTGGAAGTCTTTTTATTACATGAGTGGCTAAGCAGAGCTCTGTAGTGCATAGTGTGGTGTTGTGCATTCTGAGCATGTTTGTTTAGTATAGGGCACTGCAGTATTGTTCTCTTGGTACTCGTTAGTTACCGTTTACAAATTGCAAACCAAATACACGCTACAAAACAACCAGACAACTGAATACTAGCAGTTCAAGCATGTTACTTCTTCCATTAAGGAGGAGATTTGAATGCTGGAAGTATTACCACTACAGGAAAGACAGCCAGAGGCCAGAATGGATAAAAAACACAATCTCAGGAAAAACTTGGATTGCCTCAAAACAGATGCGAGAAAGACCCAGGCCCAGTTGAGTTGGTTTTGCAGATCTGTCAAAACCATAATTCAGATTTAACTGTGTTTTTTTTAATGAACATGTGCATAGAAAGGGATGATATATAATGGTAAAGTCTGCATTATTTTATTTAGAAGGGGTGTGCAAAGTTTACTGCCCCGGAATTTGAAACTTCAATGCTTTGCAAACTACAAAGCTGACAAAATATATATATATATATATATATAACTGCTCATTTTCCGTTAGTCTTCAGAAAAATAGGCACTCTTGGGGGTTTTTTATTTCATCCGTTTTTATTCCGTTAGCAAAACATGACGCGTTTCGGCAAGCGCCTTCATCATATGTTTCACAAGCACGCCAAAGCTACGGCATTTTTTTATAAAAATCCAACGTCCATTACAGATCACATGATTTCCGGGGCATTGTAATCAAAGACCGACATTTCATTTCTTCGAAACGACCCGCCATATTTGAATAGTTGAAGTGCATATCCATTCATTTCATAATAAAAACATTGATATACGGCTAAACAACAGTTTTCCAACATCGGGAGGTCAATGCAAAAATGAATGGGGCTAAAAGGAATTTTTCCTGTTAAAAAGTGTATATAATAAGCATGATGAATAATAATATTTTATATGTTTTAAGAATAGAAAATGTTTTTATTATGAAATGAATGTATATGCACTTCAACTATTCAAATATGGCGGGTCGTTTCGAAGAAATGAAATGTCTGTCTTTGATTACAATGCCCTGGAAATCATGTGATCTGTAATGGACGCTGGATTTTTATTAAAAAAATGCCGTAGCTTTGGCATGCTTGTGAAACATATGATGAAGGCGCTTGCCGAAACGCGTCATGTTTTGCTAACGGAATAAAAACGGATGAAATAAAAACCCCCCAAGAGTGCCTATTTTTCTGAAGATTAACGGAAAATGAGCAGTAATTGAATTCGCGGTTGCACCTCCGCGAGTGAAGGCACCCGTTCGAGAGTGCGCCAAGTAGGCGCAAAGGAGCAGTATATATATATATATCTATCCCTCCCCCCAAGAGATATGTGGCAGGAGGAATGTTTCTGCACAGGAACAGGCTGTAGCCCATCTACATGCTGAATCCCTCCCTCCTTTTCAACAAAGGCGGAAGCACAGCAGGGAAAGCGAAGTAGCTACCTCGGTGGTTATGGTGTTAAAATGTCAAAGGTCGACAATGTTAGTACCTAAAATATCAGATCTCTGCAATATGTTGTACCACTGCCCATTCATCTTCGTGGCCCACCCATCCTTGTTCATGGCCCTCCCTGAGCAAGAATCCTAGAGCCGGGCCTGTCCCCCACCCTCATTCTTGTTTCCTCTTTCAACAAACTGGGTAGAAACCGCAGAGGCTCTGGGGGATGGATTTGGAAATACGGGGCTTAGGAGGTGGCTTTCCTCCCCTCATTTGAGTAAGGGCTAGGACACGGTGGGGAATACAGTGTGTCGTAGCAAAGGGCCCGTGGGCTCTGGTGCAAGCAATGAAAGAGGGACCCCCTTCCTCAGGTTAGGAAGTAAAATAAAACCATAAATTGGGGTTCAAATGAATAGGTTTACCGCTAAGTAGTCAAAGCATTAAATCCAGCTGTCGTTCCTTGATTTCCTTTTACAGCACCAGTTTGTAGAGTTGGGGATTCCTAGCACTAGATGGCGCTGTTGGAAAGGCAAAGCGAATCCTTGAGTAATGATAAAAGCCGTTTGTTGCTAAGAGCCATGCTCAGTACAAGACGGTGCAGTGCAAACTATTGGCACAACGAAGAGGCTGGCACTGGCTTAGTCTACACCTAGGGCGACCACCTGATAAGAAGGCAAATTGGGGACAGTGACAGTAAAAATTCAGTACAAGGGTCAAAATTCAGGACAAAAATTCAGGACAAACCGGACACATCTGAGGACATTGCACGAATATAAAATAAACCTATGTTGGCTTGTACTTCTGTTTATGTTCTTTAGTTTGTTTTAAACATTGGAGTGTTGAGCAAACATTCACACATAGCTGGACAGATTTAAAGATGAAAAAACTAGCAAACATATACACTCAAGCAGAATTTCACAGTCGAAATAAGGGGCAGTTTTCACAATTCTACCCCGGTACCATGAATGACCATGCCAGAAGCCGTGCTCTGTTACTGATCTTAGGCTTAGAGTTGACAGGCAGTAGTTCTACTAGAGAGTGTGAAAAAGAAAGAGAAATGATAATGAGAAAGGAGGAGAGGGCTGTATACTGAGAGGGAGAGACAGAAGTTTGAACAGTGAAATTGAACAGTGGGAGAAGAGTAAAGCAAGTGAGTATGTGCAAGCTGAGAGAAAGAGCAGATTGTGAAAAGAGAAAGGAAGGCAACCGAAGATGGGTCAGAGAAAGGAGCAAAAGCAGATAGAGAAAGATGCTGAGGGTGACCGAGAATAGGTTGAAAAGAGAACAAAAGGTAGAGTTGGCATCTAAAAGGAAAGGTAGAGGGAACTGAGAGGAAGCATGTGGGGGAGTGAGAGAGGCAGAGATGAATGGCAAGGTAGAAGAGAGGAGAGGACAGATAAGAAAAAGGGAACTGAGATGAAGAGGTTGAATAGGGAATGAAAATAGAGATTATGTGAGGGTTCACTTTGTACCTTGCATGTCAGACCTTTCAATCCCATTTCCAATGCACCATATATTTGAAAATATGGTGCTACTCTGCTGCTTCCCTTTCACGCAACGCAGCATAGCAACTTCACTTGCTGTACTGTGTTGCATGAAATGTTAGTAAATATACCCTTCAAAGATTTGGCACAAGTGTCCAGATTTAAATTTCATCTTGGCCTTTGTACAGTGCTCTGCTGCCTTTTGGGAGATTTTTGCATAAATATAGAGTTCTCAATACAAATGCGGATGTCCCAATGCCGGGACTTCACCTACTTGAAATCACTCCACTGCGTGACCTGTGTGTCCCATCATGATTGTCCGACCTCGGCCTGCAGACCAATAATGTCAGTCAATTGGGTACTTCCTTCCCCCTTTTTACATTGCCAATGGCTTTGGCCTCAAGATGTCCCACGAGGGTGGGCACTCTTTAGCACACTCGTGACCCATCCAATACAGTACCCACCGTCTGGATGCTATGCACATTCCACGTTATAAGATGGCCACCATAGCTTTAATCAATAGCTTTAAGCTACTACCCCCTTCAAAGATGGCTGCCGTATATTTATCGACCTGTGGATGCCACATGCATTCCACGTTCTAAGATGGCCACCACCGTTTTGACTGGGAGCTTGTAGCTCTACCCCTTCAAAGATGGCCGCCGCATGTCCCTCGACCTTCCACTTCCAGGTCGTTTCCCTGCTACTTAAACCTACTGGCTTCACACACCTTGCTTCCTCCCAACGAGGCAGAGCGAGGGGTAGGTTCGTGGCACCTGTTTTCCAGGAAAACTGTAAGTAAGCTGTCCACGCTGTTCTCCCCCACCCCCCTCTGGCACCAGAGACCTATGCCACTTTGACAGAATGCTCATCCTTGGGCAACCTTCCATCTTTGCTTATACCCATCTTACCCCCTTTCTCTCCTCAAAACCAGCATGACGTTAACTTTTGTAATGATCGTTGCTCTGCCTAACTATTGACGAGGCGTGACCTGAACCCGAATTGGCTGAGTTCCATCGTGCCATTTTCTATGGTGGTTGGTTACCACCAATAACACCAGTATGTTTTTTATATGTCAGGTGTGCCACAAGTCTGTTTATTATGTTTGTCTGGCCATGCACCTCTTGTGTTGCACTAACCACTGGTGCATGTGGTTGTGGCATGTTTTTAATTCATTTTAGAGGCATTATTACTGTATGTGCATACCTTATTCATGTACTGTTGTTTTTCTCTCTCTGTTTTGAATCTCATTAGGTTGGTCCCATGATTTGTATTATTAAGGTACCCCATTGAAAGGTCATCAGAGTGAGTGGTTCATTTTCCATAACCAACCACCCGTGTAGATAGTGCATCAAGATAGGTCCTGAAGAATTGCCGAGTGATTTACACACATCAGGCTAGAAACATGTTGACCAGGACTACACGCATATAGACACCTCCGACCATTATAATCGGCGGTATCCCTATTCTGGTTTTAATTGAGATGAGTGGACTCGCAGATTAAAATTCATTTTGGAGCACCACCTCGCCTCATTTTATTTCTCCTCACATCTACACCACTAGGCCCCTCACCCGCACCTCACCTATACGGCTTGGGAAAAAGATCTCTGACAAAGAGCCCCTCATAGGGTGCCCGTTAGACATTGCAGAGCCGGCCTGATGAGGAGCAAGCCCTATGATGAAGCATGACACCCAAATGGGTGTGTGAGGGCCTCACTTCCCAAATTGGGAGACACCCACACTCCACTACTGAGTAAGGGTGTTGACCAACCTAGCCTCCTTCTCTTCTTTCCCCACCCTACAGGAACTGCATACTCCTTTGGTGCTATAAATATAGAGTTGCCACATAATCCATCATCTGCTGCATAATAATGCTGCATTTTTCTCGAATGGTACAAATGTTACTAAAAATGCAAAAACACGTGTTTCTGTGCAGTGGTAGGCCCTCTCCAAAGGTTGACTGGTCACCTTTCTGTTGCTTATACCTCTGTTTGGGTGTTAAACTTGTACTAATGAGGTGCAACCGATGCCCAGACAGTGTTAACATGTTTTAAAATGACAAAATAATAAAGTAATGCTATCACAAATTGTGATACATTACACCGCATAATTTGGCTTTTCTTGACACATAATTTAAGCAACCCTGCCACATAATTTGGCCTTACCCTACTGCAGTGGTTCCCAAACTGTGCGCCGCGGCACCCCGGTGCGCCGTGATGAGAAGCCAGGGGCGCCGTGCCGCCGCGGGAAATTGTAGCCGCATCGCAAGATGCGGGGGGGGGTTGAAATGCCACATCCCTAAAGAGCCGCCCCGGTGTGGTACTCAAAACCTGACGAGTCAGAGGAAGGAGTCGGCGATATCAGGGCTCAGTCCTGACTGACACTGCAGACAAGCCAGGCAGGTCCTTCCGGATGAACATCACGGTGCACACCCTGGCTCCCTGCCTCCGGGGTCTTCTCACACAAGAGCCACCCAGAGTGGAACCGGCCCTCATCCCGGCTCCGGGTACACCCCGCAGGCTTTAGGGCGGGGCGGCCGGTGCCACCGCACCGGGTGCCAAGCTAGGGTAGGGCGCTTAAAGCACACACAGTTTGAAGCTAGCAAGGTGCATGCCTGCTCGCGCATATTTCTGACCTTGAGCTTGGAGGCTGTGTGGGAGCGTGCGCGCCACTCCTCACACCAGGAGAATGATTGCGAAGGCAGTTTGTCATTTAAAAAGACAATCGCTTACTTTTCTTTTTCTTAGTGCGCAGTATAGCATGCAAATTCTGTGCGGAAGAGGGCCAGAGGTGTCATAGGCCTGTCATGGGAGCAGGAGGCCCTTGTGGCTGCACCATTACCATGGGGGATTTTTTTGCCTTGAGAAAAACGATCAGGAGAGCCACAGCTATTAAGAAAATAACTTTCAAACAAGTCTATTCTCGGCAATATGTTCAAGTCATTCATTTTGCTCTCTAAAACACCGATCTGTTTCTCAATATTGTAATAACTCTTAAGGTAAGTTGAGTCACTTCTAGGTGTCTGGGTGATTTCAGGGTAGACTTGAAGGAGGTACGAGTTACTTCACAGTGCGTGTCAGTAGATCAGAGCAATGTTTACTTGTGTGCTGATAGTAATTACTAATTTATGTGAAAGTGGGTGATGGAGGTGCACAGTTGTGGGGATTAGGACTGAGCAAAAAGTAAAAGAAAATTCTGTATTCCTAGATGAGGGACACAGAGAGCGAGTGAGTGAGTGAGTGAGTGTGAGAGAGAGAGAGAGAGAGAGAGAGAGAGAGAGAGAACGAACGAGAACACACGAACGAGAACGCACGTGCAAGGGTATGGTGGAGTAGGTGACACAAGGAATTAAATGCGAAAGGTCTGAGTGAAAAGGGTGATGAAGGAGAATTGAGAGAGTATTTCAAGTATTTCAGAAAGATGCGGGGAGCGTATAGCAGAATGAGAGAATGCAGAGGAAAATGGTAGGGAAGGAAGAACTGGACTAATTATTTACTTCAAAAGAAACTCCTTGCAAAGAACTTGGAAATGTTTAATTCACAGTCTTATATTTCAAGAATTGATGGATTTTCAATTCTAATTATTCACATGGTGTTATTTATTTATGTGAGACTGTTAATATGCACTGGCAAAGCCAATAGGCCTGGTTTGTTTTAGGCACATGTTCGTTGCTCTGTGCTCTATCTGGATACATTTAAGAAACCTCAGTGAGGCACACAATAATTTACAGGTGGCACTCTATCAAAAGAACAGGATTCTACTTCAAATATTTAAAGTCACAAAATTAATTGAACAGGCCTCACCTTTTTGGAACGGATTTCTTGTTGGGTTTCTTTGGCCATGATCCTTTTGGAGACTCCCCTACAATCCTGTTCCATCCCACTCAAACACTGAAAGGGGGAGGGAGAAGGGGCACGCTAGAGTCATAGACCTGTATCTTGAAAAGAAGCATTTACTTTTAAATTTCTGACTGTGCTGTGTGCAGGGAAGGGCCCTGCTAATGGTAAGCACTTCAAGTAAATACAGCCTGCCATTGAAATGTGATTCCATGCTGTCTTCTATTGAAGTCTTTAACTTTACAAATAAAAACTCTGATCTGGTTCTCGGCAAAGACTGTAAGAACCCTTGATGTAATTCAAGGCAGCCACACAGTTCTGTTTTACATTTCACTCATTTTAGAGCATGTTGCATGTTATGCTCCCCTAACCTGTAGGAGTATTTATTTTTCTCTGGTGAGTTTCTGTAGTTTTGGTTTTCATGCAACGGTCCTTGTATAGTGCGATTTAAAAGTGTGAATAGATGTTGAGGATGGGACATGATTTAGAGCTCTGGAGTTGAGACTAAAACCAGTGTATGTCGTTGTAAGTGCCTGTCACTAGGTCAGAAAAGTATCATATTACATGTTCATCTATTCCTTGGCCTCTTTGCAAGTAGAGGGAGACGGAAGTGGTTACATATGGGCCAGTGGGTCCATCCCTTTCCCGCGTGTTCCCTCCTCATCCCGCACTCCATCATCCATTCCATGTCCACTGCCCTCCCTGTTAGGGAGTTCAGTTGGAGCACTTGCCAACTGCACATGGCTGATAGCTCTGGAGACAGAATAATGGTCACATATGGGCCAACTAAAAGTATGAATCTATGGAAAATTATGCGGGTACACAGCCGGGAAATTACAGACCGCACCAAAGAAAAAAATGCATAGTTTGATGTGTGGGGAGAGGGGGCGCCAACAAAGAATGTTGCACAGGGCGCCACCATCTCTAAAGCCGGCCCTGACCCCGTGCCCCACTTTCACTTGACAACCGGGTGTGACTTGAGTGCAGCACCCCTCCCGCGCCTCCCAAATCCGTATCCCGAGTAATTTTTTGAGATGAGCAAGCAGGTTGGGAAGTTATGAGGCTGCAGGAAGAGGATGGGGCAGTACTGGGATTGGGTATATGGACTGGCTGGGCGACGAGGGAAGAAGCAGAAGGAAATATGAAAATACAAAGGTCATTTCGCGTTCAGAAGTTCCAATTTCTGCAGTGTCTATCGGGTGTGAAACTACTATATTGGGTTTCCCGGTGAATTCAGAACGATTACGGTCAGTGCTATTTTGCGGTAACAACAATCGATGTCTATATTGTAATTGCATTTATTTAGCGCTTACTACACTTGTCGAAGCACTATTTCAGCGAGTAGCACGCATCCAAAGATGATTAGTGGTGAATTAGTATTGGGAGATATGAAATTAAATTGCGGGGTGGACATGTGAGATTTTAATTTGGATTGAAAAAGGATAGTGGAAGGATTGAAGAGGACAGATATAATAATATGCACAAAATACACACAGCAGCATGTTTTGGCTTCCGGTAAAAAAAATGGTGGGGAGCCGCGGCCAACTGCCAATTAGGTCAAGGGAGCCACGGGTCAAAAAAGTTTGGGAACCACTGCCCTACTGCATACTTCCAGTGGCCATGCTTAAGACAGAGGACTACAACATACAAGAGTCACATGTAATCCATACTAGCAGGCATTATATGTTAAGATTGCTTAGCCTGGAGAAATACAAATTTGGGATTTAAAACATATCATAGTGGTTGCGGTTGTTTTGACTAATTTATTATTATCCAAAGGAACCCAATTTAGCAACCTTAAAATAATGAAAGATTAGAGAAAAACAATAAGGTTGTAAACCCATGCCTTCCAGTTTCCATGCTGCTATTTGATTCTGGTTCATAGCTCACTGAGCTATATTAGGATTGTATTTTATGGACTGCAACAAACAAAAGGATCGCTGAGTCAAAAACAGTAACCCACTGAATTATCTACATTTAAAAAAAATATTTTTTGATTTGCATGTTAGATATGGTGCTTTGCTGGAGTCACTCTATCCCTCTGCGCATCTTTTAGATGAATCAAAACTTGGAAGAAGCAAAACTCCGATCTCTCCAACAGATACATTAATCGCCAGAGTTAAACTGATGTTTTTATTATAAATTGCCGGCACACAAGGGACTCTGAAGTCTGTGCCTTTAACCCTGAAAAAAGTGTCAAAATGCAGCCCTCCCCCATAGCTTGTCCCCTGGTGCGGTGATACCAGCCTCTGATCAAAAGCAGAATGCCATGCCCTAGCCTGGAGCAGTAGGAGCAAATGCTGCAACTGCACAGAGAGGCCCATTCTCATTCTGTGTGTGACAATCGGCCGGCAAACAGAATGACAAAGGGCCGATAGCAGTCTGTGCAAGCTCGGGGAGGGGCTGCCGCAGCCCCTTGAATTCACAGCAGGAGTTCCCAAATAGTGAGTGTTACAGAACTCTGATACTTCTTGCAGGGGACAGCACAGCTCGCTGCAATGCCCAGAATTACAGACAAAAGGCATCTGTAAAAGGGATCACGACAATGAATGTGAGACCCAATTAACGGACGGTCTGTAAAATTTACGGACAGGTGGTCACCCTATCCACACCAACAGTGCATAAAGTTTATAAAAGTGTAGGCATTAACTGAAATTGTGGCTTATCCTTTCCTTTCAGCATTTGAGGACACAGGCTGTCAGTCAATTCTTAGTCTGTTTCTTCTGGCTACACAGATGCCCACTAGTAGATCGCTCTTCTACACACAGAAGAACTTGCTGTGCGCATGATCTGATGGCAGGCATCCTCTTCCTAAGTTGTATACCACTGCCTCTCGGAAGTCATAAAATCAGAGTGGAAACCAAATGTCTTCACAATATTTGCTACTTACTGCTAGCGGCATTGCATTCTGAGCAGAGACTATGGATATTGATGTGAATTGTGCAGCTTGCAATGCATCATTGTCACTTGTAAGATGAAGCAGACTGTAAATATATACAGAGAGGTCTGGAAAACTTCACGAGCTGCAGTTTTTCGGTTTTCCTATGCAGCCAATGATGCAGAAGCTTAATGCATGACATGCCTTGTCAGCTGATTCTAAAATGACCGTCAACCCTGCCACATTTCTGGAGCAGCAGCATCCTCGGCACGTAGGACATGAAAATGTCAGTACCATGTGGTTAGAATGTGAGCTCAGCAAGAGGTAGGGTTGAGTCAAGGTCCAAAACGAGCTGTGGCATTAAAGGTACTCCTCCAGTTGAGACTGAAATGGGTCTAAGGGTCCTTCAGACATTTCGAGTTAGGGTTTGTGCCATATACAGCTGCACAGAAACCTATCAAGCTATGACTGAGGGTATGCATCCACGTAAAAAGAACTTTAGAGATAGCACTTGGTGCTGCCTTCTTCGGCATTGATAAATACTGCAGCCAATGTAAGAGCATGCCAGCAGACCAGCAGTAATAGACAGACCTCAGCAACTTGGGTGACTGGGTTAATGAAAGAGACGGAACTATCCAGCTGGGGTCTGGATGGATCATCTTGTGCACAGAGAGCTGACCAGCCGGGACAATAGAGGTTTCAACAGCAGACAATCTCATAATCTGAAGCATTATCCCTAAGCAGTACAGGGTATCTCCAGCTCGTGCACAGTGAGTGTCTTTCTAGCAGCACAGAGACCTCCATGACTAGGTGGAAAGAAGGTCCGAGATGATGGCTGCAGCAGCTAAAGGATCTCCAGAGCTTGATATTTGGGATCTTTTTTCAGACAGGGCATCATATCATCCGCCATTATCAAAAGGCACCTTCCTACACAGTCATTAGTTTGTTCACTTTAATTTTGGGATAAGTAGTCTTACTTTGGGGAAAGTGGTCCGTCAGCGGTGGCTATGTTATGCAGTGATTTATATGTTTTGCATTTGTCTCATATGAAATAAAGGGTAACGTTGGAAACCAAACATATGACGTTTTAGGAAAAGGGAGGGGAGTGCAGGTTAGATTTGCCCTGGCAGACAGTCCCTATCTGTGGTATTTCTACATGTCCGTGCAAAGTCTTAGGTCTGAACAGAGCCTGCTCCAGAAGTACATGCTCAGTTGCAACTGTTTTTATATTTGTGCCTTGAGTAAAAGTAACAGTGGGCGTCCCAGAGCCCCTGAAGTTGACTTTCTCAGGCTCCTGGCTGTGCTGGGCAGCCTTTTAAGGTACTGTCTTTGTCGCCAAAGCCTGTGGGACTGACCTGATGCTATTGGCCATGGCTCTCCCAAAGAAAGAAGATAGTATTAGCCATTTTCACATCTGCCAGTAGGCAAGACCTTTTTTTCTTTTTTACAGAAGAGGTGTTAAAAAATACACAAGTTTCCATACACACACACCCTGACACACTTTCCAGTCTCTCTCTCTTCCAGTCAATCCTCTTTATCCATTGGCCAACTGTAGTGTCATTCACATTTTACTTCAGCCCACTTCATTCATTAGCTATGTCCAGTGTGAGTAATGGAATTTACATCTGCCACAAAACAAAAATAGTCCCCTTCAGTTCCTGGAACTGGTGGACAACTGTGTCCTGTTTTTTCTTTTTTTTTTTAAATATTTTATTTAATTTGTTTATTTTTTATGAGCACCCAGTCCCTCCCCAGACACTGTTATCTGTAATGTGCCTTTTCTGCAACTTGCAGTGTGCTGCATCTTGAGTGTTCACTGCTGGATGGTGCCCATCATTAAATGGGCTTTGAAATCATTCCAAGATGGCCACCCCTGTGTCTGCATGCACAGGTGGCCATCTTTGAATGTTTTTTGTTATAGTTGATCATAAACCATTCCAAGTTGGCCCCACATGTGCGTGCAGAGGCGGTCATCTTAGAATGGTTTTTGACAAGCTGTAACAAAAACCATTACAAGATGGCTAACCAACAATCCACGTGTATGCAAGCACATTGGTGGCCATTTGAAAATGCTTTTTGTCATGCTTCATCATTAGTTTACCATTCTAATATGCCCAATGTGTTGCTGTCTAGATTGGTAAATTAATCATAAACTATAGCCAAGCAAGCACTGGCACAGCCAATACCTCTACAGCCAAAGCCAGACCAATTGACTTTGCCAGTGCTTGTTTATTTAGAGCACTTAGTGGCAATCGAAACGGAAAACTGACTGAGCCCCAGCAAGAGAATCTTTTTGATTGCTCAGCCAACCTTCTGATCCACCTTGTCATAGAATCCATGTATGATCTTCTAGCAGGAGCATTTCTCCTCTTGCAGGTTTTTGGTACCTCGGTCAGCTAGTGGGACTCAGGCTTGGACTTAGTTTTACATATTGCATAATCTGTACAGTTGGAGGATGCATCTCCAGAAGTGGATGCTGATCTTGCCTGACCATAAAGACCCTGTGTTATTTCTCGATTTGAGTGTTGGTAAAAAGCCGACTTTTAGGATTTTTATACTGCCCATTCAAGGCACTGGTACCTGCTTTTATCAGACTCTGTAGTAATGTTCAAATTATCTGCTCTTTTCCAATAGCTTTTATTAAGTTCATAGCTTCCACAGTACAATTCATATAAATAGATAAGTGCAGATTCCATGCAGCCTCAGTGAATGCCGGCTTCTGTAGCAGAATCTGAGACATGCAGCTGTGAAGAAAAGTCTTCCATCGGTCACTCCATGGCTAAGAAAGTTGTTCTTTGGGTAGGGATATTCTTCAGTTGATGCCAGACTTTGTGCCTCAATTTCTTGGCGCCCTATTCCGAATATAACAATGCCAAACTGATACCATACAATGTACCATAGTCCACAAATTCCATACTGAATAAAACTCCACCAACGAAAATATTCATTTGATCAGTCTTGTGGTTTGCATACATGCGGGAGCTGCGAGGAAGAAGATACCATCCTTTGGGAAAAGTGCGCACCTAGTAAGTAAAATGCCCTTGTATTTTCCCTCTAAAAAAACAAATGCAGCGATCATTATCCCAGCCAGAGCTCCAGGTCCGGATAGGATCCCAAAGATTTATATAGGGAAGATCCAGAAGTTTGGGGGGCTTATATTAATCTTCCGTCTAATGCTATTCTTCTAGGCATGGAGATTCCTGCTTCTTGGAAGCTGGCGGAGATCATACCAATTTTTAAGAAGAGGGATAGGGCCAACCCTGGAAGCTATAGGCCTATTAGTTTAAAAGATTCTCTGCTGAAAATAATCTGTAAACAAATATTGGTGCGCCTCCAAGAGTGGGTTACAGAAGGAAATATCCTGTCGGATTTGCAGGGGGGGTTTCGCGCCAGTGTCAACACCTTGGACCAGGTTTTCTGTTTTTATTTGCATCTACTAGAAAGAAGTGATAATAAATGAGGGTAAATTGTTTGTAGTTTTCTCGGATTTGCGGACAGCTTTTGGTTTGGTGCATAGGGGTAAACTCTGGAAGATGTTGGCTGAGATGGGAATCCCCGCAAATTTACTGGATATTCTGAGGAGACTTCATGCAGATAATTTGGCTTGGGTCCGATGAGGAGAGGAGGGGCAACTAACGAAGCCCTTTAAGATCAAGCGTGGAGTTAGACAGGGTTGCGTCTAAGCCCCCACCCTGTTTTCGTTATATATTAATGGGTTGGTGGAATATTTTGATAGAGATGGGTGTGATGCACCCAAAGTCGGGGGAGAAGGTCTCAGGCCCTTCTCTTTGCAGTTGATATCTTATTGTTGTTAAAGTCTCCCCAAGGGCTCCAACAGTTATTGAACCACTTTAATTCTTTTTGTGGTGAGCGGAAGCTAGAGCTGAACAACAAAAAGACAAAATATATGGTCTTCTCTAATGGCATTCTGAAACCACCCAAGAGACGTATGCCTGTTAAAGAGAGCCCTATTGATTTGGTCTCTACCTTTGACTATCTCGGTTAAAGGCTCACGCCAAACCGGAGTTGAGCTTCACATCTTAAGAGAGTGTATTTATCACTCATTCAGTAGACCTCAAATATAACAAAGATCCACAGAAGCACTGTGTCTAAAAAGAGTGGCCGCAGCACGTGGAATCTACAATACCAAGGCTTTGGGATCAGTAATGTATGGAGTGGAATTGTGGGGATATGGGAACATTGATAGTCTATCAGTGATTGAGCATCGATTTATAAGATCTCTACTCTTTCTCCCGTTGAGCACTTCTCTAACCCCAGTTTTTTCAGATCTGGCCAAAAAGTAGAGTGCAGGCTTTTAATGTTTTGGCATCAGGTGTGGACTACAGAAGCGCTTGCCCCCTACCACGTGAGCCTCATGGATCTTATCACATCACCATGTGTTAGCAAAATTCCTTGGCTGTGCTCTCCAAGGCCACTCATGAGGAAACTGGGGTTGGAACTGTACTGGACAGCATCGGAGAAGTTGAGTTTGATATCTAGATTTGGGGTCAACGAAACCTACTGGGAATCTATTCTAGTGGAAAGTATGGCTAAATCCACGGGATCGCTCACTCTAGCATTCATAGATTTTTAAACCTTGTTCCCATTATGAACAAACTATTGATGAAATTTTCCTAGCTATGGCGCTGAAACGGTTTCTTCAATTTAGATACAGGACACTCCCAACCAAAATGTTCTGCAGTAAATGGCTATCCCAAGTCCCACTTGATGATCAGTGTCCAGAATGCTGGGGAGGACCCGAATCCTTGGTACATTTATTATTATTTTTTTGCCTTTTCTACAAAAAATTGAGGGCAAAGTGGATTGTCCCTTTATGTAGAAGCATTGGCATTAGACAGCATCTGGAAGCATTTACTACCCTTAGCACTGACACAAGGAGAATTGTGGCATTTGGTATGGCACAATTTCTGCTGGCCCTCTGGATTAGGAGTTCGAAGTGTATTCTGTGATCAGGGCCTTTATATTGTGTTACATGTGGCCAATGGGAGACCTCCCCCTCATTTAATATTATGTGATGGTTTTACCATCATACCTAGCAATGCATATCGAATTTGGATTTTGATCTTTTTTTGCTCTTAAATGTCAATAGTGGGATCCAGAGGGAGCTTCTTTTGTTTCTATCTCTGGTCCCTCCGTTTGTTTTTATTGTTAGCTTTGTTTATATAAAACAGAAATGTAAGAATGTATATTTATAGGCGCTTAGGCGTATACCTTTTTAAATGTTCATGTTTGGTCAGGGTTGCTAACCTTTTTTTTAGCTGGTTATTTATAGCAAATGGTGTGTGCTTTGATTTAGGAACTGTTGTGCATTTATGGGAGCACTTTCTATTGAGATGTTACTAAACGATTAGAAAAGGCAATCCCTTACTCAGTGCTGTGGTATTATGTTGCCGATGAGATACCTGTTGCTTTAATTTTTGGAGAGCAGCCCTGTACTTTTAATATCCCTATTTTCATTTATGATTGTTTTTTATGTTTATATGTGAGATGTACTTTTTAAGATCTAAGTGACCGAAAATAAAGTTTTATGATTATGATCAGTCTGCACGTTTGAATATATTGTGTGCCTTCAAAAAGCAGTTGTCAAATTCTGACAGCATTGTCTGTGTATGGCCTTCAGCACCGCCAACTATTCTGTGCTACTTTCCTCCCTCTTGACCTTTCACAAAAGCCTTTGCATTAATTTTGTTTTCATACGTGCAACTCTGAAGCCTTAACATCTTGCTCTTCCACTGCACAACTATCCTGGCCTACAGTACATTCCACTATTTGTTGCTGGATTGTCATGCAGCTTGGTTGTTACGCTACAGTCCTGCAGCACCAAGTGCTGTGAATTTACATATATCTCTGCAGAATCTGCTCGATCTGCTGCTCTTTATTCTACTCTAGTCCTGTGGCATAAACTGCTATCCTAGAACTAGGAACACAAACAGCTCATTTGATCTACTTGAAAGCTAACCTGCAAGACTTTTTCTCTGCGGAGCTTGAATCCCACCTTGACTTTATGCGTGTCCATCTGATCTTGCTCTACCCACTGCTGTGCCAGCATAGCTTTCAGCGTGCACCTCAGTCCTCCTCTGCAGATGCACCTTCTGCTACTACAGATCTGAGACAAGAGAGGCACCTCTGTGGGATCCCTGCCATTCCAGCAGTGGAACCTGAGGCATCACGGCCAAAATACCTCCGTCCAGGTCCTGTGGATAGTGGTAGAGGTGGGACAGTGTTAGTTCCATATCCGATTGCAGTCTTGCATGTGACTCAGTGTCTCTCTCCCCAACCATACCATCCTGTCCGCCACATTGGCCAGTTGGCCTAACCAAAATCCAATACTTGGACGCCTGTTTTTTTCTGGAGCAGATAAATGATGTACTCTATATTCTTTCTCCGCAGATGACGAGTCTCCGGGTCTCTACGGCTTCCTCCATGTGATTGTCCACTCTGCCAAAGGCTTCCAGGAGTCTGCCAGTAAGTGCCACAGTTCTTCTACATCTGTCTTTTAAGTGCGACCACGTTGTTTGTACTGCACCCTTTGTTTTGTTCTTGATTAACCTTTCTCCCTGCTGGTCTCCTGACAAGCATTGCAAGGTTCTTCACCTTCCCATTCTGCTTTCTGCCACTTTCTTTCTTTGCCTCACACCTTCTCTTGTTTTCATACCATCCCTGCCTCTCCATTCCCAACTTACCAGCCTCTTGTTCCTACCTAGAAAGCTACCCCTGGGTAGACCTCTATCCCGAGTGCAATATGATCTCTTCACCCGTGGCCAGAGCCCCTGCACATGGAGAGATGATCTATGTGCCACTGACTGAAAATTATCCTTGTCCTGGACCTCACTTCAAAATAAATGCGTCAGTGAAAACTAAAATGTAGAGTAAAATGACAGAACATCTTAGAACATGAAAATGCATAAAGTTTAATTTCAGTTTTTGCTATTATAGCTCAGTCATGGGGCTGTTTGCTGACTGGCTCAGCAGTGGTTATTCCACAAATCCTGCACGTACAAAGTGGCTGTAATTTGCTCTCATATCAAAAAGTAACTGGTGCAGGTTACACTTTGTAATGCACCTCTCAGCTACAGCTCTTCTCAGACTGCCACTTTATGACCTTGTTTCCCAGATCGCCGATTGCTTTACTGGTTAAACTATATAGCACTTTACATATAGCTTTAGATATATACTTTATATATGCTTTGTTTACAAATTGTACATCTGGCCTCACAGTGTGATGTGTTACGTATCTATTTATCTGCAAATATAATTCAACACCTTTGTTGTATCAATGTGTATATATGATAGAACACTTTTTATCCTCATGCCACCTTATAGATGTCTGACACATTGTTCAGAAACTTGCGTCTCACAGTGCTTTTTAGAAAATGCATACATTATACAGCATTTACATCCTATGAACCAAAAGTGCTTTAACACGTAAAATATTATAAAATGCATTCTACGGTCACACCTGAGAGTAGTCTCCAGACAAAATGCACAATACAACACTTTCTATTCTTAGGTTTTGCGTTGCCTTACACACCACTATATAATGTGTTGCTTGCAACTTAAGATTTCCCAGCACGCACCAGACTGATGTCATCACACAGATTAGGGTAGGTAAGCTGTGTGTTGCTGAAGGAAGCTGTTTTGTCTGTCTGCATTCACTGTTGTCTGACAGGCTTTATCTTGTTTAATAAACTATCCACACACTTAGGGAGGATGTGAGTCAGGCCCAGAGCAAACTGTGCTCTTTTGCTTCATCGTCAGATACTCTAAAGCGTTTCCTGGCCCTTGATCTGTGATTTTATGCTGTAATGCTGTGAGACTTGAATCCTGTGGCTTCCACATCCTCTGATGAGAAAACCGTTTTCTGAGAGTTGTGCAGCATCCCCCATATCATTTGAAGAGCCGGCACCTTTAGGAAAGTTGAGTTCTGCAGTGTCGTGACTTTGTGGAGCTGATGTCCTGAGAAAGTTGAGAATCAACACTCTCTCCATTGAGAAGGATTTGTTTGCGACCAGTGTCTCAACGCATCCTCACTTAAGGAAGTGAAGGTATTGCAAGAATTGATGTTTAACGCTTTCTCATTCTTAGCAGCACCTAGTCCTTGCAAAGTTGAGTACTGGCCCCTTACCCCAAGTAGCACAGAATCCTGCAAGAGTTGATGTTCCCTTACACTGACCAATAGATAGCCCTTTGAGGGTTACATTTTTGAGCATGCTCATTCTTTTGAGCAGCTGATTGAGTCTGAGTAGTTTAGAGCTGTCTCTCTCCGAGATGCAAGGGTGACATGTTTGGCCAGCTTTTATGTTTGGAGCAAGACGTCCTGAAAGAGTTGTGCTGAAGCTCCCTCTGTATTCCCATTGATGAAGTGTGAACTGGCAGCTAATCTCAATTTGAAACAATCTCTTCTTTAAATGCACACCTCAGTGTAGTTATTTGCAGGGTTCACAAACATTAGGATAGCAAGGTTTAGGAGCCTGGCTTCCCACGTGGATATAGACTATAGATGGCTGTAATAAACCTTCTTTATACCCGTTTCACTTTCTCGGATACAGTCTGTATTCTCATCGTCTTACATTCCCTCCTTCTTACCTGGTTGGGAAGTGCCCGCAGGCAAGAGTGGAAAAGGCAACAAACACCGTCTTTCAGCAATAGCGACCTATCTTCACAGGCCAGAAGGCGTCTTGTTTTTTTTTTATGAATGATGCCTGGTGGAGACAGTTTGCTTCACCTAAATCTGCCCATTTAAAATCCTGCTCTTCGGTTGGACTTTAGTTTCATCCTTGCCTCTTTAGTGCACAAGCTCTTGGAAGTTGACTTCCTACAACATTTGCCTGCTTACCTGCAAAACAGTTGTTTGATTGAAATTACCTTTGATATAAGGATCGGAGTGCTTCGGTCTCACTCGCAAAGATCCCAATACTGTGGTATTTAAGGACAAGCTTGTGCTTAAGATAGTTTGTTCATTTATTCTGAGGGTGTTGATGGAAATCCTATTGAACCAAGAGACTCTTCTAGTTTTTCTTTCCAAACATCATACCTTCTCGACAGCAGAGACCCTGGACCACCTAGATATTTACAGAGGCCTTAAATTCCATCTTAAGTAAATACTTTCCTTCATTAGTTCAAGTAATTTATTCAATATTTATAATTGACTTATTAGAGTCAACAAAGTGGGATAAAGCAAAATTGCTGAGTGAGTAGTGTCATAGTTTCAATGTTACGTGTATACTAGTGGATCGTGTCCCTCCACTGTTTTTAGAGAGAGGAATTCTGCACCTTAGCTCAAGACCAAGGCAGGAGGAGACGAGTTCCCCCTATTGTGAATCAACAGGGTTGTCAGCTGGTGCCAAACCACCATGGCTGTTAGGATGTATAATCCTCGTATGTCGTCTCTTGAACCTACAGTCTTGCCTTAGCTGTTTTAAATATTCCAGTGTCTGATAAATGCTGGGGGGGGAGGGAGGGTTCCATAAAATAAACAAAATATCTATAGGAAAAGAATTGCTACATTTTTGCAGGGAAGAGACTAGCCCAGTGTGGTGATGTGCAGTTTTTACCGTTGGCTAGACACTTGTGCAACAGGAATGGAGAGGTACAATAGGTGAAAGGGAAAAGAGTAACAGTTCCAGGACCGTGGCCTGATTCCTGGAGTGGAAGTGTGGACCAGATGCAGAACGTGTCTCTGCTGACCACAAAAGTGTCTCTAGCACCCACGCCGCAGGATGATGCCTGGAGTTGAGGCCAATGCCAAAACTTGAGGATGGGCTCCCTCTAAGGAGGACAGAGACTCCTGCAGGATATTCTTTAGTGGAAGGTGGGTCAGGGATACAGAGGCCAATAAGCGATGCTGGAAGGATTGAAGGGGATGGAGAGAAGATAAATCAATGGCCACCTAACCAGGCAAGGAGGGGTTTCTTACCCAAGGGAGAGCAGCCGGGAAGATGGTGAAAGACTACCTCCCCAACACCCGTAGACCCACTTGGCGAGAGGACCAGCTCGCTCTGCCCACAGCAGCCACGAACCAAGGGACAGGTTATGCCTGAGGTAAGTGGTTTACTCTTGGTGGGAATAGGTAAGGGTGGAAGTGTAGTGCTATCGGGATAGTAGGAAAGCAAAAATATCTGCAACAGTGTAAATGACTGCTAGGGAAAGTGTCACTGGGGTGCTACGCTGACTAGAGTTGTTTGAATGGAAGCACAATACACAACGTCTTTCCATGTGCTTTTGTGCCTTTTTAAGAGTTGAAAAGTACTATGCAAGTACTGCAATACAAACTAAAGGGCACTAACCCACATAGGCTCGGAAATCCCCTTCACTCTACCTGAAAGACATGCAACTCACAAATATGTTCAAAATATGTTTTTGAAAGGCAGAATAAAAGCAAATGCTGTTACAATAACAGTGCCTGCCTTGGTCAATGACAGTTTCTGGAGTATCTTTGCTGATGAAGAAGTGGGGTAAGAGACAAAGTTTGATTAGAATTATTAATCTTGTGTACAGGAGGTTTGTTCATCCCTTACCGTACCCCAGAAACTGCTCATATACGATCATTTTGACATGATTTATTTCCGGGCTGGACCAGCTGTTGAGTAGGAAAGAAACCACTACAGGCCTCACACTTGATTGCAGGTAAAGAACACACCGTCCTGACAACCCCAGTATAGAGCCTTCCCTGTCGCCCATGCATTGATCAGCTTGGACACTATCCATACTATTTAGCATGCCAGCCATCTGCTCGCGGTAGGTCGCCGTGGCTCATGGTGCGTCTGACTGAGCTGGGCAGCAAAATAGCTGCAGAAACTATTGCAGCTCTGCTTGGATCACTCTGATGTGGAAAGGCCGAATCTCCACCCACGGTTCCTCAGGGAGGACCGTGTCGACAGATGTGGACCTGGGAACGCAGTAAGTGCTGCTCCATTAGAGAAGAGCTCCCATTCTCCCCTTCGCCTAGTCTGTTTTGGTAGGTTTTGTCTTCTAGAGGTAACTAGGTAGTTTAGTTGGTCTACATATCCCTTTCTCTTTCCTGAAGGGCACTCTGAGCATTTCCACCAGTATTGCTCCTCTCTGTAAAGCTGTTGGTCCGAGCAGGACTTGCAGATTCGCTTTCTCACAGTTTCCTCCTAAATCCAGTCCCACATTTTTTAGTAGTGGCTGGCAGGTCTTGGAATTTCCCTCTTTGCCTTTCTAATTTGAGGCATCTACTTCTTGGACAGCTAGAACTAAAATTGCCTGGAATGGTGTAGTGATGGCGTAATGTATAATTGCGAATGCTCTTTTGAAAAAACAATTGTGGCTTCCTGATCTGCCAACTGTGGCACATCTGCTTGAGCAGGCCTGCATTGGCTGCCAGTCAGGGGCGGCTCCTCTGCTAAGGCGAAGGAGCGTCGCCCCACTGCCTTCAGCACTGCAAAAAAAAAATGAAAATGAAAATGATAACGCAATGTTATCATTTTATTTTTCCGTGCTGCTGCAGGTTTGTGGGCGGGGCGGGATGCTCTGCTCACACAGCAGGGCAGAGGAGGAGTGGTTTGCCCACTCCAAGTGAGCATAAATGTTTTGCCGGCCAGTCATGCCCACTTTGCATGTTCTCCACCCAGGCTGCATTACAGCCTGGCTGGAGAACATGCCCCAGGCTCCCATCCCCTTGCTGAGTGCCGAACCACGGCGCTCAGACCAATCACAACGCTGCATTGTAGCGTTGTGATTGGTCAGAGGAGCCAGGGTGGGGGCTTCCTGTTCCTGCTTCCTGTTAAGCAGAACGAAGGAAGAGGACGCAGAGGACCGCGGAGAGGCGGCAGCCGACAGCAAGCCGTCCGGCAGGTAAGTGTTTTTATTTTATTTTAACCCCCGTCCCTCCCCATTAATGCTATTTGGGAGCAACCGCCACTGCTGCCAGTTGCGCCTTCAAGACATAGCCTTGTGTGGAACAAAGATCCAAAACGTTTGATTGGGGAACCAATCATCAGATTTTCTAACATTGGTTACTGGTTGTCTGAAATATAGAAACACAGATATAAGAATGCTAGAGTCCAAAGTAGTGGTCATATAGAACAATCTTGAATTGGTCTGTCCGCCCACAAGAATATGAGGCACCTCTCAAAGGGGGGATACCCTGCCACTTACTCAATCAGGCTTGTGCATTTTGTGCAGTGGATGAATCAGTGAAGGTCCAGATCCAAACTAGATTTTCAGGATATCCATGTCAGATACATTTTCATAGAATAATCTAAATTGAACCCCTAGACAGTGGCTATGCTGAAAATCTAGCCTGAATCCAGCCTGGCTGCTTAACTGCACAGCATCACTGCCTCTTCTGGAGTCAATTATTTCTCATAGTGTGTATATATGTTTTTGGTTTACATTTTCTCTTGTTGCAAACATCTGTGTTTGGGTATTATAGATCCTTGATGCAGCCCAGCGGTGGCATGTTTAGCAAATAGTGAACTATGCAAATCGAATTTCCTTTTAGGAGCTTTTCAGTTTTGTAGCATGGCATTATGGAAATGCTGCTCTGAATTGGGAAGGTTAAGCAGTTTTTTTCTTTTTGAAGCGATATTGATGGGTCTATCGTGACATTGTTTTTCAGTATCCCAGAGGCGCAGATTCTAAATCAAATTTTGCCTGCGGCTGGATAAGAGGTCAGCGCCTATATTCTGCTCCTCGTCAGTATAGCTTGCACCAGAGCGTGTCCAATAATGTATGTTTAACTGATGCTGGAACCAAATACTTGTGTATAAGAAGCAGATGCTTTTATGGAGCCTACATTCTGCAGATTCTGTTAAAAGGAAAAGAACAAAGGCCTAGATTATTTTAATATGGATCTGCCAGCAAGTCCTCCAGGGAGTTAAAGCTATTTGGTTGCACACAGCCTTTTTTCAGTTTCGGCTCTGATGGAATGTTGCCTTCTCTTAACGATGACGTCACCAGTGTTGTAAGTCGACTCACGCCTTCTTCGGTGTATAGCATTATCAGGTAAAAATCAAGCACTGGCACACTTTAGGTAAGATAATTATTTGTAAGGGAATATGAAACTGGGAATCCAATCTATCCTAAAGTTCATTGGACAGCATGTGGCTTGGAATGCGACTTTTAAGCAGAGGCCTGGCCACCTGGCAATGCCATGGGCACGTTGCAGTGTTTCTCCATAGTTGTTCTCAATATGTCAGCAGTGGAAGCTTTGATGTGGGACTGCATATCCTCACTGCCATGACGTGAAGCTGTCTTACCATTGGCAGCGACTCGCTTTCGATTAATGGTTGAAGACCGGTGAAAGTTCTTTACAAGCATTACAGGGAGTCTCTCAGGAATGGCTCTCTAGTAGAGAATTAGTCTTGATGATCTTGCCATCTGGTTCAGTGCAGGGCATATCACAAGCAACATGTTCAACAGGTTTTATTAACTGTAGGACATGTTGTTCCCAAAAAGGTTTCTGTGCACTTGTGAGCCAGTGACATGGGAATATATGTGGTACTGAAATGTACCCCAAGTGACCCAGCTCCTAGGTCTGAAATTTGTGTCTGAAGTTTGGAGTAGGCAGACATTTATGCATGTATGCACGGTATGCACACATTCCATTATTTCACACATAACAGGATATACTACTTCAATGTCTTAATGAAGTTATCTATTTATCGTTCGCTTTTTGTATATCCGGTTATTTAAAGTGTATTCACCAGAAGCAGGTTTATTTGATTACCCACATGTTTTTCGACTTATCTATAACTTTAGCGTTCAAAAAATGTTTTATTACACCCGGAGCTTGTGGTTTGCATTTCATGTTGACGCGTACTGTCCCTCTTTCCTCGAGACTGGTCCATATTTTGTAGCCAAAGGGCAAGGCACAGTAACATAGCTGGGACAGCAGGAGGGAAATCTTTGGACTCCGGACTCATGCGCACCACTGAATCCAGCTACTTAATTGCCAGTCGATTCCCACACCTCTGTCACTTTCTCTTCTGGGGGCAAAATAACATAACTTCTCGGATTGCTGTCCTCTTGTTAGATTTTCTGCAACCTTCTTGACGACTCCCTCTTTTTCATAATAACTTCTGCCTATGGTGAAGTCAGTGATTGGTTCCAAAATATGGCACTCATGTAAGGGCCCCTTTTCCAAATCCTGACATACATCTTGTGCTTTCAGTGCCTGGGTGCTGAGCACTCGTGACCTGGTTATGCATCTACAATGCTATCTCCTCTAAGGTGCTTTTAAATTGGCTTCACCGGTGGCCTAATATCTTTGTCATGTATACTCCACAGAACATGCAGAAATGTGTAGCAATAAAGGAGAAGAGACCTCCAAAGTCTAAGCTGATTGGCTCGCCCTCTATTTTGTTCCAAAGGCCCCTGAGCCCAAGGGTTGTACTTTTTGAATATTTTCTCTCTGTCATAAGGGAATACATCATATGGCTGAAATCTGTTTGGAACCTGGGGTTCGGGCAAATGTGAGGTGTATTATACAGCAAACACACAGGCTCCTCTAAGATGGAACATGACCTAAAGTCACCAGTTCCTGGTCAGAGGTACCATCAAGCCATGGTTCTAATGTGCCCTTGAGGCCTACGGTATGAATGTATGTGGTATTTGCATAGCGCACACCTAGGGCTGTACCAGGTCAAAGCCAAAGATACAGTCATCAAGTGATTGGAGTGTTGTCTGGATTCTAAGAGTGGAAGTGGACTGTTACCTCATAGTGAAGTAGTGTACTTTAAAGATGTGTGTCTTCGGCTCTTTCCTAAATTAGAGACTAGTGTGGGCGGTCCTGATGGCTTTAGTAATGGTATTCCAGATCCTGGGTGCATAGATGAAGACCTGTTGTCTTGTTCTTTCTTTTTTGCACTTCTTAGTCCCCACTGTGATGGTGTCCCGTCTTCAGGTGTGCTGAGACTCACAGCCAGACAGGTGGGGTTGCCACCGTGGTGGCTTATTAGGTAATGCAGCTGGTTTTGAAGATGGCACCGGTTGGCAACAGAATGGTACTGTAAGCACTAAGGCTCCCTCATGGGCTAATTTCACTGGTTCATTCCACATTAAATCTGCCCTGCGTTTCACCACTTCCGATAGAGGTAGATGACTCGGTCACAATTGCTCCACTTAGCCAAGTCCAAAAAACCTTAAAGATACAGGCCACCCATTTGCCATTTGTTCTGTGAGTCTTCTGCCACAGCCCTGCTTAGTAAGTACGTATTCCAGGTCAAGATGTGGGCCATCCAATCTTCTCACACAAAACGTTACAGGAGGTGCTCATCAGATTCAGCCACGTCTGTCTTCATGAATGCCCACTGGCTTGTGAAGGGATGTCAAGATGGATGCTCGTTGAATGTTTGGATCATGAGTGGTGATCCCTGGGGAAAAGATGGAGATTAACACATTTCTGTGGTGTTTGGATCACTGGATCTGGCTGGGCAGTTTTTGATTTTAAAGCTGCTCATGAAGTGATTCCTGTGTCGTGCCCTTCGTGTTAAAGGGACACAAATTTCCTTCCTTCAGACTTAGCCTCCCAGCACTGAAAGCTCGTAGCACTATGTAGCTGGAGTGTCCTCGGTTCAATTTGCTAGAAGGTGAGACTTAGCTATTGTTTGTCTATGACCTGAGCAGGCTCAGGTACCTTCAGGTACACTTCCTGGTCCCAACAATTGCACGTTCTGTATTTTATAGAGTGTATGGAAAATCAGATGGTTGCCTCTCTAGCCAAGGCCATGGTGCTGCCTTCTCTGGTATGGGACCTTCAATGCCCTGTTCCTCTTGTTTTTATGAGGAAACATTCCAGGCTTTTTCACGACCCTGCAAAAACAACAGTTGATGGACAGAATGCAGAACAATGTCATACATTCACCCCAGTACAGAGATCTGGGCCTAAATCCATCGTTTTTTTGCTCACCATGCCATTCCAGTTTGAACCCAGCCATATGCACATCAGTCTGGACCCTGTGCCTCATGGGAACAGTTCAGCCCAAACTGCCAAGCCAGGTCCTCCCTGGACTGGAAACAAGCATCCTAGGACCGGTTTCAGGGTTTCACCCCTCTTCAGCCAGGATAGCTTGATTCCAGTGGCATGGAGAGCACGGGACCCACGTCTGGGCATACCCGTCCCACTCGGGGTGACAAATGCAAAAACAACAGTTGATGGACAGAATGCAGAACAATGTCATACATTCACCCCAGTACAGAGATCTGGGCCTAAATCCATCGTTTTTTTGCTCACCATGCCATTCCAGTTTGAACCCAGCCATATGCAAATCAGTCTTGACCCTGTGCCTCATGGGAACAGTCCAGCCCAAACTGCCAAGCCAGGTCCTCCCTGGACTGGAAACAAGCATCCTAGGACCGGTTTCAGGGTTTCACCCCTCTTCAGCCAGGATAGCTTGATTCCAGTGGCATGGAGAGCACGGGACCCACGTCTGGGCATACCCGTCCCACTCGGGGTGACAAATGCAAAAACAACAGTTGATGGACAGAATGCAGAACAATGTCATGGCCATGTCTGAACTGGGGTGGTGGAGTGAGCTAAAGAATGATGATGGATTAAACCCAGATCAGTTGACTGGGGGTGAGTGTTTGATTTGCTCAAGCGCTCCGTCCATCATCCCCTTTGGTATCGCTTTGTTCGCCCTAAGTTGGCAGGGTATGCCCAGACGTGGGTCCCTTGCTCACTTTGCCACTGGATTCAGGCTAGCCTGGCTGATGACGGCTGAATAGCCAGAAACCGGTCCCAGGATGCTTGTTTCCGGTCCAGGGAAGACATGGCTTGGCAGTTCGGGCTGGACTGTTCCCATGAGGCACAGGGTCAGACTGATTTGCATATGGCCATGTCTGAACTGGGGTGGTGGAGTGAGCTAAAGAATGATGATGGATTAAACCCAGATCAGTTGACTGGGGTGAGTGTTTGATTTGCTCAAGCGCTCCGTCCATCATCCCCTTTGGTATCGCTTTGTTCGCCCTAAGTTGGCAGGGTATGCCCAGACGTGGGTCCCTTGCTCACTTTGCCACTGGATTCAAGCTAGCCTGGCTGATGACGGCTGAATAGCCAGAAACCGGTCCCAGGATGCTTGTTTCCGGTCCAGGGAAGACATGGCTTGGCAGTTCGGGCTGGACTGTTCCCATGAGGCACAGGGTCAGACTGATTTGCATATGGCCATGTCTGAACTGGGGTGGTGGAGTGAGCTAAAGAATGATGATGGATTAAACCCAGATCAGTTGACTGGGGGTGAGTGTTTGATTTGCTCAAGCGCTCCGTCCATCATCCCCTTTGGTATCGCTTTGTTCGCCCTAAGTTGGCAGGGTATGCCCAGACGTGGGTCCCTTGCTCACTTTGCCACTGGATTCAAGCTAGCCTGGCTGATGACGGCTGAATAGCCAGAAACCGGTCCCAGGATGCTTGTTTCCGGTCCAGGGAAGACATGGCTTGGCAGTTCGGGCTGGACTGTTCCCATGAGGCAGAGGGTCAGACTGATTTGCATATGGCCATGTCTGAACTGGGGTGGTGGAGTGAGCTAAAGAATGATGATGGATTAAACCCAGATCAGTTGACTGGCGGTGAGTGTTTGATTTGCTCAAGCGCTCCGTCCATCATCCCCTTTGGTATCCCTTTTTCACGACCCTGCCTAGTCCTACTTTCTGCCCCTACCTCAATGGTTCTGCCATTGGTTAGGGACACTCAGTTTCTTGGTATGATTGTTTAGAAAGTGTAGCAGAGCCCATGTGATTACGCCAGGTCAATGCACTGGCACTTCTGTCAGGATGCAAGAAGAAGTTCCCATGAAAACATAAACAGCATGGTGTCAACTCTTTCTCCTGTGGAAAGTGAAGCCATCCCCAAAGCTGACAATACCCATTCAATCTCTTACTTGGACAGATCAAGTCCGTACTTGCCAGTGTCCATGATTCTAACTTGTGACCACTGAAGAGCATCCTCCATCCTCTCAGCACATCTCTTAAGAGGACAAAAGAAATTTGACTGTACTTGTCCTACCGTGGTCCATTCACATTGGTTGCCACTCTATGCCTCATTATCTTAATGGCATGATGCATCACATCAAAAAGTAACAAGAAGAATCCCCTTCCTATCAGGCAGAAAAACTGAAGTATTGTGGGGGCCAGTGCAACCCAAGGAACCAGGACATTGTCAGGTACAATGTAAAAATGAATAATTACAAATTAGAAGAAACTGTTGACAGTCCTTCCCCAGCTGTTAAACTCTCATTAATAAGGGATTCTCTAATCTTTCCACCTGCCTGGGCTCCAACCTCTCCTTTGGCTGTCATACTTTTTACATACAATCTCATATCCTCGCCTCGCCATGTTGACCAGTGCACCATTGCTGTTTAGCTGCGTTTACACTTTATATACTAACATGTACATAGATACATATCTGTTGGTTTACATATATGTCCTCCCTGAAGATCACCAGTCGGAGCGCATGCAGACTGCCAGGCTCCTCCCTGGTCCTGAGATGGAAAACTTAAATGCCACATTCTAGGCCTTGAATCTCAGAGCCCATAGGATGCACATGGTCTAACTTCAATCCTTCCTCCTGTCTTGGGTGTCTTAAGAGAAGGGTTGGGCCTCCCCTTTAATCCCTTCGCTGCTAGGCCTTTTCCTCCCATGTGCTCAGCCTTTTTCTGGCTATTTGGGGTTGTTCGCGCTTAGACCCCTATATATTTTTGACCACATAATGTATTCTCGCCAAAGTTGCTTCCTTTTTTCCAACATCCTGGAAATTCTTAGAGGTAGCCAGGGTTTGTGGATTCCCCTGGAGGGGACTGAGAAATTAATCAAAATAAAGCTAAATTTGTTTTTGGGGGGGAAAAATGTGTGAAAAGTGCTGCAGAAGAAAGTGTCGTTTTTTTCCCCCTGCAAATGCCATCTTCCCCATTTCAGGAATGGGTAGACATTTGTCAGAAAACCAAGTTTTTCAACACAGTTTTAGCATTTTACTGGAAAATAGCCAATTTTTCTTATTTTTGTGCTTTCAACCTCCCACCAATTATTTGGTAGAAAAGGGTGTGACACTAATGGTGGATCCCGGAAAGCTATACATTTCTGAAACGTAGGTAAAATTCTGAATTCAACAAGGGGTCATTTGTGTAGATCCTTCAAGGTTTTCTTATAGAAAGTAACAGTTGAAATAAAAGAAATATTGAAATTGAGATTCAAAAACTGCTATTTGTCTACGTTTTCATCTGTCTAGTTTTCAGAAATGTCTGGGTTTGGTAGGTTTCCCTAGATGGTTGCCGAGTACGGGACCAAAAACGCAGGTGACCTCCTTGCAAAACCAGGTCGTTTTGTGATCGATAATTTTGATGTCTCCACAGTACGTTTTGGGCCATTTCCTGCTGCGGGAACTAGGCCTACCCACACCAGTGAGGTACCATTTTAATCGGAAGACTGGGGGGGAATGCTGGGTGGCTGGAAGTTTGTGGCTCCCTGCAGATTCCAGAACTTTCCATCTCAGAAATATGAGGAAAATGTGTGATTTTAGTCACATTTTGAGGTTTGCAGTGCATTGTGGGTAGGAAAACTTGAAGGGAATTGACGAGAAGCACACCACCCTGTAATCCCCTGGGTGCCTAGTTTATGAATATATCTAGAGTTTGTAGATGTTCCCTAGAGACAATGTACACCTTGGCAGAGAAAGACAGAAAAGACTAATATTACTGCACAACCATCTGTTCCTCAAGTACATACACACTGGTTGGATTTGGCACGAGGGTGATTGAAAGGGTCAAAATATATATTTTATTAACAAGAGATTTCACAAAAAATGAAATACGCTGTTAATAATTGAAAGGTCAAAAAACTGAACCAATGACTCGCAGGTAGTGAGCTGTAAAGCCACGACAAGGCACCAACCACTTTACAAGCCATTCACACACATTTCATACGTGACACACACAAGACAATTCACTCCGCCAGCCGCGGGCCCAGCACATTACAACAATCACATCAACAGACCATTCAGAGACAATGTACACACTCAGAGAAAGAAGGAAAAGACAAATATTACTTCACAACCATCTATTCCTCAAGTACACACACACACTGTTTGAATTTGGCACGAGGGTGAGTGAAGATTCAGAAAGTAAAATTTTATTAACGAGATTTCACAAAAATGAAATGCACTATTATTAGTTGAAAGGTCAAAAAACTGAACCAATGACTCACAGCTAGTGAGCTGTAAAGCCGCACCAACCGCTTTACACGCCAGCGACAGTCTATATACACCGCCAGCCAATTGCCAGTCCTCGCACACCACCAGCCAAGCATCAGTCCACTCACACTGCCAGCCAAGTGCCAGTCCACGCACACTGCCAGCCAAGTGCCAGTCCACGCACACTGCCAGCCAAGCGCCAGTCCACGCACACTGCCAGCCAAGCCCCAGTCCACACACAATGCCATTACATTTTTTTTTAACAAAAAAGAAGACACAAACCAATTGGAAGTAGATGCAGAACTATAACTACAAACACAACAGCTCTAACTAAATGCATCACACTAATGCCAACCATGAAATCTGAACAAAATATATAAAACGATACAGACCAGTCAGTTTACTTTTATGCTCATGGTTGCTCTCAATAATTCAATTGCGTGTGGTACAATTTAAAACGTGGGCATACACATCCCAGGTTTAGAAGGACAATCCGGGCAGTACATACGACTATCCATCCACACCCCTTTTTGGATGCATCTACATCTCCTACTGGGAGCGTTTTTTTTCCAGTGTAAGAGGAATGTGATCAGGAAAGTGGGAATCTTTCAATCTAGCCACATCCTCTACCACTCCAACTCCAGGAACACTTGCCTGTTCCACTATCAATCAATCAATCATGTCACTTATAAAGCGCACTACAAACCCGCGAGGGTCTCAAGGCGCTGGGGGAAGAGGGGGGTGGTGCTGCTACTGATCGAAGAGCCAGGTCTTGAGGAGTCTTCTGAAGGCCAGTAGGTCTTGGGTCTGTCGGAGGTTGGTGGGGAGGGTGTTCCAGGTCTTGGCGGCGAGGTGGGAGAAGGATCTGCCGCCGGCGGTCGTTTTCCGGATGCGGGGGACTGTGGCGAGGGCGAGGCTGGTCGAGCGGAGCTGGCGGGTGGGGGTGTAGAAGCTGAGTCGTCTGTTGAGGTAGGCTGGTCCGGAGTTGTGGAGTGCTTTGTGTGCGTGGGTGAGGAGCTTGAAGGTTATCCTCTTGTTGACAGGGAGCCAGTGCAGGTCTCTCAGGTGGGGTGTGATGTGGCTGCGTCGGGGGATGTCGAGGATAAGACGTGCAGAGGCGTTCTGGATGCGTTGCAGCCGTCTCAGGAGCTTAGCCGTCGTTCCTGCGTAGAGGGCGTTTCCGTAGTCCAGCCTGCTGGTGACGAGGGCCTGGGTGACTGTTTTTCTTGTTTCGGTGGGGATCCACTTGAAGATCCTGCGGAGCATTCGGAGGATGTTGAAGCAGGATGAGGAAACGGCGTTGACCTGCTTAGTCATGGAGAGGGTGGGGTCGAGGATGACCCCTAGGTTGCGTACGTGGTCGGTGGGTGGCGGGGCTGTTCCCAGTGATGTTGGCCACCAGGAGTCGTCCCAGGCTGAAGGGTTGGAACCAAGGATGAGGACCTCAGTCTTGTCCGAGTTCAGCTTCAGGCGGCTGGTCCTCATCCATTCGGCGACGGCCTTCATTCCTTCGTGGAGGTGGGCTTTGGCGGTGTGAGGGTCTTTGGTGAGGGAGAGGATCAGCTGGGTGTCGTCGGCGTAGGAGATGATGTTGAGGTTAGTGCTGTCGGGCGACGTGGGCGAGGGATGCCATGTAGATGTTGAACAGCGTTGGGCTGAGGGAGGAGCCTTGGGGTACGCCGCAGATGATCTTGGTGGCCTTGGATCGGAAGGGGGCGAGGCGGACGCTTTGTGTTCTGCCGGAAAGGGAGGATGTGGTCCAGTCCAGGGCCTTCTCTTGGATCCCGGCGTCGTGAAGGCGTGTTCGTAGTGTGTGGTGGCAGACCGTGTCGAAGGCGGCTGATAGGTCCAGGAGGATGAGGGCTGCTGTTTCTCCGTTGTCTAGCAGGGTCTTGATGTCATCGGTGGCGGCGATGAGGGCAGTTTCGGTGCTGTGGTTGCTGCGGAAGCCGGACTGGGAAGGGTCCAGGATGTTGTTCTCCTCGAGGTAGCGGGTCAGTTGTTTGTTGACGATTTTCTCGGTGACCTTCGCGGGGAACGGGAGCAGAGAGATGGGTCGGAAGTTCTTGAGGTCCTTGGGGTCTGCCTTGGGTTTCTTGAGTAAGGCGGTGATCTCGGCGTGCTTCCAGCTTTCCGGGAAGGTTGCTGTCTCGAAGGAGATGTTGATTATTTTCCGGAGATGGGGCGCGATGGCTGTACTGGCTTTGTTGAAGATGTGGTGAGGGCACGGGTCTAGTGGTGAACCGGAGTGGATGGTGTTCATGATCTCGCTGGTGTCCTCGTCGTTGATGTTGGTCCAGGAGAGCAGGCGGTTGGTGGTTGTGGGGGCAGTGGTCTCGGTGGTTGCCGGGGCGGTCGTGGTGTTGAAGCTGTCGTGGATGTCGGCGATTTTGCGGTGGAAGAAGGTGGCCAGTGAGTCGCACAGGTCTTGCGACGGCTGGATGTCGTTGGTGTTGGAGCTGGGGTTGGAGAGTTCCTTCACGATGTTGAAGAGCTCTTTGCTGTTGTGTGCGTTGTTGTCTAGGCGGTCTTTGAGTGAGGCCCTTTTGGCGGATCTGATGAGGTGATGGTGACTGCGGGTGGCGCTCTTGTGGGCGGCGTAGCTGTCCGCTCGTGGAGCCAGATCTTCTCCAGTTTTCGGCATGTTCGTTTGGAGGCCGGAGGTCTTCGGTGAACCAGGTGGCTTTCTTGCTGGTGTGGCTGTTGGGCGGATTCTTGAGCGGGGCGAGGGTGTTGGCGCAGTCGTCGATCCACTGTCTGAGGTTGCGGGCGGCGGTGTCGGGGTCGGAGGGTTCGGCGGGTGGGCTCAGGGCGAGGGTTGTGGTTAGCTGGTCTTCCGTGACTCTGCTCCAGCAGCGGCGAGGCATTTGTTCGGTGCGGTGGTGCGTGGTGGGCTTCCTGTAGGTGAAGTGGATGCAGTGGTGGTCAGTCCAGTGGGGTTCGGAGGTGTGGTTGAAGGAGACGTGTGGGCTTGCGGAAAAGATGGCGTCTAGCGTGTGGCCGGCGGCGTGAGTGGGTGTAGTCACGAGCTGTCTGAGTCCGAGGGTGGCGAGGTTGTCGATCAGGGTGGTGGAGTTGGTGTCCTTGTTGTTCTCGAGGTGGAAGTTCAGGTCCCCGAGGAGGATGTAGTCCGTGGAGGCGATGGCGTGTGTGCTGACGAAGTCAGCGATGGAATCGCTGAACTGTGGTCGGGGTCCGGGGGTCTGTAGATGAGGGTTCCTCTGAGGGTGGTGTTGGGATCGGTGTGGATCTGGAAGTGCATGTGTTCGGCGGTGCTGAGGGTGTCGTCGGTGTTGGTTGAGACTCTGAGGGTGTTCCTGTGGACGATGGCGATGCCTCCTCCGACTCCGTTGGTGCGGTCCCTGCGGGTGATCTTGTATCCGTCCGGTATGGCAATGGCGATGTCGGGGCTGAAGCGGGATTCAGCCAGGTCTCCGTCAGGAATGCGACGTCTGGGGAGGTTGAGTCGAGAAGGTCCCAGAGTTCGATGGCGTGTTTGCGGGCGGAGCGGGTGTTGAGGAGGATGCATCTGAGGTAGTTGGGTTCTTTCCTGGGCGGTGGTTTGGCGGGGCGGGTGCTGGCGAAGCTGCAGTTCCGGCAGGTGAAGGGCCCTTGGGTGCGCTTCGGGGTGGCCTGGTAGCAGGCGTGATCTTTTCCGGGGTTGAGTGCGTGGAGGGTGCTGGCGTCGTATCGGCGTCTGTTGATGTGGCGGGCGCGGGGGATGCCCGGACCAGGGGGTCTGGCGCTGGGCGCGGTCACGGCGCGGACGGGCGCAGACGGGCTTGCCTTAGGCGCGCCTTCGGCGCGCCAGCGGCGCCGCCGCACAGCGGCCGCCATAAATGGGGAGGTGGGAGGGAGGAGCAGGGAATGGGGCAACGAATGGGCAGTGAGGGGGCGGGGCCGCAGGGGCGCAGCGGCGGGAAACAGGCACAGAAGGGAAAACGAGCACAATCAGGGCATCAAGGGGGCACAGAAAGGAGAAAAAAACGAGCACAATCAGGGGCAGCAAGGGGGCACAGAAAGGAAAAACGAGCACAATCAGGGGCAGCAAGGGGGGCACAGAAAGGAAAAACGAGCACAATCAGGGGCAGCAGCAGGGCACACAGACGGAGCTGTGTGGTGGGGGAGCGACCTACCAGTCAAGGTCAGGGGTCGCTCTCTTCACCACGCAGCGGCCGCCATAAATGGGGAGGTGGGAGGGAGGAGCAGGGAATGGGGCAGCGAATGGGCAGTGAGGGGGCGGGGCAGCAGGGGCGCAGCGGCGGGAAACAGGCACAGAAGGGAATACGAGCACAATCAGGGCATCAAGGGGGCACAGAAAGGAGGAAAAAAACGAGCACAATCAGGGGCAGCAAGGGGGCACAGAAAGGAAAACGAGCACAATCAGGGGCAGCAAGGGGGGCACAGAAAGGAAAAACGAGCACAATCAGGGGCAGCAAGGGGGGCACAGAAAGGAAAACGAGCACAATCAGGGGCAGCAAGGGGGCACAGAAAGGAGAAAAACGAGCACAATCAGGGGCAGCAAGGGGGCACAGAAAGGAAAAACGAGCACAATCAGGGGCAGCAAGGGGGGCACAGAAAGGAAAAACGAGCACAATCAGGGGCAGCAAGGGGGGCACAGAAAGGAAAAAACGAGCACAATCAGGGGCAGCAAGGGGGGCACAGAAAGGAAAACGAGCACAATCAGGGGCAGCAAGGGGGCACAGAAAGGAAAAACGAGCACAATCAGGGGCAGCAGCAGGGCACACAGACGGAGCTGTGTGGTGGGGGAGCGACCTACCAGTCAAGGTCAGGCTGCGTATCACAGACTGCTGAAACTGAACAAATGTCATCTTTGACGCTGGAGAACAATCCTTGAATACAACAAAAGCATTCAAGGTTGCTAAATGGAATAAATGGATAGCCAACTTCTTATTCCAAATGTAAGCTTTACGAACAGCATTGTAAGGTTCCAACCTCTGATCTACTCTATCCACACCTCTGACTGAAAATTTCACAGCTAGAAGTTCATCACTACGCAAGGCACTGCACTGTCCCCTCTCAAGTTTCTTACAAACAAGCTATTTTGGATAACCCTCATGGTTCGAGCAGATTGTGCCACAAGCAAGTTTACACTTCGAACAATTGTACACCAGTGTAGAAGTTGTCTAGATATAAATGGTGCCCTTTGATAAAAAGTCCTTTGCCAAGTTCCCACACAATTTTCTCACTAACTTGTGGACTGACAACCAGAGGGGTCAAAAGTGGAATCCCTACCTGTGTACATCCTGAAATTATAGACCTATCCAATACTACTCTCAGACAGCATAAACATCTTAGTTCCATACCGTGCCCTCTTGCTAGGAATGTACTGCCTAAAAACAAAACGGCCCTTGAAGGGGACCAAAGACTCCTCCACAGCTATTTTGTTTCCTGGGACATAGATCTCTGAAAATCGATCTACAAAGTGATCAAGGACAGGCCGAATCTTAAAAAGACCGTTACAATCAGGGTGATCTCATGACAACTCTGAAGCATTATCAACAAAATGCAGTGTCCAAAGAAGAAGCAAATACCGATCATGGCTCATAGTTGCAGGAAGTATAGCTGTTGCCATAACTGGACTAGTAGACCAATATGAAGACAGCAACGTCTTCCTTAGCAAGTGCATCAAAAAAGTTAAACCCAAGAACTTCAACTCATCCAGATTTGTGGGAGTCCACCGGGTATCTCTAGAGTGGGGCTTAAGCCTGGCACTGTTGTCCCTCAAATATTTGTTCCGCATAAAAATTAGTCTGGTCAACAGTCTCATCCCTCCAAAAATCATCCATAAACAACTGAAATAAGTTTATAGGCAGAAAGTTTTCAGTATTTGCTCTGCACACTGCGACGCCACTGAAGGCAGGCAACGTCGGCTGCACCTTGTTTGGGGCAACCTAGAGTTCAGCTCTTCCAATGGTAAGCCTTTCAGCCCCAGGCTGCAATCCAGATGCCTCTTGCTGCACTATCGGCACATCAGTGTCCTCCTCTAAAAGAGATTTATTTATGCAGTTAATTTGAATTTATTTTTGCTTTTTACTTAGAGCAAGCTCTTGTATATTGCTTGCAAATTAATTTCTTTTTGAATGATTTAAATTATTAATGAACAAACAACTCAAATGTATTTTAGTTTTCTAGTACAATATGAAAACATAAGCATGTATCCCAAAAATATATCAAGAAAATATATATCCAAACACGGGTGTATATTGAGAAAAATAGATTTTATCGTATTGTAAAAATGATGCTAAGGGGTACTAAATCATTAAACACACAATGTAACAAGAAGTTGCATACATAAATAGTTATTTTTTGTACTTCTCCGTAACAATTGTGTACACTTTTTTCAGAATAAAAATAAGGCTAACCAACAAATAATAAAGATGAGTATTACGGCAGAGTGTAGAGACTGCCGCAAAATCCCACGACAGTACTCAGATTTGGATCCGATCTCCCAAAGAGGATATTTCTGATTGATCAAATACTCGGATATTACAGATATATTCTGTCATTGATTGTTTGAGGGTCAACCATTTCAAACTCCTATAGTCCTGAAGATGGTCGAATAGACGACAGCACATCGACCGAAACGTGGACAACTACACTTATTTTCTGTACATTGTTACTATAGGCAATACTCATCTTTATTATTTGTTGGTTAGCCTTATTTTTATTCTGAAAAAGTGTACACAATTGTTACGGAGAAGTACAAAAATAACTATTTATGTATGCAACTTCTTGTTACATTGTGTGTTTAATGATTTAGTACCCCTTAGCATCATTTTTACAATACGATCAAATCTATTTTTCTCAATATACACCCGTGTTTGGATATATATTTTCTTGATATATTTTTTGGATACATGCTTATGTTTTCATATTGTACTAGAAAACTAAAATACATTTGAGTTGTTTGCTCATTAATAATTTAAATCATTCAAAAAGAAATTAATTTGCAAGCAATATACAAGAGCTTGCTCTAAGTAAAAAGCAAAAATCAATTCAAATTAACTGCATAAATAAATCCCTTGTAGGCACATCTACCTGTCCATATTATATTACCCAAGCCGTCAAGGGTTAATTGGGTTTACCATTGCATTTAATACTCCTCTAAAAGAGGCACTTGCTCTGCACTGAGAGTGGCTTCATCATCAGATGATTCCTCTCGGACAGGATAGTCACTGTCAGAATCCTGGCCTTCCTCCTCTGCTCAGATGTAGAGTCAGTCTCATAATCATGGTCAGAGGGAGATTCGAAAAGCATACCAACATCCTGCTGTACGGTAAACTTGCGGCTAGCCTTAATAAGAAAAGTAACTCGAAAAATAAGTCAACAATATCCAACACTGTGTAAAATAACTAATAAACAAAGTGGGGCTTTATCAAATAAAAAAGTAAAACTACTGGCATATATCAATTGCAAGGTAAAGTTGATCAATACAAAGCACACAAAAACCTATATACTATAAAACAAAACCACTCACTTCCCAGAGACAGCTAGACTCACCAGCACCTAATCTACACAGACACAGCAAGCACCAACGATATCCCACTAGTAAGGAGAAACAAAAGAAAAGTACACACAAGACAACACAATACACATTGTGCACAAATCCAAACAAAATTTCACACTCAATCAAACAGAAGCTAAATATGCTGCTATTACACCATTTACAAAAAAAGCATTCATGCAGGTAATGATACTCATTTGGAGTAGTCAGTACAAAAAACTCTTTCTTACCAAACACATGCAACTACACAAGCTGACGATCTACCAGTGCTGAAACCGCAAACAGGAGTCGCAGAAAGGGAAAACAAAAGCTTTGCACTAGAATAAAAAGGAGGAATAAAACATTGCGATCACAAATGATGACAAGAAATAAGTTAACATTATAAAATTCTATAAAGTCTGCCCATCACCATTCAAATACCAGCCACACATTGTGAACTGGTGTTTGGCTGACGAACACCGCCAGCCAAGTGCCAGCCCTCAAACACCGCCAGCCAAGTGTCAGTCCATGATCACCGCCTGCCAAGCGCCAGCCCATGCACACCGCTAGCCAAGCGCCAGTCCACGCACACTGCCACCCAAGCTCCAGTCCACGCACACCACCAGCCAGGCGCCAGTCTGTGCCTACCGCGAACCAGCTGCCAGTCCACGCACATCGCCAGCCAAACTCCAGTCTGCACACACCGCCAGGAATGCGCCAGTCTGCACACACCGCCAGGCAGGTGCTAGTCTGCACACATCGCCAGGCAGGTGCTAGCCCACACACACACACACACACAGAGTACACGCAGACCATCAGCTGAACTCCATTTCACACACACACACACACACAGAAACTTTCCCTGGTGTCTAGTGGTTTTCTGCCCCCTTGGGAGCAGACGGACTCAAAAATATGGCCGATCTGACCCCAACAGAAATGGCCAAAATACATGCCCAAAAAAGGGGAGTGGCCCTTGCCAAAGGGGCCGCTCCCCGACATATAAATGTAAACCTCATGGTGACTAATGACTTTCTGCCTCCCTTGAGGGCACATGGGCCTAAAAATATGGCCGATCTGCCTCCAGGGGAGGGGGGCAGAAAATGACCAAAACATAGTCCCAATAAAAAGGGAAGCAACCCTTGCCCAAGGGGCCGCTCCCTGACATATAAATGTAAAACTCCCTGATATCTAGTGGCTTTCTGCCTCCCATTGGGGCAGATGGATTTAAAAATATGGCCAATCTGCCCCTGGGGGGGGGGGGGGCATAAAATGACCAAAATATCTCCTCAATAAAGTGGAGTGAACCTTGCCCAAGGGGCCACTCCCAGACGTATACAAAATAAAATCCCTGGTGTCTAGTGGGCTTTCACCCCCACCAGTTGGCAGATCAGCCTAAAAACATCCGATCTGCTCCTCTGGGGAGGGGCGGAATTCCTAAAAAAGAATGTCCTCCCCTTCCCTCCCCCCGGGAAATGACCCCTATCCAAGGGGTTGCTCCCCGTAATCATTATAAATTACATCCCTGGCTTCCAGTGGGTTTTGCCCCTCTTCCCCCCCCCCCTCCCTAAAAACAGCCGAATCAGGGGAGATTAAGAATGCCCCCAGGGGAGCGACCCTTGACTAAGGAGTCCCTCACCAACAATATAAAAAAAGCACCCTGGTGGTCCAGTGGTGTGGTTCCTGCTACACGATTGCGTCCCCACCCGCGATCATGTAGCAGGAATCCACCCTATACAGACGCAGGAGGAAAGTCCTTTTCCTCAGTGTCTGTAAACCTGCAAAATACCCCAAGGGTAGGACTCACCTAAAACATGTCCTTTCTCTGGACAAGCTCGAAGCAAAGCGTTCCCGGCAGCATGTGATGACGGTGGCACACCAATGTCATCAGATCGCCAACGGCAGGGTTAGGGGTGGCAGCGGAAGCGTTTCTGTTGCCATCCCTGGTGAAAATGGGCAGCCCATTGGGGGAGCGCCAGCGCTGCCCCCGTGGGCGAGTGTTAGGACAGAACAGTTCCATCCTCAGTACAAGCCCGCCGTGTCTGAGGACGGAAGCGTTCTGTCCTCGGCACGGAACGGGTTAACAAAATACACTAATTGGCTGAGTCTAAGGATAAACAGTTTACGACATGCAGAATGGAGAGAATTTGCGCTCGCTGCCTACCTGTCATGTTCTGCAACCCGATCTCAAAATCTTTAAAAAGCCACTTTTTACAAGGACAGGCCTAACCCAGCAGTAGAGGGCATGTGGAGGAAAGTAAGAGAATCTCACATTAAAAAGGCCATATGGGGGGCATTTGAAAAATTTTGCATCAACAAGTGCATTTTAACTACTTTCTTCCTGGGTGCCCAGACCAGCATTGGGGAATATTCAAAAGTAAATTAACCTAGAATCGAACAGCGCTGGAGAATTGGTATTATTTCATCCACTGAACAGTGATCTACACAATGTCACGGTTATGTAAAATGTTTAACAATTGGAGTGTAAATAGTAAGATACATTATGGACAGAAGTTGCTACATACTAGTATATTTTCCTTTAGTTATGTTTTGCATGGTGTATCTGCAGTGCTATCACCTACCCCTAAACCTCAAGGTGATGACATGCTGTATAGGGTCATTTTGTATAACTTCCCTTTACACAGTGTTGTTCTGATAGTTTCTGAATGCTTGACATAATAATCAAGTGACGTTTTGTTTTCGAGGGCAATGAATCCCTTTATGAGCCTCTTGCTCAGACAGTATATAAAGGAATTTAAGTAGAATACAGTTGGCTAAACACTCAGTAGTCTGTTCCAAGCTAAAAAGCAGCTTAACCTGTTTTTTTGTTTCTACCGAAATTAGTTTTGCATAACAAATGTTATATTTTTCAAAGCTTAGTGTACAGCAGAATTTCTGTTCGAGGCTCTGCACAGAGCAGGATTACTGGGCACGGCAGGATTATGGTGTTGGTTTCTGAGTAACACAAAGAAGAAATGCAGTGCAAGCCTAATTGCACAGAAGAACTGTTGTGTGAGTCTCAGGTCAGAGTTGCTGTTCATAGTTGAATCTGAGTGTACTGTGGGATTTTGAAGTGTTCCCTGTAGTTCGTTTGGGAATGCTGATTACTATAATAACATATCTGTTCAGAACTTCACTATGAAAGCAGCCCAGGTCATTTTGGTCTCTTTTTTGTATTTCCACTAGAAAGATAGATGTGCTGTAGCCCCGCCTATGGAAGGCATGTTAGATTCTTTCACTGCACATCAAGTGAGATGTCCTGGGCACAGCTCTTACACTTATACCTAGTTTTGCCTTTTTTGTAAAAACAAAAATCATAATATTTGAAAAAGGCTGCAGAAGCATGTACTTAAAAGTTATCTTTTTGCAACATTTGAAATGCTCTGGCCGATTCTCTGCCCACCTCAACGAAGTTAGCTGATTCAGTATTCTGTGGCTCTGCTCGTAAGAACCTTGTTTCTGATGGACTATCACTGAAATGACAAAATCAAACATTATAATAAATGCACTCAGCACAATGAACACTGCATTTATTGCCTTTACCATGTGTAGGATGATATTTCCACCTGTCATGATTTCACCATCACAACTCTGAAATCTAGACCCAGAAGGATTTTCTTTTTAAGGGAAGGTGTTTATACCTCTTTAGGAGAGGAGTCCCAACTACATAATTTGACCTTATTTATAATGAGTGGGTGAATAGGCCCAAACTTTCACTGAAAAAATAACTGGCAGAAGGCAGACCTTAAAAGTGTTGAACCTCACCCCATCACGGAAAAATGAATTTCCAAAGACGAAGATCATAAGGTCCAAAGTCAAGTGTTCATTCTGTATTTTATTTTGTCTTATTAATTAATATTTTGTTTTCTGGATCTTTTCATAGTAGATAAAGTTCAAAAAAAGTTTTTTTCTTTATTCCATCATATAATGTAAATCTAAAAACAGGAAATAGGAAGCGAGCAGATGTTTCACAACTACAACCATAGTTTTGCCACTTCTTCAGGGCTAAACTACTTCATTGACCTATATGCAGAAACATTTATATACAACAGTAACAACATTCAGAATTATATTCAAAGAACAAGAAATAAAATATTACCGTTATATAGTCCATGAACAATACAAAATAGATAATTATCAAAAAGAAACATAAATGTAATCGGAATAACAAAGAATAAAGATGAAAAAACAAATAAGGAATCAAAACTCAGCATTAAAGTCCATTATATTCAATTTCTCAGTTAGGTGGCATCTGTTAAAATGTTGAAAATAAATGAATAGACACAACATTAAAAAGTAAACTTTTATGCTCACATAAAAAAAAAAAACAGGCGTTCAGTGAACAGATTAATTCAGGTTTCATTACAAAGTATCAATTTGTCAAAATGTCAATCGAGTAATAGACTCTGACTATGAATGCCCGTGTGATCACATTAATATTCACCTCCCAAATTAACACCATGAAATGAGAGAGCAACCTTCAATAAGATTCAAAACGATAATTCAAACAGTATATGTTTCACAAAATTTGCCTATCTTAAATTGTGGTTGGTAACTACTTTGATAACCTGCTACATTTATATTCATGAAGCACTTGTTATATTCTGGTTTTCAATTTGTTACATGATGGAATAAAGAAAAAACATTTTTGAACTTTAATATAAAATAGTAAAGACATTTTTGAAATACTAAATTAATTTGATTTGGACCTCATTATCTTCTTCTTTGGCTAATTTGACCAGTGCAGATTTGAGATCCTCCTAAAACCATCCCCACCCCAAAAAACTGCTTGCCCACAAGGGAAATATGTGTTCTAAAGAGGAAACAAGTGAGTAAAGTAGGCAACACACCTCGGCTGTTCATGAGGAGTATCCACAAGTCTGTGCATTATTTTCATTTTTTCGGGTTTGGAGCACCTGCAGCCATTTGCGATTTAATCTTCTAGGACACCTCCTTGGCTTTGTCACCGCTTCATTCTCATCTGCATTGGCCTCTGGGCTATTCCCCGACATCTTTCCTCCTCAAGCAGCTATTTGGCCTGCTCTTTTTCATCAAGGGCTTAATTTATTACGATGACCTTTCTGATGAAAAGCTTCTTCCTGGATCCTGAAGTAACCTCAACCACGAAGACCACCTAACGATTGATCACAACTCCATTGATGACCACAAAAAATGACACCCTCAATGGGAGGTCCTCTTGCTTGTTGAAAATGGATTTAATGATGATAAACCAATTCTTGTCAGTAATAACCTGAAGGACATAACCTTCTTCTTCAGTCTCTATGTCTATACCGCTGGCGAAAAGGTCAACAGCTTCACTCATGTTTTCGTGAATGTCCCCAGGAATCATTCTAGATGATTATAGTAACTCACGAGTACCAAGATCAAGTGCTGACAGCCTCCTAGGTTAATCATGAAGATGATGATTTCTTTCAGGAAAATAGTGGAGACTCACGAAAAGATAGATCGTCAGACACATTCCTACGTCTGTAAGAGTAATTTTCTGACTTCACCTGCACCCAATCTGGCTACTTTACTTCTAACATTACATCCAGTATCCCCTGCTGCACTCCTGGTACCACTGCTGCTTCCTCTAGCCCTTCTGTGACACTTACATTACCGGCATTCAGACGTAGATTGTTAGTACCTCATTACCCATTGGGGCTTTGTAGGAACCTGTACCAAGTGCTTTACCACAAGAGATATTTGGAACTATATCATTTCAGAAAGCGTGGGGATTACAGACCACTTTTGCAACTAATAGTACTTCCACTAAGTGTAGTTTCAAATTGACCTACAGTAGTAAAAAATTTTAAATGGACAGAATTCCTGTGTGGAGCACCCTTAAGCCCTCTAACAATAAGAAAGACTGAAGGAACTCAATTTAGATTTTTCCATTGTGTTAACATTGGAGGGTATGCTTTGCTAGTTCACTAGAACATAAGGAGTTACAATTGTGGTTCGTTAAACAACCTATCCTGCATTGTCTGTAGTACTACCCTCCAAAATATATGTAGGAACACAAAATCAGATTCATGTTGGTGATGTACAGGACCACAGACTAACCTGGTTTGTGTCCAAATTGCCCAGTGACAGTATTGTGGTGGGGGTCCATTTTCCACAGGCTCACTATTGTATTGTATTGTAATTGCATTTATATAGCGCTTACTACCCCTGACGAGGCGTCGAAGCGCTTTTTCGGCGAGTAGCACGCTACTCCGGGACCCATAGAGGATTAGTGTTGAATTAGTATAGTGAAACATGCAAGTACATTTTAAGTGGTGGATAGGTTAGTCAGTTATTTGGATTTGGAATGATAGCAGAAGGATAGAGGAGGAAAAAAGGTTTGTATTTATATAGCGCTTGTTACCCCTGATGGGTGTTGAAGCGCTTTTCTGGCGAGTAGCACGCCACTCCGGAACCCATTAAGGATTAGTGTTGAAAATTAGTATAGTAAAATATGGAGTAATTTGAGTAGTGGATATGTTATTCAGTTATTTGGGTAGAGACGGGTAGGTGGCGGGATAGAAGAGGGAAAGAGGTTTGTATTTATATAGCGCTTGCTACCCCTGATGGGGTTTTGAAGCGCAAGTAGCACGCTACTCTGGAACCCATAAGTATTAGTGTTGAATTAGTATGGTGAAACATGAAAGTAATTTTAGTGGTGGATATGTTAGTCAGTTATTTGGATTGAGAAGGGTTGGGGAGGGTAGAAAAGGGAAAAGGTTTGCATTTATATAGTGCTTGTAACCCTGATGGGGTGTTGAGACGCTTTATTGGCAAGTAGCACGCTACTCTGGAACCCATAAAGGATTAGTGGTGAATTAGTATAGTTGAATATGGAATTTGAGAAGTGAACATGTTAGTCTGTTAATTTTGATCGAAAAGGATAGTGGAGGGATAAAAGAGTGAAGGATTTTTTTTTTTTTTAGGTCTTAGCAGTAGGAGGAGGCTTTTGGATGAGTAAAAAGGAGTTTTGGAGGGGAGGAGTCGGAGGGAAGAGTTTAGAAAGGTTTGTTTTAGGGGATCGGTATAGTAAAAGAGGTGTCAGATGATGCAAGGAGGGGTAGAGTAGGAGAGAGTCTAGAAAGGGTTATTTTGGGGACTCATAGTAGTGGTATGGGGTTTGGGATAAATGAGTGTGGATGTAGAGGATATATTGATAAATGTATAGGATGAGAGATAGGGTAGTGCATTGGAAAGAGTAGTAGAAAGAAGTTTGAGATGAGTCAGAAGGTTGGGCTAGAAGATATATTGAGAGAAGTATAGGCTGAGAAATAGGGTAGTGCCTTGGAAATGCTAAATTAGAAGAAAGTGATAAATATATAGATCCATAAGTACATTGAAAGTATATAGATACATAAAGGAGGTAAGTATATGTAGATTAAAGATATTGATCGAGGCACAGGATGAGAAATAGGGTAGTGCATTGGATATGCTTTTTCAGGAGAAAAGTAACAGAGACACAGATCCAAGTACATGGAAGGTACATAGATGCACAATGGAAGTAAGTACATGTAGACCAAAGGTGATTTTTATTTATTTATTATTATTTTTCTCTAAACAACAATTATTCTACATGTTTATACAAAGCAATACACAAAGATAGGTACATGTCTATAGTGAAAACAAATGCTTATATACAGAGGGATATGCTGTAAATCTCTGTTTGCGTATGGTGCTTATGTGGGGAAGAGCCAATTCTTGAGTAGGTTTCTGAAGATAAGGTGGTTGTCGGTGGATCTTATGTTGGGGGGTAAAGAGTTCCATAGTTTGGCTGCTTGAACAGAGAAGGATGTGCCACCCATGGTTTTTTCTTGTATCTTGGGATTTTGAGGCGAGATGCTCCTTTAGAGCGGAGGTTCCTCTGTTGAATGTGTTTGGTGATTTTATTCCTGATGAAGAGCGGTCCCATTCCATGTATTGCTTTGTGGGTGATACAAAGCAGCTTGAACGTGGATCTTCTGGCAACCGGTAACCAATGCAGGGCTTTCAAGGCAGGGGAGATGTGGTCTCGCGGTTTGATATGCAAGAGTAGTCTGGCAGCCGAGTTCTGAATCCGTTGTAGTCTTTTCATGGTTGTTAAAGGTGATCCGTGGTAGAGGCTATTGGCGTAATCGAGTTTGGACAGAACAAGGGAGATGGTAGCTTGGACCTTGTGCAGAAATCCCAAATGAGGGAAAATTCGTCACAGCGTTTTTATAGTGACAAAGCTTGATCTTGCTAGTTTGTCCACTTGGGCATTCATCGACAGCTTGGAGTCCATGGTCATTCCGAGGTTTCCTACTTCCTTCGATACTTTAGGTGGTGATCCCAGTTCATTAGGCCATGCGGCAAGCGGGTTGTAATGTTTCCAATCGCCACACGTGAGTATTTCCGTTTTTGAAGTATTCAATTTGAGATGGCTCCAAGTCATCCACTGATCCACGGCTCTGAGACAGCTGAAAATTGGTGATTTTCCAATGTCTTTGGGGCATTCCAGTTGAAGGAGTATTTGCGTGTCATCTGCATAGTTATAGCATGTGAGGTGAAATTGATTGATCAGTACTGGTAATGACTTCATGTAAATGTTGAAAAGCATGGGCGAGATGATAGAACCTTGAGGGACCCCTGCTTTTGTGGAGTACGGTTTGGACGAGAAAGGTGGGGTATGGATGACATTAGTTCTGTTTCGAAGGTAGGACGCGATCCAGTCTAGAGCAGTTCCCTCTATGCCGGCTTCATAGAGTCTTTGTTTCAGAGTGTCATGGTCAACTGTGTCAAAGGCAGCCGAGAGGTCCAAGAGGAGTAGCGCAGCAACACCGTTGCGGTCAACTGTATTCTTCAGGTCATCCCAGATGGCAAGGAGGGCAGATTCAGTGCCTCTTCCCGGACGGAATCCTGTTTGGAAGTCTGAAAGTATGTCATACTCTTCAATGAATTGTGACATCTGGGCGAACGCTGCTCTTTCTATCAGTTTGCCCAGGAAAGGTCCATTTGTAATGGGTCTGTAGTTGTCAGGGTTCAGCGGGTCCAAGTTTGTTTTCTTCAGTAAAGGGCGTATGTGTGATTTTTGAGTTCTTCTGGAAATTTTCCGGTAGTGAAGGAATCGTTGATGATTCTTCTTACTGGAGTGGCAGCAGAGGTTGTTAAAAGAATGGTCTTGAAAGTTTGTGGTGGACAGGGGTCAGAAGGGCTGCCGGCAGGCCTGCTTGCTTTGACCAGGTCCATAAATTCATCGTGTGAGATGTGTTGGAAGGAACAGAGAGGCTTGGTTAGAGTATTCTTGGATTGTTGTTTTGTACAAGGGTTAGTGCTGGTGCTTTGTTTCTGTTTTAAGTACGAGTCCAACGTGTCTGCTTTGTCCGTGTAATGATTTGCCAGTTTGTCTGTGAAATCTTGAGTAACAGGATGAGTTCCTTCTAGGCAATTTGGTTTGCGAAATTCATTGAGTATTTTATAGAATTCTTTATTTGCACATTAACGTTTTGAAATCTGTCTGAATAGTACCTTTTCTTAGCTTTTTTGATAGCCGACTTGTATAATCTGTTAATTTTTTGTAGGTGAAGTTTGTCTTGTTTGGCATTTGTTTTGAGCCAGGTACGTTGCAGCTTTCTAATTTGTTGTTTTATGTCTTTTATTTCTATGTTTCTCCAAGGTGCTTTTTTTTTTTGTTCTGTTGTGTGGTTTTGAGTGGTATTAGGGTATTAAAAGCTTCTTGTAGCCACTCATATAGTTTTTGAACAGAATTTATTGTTTCCAGATTTGTACTTGATGTTAGTTGTGTTTCTAAGTGTTCCAAATTGAGTTTGTTCCACGGCCGATAGGTGGATGGATGTAAGGTAGTTTTAGGTGAGTCGCTTAGTGTTGTTTTATGTTGGAAAGCAAGCAAGTGGTGGTCTGACCATGTGACTGGAGTTATAGTTTGAAAGGTAACTAGTTCAGTATTAGCAAAAATGACATCTAGGATATGTCCAGCGGTGTGTGTGGGTTTGTGGACAATCTGATGCAGGTTCAGTGCGTCTAGGCCAGTGATTGTTTTTGGATGGGTCATATTGGGTTTGTCAAACCAAATGTTGAGGTCACCCAGAACGCATAGGTTGGAGTGTATTGTTATCAGGTTTGAAACTGTGTCTAGAAGTGCGTCTGGGAATGTCGCCTTGCTAGGTGGAGGTCTGTAAAGGAGCAGGAAGTTACAGGAGGAAGACGGTGTAGGATTGCATCTTGTTAGAAGAGCCTCACAATTCTTTATGGAGATGTCAATTTTAGTGATATGTATTGTTTGCCTGAATACAACAGCTAGACCACCTCCTTTTTTGGCTATACGATTTTGGGTGATTGTTTGATAGCCTAGAGAAATGGCTTCATGCAGGACTGGAGCCATATCCTCTCCCAACCATGATTCGGTTATGAATAGTATGTCTGGTTTTGCATCTGTGAGAAGGTCGTAGATGTGATGCTTGTTTTTAGAGAGGGATCGAGCATTTATTAGTAGACAGTTTAGAGAGTGGCCTTTGGTGATAGTGAGACTTTGTTTTGTAGAAGAGTGATCAGTATTGTGTGGGTTTGTAGCAGGTGTGTTTTTAGAGCTGGCATTAGCTGTATTAGGATAGCAATCGTGTAGCTGTTCTGTATCATGTTCCTCATCCAGCATGCTAAGAAGGCATTTTGATGGGTCTGCGTGTGTATGTGGTGGAGATGGTGTTTGAGAGTGAGTTGGAGTGCTGTGTTGTTTTCGTGGTGTAACATTGTTGTGAAGTAGACATGGGGAAGCGAAGTTGTGAGGTATGGCATGTTGCTTATATTGTTTGCGTGTGTTTAATGCCGAAGGTGTATGAGTCAAGGGTGGTGGTGCAGCATGTGGGTCATGTAGTAAGGTTCTAAATTCTCCAATGGATGAGAGGCGGTTAGAAGAGAGTTGCTGTGTTGCTGTATCTGTGTTAGGTGTGGTGGAAGAGAGAAAGCTTGGCATTGGAGTTGGCTCCTTTGTGTTGTTTGAAAGGTGGGTGTGTGTTTGTATTTTGTGATGGTAAGTATTATGAGGTGTTGTGCTTTGAAGATCTTGTGTTGGTGTGTGTGATATGTTTTGTTTTTGAGGAGTAGTGAAAAGGGGTGCTGATGTATATGTTTCATGCAATGGATTTGGTTGTATAGTATTGTTTGTGAGAGGAGGTTGTACGGTAGATGGGGTGGTGATGTGTTTATGAGTAGAGTGTATGATGTGTGTAGGTGGGAATGAAATAGAGGTAAGAGTGTTTGTCTTAGACTGGTTTGTTGCAAGAGTTAAAAAGTGTGGTGGTCTGCAGTGTGTGTGTTGTGCGTTAGTGTTATTATGGTAGAAGGGAGAGGAGGGTGTTTGTTGGACAAATGATGGAAGGATGATTATATGTTTGTTAGTGATAAAAGGTGGTATGTTCGGTGTAATTACAGCAGGGAGCGTGTGTCTGGATGGGATGTAGTTATCTATGGTGTCGATTGGCGTTGTGTTAGTGATGAGTGTATTGGTTAGTGGTATAGGATAGAGTTGTGTACTGTTTGTAGGTGATGGTGGATATGTGTGGTAGTTGGGATAGGGTGTATAGATGTGGTTGGGTTCGTAGTGCATGCTGGTACATTAATCTGTGCATAGTGTTGTGCGTGGTGTACATTTGGTGTGAGTGTGTTGCTCTGTTTGTGGATGTGGATGGTGTGGGCTGGGTGTTGCTAAATGGGAAAATGGGCAGCATTTCTGGCCCTGGCCCTGGTCAGTCTCGAACAGGCTCAAACAGGCAACTGCCCTTGTCCTCTCTGCCCGGAACAGGCTCAAACAGGCAACTGCCCTTGTCCTCTCTGCCCTTAACAGGCTCAAACAGGCAACTGCCCTTGTCCTCTCTGCCCTTGTCCTCGACGCCCGGGCTGAGACGCCCTAACCCTGGCCTTTTATAGCCCTAGTAATCAGGTGACCCCGTCAGCCAATGGGAACCCTAGCCCTAACACTATCCAATCACAACACTAGCCCTAAAAATCTAGAACCAATAGGAGACCAGGACCTTACAGCCAATCTTAGCCCTAGTCCAAGCACCCAATCAGTTAAAAAACCCTGATCTCTACGTCCAATAGAGGCCCTAGCCCTACCAGTAGTCCCAACCCTAGTCCAAGCAACCAATGGGACAGGAAGCCCTAGTCCCTACTTCCAATAGAAAGCCTAACCCTAGCCCTAGTCCCAACCCTACATTGATTGAATCACAGACCCAGAAACCAATCAGAACCCTCAAATACCCAACCAATGAGGACACTAACCCAATACAATAGAAACATCAGATACAACCACCAATCAGTGTATACATGTACCAACCACTAGCAGACTATATAAGGTCCCAGCAACCTCAGACAAGGTTTGCTGGCCAGGGAGTTGGAAGCTGCTTCTCCTGTTCAGAATCTCCTCGGAGACAGACAGGTTCAATCCACACTTTGGACTTCTGCAGGTAAAGGCCTCACAAACTTGAAATCTAACAATACTGTTTGAGTAAAACTTTACTCCCTCTCCTGGCCAAAAAACGAAGTGCACAGTCCCTATTAAACAGCTCACAGAAGCACCCTCTGATGTAGAATATCCCTGTTGCTGGGGTGGGTGGGGGGAGAGGCGGGGGGGGCTGGTTTCACTGGCTTGTTAACACAAAATGGTGGCTGGGGGTGCACTGTTTAACATACAGGTCTTAGCACAGATCAAAGGAGAAATTTGGAGGGAAAACTGAATAGTCACCAGGAATGAGAGGGAAAAACTACAGAGTTTGGACTGCAAATCCCACAATTCAACACGTTAAATGGAAGCAAGCATGGGCATGAAAACCACAAGTTTAATACACAAAACAGGTGATAAAATATGCAATCACAGGCAGGTTAAAACTACAATTTTAAACTGTAACAACCACAGGCAAAGACAGTAATCACAGAAAGGGAAAATCGTTTTTTTAAAAACTTTTTGGGGGGGGAAGAGACAGCACTAGTCTGCCTCCTTACCACTTCCTGGACTCTGATCACTGCAATCTGGGGCACAGGAAGGCTGCAACTCACAAGATGGAGGAGAATGATTTGGGGTGCACCCAGCAAAGCCTTAAGGGGCCTGGGCAGGTGTGAGGGGAGGGCTCAGAGTTGCCTGGTAGCTGAATAGCCAATCCCCAGTCCTAGGCCTGCTGGCCTGGGGGTGGGGGCTGGGGAGCTGCTTGAAGGTCAAAGCATAATAACAATTTAGCAAACAACAATATGGTTTAGCCATCTGCCGAAATATGTTATATATCTGGGAGGGGAAAAAAAACACCATGCATAGGAACAACATTTCGCAGGGGCGCAGACAAGAGTAGAACCTGCAAATATTATAAAGCAGTCTGAAATTGTTATTGGTGGTGACGTGGGCAAGACAAAAAAGATGTCACAATGAGTTGAATAGCAAGGCAGTGAACATTGCTGTCTGCTAAACCTTTGGTAAGTAGTTTATGCTGCTATAGCAATGCCATAGCCTATATAATCTTCTCAAAAGTGTACATTATATGCATTACATGCCAACAATTCTAAGCCAAAAGTTCCTTAACATTACTGAGGAAATGTTTAGAGGCACGTATGGAAACTCATAAGTGTCTTTTAAAGCCAGAATAGAAGCTTAATCTTTTTCATTGGGACTTGTCAAAGTTGCTTCGATCATATCTAGAAAGTCCGATAGTATAATCTGCTGATTTAAACAATATTTAATTCAGCAGGACTAACTTTCTGTCAGCCTGTCAAAATTCCCCTTTTACTCAGACGGAGGGTGGTCAAATTATCAGGGTTGTTGCTTCTACTCATCAAGACCCCTAACCTTTGCGCCCAAACCATTCTCTAACAAATAAAATCAAGAATATAGGTACACACTTGCCCTTCACCCACAAGTAAATACAGTGGTTAAAAGGAACGGACCGTCAAACATGCCAATTCTTAAAAGTCTTATTGTTGCTCCAAATAAATCACTGAATGGAACTGTAAGAAACTGGCTCTATATATACTACACCAAAATGAGGTATAGTGTGTATAGAGTCCAAGTGACCCCAGAGGTAGGCAGAGGTTAAAGTTAGATAGAACCTTACTCTCTAATTGTGGTAGAGTGGTCGAGCAGTAAGGCAGTATCAGAGGACAGTGTTAAGCATTTGATGTACACACTCAGTCAGCAAATGAATTCACACACTCAAGAACTGAACTCTAGGCCAATTGTTTTTGTATAAAAATATACTGTTTTATTTTAGAACCAAGCAAGCCTGGCACAGGTAAGCATAAAATACTTTACAGTAATAAGTTACTGAATGTCGAACAGTTTGAAAATGCAATAGAAATTGTACTTTGTTTCATTTACAGGGGAGCAGTAGTATGCAACACTTAGCAAATACAGTACTTTGAAATGAATAGGCTTTTTCAGTAAATTACAGGTAAGTTACTTTTTACGTTACTTTTCAAACTCAGTGCTGGATACCTAGATTCAGCACTGGGACATTTCCTGCAAACAGGTAAGTAAATACGTTTTGGTTATTCGTGCGATTTTTAAAGAATATTTTCAGATTTCAAAACTCCACACTTAGAAACTTTTTGGAGAAAAAGTGTCAATGTTATCCTATGGAGGAAAAACAGGTTATCGGTTCACAGGTAAGTAATCGACTGTGGGAGTTAAGGTTCTGGGGTTAGACTCGGGGGTCCACCAGGGTCAGTGATGCACTTTTGTTTTCACCCTCAGCGGCACTAGGGCGGCCGGGTGCAGAGTGTTGAGGCCCAATGTTATCCTATGGAGGATAGGGGGTCTGCTGGCAAGCAGGCCACTGGATTGTGGGAGCAAAGCTCCTAGGGTTTAGGTCAGGGCAAATAGGGAACCAAATTAGCACCAAAGGTGCACCCTCAGCGGCACTAGGGCGGCCGGGTGCAGGGTGCTGTTTTGAGGTCGGGTGCCCTGTTGTTTTCAATGGAGCACCTCCGGTTAGAAGAAACGCTGCAGGCTCGGGGACGAGGATCTTCTGGGTGCGACCACCACTTCGAGGGGTAAGTTGGGATGTCTTTGGTTGGTTAGGCACCGTTGGTTTGGACACACAAGGCCGTGGGGCGTCGGGTGCAGGGGTGCCTTGGGACGTTGGAAAGTCTTACCCGCTCTGGTCGCGGTAGAGGGGATCCTCTGGATTGAGGCTGCAGGCGTCGACTGGAGGCTTGAGGCAGGTCAGGAGTCGCCGGATCTCGGGTCAGGATCGCCGGGGTGACCTCCTCCTGGTGTTTTTCCACTCGAGCTCGGGCCGGGTTCGGCGGGTGCAGAGTGGGCTGGATTCGCGGTATCCGGCCGGAGCCAGAAGCCGCAGTTTGAACAAGTCCGGTGTTCACGGGAGAAGCAGGCTTGGAAGTGAAGGCAGGCAGGTCCTCCGGGGTTTTTGAGGTTGCTGGCTGCAGGACACACCGGGATTTCGCAGGAGCAGGTTCGAGGGGAGACAGGCCTGTAGGGCTGGGGCCAAGTCCAGTGGGCGTCGTCCTCTTGTTAGCTCTGCACGGCTCTTTGTCCTTTTCTTCTTGTTTCTTCTCTGGATCTGAGGAAGCAAGGTTCAGGGTGCCCCCTAAATACTAGATTTAGGGGTGTTACAGGTAGGTAAAGGGCAGGGACCAATGGGTCCCTTCCCTGGGGTGGGTACACCCCCTATTGTGCCACCCTCCAGTGGGAGGGGGGCAGGAGCCTGTCCCTGGATGGTTGGGTCCCCCCCATCCTCAAGATGGCGGGGTCTCAGAGTTGTGCTTCACCTCGCCTCTCCCACCTGAGGGGTGGAGTTGGCAGAGGTGGGCACACCTCTTTCCCTCACTTGTTTGTCCCGCCGGTTCTCCCGCCCAAAGTGGGGGGTAGAACCAGTGGGGACCAGTTGCTAAAAGCAGCAAATGGTCTGGGGAGGCTCACAAAGCCGGCATGCGTTTGAAGCTTCCCCCTCGTGAACCCTGCCCATCCTGGGGGAGGAGGCTTGGCACCTCATCCCAGGATGTGCATTGTTTCAGGCCCCCGAGAGCAGCAGGCTCTCGACCCAGGGGTCCAGAAACATGTCTGTTGGTGGCAGCCACTCAGTCAGGTCACTAGAAAATGGTCGAGTTTCAGGGGGCATCTCTAAGATGCCCTCTGTTGTGCATTTTACATTAAATCCCACACTGGCATCAGTGTGGGTTTAATGTGCTGAGAGGTTTGATACCAAACTTCCCAGTCTTCAGTGCAGCCATTATGGTGTTGTGGAGTTCGTAATGACAAACTCCCAGCACCATATACTCTTAATGGCAGCACTGCTCTTACAGTGCCCAGGAATGGACTTGGGCACTGTAGGGGTACAGGGCTCATGCACCTGTACCCTCACCACTGGCATAGGGCACCCAGCTAGAGGGGTGACTGATGTATGCCAGGGCAGTGGTTTGTGGGCATGGCACACAGGGATGTGTGCCATGTCGACTCTTCACTTTGTTCTGCACCAAGACACGCAGCCTGCAAAGGCAGTGTGTGTGAGTGTCAGGGTACAGGACCTCTAAGGGTGGCACAATAAGTGCTGCAGCCCTTAGAGGCCTTCTCTGGTCACAGTGCCCTGGGTACCTGTGGTACCATTTACCAGGGGCTGACATGTGGCCAGAGATGCCAATTGGGTTTAGGCTTCAATGCAGTTTTAGGGAAGGAACATAGGCCCTGGGCACCTGATTAGCAGGAGCCCAGGGCACACTCAGTCAAAGAACATCAGCAATTCAGCAAAAAGTGGGGGCATACCATGCAGAAAGAGGGCACTTTCTCACAGGAATCAACCAGACAATTGGTCATTACATGCATAGATTATTGTAATATAATCTATATGGTTCTTCCCAAAAACCTCTTGGACACAAGAGTGCCAATTCCAAAAGCCCTAGCCATACTAATAAATGTCAGCTCTAACAGCAAAAAAATCTTAGCAATCAAAGATTTCACCTCACCCACAGCAGCCACCGACAATATTTCCCCATCACAATACCTGTGCAACAACCTTGCATACTTTTTCTGCAGTAAGATCACAACCATTTAGTGAAGCTTCGCCCCAGAACCAGACCCCTTGAACCTCACCAGAAGCCTCCCAGTGATGAACGAAGACAACGCAATAATCACATGGGACTCCATCAGCACAGAGGAAATCACAGCAATCATGAAGACCATACACTCCAGGGCCGGACTGACCATAGCGTGCACCGGGCATTATCCAGGTGGGCCGGAAGGGTGGGAGACAGTTTTGAGTCGGTGGGGGCTGTTTTTGTTACTAGGGGCCGGTTTTGCAGCAGTGCTGCAATATCGTCCCCCTGTAACAAAAGTGCAGCACAGTGTTTCCCATCAGTTTTTGACCCCCCCCCCCCTCCCTCCCCACCCCTGGCGCGACGTAATTTCCAGGGCCGGTTTGCGTTCCAAGGCCGGCCCTGACCCCATCACACCTTCAACAAAGAATCGACCCCCATCAGCGAGGTATTCATCACCATCCTCAACACCTCCATCAGTACAGCAACCTGTCCTGAACCATGGAATTAAGCAGCGGTAAAAGCCCTCCAAAAGAATCCCTCGGCCAACCCAAGCAAACTACCAACCAATATCCCCTCCTTACGTACCCTACAAAGTCCTGGAAAAAGCCATCAACAAGCGCCTCTCTGGCCACCTCACCAAATAACAGCTTCTCAACACCACTTTATCAGGATTCAGACCCAACCACATTATGGAAGCCACCCACATTGCAGCAAAAGGATGACATCAGGAAGATCCTCGACAAAGGGGAAATCACATGCTTCTCACCTATTCTACTTCTAAGAGAATTAGGGCCAAGAGAAGTGAAGGTTCAAGTTGAAGAATGCACTGAGTGAATGAGAGAAAAGCTTAAGATGGCCCTTTACATTGTTGAAATTAGATCAGAGGGTCCTTCTCAAAAATCTGAATGTGGAGACAGGATCAAAAGCCAAATATCTCATACATTTAGTCTGTGCAGGAAAGCATGGATGAGGCATTCCCATAGCCTCACACAATCACCCAAACCCTTCTAACTCTCCACTTGTTACTTTGTTATTCATTACTCTGCTTCCCCAGCATCCTGCCGTCACTTAATGTGATCTAAATGAGGAATAACCAGTGCAAGAAAGAAGAGCATGCACAGATTGTTTATTTTCTACGCAAGATCGTAAGCCAAACTACTTGAAACAGGGCTTATACAGAAGGATGTTGAACGTTCAAGTGACAATGAGTCTGAATGGATAACCTCTCTATTGGAAGAGAGCTATGCACCACAGAAACAGTCGATTCTCCCTTACTGTGTAATCTGTTTGATGCCATGTTGATTTAGGAGTTTTTTATAGAATGCTTCAGTCTGCTCTGCAGTCATGTTAGGTTCATCCCTCGTGAAAAGGCAAACATCTGATGTCTCCGGTCGAATGCCATGAGGAAGAGGAATTTTGATGCATCTTAGAAGCCAAGCTCAAGCCAGAGAACGTTCTGATCATCTGCAGTGACACTGGGGATGCCACTTAGTTGGTAAACATAACGCAACCTGTTTAATAAGGTCTACTCATCATAATCAAAAAGATGAATCTTCATAATAGGAAATTTCAAAGTTGTCTGATTGTGGAGGTTCTAAGTTCAAGCCATAAACCCGATTGCATGTTTATAGAGGAAATTGTGTTGAGTGAGGACTAACTGGAAGGGATGTGATAAGATCTGAAACTTCTTTCTAGAATTTTACTCAGAATGGCATGTCATGGTGAACACAGAGAGAAATCGATGCAACAACATACAGAGACAGACATGCAAGAATAGGCACAAGTGGCAACAGACATAGGAGACAGACATTAAGCACAAGGCAAAGGTATGGCCAGAGAACTCGCCATGTAGAAGTGGGAACAGGCCCAAATATCAGTAGAGCATTCACACATAGATTGGCACAAGCTCAGAGACGCTTGTGTACAGGCACAGAGTGGAATAGTCACAGAGTACAGAGATACACATGCATGAAGTGGCATAAGTAGCAATAGACATAATTTTTTTTGATGGACTGGTCCATGCAATAACAGGCAGTTACCTACAGATAGGTAAATGCAGAAGGTGGCACATGCAGGAGCAGTTTAAAGTGACAACAGCCACAATAATGTCCAAAGACAGGCATCAGCAGGAGTACAGACAGTAGCATGAGGCACAAGAAGGAAAACATATAATCCCATAAAAAAGGACGAGTAGAAGCATTCTTGAATGGACAGATGCGGGCAAATGCATGGCTGTGCCCATTTACATACAAAGATGGTGCACGTTAGACACAATGATATGCTGAGCAATCTCATGATGGAAGAGACAGTGCCTTCAGAGATGGTCATAGTTACAAACAAATGCGTGCAGACACATGCTGGAGTCATATTAGTGATGTGCTTGTCCAGGTGCAAGGTGCGAATGGTCAGTGTCCCGTGAAGGGACAGAACTATAGGAATTGATCTAATCACTTGCAGGAGAATGCATGTGCAGAACTAGATGAGAGAGCCCAGCTAAGTCTCATAGGGCTGTTGTGTACAGCTCGGGGATAGTTGGTGTCTTATTTAAAATGCCTGTTCTTGCACCTGCTCATTGATGACCTTGTAAGCACGTGTGTGTACAAGTAGACCCCAGCCTTTGTATTGCCCCTTTACAAATTGTTGGAATCACCACTGCAGGAGAGCTTTTATTCTTGATGCTTGGGCTCCTGTTCTTTGATTGCATTGAACCCCTCTGCCAGGTGTCACACTTTTCACACCGCTAACGTACATGGTAAGGGCCTTTATAATATGCTTTTCGGTGGCAGCAGTGCCAAGCACTGGGTACCAAATTTCGTTTTTTGAAAAGGAGATTACCAGCTCATCTCAGCATGGGTGCAGGAACAGAGCACTTCATAATAGGAGAGTACTGGAACCTCTCAATAGGAAGCAAGGGGGCCTGTGACAGTGAGTACCTCCACGTCTACCTTCTCAGTTCAAGCACTGTTAGGTAGCAGCTGTGCAAGGACAGTGGTCCATTTGTGCCTCCGTCACACAATGTTGCTGGAGAAACATACATAAATTAAAGGTATTTTGTAGAGAAACCGGTTTCTGTTGCCCTTCTCAGTTAGCAACCGATGCCCTTTTTAGGTTTCGCTTGCACAGCGCTGGCGCTCTGCTTGAGAAATCTCTTGTAAAATAAAACCTTAAAAGGGGCTTACAGCACAACCATTGCTTACCATTTGTTGGCTTGCTAGTCACTTTAATTTATTTGCTTTCTATCGGTTATTGTGTGTGACTTCCTGTCTCCCTTCGTCTTCCCTTGTGTGTTTGTTTTCTGTGGAGCATGGACCAAGTACCTCATCCTTTTAAAGTCTTCATCCATTGCTTTCGCTGCAGTTTTTTTTTTTCTTTTATGTTTACTTTAACATGCACTCTTAGAGAGTGAATGTGTTTGCAGTCCCGCGCCTTCACCCCTGCCCTCTTACCACTTTCTGTTTTTTTTCATCCAGCTTCTGGTGTCTGTTTTTTCATCCTCCTCCCGTCCTCTGTTCTGTTCCAGCCACCCCGCCCTCATCTCACTCTTTGTTCTTTTTCACTCACCTCCCTCCGTTTCATGCTCTCTGTTGTATTTCATTCCCCTCCCCCCCCCGCTCACCATTGTGTCAAGGGGAGAGGAGTTGGCCTAACGGCTACGGCTGTCGACCTCAAATCTGGGGAACCGGGTTCGAGTCTCGGCAAGGACGCCAACATCCTGTGATTCTGGGCAAATCACTTAATCTCCCCGTGTCTAACAAAAATGAACGTGTCCTCATGTAAACGCAACTGGTGCTCGTGTAAAGCTCTCTGATACCCGATACCTTTGGGTCAAGTTCGCGCTATATAAAACTCCGTGGGGGAAAAAAAAAAAAACACCGCCTGCCCTCCTCCTGCTCTCTGTTTTTCATCCTTCCCTCTGCTGTGGAAAACCCACCCCCGGCTCGGTGGTGTGAACCCACCCCATTGTTGAAAAACACACGCACCGCTCTCCGTTGTGTGACCCCCCAATGCCCCCCAGCTGTGTTTTTTCATATTGCACAACAGCTGAGGCTGTTGTTGAACATGGCTTAAAGGGAAAGAAAGCGCTATGACGCTGTCAATGCTGGCCGCACCAGTGCTTTGTTTTCCGCTTTTTTAGGTCGAGCCTCGAGTAGCGCGCAAGCGCTGCTCTGCGAGACTTATAGTTAGGGAGTTTGAAAAGCTGACCAGACGATCGTGCGTCATGGCCTTTTCCCTGCGGTTACGCGCGCGGCAGACATATGTTTCCAATTATCGTGCCCAGACGCGGGCGCGATAATTGGAAACACATGCCGGCCGTGCGGGCAAAAGGCCATGACGCACGAGCGTCTGGTCAGCTGAGCAGGCTGCCGCGCTCGCTCGCGAACTGGAAAAAAAAATGAAAAACGCACTGGTGCAAACACCGTGAAGATAAGCACTTGTGATGAGAGGCGGTCACGTGATGTTTGACAATGCAGCTGTTTTGGCTTTTGTGCTGCTTGTTCCCTCTTGCTCGCGCTCAATGTCTAATGAGGAAAATAAGTTCCGGACTGGTCCCCAGAAAATTAGTGCAGGTGGCCCCCACCGGCAATCACAGTCTACAAATAAAATATGCAACTATCACCTTACAAGCAATGCCGGACACCCTCCCAAATGTTCGCCTTGCTTACCTATCAGTTACAATAATAGATAGGTACATGGTCTTTTCTTTCGCGTGCACGGTCCAGCTTCACACGTATTAGCAGTTTAAAGAGGTCCTGGCCAGTATGTTACTTCAAACCGTGCTGGGCAGTTTCATTCTAGAAGATTCCAGTTTCTAGTTGATTGTCACTATCGCGAGCGGCGGTTACCCGTGGTTTGCGTTCGCTAGCTGGGGAGGCCGTACACCTGCCTTTCCCAGGGTTGCAGTTGTGTACTAGCTGCACGTGAAGGAGTCGGGGACCGGAGCTCGCCTGCACATTTCAAATCTCTTCCGATCTCCTCTCACCCAGTTTTTTTAGGGAATTTGTTGTTTCCCGTATCTATGTGGGAGAGGACAGATAACAAGAATGCTATGAAAAGACCACATTGTCAACTATGCCTTCTCTGCACGTGCTCAAAAACGTGTTTTATGGCATAGACAGTGCCAGGGGCCACGGGAATTATGCGGCAACGGGGGACCAAATCATGCAACAGAGATGACTATATAATGCGGCAAGAAAAAGCACATTATGCTGCACATTAAAACACCCTACTACAGAAGTATGCAAGAGAATGGTGGCTAGCTGGGCGAATGGCCTTCCACTGTGCGGAAAGAAACACGTTACAGTGCTTTTAGTAACTTTTGATCCAAGTGAGCTGTAAACAATTTTTTTTGTTGAAATTTGAAGACAATGAAGCAGATGATGGATGATGTGGCCAATGTGGCAAATCCATAGCTATTCGGAAAACTCTGCAGCATCGCATAATTCCAGTGGCCATGGACAAAGAGGGCAATGGCCCAGGCCCCACCTTCTCAGATGCCCACTGATGAAGTGATGGGGACATTAATAAGATTTTCTTCTCTGCTTCCCTCCCTACCTCATCGCCTCACTTTATCAACCTCTCTTTCAGTGCGTCATCTATCTCTTGCTCTGTACCTTGCTTACCTCTCCTTAGCTCTCTCTCTGCTTCTCCCTCCCTTTAAACTTACTCTTAGCTCACTAAGCTTACCTTGCCTCCCTTTGTCCTTCTCCTTGCCCAGCATGGCAACTGATCCACCTACCTTGTACTTCTTTCTATGTTTCACTAACCATTCTCGGCTCTTCCAGATCCCAAGAATGTTTTGCTCTCCTTGGTGTTTACTACATGCACGTGGAGATGTGAAACACGTATCCATATCTGACAGGGTATCGATAATGTAACCCCACTAACCCCCTCCCCGTGTTCCACATGGTTTGGGCCTGATGTGTGCACGAGACAGGCTTTCTCCAGCCACTTGCCAGCTCTGCTGAGTGGATGAAACAGGAGCTGCCACTTTCTGATAAGAGCTGGTGGGTGGTCTGTCCAATTAGCCAGGCTTGTGTAACCACTGCTGCAAAGATAATAACACCGGAATAACAAGGCTGCAGGGTGAGGGGTGGGCGTGCAGTAAGTGCTCGCAGGGAGAGAGCATCACTCAAGTGCTAGGAGCTGCTTACATTTCCTTCCTTTGTGCAAAAAATAGAATGTTTTATAGATAGCTTTATGTTAAGGGGTTGGCCTCTTTATAAGACTTCCCGTTCTGGTGGATGATGTAGGGCGGGGGAAATTCTTAATTATAAATGAGCACCCCGAAGAATTCAAATATTTTTCTATGTCAAAGAAAAACAAGCATTGGCATAGCCAATAGGTCTCGCTTTGGGACCTTATAAGTGTTTAGCCATGCAACAGTTGATGTTGTTGCACCAAGGATATTGTGCTGCATAACTAAATACTTATAAGGTCCCAAAAGCGAGACCTATTGGCTATGCCAATGCTTGTTTACTTTATGCTATGTTGCACAGCAGCTCGTGCTTGTTGAAATTACAGAGCTTTGATGGGCAACTCACAACAATAAAATTAAAACAGGTTATATTTGGCGTGTGAAAACAGAGACTTGCTCTGTGTAATTGCCATCCAAGCATAATTTGTTTTGAAATTATCTAAAAAAAAAAAAAAAGTGATCGTTAAATTGTTATCCTCATCTCTAGCTCGGATGACCTTTCTGCCTGTTCCCTGTCAGTGAAAGGCGAGGTCTGAGTACTTAATCTGTAGGCTTTTTAAGTAGCTAATGATATTTCTGTCCCTTAGTCTTACTTCATCCGTGGCTCCTGCACAAGCTGAACTCACGGCTGACAAGACATTAATAATGGCTTTTGTTTAAACTATGACGGCCAAGTGTGCTCTGCCCTGCCAGTGATACACGGGGGATGTACGCCAGAGCCTGTGGGTTGTGGACACGAGAACAAGGGAGGCTGCTGCGGTGTGTTTGATAAAAGCTGTCAAGCAGGGTGGTAGCCGGAAGACACTGTGGCCAGTCACTTGCTGGAGTGGTGGCCCCATTTTCTACTTCAGACTGAGATGAATGAGAACCTGGAGTTGTCGCATCACCCCTTCTCCAGTAAATGTCACTTCTTTTCCAGATGAGGCAGATGTGCGTCATGGGACTGTGAGCATCCGGCTGTGATCTAATGCAGAGCTATACGTTTGCCTTTGCATCGGCTCATGGTGTGGGTTTGGCTAATCGAAAAGGGGCTTCGTGATAGCTGACGTGGATCCTATTAGTTGATATTTGCTATGTGGTGGATGCGGCCTCATGTTGTTAATGATGGGCGGTGTGGGAGATGTAAGATGCAGTGGATGCTGCCCCTTTTGGTTTATTTATCCCATCCCTGAATTGACAACTCTGGATTGGCAGAGAGTGATGTATGTCTCAGTGTGATGTAGAGTGGAGTGGCTGATGTGGTTGATACTGATCCCGTTTGTAGTGTGGGTCCCTTTGGTTGATGCTGGCTCGTGCGACACTACGGGTCTCTGAAGTTGATCTTGGTTACCCATAGATCATGTGTACATTGATGTGAGCAGCGAGGAGCTTTCTGTGGCTGAAAGGAGTCATCAGATTTGATACTAATCTTTGTAGGTGACTCAGTCAGAATGACTGAATATCTCTACAGGGCAGCAAACACTTTTGCCCCGCAGTGGAGTGCCAAAGGTAATAAAAATAGAAACAAATTGTAAATCCTGAACATACTGTGAAATGGTCATCAATTCAGCTCAACCCAGGAAAGCAACATCAGTGCAACATATGCCTGTGCATTAATGAGTCCCTGGCCTATCATAACCCCAGCCTGTGGGAAGGCACTACAAACCAACCGAAAGCTCTGCAAAGCCGTACTCCTGCCAGAGGGACAGAAGCATGCTATACAAGAGCCAATCAACAAAACATGCCACCATATGGGATTAGACCATCTCTTGGCACTGTGGAGTTGATTTAATGTATGCCCTTGATAACGATACCTCTGCAGTTGGGTGTGCTACCGCGGGGATGTGCGGATCACTTATTGTTTCGAGTCCCCTTAGCTAATGCTGACTCAGTCTTGTGTGCTTAATTTAGGTCTCTTCTGTGGTTGACACCCTTTTTTGTTGATGTTGCCCTATGTAGCTTCTAGACCAGGAAGGTTGGACTGTGCTTCTAGTTGTACTTAATCATGATTTCAATCCAATCCTTAACTTCCTCGTTTTCTTACAATCCTCCTTCCAATGGAAAGAATCTTTGGTAGCAGTCATAGCATTTAAAAGACAAGTGGACTAACCACTTTTTCGTGGACAAAAATATCATAATACACTAATTTTCATTGAGCCGCAGTCAACAGTATTTGATTGCCTATTGTGTCCATAGATGCAGAAAGACTAACCTATAATGATGATTTATTGATTCCAATGAATTGAAACAGGGACATTATATATGGTGTAATATTATAGCCTTAGACCCTGACATAGCAGGCTTTACCAGCAGTCGGCCTTTAACAAGGAAGCAGGCCTTTAATGGCTGGTAGAGCCCGCTACGGAGTGCTTCAAGGCTATTAGAACATTCTGCCCCAAGTGGGCAGAATGTTCTAATTTGTAAAACAAAGGCCTCATGGAGCCATAGGGGTTGTAATCCCCTCCGTCTTCGTGAGGCCTTTGTTCACATGTTGATGCTCCAGGCTTCTACCAGCCATTAGAAGCCCAGAGCATTCCAATGTCTTCAATGGAGCGCTCAACCTTCCAATGGTCTAATTCCATTTAGACCAGTACACTCTGACCGGTATCCATAGGCCTGAATGCTGCACCTTTGGACTCTGAGAGAAAAGTCTGGAATGCATTACCCGGCATTAGCCATCACCAAGAAGAGCACCCAAGGCTAAATAAACCCCAAAATACTTGCCATGCATCCTAATGTTTCAACATTTCCAGCTTAGTAAAGTGACACTCCAAAAATCCGAGCCTAAAATAGAGTTTGCTGTAGTTTAGCATCTGTAATGCTCTTCTTGTGCCTGTGTGGGGTTTTGGATTGTATAAGCCCAAAGCTCAATTTTATAATATAAATAATAGTAAAGAAGACTTGCAATACTGGTAAAAATAAAATTGTCCTTTGGTAGATTTCAGAGATCTCATTGCACAGTTCCAATGTTTAGGGTGAATTCTAACTTTAACCTTTGGACATCATGTGGCTGCTGACGTTTTGTACTGTTGTGTATTTCTGCTGTCGGTTGCACTGTTACACTATTCATCTGAGCTCTCGGGTTGGCCAATGACGTGTAAGCTGCATATCCAGTCCCAGTTTACTTATGGACCCTACCGCTTCGCTTCTTTTCCCTATATCCTACGGTTCCCAAACTGTGCGCCGCGGCTCCCTGGGGAGCCGTCAAACCTAGCCTGGGGAGCCGTGCACCAAGCACTTTAATGCATTCAATGTTGAAGGATCTGTTGAACTTCATTAGACTAATGAAGTCTAATTAGACTTAAACGCATGAGGTCGATGATTTGTATGTGACATGCCTAATGCTGTTAACGTAGTGCTTAATTGATGGCATGTCGAGGGGGATGACCTCCATATTTCACTGGATCCCCACGTTCCAACACTCCCAAAGTAAGCGGATGATGCCTGATTTTTTTTGTTACTCATTAATAGTTTCGTTTTTTCCATATGCATTTTACACCAATGCAAGTTATCAGGAAAGTACAGTTGTCCTGTCTATTAAACACACTATGGGGCCGATTACGATGTCGGTCAGAAAGTCTTTTGACCGAATCGGTTTCGGAATGATTTCTGACCGAATCGGGTTCTGCGAGTCCAACCGACCGATTACAATGCTTCCAAACATCGTTCGGTCGGACTTGCATTGACTTCAATAGGAGCCTGTGTTCCGAACGTGAACACAGGCTACCATTGAAAAAAGGGGTGGTTGGGGAAAACCTTGCATTCTGTGGCGGGCACCTCATGGTGCCTGCAACACTGTGCATAGTTGCAAAGAGGAGACCCATGGGTACCCCCAAGGGCCCCAAACGGAGGCCTGCAAGTGAAGGGGAGCCGGCTACCGGCCCCTAAACTCAAATTCCTACAGCCGTTTGTGTCAGGCAAACCGATTCGGAACGGCTGTCAGAAATCGCTCGGTCGGAAACCCTGTCTATAAAGCTGTACTAATCGGCTACGAACGACTCGGGCTGTCCGAATGCCGATCAGAACCGAATCGGACAGCCCGAACGATTTCCCTGCATCGTAATCAGTCGGTCGGTAATGTGTCTGATTCGTTCGGAAACATAGGTTCTGAATCGGATTCAGAGAATCCGAATCCCGTTCGGAGCCTTTCCGACCAACATTGTAATCGCCCACTAAGTATTATTAAGTTTTGACATTTGTACTTGAGTCATAGGTACTTCCATTACACATTTCTTTCAGTACACACACATTTCCAGATAGGACTGCTATCTCCTTGAGCACAGGGAAGTAAAACACCATATATGGCATAATGCCAATATTTGGAAGCAAGAAAGAGGGACGTTTAAACAAAATAAAAAATCTGGGGAATTTATTTTACTTGCATAGATTTGGAGCCAATTTTAGGGAGGAGACAGCAAAAATAATGCTGTATGTGGTTTCAAAAATTGTGAGTCACCCTGCTGAGACAGGTGTGTTGTCACGTATGACATGGGTAGAAATGGAAGTGCATGCAAATATTCTTCAAGCGCAGGAACACTTTGGCAATGGGGCCTTCATGCATAGGGGTGCTATCTAGCACTGTTAGTGGGATAAAAACATTTGAGAGGGTACTCTAAAAAAGGCATGGGCAAAGAAGTGTAACTAGGAATATTTTATTAGAGGCGCTTCCTTAGTGATACGAAACACCCTGCGTATACGATTATAATACCTTCATCAGCTTCATCCCAATTATTTTCAGGGAGAAAAATGCAAGTACTCCCGAGGCCGGGCTTACATCCACCCCACCCTCCAAAACAAGCATTGGCATAGCCAATAGGTCTCGCCTTTGGGACCTTATAAGTGTTTAGTTATCCAGCACAATATCCTTGGTGCAACAACATCAAGTGTTGCATGGCTAAACACTTATAAGGTCCCAAAGGCGAGACCTATTGGCTATGCCAATGCTTGTTGTTGCATGTTGGGACTTGAGGTCCTCTTTAACACATTTTCAAACCAGCACTACAAATCCCAAAATTCAAAAAGGTTTCTGACCGGTACAAGGTAGTCCTGCGTGGAACTGGGAGCCTTTGTGTTTTCTCTTACCCAGCAGTGGCCTCTTATTGATTATTCTGTTTGAGTTTATCGAGGTCTAATGTTAAAGGTAATAGTGTTCCCAAGATAGCAGGAAGCCTGTGTTGTCCTCTTTCTACACCAATTATTACGAGGCTCGTTGACAGCCGTGTGACCAGCCCATTCCAGGAGACATATAACTGACTGAGGTGTAGACCAATCATGAAAGGCCACATCTTTTGGATGCACCGCCCCTCCAAAACAAGCATTGGCATAGCCAATAGGTCTCGCCTTTGGGAGGTGTAAGTAGTTTTGCTGTATATGAGGAGTCCATAAGTAATAATTTGCATATTGTCCTGTAAAATGAAATTTGAGTACCCACCTGTAGCAGTTTACTGTTTTACTGTAGTGTAGTTGAAGGCTTATTTAAGGGAGTTTGTTTCGGCTTGTACTAATATGCATTAATAACAGTAATAAAAATTTACTTTTTTTTTTTTTTAAAGCATATATACCTTTCTAATACACACACTATTAAATACTATGGTGTAATTTGTAAATGTTTGCAATAGGCAGATGGAATAAAGTTTGGTGATAATCTGTAATTATCAATTGCCAATGTGTGTACCGGCAGACACCGGCTTAAATTAAGCCCCCTGTATTTTTGTTCCAATACTGTCTTTATACAGATCATTTCGAATTTTTTTGTATTTGAGCTTCTTTTATTTTTTGCACTTACGCCTTTGGAACATATATTTTGAAGAGTGAGTGTGAGAGAGATAGGGGAACATTAAAAGGATGCGGGTAAGGAGCAAATAAAGGAAATGAAGTGTACTGCAGAGCCGTTTTTTGGGATTGAGGGAGGGGTGCTGTGTCTGCCTGCTGTTACCGTGGCGGCGCTGGTCTGCTTCCTGTTAAGAGTTGTCACAAGTGTGGGGAAGCGCCCAAGGACGTGTTTATAATATGTAGATAACAAGTGATGGTGAGGGGAGGGAGGGGGGGTGAGACAGGGGATGAGGAAGGTGAGAAAAAGGAAGGAATTGTGAAGTGAAGTTCTGGAGAAAAAAAATATTTAAAGTTAGAGGTATTCCGATTTCCACAGCGGAGCCTAGGATGCTTAGTGTTGTTGCCATACTAGAATTTTATATATTTCCCGCAAATTAGCAAGTTTTATTCGAGTTTGTCCATATGCGTACTGGCATACACTGGCTTAAATTAAGCTCCCTGCAGGGGTCTACATTACGCCATTTGCTTGAGCGAGCCCCAACAGCTTGGCGCAGTACATACAGAAGAGCCGCTTTCTGGAATGTGAATATGCCAAATTACAGTGCGCTGCGCCTGAAGTATTGAAATTTGTACAGGACAGGCACACGTATTCATTCCATCGGAGGAAAGAGCAAGACGCAGCTTGCTACAGGGCGAGTGAGATAAATGGACAAATAGGGATAAAATAGAGGAGGAGGAAAGATATAGAAAGTGGGGAGAGACCGTGACAGGGAGACCGAGAGAGGCGAGAAGGGGCTAGAATGAGAGGAACTGAATGAAACGCAGAGGAGGGGGCGGGGGAGAGAGAGCAAGTGAGCTAAAAAGAGAAAGGCAGGCAAATGGAATAGAGGAGGGTAAAAAGAAGCGGAGGCCATAATTTTTTGAACATAAGGGAAGCTCAGAAAAAATAAGGTTAGGAAGAGACCCTGTGGTGTGTATGAAGAGGGTGTATGAAAAATTCCAGATACATCGAAAGCTTGTGCTGAGGCTGCAGCAGGACTTGATTACATCTGTGTTAAAGTTGTACCTTAGGAGAAATTACAGTCAAAATGTTCAGTGTAGTTTAAATAGTGATGCTATAGATAATATTTGCAATTTGTTTTATTTGAATTTGCCGATGTGCGTACCGGCAGACACCGGCTTAAATTAAGCCCCTGGCAAACTGAGTAAAATGAATGCCAGGAGGAGGGCCCATGGTGTGTAGGAAGTGGGTGTATAAAAAGTAACTGTTAGAGAGCAAACACACGCTACAACCTTAGAATAAAGGCCAGGCTCACAAATTATTTGTCCTGTACGTATAATAGTGTATAAGGCACAGAGGCAGCGCCAGAGTATAAATGTGCCAAGATAGGCCCACATTTGTTTAGGCAACTTACAACCAGCAGTTTAGAAATTGCCGATGTGTGTACCGACAGACACCGGCTTAAATTAAGGCCCCTGTATTTTTGTTTCAATAGTGACTTTATACTTATTATTTCGAAATTTTTGGTATTTGAGCCTTTATTTTTTGCACTTACGCCTTTGGAACATATATTTTGAAGAGGAGTGAGTGGGAGAGAGATAGGGGAACATTAAAAGGATGCGGGTGAGGAGCAAATGAAGATGTACTGCAGAGCCGTTTTTTGAGAGTGGGGGAGGGGTGCTGTCTGCCTGCTGTACCCGTGGCGGGGCTGGTCTGCTTTATGTTAAGAGTTGTCACAGTAATTTAAGTGCGGGAAAGCGTCCGAGGTGACTAGTAGAGGTGACTAGTAGACTAGTAGAGGTGGCAACCAACGGCGGAGTGAGTGGGGAGAAGTAATACGGATTGACCGGGGTGGCAGCAAATTAATTAACAAGGTGGCTCTGTGGCCCAAAGGAGAGATGGACGCTGGGAGTTGGTGGTTTCTGTTTGTTAAAGGTAGCAGAGTTCTTGGTTTGTATTTCATCTGTTTCCGCGTGAGTGCTGTTTCCAAATGTGGTGTATTTTGTGCACCGGAAGTCAGGCACACCCTGGTGTGCTGAGGCGAGAAACTCCAGAGATAGACGCATGGGTGGGGGACGTTACTGGAAAGATGCAAACCCCTGCTCTTTCCATCAAATATGCAATATAGGACGGCAGGCCAATATTACAAGTTCCAACACCTGCAGGTAATGTAACCTGCAGAGATTGCACGTGGGAGACTTCTTTGCATCCCTGATGCGCGCGCGGCACTGACATATTTGCATGCGTGAATGTTATGAGCTGAAGCGGATGTCGCCAGACTTTCTCCTTGCGGCTGATTACATTTTAGGTGCACCGGAAACCCTGATACGGGAGGAGAAGAGGTGATTTGTTTAACTTTAGCGCCTCTGTGATAACAACTGCTCAACTTCAATACTGCCGGAATAATGGAAATCCGAGCGCTGTGCTACTGGTGAGCAGCTCGAGGCGCTACAAAAAAATCTGAAACTTCCACCCACCATTGAGCCCGGTTTATACTGCCAGAAAATAAAATATAACTGCGAAAGGCTCTAGATGACGCTTTCAGTCCCCAAGTGATTGTATTTGATTCCGTGGCTGTGGCACTCGTATATTCAAAATAGGAGCTTCTAAAAAGCAAACACAGAGCCGTCAGTACAAACAGTTTTACGGGACGAATCCCTCACAAGCACTGCAAAAGAAAGCAATCCCAAATGATTTCCTGGCGCGGGGTCTGGTGTTCTCATCCGCTACACCCACATAAACAAGCACGAAATCGAAGCGGAAGAGCGGGGGCGAGCGAGCGCGGCAGCCTGCTCAGCTGACCAGACGCTCGTGCGTCATGGCCTTTTGCCGGCATGTGTTTACAATTATCGCGCCCGCGTCTGGGCACGATAATTGGAAACACATGTTTGCCGCGCGTACCCATCCCAAAAAGGCCAGCCACGACGCACGAGCGTTTTTTGGACTGCTTTCCAAACTCACTTACTAAAAGTCTTCGCCTCTAAGCAGCGCTTGCGCGCTACTCGAGGCTCGACCTAAAAAGTAGCTGTGGTGTGATCGGAAAATAGTGTACAGGAAGTGTAAATGTCGTTGCCTGCACATATCCGGACAGCAGCCGCGTTGCATCCTGCTAAGTTTACTAGAAAGATTGGCGGGACGTGCAAACCCTCTCCGTGAATACAAATAAACCAACCATATTGAAATACTAATTCGTTGTTTTTTTACTGCTATATTAGACCGGAAAACAATATAAAAGTCAAATACGTATTTTTTTCTGTATTAAGCATAAGAATATGCTTTGAGTTAAGGAAGAAAGAAAATGATTGCGTCAACGAAAAATTCAATGTGAAGTTTTTAATTTAATTGTGTACAAGTGTAATTCTTTCAGTAGCATATTTTTAAACTTTCGAAAGGGGTTCTTCACTTGTCATTAAATAAATGTTCAAACGACTTCCATTGCTGTCATTTGCCGCTTCATCTGGAATATACTTTTATTGTCCCTTATCTATGTTTGGAAAATATTGCTTCCTATTTCCTCCTAAGGGCGATACCATGTTTGATATGTGTCTGGGTTTGCAGTTTCTGCTGCTCGATTGCGTGCCACATAAGCCGTAAAATAATCGCTAGCGATCGTTTTTCTTGTTAGTATCCCACCGAACGACAAAAGAAAATTAGCTCGAAAATTAGCTGAAGATCTTTTCCCCCCTTCTTCCGAGTCTGATGGTAGAGTCTACTCAAAAGCCTGCCCCTGGTGTGCTCCGGAAGTGTTTTGTAGTCTCTTTGGTGACGCTACCAGTGTGTGTGAAGGAGGGACTGCTGGAATCATGGGGGCCTGGGAAGGTAATGGTTTATTTTATTTATTCATTTCCCTTGATGCTGAGCTATCGAACTTTGGTAACAAGCCTAATTTAAAACATTTATTCTTTTTTTAAAGTCCTGGTGAGGAAACGTTAAGGTTTAAGTGAAGGGATAAAAGTGCAAGGTCAGTAATGAATGGCAACAGTGATCTCACTGGAGAGCCATGGTTATTAAGTGAACAAGCATTGGCCGCGCGGCCCTGAAAGTGACGCGGCCGCGAAAGTGTTCTGCTTAATGAGGAAGAGAGGGGGGGCGGGTTGGCGCTGCCCTGAAAGTGACGCGCGAAAGTGTTCTGGTTAATGAGGAAGACAGTTGTGTGCGCGCGCTAAACCGAAATTTTAAAAAAAACACGCGAGTGGTAACGCGATCTGTGGTGGGGGAGGGAATTGAAGCGCAAGCAAGGCGGAGAGAGGCACGCAAGGCTTAATGAGCCATGACAGAAACCCACATGGCGGCTGCGCGCGTGCACGCTCGCGTGAACGCAAGCTTGAGGCCAGGAAAAGCCTCTGGTAGCACTTTGAAAACCCCCTTACTAAATGTCTCGCAGCGCATGCGCTGGCTCAGGCGAGACCTAAAAAGAGACAGTTGGGAGCCACGGGCAATGGCCAATGGGTCAAGGGAGCTGCGGGTCGAAAAAGTTTGGGAACCACTGCCTTTATCAATGCTGCACTATGTCTCAGAATGCAATGTAAAATGTCAGCCTGGCTGAGCTTCTCAAGGCTGATATAGCATAGCTTGTGATCTGAAGTTTCTTGAGCGATCGGTGTATCTGTAACTTGTTAGCCCTGGGAAAGTTGTTTGAATGGACGGTAATAGAGCAGATATAACCACATTTTCAAAACAAGAATATTGATCTGATCCAGGCAGGTTTTAAACCATGTGGCATTCCATAACTTCAGGATAACCTTTATGTAGATTATTTCCATGTAGGATCATAATGTGTAAATTTATTTTTTCATTTTGATGTACTAAAAAATGTGCATGGTCGTGGCCCTCGTAAACTTTGTTGAACAACCTTGTCTCAAACATAGGTGTACGCATGCCACTGAAAGAAATATATTGCATTATTTTGGATTTTATTCTAAAAATAATAATGCAGATTCCCCTTTGTGGGAATCTGTGAAACAGTCCGTTTAACAGTAGGTGCAATATTCATGATTCTCAGAAGTAAGTTGTCAGGCAGTAAGTGAATGCAGCCCGTTGTCCAAGAATTGAAAATGTTCTGTTTTTAGATGAACAGTTTTTTCAGAGATGGACTTTGTGTAGTTTCCATGTGCATTTGTCAATAGACTAATTAAGGTATTTCCTTAATCTTACATTGAAGATTTGTTATGACAAAAGGGGCAGGTGCTCGCTTTTACAAGCAATCTTGTTAGTGCTTTTACAAGCTATTTAGCAGATTGTATTTATTAAGGTACAGATTTAGCCATAACGAAGAAGAAACACTGTCCCATAAAATGGATGTGTATTTCAAGGTCACCGTGACATCAGCCACTACTAGTCTTCAGCATTTATGTAAGCTACAACTACACTACAAGGGTATGACAGTGAGCTTGATTCTATTTGGACATACAGTGCTTTCCCTAATTAAGTCTGCTGTGCATAATCCAGGTAATTGGGTAAAACACTTTCTGAGGTTTACATATTCCCCTCTGAACTTCGAACTATATAAAACAGAGCAAGCATCTCGCTGTCAACAAGAAGTGGGGACTTGGTGTAACACTAAGAAAGTAGAAAGATCACATACTCCTGACGACATAAAAATTACAGTCTCCCAGAACAATACATCATTGACAAAGGTGAAATACCAGGTAACATCTGGCAATGAAGATGAAGTCCTGCTTCTATCGCACACATCTGCAGAGACTTGAACAGCACCAATCAAATTCTGTCAGTCTTCAGTACTCACATAATCTGAAGAATATAATACTGTAATTACAAATAAAAAGCAGTGCTTCCTGTATTCATTATCCTTGACATGACATGTGAGCCATCAGCAAAATGTGCATCACTTGCATAATTGGCTCGCTTCATGCCCCCACAAACGGAATCCATGTCAGTCCATCCCTTTCTGTCCTATACTGTTTGACATTCCACCGCTAAGCGTTTCCCACCAGACTCACTGGCTCGTGTTGCATGAGCATGACCCAAAATACTTAGAACGGTATTCTCTAACAATACATTAGTCATCTAATAACACAATGTACTAGGACAAACAAACAGCGGAACAATAATACATATTCAGTTTAGTCACAGAGCTACAATTAGGAATTGACATGAATAGATAACTAGAGCACCCGCATCAATTAAAACCAATTACAAACTAACTTTCCTCTAGACTAGAAAATGCATGATGCAACTAACCAGTTTACTAACTATAACAACGTTGCACAATATAAAACTAACAGTAACACTTACAGCTAACACTGCAAAGTAACTCTGGGCTCCACTGAGTAGCGTACTATCCATCCTCAAAGTGCTGTAATGCCTCATCAGGAGGAGTAAGCGCCATATAGGTCTACAGTAAATCACTGAGCTTTGCTTGCTAAACAGTTATCCCACAACTTGTAAAGATAAGGTGCTTAACAAGAAAATATTGTATTTCATTGTTTCAGTAGGGTGAATGTTTTATTCTTTTCACAAAAGCATTGCTGCTGGCTGGATTCCCAATTTCTTGTTGCTTATGTAATGCCATTCTCCTACTCTAGTGCTGACATAGATATCTGTACAACTCTTTAAACGGGGTTCTCTTAAAATCCAATCATCTCTGCTGTTCTAATTTCAAACACTGCAAACCAATTTGTGTAATTATCCAGAGTTTCAACAGTGTGTGTCATGTACCTAGAATTTAAAACCCTTGGTTGCTTTCTTTTCTCCCCTCTCATCTGTAGATCTTTACTGCACACTGGAAGTCGACTCTTTTGGTTATTTTGTCAGCAAAGCCAAGACAAGGGTGTTTCTGGACACGACAGAGCCGCAGTGGAATGAAGTGAGTGAGATATCTTACCCATAAATAAAGAAGATATTCCACAGGGAGAAAAGAGTATATGACCAGGAACTTCGGGTCAGGTACAAGGGGTGCTAACATGGCAGAATTAGCAAACGTAGCTAAAGAATACGAATTCAAAAACATATGGGAGGAGTCAATAGGCACTAATGGAGCACAAATCCCGACCATTTACTTGGAATCAGGAATGCAGTGAGGGTATCCGGAGAGCAGAGGAGCAGGTGGACATTATATCAGGAACATGAGGAAAGTCACAAGGGGACAAGCGGTCTGGAGCACATGAAGGTTCTGAGGCTCAGGAGAGCCAGAACACTCGACTTCGATACACTGACTTAATATGTTGAATTACTACCTCTCTTGGTTTCTAATGTTTGGGGGAAGTGATTCCTGTCCTATCCCAAACAGTTAAAGATCATTTTAGACCTACGCCTCACAAAACTCGGTTTGCCCCTCGATATTAGAGTTTTTCTTTTGTAACGGTGTCAACCGTGTTAATCGATCGGATGTTCGAATGCAAAGCAAGGAATAAAAGGGACATAAGCTGTGGTGTGCTAACGGATCTTGGATAAAGATGCACAGAAGAGGTATTGAGATACAAAGAGAGCAATGGGCGAGGGGACACAAAGTGACAACTCAGATTTATCTTAATTAATTAATCATACTCTCAAACATCATCTGACGCATAGTTTGCGCCCTAGCCTAACCACTTTTTCAAGGCTAGAATTAATATTGAGTTGCTGCACGAAACTCACTCAACTACTCAGGTTGGAAAAATAATTTGCAAGTATCTACTGAGAGTGCTGAAAGTTGAGAAACCTTGGTTTCTGACCAGTCACTAATCAGACAGGGTTTTTTAAATGGAAATAACTAAAAGGGTCAAGAAGGGGAAACAGAGTAGAAGCACTGAGGGAATAGTAAATTAAAAGTTAGTTAATAGAGTCTGAGAAAGTTGATTAGATGGTGTGAAAGGCAGCGAGTCTTCTAAGACCCTCAATGCTGCCCGGTGCAGGGTTCCACCTCTAATTCACTTTGGGTTCGCTATCAAAATAATGAGGCAAGCGCTGGAAACTGGAAGACAAGAAAAAGGTTTATTTCTCATGAGGAGATCACGTCCACTGCAGACACCCGGGATGTCTGAGGGAGGTGTTCTGCTGATAACTCCTTTGGCTCTTCCTTTTATACAGATTTGACACAATGCATTGGTTTCATCAACATGGTTACACAAGCTTGGGGTCCCCGCCCCGGGCAGGTTGTCACACAAGCCCAGCAGTAATTCTCTTCCCACCCAGGTCAAACAGACAATCTTATCTTGCAGCTGGACCTTGCTTCAAGGTCTAAAACATGTGAGACCGGCCAGATCTAAGAGTCCGTTCTGTTGATAAAAACAGGTCCCATTGTTGGTAACAACAAGTCTTGCTGTTTGCAGTGCAATAAATCATGTTGCAAGAGTCTTTTGGTGTTTGGAACCTGTTTGTGTAACTAGGTGCAGTGAGGGGTAGAGTGTCCAAAGGTTTGCCTGAAAACAGAGATGAGAGGAAAAACGAGTTTGTGGCAGCAAGTGGCGCTGAGGTTTGTTGCGGCAAATAGAGTTTATAGCCCACAGCACACGTACCAGGTCGGTCAGAGGGTCAGAGGGATGCTAGTAAGGGCAGGGTGAAACAAAGGTGACCAACAGAGTACAAAATGGCTGTGATAGATTAAAATGACTGCAACTTATGTGCACATAGAATTCCACCAGACAAGATGGCGCAGGTAATGTTCACGATTGTCGTTTTGCTTTTAACAGTGGCCCCTTTGAACATAACTAGCCAGCTTGTCAGTCTATTTCGATCTCCATAATGTCCTGTATCTCTTGATCATACATTACTCTCATTTTTGTTAGCTGAGTGTCCATAGTCTTAGGGTGCAAGGTAGTTATGCAAAGAGAACACAAAGGTGGTATACAGTGTATACCCAAACAACAACCACATATTGTCAATACTGGGACCAAGCGAATCATTGATATTTTCCAACCCCACTCCTTCAAGATGCCCCAAAGCCAACTTCCAATTGTCCAAGTCTCTGATCCTTGATGAATTTCTGAAGATAGTCTATGGAGATGTTCGATTGCTTCATAGACAGAAGGTGAATTATCAGTAATGTATACACAGCAGCTGGCACCGATGATGCGGCATGCTCCTCCACAGTCCGCTAGTACCACGTCCAGGACCATGCGATTTTGCAGGGTAACCAGACGGATCGCTTGGAGCTCAGCAGTGTTGTTGGTGAGGATGCCAGCAGTGACGTTCAGGGCGGTCTCTACCTCTTGGGACAGATGTCTGATGGCTCGGCTGTTTGCCATCAGACCCCATAGCGGGACGAGCCCTTTTGCTTCGTCGAGGAACTGTGATGAGGCAGAGTCTGCTTGATCAATGTCTTTAGAACGCTTTTCTCAATGATGCTCTGCAGGGGCTGTGTAGGTTGGTGGCAAAACAAAGGCGATGTAGCACGTGCCCCCCCAGTTTCTTGGGAGCCAGGTGTAGGCTTTGGTTCCACAAACAAAGTACATATTGGGTGATGCAACAAGCGCTGGGGGTTGGCAGTGTTCAAAGTCCTTACAATGCTACAGGAGCTGTGACCCACATTCTTAGTCCCACGGCCTTCAATGCATACAAGGCCAGAGACGTTCACCACAGATGGGGCCACAGTCAGTGTTGCAGCAGTTCTTTTCTTCAGGTAGGAAAATGTGGCTGTGTTAGGATTATTGAACACTTGCATTTCCACTCGCTTCTTTGGAGGGGACATTAATCTGGAATGTCGCATTGAAGGTGTGAGGGCAGAAGGGGGCGGCTGTCCTTCCTGTTTTGTTTCGCCAGAACTCGTTGTAGAACTGGGCGATTGTTCCGTCGGAAGTGGCATTGTCTTTGTAACTTTCTTGTAGGAGCATCATCCAGGCAAGGCAAGATCCGTGAATAGAAAAGGGCGAAGGGATGAAAGGGATGGAATGTTCAGTGGCATGTGGTAACAGCACACAGACCCAACAGTTGGTAGCATTGGTGGCAAGATTGTGCTGGTGCAACATCTGCACGAAAGAATTATTCCAGAATTCTTTGCGTCGTTCTCGGAGATGTGGCGGTAGTGATACCAGGTAGTGTTCTTTCTTGGTGGTTGGTTGCATGGTGGGTGACAATGTTCTGTATGCAGGTGCATTCTCTTCAATGATCCAGAGTGCGACCATTAGCAGGAGACAGGTGAGAAATGCGGCTACAAGTGCAATTGTCTTTGTGCTGTGCAGGTTAGCAGTCTTGGTGTCTTTGCGGTGGTTTTGCAGGTGTTCAGTTTCTTCCATCATCTTCGAGGAGCTCAACAACTGTTAGGACCACAGACTTTTGTCTGGCGCTTTCCTGGTAGCGTTGTTTGACTGTGCTACTGATCTGAGACCTTGACTTAGTTAGTGGCCTGGTCGTTGGAGCTCCCTCCTTTCGTCGATCTTAGGTTGTACCCTTTCCTGGATGGCACCGCGGGGTCGGGAAATTCTGATAGTTCGAGGGTGTCTTCTTGTGGGTAGCAACTCGGAGCTGGTCGGTCTCTCGCGAGTACTTCCTCTTGCACCTCCACCCCTTCACAGGTTGCCAGGGTTGGAGGGACTCGTTTGCAATGATGAGCGTGCAGCCAGTTTCGTTTTCCTTCCACTCGGAGGGCAGTTCGGGTGGTGATCAGGACTTGCCAGGGGCCCGTCCACCTAGGCTCCAGAATCTTCGTTCTTTGGAAGTTGCGAATCAATACATGGTCGCCTGGCTTTATTTCATGTCCCGGGCCCCTGGATACGTCCGGCAAGGCTTGCTGCACCTGTTGGTGGATAATTGTTAGCTCGTTTGTCAATTTATGCAAGTAATCCGACATTAATATGTTCGGGACATCGTTAATGGAGGTGGGTCTTGGTGCCGCCCAAATGCTCATAGGCCTGCCGAAGACCACCTCATACGGGGTCAGTCGGTGTTTGGTTGGGGTGGAGCGCATCGATAACAATGCCAATGGGAGGGCGTCAGGCCATTTCAACCCGGTCGTGGCAACTATTTTGGCTAGTTTTAGTTTCAACGTTGCATTGTCTCTCTCTACCAGGCCCGCTGATTGGGGGTGGAAGACGGCATGGAACTTTTGTTTTACCCCCAACCCTCTCAGTATGTTCTGTATCACCTCGGCTACGAAGTGGGGGCCGTTGTCGCTCCATAAAATTCTGCAAAGGCCGTATCGGGGAAGAATTCTTTCAGCAATACTTTTGCAGTGGCTAAGGCGGTATTGTCGCGGGTGGGATATGCCTCCACCCATTTGCTAAAAGCGCACACAACCACCAGGACATATTTTAGACCAAGGCATCTCTCTAGTTGAATGTAATCCATTTGAAGGATTTCAAAGGGGTGGTCAGGGACTCCAAACCCTCCCCGTGGTACTACTGTCCCCTTCCATGGGTTGTGTTGTAGGCAGACTATACATTGTTGTACTAGGTGTTTTGCAGATTCTGCTATCTTGACGTTATGCCATACTCTGGTGATTAGTTCAATCATGGGGGTGGAGCCTATGTGTGCTGGTAAATGTGCCATGGTCAATATGGGGATGAGGTAGGCATTGGGTAACAGCCATTTATTTCCGTCTTTAGTTCTCCAGCAATCTTCCTCGTCTTTTAGTCCCACCTTTTCCCACTCGGTCAATTCGCCTTTTGTGCCTGTAGTCTGTATGTCCCTTACAGTGGTCCTAGCGTCAGTCCATCGTTCAGCTTGTGACCTGGTCACATACATTTGTGTCGTAGTTCTGTCTCCTGCCGTGGCTCGGGCAGTAACGTCTGCTAGTGCATTTCCCTGTCCAATGAGATCAGTCACTTTCCTATGTGCTTGGCATTTTATCACTGCTAACTTCTTGGGGAGGAGGAATGCTTGCGTCAAGGCGGAGACTAAATCTCCATGCAGGATGGGTGTACCGTGTGAAGTCAGGAACCTTCTTTCTTTCCATAAGATCCCAAAATGGTGAACCACCCCGAAGGCATATTGGCTGTCGGTGTATATGTTAACTGTCGTGTCAGTCGCTAAGATACATGCTCGTGTGAGGACAATGAGTTCTGCAGCCTGGGCTGAACGTTGGGGAATACGGGCTGTTTCCAGAACGGTTCGGGCTGTGGTGACAGCGTATGCAGCTGAGGTGGTGCCGTTGGGGAGTTTGATGCACGAACCATCCACCCATAGTTCTCCATCTGGTTCTAGAAAGGCGGTGTCTCTGAGATCTATTCTACTCTTTGTTTGTTCATCGGTTAGTGTCACACAGTCGTGTAGTGGAGTCACGCTAGGATCATTTTCGGGTAGGGGTAACAGTGTGGCTGGATTGAGGGTGGTGCATCGCTTTAGGGTAATGTGCGGTGCTAGCAGGGTCAATTCATATCCTGTCAGTCGGGCGCTAGTCAAGTGTTGGGTTTTGGTCTGGTTTAATAGTGTGTCGACTGCATGGGGAACTAAAACAGTGACTGGATTGGAGAGTACTATTCCTTCGCTCTGGCGTATCGATACTGCTGCAGCTGCCACAGCGCGCAGGCACGCTGGCAGCGCTCTGGCTACTGGATCGAGGGTGGCAGAGAAATATGCACAAGGGCGTTGTTTGTGACCAATTGATTGTGTTAGGACAGACAATGCACATCCTTCCCTCTCGTGCGTGTAGAGGAAGAATGGTTTGGAGTAATCCGGGGTTCCTAGGACAGGCGCTGAACAAAGGGCATTGCGTAGTTCTTTAAAGGCTGACTGGCATTCGGGGGTCCAGGGGAGAGGTGAGGGGATGTCTTTAGCTAGGAGGGAGAGAAGGGGTTTGACAATGAGGCTAAAGTTCGGTAACCACTGTCGGCAAAATGAAGTGAGACCTATCAAAGAGCGGACTTGTTTCTGATCTTTGGGGACAGGGGTGTCTAGAATTGTCTATATCCTGTCAGGCGTGAGTTTCCTCCCTTCTTTGGATAAAAGGTGACCCAAATAGGTCACTTGTGATTTACAGAACTGCAATTTCTTTCGGGAGACCTTGTGACCATTCTCAGCAAGAAAATGGAGTAGTTTGATGGTGGCTGTGACGGCTATTGGTATGGTGTCCGCTGCTAGAAGGATGTCGTCTACATATTGTATCTGAAAGAGACACGTTAGTGACAGATTCCTTACCTTAGACTATCCCCAGGCGTCAGGCTGGATCCGGAAAGTTTTTGCGTAGCAGTACCCTTGCGCGTCGGTAGGCGGCGTCGTGCGGCTCCTCGTCCGTCGTCGGCGTTGTGATCGCCGGGATGACGTCGCGGGCAGTACTTAGACGCCGCCCCTGCGCGCTGACGTCAGTTCTTCTTTTTCCGTGCCAGTAAGCGCAGATCTGGGAAGAGCAGTGCCCTAGTCATTTTTTGACTACTTTTTGGGTGATTTTTTCACTCTTTTCTATCGAGTCATCTAGGCTCCAAGGTGTCGGTAGGGATGCCCGGCTTCAAGCCATGCGGCGCCTGTGGTCGAATGATGTCGATCACAGACCCGCACTTAGAGTGTCTCTACTGTCTCGGCCGCGACCACGACACGAAGTTGTGTTCCGACTGCCGGGCCTTACACCCGAAGGCTTTGCGAGAGCGGTCTCGAAAGCTGCTCGAGGTCCGGCAGTTGGCTCCGCGCCGCACCAAGCCCCGGTCACGGGAGAGGTCGAGGGGTCGGTCGCGGAGTCCTCGGCCGTCATCGGAGTCCAAGTCTTCGCACTCTTCGGGTAAGTCGAAGCACAAAAAGTCTAAGAAGCACCATCGCTCTAAGACTTCGCCTCGCCGGTCTCACGACTCGGCTGAGGCCCCTGTCGGCACCGTCCCCGCGGCTCCGGATGTGCCTGTGGCGCTGCCCCCGCATTACCCGTCCTTCCCGGGTTCGGGAGCGACTCCGGCCGAGATACAGGAATTCCTGTCGGCCATGGCCCGCCTCTTCGGGCCCCGCGGGCCCTGTTCCGGTTGCCCCGGCGCCGCCGACGACTCTGGTCCCGGCGCCGCCTGTATCACCAGCCACGCTCCCGGCCCCGGCTTCGGCCCCGGCCTCGAACCCGGCTCCGGTGATACCGCAACCTCCATCGACGCCGGTTGACCTAACTACGCCTCCGCCGACGCCGATGTCCCGGTGCCGTTCCTGACGCCGCCTGGGGCTCCGGGCGGCGTCGTTCTCCCGTTCTCTCAGGACGCGGCGTCGGACCGGCGTCGCCCGACGCTGGCTCCGGCGCCACTGAGACCTTGGGTCCCTGACGTCCCCCCTCCTCATTATTTTCTATCGGAGGAGGACCAGGAGAACTGGGAGGGGTCGGAAGACCCTCTCACACAGCAGTGTGAGTATGATGAGGACTGGGCAGAGGAACTTGGGGATGCCAGTGGTCTGGACACTTCTCCTGACACTGGCATGCTGTCTCCTCCTTCCGTGGCTACGGAGGAGGGAGCAAATTTCGCAACGGTGTTGCGTAGAGCAGCTGGAGTCTTACACCTCCAATCTGAAAGAGACACGTTAGTGACAGATTCCTTACCTTAGAATATCCCCAGGCGTCAGGCTGGATCCGGAAAGTTTTTGCGTAGCAGTACCCTTGCGCGTCGGTAGGCGGCGTCGTGCGGCTCCGTGTCCGTCGTCGGCGTCGTGATCGCCGGGATGACGTCGCGGGCAGTACTTAGACGCCGCCCCTGCGCGCTGACGTCAGTTCTTCTTTTTCCGCGCCAGTAAGCGAAGATCCGGGAAGAGCAGTGCCCTAGTCACTTTTTGACTACCATTTTTTGTGAATTTTTTCACTGTTTTCTTCTACGAGTCTTCACGACTCCTAAGGTGTCGTAGGGATGCCCGGCTTTAAGCCCTGCGAGGTCTGTGCCCGCATGATGTCCATCACGGACCCGCATCTCGAGTGTCTCTTCTGTCTCGGCCGAGACCACGACACAAAGTCGTGCCCTGACTGCCGGAAACTTCATCCGAAGGCTTTGCGAGAGCGGTCTCGAAAGCTGCTCGAGGTCCGGCAGTCGGCTCCGCGCCGCACCAAGCCCCGGTCACGGGAGAGGTCGAGGGGCCGGTCGCGGAGCCCCCATCGTTCGTCGGAATCCAAGTCTTCGCGCTCCTCCGGTAAGTCGAAGCACAAGAAGTCTAAGCGGCGTCATCGCTCTAAGACTTCGCCTCGCCGGTCTCGCGACTCGGCTGAGGCCCTTGTCGGCACCGTCCCCGCGGCCCCGGACGTGCCTGTCGAGTCACCCCCGCATTACCCGTCCTTCCCGGGTTCGGGGACGACTCCGGCCCAAGTACAGGAGTTCCTGTCGGCCATGGCCCGCCTCTTCGGGCCTCAAGGTCCCTCTGGTGCGCCTTCGGGCCCCGCGGGCCCTGATGGGGTTGCTCCGGCGTCGCCGTCGACTCCGGTCCCGGCGTCGCCTGTCCCACCAGCCTTCATCCCGGCCTCGGCTCCGGCTCCGGCCTCGATCCCGGCTCCGGTGGTGCCGCAACCCCCATCGACGCTGGTTGACCTAACCACGCCGACGCCGATGTCCCCGGTGCCGTTCCTGACGCCGTCCGGGGCTCCGGACGGCGTCGTTCCCCGGCTCTCTCCGGCTCCGGACATGGAGCCGGACCGACGTTGCCCGACGCCGGTTCCGGCGCCGATGAGACCTTGGGTCCCTAATGTCCCTCCTCCTCCATATTATGAACCTGAGGAGGACCAGGAGAGCTGGGAGGGGTCTGAGGACCCTCTCACACAACAGTGCGAGTTTGACCCGGACTGGGTTGAGGAACTTGGGGATGCCAGTGGTCTGGACACCTCCCTGACTCTGGCATGCTGTCTCCTCCCGTGGCTACGGAGGAGGGGGCTAATTTTGCAACGGTGTTGCGTGAGAGCTGCTGGAGCCTTGAATCTCCAGTTGCCTACTGTGGCCGTCAGGACTAACCTCCTGACAGAAGTGCTTCAGCCGGCGGCCTCCTCTTCGGAGACTGTGCTGCCGTTCAATGATGCACTCACTGACGTTCTTTTGGGTGCCTGGTCCAAGCCCACCACAGGGGCTCCTGTGGATAGGAACGTGGCCCGACGCCATCGCCCTGCTCCGGGCGACCCCCTGTTTCTCTCCCAACACCCCACCCCTGAGAGCTTGGTTGTCCAAGCCTCTGCCTCCCAAACCGCCTTCCCTACCGCCCCTCCGGATAGGGAATCCAAGCGCCTGGACCACTTTGGGAAGAAGGCTTTCTCTTCCTCCAGTGCTGGCTTGCGGTCCGTCAACACCGCTTGCCTCTTGGGCCGATATACCCACTCCCTGTGGGATTCGGTGGCGACTGTTTTGCCGCAGTGTTCTGAGGAGGTCCAGACACTGCTTACCCGCGCCATTGCGGAAGGGCGAGATGCGGCTAAATACACCATACGTTGTGGCCTTGATACCGCCGACTCGCTGGGCAGATCGCTTGCAACGACGGTGGCGCTGCGTCGCCACGCCTGGCTGAGGACCACTGGTTTATCGGGTGATGTCCAGAATACACTCATGGACATGCCCTTTGATGGAGTCGGTCTTTTTGGATCAAAAGCAGACCATGCGCTGGAGCGTTTCAAGGACTCGCGGGCTACTGCCAAGTCCCTGGGCCTTGCTGTTGTGCGCCCTCCGCTAACATCTGCTTTTCGCCCCTTTCGTGGCCACGGGAGGGGCGCCCAGTCACGTCAGCAGCCCGGCCAACGGCCCGCGCAGCAAGCGCCTGCGTGGCCGAGGACGTGGATACCGCCGTGGCGGTTCGGGCAACCAGCGTGCGGGTCAGGCCACCACCTCCAACCCGTCCGCGGCCTCCAAGCCCTCCTAGTCCCTCCTTTCAGGTGCACAGCACGCCAGTAGGGGCAGGGTCCGCCATCACCTTCACCACTGGCGTCCCATCACCTCGGACAGGTGGGTCTTGGACATTGTCCGAAGGGGCTACTCCCTCCCCTTCGAGACCACCCCCCAGCCATGCCACCTCAATTCCACCGCATGTCAGGGGATCACTTGGTGCTTCTGCAGAAGGAAGTCACGGCCCTCTTGGCCAAGAGGGCCATCGAGCAGGTTCCGACCCCAGAAGTAGGACGTGGTTGCTACTCCCACTACTTTCTGGTGCCCAAAAGGACAAGGAGGACATGCGTCCTACCTTGGACCTCCGGAACGTCAATCGCTTCCTCCGGAAGGAGAAGTTCAAGATGCTCACCCTAGCTCAGGTCTTGACTGCCCTCGACCCTGGAGACTGGTTGGTAGCGTTGGACTTGCAGGACGCTTATTTCCACATCCTCCGTCCTGCCGGCCCACCGGCGTTACCTACGGTTCACGGTAGGCCTAGAGCATTTTCAGTTCACCGTGCTCCCCTTTGGCCTTACCAGTGCCCCTCGGGTGTTCACGAAAGTGTTGGCGGTGGTCGCAGCTCATCTGCGCCGGGCAGGGGTTTCAGTCTTCCCCTACCTCGACGACTGGCTGCTGCAGGCGGGCTCGTCCCAGGCAGTCGTCTCCCACCTCCAGACTACGGCCGAACTCCTGCACTCGCTGGGGTTCTCCATCAATGTGCCGAAGTCGCATCTGATTCCTTCTCCACAGCTCCTTTTCCTCGGAGCAGTTCTGGACACGACGCAGTTTCGGGCCTATCCTCCCGAACGGCGAGTCCGGGATATTCAGGCTATGATTCCGATCTTTCAGCCTTTACCCTGGGTTTCGGTATGGATGACCCTGAGGCTGCTGGGCCTCATGGCCTCCTGCATCCTGCTGGTCAATCATGCCAGATGGCATATGCGGGCTCTGCAGTGGGACCTGAAGTTCCAGTGGGCGCACCACCGGGGCAACCTGTCCGATCACGTCCAGATCTCGGAGGGGACTGCAAAACAGTTGCAGTGGTGGCTCACGGACCGGCAATGGGTCATGGGCAGATCCCTCTCCCTTCCCCAGCCAGAGCACACAGTTGTGACGGACGCGTCCCTTCTGGGATGGGGCGGTCACATGGGAGAGGCGGAGATCAGAGGCCTCTGGTCTCCGGCGGAGTCCCGGCTCCATATCAACCTTCTGGAGCTCCGGGCGATCCGACTTGCACTCACGGCATTCCTTCCCTCTGTCAAAGGGAAGGTTGTGCAGGTGTTCACAGACAACACCACCGCCATGTGGTACTGCAACAAACAGGGCGGGGTGGGGTGGTGGACCCTCTGTCAGGAGGCTCTGCGCCTCTGGACATGGCTGGAACATCAGGGCATGTTCCTGATGGTTCAACACCTGGCAGGTTCCCTGAACGCCAGGGCGGACGAACTCAGCCGCAGGTGCATGATGGATCACGAATGGCGTCTTCACTCGGAAGTGGCGCAAGGACTCTTTCTACAGTGGGGAGAGCCTTGGTTAGATCTATTCGCCACCGAAGAGAACGCGCAATGTCATCAGTTCTGCGCGTTGGAATTTCCAAGGCGGCACTCGCTCGGCGACGCTTTTCGTCACGAGTGGAGTTGCGGTCTGTTGTACGCCTTTCCGCCTATACCACTTCTACCCAGAGTGTTGAAGAAGATTCGGCACGACCGGGCCCAAGTCATCCTTGTGGCTCCGGACTGGGCTCGAAGAGTTTGGTATCCCGAGCTACTCAGTATGAGCGTAGATCCCCGATCCGTCTGCCTCTTTGGGAGGATCTTCTGTCGCAGCAGCAGGGGACGGTCCTCCACCCGAACCTGTCCAGTCTACACCTGCTTGCGTGGAGATTGAGCGGCGGCAGTTGATTCCTTTCGACTTGCCTCCCGAAGTTTGTGATGTGATTCTGGCAGCCAGGCGTCCCTCCACTAAGGTGGTATACGCCTGCAGGTGGAACAAGTTTGTGGCATTTTGCACAGCAAAGGCTGTGAACCCCCTTTCTGCCCCTCTTTCTGAGGTCCTTCTGTTCCTTCTTTCTCTGGCCCAACAGGGTTCTCCCCTGGGTACCATCAAGGGTTATCTCTGTGCTATCTCGGCCTTCCTCAGGCTCCCTGATCAGCCCTCCCTTTTAAAGTCCCCTGTTGTTAACAGGTTCTTAAAAGGCATTACACACCTCTTCCCTCCTGTTCCGTTTGTGATGCCTCAGTGGGACTTGAACTTGGTTCTTACCTTTTAATGTGCGCTCCCTTTGAGCCTCTACATAACTGTCCTCTTCGTCTTCTGACTCTGAAGACAGCCTTTCTGGTGGCCATCACCTCCGCTCGGCGGGTGAGTGAGCTCCAGGCTCTATCATGCAAACCTCCCTTTCTGTCTGTCCATCCAGACAAGGTTGTTCTTAGGACGCGTCCGTCCTTCTTGCCAAAGGTGGTTACTGCCTTCCACATTGGGCAGACCATCACTTTGCCTACCTTCTTTCCGCATCCTTCCAGAGAGGAAGAGAGGCTCCACCGTCTGGACCCAAAACGTGCGCTCTCCTTCTATATCGACCGCACAAAACACTTCCGAGTGGATGACCAGCTCTTTGTTGGCTACGTGGGCGCCAAAAAGGTCGGGCGGTGCACAAACGAACCATCTCCCGCTGGGTTACCTTGTGCATCAAGGCCTGCTATTCTTTGGCTAAGAAGGAGCCTCCTGTTGGGCTGCGTGCCCATTCCACCAGGGCAACGGCTGCTACCACGGCTTTGGGCCGCGGTGTTCCGCTGCAGGTTATCTGTCAGGCAGCTACGTGGGCCTCGCTGCACACGTTTACAAAGCATTACTGCCTTGACAGTCAGGTCCGGAGGGACGGCTTCTTTGGCCGTTCTGTCCTCCAGGACTTCCTTGTCTGATCTTTGTTCGCAGACCCACCACCGGGGTTGGTATTGCTGGGGTATCTATTCTAAGGTAAGGAATCTGTCACTAACGTGTCTCTTTCAGATGCACAAGTTACTAACTTGTGTAACGATATATCTGTAAGAGACAGTAGTTAGTGACAGATTCCTTACCGCCCACCCATCCTCCCCGTTCTGCGAACTGATTTCTAGGGTTAAGGATATCCCTTTCAGGGCCCTAGTATTTTTCAGACACCTATGTCAGCTTCTTGCATGGCTCTGCGTTCCTGGCGCGGAAAGTCGTGTACAGAACTGACGTCAGCGCGCAGGGGCGGCGTCTAAGTACTGCCCGCGACATCATCCCGGCGATCACGACGCCGACGACGGACGCGGAGCCGCACGACGCCGCCTACCGACGCGCAAGGGTACTGCTACGCAAAAACTTTCCGGATCCAGCCTGACGCCTGGGGATATTCTAAGGTAAGGAATCTGTCACTAACTACTGTCTCTTACAGATATATCGTTACACAAGTTAGTAACTTGTGCATTAGTGCCACTCCATCTGGCAATTGTATGGCGTCCAACTGTCTTTTAAGCGCCTGGCTATAGATGCTTGGGCTCTCAGTGTACCCCTGAGGTGCTCTGCAAAATCTGTACGAACGGGAGTTTAGGGTGAATCCAAATAGATTGCGGCTGTCCTTGTGTATAGGTATGGAAAAGAATGCGTTTTTGAGGTCAATTACAGTGAAGGTGGTGGCAGTGGAGGGGATTAAAGTCAAAATTGTCGTGATGTCGGAAACTACTGGGTATTGTGGCACTACGATTTTGTTCATCTCCCGCAGGTCAATGATGAAGCGGTAGGCTTTTCCGTCTCCCTCTCCCTGTCTCTTTACAATCGGTAGTATGGGACTGTTACAAACGTTGCTCACTACTTCCTCTACCACCCCTGCCTCTACCAAAGAGTGTATGATCTCTGTCAGTGCCTTCTCACCCTCTGGCGATATTTTGTACTGCGGTACTTTCGGTAGGGTTGCGTCCTGTCGTATTGTTACGTGTACTGGGTCAATCATCATTCGTCCTACGTCTGAATCAGCCCTAGCCCATAAGTGTGATGGCAAAGTGTCCAGTAGGGATGCGTCAGTCTCGGAGATGGGAAACATGTGCTGAGAAGGGTTCTCTCTATGGCACTGGGGGTTGTCATACAGGACGACACGCACTCCGTCTGGTGAGCATCTGATAGTCGCATGGAAGTGTTTCAAAAGGTCGAGACCCATAATGGCGTCTGGGGTGTTGGAAGAGAGGAGGAATGTCGTTTCGACGCTATTGTTGTCAAGGTTAAAAGGGATCGGTCGGGACAAAGGGTTGGTGGAGGGCGTACCGTCAAATCCTATTGAGGTCACATGTGAGCCTGACAAGGGTGCCCTTGGAATCAGTCGTTTGGATAGTGCACTACGTGTTGCTCCCATGTCTACCAGAAATGGCGACTTTGTGCCCAGGACCTCAGCGGTAACATAAGGGCCTTGCTGATCAACATAGAGCTCGACTGGATCCCTCCCTTGCCCCTGGCTGTCCTATGCAAAGTCGTACGTATTGTCATAATCTGTCTGTTGGTACTGATTCTGTTTGGGATGGTCGCATGTGTTCACTCTTCCTGGCCTTTCCTCGCTTGCTTCACTCGCGTACCCTCTCCCACGTCCTCTTCCTCTCTGTCCACTTGCTATTTCCCTCGCCCCTCTGCCCCTACCAGCTCCTAACAAAGCCGGGCATTGGGTTTTCCAGTGTCCATATTCTTTGCAAAATGCACATTGATCCTGTCCTAGGTCTTGTCGTCCTACATATGATGTCGATGAATTGTTTCTAGGTGGCTGTACTCTAGGGGTATTCTGCTGGTATCCTCCCCTATATTGCTCCCTTCCTGTATTCGCCCCCTGGAGTTGTGCTACCATTACCCTTTCCTTCAAGTCCTTCTTTTTCCTTTCTGTAGCCCTGTCATTTTCGTTTCTCTGATGCTCATAGTACTGGGCCATTTGGAGAATGGCCGCCGGTTTAGATGCTGCCCAACTACTTTCGCTGGCTTGTAATTTCTGGGATACATCTGGCAGTAGTCCTTTGACATAGTTCTGCACAAATAAGTGGTGTCCGGTTGCGGTGGACATGTCTTGTCCACTGTAATCGGAGAACACCGTTTCAAATCTGGAGAAATACTCTGAGACATCCTCTTGTGGTTTCTGGCGGCACGCGGTTACTATGGACCAGTCTATCTTTTTCTCTGGGATCAGCGTTTTCACTTTCTGCACTATTTTGTCAGGGAGGTCCAATATTGCTTTAACCGGTTTTTGACCAGGCTTCCGCTGTTTATCTAGTGTGTTGAGTTGTTCCCAGGTATGACCAAGCAGTTTGGTATGGTCTATTTTCCTAATCTGTTTCCACACATCTGCTGGCAAACATAACCCGAAGAACAAGTCTAAGTCGGCAAGTGTCATTATTGTTGATCCCAGAGCGGTACCTAGCTCGGTGTAAAAGGCGGTGGGGTTCTTTCGTAAATCCGGTAAAGATTTACGGAACGTCAAAATGTCCTGTCTGTCCCATGGTTGATACACCCAATTGTAGACCACCCTTCCTCTAGCGTCTTGATGGTTCATATCGTCATGAGTCCCTTGTCCTCTAGGAGGTACCCAATAAGGGGCAGCTTCTTTTATCGGCATCATGCTATCTGGTTTTTCCACCAGGGGTCCTGCTATCTTAGATGTCCTGTCCTTATCTATCCGTCCTTGTTCCACGAGGTGACGGAATACCTCCAGTGTGGATGAAAAGAGTTCTGTAACATCGTTGTCGCCTTCATCTCCGCTGTCTATCTTCCTATAGAGAGCCACTAGCCGCTCGGGCCCTACATCTTGGTACTTCTCTTCATATGCAGTAAGAGTGTGGTAACAGAGACGAACAATAAAGTATCGTTTGCGGTTTTCAACATAGGAGTTGCATATGTCAGTTACATACTCTTCTGTCTCCTTCCTATCTATGAGGGATTTAACTATTTTATCAATGCCTGCTCGCTCATTTTTACTTAATCGCGGGACCCTGGGCGCTCCTTTTTCTTTTGATCCTACCTCTACTACTGTATCCTTTGATGAGGCATTTGGTGTGGGTGACTCGGTGGGAGCAGAGGCGGTGGAGACTGAGGCGATCGTGCCATCTCCGGCTATACTTTGGTGGTCCTGGCGTTGTACTACGGGATGAGTAGGGGCGTAAGAGGGTGGCATGTATATGATTGGGGGACCTAACAATAAATCATCATCTACCCTTTGTTTTGCTGGTAACTTGGGGTAAAGAGTCGAGGGCGTTCTAACAGGGCATTGACCTGATATTTTTGATTCCTGTTCCTTTTTATCGATTTCCTTTTCTTTTAGTTTTTCTTCTAATCTTTTACAGGCTTGGTAAGCTGATTTTCGCGTTTCTTTATCTTGTCTAGCTTCGTCCCTTTTCTTTCTTTGAGCTGCCTCTTTTCGCCATAAACCAAAACTGTCAAACATGGCTGGTCTAGTTTTCTTTTTGTGGAGAGCTAATTCTAACGTTTCTATTTTAGCGGGATCGAAAGATCCCGTCAGTGGCCACTGATTTACCCAGTCCTTCCTAGTGTATTTATGCCATAGTTTGCTATAAGCTACGGTGGCTAATCCATACTTTACGTACATGTCCTTGTTAGGGGTGCCTTCCGGCGGTGCCGGCTGACTGACCTCTAACGAACGGTCTGGTCCAAAACAATTACAATCAAACAATCTAGAGAAAACAGGCATGACGTATTTATCGGTCAAAAATGAATATCTCAATCAATCAATTTAGACAAAAAGTCTGCACTACCTGTCCTTCGCTGCCTGCAAAGAGAGAGAATATTCCTATTCTTCGTTGTTTGCAAGCAGGGAAATGTCGCAAATAACTCAATATCAAAAGAGGAATACTAGTATTTCAATCAAACTATTCAATCAATCAATTTAAGTCGTTTTTTCACGACTTTACCCGGACCGTATGGACGGTTCTTCGTCTTCCCCTTCCAGCGCCTGGTTGTCCTCTCACTCCAACAATCAATGCGGCGTTCCTCTAAGGTCCCAGTCAGGACCGCAGGTCACTCTAGAGAGGTCCGTTCGGAACCGGTGAAGTTCAGTCGATCGGCAGCCAGACAAGGGTCTTCTCAGGCAGGTATACCCCAATTGTTTAGTCGTTCACTCCGTCGTTAGGACCTCTCTACCGGACCCACGCGTCGCTGATGGGGCCCCCACGTTTGGGCGCCAATTTGTGAAAGGCAGCGAGTCTTCTAAGACCCTCAATGCTGCCCGGTGCAGGGTTCCACCTCTAATTCACTTTGGGTTCGCTATCAAAATAATGAGGCAAGCGCTGGAAACTGGAAGACAAGAAAAAGGTTTATTTCTCATGAGGAGATCACATCAACTGCAGACACCGGGATGTCTGAGGGAGGTGCTCTGCTGATGACTCCTTTGGCTCTTCCTTTTATACAGGTTTGACACAATGCATTGGTTTCATCAACATGGTTACACAAGCTTGGGGTCCCCGCCCGGGCAGGTTGTCACACAAGCCCAACAGTAATTCTCTTCCCACCCAGGTCAAACAGACAATCTTATCTTGCAGCTGGACCTTGCTTCAGGGTCTAAAACATGTGAGACCGGCCAGATCTAAGAGTCCGTTCTGTTGATAAAAACAGGTCCCATTGTTGGTAACAACAAGTCTTGCTGTTTGCAGTGCAATAAATCATGTTGCAAGAGTCTTTTTGGTGTTTGGAACCTGTTTGTGTAACTAGGTGCAGTGAGGGGTAGAGTGTCCAAAGGTTTGCCTGAAAACAGAGATGAGAGGAAAAACGAGTTTGTGGCAGCTAGTGGCGCTGAGGTTTGTTGCGGCAAATAGAGTTTATAGCCCTCAGCACACGTACCAGGTCGGTCAGAGGGTCAGAGGGATGCTAGTAAGGGCAGGGTGAAACAAAGGTGACCAACAGAGTACAAAATGGCTGTGATAGATTAAAATGACTGCAACTTATGTGCACATAGAATTCCACCAGACAAGATGGCGCAGGTAATGTTCATGATTGTCGTTTTGCTTTTAACAGTGGCAGCAAGGAATGAGAGACCAGATGGACCTGAATGAGTTCTGAAACTCTTATCTAATGCAGGAACTCAAGGTGCTTGCTAAATGTTGTACAACGTTCTGAAAAATGTCAAAAATAGACTGACCATTCATAATTGTAGCAGGGTGACTATTTTTGCAGTAGCTCTCGTTTCGTTTGTGGATGCAAACATTGTTTGCATCTACTGATTACGTCTTTCTCTTGCTTCCCTAGGAATTTGAGATAGAGTTGGAAGGCTCACAGTGTTTCCGGATACTTTGCTATGAGAAATGCTATGACAAAACAAAGCTCAACAAAGATAACAACGAGATCGTGGACAAGATCATGGGGAAAGGACAGATCCAGGTAAGGCTCCTTGGAGAGAGATTAAAGTTTTAAGAATCAAATTCCTGGCCTGCTTGTTCTGGTAGCTGTATCCCTATTATTAAATAATAATCTTGTTAATTTGTCTTTAACCTCTGGGTATCTGTTTGGCTAAGGGGAAGATTGATTTGTGAGAAGAGTGTAGTCAGTGATTTGGCTATAATAAACCGGAACTTGAATCTCATGCAAAAGTTCCAACTGGTGTGTGAACCACAAAATTCAAAAACAAGTTTACTGTGAGTTCATGCACTTTGCTGTGATTCTCAGTTTTGGGAGAGAATTCCACAGGGAATGGTCGATGGTAAATCTTTTACACTCTCTCTGGAAAGACAGTATGTAGGTGTGCTAGATTGACACATATATCAGTATTGTGTGATATTTGGCCCTTTGCATAAACCCGGATCTCCGTTAGGTTGGGCGAAAAGTGGACTCAAATTTGACTCTCGTTTACTAGAGAAATTGCACTGCCCACTAGAATTGTTCACAGGTCTGTGAGGGACGAAGAAGAAAATGGCACAGCAGTAAGGAAACTCTCACCTTGTTAGGATGTGCCCACTTAGGTTTGTGCTCTGAGAAGTGCATTTTGGAACAAATCACAGCTTCCAACTAACTGTGTAGTTTGGAGTCCTTTGCGTTATGAGGAGCACTATTTCCAGAGGATACCAGTGAGTACTATTTCACAGAACAGATGCCTGGTGAAAGGAGCTGTAGGGAAGCTGCAATTGCATAGACAAGTTCTTTATCATGCATTTTTAGGGTAAGCTCAAGTAAGGTTTGGGGGAAAGTGGATAGTACTTGGATTAGTTGACCACAAAGAGCAGTTATTAGTCCTTTAAATGTACCCCGGTTTCCTTATAGGCCAGCCTGCCTCTGAAGAAACAAATATATCTGTTAGTAACGTCCTTCGAGAGAGCACTTTGTAATGTGTATTGAATGCTGATGATAGATCACTCAGTTTATAAGGGCATGGCTGAAATGGGGTGTGACTAGTATCTGTGTCTTCTAATAAGCCCTCAGGGCCTAGTTCTTTGAGAGATGTGACATTTAATTTGCACTTTCGGTGAGCGAAAAACAAAAGGCAACACAATAAATGAAATGCACTTAATGAAGAGTCAAACAATCAGATTAAGTTTTTGTATCAAAATTCATTAGTCCTAATTCAGCAAAAGAAAACATCAAATTAATTGTATAATGGTTGCTCCAAAAAGTGAAAGAAAAAGAGGTGTTTCAGGTGGTGCTCAAGTGCGCAGTGATAAGGAGAAAGGTGAAGAAAGGATTAATACTAGTATCAAAAATAGATAAATAGCCTATCTACGGGATTTATTACAGTCTCTTATTTCTCCTTGTTTAGAACAGGGTGGGGTATAGTTAAAACAACCACCCCACACAAGTATCAGTAATCAGTCCAGGCTTGTTAATCTAAAAATGTCGACGTTTCGACCCGAGTGTTGCACGAGGTGACTAGATCGTAGCATGCGGGTCTTCATCGGGACAGAAAGAAGTACGATGAAATGTAGGGCAACCTGAAGGAGGATACACTAAATTAATTCAAGAGTAGATTCCAATTAAAAAAATCGCATCGCCAATAGTTAAAGGAAACACTAACCTCACATAGGTGCAACCGCACCATGTAATGCGGGAGGTGTAGAATCAATGTACATCCTCCCCTAGCAATTTTCAAGAGTGGTAGTGGGATCTGAAGCGTCTTCGTCTGTGATTCAAAAAAGGAATTAGTGGCCTTGAGTTGCCATTCACGAATGTAAATGCAATGAGACGAATGTATCAGAGGTGGGAGCCTACCTTCCCATGTAGGTGTTCCCTGGCGGATTCAATGTGCTCAAAAGGCCATACGCTCGAAGGAGGTAACTATAAGGCAGAAGGGTAATTAAGACATCTGTGGGGTCGAATAAAGACAGAAATGCAAGGTCGAGAAACCCCCAGGACTTACCCAATGGTATAGAAATTAATTCTATGAGTGCATTTAATTTATTGTGTTGCCTTTTGTTTTTCGCTCGCCTAAAGTGCAAATTAAATGTTGCATTTGTCATTCCTCACGTACCAGTAGGACCATACTGCTTTACATACCACGCTACCCAGGTCCTCTGGGTTTTTATGGGTTAACCCAGTATCTTGTAATAGTAGTTCTTTGAGAGGGTACAGCCCTAAACATTGTTCTTCAGTGGACTTGAAGGGACCTGACCACTGTCTTACCTCTATCTATCTACACCCAGAAGCCATACGGCTGCTCCGGCACCTAAAGGAAGAGAATACAGCTGCTAGAACAACCCTTCAGTCTCTTCTCTCATATCCTGTGTCCCAGATCAACAAACCTGTGCACTCCTGAGCACCCACCGCTACTAAGAAGCCACAGCTGTGGCAGGCACTGTAGACTAATAGATATAATATATCCTGAGCCTGTGTCTCCCTGCTCCCGCTTACTCCCATAGTTCCCTCAACTTAACTGAGCTTTAACCCGAACTTGACAAAGATGTCTGATGCTCCAAGCAGATTTTGCTACAGATTAATTGAGAAGTATCGACAGTATAGGCCATCTAAACTACGCCTATAGATGGGACTGACAATGTAACTAACCTTGACTAGAGAATGCTAGCCTTCGTATAGCAGACTTTAGCTCAGTTGTCATTTATATTAAAAAAACAAAATCTCAACATCCCGAAGTGTGACTAATACAGTAGCTTACAAGTTATAAAGTATTATTGGCTCAATATGGACAGGATTGGCTGCTTTTGATGTTTAGCCCTTTTCTTTCCTTTCTGATACATAAATAATAGTGCAAGATGAGTGAAACGGCTGCGACAAAGAATTTCTTTGTATAACTGGGGGACATCTGGCAACATTTTATTTTTTTCCTCTTTGGAAGAGGGCAACAGGTTGAAAAATGCTTCAGCTTTTACGTTCCTACAAATGGGAACGAACCTCAACTGATCCTTTTAAATGAAAATCCATTCTGACATCTTGATGTTCACTTTGAGGTTTCAGCATGGAGCCTGGCAGTGTAGGTAGCCTTGGGACAGCCAATGTTATTATATGGCATGTTCTAACAATCTCAGTGTCCAGCCGTGCTTTGGTCTTGCTCATTGAGCATCAGTGACTTCCCTCGCCCAATGCCATCCTTGCCAGCTGTATCTTGGCGACAGCATCTTCTTGCTGATCCACAGCAACCAGCTAACATTGCAGTCATCTTATTGTGCACGTTGATAGGAACACAGTCGTCCAGCTCCAGGGTTTTCAGAGTCTCCTCTCACATGCTGGATGAAATGTTGCCTATTTGATTGTGTGCTGTGTCATGGCCGTTTGGATGCTGCATTTGCAATACCGGAAGCAGGAAGCGGAGCACACTTTCTTTGATGTTACATTCATCTCTTCATGAAAAATGAAAAAATGCAGCTTCTGCCTTTGAAAGAGGAATAAAATGCAGATCGCCAAAAAACTAAATTGAGAGCAACACATGTTTGACCAACAAGGCAGAAAAAGCAGCTTCTCCAATTTTATTTTCCCCCTTAAACCGAGGGCTAGCTCTCATAAAGAGCAATAATTATGCAGCGTCCCGAGTTTGTCAACTAAAGTGTGAATGTGAGACACCCAGCTTATGTTTATCAAGTATGCATGTTCACACATCTTAACTAGTGGGGTTTACTTATTTGTTTATCGTTTACCATTTCGACAGTTTCTTGTCTGAGCAATTTAAGCATTTAGTCTGGGGCTGCAGAAGGTAATCCATTGAGTTGTCAGATTGTGACTTCTCCACCCTGGCAAAAGGACACTTGTTTGCCCAAGATGCCCTAACACTGCCAGCCACCTCCCCAGCGCTCTCCTTTGTCAGGATAATCTGCGTACATCAACAGGCAGTGAATGAGAAAGTCACCATGTCCCAAAATAAAACTTTCCATGCTTTCCTGTGGGATATTTGTGCAGTGTGCCCTCCTAGTCCTGACCCCCCGCCCTCGCCCTGGGAAAGTTCTCTCACCAGAGCTCGCTAGAGGGAGGGGCAGAGATGGAGGAGACAGACGTCCAGAAATTAGAAAAGAACCATAAAAGAAGATTCTGTGCACTGAGGATGGAAGTTTTCGGTCACCTTCTAGGTGCTGCATTTATGTGTTCCACAAATCTTCCCAGAATGTTGATTAGAAAATGATCAAATTGATGTATTGTTGGCACTATCCAAACTTTCTTTTTTGATATACCTCTGGAATAGCTCATGCTTCATTGCATCTTTAGCCAGACCCAGTGTTTAGGAGTATTTTTTTTCTTTCAAATGTTTATAAATGCTAAAGTCCATGTTCGTAGACCAGCCTAGTTTGTTTTTCATCTAGTGATAATATAGTGGTGTGCGTAAAGTCCGGGAACTCACACATTTGTATGTGGACATCTGCACGGCTGCCTCCCGCTGGCTGCCTTGGATCTCTCTTGTCTCAGGGGTTGCAGCATTTTGATCCATTCAGCATCACTGAAGGGTAGGTGGTGTGGACATGACTGAGTCAACCTTCTAAGAACTGCGTGCTGTAGAGAGGCACAGAACGATAAATGCAGCTCTTCATAGTGGGCCCTTCAGTCAAGCACTGACCACAACAGGAGTACCCCCGAAACCTATCCCTGCCTCCTTATTCTCACCCTGTGTGGAGCACGACCTTCTGTGCTACAGAAACCTCCCATGTGGAGGTGTAGTGTAAGAGGAAGGGGCACCTACCAAGATCACATGGCACCGGTTTCTGCCTCAAATTTACCAGTGATGCTGTAAACCACTCAGGATGTGTTCCTGATGCCTCTTTGTGTTCATAAAAGCTGGTTCATTCCGTTCTAGACCGGTACCGGTGCAGAGTCCTACCAGTGGGTACTTCAGGTGAGATTCAAAAGCAGTTTCGTATGAGAAAAGGTGACTCTCCTATGCGGTACTCTCCAGATATGTGAGGGCGTGGCGAGCATTGAAAAAATGAATGCTGTCTCGTTCTCCGGATCAAGCTGAATTCTAGAAAAGGCGCAGCATTCCTTTAAGTTCACTAAAGGTTATGATTTTCTGAACTCTACTTAATGAGGTAGTGCTGGCCTAAAGCAGCAGGACATAGGAAACATAAGATTCAAATGTTTCTCTCAATGCCACGCCTTTAGCCTCAGAAGCACTTGTTATGTACAATGATGATGATCTTACGTCAATCCGGGCTCTGGGAAAATATATTTAGGGTGGCCCTGGCTGAAGGGCATTGTCATAGCGCATCCTAGGGTGCCTCCGACGTGGGACTCTATTGGTCTATGGGTTTATGATGTAGAGGCAGGATTCTTTTATTAGCGATTGGCTAAAAGTTTAGACATTTGCTTGGTAGGTTGCTGGACAGGCTGGTACTCTGGGTTCCTTGACTCTTTTCCCGATCAGACCTACCAAGAAAGGTTGATCAATGTACAAATGGATGAAAGTTCGAAAATAAACTTTACAAACTGCTACTGCGTTATAACTAAAATGCTCATGAAGTGTTTCTTTTACCTATAAAATATGATTCCGTTTTATGGACGTACACCTCCAACAATTCCATACGTTATCGCAAGGGCACTCTGGGGCTGTAATCCACGAGCAAGCATCGTGGCAGTCGGTAGCATGCACCTTTGTACACACAAAGCTTCAAAAAGTTTTTTTTCCATTTAATGATGTCGATTCGAGAAGAGCTGGAAATCTTTCTGTAGGTTGATGTCCCTTTCTAGTACTAGGTGTTACGTTTCAGAAATGGCATTCACAACATAAATTACGTTTATGAATACTTTCTCTTTCTGTCAAGGTATGAGTTTGATGTTTAAGGCTTTTGATTGTATGACACTTTGGTATTAATGGATTCATAATTATCTATAATATTTTCCTCGATATTTCAGTCTTTAAAATTGGTATTATTGATGTGCCCTAATTACAGAGGATGTCCTGAAGGGAATTTCTTGTGTCTTATGTTATGCTAATGACATTTATGCAGTGAACAATTTGCCAATCGACAGTCTGGTGATTTTCCCTCGTTAGAGTTTTTGATGAGGTTTTACTGATTTTGTTTTTTGAACCAAGTCTCGGTTATGTGACAGTGCGGGTTTCATTCAGCTGAGGCAGTATGGCTTCGGTATTTAAAGGTTTAGTAAGGAGGGCTTTGTGACACACCCAGGCATCTTCTAGATCCATAAACGTGCTTAGGGGCTGTGTGTTTGATGTTTCTTGCTGGGGCTGAATAAGGGACTCTATGGTGTCTCTGGGTCCTGTTGAATGTTTGTTAGCTGCTTATTACTGCATCTTTTCGATGTTAGTGTCTGCTTTGTCATGTTGAAAAGTGTTGCTGTGAATGTGCTAGGGCCGGCTAATTTGCATGTGTGTGCTCTGTTCTATGTATGCATGACTAAGTGTTAACTTGGAAGTTAGTTTGATGCCACCAGTGCTGCATCATTCATTTCTCTTTGGTGACTAGCATTCTGGGTTTTTAAATGCCCATAGAATCCTACATAGTACAAACCTTGACAAAGGAGCAGTGGCATCCTGTGTGTGCTTACACCAAAACAAATTTAATTGCAATAGGTCACTCGATTCAGACGGTGACACAAGCATAAGCTATGCCACCTTTTAAAGGCGGGGTTACTGCCTACATATGTACATGTATGCAAAATGAGGAAACCGCAGTTGCAACAGCAATCAGAGTTGGAGGCAAACAGAACTGGTGGAATCTATTAAAGGCAGGCATAGAACTGCTGCTGTACATTTCCACCTATGGAACACTAAAAATTAGAACAGTAATCAAATTTGGTGACACAGGAAGAATCTACGAAACCCATTAGAAGCCTAGATTTCACTTCATTTTCCTAACCCTATAGAGGCAAATTTAACAGGCCTTTGTACACAAAGCCCCTCTCGTGCTTCAGAAGGATAATGATCTCAGGTGGGCGAGCCCTATTGGGGTCATCTCCAAAACCCTTGTAAGACTGCCATCTCGCACACATGAAGGGTGACATGAACTTTGGTATGCTGCTGCCCTGACAGAACAGGACTACAGGCCAGCACCACATTATCCTTCAGTCTTCACCACCATGTAGGCTTGATACTTCATTTTAGATCCCGGAGACCTTTCTGTTTCGTGTATAAAGGAGGTGATCTCTTCCTTCCAACCTTAAATGTCCGATGCTTTGCTTCTCTACATAACCAAAGTGAAACGGCAAATAAAAAAAGAGAGATAGGATGGTTTAGGAACTTCTGTGAAGGAAAGAAGTAACGAGTTGAGACTGGATATGCCTGGTGCCAAAAATGCCATCAATTAATGCAGAGTTTTTCCTTTGCCTGGAACTATGATTGTTGTTTCCAGGTTTATTTTATCAAGAGGTTCATCCCTTTCAGCTAAATGTGCAGAGAAACATAAGGGAATTGGTAAGAGATGGAGTTAAACTGGAACAAGGAAAATTAAATGGTTGTTGAAAGTCTTGGCAAAGTGACCTGAAGAGAGAAAACGATAGATTAAAGTTCCTGGACTGAAGGTCATTTAGTGCAGCTGGCTGAGTGTATGGAAGCAGAGCAGCAATGAGAGAGGGAAAGAGTGAATGATTAGGAGGAGAGAAGGTGTGAGAGATGTACAAAGAGGCAACCGAGCAAGCAGGGTAGAGATTTTTGGGGAGAAAGGAAAAAACAGAGGAGTAGGAGCATAGGCAGAGGCCCTGGAGAACTGGGTTCCTGTAATAGAACTTTGGAAGCTTTAGGGCACTTGAAAAAGGAACGTTGGTGTTGTTACCTCTGCCAAAGTAGGGGACGATGGAGGTTGGACATTACCTTAAACATCGTGAGTGCAATATTAAAGCCATTGTAGGCGGCTGCCTTGCAGTGCCACCGTAAGAAGGTGCCAGATTGCATCAAATTGTTGCAAACTGAAATTGTTGCTGGGGAAGAAATCGCCTAAGTGGTAATATATCCTTTTTCCAGGGACGTAGAAAATGCGTGCACCAGAGCACCTGCATCTAAAAAACAAAAACGTAAATGTGTATGTTTGCCGATTGCACCAGCCTAAGATTTAGGATCTTAATTTAATCAAACTAAGACAGCAGTCTAGACTTGGGCCCAATGCGTCTGGTGGGTTCCGACATTCGACCCCATGCTGTAATTAAAAGCAAACATGTGGATGAAGGAAAGCAGGTAACATGGAAGGAGGCCACTCATGGCCTGTATGCAAGTACAATTGGGACAACTGGACCCACTTTTTTTGCTCTGCATGGGTGCTACAAATATTCTCTGTGAATGTTTTTGAACTAAGGAGCACACCAGAAGCTGACCCTCCACTGGAAGAGCAGATCCAGGACTCCGGGGGATCATTGTATGTGTTATATGGACTTCTCAACATCTTAAAAATCATTTTTCTGTCTTCGTATGGTTTGCTGTCTTTGTCATGATGTCAAAACATATTTTGTCAATTTGACCTTATTACTACAATTTGTGAAACATGTGCGAGTGCTATCCCTATCTGCATAGCCGTGCTCTATCCTGCCACGCTCCCTCATCTCATCCCACAATTGCAGTAAAATGTCTTCCATCAGGAGGACTCCTTTTTCAGATTAGAAAATCGGGTATTGTCCTCCAGCCCTTCTCTGCAGCGCTGAGTGTCAACCCAACTAGGACCAACAGCCCCATGGCTATCTTCGTCCTCAGTCAGGAACCCACTCCCTTCATACAACCCAGACCAGCAGTCCAGTTGCTTGCTGAAGCCTGGGTGATCAGCCGCACATCCTCCGGCCAACATTAGTCACACTATGACCCCTCTCTTGTACGATAATCCGCTATCCTTGCTACTCCACCTCAACCCAGATCTCTGCTTTAGGGAATCCATCACACTTCTCTCGGGCCCCTATCTTTTCGTTTTTAGTTGATTTTAAAATGTTTTTGACCACACTGGTGTTGATAAAAGACCAGGAATGATGATAAGTAACCAGAGCTTTGCAGATTCTGTGGTGCATGCAGATGTCATGAGTGGATTCCACTGTGTAGGGAAAAAATGTGTTTATATTGATTTGTCAATACTAGCTGCTCATTACTAAACAGCAATTGGGTAGGGGATGCATTACAGACTTGCTATCAAAGAGACACAACCCTTTCCTGAATGAACTTTAAATATTTTTGGGCACTGCTACAAAGTACTGCAGACAGAGGAGTTCTGCGTGGGTGGTAGCTGTTTTTAGGTCACAGCTAAAGACCGCTTAGGCACGCTCTTTTTGTGATTGTCCCACCGAGGAGCATTTTAGTCACACAGTCTTGATTGATTGAGGTATTTTTCCACTGCTGACGTCCCACCTTGCATTACATGGCATGTGAGGGACTATTTTGTCGCTCTTGCTCTCCTTGATCTCCCCCAAATCCCTGGTCTTTTTTCACTTCACCCCTAATTTAAACCCCTGCCTTGTTCTCATCCCCACTCTGTCCTTTTACACCTCCGCCCCCCCTTTTTTAGGTCGAGCCTGGGCAGCGCATGCGTTGCTGCGAGGCATGCAGTTTTGAAGTATGGCTTTGAAGCCCCGCCCACTCTCGCCCATATTTTTATTTGGCTTGTGTCATTGTCTTTCGTAAACGCTGGCTTATGAGCCGTTATTAAGCTTGTTAGTCCCTCCTTGGTACCGCCTTGTCTGCATTTGTTACCTCCCATAACGACTGGACCTTTTACTTGTCTTGTTACACGGTCTGCTTTATCTTGGCTGTGAGTACTATTTTGTTTAATGATTTGCCCCTATTACACCCACTACGTCGCAGCACGCTGCCCGCTGTTATTTTATTTACTAATGGCGGTCTGCTTTAACTATTGCGGCCGCGTTTCTGTCATTATTTATTTTAGCAGCGCAGTCCGCTTTAAGTATAGAGGGAGCGCTTACTTTTTTTTTTTGTTTACTAGCATCCATGCGGTGCTTTCACATTCATGGAGGCCGCGCCCCTTTCTTTAGACAAGCTGCATCTAAAGAAAGGTGCGCTATTAAAGTGAAACTGCAGAATGAGGCGCTTTTCCCCAAAAAAATCTGTTTGTCAACTTGACAAACAGATGCTTTTTTTTGTCAAAGCGCCCCATTCCGCGGTTTCACTTTAAAGTCGGCCACGCCGCTTTCTTTAGACGCGACTTGTCTAAGGAAAGGGGCGCGGCCTCCATGTATGTGAAAGCGCTGCCTGGGTGTTAGTAAACAAACAAATATTTGCAATGCAATAGGTTTCGCATTTGCGAGAGTTTAAGCTACTGCATTGCCAATAGCTCAAACTCTCGTAAATGCAAGACCTATTGCATTGCAAATGCTTGTTGCTAATCTGTAGCCTCCAACAGCGCTCTCTGCATGCTGCCACCTAAAATTATTTTTGGACCCTTTCAAGATGGAGGTAAGCATAGCCGCACAAAAGTGGGGCTGGCATCTTTCAATATTTTTTTCTTCTGCCACAGGTGCAAACTCATTCACATCAGCTATCTTTGCCCAGGGGTTGTAAAACTAAAATGAAATGCTTTCCCAGATTACCGCCAGGTCCGCCATGGATGTAGGCACATCTGTGGGAGCCATCTTTCAATGCATTATGTTATTTTTAGAAATCCTCTTCAAACGTGGCCCTGTGGATGCTTATGCGTTTGTGGCGGTCATTATCATAAAATAAAAGCATTGGAACAGCCAATAGGTTTCACAGCCGAGACCTACTGGCTAAGCCAATACTTACTTTTTTTTTTTATTTAGCCACTCTGGCTGTTGTGCATATATGGCATGATTTGTAGACAAGAGAGACAGGTTCTTTCAGGATGTATATACGTGTAGTGCATTCCCAGCTGGCAAGCAACAGCGCGCTGCACATAGTTACAGGGAAGGGACGTTTTATGAATATTGTGGGGGAAGGGGAGTGTTCTCATCTGGCTCTCCATGGGCTGGCGGAGCTCGACGGTTGTGATTGTGGGTTGGTGAGGTACCGCTTGTAGGGGTGCATTTTCAGGTCGTTTGTGATGTAGGGAAGTGAAGAAGTTAACCTGATCTGTGGCATGATGTAATTCCATCGCCTTTGTGCAAAATTTGAGAATGCTCGTTACCCACTATTTTTTTCTTATGCAGTTTGTGATTCTGTTTAGCTATGTGAAGGCTTTGGCTGTTGTTTTTTCTGCAAAATCTGTTGGATTGTGGCCTGTTACTGCATTGAAGATGATGCAACAGGTTTTGGGGAAGGCACAGACAGTGAAGCTCTTCCAGTGATAGTGTTTTATTTATTCAGGCATTTGATGTGTCAAACTGTGACATGATGGACGTACTTTATTGGGAGTAGTAGATATTGCACGTCGGGTCTGAATTTGGCTAAGAGAGGTAGCGTTTGTCTTTTCACAGAATTTAGAGTTGATGCCAGTCAGTCTGTGCCTGCTTGCCAGCGCGGGTCTTAACTGTCCTGATTTAGGTTACTCACAGGGGTGCCAGCTTACATTATGATGTTTTTATTTCTAGATTTATCCTTTCACATACGCAAGTGGACAGTCTGAAAAATACATCTTGTCTTTTGTTACTTTGTTCAGCTGTGTGGTTGTTCTGCTTGTATATGCCCTTCATCTTCAGAGATGTACCCTTTGCTCTCTTCCAAAGAGCACGGGTATTTTCTCACTGCCGTTGTTCCCTCATGCAGAATTAGTTTAGCCTTATTTGGTTTGAGATTTTGCCTAGAGCTTTCAGAACCCAGACATACCATTCACCCACTCTCGTGTATGGATGATGCCAGCCTCCCTTGACTCGCCATCACCCTCCACACCGTCTCCTGGGATGGTTCTAAGTGAACATGCTCGTCGATGTTAATGTCCAATTTTTTTCAATGGCCATTTTGGTCTAGAACCCTGATATCCTGTAGATCTGCAGTTCCTCTCTGTCCCTTCATCCACCCTTCTCTTCGCATAACCCCACTCAACACTGGGCTGCTTCCGCCAACTCTAGTCGTGATCCCCACTAAATGACCTGCAGTTATGCCGGCTTCCATTTCACAGCACTACCAACTGCAATGTTTGCAGCCCTCTGTGCTGCGACCAGACCCAGTGCCTGCAGCCCCCGGGGCTGCCACTCAGCCTCAGTCCATGCATTTTGCCCAGCACTGCCACTGTGAGTTCTGTAGTGCTTTGCAGGACCATTGGAACCTGCGCCATACAGCTCTAACAGGGAGGCACGGACTGGGCTGCCATAACATGAGCCCGGATACTTACACTGTAGTGCTGGCCGATCAAGACTCGAGGTGCTCTGCGCGGCACGTGCATTCAGCATGTCCTCTGCAATCTGCGTCCGAGCCCCCGGCCGGGCCCTGCAGCGTGGAGCGCCGTCATGGCGGCCAGTGCCAGTGGCGCGTGCCTGGCTCCGCAGCGCTCCCCGTGGAACTCTCTCTACTTCCGTCCTTTTGTCGGGGAAGGAATGCGCGGAAAAGGCCTGGAAGTGGCCGGCGGAATCCCGCCTTGATTGCCTCCAGCTGGGCACACTCCGTAAATATTAATTCGCCCCCTAGGCGGGCAGCCGGAGCCCTGGCATGTCAGCCGGGCCTCTGCTGGCGCCGGCGATGCTGGTGCTTGGCACATGGTGATTAATGTCTCCCCGAGTTTGATAGGACCCCGTCTTTATCCGAAGCAGGAGGGGGGAGGGGAGAACCCGGTTTCACCGGTGATTTAAGGCAGGCGCATACATGGTCTCACAAGCAAACACGATCTCTGTGGTCGGACGCACAGAAGAACCAAGGAAACCCACGCGTGCAGGTATACGCACGTGCACAGGTATCTAGAGGCACGTGACAGATGCCGTTTGATATGCAGCGACGTAAACACATACCGATCGACCCATATGAAACATACATACATGCAGAAAAACATACATGTACAAAAACTGTTTGTAGTGGCACCATAAGCTTATACACCAGACATCTGTCATTTTGTAAGTGTTTGCTGCAGAATTGCAAATTGCACACGTTCACGGCCCGCCAAGGAGTTCCTCCCCCTCCGTCTGGAACAATTTCTTCCAAACGTTAGTAATGTGACCCCAGATTTTTTTTCCTGAAAAAAAAGTAAGCTGGTAACTAGCAATGGGAGGAGAATAATTAATGCTAACATGCTGGTCCAAGGTATGTGACCCTATGCATTAGATTTTAACATTCCGTGGTCCAAAGTAAATTAGCGACGCATGTCCCATGGAGCTTTTTATACCTTGAGGTGACTTCTCCGTGACCTCCATTGAGGTCACAGCCCAGGTCTTGGAGAAGCCTTGCCTTATTAGCAAGGGACCCCCACAGCCCCCCACCCCCCTGGAATGCGTAGGTAATCTGCGTTAACCTCACCTCTGAAGCATGCGGCAGAGAGCCGCGTGGGGCGGCCCCCAAGTGTGTGTTGAAGGCTGTTTGAAAGGACCCGTCTTTTATGTCTGAAGTTAACAGCTAAGAAAAATGCAGTAGCGCCGTAAAGCCAAGCCCCCAAGTGTTTGCAGACGAGTCCCGTTTGTATGCCATCATACCTAAACATGTAGGACTAAAACGCATATATTGCAAACAAAATGCAGAATTTTAAATACCTAAAATGATTGCAGTATTTATTACTATAGCACCGAAATTGTAATTAAAAGTGAATCTAACGGACCTGATCCAAATACGTCACCCCGGACTGTGATCCTAAACGCATTCTAAGACCACTCGAAGCCCTGGCCTTCATCTACAGCTAATTCTAGCCCTCGCGCTGGTCCTGAGCCCTCTACTAACACTGGGACCACCCATAGCAGCGCACAGTAAACAAGTATCACCGTCACTCGTTCGAATTATACAGATTTGTTAAAAGTTCATTAAAAGTAAGAAACAAAGATAACGTTTTTAAGAACCAAAGTTGTACTTTCAAAAGTTTTGAAGTCTATTAAATGAATATTTTACATGAGTTTTCAAGATTAAATATTTCAACATTGAAGTATTTTAACTGTGCATTCCGGAATTTCTGTTTTTATGTGTTTTAGTGGATTCATTATAGTGGGAAACCCCCGAAGAATGTCCTTCCCCGTGTGCTGCATCGCTTGGCCCTGCTCCCGAGGCTCTGTGCAGCTGACTGGTGCTGTGTTAAAGGCTGTTTCAGGGAAATGGGCAGCAGAGCACAGGTCAAAGACACCACATCTCTAAGATGAATCCAACATCTTACGGGTATCTTGTCAATGTGTATGACAAGGCAAATACACTTTATAGAAAGTTAGTAAAGAGAAGCAGGGAACCATTGACTTCAGAGAGGCAAAGGAGTGGGCTCATGAGCTGACAAAAAATATCATTACTGTAGTGAAGGATCACACTCGCTTTCAAGCGCCCTCCATTACCTGTCCAAGTGTAGCACCCTTCGAGTACACAGACCTATATATTTTGTTTGTTTTGATTTTTTTTAATTATAAAGCTCACTCCACCACAAAGTACCAACGCGCTGTCCATTTGTACAACAAAATCCATGGTATTGCATAAAACAAAAATATTATAGCATCAATACCTGTCAAATCATTCCCTTGCTGTACATCATCATAGAGCGGAGTATAAATGAGAAGAGGTGGTTACAAGTGTGTGCAGAGTGAGCCAGTAAGAGGCGAGGAGAAGGGATAGAAAGAAAGTTGTCGAGAAAGGATGAGTGGAGGGAAGAGCTGCTGGGAGGCGGAAGTAACTCGGCCATTTGTCTAGTGAGTCTTTATCGAGTAGGATGGGTTTCTCAGTCACCCAAAAGATATCCCTGCACATCTCATCCCCAGGGGCACATTTATAGGGGCACTCATGAATACCTCTTGATTCTGATCTGTCTTCCCATCAAGAGAATTTTAGTATTAAATCAGATAATTCCGTGTCTGCCAAGCCTGCTGAGACCTCAGCAGAGGTGGTTCACAACTCTTTTGGGCCTTGTGGCATCTTGCTTGATGTGGTTCCATTAGAAAGGCGGGGAACGAGAAGCCCACAGCGACCTCTGTCCCTTCATTGGGTTCAGACTACGGAGCACAAATCAAACAAAACTTCACTTGCCAATTGATGCAGCGCTGGTGTCTAGAAACCTTTCCTTTAAAATGTTCTCCTTTTCTGGCTCTTGTTCCACAGATAATTAAGACAACTCATTTGGCACAGTGTGGCTTGGAGGGTCTGTCAGGGGCCACAGATGTGCAGTGATTTGGTGATCCACATCAACAAGATGGAGCCTAGGACTGTTGGTTCAAATTGTTCTTTCTTTTCCAGGTTATATGTGTCATAACGGGAAATTGTTCTTTTCAGTTCTTGTGTTCTACTTAAAGAGATGGGGAAAGTGAAAGTTTTCTATCTCTTAATCCTATTTGCCTGCTTGCAAATCATTTCTGGGACGGGTTTATAGAGCACAGCATTCTTCCTGCTCTTTCTGATGGCAGGAGAATGCGAAAACAGATACTCTAAGCAGACCATAGCATGCTGTCCCTGAGCGGGAAATAAACTGCAGTGCAGTGTGCATAGTTTTACGGATCTGGACCTTTTTATACATAGATCATTTTGTCACGAAAGCAACTCTAAGTGTCTCCGGTTTGCATCCCCCTGTGAAGTGGGCGATGGGAGAAGAGTGGGGTCAAAGGTGTCCCTGATGCTTTCTTATTAGACTGGTTATGAACGCTTCACTGTGCTCTCCGTCCCACTGCCTTAAAACACAAAATTAGTGATGTTTGTAGTAGTCTCATTCTGCTCTCACCAGTTGTAGTCTTCACTCTCTTTTTCACCTGGCATACAACAATTTTCTTTTGCTTTCTCAAGTTCCAGAAGTTTAAATTTAACTGGAGTAGGGCAGATTCATTGCCCTTCTCTTCTATTGATGACCTTGAAAATCTGGTTCAGTGAAACATTAGTGCATGCTTATCTGTGCAGATCCCATCGCTATCACATGTGCTGCTAGAGGGTATTTTACAAGGGAGCAATGTATGGGTGGTTGACTCAGGCTATGCTATTGGGCTCTTGATAGACATTTAAACCCTTTGAAGGTGCCTTTAAGTGATGTTTTATGGTTCATCGCATATTTCGTTGTTACAAGAATCTCTGTTGTTTCAGCAAATCTACCATTCACCCATAAAGGAAGGATAGTATATGGAAGCTTCAAAGGGTAGGGTTGGTTTTGGAGGAACAATGAAGATTAGGATGGACACGAAAACTGCATAAGGAAAGGAAAACTGAAGAGGGATAACAGTGCTGCACAGGAGCTGGAAGGCTTCAGAGGATAAGGGACATTACAGGACGTAGGCTTTCGCGGGGATCTTTTACAGGCTACAGTGGCGCTAGATGGGTTTGTGAGGCTTCAGATGTGGAAATCGTTTTTGGAATGGTATGTAGGTTTCAATGTGGGAAGAGACTTGAAAGAGGTATGGGGCTATACACTGAGTAGGACTTCTTTCAGGTGCATCATACACCTCTACTGTGAGATACCCGGCAGAGGTCTGCAGGGAGTTTAAGATACAACACGACCAGATGATATATTAGGACTGCGAGTCTCAAGCCGAAGCAGAGGAAACACTCTATTTTAGCAGCAATTAAAACTGAATCCCCGGAAGGAGTAAGGATGCTGGCCTAAGCAGAGATTCTCACGAAACTGTGTGTATTCACTTCTGGCAGGTCTAAAGCGTTTGAGCATCCACCTCTACCTCCACTATGGGTGCTAAATTTGGACCTACCTACTCTCCATCCTTCCTCTTCGTCCTCACTCCTCTACATCCACGATGCCTATGCAACCTTGGCATTCAGGGTGACCTGCACAAGGTAAATAATGACTACCACCATTATGGCTGCCGCTGCTGGAAACAAACTGAAGTAATAATACTTGAGTGGCCTTGAGAAAGGACGGTGGGTAGTGTGGTGTTGCGTTCTCTGCTTACAAGGACTTAAACTTCCAGCCTCAATAGCAGTGCACTCGTTCAACTTGCACAGCAGCCAGCAGTGGCTGCTAGGCCGTGTACTGCTAAATCAATTCACTTGTTTAATATTTGCTGTGCTGCTATTAAACCCTTCAGGCCCTGTCTTTTTTCTGGTCGCCGTTTACATCCTTTTCAAATATGTTTTCCCAACGCTGGCGACTTTTATGAAGCTTTTACTGGTATGTTGTGTAAGACTTTCGCAGTAGTGTTCTGTGTGAAAAGCTTGTAATGGTGTGGAGCGTGAGAACCGCGTGTTGATGTGTAGCTCAAGAACCCTTCAGTGGTACATAGCGTGAAATATCAGACATTTCTACTTTTCTGCAAAGGCTCAAACTGCATTGCATTGTGGGAACCTGGGTCTGACTGGCAGGGTGAGAAGGTCTCACGAGAGGATGCATGAGACGCCTGCTCTGGGGGGGGGGGGGCAGTGAGACAAGCTGGTTCGGATTGGTGGGTGAGAAGCTGTATGCATAAGCATAAGAGCGGATGGTCTTGAATCCAAGGCTCGCGTGCGGTGGGCGGGCCCGAGTCACAGGCATTGGAGCTCTGTCTTGTGCAGGGGAGAAGCCAGGTCATCCAGGAGTAAGATGGTGACTTGTACTACGGTCAGAGAGTGTTCATTGGCAGGGAGGGTCTGTTATGTCTTTTTGCCACACTTTCTGGATTGATCATCTCTCTCAAGGGAATCACTAAAGACAGGATCTTCGGGGCCTGGGTCCCTATAGAGGTTATTATCCACCCAACACAGAGAAGACAAAGGCGGAAGTGTGTTCATTCTCCGCTCTATAAACGGGGCTTAACATCTTGCGCAGTATTCACACCTGCCCCGGGGCTGAAGGTGCGCTGCAGAGCTCCGCAGCGGAGTACACGCTCTCGATGAAGCCAGGGCTCAGGGTGTCCAGATGTAATGTAGGTTCAGCGAGAGGCAAGGACGCCTCTGAACACCATTAGACACCCAGCAGGCTCTTGTCGCTGCGCCACCGATGTCAGGGGGCAGAGGTCAGCCCACTTCGTCATGCACGCGGCATCCGGGATTTATCTGCGTTCAGTTCTTTGGATGTTTGTCCAGCGAGACCTGATCTTCCCGATCAGAGGATGTTTGCCCCGGGGTCTTGACGTGAACTTGGAGTAGGCAGAGATAGCGATCATCAGAGGCTCTGCGCAGACGTCTCCGCTGCCTGGGTGGCCCCATGAGCCTGTTTTATGTACAAAGGCTGGATATTAATAGCCGTGCAGCCAGTAGTCTGGCATTGTAACATGACTGGGGTAGGGCCTCAGGGACCTACATTTGTAGCGCTTTGTAGGATATCAAAAGCAGTTCAGTCTTTTCCGGACAAGCTCAGCAGGGAATACTACACCAGGTGTCTGAAGTCCAGTTAGTGATTTACAATACTTTTTTAAAATGATGCTTGTTAGGGGTTAGAAGAGCATTCTGTCTGTGTGTAGGATCGGTTGCACCTCAGTGCTATCCTTAAGGGACTTCTCACTCTTTCAGGTGTGGCAGTTGCTGCCAGCTCGTGTCAACTTAAGCAACAGGATGCCCGGGGAGACTCAGGGTTACAGTAGACCCCTCATTGTTGTACCAATGCATACAGAGAGAGAGAGAGAGATTGGATACATAACGAGTAACCGTGTAATAGGATCCAGTATAGCTGTCAAGGGCGTCTGATAACCACAAGTCTAAGAATGAGTCATTTGCAAGTGTCACAGGATCCTAAAGCTTGCATCGGGATTGTGAGTTGGAGCTCTGACCCGTGAATCCACAAAATCTAAAATGGCTGCCGTTCTAGGTGGTGGGGTTTCACAAGTCAGATCCGATTTGTAAATCCCGTGTGTCTTGTTGATTGGAGGGCCCTTTGAGGGTATTTAACACCCCCCTCCACTTTGGCCTGAATACCTACTCTGCTCCCTTAAACTACAGGATACAGGGACTGTGCCTCACGTCCTGTAATAGCTGCCACAAGAGAATTTTTTTTCTTGGAGCAGCCATTCACCTTTCTCGGATGACGGTGTCAACTCTGGTACTGTGGATCCGAAAAGGATGGCCGAAGAAAAAGCTCCCATGTCCAATCAAGATTCTTTTTTATTTTTTTAAATTCATTGAATCACAAATTTGCGAGTTCCAAACAGCAGATATATACAAACATGTTAACCAGTTAAAACCCTCTCAGCAATTTTGATGTAAATCTGTTCCGCGGTTTAGGCTGTGGGCGTGAGCAAAATGGAAAACACTTCTTTTTTCATCAATACCCCCGCTTAGTTTTTTTCCCATGAATGTATCTTCATAAAACTTGGCATGATGAAGCTTAGTTTGATGTTAGAAATTGGGTTACTGGTTGACTGGGGTGTGAGCCCTGGTCAAGCAGCAACCACATTCCTAGTCAGGGTAAGGCACAAGCAAAACCCCAAATTAAACTGTGCTCAACCCCCTGGTAGCTTGGCACAGAGCAGTCAAGCTTAACTTTGAGGCTATGTGTAAAGTATCTGTGCAACACTCCAAACAGTAAAACTGCGAAAAACACCACTAAAAAGGGTTTCGCACCAAGTTAGAAAAATGGAGATTAATTTAATAAATATAACAAGATGAAAATGACCAAAATCCAATTAGTAGAACCGGGTATATTAAATTTTAAAGTTTAAGGTCAAAATAGTGCCAAAAATCACAAAGCGCCAACTGTGGATATAGGTTGCGCCAGGCCGGGACAAAGTCACAAGTTCAGGCCGACCGCGATGGGGCGCGAGGCAGGCTACAGGAACTCAGTTAGGCCTGCTCAACAAAGTACCTTAAATCCTGGCTGCGGAGCGTTGTGTGGATCCGTCTCGAAGATGCACTGCGCATCCGAAGCGATGCCCCGGTTCTGAGATGCAGCGAGGCTGCGGTACGAGGTACTGCTGCGTCGTCGTCAAGGATCCTGTCAACAGGACTTGTGATGCGAAGTCCGGTGTCGGGATGCGGCACGCAGCTGGTGATGCGTCGGTTCCGAGGAGCTGTGAGGCTGCAATGTTGAGTCCAGTGTCACCGGTAAGGCTGCTGTCAGTGAGAGATGCAAGGTCCTGGTCCATGGATGCGCTGCACCGTCGTGGTGATGCGTCGGTTCCAAGGACTGCAGAGGCAATGCAAGTTTTTTTCGCAACGGGTCCAGTTCAGTCCATGCAGCAGCGACGATACGTATGGTTCTGCTTGGAAATGTGCCGCTCAGCAGAGGAAATGCATTGATTCTGCTTGAGGATGCGCTACTCTGTAAAGAAGATGCGTTGGTTTCGCTGACAAGCACCTTGGGCCTAATTTCAGGGGTCCAGAACTGGGGTGGCACCACTTGACAGGGGAGACTCTGAGATGAGAGTCCAGTTTCAAGGTTGTTGGAAGCCTGTTATGTTCCTGAGGCTTCAGATTTGGAAGCCAGCCAACTAGCCCTAGGCGTCACTCTAGGCTCTGGGTTCAAGAGATGCATGTCTGCCCTTCTCACCCAGGCAAGAGGGCAGCAAGCAGCAGTGCAGCAGTTCCTTCAGAGCAGCAGTCCAGCAGAGTGGCAGTCCTTCAGCAGCACAGCAGCCTTTTTTCCTGGCATAGTATCCACAGGTCTAGAAGTGTACTGAAGTGATGATGTCTGAGGTCCTTATTTTATACACAGTTGTGTCTTTGAAGTGGGAATACGTTTCTAGAGGCATGCCTTGGAAGTGCACAGATGCCCTGCCCTGGCTCCAGACTAACTGCAGGGAGTATACAGCCCTTTGTGTGGAGACAGGACACGGCCTATTCAGGTGTAAGTGAGGCTGGGCCCAGCTTCTCCCTCCCATCCTGCCAGTGATGTCCCATCTAGTCACACCTAAGCTCCTGTTGTGTGTGACTGTCTAGGGGGAATTCCCAAAGCCCAACTGCCAACTACACACAGGCATCAAATAACTAAAGCAAGAAAATGCCAACTTTCTAAAATTGGCATTTTCAGAATTGTAATTTAAAATCTGACTTTCCCATAAGATAACATTGGAGTTGCCTTATCCCACTTTATAAGGGTAATTTCCAAATGGGAAGAAATAACTGGATCATGTTTGGTGTCTCTGCAATCCTAATTTAAAACCTTAATTTATGGTAGAGATAGGCCTTGCAGTAGTGCAAAAGATTTTTTTTCTGTCCTAAGATCCCACTAAGAATATAGAGAATATCAAAGTTCTCCCTCCCACTGAGAGAGGTTGAGCCCACCTGGTGATGAGGACCTCACCAGGTGAGGACCCGATGATGATGCATGCCACATTATTAGCATGTGGGTGAGGGTTCTATAAGAACTCGTGTAGTGTGCCTGGTGAGCACTAAGGAGCAGGTCATAGTGACTCTTTGTTTTGGGAGACACCCTTCACTTCTGGTGTATGTATTTTCAGTTCAGAGAAACCGAGGGCCTTTCCCACATAACTGTTCCCCTCCCCTCTCATTGGTTTTGCTTTGCCAGTGCAACAACTTTCACAGTTTACTGAAACCAATAACCGTATGAAGATGTTCATAGCTTCAGCGAGCAGGAAGAGAAGAAAGAGGGATTTGAGATGTACATAGTCAGCCGGTCATAAATAAATATACTTGAAAGACAAAAGGTCAGCTGAGTTCAGCTTTCTTTTAATAGTCAATATTTTAACAGATTTCTTGTGGTGAGCCAGAGGAAATGACTAAAAACCACAAATTAAAAGCCTGGCATTAAACGCAAGTTTATCAGTTCCTTCCCTCTTCCAAATTTGGTGATCAGAACCTTTCACTTAATATTTTCTGCATATTATGTTATGCTCCAGTGCCATTCCTAGGACGTTATCCAACTTGATTTATTAGTTCTTGACCGAAATTCCCACGGGGCATGGATGATGGCCATGACCTGTGCATTATCTGCTGGAACCAGCACATACTGGTGTTGAGAACTGAGCAGCAGATCCAAAGAATGTGGGCATGTTGTTCAGGAAGCAGCCCACGGTGGGGTGTCAGTCAGCCATGTCCAGACTTTTTCTCTATCAAGGCAGCTCCTCTTTGCAACAAATAGTCCAAGTAGCAGTAATTTCAGATTTCTCTGCTTTCAGCTTTACTCCCTGCTTTGGGGTAAGAGAGTGTCCTGCCTCTAGCCCGTCTTCCCCCGAGTTGGTGCTGGAGTGTGTATGTTTCAATTCCGAAATGACGATAAAGTACTGCCTCCAGAGATCAAATCCTGGATGCTTGCATTTGCTGGAGTAGCAAGTAAAAAAACACCAATGGCAGGTGGATTGGGAGGTCACAGGACAGAAATCCTATGTGAGATCCTTTTTTGGTAGGTTGATCAGGAACCTGCACTGCTCAGCACTCCAGCACCCACATTGGTTTTAGACTGCTGCTGTTTCAGGGAAGCCCTCCAGACCGAATGTGTGAGATCTGTGGAACAGGTCACACGACACTCGAACGAAAAGGAAATCATAAAGGGTTAACCCTAGTAAAGTGTACCTTCATCTTCTGCTATGTATGTTGTGCTTCAGAAGCAAATCTTTGCAGCAAAGAAGCCTTCTGTATACCACAGACGATACTGCCATACAGCACACACTCTGGGTGTGGCGACAGACCCCAGATAAGAGGAGGCTGCATGGACCTCACATGAAGGCCTGTATGCTCCTTACTTATCAATCTAGGTATAAAGTTATGTTCTCCTGCATACCAGTCAGTTGACTTGACAGCAACACTCCTCCTGCTCATTGCCTGGTGCTGGGCCAGTAACTACTCTGCACTATGGGATGGCAGTATGCTTTGTGTGCACTGCATCCCAGATGGCCCAAGTGCTGCCCTGGATGAGAAATCAAGACAGTAAGGAGCCTCTCTGGATGGCTGGACAATTTCTTTTCCACCAAGTTTAGGGTTAAAAATCGGATGAAAAAGAAAGGGGCAGGGTGGCCAAGCATACGCAGAGTACACACACTCTGTACAGCAGCACATTTGCATAGGTCATATCCTTTGGCCATGCTGTAAGTGCATTATTAGTACATCACCTACTCCTGTTTTATTTATATTTGGGCTTACCTTAAGTGTAGGCTTAAATTTAAAAAATAGCGTGCCTCGCGTGGTTCAGCATGGACACAAGCTGATGGTCCACAGTTGCCATGCCAGAAATGGGATTTTTCCCAAAAAGCAAAACCTTACGCCCCTCTCACGTTTGTAATAAAAAAAATGATAGGTTTCCGAGAAGCCATGGTGTTTAAGTAGTGAAAATTACAGCTTCTCTCAACCAATCAGATGGCCAGTTGAGATTAAAATTCTTTGTTTAACCTCCTTAACAATATTTTGCATTTTTTGTTTAGGGAATTTTTCTAAAATTGCTTGACAGATTTACACCAAAGCAAAAACTAACACAATGCTCAAGTGATAGCTTCATGCCAAGTTTGCTGTTAATCTGCCAAGCAGTTTTTGGACTTTACTTGACATCACGTTTCCAATAGGAATTTGGACTTTTGCAGACCCCACCAGTTCCCAGTAAACTTTTCCTACTTTGACATATCTACACAAAACTTTCCGAAATTCATCTTAGTTGTGCAAATAATGTGAGCTATAACTACATTTGTGTCTGACTTTATGTATGCATGTACAAATAAACTTGATTAGATGGTCTCTACTAATAGGCACCCTTGGATATCTGTGCCATATCCACGCTCGTCTTTTGTGTGAACTTCTATTGCATCCTCCTTTAGATAGGCTCTCTCCAGTAATTGAACATTCAGCAGGCCATTGGCAAGTCTTTCAAAAGATAGCCGCAGATGCCCCTGTGTTCTAAGCAGATTGTGGATGGAAGAAGAGATCGAAGGTTTCATAACGAGACAGCCAGGCATGCTGAAAATGCTGCCATTTGCTTAATGGATTTTGGAAATGCCTCTGAACAATATTGCTCTGCAGCTTTCCCTTGAAGACCCAGCTTTGGACCTCTAATGGGGATGTCTTGGCTTTGTTCCTGCTTAATGACTATTTAATGAAAAGGCAAATGGTTCACTCATTTCTCCTGTGCTTGTTTTTTTAATAAAGGAAGATCCCATTATCTGCAAACTGGCAGATGAAAGTGATACCCTCGGCTGCGGTAAAGTTAATGTTCATGGGGTGGGAAGGCTTTAAGTATAGGGACTTCACTTTGTATTTTCTCGTGTTCCTCCTCGTTTTATTCCTCTGCAGACAGTTGCTCATATAGACCCCACTGCAGAGTGACTAAGTACTTGTTACTCGGTAGAGGAAATACTCTTCCTTCGCTTTTTCAACGCATGTAAAGCAGCTACTTGGGCCCCTCCTCACACTTTCTCACACTTTCTCACACTTTCACTAATCACTACTGTGTGGATGTCCTGGCTAGACAACAAGTTAGAGTTGGCCAGGCTGTTCTACGCATGCTGTTCCAGTCTTCTGCAACATCCTTAGGCTAAACCACCGCTTTTGGGAGGACTGCTTTACAGTCTATGCACAGCATGTATATCTACAGCTACACATGCCACAAACAGAAAATGTTACTTACCCTGTAAGCATCTGCTTGTGGCATGTAGTGCTGTAGATTCTGCATGCCACAAGCAGATGCTTACAGGGTAAGTAACATTTTCTGTTTGTGGCATGTGTAGCTGTAGATATACATGCTGTGCATAGACTGTAAAGCAGTCCTCCCAAAAGCGGTGGTTTAGCCTAAGGATGTTGCAGAAGACAGGAACAGCATGCGTAGAACAGCCTGGCCAACTCTAACTTGTTGTCTAGACAGGACATCCACACAGTAGTGATTAGTGAAAGTGTGAGGAGGGGCCCAAGTAGCTGCTTTACAGATTGCTCTAAGCGTAAATAGGCATCGTTTTTCATCAGTGGTGGCCCTCAAGACACCGGGGCTCCAATGGATCTCCAGGCTTCACCAGACCCAACTGGGAAGGGTTAAAGTTCTATCTGTCTGCTAGCAATGATAACTCTGAAACCATATGTGATAGGAGGATTTTACCAATTTGTGTTCTGAAATGGCATGACTGGCTGCAGGCAACAGGGCTCGTTCTGCACAATGGGAGTTTGAACAACAAAGGGGTATGCCCAAAAAATCCCATAGAACCTGGGCTTAAACACAAAGAAACAGAGTGCGGAACACCATGGGAATAAGTTGAAACCTGAGGTACATAATTCTACAATTAAATAGTCATTTTTCATTGGCTACCGGAGTATCAGAATTGCCACCTGATCAACATTATTTAAAGTGGCTAGCAAAAATATACCTTCACATTTTCCTTTCAGTTTCTGTTTCTCTGGACAATATACATGCATTAAATAACATATATACTGGACATACGACATAGATAAATCATGTAGGTGTGCACTATTTAGTTCAAAATCCACCTGGAGGTAGTCGGTATCACAGGGAGTTAAACGAAGAGGCTTCAGTTTATTACTTGATCAATGCGTTCAAAATTAATTTCATAAACAAAACTACTCCAATTACAAGGGTCGGCGCATTTCGGCTACGTCGAACCATGGTCTCAGGCCGAGAGAAAGATAAGGTCACATATTCCTACAAGACAAATATACAACACTTTATATACTTATACCAAAACATTTAGAGATATATATACATTATTATTATTATTATAGAGACTGATCCTTTCATGGACCTCAGAACATGCAAAAGTGGAAGTCATGCATCAGATTTTCCATTCTTAACAACCTGCGTGTTTCCAACTACCCACAGAGTGCGATTCAGCAGCGCACACGCTTGTGTTGATTCTCCACGATGGATGGATTGATGATGGATGGATCTTCAGATGGCTATATGGGCCACCAGCATGCATAATCCGAGTTTTTAAAAAATGGTCACTGAACCATGCGGATTTATATCGAACTATGTGTGCGTGGTACAGATTATTGTGTCTTGGCAATTAGCATAGACATAAAGATCGAATCGCCTCTATAATGGATGCAAAAATGTCTGTGTCCATCGCAGTGAATAGGTTGGCCAGGCCCATGTGTATCTTATCATGCACAGGTAGTGTATCGCAAAGACACGCAACCAGGGTGAGCTTGTTTTCATTGATGACATCCTTCTCCGCTTTTCAAGTATGCCCCACTGACAGCGGGCACCTTGGGTGGAGGCTAATTTTCTAAGCTTGTCAATCTGTCAAAGATTTATGTGATGCAGAATACTCCTTTATTGGCTTTTCCAGTAAATCGCATTGTGTGGGGGTGGGAGGGTGGAATATGGGGGGAACAGAGGTGGCCTCTATTTTTTGTTTAAATATTAGTGTTTTTTTTCTTAGGATTAAATCATTACCCTAGTCACCCTAGTAACTTGATTTGAATCTCCTCTTAATTCAAGAATTAACACGGTTTTCAAATTGGCGGTATTCTAACAAGACTTTTTGCAGTCTGTATCATTAACTTATGGGCAGCACATATTTAATCTCTCAAGAGGTTCCTTCAAGGCTGTCAAATGTAGACAAGACCTCCTAACTATTACCTAAAAAAAGAAATGACCGAACTGCTGTTTTAAACAACTCGATATGAAAACAAGTAATTGCAATTGTTACCATTATTACTCCAATGAGTTTTAATATGTGGTTTGCAGTAGTTTTACTTGTCTCTAAGGCACCATACTAAAGAATATGTTGCCTCTTGATGGCCTTTCGTTAAGAAATCTGTTCAATACGGAATGAGGTTAGTTGACCTAGATGAGCGAAGACACCTCCAGCCATCAATTGGTAGTAATATGTGGTGTCACAGCTCAGCCTTTTATATGGCCCTCCTTATTTATTGTTATTACTGTAAAATCTCTAATTCGCATGCGTACCGTGCTTCTATGGCTAACGCTTCTACTGCTTCTTTGTGATTCCATGTTATTGCATGACTGCGGAAGCAGCAGGGAGAAGCACACGGGCGAACGCAAGAGGAAGGGGGCGGGGAGAAGCAGTGAGGCAACAGAGCAACATGAAGTGCAGGGGGAGAGACTTACACGAGGGAGCTGGCTGAAAAACACACCCACTCAAATGGACGGCTTCACACAACAGAAAAAGTAGTGTTTGAAAAGCAAGCAGTGATGCCAGCCAATCAGAGATTGTAAAGAGGCGATGTTCCATGGGAGGGACAAACATAGACAAACTGGGACACGAATGAGAAGCAGGTAACTGAGTGCAACAAGAAAAGCCAACCAATGGTAAGCGGTGGGCCCCACCGAGCCCCTCTAGTTTCTTGGTAAGCCACAATATGCCTCGCAACAGACAGCGCATGCACTGTCTAGGAGGCCCGAACTAAAAACCTAGTCTAAATCCCAATATATTGGCCGACTTTTATCCTTTTACATCTCAACCAGTTTTAGCTAAACTCTTCCAGAAAAAAAGAGTAGGGGCACTTTCATATCTTCACTAGTATTGTACCATTCTCTAGTCAGCGCTGGCCTTTCCTCTGCCAGCGCCCCGGGCTCCCTCCTGACCCTGCCATTGGCGATCACGGCGGGGCCCTTTTGTGCTCACTGGTCGCTGCCATGGCCGGATACCTCAGACCAGTGAGCTGCCTGTTAACACACATTTGCCACTTGGCCCCTGTCGTTGAAAGTATACCGCCTGCACTCCAGAGGCAATGAACTAAACGGCGGCCTGGAATGAAAGCATTATTCTAGGCGCCTCGGGAGGTGAGCTACCCTTGCGCCCCACTAACTGTAGGCACCCCGGGAGGTGAGCTACCCTTGCGCCCCACTAACTGTAGGCACCCCGGGCCCGGGCCCAGCTCGCCCATGCCGTAGTGCCAATATCGGCAACACTCAGTTCTCATACAGCAACATACATAAATAAACCACACGACACCTTTTTAGTGGAGAAATTTGCTGCAGGTTTATTAGCATAACCAATATGCCAACATGGTGGGTTATCTTACGGGCGATCCCAGGGCAGGCCAGCCCCTATGCCGCCTGCCCGTCTGATGAGCCAACTTGCACCGTGTCCATCGACAACCGGTGGTTACCAATTCTTGGGAGAGGCCACCTCTCCCATCAGTGAACCGCCAGTCCACTCCCTTACTCACGCCCCCGACCGGTGGGCGGAGCGTTCCAGGCAGCCCCGGTTGCTCAGACCCACAACCGCCCGAAGGGCTAACGGGGCGCCGTAGTTCTTCCAGGGGACCCGCTAAAACATCCCTGGGTATCCTTGGCTTAGCACCCTTGTTGTGCTGCTGCAATATAGTACCCTTCTGTACCTTGCAGACTCTGGATCGCCCTGTAACTCCTCCTGCAACACAAAACAATAAGTTAGCTTCTTCCCCTCCCCGTACTCCCCTTTTGTCCGTCCGCAGGGTAAGCGGTAGGGTGGGAAACGCGAGACGGGTAGCGGTCAAGAGACCGTGCAGAGGGCGGGGAAAGGCTAATATACCCCTGTCCCCTCCCACGGCCGGAAGTGACGCGGCCAGCAGACCCCCTGGTCCCTAGCCCAGGGAGCCTAGTGCGCAGACTTCTGTGCCTTCCTATGGCACTAAGGCGGCCGCCCTTTTGGAGGGTCCCCTACGTGGCCCCCTGGGCAGCCTTGGCATAGTGCCAATATCGGCAACACTCAGTTCTCATACAGCAACATACATAAATAAACCACACGACACCTTTTTAGTGGAGAAATTTGCTGCAGGTTTATTAGCATAACCAATATGCCAACATGGTGGGTTATCTTACGGGCGATCCCAGGGCAGGCCAGCCCCTATGCCGCCTGCCCGTCTGATGAGCCAACTTGCACCGTGTCCGTCGACAACCGGTGGTTACCAATTCTTGGGAGAGGCCACCTCTCCCATCAGTGGACCGCCAGTCCACTCCCTTACTCACGCCCCCCGACCGGTGGGCGGAGCGTTCCAGGCAGCCCCGGTTGCTCAGACCCACAACCGCCCGAAGGGCTAACGAGGCGCCGTAGTTCTTCCAGGGGACCCGCTAAAACATCCCTGGGTATCCTTGGCTTAGCACCCTTGTTGTGCTGCTGCAATATAGTACCCTTCTGTACCTTGCAGACTCTGGATCGCCCTGTAACTCCTCCACAGCTCTGGGGGTGGCCACCGTCACCACCAGGGCCCCCCACCAAGGCAGATATCCTACCTACATCCTGTTGCTTCCCAGGCCTCCCCAAGGTCCAGCAAAATTAAGTCCATGCCTACCCTTGAGAAGTGAACCTCCTCCACTTCCCAGCATCCAGTAGACTTGGCCTGAAGTAAACCATGCCAGATGAAGACAAATCCCCTTTGTTCCGTGCCTTTACGCATGGCGCTGTTCACTCTCGTATGTGATATCTCAATGGCGTCCCCAGATCGGGCTCCTTGCCAAACTGGGCGAGGTAAAGTTTAAGACCACCACAGTTCACATGCCCCAAGCTGAATGCTCAACTGACACATGATGTCCCTCCTGTCTTGGAGCATTACTCTCCTCCCCAGGGTCGTCAGGTCATTCCTTCCCAAATGTATGACCAGAAATGAGGTGGACCGATCCCTCCCCTAAGTCTCCCTGATAAGAAGGCAGTGGTCACTAACTTACCCATGGAGATTTCATTTTATAGCAGCAGTGTCTTCCTACCATGTCAAATCATTGCCTCCCAGGTGTATGGCAAATTGTTGGGAGGGGAGACACCCCCCCAATCTGTGCAGCAGCTTCTGCGGCAAGCTCTTCCCCGCATGCCTGGGACCCCTGAATTATCCCAGTAGTGTGCTGCAGCTGCTTCAGCAAGCTGTTCCTGTGTCAGCCTGGGCTCCCCAACCAAGTTAACTCAGTGGTGGAAAACACATGCCTCCATTTCCTGAATTCCGCCTGTCACGCCACTCCCAGGACGCACGGAAGGCCCTTCACCCAGACCTTTGATCCTGGCAAATTACTGAAATGCTCGGTTGCTCACACTCCTTGTTTAGCACTGCACCTCAATCTATACAACTAATCCAACTTGCCCAATAACACTGCACCCCCAGAAACCACAGGTGCCTACCGGGGTGCCTATGGGGTACTCAACCTTCACCTGTACATAAAGCACCTAACCCGTCTTTCGGACACTCCCTGAGTGGCTGCTGACGGATGTACCTTTTTTTTTTTTTTTTTTTTATCACATTGGGATTCCCATCGTCCCACCTGCATGATGCACTCAGCTGACAAGCCCGCCCATAACGCTGGGTTTACCGCCCCTTTCTTGCTGAGCCAGGCCGGTTTTGATCTTCTCACCACACCCTTGATGGGAGTGCCACACCGTCCCGAATTCCTGGGCCAGTAATTGGGACAGTCGTCCCATTGTTAGTTGGCAACTCCCAAGGAAAATTTGCTTAAAAGAAGCAGCTGGTAACAGCAATGCTTTTGGAACTGAGGGCCTGGTGAAAAAACTATGAGCCATGTACCTGCATCCTCCCAACTGTAAATGCAAACTGTGCTCTGGTAGTTGACCGTATTTCTGATCCACCCCTCTGTTTCAACACTGATGGGGTAACGGCACCCTTTCGGACTGACAAACTCACGCCTAGCTGACTAAATAGTGCCTATGCGTGTGTAGTCCAAAACCCTGAGCTATCCCGAAGGTGTGCCTGGATTATGCTGAGTCGTAGCTTACTTTGCTGCTGAGTGGCCCACTCCCCAACACAGGTATTTCTTTGCCTTTACCGTTTCTGGCTGCCCAATTTGAATGACATTGCAAACCCGGGCGAATAAAAGGAAACATCAATTGACACGGGACATGGCCTATTCTTCACCCCCTGTGCAGTGCACTGGACTGTTATGACAAGCGTCGATAAGGCCTTCCAATCATGTGTAACAGATCTTCTTGTGATACACCTACGCTGGGTAGCTGGTACGCTCCCTATCTGTAGTACATTGTAGTAATCAATAACGCCAGCAGCGAGGCCATAGTAATCACCCTCCATCCTCCTGTGCATTGATCATCTGGCTAGGCCATGGGGACCCTGGAAAGCTAGTTGAACCTCCTGTCCTCTGCCCAAATAGAAGCACCACCAATGTTTTCCCAAAGGGGCTCCCAGTAGAGAAGAGAGTGAAAATGTCTTGCTAGCTTGGCCACCACAGGCGAGCTACCTTAGTGACCATCCTCACCAAAGTACGCGCCTGGCCAGCTACTGGTGCGTGTAAACACGAGGCTTTAGGGAAATGCCTGTCGCAGTACACAATAGCTGTGGTGCCGTGACATAACATGGGAATCTAACCTGAGCCATTTCATGTCCTGGTGCAGTCCCCAATTATGTGATTCCACTGGACCCCTCTGCCCAATGTGCGTGACCTAGGTACTTAAATCAGCTTGCTAGGCGGCCTAGCTGTGGCTCAATACACCAGCCCCCAACTGGACGTACTGCTGCTGGCCGAGTCTAACGCTAAGCGCCGCATTGCCCCTACTGCGCCTGCCCCCTTAGCTAGAAGTGTCCTGGAAGCACCTATGATTTAAGTACAATTGTCACTGATTCATGGTACTTGGTGTGTTTAATAAAAGTAATGACAGGTCAACCAAATCAATCGGGCATCCTCTGCTTACTTTAGGCGTGTTGGATTGAGGGGATCCAGAGAAATATGGAAGGTATCTCCTTTGGCATGCCATCCCTTTAGCACAACATTTACCACTTTAGGCATGTCACTTAAATCGTCTCCATCATGCGTTTAAGGCTAATTAGTTTGAGTTCTGCTTTAGACAACATCCCTTCTAACAGACAGTATTGACTAACCACTCATGTTCGTCTCTTGTACAAGTCGTCCCGGTTTGCCTGGCACTCGTTAGACCAAAGGAAGCTTTTCACAAGCCCCCTATACAAGTGTATATATCCTGTTGCGCAACTTGGGACTCTTACTTCATCACCACGTACTTTCAGGTATGGAACTACTGCCAAAGGTCTCCCCACCTTAGTCCTGTTTAACCACTAAATCAATACTGTATAAGGGAACAAAAGATTGAGATGACGGAAATTGCAGCAGGTCCATGGATATAGGCCATAAGGCGTGTCATTTCATAGGTCCAGTGACCTGGCTGAGAGGAGCTGCCTTACCACTGATGCTGGCACATGAAGTGCGAGGCTCGGTCGCCTCCCTCCAATAAAATCCCGGATGAAAGGTGCCCCTAGTGTGAGATGCGAAGCCAACAAGACTGGCCGCAGCAACTCTCCCACCAAACTGGGTGTTCCATGTACTGCTGCACCCCACGTAATTGTGCTGGAGGAGGCACCCAACGCCCCATTTGTTAGTATCCCTGCATAACAGACACGGACTGCTAATACACTAAGCAAAGTGATCCAAAGTATTGCCATGCTATCCTACAACAGAAGGCCAGAAACCTCCATAATCTTCCCTGACGCATAGCTTGCGGGGTTGCGCACGCACTCCCATTGTTCAGTCATATGACTGACACCTACCACACACATTGCCAAGGGCGCTGCTTGAGAAACAAGCGTCCCCCAGCAGCATGTTCTACAGGCCATATGTTTGCTGCTGCGCACGAGACTCCCCGCCCGCTCGGTGTCAGACTCCAAAGAGGACCCATCAACGTTGGCCCGTGACTCCAAGGCAGGATACCCCTAGTGGCCAAGGCAAACATTAGCATGTGTGTATTGGTAGGCCCCGACTCGCAGTACCTAGTTATCCTGTTATCAATGTAAAGCCCTGCTGCCTTCGGGCCTAGCCCGCGCTATATGGAATTGCAAAAGGTAAACAATACAGACGCACTCCCGCGCAAGGACAGGGCACGCTGGTAACACTCCTTCAAGGGTCACCAATCAGGCAGCCGATGCCCCGCTACACTGGCGCTGGAAGAGCGCATGCTGCGTAGTGCAGAGAGTCAGAATACGCTAGCCTGCGGAGGCACTGTCTCATAGGTAGCTGGGACGGGAGCAGCCGTTGTCTGTGATTCCGCCCCCGTACCTACATATCTCCCTGCTAGCTGCACCAATCATTAGTGGAGGGTAGTGCGCAGGCAACCCGCCAAACACAGGCTTCGGCTCTACCACCACCCTACAAAGCACATTGTAACCTTTTCAATTGATAAACCCGACTTCCCCGCAGTGCCACCTTTCATCGCTGTAGCTGTAACTTCCAAGACTCGTCACTTAAATCACTTTACACTCTCACCATCCGGGTGCCGCACTGACTCACGCTTTGTCTGGGGGTTCGCCCTGCCTGTGAGCCGCTGCCCCGTGCCAGGCACAAGGCCCCTGAACCGCTCTGCCATAAGGACACCGCAGGCGGCAGAATACCGGGCCAGCAAAGACAATCTAATTCCTTACTCTGCAAAACATAGACTAAAAGTGGCAGTGAAAGGAGGGCAGTGTTTTAAATAATAAACTGTGTTGGGTTCTTATAGAATCCGCAGAGGTTACCAAAATGCCGCCAAACCAGAAATTACCCTGCCTGTGAAAAACGAGGCTTGTCTGAGGCAACTAAAAGTCGGAAAACAAGCAAACCTCATCGCCGGGCACTGGAAAGCCGCCTGCTCCGAAGACAAAGCAACTTGAAATTACCCGCAATGTAGGGCCCGGCCGGGGACCCGACAGGCCACAAGGCAGTGCCCCCTGGCCACACCAGACCAGGAACTCACACAATAGTTCGGCCTGACCTGTCCTCCCGCCGGCAATAACCAAGGGATCACCCCTCCTTCCCTGGCCAAGAGATATTGGCGGACACAACCAACGGACCCCTCACCGTGTGTGATTGTCCGACTCGGGCTCAAGAAGTAGGCGCCAGTGCACAACACCACCAGGCGCCCTTGCTAAAGAGGCCCATAAGTTTCCATCCGCCTGCGCTGGGTAAGCATGATATGCCACACCGAAAACCCTGCACTCCATGACGTGATATCTTTAAATCACACAACAACGACTCTGCCTCGGGGCTGCACAGTTTTACGTATATTGTGTGACCGACTCGGATAGCCAGTCCTGGAATTTTGCCAACAACAGTTTATAAGATCTGCTTTATTGGACAAAATCCGAAAGTATTCACAACTGCATATGGACCCCCAGGGCACTATTAGAGGGGCGTCGCGCTCGGACCACCGGCCCCCGTAGGGCAGGTACCCCCTTATTCTCTCACGCAAACATGGGCGCCCCGGCTGATTAACCAGCACCGACTTCTAGCCCTCCCCAGCGGCCGGAACCTCGGTAAAACGTGCCGCCCTAGCACACCTGGTCGCAGGTTGGACAGATGCCCCTCTCCCAGTCCGAGCGGGGGGCTGCGCACTAGTGCATGATAATGGAGATCCCCCAGCGTCCACACAAGCTCATAAGCTGCCCCATGCATGCCTGTTCACCGGTGCGGAGGCGGCCTTTCACACCCTGACGGGTGTGCATGCGACCCAGCACGAGGGCAGTGTACCCCTATGCAAAGCTGGGTGCGCCCTGCTGTACAACGCTCGGGTGACCAGATATAGAGAACCAAAAACCGGGACATATTGAGAAACTGGAAGACATGAGCCGAAAATTACCGAAATCTGCCGGGACAGCCGGTGAAAAACCGGGACTGTTCGGGCAACTCTGGGCACCCTAGACAACGCAACTCCCGTTGCACTTTGGTGGCGGCCGGCTCTATGTACGCGCCAGCTACCTGCAAACGTCAGCAGATCCGACCCCGGGAAAGCAAGCACAAGCACCGGACCAGTCAAATCAGAGTCCGCGTGGCTGCCAGGGCAACCTGCACCCGTGCGATTCGGAGCCGAGATCCTAGTCTGGGGGCCCAAACAAACTTCCAATTAAAATCTTTCAGCCCAGTTGGGAAATGCCGTGCAATTTCCAAGTGAAACACTGGGTGCTGCTGGCTGCTTTGGGATAAGCTGCAGCAGTGTTTGGCTCTTGTGCCCCTTGCCTGCCGCCGGTCACCACAGTACCGCGACGGCACCTGACCGCATCATCCTTTGTTGCCACATTGCGCAGCCTGGGCCTCGAGCAGCAGAACAAACCCAGGCCCCGGGAGGGATGAAACACTCACTCCCCGCCTCACACCGCGCCACAAGCTGCGAACACACACAAATGCCCCTCTCTGTTCCCCACCGAGGCCGCGCGCCCGACCGCCCCCAAGCGTGTTCTACTGATACTTCGCCCCAAGATGCGATGTATGCATTTAATTATGAATATGTTGGAAAACATAGAGCTTTATAGACAGCAGCTGTCATTAGGATAGACATAAAATTGAAAACTAACCCAATTGATACCCACTATACACCACCAGATCACCATTAAGCAAAGCTGGTATCAGATACTTTAAAATCATAAGGCAACATATGGCGTGCTTTGTTTGAAGGATGTAATGACCTGCTGTTTACTGTACATGTATTGAAAGTAGCAAACAGTCAGAAGCTCGCGGGAAGAATGTCATCGCAGAACCCCGTGACCACACAAGCATGTATCTCGTATTTTTTTTTTTTTTTTTTTTTTTTTGGGAGGAACTGAACACTTCCTTTTCTAGCTTGCTGCTAGGCATAGATTAGGCATTCTTGTAATGGTGATTTGCGCTGCGTGCAGCGGCCATTTATTGACGGCATGGCGAGCCTCTCGGTGGACTCCTATTCTCATAAGAGGATGCCGAGGGGAGGGAATCGAGAGAGCACGAAAGGACAGCAAAAGGAGTCGGGATTTATTTTCTCACGTTCGACCGAGGGCTCTCTTTGATGACACACCACAATACCTGGGCACTGCAACTTCTTTGAGTTTCTGGTTGAAACCAATGAAGAGAGAAATGCACCATATGCGCTCCCTGTGAGCGGCTTAAAGGGAATCAATGAAAGGGGCCCCCGACTAGAAATGGCATATTAAATAGGTCTGCTTTAGAAGCAGCAAAGCCGAAGCAAACCTCCCCACGTACAACGTACGGCCTTTGCTACGCGGCCCACATGTGGAATCCTCCCTACAAAGCCCCCACATCATCCCCCTCGCTTCGTGGACGGAGCCCCGCGGCGGGTCAACTAGCCCTAAGCCAGGTTTCGCGCTGCATGAATGCAGCGGCCACAGGCAAGGATAGATGGAGGGGGAGCGGGGACGGCAACGGTGCTGCTCGTGCAAGCTTGCCAGGCTGCGAGAGTGCTAATGTCGCACCAGATGGCCTCCGGGGTAGCCCGAGGGGGTGGGGGGATCTAAGGGCAACTCACCTAGGGTCCAGAGGGGGTACGACCGACCGCACACGAGGACGGGGCAACGCTCTGCGACCAGACAACAGCGTGACGGGTAGCGGCACGGGCAAAGCAGACCCAGCAAGGGTTTCCCCTCCATGACCTCTAATCCAGATACGAATGTCGCAAAGACTGGTGTTCAGTGGGCGCCGTTCTACCCCAATGTCTCACGCTGCACCTTAGCCTACAAAGATGGTCGCCCCAACTACGGTGTCAACCAATGCCTCCTACTACCGGTCCGGCACATTGGACTAGAACCTCGGCGGTCTACACCCTACACACAGAAGAAGAGCAGAGGCCACAATACTAACTAAGAGACGGGCGAACAGAAAACCCCAAGCCTGCTCACCTTAAACCACAAAACGAAACTGCCTGCCTCTGCTCATCTCGCCACGACCCAAACGCGAGACGGGTAGCGGTCAAGAGACCGTGCAGAGGGCGGGGAAAGGCTAATATACCCCTGTCCCCTCCCACGGCCGGAAGTGACGCGGCCAGCAGACCCCCTGGTCCCTAGCCCAGGGAGCCTAGTGCGCAGACTTCTGTGCCTTCCTATGGCACTAAGGCGGCCGCCCTTTTGGAGGGTCCCCTACGTGGCCCCCCTGGGCAGCCTTGGCAAAGGCTTGTCCTGACAGCGTGAGTAAACATTTCTCGAGCCTCCCTCTTTCAAACTTGTTTCAAGAGGGAAAGTGACGCCATGCTATAAGAGCTGCTATCAGTGAAGTGACGGAACAAAGGCCCCCGCAGCCCCTGCTGTGCGGGTGTGTGTGGGGGGCTTGAGCTCCAGGGGCCCCCTCCTGCACTGGCAGGCCTCTGGCCCGAGAGCTTTGGGCTGAATCCGGAGCGTGGGGGGGTCACCCTGTATGTACTTTGCTAGGGGGTCCCTTCAAGTTTCGTTACGCCACAGGCTGCTATATATACTTAAGAATAGCTACAGGATCGGGAAGCCACAGTCCTTGCATCCTTCTGACGTGTACTCAAAGCTTACTGGCTATATTGTTTCGGTCCCCTCCTTCAATAGCCTTCAAATGGCGGGTGTGTTTGTGCTGTGACGTGTAATGATACCACGTCCTCACTCTTCTGTTTCTCCCTCTCCATCCTCTTCTCATGTCCTTCACAGATCACCCTCCCCCCGGCCCCCTCCTGGCCCATCTGGATCCACTGACCTGCATGCACTCTCGTGAAAGCGGAAGCGCACAATGGAGGGCAGATGTAGGAGTTGCTGGGTTTTGCTCCTGCAGCTGCTCTCGGGCCTTTTATCTTCCCTGATGTCCCTCTGCGGAGTGAAGAGGCTCGTAAATCCGACAAAGGGGTCAGAGATGCTCGCCCTTCAAGTGTAACATTTGTACTGGATGCCATCTCTCCTCGTGCTCTTTGAGACTGATGCTTCCACCCCCACATTCACCCGTCACATGGTATGTGGGGGCAATGGTTTGTAATCTGTACTGTTGGAGATAGAAGTTCGATTAGTCGGCCATGGTGTGGAAGGTGGTGTTCTTACACAGGCCTGATACTTGCGCTGCCTTCTATCCACTTGTTGTCCTCTACAGACAGCAGAGCAGTGTCGCCTTCTCTTCAATGATGCCTCATCGTGTTCTCTAGGTTTTACAACCGCTATGCAGAATGTGCGGTCTCTGGTCTGTGCAATGCACCATCATGCAACAGGCAAGCTGTGTGCCTCATGCGAGGCCGATCGATGCCACTTTGCGTCAAAAGATTAATAGCAGTTTAAAACGACTTGTAATTTGACATGTGTGACGCATGGCCGTTCTCTTTCTGTACCTGGTTGTGAATACTGGCACATGTATGGGTGCACCCAGCAGCCACCCCAAGAAATTGACGACGGTCAGCATGAATACTGAAACAAGATGGACGCTTTTAGAAGTGTTGTCACCTCACAGTTGCAACCAAAGATGGTTACTGTGCCTCAAAATAGGGGTGTCTACGAGCTGATGATTTTAAAAGATGGCCGACACTTCTAGCAGTGTGCAGCAGTGCTCTGGTGGCAAAGGCGCCGCTGGACACCCTGAGAAGGGAGGCACTTCTAGCGGTGGGAACTTCTAAAGGCAGGGTAACTGATCCCTCTAGCAGAGCCCACCCCTGGATTTCAGTCAGAGAGGCCAACATTCTAGTAATGCTTCGACTCTGGCGGGCAGGTGCAGCCGGCAGTGCCGCTCATGTGCACTTAGTCAATTTTTGGGATGCTGCCACAGCTCTACTCAGCACAGGAATCTGCAACTTCCCGGAAATCCGGAGTACTATTTATATGTATCCTCTGCCTGCTGTTCCATTTCGAGTAGCACAGAAGACACCTCAGCAAGCTGCAAATTAGATGTTTTATATCAGGACGGAGCTCACATTTAGTTTGAGCGGGGGAGAGCAGAAGTGAGAGAACACCCCTCTTGGCCGAGCCTTTGAGGTCTGTGGCACCCAACCACTCTATGATGGAATCAGAGCCACGTAGCAGCAATACGACCTGGGAACCAGGTCCCTCCTTTCCCATTCCACCTCCACATATTGAAGATTTGTAGAAAGATATTCAAAATTCATTTTCACTTTTTTATGGACTAGAGAAGTAGGTGTGCATGAGTCTCAAAAGCAGTTATTGGATATGGCATCACCAGGGAGTGAGACTGGAGTCTTGAGCAAGATATAACTCCCAAACATACATAGTTGGCGCACTCCAGACTCCAGCATTAATGATTTGAAGGTGTGCTTTTTGTCTTTAATAGCACTTCCTCTCTTTCTGGCCTCCCACTTTTATGAACAGACTTCTATAGAACTACTGCACCAAAAGATACTGCACTTTACAGACTGCAAGAAGCATAATACACTGGACATGCAATGAATATAATGATTCACAGATAGAGTGCAGTGGCAAGACACTTAACACCATGTATAACATGTAGATTGGAGTTAATTCAGGGGGACCCTGAAGAGATGTGTATTTTTAGGATTTCCTGAAAGAGTAAGGTTTGGTTGAGGCTGGAAGTGGGATCCATGAGTTAGTTGCTGCATCTGTGATTGACTGTTTCTGTGCTTGCGATGTTTAGAATCTCATTTCTGGTTGGAGAGCGTTCTTATTGCTGAAGCCATGTAGGCCACCCATGAGGGTTAGCAAATTGGTATAGTATGTTGGCTAGTTTAGGTGGATAACTTTGTGAGTCCACTTAGTAGGGGAATTTATCCTCACCTCACTTGGAAGCCACTTTCACAGTTTAATTATTAGGGGGATAGGATTAGACTTCCTCTTTGAAGTAATGTCAGTTTTGCTCTAGGATTAAGAACACTCTTGGGGGGCTGCCTTCCGTTGTCTAAGAGTTGACAAATGCTTGATTGTCTTCAGAGAGTGAAGGTGTAAAGTTGTGGATTGCAAATTTGGATTGTGACCCTTGGAGTTTTGCAGTTCATTTGCTACATCAGAATTGCACCCAGCCTGGTGGTCTTAAGTACCAATACATTATGATCAATGCAATTACTTATGTGGCACGTGTTGATTCAGTCCAACTTGTGATACGTGTTTCGCTCCATCTCGAGTTCACTAGAGGAGGGCTTCAGTTGTTGCTTGAAAGCAGGTACAGGTTCACAGTATAATGCATGCCACTTTTTCTGTTTTATTCTCTACTGTTCACATTTTCTGCAAACCATCTACACAGAGTGAATCTAGGTGCTCACCAGGCAGGTTGTTCTGCATGTCGGATGTGATAGGGGAGAGGAGTTGGCCTAACGGCTAGGGCGGTCGACCTCGAATCTGGGGAACTGGGTTCGAGTCTCGGCAATGACGCTGAACATCCTGTGATTCTGGGCAAATCACTTAATCTCCCCGTGCCTAACAAAAATGAATGTGTCCTCATGTAACGCAACTGGTGCTATGTAAAGCGCTCTGATACCTGATATGGGTCAAGTTCGCGCTATATAAAACACCGTAAAAAAAAGTGTGACGCACCAGGCTATGTTGTTACTCATTACAATACAAACTGCAAGCTGAAATCCCCCTGGGGACTGAACATCCTAGTGCAATTGCTGCATTGGCCTGCACCTTGTGCTGTCGGGCTCTGGGCCAAGGAGAAAGCAGCATCATTCTCTGTAGCACAGATAAAGAAGCCTTGTATAGCTCCTACACCTGTACTCTTGGCCCACTGACTGTTGCAAAAACCCTCTTCATATGCAAGAACTGTTCCCTGGTGTGTGAGGTGGGACGGCCATGGCCATCTCTTACAATCTGCATTATGTAAGCTTCAGTTAAAAACACGCAGCCACCTGCCGAGAGTGATTGCTAAAATGCAAGTGCCTCAAAATTCTAAGCTATGGTGTGAGAGCCATATTTCATACCTACGTTGACACCTTTGTCATGATGTCAGATCACATTTCAGCACACAGTTTGTTTTTCTCTGTTTAGTGATATTAAAACAGGTTTCGCATGCTTTTCACATCTGAAGCCCCATCAGTACTAATTGCTAGAAAGCAGTTGCCTTTCGTGCTGCTTACCCTACGTGGGGGTTCATGTAGGTGATTGTTCGGTTTATGAAAGTGACTTGGGCATGACTAGTTACAGCACGTGCTCTGTACCGCCTATTCTTTTCTTGTGTCCATTTCCATTTTTTCCTACATAGCTGATAATCCTATTAAGCCCCTTTAAATTTTGTGCACTGAGCTCGTACCTTGTACTTGAGGCACAAATAAGGACAAGCCACCTTAGATGCAAAAAAGCAAGACAAATTGTCTTTTCTCCTCTCTCATATAATTTAGGGCAAGTTGAGCCATTTTCGGGAAAAGCCTAATTTGTATTGCTTTTCTGAATTCAGGGTTGTTCCTGGTTCACATTTATTTGTTGGGGATGGTGTTCCTTAGTTTTCTGGAGCTTCCATCTGCGTGGCTTCTTATGAAAGGGGAATGGTTAGGAGTGGAGCCATTTTTGATCTAAGGTTCTCCTTTGGGTTTAGAGCTTAACTTAGACTAAGTTGAGTCACATTTTGGAGGAAAGTTAGATTTTATTTCTTTTCTGAATTCAAGATGGTCCTTTATTGTCCTATTTTCTTTAGTATGGGGCACCACAGTTTTCTGGTTGCTACCAAGAAGTTTTGCATTCTGGTAAATTGCATAAAGTGATCCAATGACTAAGATTGTGATCCTCTCGCTCCAGATGCAATTTTCCCAGCAGGTTACCAGTGCATCTTATGAATCTGAGCTCTAATGGGCATTGGCTCTATAAACCTTAGAAATACCCTTTGAAATGCAACCTGGTGGTTTCTCAGTGCCCTAATGGGTAAGGACTCCAAGCAGCACTGGGTGGATTTAATATTAATGGAGATGTCTTGTTTTTCACCACGGGGTGCAGCCCATAGAGAATCTATTTGTGAACCACACCGACTCCATCAATAGTTACTTTCATTTCATAACATTGTCCCAGGCAAAAATTATAAGTACCTGCATATCCGCGGCCACTTCTATTTTTATATTCTTTGAACCACCTCCTGCTTACGAAGTTCAGTGAAGTTTCGTGCATCCCTTCTTCAAACCTTAGGCACTACACCTTGCTGTTCCCTTTGAAGCTAAATTACTGGTAACACCCTTCCAGCCATGCACCCGAAGGGCGTCCAGGAAACAGATGCAAATTAGAAGTACTTTGTAGCCAGTCATGGCTGTGAAGCTCAATATAAGTGGTACATAAGGAGTAGCTACTTAATTGACAATCCAGAAAGCATTTTGAGCCTCCCAAGGAATATGTAGGATAGCGCTGTATAAATAGCAATACAATACAGTGATCTATAGATCAGGGTTTCTCCTGCTACCAACCAGTGCACACCTTAAGACGGGACAGGAAACTGCCTCTTTAAACGCTGCTGAATAAAAAACAACAACACAGCCTGTTGTTCAAGCTTGGTCCTCTGAGACTTTGGCCCACGTGCCCTGTGCAGACTCCTCTTGACTGCCAGCTTTCCACACACTTATGGCGACGGGAACTTGCTCTGCAGGGCTCTCACAGCATTGTTGATTCCAGTGTCTGAGGGCCTCTTTGAGTTAACGTTCCAGGTCACTATTTGAATTTAACTTAAAATCTTTCTTGATTGGAGGATGGGATTACGAGTTTTCTTTTGTATTATTCACATTATGCAGCATTGGAATTTAATTGAGGTTATTACCCAGATGCTTTCACTAGGTGCATGTGATGGAGGAAAGGGACACATCCATTTGAAAATGTGTACTCTTTCAATTGTTTACCCACACAATACTCACAGGACAAATAGTGTGGATTGGTTTATCCCTTGCCACTCAGTGGCAGGCAATCAATTGCTCAGTATTTGTAATCTCCTAAATTGCCTTGGATCATAGTATTGTTTGTGGTTTAAACTACAACATGCATAACAAGCATTGGCATAGCCAATAGGTCTCGCCTTTGGGACCTTATACGTGTTTAGCCATGCAACAGTTGATGTTGCACCAAGGATATTGTGCTGGATAACTAAACACTTATAAGGTCCCAAAGGCGAGACCTATTAGCTATGCCAATGCTTGTTAAATGATAGCCTGTAAGTAGCAATACAGTGTTCTCTGCAGACGATGTCCAGCCCTGGGCACTCTGGAATAATGATATATATGTAGCGTTTGAATGTAGCACCTTTATCTTTCTAGTAATAGCATACGACATACTTAGGTTTTCCACATCATTAAACTTATGTGGAACACCGTGCCTCAAGTAGAAACTGGTGCGAGAAGTAAAAGGATGCAAATGAAATGTTCACACCTCTTAGCAATTGTACAGATTTAGAAATGAGAGAAAATAGCGTTCACTCATACTTTACACTCACTCTTACTGCCAACTACTTTGGCTGGTGCGCACAAAACAGCAAGCATTCAGTAATAACACGCTCAAAATATCTGAAAAATGATTTGCCTACGATTTACCCCATTTTTTTAGCTACTGTGTAAATCAGATGCACTAATATCATGTCAACACAGCACAAATAACAACTGCACAGCCGAGATTTGGCATACGATTTTAGCAGCAGTGTGTAATAACCCCATATACAGCTATTCCTGATCTTTCACTTCACAAACCATTAGTGTCAGGATGCTACAATTCCCAGAATGCATTGATGTAAAAAGTGAAAGCGCGGGGTCAAAAATATGATGCCAGCATACAGAGAGAAATCTAGCAAACCAACTACTATGCAGTATACCAAAATTACGTTTACCGGGTTTCCTTCACTACTAAACAATAGAAGCACTTGGTGTTTCACTTACGTTTTTTATCTGCCTCCAAAGCTATTAAACAGTTTCGTAACTAAACAACTATAGTAGATAAAGTAAAAAGAAAACACTACCACATTCTTTGTAATTATGTTATTCTGCTGGTTTATCAAACCTTTTCATAAACAAATGTTTACATTTCTTTGCAGGCTTTGGGTCATAAGCAATACATCCTTCTAATGCGACAAGGAATGTAAAAAATAATCTTCTTGAAACTAATGGCTTGTTACCATCAATAAAAGCGCAGTGATATGCATATATGCAAATAGGCTTCTATCAAAGTAAATGCCCACTTTACAAGTAATTGCGTAAAGACAGATCTCCATTTCTAACAGTGTAATTCGCACCAATTAAACAGCATATGCCACATTTACATGAAGAATAGCTTTTGAAAATAGTGATACAAAAACGGAAAATGTCTGTAGTAAAAGACGCATAACATCAATAAAAGAATAAGAGCTAAACTGGTTTCTTAAAGCTTGATTCTTGCACACCTTTTTCTAAATTAATGGAAAATGGTAATTCCACTTGCCGCACCTCAACATCTATTATTTGTATCTCCGCAACGTTTGTCATGGATGAATGGCACACACAACACTCTTTAAGCCAAACCTAAAAATGTTCCAGTCTAATATAGACAACAAGCCTGTAGGAGTGTGCTATTTTAGTATCAAGTAATACAACTGCGCCACCTGCTGCACACAACTGATATGACAAATGGAGAGTTTACCCAGCAAAAGCAACAAGTGCGGCCACGTTAATTACTAACAGATGGCCCCTGTGCGCCGCTGCTCGCTCCCGCAAGGTGGATGCCGTGGCATGCACGAATTTGTGAAAAGTGCAGACCGATTCCAAAAGGTCATCTCCTAAAGCAGCGCATGCGCGCTGCACTAGGCTTCACCTAAAAATCACCTTCACTAAAAGATGCATCTTTAGATTCTGAGTTCAGGCATACTAAACTTTATTTTCCTACCTAATTCCCCGGGCCAGTTATGTTTATAAGATGTTATAAACAAACTCCCCATTCTGTCCTATGGGGAACAGGTAGCCTTGCAATAGCGAAAACGAAATTGGCCGTAATTCGCTATCAGGACATGCCACACACACCAGGGCATGTCCTACCTTTCACATACACTGCACCCGGCCCACAGGGGTACCTTGGGCCTACCTTAGGGGTGGCTGACATGTAAGAAAAGGGAAGGTGAGGGACTGGCAAGTGTGTGCACTGGCCAGGTCGACATGGCAGTTACAAACTGCGCGCAGACTCCGCAATGGCGGGTCTGAGTTACCTATTCAGGGCTACTCACGTGGGTGGCACAATCAGTGCTGCAGGCCCACTAGTAGCATTTGATTCACAGGCCCTGGCACACTCAGTGCACTTTACTAGGGACTAACAAGTAAATCAAATATCCAATCATCTAAACACCAATCCATAACACAATTTACCACAGGAGCACTTGCACTTTACCACTGATCAGCAGTGAGAAGTGCGCAGAAACACTATGCCAGCAAAAACAGAGTCAAAACCGGAAGGTCAGAAAGCAAAAACTCAGGGGAAACACGCCAAAAGATGCCAAGTCTAACATTTAGTGTGTGTATTTTATCAATATATGTTAATTTATAAGGCATATTTCACAATGTGGTACATAAATGTAGTCTGTGTGCTCAAATTGAACCATTGTGTAGGAATTATGTGTGCAAGGATACCTACAGACTCGGATGTGAAACGTGGGCATAACAAGACCATTGTCAGCAGAGTGGCTATGGGCATTCAAAGCCACCTGGGATTCCACCAAACACTAAACACAGTTACAAAGGGATGCTCTTTCCACACTTATTGTGCACCTAAACACATAAATTGATCCGGCACACTGGTTTGAAAAACCATGGAAAGATGCAGTTGCTTATACAGTTTTCACAGAATGCCTGTGGAAATAGGGTGGTCTGTGTAGAAAAATATTCTGGAGCCGATTTACAAAGCCATTTGTACCTCTATCTTCAACACAGGGTGCAAATGGAATGATATATGTACTCGAATTTACAAAATGTAAATTCATACCCATAAATTGAAATACAAACACGTAATATTGCACCCGCTTGATTTATTTGTAAGCAGGTGTAAAGTTGCTCCTTGCTGCAGGAATGCTGTGGAAATTTGGTGAATACATAACATCATGAGTAAGTGGATATCCACAAATGTTACCATGGGGCATTTGCATTGTAAATAAAGTCGGAAATTTACTCCAGTTATGGGCAGGAGAAAGGTTGGGAAAGATGGAAGGAACATTCCCGAAATTAGTGGGTGTACAAGGAAAGGTGTTTCACCGGTGGAAATAATACTTTGCAGGTGGAAACAAAAAGTTAGCATGAACATTTGTTAAACATTTGCACTATGCGTTTGTACACTATGTACAATTACATGCGCGACTATTTGAATACTCCCGGAAAGCGCTGATCGTCGCATTGTATAGAATTCCATATTTTTCGCAGCTTTGTGCATGCATAATGTACACAGTCAAGTTAGAGACCTCTTCATATATCTCCAATATATCTGAATACCTTACTTTGACATACATTGCATACAGGTATCAATAACTTGTGCATGGCATGAGTATGTTGTCAATACCCATACATTAGAAAAGCAATATTAAGGATGATGTAGTATACATGTCCACACTTCTACTCTTGTGACTTACTCGTTTACGGTTTGTTCTTCCGGAGACCTATTCACTGCAGTACAAGGTGTTCTGAGCTTGAATTTGCCTCATGAAAGTGAAACTCTAAGGGTGAGTTGTGAAAAGCGCTAGCAGCTATTTCTTGGCGCCAAACAAAAGCTGCCTTTTCAAAAGCTGTATGTCAGACACTTCTTTATCTGCAGCTGGAACGCGGTCACTCTGAGTAACACGGCATATGCAAAGAGAATTCGCAGTGACCTTGTAACACTGTCCCTTTGTGGCTCTGTCACTCCTCAATGGTAATTTCCACATTACTTTAATGATACAAATCTGCAGAATGTATCGCAGTGAAAGACGAATGTACCAGGAGTTAGAAATATCTCTGCTCCTCAAAGGCTCTGATTGTCAAACGACATTACAATCCCATTAGGATGAAGAGAGACGCTTCGGCGCGAGTTATTACCGTGTCGAAATAAAAAAAAAAAGAAGTTTTTGTGAGATTCTGTTCAGACTTTGGGCAAAAGTAACAGATCTCGGCGCCTTGGAAACCCAAATCTTATCACCTCTCTAAGTAAGTTGTCAGAACGACAATGCCGAATCAACCTCATTAAAAGCTGACTGGTTTGAAAATGTCAGATTAGCAGATCCGCGGCAATATTGTTCGGCGCGTCTCTATTGTGTGTCATACGCAGCTGCCCCAGATTGTGCGCGGAATACCACTGTCTGCACAGGAGAAAATTAACAAGCGGTCTGCACTTTTCAAGCACTCGTGCTTGTGGCGGTATCCACCTTGCGGGAGCGAGCAGCGGCGCGCAGGGGCCATCTGTTTGTAATTAACGTGGCCGCGCCGCTGCTTGCTCCCGCAAGGTGGATGTCGCCACAAGCACGAGTGCTTGAAAAGTGAAGACCGATTCCTAAAGGCCCTCTCCTAGAGCAGCGCATGCGCGCTGCCTAGGCGAGACCTAAAAAGGGCTCTGAGTAGGATTGTGGTAACGCCTAGAATGATCACTGGATGCCAGATGATGGGCCTGCAATATTTAAAGGTCATCTAGTCAACTGGATTGTCAATAGTTGGTGTAACCAATTGTGTGCTTCGTTTGTCATAAAGTGGAGGTTTTTGTAAAGATTTCATGGGGATATTTAAGATCATTCGTACCACATTTATTATGCTGTCCAATTAAGTGATGATGTCGACATGTTTCCACGTATTTTTTTTATATTTATTTGTATTTTTTAAATAGTTACTTCTTTCAAAGATAAATGTTCTCAGATTTTTGGTAAAGCTTAAGTCAAAATGATGATTTTTTTTTTACATTTTCATTTTATTTTGAAAGATGCATATCCTTCAGAAAATTAAAATAAATGCTAGTCAAATGTTTCAGTTATTAGGATTTACATGGTCCAGCAGAGAATATCTTGCAATCTATAGGATGTTTGACATCTGCTTACACCTTTTGTCATATGACATTGAGTTCCATGTGGTGAGAGCGGGCTTCCCATGGTCCTGGTGAAGATCCTGCCTTAAACAGCTGAGGGGATTTAAACAGCAATACATTACCAGCTTTAGGTCTGGAGTGTAGATTTCTAATTGCTAGATGGACACTATAGCCAACAATGAAAGGGTCTGTGACTAGCATGGATTGATCTAGCCCATTGTTTTCACAACTTGGGTGCTCTGAGCCGTAGCTCCTATTTGGAGCACCCTTTCAAGTATTTATGCTCGCTATTCCTATATCAATATAGTTCGGTTACATTTCCCTGGCAACAAGTTAATTTATTGTTCTCTATGGTAAAATGTATTCCATGAGCTATAGCTTCATATGTACGCACCAATTTTTAAATGTATTTTTAATTACTCTTACACTTTTCAGCTAAGAGTGATAGAGTATAAGCCACAATCACAGGGTTCTCTAGTGACAACTTTGCTGCCCAGGTTATTGAGTATCCTTAGAGAAGGCAAGGAGTGTCTTCTGTCCCCCTTCTTTGCAGTGTCTAGGTTGATCAATGGCTACCAGAGATCCGATATGGATAAGAAGGCCCCAGTAATGAGTATGGCCCCATCAACAATGAACTATTATAGATACCACTTACCATATCACAAGGACCTTCAGCCCCATGTGGATGAGGTGAAGATGGCCTCGTGACTCACATCAGTGGAAGCAGCCCCTCACGGAAGGCTCACATCAGTTGGGTAAAAACGTTAAGAATCTGTTTTTGCTTCATGTGGGAAGAAGTGCCAGTATCTCAAACAGGGATGGAAGTCCCAGTGCATCTGGGTAGAAAGGGCTTCGGCTAAATCCACTGCAAAGGTTGGTTTGACTTCAGATGAACGTGTTCCTCCAAGATCTTGGTACGCTTTCAATACTAGTTGACCAGGCTGTCTACCCAAGATATTACTAAGAAAGCCTGTCCCTCAACATTGACACCAATGATTTCTGTGGTCACAAGTGTGGTAGTAAGCTTGAATCTTAAGTCAAACAGTGAGGAAAAAGCAATAAAGCATAATGCAAAGTTCGAAAGCAAAGCATGGAAAAGGCAGGCAGCCCGAAAATTAGTTCGAAAATATTAATACTAAAGTTTAATAATTTTAGTTAGGGTTTGAGATGCAGTTTAGAGCTACGTAATAGGTCTGTTAAAAGGTTTAGTATTCGCTTAAAAGTAAAGATGTGAATTAGGGTAAATGTTAGAGCAAGGCTTTAGGGTAGTGTTTGGTAATGAGTAAACTATTGAATGCGTTCAGTATAGGGAAAGGGTGTGGGTTGGGTTTATATTTAGTATTATGATTCGGATGGAATTAGAGTTAGGGGTGGGATATTTTACAGTGAGCGTGAGAAACATTAAAAACAAAATGTATTATTTTAAAAAATGGAAAATTTATATTTTAGGCTTCCTTATTTCCCAATTACATAGGTCGCAGTAAACATAACTATTCATTTCTCACTCTGATTCACACTCTTGCAACTCTAACCCTTCATTTTGAACCATCAGCCTAGGTTCAAAGATGCAGTGACCAAATTCCTCGTGTGATTGCTTCCTTTTTCCCTGCAGTACAAAAACTAAGTTAAGGAAATAATTAAAAGCAAAAGGATGGGGCGCGCACACTGGAGCTGTCAATGTCCTTCATAGTGGTCAGCCTGGTTCCAAGCTTTCTCTTGTTACCCATGGAGTCTGTGTTTATCAGCTTAGCGGGGGCATAGATGCACGAACAGGAAAGGGAAAGAGTCCATCTAAACCTGTGGATTCTGGAACAACTGACTTTGACTAAGGCTGGCCAATCATTGTAGTGGGCATTTGTATATAGTCTTCTGGGTTCACCAGCCTCAGTAAATGTAACAACCAAGATCACACATGCCGAATTCATTAAAAGAGCAGGCTGAAGCCCTTACAGGAGAGCCACGGGTCGGTATCTGACTCTTTTTATGCCATTGCTCTTTTTGTATATGTGAAAGAGATCTATAGAAGAGGTTGCAATACCCATCGGTTCAAAGTTTTCTTTAACTTGACTACTGAATGCACTTACAACTTAAAGGGAGTTGTAATGGACGAGGTGCATGATAGTTATGCTTCATTTATATTATCTGTCAGTGTATGCAGTGCTTAGTTGCCTCTGCCTGGATATTCAATGGGCTACTAGAGTTTGTCATAACTGTCTGAAGTTTGATTATAGATAAATAACGTATCAAACCCAGGCCTTTCTCACTGGAATACAGAGTGTCTGGAGTGGCCATGAGTCAGAGCCATTACCAACAGGCTCTTCAATAAGGTGGTGGGAGCTTTGATGGGGAAATCAGTTATGGTTGTAGTGGGAAGGGTTAGAGTTAACCTACATCTAATTTTGGTACAGATGTTTTGCAGGTATGAGGAAAATAAATTATGCACACTCTCCAATAGCAAAAGCGTGTTAAACTGGCAGTGGGTAGAGCAGGAAACTTTGTGTTACCTCTTTAGGTGTCATGTGCCCCACATTAGCTAAACCAGGAAATGTACCGCTGAGGTCCACAGAAGTGGTACTATGTCAATATTGTGTTTTACTTTGTGTTTTTTATAAATAGACATTAATATTAAACCATATCTAAGAGATGTACTAGCTTTTATTTCTGGGACAAGCGACAAAATTCTGAGCAAGAACTTGGCTCCTGAAAACACGGGCATCATCGCTCTACACAGGTCGTATGTTGCCTCAGGGTTTTTAGGTGTCACTGAACAGCGCATGTGCTGTCTGTTGTGAGATGTATCGTTAGCTTAGGCCGTGTCCATTGCTTGCCATTGATTTGCTCCATTGACACACATTTGCTTGCTTCTTATTAGTGAACGTATGTAGTCTTTCCTCCTTCTTGTTTGTCCCCCATTGTTCTCTTTTCAGGCGCTACTTTTCTCTTTTTGTTTAGGCGCTCCATGAGAGTGCATGGGTTCCAGTTATCTCCTTTGTATGCTTCTCTCCACCCCGCTGCATACTCTTGTTCCTGTCCCTCACTCGTGTGCCCCTCCCCCAAACCCGCTCCATTGTGTTCTCGCCTCTGCTTATCCCCTGTAGCTCCACATTTCTCTTTTTCGCCCATTTAATCCCTTTCCCTAGCACTCCACTTAGCTGTCTTCCTTTCCTTCTCTTGTGCAGCTTCTGCCTCCACCCGAACCCTGCTGTAATGCTTCTGCGCGCGCGCGCGCACACACACACACACACACACACACACACACACACACACTCTCTCTCTCTCTCTCTCTCGCTCTCGCTCTCGCTCTCTCTCTCTCGCTCTCTCACCGAACCCCGGTCCACTATTTTGCTTAACGCCTTGCTTTAAAAAATAAATGAATCGGAAACTAAAAAGAAAGAGAGGCAGAGCGCTTTTGTATGCTCGTGCATGCATGTTCGTGCCCTCAAAATAAATGACTCAGCCGCTTTAACAGCTTTTTTTTTGTTTAAATTCTTTAATCCTGCTGCACAGCATCGGGGTGTCGTGCAGCATGGCTAAAAACCTTGGCAAAGCAGACGGGTCCCAAAGGCGAGAGCTATGGGCTTTGCCAGTGCTTGTTCTTCTCTGTGCCGCCACCCACCTTGCCCTCGTGCCGTTCGTAAGCCGTGCCCCAGCCCCGATGCGAGGCTGCTTCCTGCATCTATCCGCGGTGGGTTGGATCAGCGCCGTTGGCGTCTGCCTGGGGGACACGCGGGAAGGCCGATGTGTCGGATAAATCCCTCGGCGCTGTGGCCGAAGTGGTTCCTTATGGGGCGCCTCTGCGAGGGCCTCCCATCTGACTGCTAACATGTGTGTGCATGCAGTTCAAAGCAGAGCCACGCCGAAGAGGGGGTGGGGTGCTGGTCCTTGGGATCTGTCCACTCCATGACATTCCTCAGCATTGACAAACCCGGATACTTCACCAGTTGGTTATGAATGAACACTCGCGCATGCCCAGATTTCGGGTGCGTGTATTTCTTATATGAGTGCAAAGGCTCTTCCTGCAGGAAATTGATGAAGTCAATTATACAACAATTAATGGAGCAAACACGACAAAATGTATTTTATCTGGGTGTATCGAAGTAGGTGCTGCTATTACCGAACTCAATAGGTCTTATTTGGCCACGAAAGTAACCACCTCAGCCGGCAGCTTCACACCAGAATCCAGGATGTCTCCAAACTGGAAGCGAAGAAGTGAAAATACAGAATGCAGGCTTTCTTCATCTATGAACCCAGGATTTGAAACACCATTTCTTATGTGTGTGGCAACTTTTCGACCCTCCTGTCTTCAAGGAGCATTACTAGCTGCACACTAGCGCACCTGTTACCTGTCCCTTTCCAAACGATCTGAATCATACCCCTGTACTGTTGTTGCCTGTTGTTCAGTGCTTGTTGCTTCCCAGCTAGTTTTTCACTTGACGGCTACCATTAAATATGTTCTTATGCGACATGCATCAATCTCAGTACAATGTTAGCTTGACTCTACCTTGCTGGGATTTGAACCCCTGAGACGCAGATAACACAAAGGTCTCTGAAGTAAGTGATCGACCCTAACCACTATTTTATGGCCTGCATCGAAATGAGATTATCAGCCATGTCTAACTCTATCCAGTATGTTATTTCTGGTTGTTATTTACTGAAAATAAAATGCTGAAGCCATTCTAAAAATGTGCTTTACCTCCTCTAATCTGCCCGTCATGCTGTTTTCTCTCCCTCCCACACACACTTTAACTCATCCTTCCACACAAACCCCCTTCCCTATTGTTATTCATGGAATTAGGGGATGCTGATAGACAGAAGCAAGCATAACCCGTGCATTGCCCAGAATGCCAATTCAGGGTGCCGTTGGGTGATTTGTTGTCTTCCTTCACTTAGGCAGTGGAGTAGTTACCTCTTCTGAAATATAACATCCCCCCTCTATATGGAGGATGTAGTTATGTGTTGTATTTGCAGATGCTTCGCCTAGAAGGGTGATCGCATCTAAAGGACTTGGTGCCTCTCCCTGATGCAGCTGAAGTGGTTGTACCATCTGATGGTTGTGGTCTCTTCTCCCTAAGTGTAGCTGAAGTGGTCGTACCATCTGATGGGTGTGGTGTCTTCCCCTTAGCTGGAGCTGAAGTGGTTGTATCATCTGATGGGTGTGGTCTCTTCTCCCTAAGTGTAGCTGAAGTGGTTATATCATCTGATGAGTTTGGTGTCTCCACTCAAGGTGTAGCTCTTGTGGTTGTATAATCTGATGGGTGTGGTCACTCCTTCCTAGGTGGAGCTGAAGTGGTTGTATCATCTGTTGGGTGTGGTGTCTTCTCCCTAGGTGGAGCTGAACTGGTTGTACTAGCTGATTGTTGTGGTCTCTCTCCGTAAGTGTAGCTGAAGTGGTTGTACCATATGATGGGTGTGGTATCTTCTCCCTAAGTGTAGCTAAAGTGGTTGTATCATCTGATGGGCGTGGTCTCTCCTCCCTAGGAGGAACAGAAGTGGTTGTATCATCTAATGGGCGTGGCCTCTTCTCCCTAGGTGGAGCTGAAGTGGTTGTATTTTTCGATGGGTGGGGTCTCTTCTCCCTAGGTGGAGCTGAAGTTGTTGTATCTGGTGGGTGTGGTCTGTCCTCTCTAGGTGGAGCTGAAGTGGTTGTATTTTCTGATGGGTGTGGTCTCTCCTCCCTAGGTGGAGCTTAAGTGGTTGTATCATCTGATGGGTGTGGTCTCCCCTCCATGTGTGTGGTCTAGGTGGAGCTGAAGTGGTTGTTTCATCTGGTGGGTGTTGTCTTCTCCCTAGGTGGAGCTGAAGTGGTTGTCGCACCCAGAAGATATGGCATCCTCCTGCAGGGGATATTATGTTAGGATCTTGTACCACCTGCCTTCGCATTTTTAAGTTGAAGAATTAGTCTGCCACCTCCTGCCTTCATCCCTTTGGTGTTACCCGGTAGCTCTAAACTTTAAAGCATTAATAATGAACTAGTTATGAGTATCCTAGCTGTACCTGCACTACCCCACAGCTATGGTGTTTAGAAAATCGGGAAAGTATGCTCTGCTAATTGGGCTTCACCACAGTGGCTCTTGACAATAAATCCACGTGGCCAAGAGGACCTTCAATATCAGTCTGGTCCCAAGTAAGGAAGATGATGTCTGCTTAGGATCCATCTTAATCTACTTGACCCTGGACTCCCTATGTGTGTAAAGTAACCACACTGCAGTTATTCTGGTGTCCCCAAATAAGAATGTTGCACAAAAATGTGAATGCTAAAAAGTGTTTTTGTGGTGGAGCTCTTTTATCAAGCATGTGTGTTTTTTTACATGTAGAAATTGAACCGGGTGGACTTCAGATGCTTAAAAATAGAAATCCACTGTTCTCTACCAAATTGTCAAGTTATTTCATGCGCTGTAATTCTCCTGAGCAGTTTCACAAAATATTGACAGTCGTTTATATGGTTTGGTCACACATTTATTTTAATTTCTTCCAAGGTCTGAAGAAAAAAAGCTACAGCATTATGTAACAAAGTGCGCCAGACTCCGACAAGTGAATGTATCGCATTCTCTTATTGGTGAACATCAGCATAAAGTAGATGTAGCCATGTTTCTGCTCTATTCTGAGTCATATTGCTGCCCCTCTGTCCTGAGTGTGTGGAACAAGGCTATTCAATGAATTACACGTCTATGCCGAACCTACATACGATCTTACATGGCGATTTTACGTAATGGCTTGAAAAAAATCATCTGGCAGAGCAGTAGTGATCTGCTGCATCCCAAATCCAGATGTTTGCAGACAGTCAGAAGGCCTGCTTTGAAGTGGACCTTGACTCAGAAATAGAGGCAGCAGCTGAGCTCCAAGGCATCCCGCCTACACAGGTGTTGGGTTGTGGGAAGATATTATCAGTGGGCACGGTTGCAATCAGACCTTACCAAGCATATAATTTATTAGGATCCTCAAAAATGTTGGAAGATTCAAAACAGAGGAGTGTGGGGCGGTGTCTCTGATGCTACAAAGTGCCCTAAAAGCTCGAGGGTTGAGGCTCTTGGTCTCTCAACACTAGTACGCAACCGTCTGGTCATTAAGCAATGCTTTATTGCAAGGAGGTAAAATGTAGCTCCTGGAAAGTATAGTTTGTATGGTCCACAACGTAGCACTTTATGGGAACACCTTCCTTCCTTATTCGAGCACATTTAAGTGATTAGTGGCTCCTGATGTGCCACACTCTGGCACTTCATTATTACAGCACGTCAAACTGAGCTGGATTGCGACACAGGAAGTTCCTCCAGTGATTCCTTGTCCAGTTGTGTGTCTGAGTTCCTCTCTGGGTTGTCGCTCTGTCCTGCCTGAAATGCAGTGTCAGCAGGACGAGTAGGTGTCCGTGGAGTGTTCACCCCCTCCCTGGCTTTGCTAATGAGGCTCTTCTGGTTGGTCTTCTCCCCACTGCTGTCTTTGGTCGGTTCGCCTAAATATGTTACTGGTCCTTGCCACCTCCCCATGCCAGAGAAGCGGTTTTTAGGTCGAGCCTCGAGTAGCGCGCAAGCGCTGCTTAGAGGCGAAGACTTATTGTAAGTGAGTTTTCAAAGCAGTCCAAGAAACGCTCGTGCGTCGTGGCTGGCCTTTTTGAGATGGGTACGCGCAGCAAACATGTGTTTCCAATTATCGTGCCCGGGCGCGATAAGTGGAAACACATGTCTGCCGCGCGTACTCATCCAAAGGCCAGCCACGACGCACGAGCGTTTTTGGGACTGCTTTGCAGGCTGCCGCGCTCGCTCGCCCCCGCTCCTCCGTGCTTGTTTTGTTAACTTTAGATTGGTACAAGAGATGTTATCATCTTTAATTGGTGCAGTTCGAGGGAGGCGGCAATGAATTAGCCATGGCCTTATATGTGTGTGCTCAGTGGCGGTCAGCCTTAACTGATTGGGAGCAGAGACAATGCTGACTCACTCACCCCCTGATGCACACACTGTGCGTGGTGAAGCCTCAGTGGTGACTCATTGTCTGCTGATAGGTGAATGGAGCCCTGAAGGCATATAAAAATACAAGAACAGACATAACATAAAAGGGCATAAAAGAGTATCAAAAGAACCACAGCTCTCAAATTTTGAGAATTCTAAGGAGTGAAAACTAATAAACATATTTCATAACTTCACAGGAGCATAGGAAGTGGCGTCACCCTCACGTTTACATCAGTGACAACACCAAAATTACTTCGATGAAAGGACAATGTAATTAAAATAAATATCAAATGAGAAAAATTACACCACAACCTCATTAAAGTGGACTACCGGCTTATAGAAATAGTGGAGCAGATCTGTGATGTGTCCAAAGCGGTCGTACTATGAAGCGCTCTATAGGCGAGCTCCCATGAGCGGTTTCGCCCGAAGCACAGGTGTGAAAAGCCCCCAGGTGGTGGATTTAACCAAATTCTACATATATGAGTCTCTCAGGGAAAGTACGTTTTTTAGTTGTTGCTTGCGGTTCTTCTTACCTCGCCTCAGGCTTCTGTAATGCTGCACGGGCTGCTTTGGATGCGCATATATTCAAACTACTGTGACGACCTTAGCATTAGAAACAAATCGTTGGCAGTTGAGCACAGCATTGTAGAACAGAAGGCACGCTTAGCGCTTAAACAAGATAACAGGAACACGCTGTTACTGTGGACAGGGGCTTGAATCAATCAATCACCGAACAACGCGCAGTCTTTTTGCTTTTCCGCCTCCTCTAGTTAAGAAATGCACAATTTGGCACGAGGCGCTCGATGTACTAAGGTTCTTTCAGGAGTGTATTGTGCGCGCGCTCTGCCGCTCTCCGCCCACAGCCTCTCTGCTGCCCTGGGTCGGTAGTTACAGCTGATTGAATTGTTTTGGAACGCGGCGGCGCTTCTGTAAGGAGGGGAGTGTTTGGAAGCCTCCAGCCGTGCACATACTGTACTTTGGAGCCGATGCCATACAAAACAAATAGCTCAGTGGCGACGGCTTTGTGTCTCCTCCTATCTTGGTCCTCGCGCTTATTATTTATTTATTGCTTATGCAGTTAACGCCTCAGTTAGTTTGTCGAACGAACGTTTTTGTTCCATGAAAATTAATTTGGTCCTGACAGCATAAGAACAGTTAAGAGGTGGCAGTATTTCTTTTTTTTTTTTTTTTAGTGGATGATATTTTTTGGGGGGTTGGGGGTTGTGGAAGAGGCGTGGAACGTATGAGGCGAACAATGAAATATATACTTTAGATGCATAGTAGTTTCTTTGCCCCTTTGCAACTAGCACAGGGTTTTCCCACGTCATCACACCTGCAAATGAGATATGTGACCCTTGTTCCCATGCACACTTTCCTTATTATATTTTGTGTGCAATACCAAGGTATGGAAGAGCACCTTCACGAATAAGAAAGCAAACATCGGCAGAGCCAGTGGCTTTAATCTTCCAAAGCAAGTGATCACATGCATTCACAATTTTCATGCATGCATTCAGGGCTTTAAGTGGGATGAAAAAACTGAGGGTTTGTCTCTCAAAGGGCGTGGCCTATGTAATTTAGGGCATGGCTTAAAAACACCTAAGCTAAAAACCTGTACTTAGCAGTGTGCTGCCCGACTGGTATTTTGCTGTTTCTGTTATTGCATCCAAATATATAATACAGCAAGTAACATTATACATACAACAAGCCAGTACTATTGGCTTTGCCAATGGTTATTTGTTGCATAAGCTAAATAAACAACAACTGTGGCTTCGTTGTATATAATACTGAAAATGCTTCAGTTCTGAAATGATGAGACTATGAAAGTACTAAAACCTGTCTCTTCGAAGTTACATCAAAGGCAATGAAGGGTGGTACTGCTGCAGAGTTAAGATTTTTTTTTTCACACTGAGGGCAAAAATGGAGAGCTCTATAGGGACCCGTCTCAGTACCTGTTTTTAAAACTACTGGTGCTGAGCACCGGCAGGACCCGGCCCACTTAAAGCCCTGCATGCATTCCAACAGGAGCCTGAAAGGAGGAATGCTATACCAAATAGTCAACAGCATGAGGAGAGAGAGTAATTCTCCTTTGGGTGGGGCCAAAAACCCACTCTAGATATATTTTAAAGGATTGTTAACAACGTATCTTTCGAATGGATGCGAGGTCAAGACAGACTTCAAATGAAGCCACCTCCACTGAGGCACAAGTGAGTTCACTGTCTAAGGCTGTCCAATTGGTAGGATGTATTTTGCCCTTGGTACTGAAATGAAGCACAAAGAAGCCTCCAGAACTTTAAGAAGGATTGGCATAGCCTATAGGTCTCGCCTTTGGGACCTTATAAGTGTTTAGCCATGCAACAGTTGATGTTGTTGCACCAAGGATATTGTGCTGGATAACTAAACACTTATAAGGTCCCAAAGGCGAGACCTATTGGCTATGCCAATGCTTGTTCTTAGTGATAGTAGCTGAGGGCTTGTTCTCAGGAGTAACCGAGGCAAATTTGACTACCACCTTTAATCGGCAGTAGGCAATATACACTGTCGAACTTACTAAGAAAAATGTAATTTTTGATAAGTGCATTCTAACTCTTTAAAAAAAGAATAATTTAAACCTCTACATGGAAATATTTTTTCCCTAAACACGTTTGAGAATGAAAAATCGTGCACAAGGGATCTTTGTGGCAACTGATAAAAATATGAGTTTATATTGATTTTAAGTTTTATCCAGGCCCTTCTGCTCTTCAAGAAACTTCATGTAACAGTCAGATTTTGGGATTAACATTAACCATGCCAAATAATTATCGGTGGCTGGGAGAACTACGAAAGTGAGTGTTTGACTTGTTTGCAAATAAAAGTAATTTTAAACTATTTTATGAACGCTTTATTGCTTTAACTCATGAAGATTGTTTTCAGTACATGCGTCCAAATCGTGGCTTCAGCCAAGACCGACAATTTATATGTCCCTCTGTGCTGCAGTAGCACAAGACTTTGACATGTATATAAACAATACTGTCTCTAAACGAATTTCATTTTATACAAGACAGTAAATGTTTGAGTATCTACGCTTGGCTTGGACTATAAGCTGCAGTAAAAAAAAGAGTACAGGATTTCTGAGTTGTAACAGGGCAGATGGAATGCTCACTTGGCTTGTGAAAATGGCAAATCAGCCTTGTGATGGTGTTTAATGAGCAACACTTGAAGAATGCTTCCAGAGTTGTCTAGAGACATACTGCCCAGACCGTACTCAATAATGCACGATGGCTAAGGGTATATATGTCCCCTGGAAGAAAATCTCACAGGCTGGAATAGCATTTGTAAATTCAAATTACCCAGTGATTAATTAGTGAAAAGAAAAAAAAATAAGTTCTAGGGCTCTGGTCAAAAGGCAGCTTGCACCAGCCTATTTCTGCTGTTAGCACCGCCTAAAACAGAACCAACCACTAACTGTGAAAGAGGGGCGAGGATGTTGCATAATGGCCAGAGCCTCCGACTTCGGAGCTGGGGAACCAAGTTCGAGTCTCGGCGTTGGCTCAACATCCTGTGATTCTGGGCAAATCCCTTAATCTCCCCGTAAATTAATGAGTCCTTAACTATTGCTCCTGAATTGTGCCGGTGCTGAGCACTGAAATTACCATGAGCAAGAGACAGACTAGCTTCTGTGGAAGTCCAAAAGTACTTGAGGGATGAACAATGGCTAAGCACCCCTAGTACCACCTTGCCCTGATGGAAACTGTGAATGGCTGCATCAGGCCTATTTCCAGTTTCTAGAGGTTGCACAGACTGCCTACTGGTAGCAAAGGTAAGACTGCATGTGTTGTCTACACACCTATACACAAGTACTTGGACTGAACAAGATAGGTCTCCAAATCCTCTTGGCTCTCATGGGTTACTTTGTTGAACAGTCTGGGCTTAGTTTATGGAGAGTGACATGAAAAATGAGACCGATGAAGTGGAACACTTCAAAATAAACAGTACTTTAATAAAACACTATGAAGGATAGTACTGTAAAAAGAACACCACCTACCATGTCTCATGTTCTTAGCCCTACGTATTTAAAAGATATTGGTAAAAATATCTTTATTGTTAGTGCCAGGTACTGCTGTGTGCCAGCATATTTGCAATCTTCTCAAAGCTTCCATTCAGCTAAACTATTATAAAAAATCTCAATGTTTAAATGTTATCATATGAGAGTTTAGTCACGTGGATACTCTGGACCTAGCGTACGAAGTGCTGAAACTTTTAATCACTGAAGATTTTTGAGGTGCCTGGGGTGTATGTTGGTTCATGATGCTTCCAGCCCCCAGTCCAACGGCTGCCGTGGACCACACTCTAGTTAGGCTTGGAGGTGCTGGAGTGATGCCTAGGGTGTCTGCTACTAATCAGAAGTAGCCAATATGGTGTAGAGGAGCTTGCTTACCACTCAGAGTCACTATGAAGCATTGGCAGTGCTTGGCTGCAAAGATACAAGAAATACTGCAGATCAGAGCAAATCAAGTTTTTAGGAGTCGCTGTTTTGCTAGAGTCTGACTCCGGCTAAACTCTTTGTTCGGGCAGTAGCCATGAGTTTACTACCAACTGATTTAATTACAGTGTTCAAACTTCTTGATGCTACCTTACTAGAGATACAAACTATTTGAGAGCTTCCGCCCCAGGTTTACAGAGGAAACTGGTTCATAATGAATCTGTATTTCAGATCATGAGGAAAACAGATCCTTTATGTTTTTATTTATTTAGAAAGTTTTGTATAGCGCGAACGTGACCCTCGAGGGTATCAGAGCGCTTTACATGGAGATAACACGATTAGCACTTGGTCTGATCAACATGCCTTCCATGCTCTTCCTGGCATTGCACTTCTGTGGGCTTCTTCCAGCACTTTTAAGAAATGGCTACTTGTCAGAGCAGTTTTTAGGTTCTCCTTCACCAAGAAGGAGGAAAGACTTGAGGCTGCGGGGATGGTGGCATCCATGTTACTGTGCTGAGAGGCACACATCCACCAAGTGCTCCAAGGGAAAGGTATTCCAATCTTTTACTGTGGGATCTGCTGATCACAATTTAAAATGCAGCCATTGTTTTATCTCAGTCTGTCCTGGTCTGCTGTCCAGTTTGTCCTGATTTGCTGGAACTTTGCTATATTTAAGATTAGGACTCTGTCTGCTCCCCCAGCGATCAAGGGTTCTCAAGCGCCAGGTGCAGGCCACACTGCCATTCTTGAAGTCTTGCTTCCACAACCCACTATAATATTTTTCCAGTGGCGGCTAGCAGGGCACGGAGGGTGGGTGAGGACAAAAAAAAACAAAACTTAGCACCGCTGCTGTCTCTCCTCCGCTTCGGTCCCAGAAACGGGAAGCACCCAGGCTCCCCTAAGCCAACCACAATGCTCCAATACAGCGTTGTGATTGGTCTGATCGCTGTGGTTTGGTGCTCGGACTGGGACCCTGTGCATGTTCCCAACCAGGCTGTGCATTACAGCCTGGTGGGGAACAATCAAAGTGCGCATGACTGTTTGGTCGGCCCAAGGCGGCCAGCCAAGCCGTCATGTGCACTTTGAGTGTGCTCACCACTCTTCCCCCATTTACCCCCGCCCTAACCTAGCCCCACAGCGGATAAAAATAAAATGATAATAATGTTATCATTTTATTTTCCCTTTTTCCTGCTCTGAGAGCAGTGGGGTGACGCTCCTCCTTAGCGGAGAATCCGCCCTTGTATTTTGCCTCCTTATCCTGGGGGTTGGTGCACAGTGTAACTGATCCTTCGACCCCACCCAGGAAGCTCAACCTTTACAGGTTGAGCTGAAATAGCACTTCATCTCTTGAGACAATGAATTTCATCTGTTTTACACTACTGTGTAGCTCTTGGGTTCATCCCAAAGTACAGTTGGATTGTGAAGTTTCTGAATAGGAATTTCTGGGGTGTGAATCCCCTTAATTGCTTTTGTAAAGCCTTCACATCAGAGGTGACCACTGCTCTGTCGTGAGCCCTGGTGAAAAACATTTGATAGTGAGTTCCCCTCTCCTACATCTGAAAGACCGATATCCAAGCTCACACGGTGCGACACCGTCTCACACAACATCGCCTAAAGGTGAGCTTTAAGCCCTGCAATGAGTGGGTTTCTTCTTGGGGTTGGAGGTTTTGCACTGCTCGTGTCCATCATGGGGGTTGCTGCATCCGTGAAACATCGCTGGTTTTGTTGCAACGCAAGTGTGCTAAAAAATGTTTGTACTCTTACTCTCCTTACTACTATAACCGTACTGGGCCCTTTACGATTAGACAATCTGCAGCATTTCTATTAACCACAGAGGTAATGGTTCTCTGATGGATCTTTCTCCGCCGATAGGAGGGATGGAAATTAAGGAAAGTAAAACACCATGTTAGCTGTCCAATGAGGACCATAAATTGACAGCTAACTCACAAATTTAAAATCAGGTTTAAGTACACCACTCTCAAGACCATGTTGTAGAAATAAAGATTTGCAGTAGTAAGACCCAACCTCCTAAAGAAATTAAGTTGAACTAGAATTATGCAGACCAAAAGTTCTGCTACAGCTACACAGAATAAAAGAAGCAGAACCTGATATTCCGTAAAAGCTCGCTGATTCTCCCTACAACACATTTAAATCATTGGAGAAATAGCACAGTTTCAATGGAAGAATCAACAAGACTCAATAATAGACTCAGACAATTATTAAATTAATATGTTTATTGTATTAAAGATTCAAAATTCATGTAAATTAGCAGTCTTTTAAGTAATCCAGTTAGAAATTTCACAGCTTGCAATATCATGCCAAATATTTAGGCCATGTTTCAAAGGATGATTAATTGCATAAATCAAGTTACAGAGTTACAGAGTCTACTACCATCAAAGGCAGAAGGATAGTTCATTTATCTAACAGCTCACAATCCTATTGAAGAAGGGAAAAGGATTCAGATTTAAAGTCCACCAAGGGTGAGCCCATTAACATGGGACAAAAAGGAAAATTAAAGAAAATGAAAAATGGTTCGGCAAAGAAGGGTTTCAGGTCATCTGCTACCGACTGTAGCGTCGGCAAAGGCAGTCCAAAAGTAAAAAGCCAAAGAGGATAGGTTTCAAAGTCATCCAAAATCGATCAGCATAGAGTTCTGGTCTCAAAATAGGAAAAAGCAGAATGGTGTCGATTGAAAGACAAAAATCAAGTGGTGTTGCCAGTCTTTTGGGGTTTCTTCTTATAATGTCTCTGTTACAGTCCTAGTGATGCACCGTCACACCACTGTCGTACAATTGTCATGTGCTCCAATTCAAATATCGTCACCTAAGACATTGGTAACTGTAAGATTGTTATCCATGGTAGTTATGAGAAACGTAAAGTCCTCTTAAGCCTAACAACATTGAAAAGGAATGCAAAGTATCAGTCTATAGTAGCAGCTGAAAACCTAGTTCCCACAAGAACATTTCACTTTGAATGTTAAAGAAAGATTTAGGAATGTTGAATGTTTCTCATGTACTTGAACAAATATAGTAACATTTACTAAACTGCAGCAGACCATTGTATTAGGCTTAGGAACAAGGCAGCTTTAAAGAAAGAGCACATTTGGAAAAAGCCTTATGTTTTCATCTCAATTTTAAATAAAATAAACTCTAATTCTGTAACAAACATAATGCACTAAAATCATTTCATATTGGAAATAAAGTAGAGCTTTCACCAAGTATTATCACATGAAAATGACCAATGTTAAAAATAGCCTACAACACTTTTTCTCAACTTTCACATGAGTATATAATTTTCTAATTTCATGTAACAAAAATCGTTTTTAACATTTTTCAAACTATAGAATCTCTAGCATTATCAGTTTAAATTTCAAGTTCATATCTAGTATTTTCACAGTTTTGCACTGACTTTTCTACATGATGCATTCTAATGGGAATCAATAAAAACATTAGGCCATTTTATTAATAGTACATTATTTCATCAGTAAATGTCAATAAATAAAAAATTTCATAAGTTATCTCATTAATACAACTCATGTATTTAAGTATTAGCATTGTTTTGTATATATGTTTGTTCATCTTTCATTTAAAAGAATGCTTTTACGGTGTTTCTACTAGACTTATTAGTTTCCAACATTACTGCGTCTAACGTGTGCAAGGTGCACTTTCAGCTTTTCGTGTCTTAAATCAGTAAATGTGTTGTGTATTATGATTTTTGAAATCTTGCGTCATCAGAAACTTTTGTTTGTGTTTTTGGGGAAGGGTAGAAGGTTCTGCCCAAACCTAACAAACTCTAAACACCCCCCCTCTTCTTGGCTCTTCCCAAACAGTGGCTGGACGGACAAAGATGGGCCAAAGCCGTACACTCTTCAGACCCCACCCCCTTCCTAAACGCCCCTCCGCCCCTGATGCAGCCAAAATATTCCTCATTTTTGGAATCTGAATCATCCGTGGGGCGCTTAAAAATGCAGCAGTTTGTTCTGAGCCAGTGTTTGGCTGCCTGGTGTCTGGTGAAGCAGATTGTTAATGGTGTGATGCTGAGCTGCCTCGTCATTTTCTCTCACAGTTCATGGTTTAATGGCTATGGATTTGGAGTATGGACTACAGGAAGTAGCCCATCCTAAGTTTACTTTAGGCAAGCAAGGGAAACATTTTGAAGACAATGATGTGGTGTACTTTAATGTCCAGATTTCCCAGTCATCTTTCGTTATGACTGAAATTCACAAAAAGTAAAAACTTTGTTTTTTTTACATGAAGGCACAAAGTCCTATAGTATTACAATACGTCAGAGATTCCAAGTGAGTGTGGCAGATTATTGATATCCAAGCAGTGGCAAAGAAAACACTAGGAGATGATGGACGGAGCGCTGAAACTTTTCAGACACTCACCCCCAGTCAGAGATCTGGGTTGAATCCATCATCGTTCTTTAGCTCACTTCGCCACCCCAGTTCAGACACAGCTATATGCAAATCAGTCTTGACCATGTGCCTCATGGGAACAGTCCAGCCCGAACTGCCAAGCCATGACTTCCCTGGACCAGAAACCAGCATCCTGGGACCGGTTTCGGGCTAACAGCCCTCATCCAGCCCGAAACCGGTCCCAGGATGCTTGTTTCCGGTCCAGGGAAGACATGGCTTGGCAGTTCGGGCTGGACTGTTCCCATGAGGCACAGGGTCAAGACTGATTTGCATATAGCTGTGTCTGAACTGGGGTGGCAAAGTGAGCTAAAGAATGATGGATTCAACCCAGATCTGTGACTGGGGGTGAGTGTTTGAAAAGTTTCAGCGCTCCGTCCATCATCTCCTTGTGTTTGCTTTGTTCGCCCTAAGTTGGCAGGGGATGCTCAGACGTGGGTCCCTTGCTCACTTTGCCACTGGATTTAAGCTAGCCTGGCTGATGAGGGCTGTTAGCCCGAAACCGGTCCCAGGAAGCTTGTTTCCGGTCCAGGGAAGACTTGGCTTGGCAGTTCGGGCTGGACTGTTCCCATGAGGCACAGGGTCAAGACTGATTTGCATATAGCTGTGTCTGAACTGGGGTGGCAAAGTGAGCTAAAGAATGATGATGGATTCAACCCAGATCTGTGACTGGGGGTGAGTGTTTGAAAAGTTTCAGCACTCCGTCCATCATCTCCTTGTGTTTGCTTTATCTAAGCAGTGGCACCTTCCATGCACTGTTGCAAGACATGTGAGGGTCTTTGGAGGTTAAAACAGAGCGTGTGAGTGCATTGACTGATGCAGAAATGGCTGGATGTGGTGACGTATAATGTGGCCGAGAAGGCAGTAGTGGTTGATGAAGGGGGCAATAAATGCGTTATTGTTAGAGGAGGTAATAATAGTTCCTACTAATGTAGAGTATACCGTGCTGGATTCTGTTAGTGCTTGCAAACTAGGAGTTGTTGCCACATTCAGTGGTACTACTTAGTACAGATGGGGTGGTGACTAAGGGGTGCCTGGTAGTGCGGAGTTGACGGTATAGTGTCAGGAATAGGGCAGGGTTGTGTCATTTGACTCAGCTGCTTTAAACACCAATAGAGAAGCATGAGGCAAAGTCCAATGACGAAGAAAAGCGGGGACCTCTGAAAGAGGCCCCTAGGGTTGAGGATGGAAGAGCGAGACCTGGAGCCCCTGATAAAATATTGGGTGAGACTCTAGCAGACATTACAGTGGAGTAAAACTTGAAATAGCTTTTTGTTCAAGAAAGGGAAGGTACCCTGCAATGATTGGTACAATGCACATCACACCCGTGGGGAGCAGGTGACTTGCTTTCCCAGCCCACACCTGCTTTCCACACCAATCCCTTTCTGTCGCTCCCTCCCACGCGCACACCTCTGTAGAGACATCACCTGCTCTGGCTCTCTTTCCACCCCTCCCTAAGAGATGGAGCTGTCAGTGACTGAGATGGGAGAGGTGGACGCGAGGGCAGGGAACCAGTAGGTGAGTACAAGGGTGCATTGTCATGCGTAGGGTAGGGTGTGACAGATCGAGGAAAGGGCAACATGCGATATGTTGAAGGGTGAGGCTGTTGTAGCACAGAGAGGCATTGTGGCAGACAGAGGAAGTGGTGTTGCCAGTGGTGCACAGTGAGCAAATGGTAGAGCTGAGAAGTGAATGCTGGATGAAGGCTTAGGAGGTACCAGTGCTGAGTGAGTGCTGGTAAGAGGTGTGCAGGCTTCTCAGAAGCAGCATGAGCAGGTCCTGTACCTCTCTTCAGAGCTGCTCCTTAAGACGCTTCCGTCCATCTTGTGAACAGGAGCATCTCGTGGAAGGCCTGCCTGAGACCACTTGTGGTCTGCGTCCCAGAACAACTGCCCTTTCTGGAAACGATAACGCACACTTTTGGGTGGAAGCGGAGTAGTGGATTAAATCACACACCTCGCGCGTTAGGTGGACCTATCCGTTTCTAGGTGCCAAGATTAGAAACAATTGTTAAACACGAAGAGTTATGTGCGTTTTAGGAAACAGACCTCACCCTGTTGCAGTAAGCAGTCCACCCAACGATCGGTGTGAACATGCCCCCCTACAGTTGTAAGTAACCGTCTGCCTTGGGAGTGAGTACCTCACCTGGGATGAGTAAACCTAGACTCTGATTTGGCAGATGTATTCTCTGGAGTATTTTAAACATTTCATCAGCCAGATGGGACATATTGCACAGTATACGTGTTTTTTAAAATATGACTCGCAAGTCAGAAATATACAAATATATGTCAGTGCCGAGATGCCCTCCTGGGTGAGTCCTGCGCTTTACAAATACACATAGCGTAACATAACGCATGGTGCAGCGCTGCGAAATGAATGGGCGCTTCGTGGTTGAAGGAGGAAAATGTTGGAGGTAGAAACTTGGAGCCAATGTGGAGAACTAATCACGGGGTATCGGAAACCACTGGAGTGCGGGAATTAAAGAAGGATTTATAATCTTCAATAACTGTCGCATGCAAACACGCAATGCATTGTTTATAAACCAGTTGGTTGAAGACATTGTCCTGGGAAACTCTTGCAAGGGTTCAGCGAGTAAAGGGTTAACCTCTGCGCCCCGACTTCTACCTGCTGGCCCGGGTTGAACATGCTGTTAAACTTTATTTACTGGATACTGCAGAGGTTTTCGAAAGGGGTGGCTCTTAATCAGAAGTGCCAGGCGGCGGTGCTGAAAGAGTTAATGCAGGAGGGGGCGAGGCAGCTCCCTCTGTGATGCGAGGCGCATCTGCTGCCTCACACAACCTGGTACAGAGCGGCTACGTCAGTGCGTCTCGGAGGTAGAGGGAGCGCGTGCTGCACTCCAGCATACAGGCACTGTCCGGACAGTTCTCGCCACTCTGGAATCATTCCCTGGCTCCTGGTCGGATGCTTGCTTCGTCTAAGCGCTACAGTGATCCAAGAAGGCGCGGAGGCTGGAGATTCGTTGTCATTTGCCAGGGCTAATCCCTGACTTTCCTGGAAGACGCTGACTTGGAACGAGGCGCTGGCATAGCCGAGGAAGCATCACCACGCTGCCGCGTGCTTTTTTTCCAAGCATGAGATTTTCTTTCGTTCTGGACATCTGAACCGACCCTCCTCCAAAAACGCGTTGGCAGCCGCGAGTTTCCCCGGGTAGACTGCAGGGATCTGGCGGAGAGGTCTGGAGACGCAGCCGGGAGAGGCGCAGCCCGCACCTTGCACATCCAGGAGACACCCCGTCCGCCGGGAGCTCTCGAGGGCAGAGGTCGCGCTGTCCACAAGGCTCGGTAACACCTGGAGTATTACCCATTCCTGCGTTCCGCCGCACAATGACGGAAGTACTGGTCCAGCCTGACTGTAACCTGAACTCTGTGTGCGAGCGCGTGGAGCACTGCTGCCTGGACGCGGGGACCAAGCGGCTCCCCAACACCGGCGCCAGGCTGTGGGGCCGGGTCCGCAACAAGCTGCTGCGACAGAAGGTGCATTTTAAACCCTTACCTTCTTGGCAGCCTGTGATCTTTTAGGGGTGTGCGTGCGTGTGTGTGTGGGTGTGTTTTGGCAACGCAGATTGGCCGTGCTCCTTCTGTTCAGCACTTAAAACAGCTCGCAGCATCTGGAATAGTCAAACGGGAAATTTAGTTGTTTTCCTTTTGTCTACTGTGGGGCTTATTTATGCGAGGCTTGCGCCGTTAGAGCGTCACTTTTTCTGGCGCCGTTGGAGCGTCACTTTTTCTGAGTGACTGGCTGCGTAAACCTCTGAACCATTTATATGAGGCCATGAAAAGCCACTTGGCTTGCCTTCGCACGACCACATAGATATGCAGTAAGACAAAGCAGCGCAAGTCGCTGCTGCATTGCCTTACTCTGCGCCAGGGAGGCATTCCATGAGCATTGCAGTGGGTTTTTCCACGCAACACCCATGGATATCAACGTTGCCCCAGATCACGTAAACCCGGGGCTTCGCCAAAACCTTATGCCTCCCTAAAACAGGTGTAATGAGGAGAAATATTTTTATTTGTCCTAATTTTTAGGAAAACGCCTCTCGGGATTGTTTTTGTGCACGAAGGTGCCCCTTCCTGCACAAAAACAATCCTGCATGCCGGGTGCCTGCATTGGCGCTAGGTAGCCAATTGTGTGCCAGTGCAGGGGGAAAGGACTGGAATGCACTGTATTTCAGTGCATTCCTGCCCTTTCACATTGGCGTAGGGCAGCGCAGCAAGAAGACTTGTGGCATTGCCCTATGCCAATTCCCCATAAACGAGGCTCTGTGTCTCTCACAGTTTGGCATATTTTCAAATCTATGATTATTTGGCAATAAAAGATGACCACCTTTTATTTTAAAGCCCTGGTATTTAGAACTCTGCCTATTGAGGTTTCATGCTGCTGTGCTGTAGGTGATAATGTTTGCACTCCAGTGGATTGTAAAGTATGACACCTGGATGTCAGCTAGATGGTGGCTGAAGAGCGTTGGAGGCTTAATGATGCTTGCTTAAACCTCTGGTGATCGATTGGCAGACATGTCTCAGTATCTGCCGCGCCGGCAGTGACGTAATAACACTTGAAGGGCTCCCCTGCAAAGTACATGCAGTGGCCCCGCCCCCTGTCCACGCTACGGAGCCAGACCGCAGCTCTCAGGCCAGGGACCTGCCAGTGCTGGAGGGGACCTCCGAAGCTCTTAACCCACCCCGGGGTTTTTGTTACGCCACTGTGCGCCGGATGCGTTTCTCAGCCTCCCCCTGTGACGCACCGGTGTAAGAGCTCAGGGCCGCTGCTGGCCGAGCCACGGGACCTGCAGGAAAGGACAGCCTTTGGAAGGGCTTTAGTGTGCTTAAGCTGTTCGTGTCGAGTTAAATTAAAAACACAGCCTAGCTGGGAAATGTTTCCTAAGCATCTGCGCTGGAGCCCCGGCCGGAGCGGGAAGCGCAGCCTTGGTGCTGCTCTGAAGCCGGCTGGGCTGGCCCCAGGTGGGCACCTACCTCTGCGCGCTGCTGACACTGTTTTTCTGCTGTAACAAAGGCTTGGGGAGCAGCTGTTGTCATGCTGAAGAGAACTCCCGAGGGGGTGGTAGAAGCAAGAACAGCGTTGTTTTCTCGGGGTCAGAGGTCACGCACTTCCCTCGTGTCAGTGACTGCATACATTGTATGGAGTGTTATTCTAGGCACCTGTGTGCGTTTTACGCGTGGGTTGCTGGGTGTAAATACTGTGTGAATTGTTAGTATCGGTCAATATGCAGGAAACACACTGTAACGCCGATGTTAGGGATGCTACAAGCCACACTTACAAGCTCTCATGACTCCCGAAGACCCTTCCGGTGTAATATGTGCGGAGAGTGAGGAAATACGAGGATAGTGAACGGGAATATAATGCTCAAGAATTTTAGCCATTTTTCTTTTGATTACACTTGTATCGGTGTAACTACTACATGAAGAGTTTTGTTTACACAAAGGTTCAAATCAAAGACAGAAAAGGGCTGAATCGAGTACAGATCAGGTCAGCAAGGTCAGAAACGCAGAGCCAACTGCTGGCGTTGTGGTGACCTGTGTTTAATGAGGTGGGGGGGATGCCGCCCCCCACAAGGACAACTTTGCTGGATTTTTGTATCCCTGATGGAGTTCCCCAGAGCCCCCATGTGGCTCGCCCTCTTTGGCCATGTATTGATTACCTCAAACTGGTCAGTCAGGGCTCCCACTCAGCTTCTTGCTGGACATCTGGGACCTTTTCTTGTCCCCCGGAATCTTGACGACTTCTGGAGGTCCTTGACCCCGCCAGTGGCAGGTCAAGCGTTTTCGAAAGAATAGTTGTCTTGCATGATGGAAGGCCGCCTTCAGGTTTCAGCGAAAGAGGAGTGAGGTGGATACGAGTCTCCGGGGGCTTTTCAGGAGTAGGGGGTTCCCCGGCGAGTCACTCAGGACTGCGCGGCTAGAAGCCTCTAGTGCTTCAAACTGCACCAGATGTGTTATCGAGCACAGCAGCGGCACAAGCACCCTTGAGTTAAAAAGGAAGCAAATGAACTTAGCCCTCACTATTGTCACGGCCCCACTGACACAAGCCTCCTTAAGAGAAATGGTCCGTCTTTGTGGTGTGTTTCTGACACAATGGATTGGAGGCCAGCTGCTAGCTTGTATTTATGTGGCGGAATGCTCAGGGGTGTATCCTGCCCCCTATATTTCAAACATGTGTGTGCGGCCCACTTTCAGGTCTGAAAACCAGTGCATCATTCATGCAGGCAGAGGGCCCCAGAACATCAGACACTGAACCAGAGCAAAAGGGAGAATGAAGGAGGTAAAGAATGCTAGGCAAAGAGATTTAAAATGAAAAAGCAGGGAAGAACCTGTAACCGTGGGATACAAAGACAGGAAGTATAGGGTGGTGAAAGAAAAAGGCAAGAGTAGATACCAGATTGATCCACCTTGGTATTAGACAATGCTGGCATTCAGTAGTACTGGCAACAGGCTCCTAACACAAATGTCGGGCACTTGCCTTTCCTGGTTTATTTCCTTATTTATTGTATAAATGAGACACTGGCGAGTGGCTCTCTGACAAGAGATGTAGGACTTAGTTTCCACTGGGACAGTCGGGTCTGCTGAGTGGTCATATTGTCCCTCTGTCTTGATCTACATATCCCAGTCTTTGAGATGGTTGGGGTTTTGAAAAGTTGGTTGTTGCAGTTAAACTGAGGTTAGGCCAAAGCCCCTGTGCTACTGGGTGCCCTTGGTTTAAGGTTGGTGTGCAGGGCTGCTACGATAAATGAGACGATTGGGGATGCTGTACACAAACACAAAGCCAATCCTAATGCAAAACTAACTCTTGAAACTTTATCCCATAAGCTATAGTAGCAAGTGTTAAACAGTCAAGTGATCCCCGCAACTATGTAAGCAAAAACACAGCTACATTACAGATGTACTGTGGAAGCGCAGGCCGGATAAACAGACGCAGAGGCTGTATGTATCTCTTAATTTTGACGGTGTCTTTTTATTTTCTTAGTGATAGGGAAAGTTCAGACAAAAAGAAAGGTTGTTGCGGGCTTCTGTTTTCCTCAAGGGGACTCCTTCGGATTGTTCTGATGTGGTGTTCTCGGTCTCTTCCCTCTCTTCCCGTCTTCAGGGGTCTCCCACGGAGGCTCAAGTTGAGAGAGGAAAAAGAGGGAGCAATCAGTAAGTGTACGTGGTGAGGTTCAGGAAGACGCGCACCCTTCACCACACCCAGTAGGTGCTGATAATCCACAAAGAAAGGAATTGTGCAGTAAAGGGGGGGAGGGGGAAGGTTCCAAGACACATAAAGAGAAAAAAATAAAACCCAATATAATAGGACCTGGAATGCTTCTTCACAGGTTGCCTAGTGTGGGGTGTAGAAATCCAGCTTTACTTAATCAGCCGGTCTCCTTTGGGTTTACAGAAGGGTAGTGGGCAAGTATATCCCTGAGTTCGGGATCACTAGATTGTGTCCTGTAGTCAGAAAGGTGCTCAGCGTGAGGTAGTATCTTGTGCACGCGTTACACCCAAGTGCCCGTTTTCCCTCCCTTCTCCCTCAGTCCCACCTCCCTGTTCGCCCCTCCCGTCGTCACTCACCGGCTCCGCCGCAACTCTCCTGAGTTGCGGCCGCTCTCCAGCGTCCTCCTGTGGATGCCACCACTCCTCACTCCACCGCTCGTCGTCCTCTTCGGATTCGGCGTCTTCGTCTCTGGTGCTGTTTCCCGATTCTTGTTCTCGCTCCGCTTCTCCCGCATCTCCTCTGTCCGTCCAACTCGCTCTCCCGTTCTTTTTGAGGCAGTCCCTTTTCACTTGCCATTCATCTGTTCTTCCGGGGTCAGCCCCGACTTCTTCCGCTACGTCAGCCTGGTGCCCTTCTCCCTGTGAGGATACACGATACGGGGGTGGGGTTATCCTCCCGTTTTGCCGGACGTCTTGGTTTTGTTTCCTTATTCCCCGGTACATGGAGGAGATAGTTGGACCGGTATCGGTCCGGATACATACATCCTGCTTACATGGTGAGTCCCTCTGACATGTACTATGTCCTAATCATGTATGGACTACCATTTTGAAGGCACTGGTATGTCCAACGGAGCCATAGCCAGATGGATGTCCAATTGGTTTATGAACGGCTTAAAGGTGGGATGGGACAGTGTTTGGATTGGGCTTAGTACAAAGTTAGTACCGTGATTTTGTAAGTAGATGGCAAGTGGATAATTTAGTAAATGGTTTTATGAGTGACTTGACGGATTGATGACTTGGTACCTTCATAAACAGAAGGAGAATAAGATCGATGGACGTCAGTGTAGATGGGGCATGGATGGTTGCGCAGTTCCATGTATAATGAGATAAAAAAGTGGGCAGTGAGTAAATCAATAGCAAAAAAGCAATTTACATAAATCGAAGGTGGATTGTTTAAGGAGGTGACTAGATGGTGGGAGTTTAAATATGTGACTAGATGACTGGGATTCTTAGACCAATTGATTGGGTGGTTTGATGCACATCTGGGTGGATAAGAATGGATACATTATTATATAATTGTATACATGGACAGATTGCTAAAAACAGAAGAAAGCATTACATTTATAGATGGAAAAGATAACTGAATTCTTCGGTGGATGAATGTATTTCTTAAGATCCAGAGAAATTAGTAAATTAGCCAAATGGAAGAAAGGATTCCGTCTGTATCCTTTAATGGGTGAATAGACACCGGTGCTAGATGAGTTTTGCTAGTGCTTAATTTGAGCCGTTAGTTGCAGGTGAGGTTCACCAGCACTTGTGTTTGGGGATCGGCACTTATTTCTCGTCAACAAACATTGAGCAAGAGAAAGAAAACTACAAAAGGGGGAACAAGAAAGAAGAGAAAGACGGAAAAACAGTGACAAAGGAGAAAACGGGTGAAAAGAGTGAGATAAAGAGGCAGGAGTGTCTACTAGTGTCTACTAAGAGACACAAGATGAAATCAATACTACACAGCATTAGTATTCGGCACCCCGGCCTTCGACAGCACCGGCTGCTGGCTTCAGAACAAAACTTTGGTCCCCAGACACTTATATTTGTGGAATAGATAGTTGGTACCTAAAGGTTTTCTGATGTGCTCATAAGATGAATGGATGTTTGGTTGCTTGGCGGCTGGGTTAACAAATGTGTTGGCTAGATTCCTAAAACCGTGTTGTGATTGCTAGACTGAAATGACAGATGTAATGGGAACAACCTTTATATGTTGCTGGTTGCTTTACTAGATTAATAGTGAAATCACCGAATTGCCAAAGGTATCTAAATTGCCATGGATGAACAGATGGCTGGATTTCTTAAAAACCGCATACATGGGTATGTTTTATACCGTATCAATAGGGGTCTCGATTTCTAGACGAATAAGTGGTTGGTGGGTGGATAGAGGAACCTGTTGCTAAATTTGTTGAAGATGTATAGTTTCCAGGGTGATTTCTAGATGAATCAATAGGTGGTTGGGTTAGTTTGTATGTAGATGAATGGACAGTCCTATTGCAACAGCTGAGGGGCACATGACTAGAGTTCAGATTGATGAATAGAGGTCTGCATGACTATTTCTGCAAACACCTGGAAAAAGACAACATTGAACCATTTTCAGTATGGAGGGATACATGACTGGTAAATGGATGGATCGATTGCTGTTGATGAATGGGTGAGTAATGACTGGAGAGGCCCCCAGACAGTTAGCCTCACTATCAGTTTCCTATCGGTAAATTAGCTAATGCTTGGTTATCTAGTCTTCATTGCCCTCACTGAAGACGCAAATATTTTCATGTTATTTGCATATCTGAAAGAGACACGTTAGTGATAGATTCCTTACCTTAGAATATCCCCAGGCGTCAGGCTGGATCCGGAAAGTTTTGCGTAGCAGTACCCTTGCGCGTCGGTAGGCGGCGTCGTGCGGCTCCGCGTCCGTCGTCGGCGTCGTGATCGCCGGGATGACGTCGCGGGCAGTACTTAGGCGCCGCCCCTGCGCGCTGACGTCAGTTCTTCTTTTTCCGCGCCAGCAAGCGCAGATCCGGGAAGAGCAGTGCCCTGGTCAATTTTTGACCATACTTTTTGGTGATTTTTTCACTGGTTTTCCAACTTTAAGGTGTCGTAGGGATGCCCGGCTTCAAGCGATGCGGCGCCTGTGCGCGGATGATGTCCGTCACCGACCCGCATTGGGAGTGTCTCTTCTGCCTCGGCCGAGGCCACGACACCGAGTCTTGTCCCGAATGCCAGGCCCTCAACCCGAAAGCTTTGCGAGAGCGGTCTCGAAAGCTCCTCGAGGCCCGGCATTCGGCTCCGCGGAAGCCCCGGTCGCGTGAGAGGTCCAGGGGTCGCTCGCGGAGTGCACACCGGTCGTCGACTTCTTCGTCCGGTAAGTCTAAGCACAAGAAGTCCAAGAAGCATCGTCGCTCTCGGACTTCGCCTCGCCGGTCTCGCGACTCGGCTGAGGCCCCTCCCGGCACCGTCCCCGCCCCGCGGCCCCGGACTTGCCTGTGGAGTCGCCCCCGTCATACCCGCCCTTCCCGGGTTCGGGGCGGATCCGGCCAAGGTACAGGAGTTCCTGTCGGCCATGGCCCGCCTCTTCGGGCCTTCAGGCCCCTCCGGTGCGCCTTCGGGCCCCGCGGGCCCTGATGGGGTTGCTCCGGCGTCGCCGGCGGCTCCGGCCCCGGCGTCGCCCGAGCCTCCAGCCTCGATCCCGGCTCCGGCTTCGGCCCCGGCCTCGATCCCGGCTCCACAACCCCCATCGACGCCGGTCGACCTCACGACACCTCCGCCGGCGCCGATGTCTCCGGTGCCGTTCTCGACGCCGCCCTGGGCTCCGGGCGGCGTCGTCCCCAGTTCCTTCCGGCTCCGGACATGGACCCGGAGCGACGTCGCTCGACGCCGGCTCCGGCGCCGATGGGACCTTGGGTCCCAAATGTCCCTCCTCCTCCTTATTTTGAACCAGAGGAGGACCAGGAGGACTGGGAGGGGTCTGATGACCCTCTGACACGCAACTGTCAGTATGATGAGGACTGGACAGAGAGTCTAGGGAGGCCAGTGGTCTGGATACTTCTCCTGACACTGGCATGCTGTCTCCTCCCGTGGCTACGGAGGAGGGGGCCAATTTTGGTACGGTGTTGCGTAGGGCTGCTGGGGCCTTACGTCTCCAGCTCCCTACTTTGACGGTCAAGACTAACATCTTGACAGAGGTGCTTCAGCCGGCAGCCTCCTCTGCGGAGACTGTGCTGCCGTTTAACGACGCCCTCACTGACGTTCTTTTGGGCGCCTGGTCCAAGCCCAACACAGGGGCTCCTGTGGATCGGAACGTGTCACGACGCCATCGCCCCGCTCCGGGCGACCCCCTGTTTCTTTCTGTCCACCCCACTCCTGAGAGCTTGGTTGTCCAAGCCTCCGCTTCCCAAACCGCCTTCCCTACCGCTCCTCCGGATAGGGAATCCAAACGCCTGGATCAGTTTGGGAAGAAAGGTTTTTCTTCCTCCAGTGCTGGCTTGCGGTCCGTTAACACCGCTTGTCTTTTGGGCCGATATACCCACTCCCTGTGGGATTCGGTGGCGGATGTTTTGCCCCAGTGCCCTGAGGAGGTCCAGGCACTGCTTTCCCGCGCCATTGCGGAAGGAAGGGATGCGGCCAAATACACTATCCGTTGTGGCCTTGACACCGCCGACTCGCTGGGCAGGTCGATTGCAACGACGGTGGCGCTCCGGCGCCACGCCTGGCTGAGAACCACTGGTTTTTCAGGGGATGTCCAGAATACTCTCATGGACATGCCCTTTGATGGAGTCGGTCTTTTTGGGTCCAAAGCAGACCATGCGTTGGAGCGCTTTAAGGACTCACGGGCTACTGCAAAGTCCCTGGGCCTTTCTGCTACACGCCCTCCGCTGCCTTCTGCTTTTCGCCCCTATCGTGGCCACGGTAGGGGCGCCCTTCACGTCAGCAGCCCAGCCACCGGCCCGCGCAGCAGGCGTCTTCGCGTGGCCGAGGACGTGGATTCCGCCGTGGCGGATCGGGCAACCAGCGTGCGGGTCAGGCCACCACCTCCAACCCGTCCGCGGCCTCCAAGCCCTCCTAGTCCCTCCTTTCAGGTGCACGGCACGCCAGTAGGGGCAGGGTCCGCCATCACCTTCCCCACTGGCGCACCATCACCTCGGACAGGTGGGTCTTAGACATTGTCCGAAGGGGCTACTCCCTCCCCTTCGAGACCACCCCCAGCCATGCCGCCTCAATTCCACCGCATGTCAGGGGATCACTTGGTGCTTCTGCGGAAGGAAGTCACGGCCCTCTTGACCAAGAGGGCCATCGAGCATGTTCCGACCCCAGAAGTAGGGCGTGGTTGCTACTCCCACTACTTTCTGGTGCCCAAAAGGACAAGGAGGACATGCGTCCTATCTTGGACCTCCGGAACGTCAATCGCTTCCTCCGGAAGGAGAAGTTCAAGATGCTCACCCTAGCTCAGGTCTTGACTGCCCTCGACCCTGGAGACTGGTTGGTAGCGTTGGACTTGCAGGACGCGTATTTCCACATCCCCGTCCTGCCGGCCCACCGGCGTTACCTTCGGTTCACGGTAGGCCCCGAGCATTTTCAGTTCACCGTGCTCCCCTTTGGCCTTACCAGTGCCCCTCGGGTGTTCACGAAAGTGATGGCGGTGGTCGCAGCTCATCTGCGCCGGGCAGGGGTTTCAGTCTTCCCCTACCTCGACGACTGGCTGCTGAAGGCGGGCTCGTCCCAGGCAGTCGTCTCCCACCTCCAGACTACGGCCGAACTCCTGCACTCGCTGGGGTTCTCCATCAATGTGCCGAAGTCGCATCTAATTCCTTCTCCACAGCTCCTTTTCATCGGAGCAGTTCTGGACACGACGCAGTTTCGGGCCTATCCTCCCGAACGGCGAGTCCGGGATATTCAGGCTATGATTCCGATCTTTCGGCCTTTATCCTGGGTTTCGGTACGGATGACCCTGAGGCTGCTGGGCCTCATGGCCTCCTGCATCCTGCTGGTCAATCATGCCAGATGGCATATGCGGGCTCTGCAGTGGGACCTGAAGTTCCAGTGGGCGCAGCACCAGGGCAACCTGTCCGATCACGTCCAGATCTCGGAGGGGACTGCAAAACAGTTGCAGTGGTGGCTCTCGAACCGGCAATGGGTCATGGGCAGATCCCTCTCCCTTCCCCAGCCAGAGCATACAGTTGTGACGGACGCGTCCCTTCTGGGATGGGGCGGTCACATGGGAGAGGCGGAGATCAGAGGCCTCTGGTCTCCGGCGGAGTCCCGGCTCCATATCAACCTTCTGGAGCTCCGGGCGATCCGGCTTGCACTCAAGGCATTCCTTCCCTCTGTCAAAGGGAAGGTAGTGCAGGTGTTCACAGACAACACCACCGCCGTGTGGTACTGCAACAAACAGGGCGGGGTGGGGTCTTGGACCCTTTGTCAGGAGGCTCTGCGCCTCTGGACATGGCTGGAACATCAGGGCATGTTCCTGATGGTTCAACACCTGGCAGGTTCTCTGAACGCCAGGGCGGACGAACTCAGCCGCAGGTGCATGATGGATCACGAATGGCGTCTTCACTCGGAAGTGGCGCAAGGACTCTTTCTACAGTGGGGAGAGCCTTGGTTAGATCTATTCGCCACCGAAGAGAACGCGCAATGTCATCAGTTCTGCGCTTTGGAATTTCCAAGGCGGCACTCGCTCGGCGACGCTTTTCGTCGCGAGTGGAGTTGCGGTCTGTTGTACGCCTTTCCGCCTATACCACTTCTACCCAGAGTGTTGAAGAAGATTCGGCACGACCGGGCCCAAGTCATTCTTGTGGCTCCGGACTGGGCTCGAAGAGTTTGGTATCCCGAGCTACTCAATATGAGCATAGATCCCCCGATCCGTCTGCCTCTTCGGGAGGATCTTCTGTCGCAGCAGCAGGGGACGGTCCTCCACCCGAACCTGTCCAGTCTACACCTGCTTGCGTGGAGATTGAGCGGCGGCAGTTGATTCCTTTCGACTTGCCTCCCGAAGTTTGTGATGTGATTCTGGCAGCCAGGCGTCCCTCCACTAAGGTGGTATACGCCTGCAGGTGGAACAAATTTGTGGCATGGTGCACAGCAAAGGCTGTGGATCCCCTTTCTGCCCCTCTTTCTGAGGTCCTTCTGTTCCTTCTCTCTCTGGCCCAACAGGGTTCTGCCCTGGGTACCATCAAGGGTTATCTTTGTGCTATCTCGGCCTTCCTCAGGCTCCCTGATCAGCCCTCCCTTTTCAAGTCCCCTGTTGTTAACAGGTTCTTCAAAGGCATTACTCACCTCTTCCCTCCTGTTCCGTTTGTAATGCCTCAGTGGGACTTGAACTTGGTTCTTACCTTTTTAATGTGCGCTCCCTTTGAGCCTCTGCATAACTGTCCTCTTCGTCTTCTGACTCTGAAGGCAGCCTTTCTGGTGGCCATCACCTCCGCTCGGCGGGTGAGTGAGCTCCAGGCTCTATCTGGCAAACCTCCCTTTCTGTCTGTTCATCCAGACAAGGTTGTTCTTCGGACGCGTCCGTCCTTCTTGCCAAAGGTGGTTACTGCTTTCCACATTGGGCAGACCATCACTTTGCCCACCTTCTTTCCGCCTCCGCATCCTTCCAGAGAGGAAGAGAGGCTCCACCGTCTGGACCCAAAACGTGCGCTCTCTTTCTATATTGACCGCACAAAACACTTCCGGGTGGATGACCAGCTCTTTGTTGGCTACGTGGGCGCCAAAAAGGTCGGGCGGTGCACAAGAGGACCATCTCCCGCTGGGTTACCTTGTGCATCAAGACCTGCTATTCTTTGGCTAAAAGGAACCTCCTGTTGGGCTGCGTGCCCATTCCACCAGGGCAACGGCTGCTACCACGGCCTTGGGCCGCGGTGTTCCGCTGCCGGTTATCTGTCAGGCGGCTACGTGGGCCTCGCTGCACACGTTTACTAAACATTACTGCCTTGACAGTCAGGTCCGGAGGGACGGCTTCTTTGGCCGTTCTGTCCTCCAGGACTTCCTTGTCTGATCTTTGTTCGCAGACCCACCACCGGGGTTGGTATTGCTGGGGTATCTATTCTAAGGTAAGGAATCTATCACTAACGTGTCTCTTTCAGATGCACAAGTTACTAACTTGTGTAACGATATATCTGTAAGAGACAGTAGTTAGTGATAGATTCCTACCGCCCACCCATCCTCCCCGTTCTGCGAACTGATTTCTAGGGTTAAGGACATCCCTTTCAGGGCCCTAGTATTTTTCAGACACCTGTGTCAGCTTCTTGCATGGCTCTGCGTTCCTGGCGCGGAAAGTCGTGTACAGAACTGACGTCAGCGCGCAGGGGCGGCGCCTAAGTACTGCCCGCGACGTCATCCCGGCGATCACGACGCCGACGACGGACGCGGAGCCGCACGACGCCGCCTACCGACGCGCAAGGGTACTGCTACGCAAAACTTTCCGGATCCAGCCTGACGCCTGGGGATATTCTAAGGTAAGGAATCTATCACTAACTACTGTCTCTTACAGATATATCGTTACACAAGTTAGTAACTTGTGCTTCAGGTTCTGTAATCAAAACATTTAATGAAATAAGTGAATTAATGTTGACGTGGTTGGTAGCAGCCAGCCAGCACTTGCTTTGCAGGATCCTGGTCATGCGCTGCCCAGGGATGCCTCCACCCAGCAGTAGGGTTTAATGGTATTTTCTGCTGACTGCCGATCAGGTTTTCGTTTCCTTCCGGTCTTAATACTGTTTGTGCCCACCCTCCAGGCCACAACTCCAGCCTGTGGAGCAGGGCAGAGGGGGTGGCCAGCATGCCATCTTCACATTCCAGATCACCCGCAGGGCCAGCAGTCAGCCATCGTGGCACATTGCAGGGGCATTCCCCGCGGACAGCTGAGCCCTCCAGGGTGCTGATAGCGCTGCTGAGGCCTCAGAAACCCTGGCCTTGCTCTCCTGAGGACTCTGTGCTGTGGTATATGCCGAGCGCGCCATCACCCGTCAGGGTACCCGGGCACCTTGGCGCTGAGCAGGTGTGGTGCAGGGCTCCGCGAATGTGGTCAAAGAGCCAGGTCTTAAGCTTTTTGTGGAAATCCGAGAGGGAGGAAGAGTTCCTTATGCGGAGAGGCCCGAGGTCGTTCCATGTTGTGGGTGCGATGTAGGAGAGGGCCCCCCCAAGGCCTGTCCCCGCCACTGGTCTTCCTTGTGTTATCTGCTGTCTGGCCTTCGAGGCCGAAGGAGGGTGTGCGCCGGTCACAGCAGAATGAGCCCGTTTCACGAGCATCTCTACACTTCAGTTACTGCAGATTGTGGCGGCCTTTCTTCATCTGAGAGACAGCGGCGTTGCCAGCGTGCCGTTGACTCTAGCCCAAGGAAGGAAATGCCCCCCTAGCCGCTGTATGACCTGTGAAATACAGCAATGATCAGGGTTCAGTGAGCGCCTCAGGTTTCTGGTCCCGGTGCCGCTGCACCTGCTGCACCAATGGATGCTACGCCCCTGCTGAGAATAATACTACAAGCACAAACGTTGGTGTTCGACATTAAAAATACTCGTTAGTTAGAAGTAGTGCCCATAAATCTTTTCTTGGGTCTCCTTAGGTCTCAACGCCCTAAAAATGTTTTTTTTCTCTTGCAAGTAGCTCTTTTATTGAGTATTTTTACTACCCGCCCCCCCAACGAGGCGAGTCCCCATCCCGGAGTTTCTACATTCTTGGGGAATCGGCTTCATATCTTTGCAGATCGAGTGCAGCTGTTTTACCGAATTTTACAGTTTTACTGAATTACCCAAAGTTCTTACAGTCAGTCTGTCCCAGACATTGGGCGGGAACCCCCGGGTTTCAGCATTACACACAAGAAGGCCTGGCAGCGGGGAACGGGCGCATGCCAACTGGCAGGTGGCACCGTGGAGCGTCAGCACATTCTTGCCTAGAAATCCCCGGCACACCCCGGAATGGCAGATGGCAGCCCTTGTCCCGCAGCTGCCCAGCAGCCCCCCGAGAGCTCTCCATATGCTGCAATTAGGCAGGTCTGGGGTCAGACCGTCAGCCTCTTGGCCACTCTGGGCGGCCTCTTTCTATTACTGTTACCCGAAGCGCCAGTGGTCTACGATTGAGCCGGGTCTAACGCCCTGATGTTGGTGGTAGCGTCAAACCTGCGATAAAAAAAAATGAACTGCACCCTTGCCAGTCTTTTTCGAAGCTCTGGTTTTATTTAAAATCAAAGTCAAGCAGTTTGGAAGGGACCCACATTTCAGTATCAATTCTCGGATGAGCTCTGCTGCCATAAAATCATTTGCATCGGCTGAAAGTTGTGATGAAAGGCGTACCTTTCATCTCTGTCGAGAATCTTTCTCCTGTGTTTGGACCAGCCCTCGGCTCGGTTATGATAGTGCATTATGGGGGACCTACCTGCATATTAGACAAAACTTACCTTTTTTTATGTGTTTAAACTGTGGCCTACCTCCCTTTTTAGTCTGTGTTTATGCGTTCTTATGCACGTGTAAGCAATCACATTGATTCTTGTGCTTTGCTGGCGGAGTAAGTTGTCACTTGGCGCTTTGATACTAAACCGTAATATAGAAAATTAAGATGGATGACGTCCGGCTCGGTCAGCCACCTGATGGTAGCAAAAGCAAGAAGGTGCCTTTAGGAACCAGGAACTTGGCTCTTCGAGGCCTGGCGCTGGAGTGCACATCCGAGGATGTCAGCAGTTTTCAAGAGGGATTTTATGTACAGCGCCCTTGTGATATATAGCTCCATGCTACAACTGTACCTCTCACCCTCTTGACCCTCTAAGGAGGGGGAGACACCAGATGGTTGGGTGTGTGATTCTATTGATGTCAAGAAAGCTAAAGTATGTTGGTGAAAGTGGTGCTGGATTATGTGGCATATGATGCCACCGAGATATAAAGTATTGTGGTGAAGGTGGTGCTGGATTATGGGGCACGTGATTTCACCAAGATATAAAGTATTGTGGTGGAGGTGTTGCTGGACTATGTGGCACGTGATGTCACCGAGACACATGGAGGCACTTTACCTGTTGTGCGCTTGAAAAGGATTGCAAGAAAGGTGGCACGATGGGGGGCATCCAATGCCCCTACTCGGTGTGTGTGAAGAAGTGGCCTTCAGTAGGGGCGTAGCGCAGCCTCTGCGGTGCAAGAGGGTCCCCGCCCCTTGAAGGGCCCCTCAACCCTTCAAGGGAGTCTCATTTAGCCCAAGACCAATGATTATCTGCGAGATATGGGGGACTAAAGGGCCCATCTTCACATTCTGCAGGGGACTCTCATCCTTTTGCGTTATGCCGCTGACCTTCGGTGCACGTAGCGTGACAAAACTGAAACGTGGAACACCGTAAAAAGATCTGCCAGGTTAATGTTAAGGAAAGGGCATCGGGGCTAGCCCACCCACCAGGAATCTTGAAACATTACCCGCCAAGGAGCGCGCGCTCTTTGAGCGCACTCTGCGTTTGTGTATATTGTGTTTCCATGAAACATCTGTGCATTAGCCATTGGGATTTCCCTCAGCCATTACAATGTTTGTAAGTCCTTAATGGAGACATTTATGGGGTTTTGCCTCAGGGGCGTACTGGACAGCCCTATGAAAAAGCTTCTAAGCTTCGTGTCGCATTGCGCATGAAATGAGGCGCTAGGAGCTGGCTTGGGGCGCATGTGGTAGGCGGTCGATACACACATTGTGCTCAGAATGGCACTTTTCTTCGGGATCACACTTAGAGCCAACCCTAGGATGGACATTTTCTAGGAGAGACATTTTTTTTTGTCAAAGTAGTGAAGTGTTGATCTGAGGATGGGGTTTGGTAGTGGGTGGTATAGGAAGTCCACTGGATCATGCCCCAGTGAGATGAACTTGCTTGGAGTAAGAGGGCAGGGCCTGGAGCTCCTATTTCGGTGTGGACGGGAGGGGAGTGCAAGCACTAGTTTCTTTATCGGGCATGCTAGACTGATTATGCAGTGCAGAGGGTATATTGTTTCCCTTTTCTAATCCCTTATTTATAAGAAAGTGGAAGTTGCGAGCTGAGAATTTTGCGGCAGTGAGTATTGCATAGCAGGTTTTGGCAACAGACTCTGTTAGTCTAGGGTGGCGGGCCCTATTTGTACTCTTGTTCAATAGCTTGTCGTACCCACATTGATAGAGTCCTTCTAGGCACTAAGCCCATTTTAACATTTAGACTGAGATAGTGTTTGGCAGTGGAGCTGGGTACGTGAATAAAATCATCTGCTGTGCTGGACGCATCGTGAAGAGTGGATGGTAGAGGGGAGAAGCGTGGCCCCGATGGGCTTCTGTTGTAAATATTCCCCCTGCCCCCACCACTAGTGCACGTGCACCATACCTTCAGCATGCTTCACTCAAACCATTCTGACGTACTTAGGAGGCAGCTTTTGATTTGTTCGAGGATGTGTAGAAACTGATTTGTGGAAGGAACGTGAGCTGTCTAAAGTATTATGTTATGGAGACAGTTTGTGACTTGTATGTTTAATAAGTTTAGAATCTGCAGTTTCCAGGGATGTGATTGAGGGAACCAGGTAGAGCACGTTAAGACATGAACAGGCTCTGGTCACTTGTGTACATTTTGTGCCTTTGGGAGGAGTTGTGTGGTGGACATTGGAAGTTGAAACCATCATCAGCCTGAACAACACTCGTTCTCTTCTAGGCATTTCTGCTGAGGTAGCCAAAACAATTCCACGCATTGCTTATTATGTTTATTTTTGGCGATCCTGTGTCCCTTTTACTTCCCACATACACATTATGAAATCATGTAGTCCGACAGCTTATGGTCCGTCTGTGTGAACAAGTAGCTTTCCCAGCGCTCAAGGAAGTAGCACAGTTATTACCACATAGTTGAAAGCCCAGATATGATTAAATGAGCTTAGAGCGTGAATGCTGGTAAATACCCCACACATGATTCACTGCTGATGAGATGTTGACTACGTGAGAAAGCGTGTTCTCCACCACTGTATATTCGGGCGGGATGGCATAGCCAAGAACACAGTGATAGTGTGCAAAATGCCACTTTAATTAAATAGGTGCACAAAACTCAATCTAAAACCTTGGCACCAAGCCTTACATATACATCTTAAATACGATCCACCCTCCTCCCCTAAGCAACCCTGAACAAACCAAAAGCCAAAACAGAACTCACCTCATCCAACTCCTCGTATCCAAAACATCGTGCATACACCACTGGTTGCGTTTTTATTCCATGCATAACCCCTTCCCTCCCCCACCCTTCAGCCTTGCCTGGGTGTCAACATGACCAACTTTTGTAGAATAACTTTAAACTAGTTTAAACAACCACCCCAGCACCTGTCCATTGAAAGCGACAACCAACCAAAAAAAACCTTGGCACTTGATTCATCCAAAAAATCCCATTTCACAGCATGAAAACCTGAAAAACAGAGAGGGGGGGCCCCCCTTGGGAGGAAAAAACACACTAAACCCAGATGAATTGGGAAAGGGAACGTATCAATAGCCCACACCCCGACAATAGGCTGGGCGGGCGGGGGACGTGATGAGCTGACCCTGCCAAACCGGTGAGTAGCTACTTAAAATGGTGGCCTTTGCCCCCTCACTCCTGACCTTATAGCCATGCCCAACCCCCCTCCCCCCCCACGCACCCCCTGGACTATCACTAGCTCCCGGTCATCCTCGGACCCTACCACCCGCCTGAAGATCCCGCAGGGGGGTGGGGGATAGGAAGGGCCTTCTGCCCACCCTCCAAAGCCCCCATTTTGAAGACGCGCTGAAACTAAAAGATATACCTGGTTCTGGGCTGTGATCATTATCCCTGAAGCTCCCCCAAATTAGGTGAATTCTATTTGTAGAATGTCTACTATTGTTGGGCAGAATCTCCACGTCCCGCATGAGAGGAGATGGAAGTGCCTCCATGACCTCTGCTGTATGACGCAAGTCTGCGTGCCGTAAGTCTGCGTGCCGTAAGTCGGCGTACACTAGGCCGTAGAGACGGATTCCCAGCCTCTGACTCACCGCGTGCCCGGGGCTGTGATGTCACAGCAGGTGCCTCCAGACGGCCTGTGTAGACAGACTTTGTTGATTCAGCTGTGCGCGTGAAGGGTTACCTGCGCTGTAGAGGAAGCAGAGTTTATTATGTGGCCGATAGCTGTAGACGCCGACGGTCACAGGATATACCGTTAGTCCCATTATTGGCAACACACCCCACCCACACCACAACAGAGTATGCATGCATAAATAAATACACAACACAACTTTTGTTTGGGAAAATTAGTGCTGCAGGTTTATTCCATACAAAAGTATGCAATATGGTGGGTTATCTTACGGGCGATCCAAGGGCAGGCAGCTGTACCAACCTATGCTGCCCTGCCCGCCTGATGAGCCAAGCACTGTGGAGTAACCAATCAGCGCTACCCTTATGGGGGTGATCCCCTTACTGGATCACGTGACACATTGGTCCCTATTACTCACGCCCCTTTCAGGGCGGAGCGTAGCAAGGCAAGCCCCCGGTTGTTCAGGCCCACAACCGCCCGAAGGACTAACGGGGCGCCGACGTAATTGTTCCAGGACCCTCCCATGAGGCTCCTGGGATTTGGCTCTGGCACCCCTATTGTGCTCTTGCAGAGGTACTCTTCTGTACCCATTTGCTTCCAGATCGCCCTGTAACTCCTCCTGCAACGAGAAAGAAAACATTACAACAGTCTATGTATTTCGCCTGCCAACCCCACGCCGGGTAAGCGGTAGGGTGGGAGACGGCGTGTCCGGCGCAAAGAGGACGCCAAGATGGCCGGGGGGAGGCATAAATACCTCCCCACCTCCTCTGCGTGCCGGAAGTGACGCGTCTGGTAGGGGGACTCCTCCTTGAGTCCCGCACATCATTGGGGGGTGGGGAAGTGCCCAAATGGCACTAAAGGGGCCGCCCGTTTAGGGTGGCCCCCTGCGGGGCCGCGGGCAGCCGCATAGTCCCATTATTGGCAACACACCCCACCCACACCACAACAGAGTATGCATGCATAAATAAATACACAACACAACTTTTGTTTGGGAAAATTAGTGCTGCAGGTTTATTCCATACAAAAGTATGCAATATGGTGGGTTATCTTACGGGCGATCCAAGGGCAGGCAGCTGTACCAACCTATGCTGCCCTGCCCGCCTGATGAGCCAAGCACTGTGGAGTAACCAATCAGCGCTACCCTTATGGGGGTGATCCCCTTACTGGATCACGTGACACATTGGTCCCTATTACTCACGCCCCTTTCAGGGCGGAGCGTAGCAAGGCAAGCCCCGGTTGTTCAGGCCCACAACCGCCCGAAGGACTAACGGGCGCCGACGTAATTGTTCCAGGACCCTCCCATGAGGCTCCTGGGATTTGGCTCTGGCACCCCTATTGTGCTCTTGCAGAGGTACTCTTCTGTACCCATTTGCTTCCAGATCGCCCTGTAACTCCTCCACAGCTCTGGAGGCGGCCCCCGTCGCCTAAAGAGCCCCCCACCAAAACAGCTCCTTTCTCACTGCAACCTGAAATTTCCCGGGCCTCATTCATGTCCAGAGGAACAGATCCAAGCCCACCTGTGCAAGTGCACCCCAACATTGTCAAATTAACCTTTGGTGTTCGCCCGGCATAGCTCATGCCTGATGAAGCCAAAGCCCCTTGTTCTGCAAACTTGCGCATGGAGCGGTTTATCCTTCTCTGGGAATGTACCAGTGCCTCATATGCGCTGCAAGAATGTGATGGCCTCCCAGGAGGGAGCTCTACCCTTAAACATCGCTGTATTACCCTTCAAGCTGATGTGGCTCCCACCTCCTGCAACCTGAAGTTGCAGGCCTTCTAGCAGTTCGTGCTCCCTAACACCTGTTTCCCCAATACCTGGAACAGCAGCACACATGCTTGAAGACCGCTTCCACAACCAGGCTATATACTCTGGCTATGCGGGCGGGGCATTTCCTGCTCAACTGAAGCAACCCGTAACCCGCCCAGGGAGCAGGGTGCACCTACTTTGTTGATGTTGACCAGACATGTGCACCGACCTTTGTGATTAATAAACCATGGCGAACAGGACTGATCGCCTAGCGCACACTACTGCAGTACATCAACCATTTGGAGTGACAACTTCGCCACCTGCCAGGCTTGCTTAACTAAAGCTCGATGACAGATGCACACATACCTGCTAACCAGCTGTGACCCTTGATGTTCAACCCAGCTAATGACCTAGTACCTTGATATTCCAGGGAATATTGCCCTCCACAAGATCAAGCCGCACATGAGCCTATGGCCTACACCTACTGGGCCGAGGTGCATAGTGTGCTCTGGAATGGTCAGTGATGGTGCTCCAAACACATTTCAAACCGCTATTGGAGCCACAGCACACATTCTGGCCTAACCAGCTGGCGCATGCCACCTGGCTACCTTGCCGCTGCGAGATTTTGCTCTTAACGCCAACCTCTTGCGGCTACTGGTGCACATAGTCTGTAGGTCTTGCCTCCACTATTTATGCCGATACCTGCAATGTACCCCTCTGCCCCTGTATGGGCGGGAAAATACCCGTAACATTGCAAATCCCCCTGCACTCACAGTCTCGGGCAGTCAGGAGGGGGAAGAGAGGTCCATAGAATTGGTTCTGCTATCTTGCTTGGCCACCTAGCCCGCAAGCACCCTCGTCTGACAGCACCCTATCTGCTGTGTCGCCCGTGCAATGTCCGCGCCCTGGCGCAGGACGTCCCGATCGACACCTCTTCTAACAGACTGCCTTCAGGAAGCTGGAGTGAACGGTTGTATGTTGTGCACTGACCATAAAACCTAGGTTTGCTTTGAGAGGGATCAATTTGTTGCACTCAAACTAGTGGCAACGTGCAGTTCTATAGCATTCTACCCTGCAGGGTGTGCCTGGACGATCCTAGACACCCCCTGTGAGCCAACCTGCTTTGACCCAAGATGCAAGGCACTACACCCGGTACACTTGGTTATCCCGAACTAAATTGCCCTCCCCGGAATCGTGTGTAAAGGTACCCGGTCCCTGAATTACTTCCTAATAGTCTATGTGTCACGCCATGCTCCTTTTTATTCCTTGTTCAAAGCAGTGAACTCGCTCACCCACGAGACCTGCTAGAAGCAAGTTTAGTGTAGCCTGTACATGGAATTAAATTCCCCCGCCAATTGCACAGAGGGCAAGCCACACTCACTGCTACTGATGTCTGACTGATTGGCCCTTGGAGGCCGTGGCAGTACTGCCCGGTCGGCAAGTACGCCCACGGTACAGTTGTAATTTAATACCTCCTGCCGCTGACAACTGCAGGTGCCTAATACCGGGCTGTGTGTATGCGGCCCAGGAAGCCTAAAAATAGGCTTGGTGTGGATGGGTAGTTAGCAATGCCTGGCAATAAGTGTAATGCCTTTGACAAACCTCTCCTGACTGGCATCTATGCCATTCTTAAACATTCACGGTTTTGCCACATGTCACCCTTCTGGTTGGTGATATGGAACCTCCTACCCAGCATAAGCGGACAGTCTCGCGTTGCCGTCACACCACCTGTGTATCTTGAATCACCCTCCTGTGTCACCTAACCTCGGTTCTAGAGTGCACTTAATCCACGCCGTTGACCAGAATTTCACAGGCCTCTTTGATTGCTAGACCCTGGAGAACACATTGATGGAGTCAATTCTGGTTTGAAACAATATATATGCATTGTGCCCTCTATTGGAGACAACTCACCCCTCGTGTAGTTGTGGAGTGACAACTACACCAGTGCCTACACAAGTCACCCAACAGACAAGTAGACCCTGACTACTTTGTGTTCTGGTGCTAGATTTGGGAAGAGTCTTGCCTTCACTTGCTGCTCCCTGGGAAACACACAATGCCCGTGCTCTGGCTACAACTCAGCGATGCCCTCGTGTGGCAATGAACCCCTGGTCAAATAAGAGTGCCACTCCAACTAATAAAACTTACACCTTGACCATGGGTGGGTGGAGTCTAGCTCTCCCCAAACTTCTGCTGTTGAAACCCACGGACACGCCTCCTGTCAGTTCAAATTAGTAATTCCTGTCACTGACCACCACAAGGGGCTCCTACTGGGCTGTGTAAGTGAGGCCCAGGGTGACCTTGACGATCGGCTTGGTGTGGATGGGTGCTAACATTACCTGGCTGAAGTGCAATCCCTTTGACAAACACTCCTGCCAAGATGTGCCACTCAGGTAGAAGCAAGAGTTATCCAGCCCACCTTACTTCCTGTCCCAGTTATCTGAGTAAATTGTGAAAGATGCACATTTGAAATGGTAGCGGATACTGTAACTTACGCCTGCAAATGCTCTGCACAGAGCAGCCCGCTAGACAATGGCTTCCATTGAAAGGCGGTGCCAACAGACCTCCTAGCTCTAAAGGCGGTACCTCTGAGTAGGGCTCTACTCTAACAAGTGCCCCATGCATCGGATACCGCCTCCGGCTGCAAGCCGCTCAGTGCTACTGATGCCTTGGCGCTTCATGCCCCACAGCCAGCTCACCCTGCTACAATGCGCTCGTGACTGGGCCTCAAAAGTGCGGCGAAAGCGCGAGACTTCCTAGCCTGACCTTGGCTCTTCACCAGGCTCCCTCGCAAGAGCCATCCACAACCTTGTGGCCTAAAACATTCGCCCTGTGGGGCGGATGCGAATTGACTGCAAACCACTCCTAGGCGTTCTCTACCCATGTTGTAAATGGAGTTTCAGGTAGGCTAGGGTATGCACCTAAGCCTGGCCGAAGCCACCCCTCTAGTCAGGGGAAGGGGGTGCACACTTATGCTGACTCCTGCCCACCCCTTAGGTGGCTAGGCAGAGACTGGCTATCCCAGAGGCAGTTTAAATTTGATGTGCCATATGCACTCCCACATTGGCACCTGCAGCAGAGATTCCATACCAGGCAATTCTAAATACCCTGCGTATCGTCCACCCAAGAGAGACTTAGTACCATCTGCCCCTATTACTCTGTGCTACCAAACCTTATTATGACCTCACCGGTATTATATAACTCACTAGGTCAATCGGGCCACTGTCCTACAGCTCAGATAGCACAACCCCGTAGTTGTTGGCAGCAACTGTACTTCGCATAACAGCACAGAGTAAATAAAAATTGTGCTTCCCCCCCCCTTGGGCGGGTAACTAACATCCAACAAGTCAGAACCTGGTCATGAGATCCCAGTTTCCTAGAGTAAAACAATGATTGTCCTGCACCATTAACAAATGTGCTACATGCCCGCATGACCTAGCCCCTTGGTGCTACAGTGGGCAGACACCCCCTGGAGGCAGTGGTCTTACCAACTCTCCTCCGAAATACGCAGCTATAGGGGCTCCAGATCTAGGGTGTGAGAAAGGTCTTTCTGACGTAGCCCACCCACAGTTTATACGTGTAAGTGACTGGCCCCCAATATGGTGTGACCAAAACAAGGATGAAACAAAGGAGCATGAGGCCTTAAGCAACGGGGTCTTTGTGTACTGGAAACATTACTTAGCCCCACCAAGAACCATGGACATCTCCTGAATGCGGGTCACCAGATCGTCAAAGAAATATTGATGGATTAGAGACCTATGCCCCATCCAAACTGCCGAATTAAAATTGGCGAGAATAGTTCTATGAAAGAAAAGCATTGAATGACCCGCTCAAGGCCAAAGGACATATCAAACCACTTATGTCTACTTAGCTGAGAAGGATGGAGCGATGCCCCTTATCGGTATTAGTGAATGGAGGCATTATTCATTCATGCACATACTCAAGCTGAAGTTATCGAGGCGCCTTGCATGAGCACCCGTCACGTGATACCATGACCTACGCCATATAACAGGCACAGTTAGCTCTACATGGCAGTGGCCCCCGCCAATTATTACACAAATTAAGCCCCTGCTCTCAAACTGGGAGAGGGAAAGTGCAGTGGGCACAACTATCTCTGGGGTGGCACCCAAATTAATGGCCCGTGCGACAAGCTAACCAAAATATATACCAGGCACAAGGCAGCAGGCGCGCACCACCCGCCACCAGGAACTTGGCCCCCTCGGGGCACACGGCAGCCCCACCAGGAGAGTAAGTCGCCAGCATAACCAGACGACCTCAGAACCGGAGCGGCGCCCTTATACAACTGCAAGCATGGTACTAAAAGCGAGGCATGAGGTGCGCCTTAAATATTTTCAGGAGAAACCCATTGAATGAGGCGTTCATAGTACTCTCAGGGCAATGCCTTTGACCGTCCCATAGCCCTCTAAAATTCGAAATCACTGCCTCAAAGCGTAAACCCTGGCCCGTGGCGCAGTTCCCAGGCCGCGACTCTCGCCTTGTCCCCCAGCCATGTGGTGGCCTAAACACCTACGGCACCATAGAGGGTAAAGAGTCTCATAGGTCCGTGCTTTCCTTGGAACACAAAACCAGCAGAGGTGTTCTCTTTCCATCCTTCAGAAACTCACAATGCGACTTTATTTAGAACCAACTAATTAGTATACAGTGATGGTAATTTGGCAGTATACTCCTGCTGAGCCGTCTCCCTGTACACTATGCCACATTTGGCCCAAGGGCCTACACCACATTTTCCATACGGAATGCCTATTCTTATAAAGCCAGGTTCAAGCATCAAAAAATGAGGGCCTTTGTCCATCTGATGGCGACATGTGCTCCAGCACGCAGCTCGCCCCAGGGGATCAGCATGAATATCAGTGCAGCCCAACAACCCAAACATCGATCAGAAACTACGATAGACTCATCAAAATCGAGCTGTACTGCATAAAATGTCTTAGTGGGGTAGGGGCCCCTAGTTTAGAAGAGGCTGTAGACAATCAACCAGCGCAAGATCCTTGCACAGGTTTGGCACCACACTCCTTTAAACTGTTGAGCAATGAAGCTACACCAAGGTATAAAACGCTATACTTGAGCGCCAGTTACATACATATTCAGCACAACTATCCTTGTGCTCACAGCGAATGAAAAGCAAGGCCTTCAGTGGAAATGTGCTACGCTCACCAGTCCAGGTGCGTCCCTCCTAATTGCAATGTTTTGCAGCATGTACGGAATCATGGGCTGAGTGGAAACAGCACCCTATCTGGCTCATGGCTTAATAATGACCAGACTTCCCCGTGTCTGGTTGCTGCCACACAGTTCTACCCCGAACCACCGTCCGGAAATTATCAGGAAGAGCAACCCCTAGGGGTATTGTGGTTTCCCACTATCTTGATGGAACGGAAGGAAAACCTGGTACTCCGTCCCTACCCCAGCCACATTCACCAAACTGAACTCAGCCTACCTCATTCTTAACTGAATCAAAACTGTAACCTTGTGTCTGGCATTCCTTTCTAGCACAGCGAAGCCAGCGAGGACAAACTGCCGCGCCCGACGCCGCAACACAACCTATGCTGCAACAAACCAACGCATGCATCAACAGGGCCCAAGGCCAGACTGACTTTGGGCGAAAGGAACCTGCATTTGTGTGCCCTAAAAGTGGCTAACCAGCGCCGGGACTCGACATGGTTCCCACCCATCATTACAGCTCGATCCGCAGGCCACTTACACCCTCCTGAGAGGTCCCATTCTTGACGATGGCACACCATCAACCTCAAAGGAGCAACCAGCTTGACGGGCTGTACTTTAAATAAACAATGTCAGTCTAGAATAAGTGTTGCTCCCCAAGAATGCACCACTTTCAAAACGCGTATCAAAACCAGTGCTTGGCTGATGTCGGGGAGGGCGCTGAGGACAGGGCAGCTATCATCGTGCCTTGCCGCCAAGACCCCTCCCACTGCAAGCTCCAAGGCGTGGGCACCATGACAAGGTTAACTCGCACCCAGGAGGCGTGTTGGAGAACTCCTGCCTATGGCAACGAATGAAGCAGCTAGTTCTGATGCCAAATCCGCCACTAGCAGTGAGGCTACCCCACCACAAGGCCCGCTCCCTATAGGCTCCCAACTCAGCAACACGACGCACCGCCCGCAGTACTGAACATGGATATGTTCGTAGACAATGCACGGAAGCCACAAGCACCCGCCCACACCGGGCATAGTGGTGGTTAGGGAGACGGTGCAATAATGCGCAGGTCGCCAGCCCCAGGCGGCCGCAGTCCCAAGCCCGGACATCGAGAGTACGCAACACCAGTGTGGGCACCCGCTCAAACCTGGCCAACTCCGGGGTGGGCGTGATTATACATATATAAATCCGGGCAGCAACTCCGCACCCTCCTACATGCACTGCAGGCTGCGTGGGAATCCGGGCCCAAATACATGTAGAGGACAAACAGCAGAAATGCTGCCGACCACATAAATAGAGGCCTTCGTCCTCGGACAGGGCAGCGGCACGCCTCCTCCTATTAAGGTGTGAAGTGTGGGGGGCGCCCCGCACCATGCACTCTTGCCGCCAACTGCTTTTATTTATTTTATTAAATTAGGACAAGCCTCAGTGGCGACGCACGAGGGTGACCTTTCAGTATGACATGGGGATTCACCCCCCCCCCGCCAAGGACTGGTGATCCCAAATTGCTGGGCCCCCTTCGCCCAGAGGAACCGAACTAATAAGGACCTCGCCCCTTAATTTTACTCAAAATGTAGCCCCTCAGCACCACCCCCCCACTGCGTGGTGGGGTTAGAGAGGAGAGGGAGTGTCCCGGTAAAGACGCTGCTCCTGCGCAAACTATAAAAAGCGTCGGGCCTGGCGACGGACACTACGGCCCAGGCCCGGACCCCAACGGGGATACACGAACCGGTAGGATCGGCATGCACAGCAAGACTGAGGCGCAACAAACGAAGACCCCACCACCACCGCTGGAGCCAGACCCTTTATCCCAGCCTAGGGCGGTGAGACCAGCCTTGAAAGCACTGCCCGTGAGCCCGGATGGCCCTCCCACAAGGGCCAGAGGCGGGGGCACTCCGACACACACCTCTGTGACCACAGCAGAGCCTCCGACACACACCTCCGTGACCACAGCAGAGCCTCCGAGCCACACCAACGCGACCCAGTCACCCGTGATCGAGGTGAGCGTTGGGACACAAACCCACACACCAGGCATGCAGCGACTCAATCACAGCTCCTGGGCCGCGCCGCATACGCAAGCGAAGCCCCTTTGATGCATTCACATAACGCCCAGATAGAGAGCAGCCCTGCCCGCTCCTTGGGGTACATGTCATTTATGAACCTTGAACCGGATCAAAGTCGGTAACTTAGTTAATTATGCCACCCGCGCACGGCCCAAATTGTGACAAATAAGCGCTCCCTCCCGACATCCTCATGGAAACGGAGGGGACACGACTGATTGCAGCTGCTCCACGCCCGCTACTGCAGGCACGCACTCGCACCCGAGATGCCACGTAACGGAGGAGCAGAGGCAGCAATAAACACCGCTATGCCAAGCGCATGTACAGAACCAAATGAGCTTCTCCAATTCCAGCTATTTAAACGTGGTCATCGGCATCCAGGCTACCTCCCCGGAGCAAAACTGGACCCGACGTTTCACTGCTCTGCCCGACCCTACGGTCAAATCCCAGGACACGGCCATCTGCCACTCAAGTCGGGACCCCGGCCTAGCAAATGTATCACCGGCGGGGACCGATCTCCTGCCCCAGCAACCAGATTCCAACAACCAAGGGGACACATGGCGCCACACGGTGAGTGCACAGTTCGAGCGCCTGGGGGGTGGGCATCTAGCCCGAAACGATGGTGCCGCAATCAAACTGCCTGCCCCCCCACGCCCCTGGTGCCTCGATTAAGAACGGCGAGGGGGGGGCAGCGGTGAACACCGATGACAACGCCGGGCGGAGGCAGGGGCACCCAGCCCCACCATACAGCCTCAGGGGTGAGAGAACTTTCCCCCACACTCACCGCAAGAAAGCCACCGACTCTGCCTCTCGACCACAGAAAACGACACGGAACAAAGAGCCGACCCAACGACGGCGTGTCCGGCGCAAAGAGAGGGCAGAGTCGGTGTCTCCCCCATAGAGCATGGCGAGGCACACCCCCATGGTGCCCGGAGGCAGGAGCCATTGGCCATATTGTCACTGCCCGGGTCCTATGGGAGGAAAACAAAGCAACGTTATTCCCTTCTGGGGGGGGAGGTGTGCCACAGGCCTCTGCAGGCCTATCGCCCCCATCGGTCAACAATACGACTTCAACAAGCACCGTGTGACCTGCCGCAGACCCGCGTATCTGCCCCTAACTTCGGAGAGCAGCCCGCTCCCCCTCCACACCAACCGGGGTCGGGCCGCACAAAAGCGGTAAATGCAGCGACGACCAATCTGCTTGCCCCCGGGGGGGCGGAACAAAATTACTGCAACAAGGCATAAGCCTGCCTGGCTCACAAATCCCAGGCCGAGCCGCTCGCATTGTCCCCCATAATTGCCTGACCAGGCCTGCAATAAGCCCGGGGTAACAACCGGCCCAACTGGCGCCGTCAATGCATATCGGGTACTGGACCCTCACCTCTATTCACCAAACGTTCCTGGTGTAAACCCACGTTCCAGGACTCACCGCGCAAGATCACGGACGCAGCTCCCTGGTCAAACGGCGCGACGGCAACACGACTGGACATCGTGTCCAGCGGGGGACAAAGGACCAAGCCCTGCTGACCGGCGTGTCCGGCGCAAAGAGGACGCCAAGATGGCCGGGGGAGGCATAAATACCTCCCCACCTCCTCTGCGTGCCGGAAGTGACGCGTCTGGTAGGGGACTCCTCCTTGAGTCCCGCACATCATTGGGGGTGGGGAAGTGCCCAAATGGCACTAAAGGGCCGCCCGTTTAGGGTGGCCCCCTGCGGGGGCCGCGGGCAGCCGCATTTTGTTTTGGAACTCTCTGAAACGGCTGTGTGATGGTTCATTTCTAGTTAGAATCAGTGCTTTAAATGGGGGGAAAATAGTGCAGGTACTCATTTAAATGTGGCGAGTGGGCGGGGCTTGGGGGCGGGGCTTATGCGGTCATGCCGATACTTCTTGACTTCTATACTACTTGCAGCACATACCAAAACACATGAGAAATGTCTTTCAATAAACAAAGGTTTGTTTACTCATTACACAACGAAAGCCAAACGCGGTGATATTTTAACATTTCCTTTTTTTTTAAATATTTGCAACATCAATACTGTTAATTGCTGTTGCTTGGCACAATACAATATATTCTCGAGGGACACAGAAAGAAACAAGCAGACGTGCACACACAAGCATTCCACACATTTTCTTTCATATACCTTCCAAGAGTGTCTCTATTCTCTCCCCCTTTCTCTCGTATTTCTCTCACACAAAAACAATCACAGGCAAGCAGACAAACATAAGCAGACACTTACACAAAAGAATCAGGTGGGATTAAAGCCATTTGAACCTGGTTACCTCCCACGGCTTTCTTAATAGCGCTGTCACCGGGCTGCCTCAATTTCTGTGTTTGCAACACAGCATGATGGTGAACACCCCGACGGTATGCAGATGAGCCCAAGCGGAATAGTTCAGCGGGGGCTCTGCTCAGGGCTACAGAAGTGCCTTGGCTGTCAGAGACAGGCCGCCAGCACCAGCGTTTCATGAGTACCGGTACTCTCCTCGGCAATAGAGAAGTGCCGGTACTCAGAGAGATAAAACTAAGAAGTGCCGGTACTTAGTACCTGTGAGTACCGGCCCATTTATAGCACTGGTTAGAATGAACCGTTGTCTGTGACGCAGCACTTTCTCAAAGGCTGTTTGGTGAGTTGATGCCTTCCTTTAGTGGTGCAGTCTCGTCTTCTGCCCCAGTCTCGAACTGGCTGACACACTTCACCAGATGTCACCTGTGCCCACTGCCCATCTTGCACTAGCTTTTGCCAGTTTCAGATGAGGCCATGAGCAGTCTGCGACCCTCTGCTGCAGCACTGGATCCTTGCACTGTGAAAACAATCAAGCTTGGCTAGTCCACTTGACGCCTGGTATCAAAAGATTCGTCTCTGCATCATTAGTGTCGGGTTGTGCCACAGAAACATAAGCACGTCACTGTAATCACCTACTAAAGAAGCAGACTGTTGAACGCGAAATCTTTGGAAATATTAAGCCGGTTTCTCAACTGCCATTTCTTACAGATTTTATCTACATGGGGGTCACCTTGCAATGGGGTACCTCATCACCCTAATGACCTCTCTGGGAAAACTGCTTGCCTGTCAGTATTGGTGAGGGCCAGAACTCTTACCTTTTTCTGCAGTATTTCTATTACAGTCTTACTCGGCTTAATGCCTCCTGTGAAATAGAGTGGTTGGGACTGCAGTGGTTTAGAACGTTTCTATCAAATCATTCCCAGCAATTGAATAGTTATTCCCTTCCTCTCAGGCACCACTACAGTGATCTGTGGAGTGCTGCAAAAATGCTCTATAACCCCTGTACTCTTTAGTAAAGGTATTGCACCTCTTGCGATCCATAGCAGTAGCTAGGGTATAGACTTCCCAAGTGTATGCCAACAATACCCTAGTCTCAATAGTGAGGCGGGTTGCCCACTGGGGCAAATCCCCCCATCACTGTGCAAAACCTAGCTCATCATCAGGCAAACACGGTTAGTCTAAGACAGCCTCGTCTACCCCTGAATAGTGCAGGCCTGAGACACAAGGCGCCCATTTCACATGCTTTTGAATTCTTCATGGTCATTCGGTGTAAGTTCCTGCTCAGTACTCACAAGTGGCTATTTGAGGCTTCTACCCCTTCTAGTCACACAGTACGGTTCCAGCTCGCCTTTACCTTTCAGTCAGGCCAGAGGGGCTGCGTGAGAGTCAGTCACCCTGTGCAGTCGGGAACAGTTCAACACTTCTAAACTTCAGAGACTTCCTGTGGAGTGTCTCTGGCGTGCGTCTCCACTGCGGACAGAGTCTCTGTTTTTTCAGAGTCTGTCTAAGCCAGTAGACCGTAACCCCTCCTTCTCAGCTGCCAGCCCAGTCCTTGCTGTTAACTCCTTAGTCCTTCATTCCTTTGGAAAGTCCCCCTTTCCTTATACTAGTTCACAGTCCGTGTAGCTTAGCTTTGCCACTCGGTTTCCATTTCAAACAAATATTCTCCAAGTCCAGTGCCAGACCAGTTAAAGCTGGTCTGCTTCACAAGATGAGTCCTTCGATGCTATTTTGTGGCCTGGATGAGTTAACCAGGGATCAGCCAACATTGACCCTTTGGTAGAATAAAACACACAAGGCTTGGCCGAGGTTGGTCACACTCCCACCCACAGCTCAGAAGTCTCTGTCCATTTCCAAGTCCTGCCCCAACCGAACCTGCATGAGTCTGCATGTCTTCTCTGCTTAGATTTCTAGTTGTACTTTGTTCCTTTGAGTCCTCACAAGTATGGGCTCAGAGGCTAATGGGTCACACAACTTTCCCCCCACTTCAGGATCAGCAGTATCTAGTTGGGGAAAAGATCGGTACTATGCAAAAAAGTGGATTTTCAAGAGCAGCATTTCCCAAACTGTGGGTTGTGACCTAATGGTGGGTCACAAGCTGATTTTTTGTAGTTCCCAGTGATGTGTGTGTTCTAAGCATTGAACTGTTTAAATCATGCTAGAGCACATTGACTGCCAGCATATTTGTACGTCTTCACATCTCCCTGTCTTCAATGAGAACATTCCCAAGAGGGACTGGCTCTCACTTAGCCCTACTGACCTTCTAGCTGGCCTGCAAGTAATTGCAAATTGTCTGTGTAGTCTGTTCCCCCTATGGCTCTGAAGAGAGGCATGGGTAGCTGACAAGACCAGGACACTGCAGGCTGCAATCCCTAAACTCCAGTCAAGGTTATTGATCTGCAAAAATAACAGAAAAGCAGATGATGCAAATTTGTCAAGGTTAGATATATCTGTTTATCATCTCTTGAATGAACTAGATTTCAGCTTCTGCGCAAGCAGGGGTCAGAAGCAAACTATACCCATATTTTATTATCTGTAACACAAGCCGAAGAAAGTCCCTGGTGCTCAAAAATCAGATCATGTTCATGATCGTACCATAGCGCAACTCCCTAAATATTGCACACAGCTGCACTATGTCCCAGCAAGAAGGGGTCGTTAATGCAAGTAGCAGATTTCCTTTTTGAATAATAAATGTAAATAAATAGTATTAAAAAATAATTACATTAAAAAATCACCAAGTGATTCACGTTTTGGAAGCACTGATCTACAGTATTAATATGCCTAGTGATCTTGTAACTACAGTGCTGTCAAAGGGAGCCTCTTCCTTGTACAGCAATGGAGAATCCTAGACTGTTTGTGCCTCCATGGAGCAAAATAGGCATCAAGATAATAGGCTCTGGATGCAATTTAGTGCTCCTGTTCAGTTGGTCCCAACCATACATGCCATCAGACTCCGTCTAGTTCCGTCAGAAATCTGAGAGCCCTATTACTTTCACTGTTGTCATATTACCCCAAGTGATGTGACTAAGAATATATTTTGACACCTTTGTCAACTCCAAGTGATCGTTTTGTTACTATGATAAGCCACTGCATTGCCCTTCTCTTTGCAATGGCTCATTCGTAGATTGACTACTGCAGTGAACTTTATTGGAGACACCCCTTTCAATCCTTGTGCAACCTCCTGATCACAAATGTGTGTGGCTTACTTCATCCTCGAAGTTGAATGTTAAGGAGAACCACATGCAACTTGGGTCTTGCGTCATAAGAGTATAAATCTTGATGCACCAAAACAAAATGGCTTTATTGTATTGCAGCATTTATATAGCGTTTACTACTGTGTGGGGCACTTGCCTACATGGGCAGCAAGCTACACCATGAAGGGTGTGTTATTGGAAGGTTGTTGTCTTTGTTTTGTGATCCTCTGTGGGACGTGTCATGCGTGATGACCACAGAGATGTGGTTATCGTGTTTTGGGACACAGCGCTTAGCAGTGAGGTAGATGAAAAGGTGTGAGAGGTATTTGTACATTTCATGGTTTTCATTAAGCTGGCAGCTTTGGGGAGCCCTGAAGGACCTTTTACGGTATTTATTATGATCATAATAGACTAGGCGTTTTACTGAACTGCGTTGTCCAACCTGAAATTTTGTTTATAGCTTTGGTCCTGAGCTCGCATGGTTGGAGAGAGAAAAAAAAAAGGAGAGTCAAAGGCCTTGTTTGTGGACCTTCCTGACCAGCAACATGAAGTATATGGTAACCTTGGATTGTTTTATATAATAGAAGCAGGGTAGGTCGAAGGGATTCAGAAATCGGAGCAAGGTTATAGAATAGGAGTCATGAAGTCCTCACAAAGGCCGTTTTTATCCTATTCCTACATTCTGTGTCTCTCTACTCAATAGGACCCAGACCCCCCAGGATGATCCCCCGCCCTGCCCCCAAGTGGTCCAGCCCACAATCAATACTACTACTTCGAGAGAGTGGGTATAAATCGGCCATGTTTAATTTCCAAACAATCATAAACATGACAAAAACGTTTACATCTTATACATTTATGGTCTTAATATCTCACTTTTAATATCGACATTTATCCTCCAATATCAGCACTAGTTATGGAAATTTACTTTGCTCCAGCACCAAGGGGCCCTCTGGCTCGCATCCCCTGAACTGAGAACCACGCAAGGCGCAACCCACCTGCGTCCTTGAGCGGTGGGCCCCAGCCCTCTGGTCCTTGTCCGCCATTTTCGGGGCCCACCCCTCTACCACCAGGCTGCCAAGGAGGCTCGTAGGGAATACCCAGGGGCCGCTGCCCCATGCCCTAGTTCGTGACCTGGCGCCCTTGCCTCCCCAGCCGGTGACCCCATTCTCCCTGCGGAGAGCTTACCGTCTCTCCCCTCAGTGCTGGCCTAGGGAGTACGTAAGGAGGACTCCCGTTAACCCTGTAAGTCAATGTTCTGTGGTCTCTTTTCCGCCACTAGGGTGACCAGGGCCCACAGGTCCTTCACCCTCCCCACCACAAAACAAGTTCTGCACAAAAGACCATATTCCTTTGATCCATATGTCCGTTCCAATGTCTGACAAGTGTACCCCATCCTGGTGAAACATATCTCCTGTGATCATCCGGTGCGGTATATGACACAAGCGGCCCGGACCTGAGCACAGCTTGGCCAATTCCCCATTGAGTCGCCTTACTGACACATTTAAGGCTCGTGATCTTACTCCAGCGCCCCATGTCCGGCGTGGTATCATACATGACCAGGCTATCCGTGCCCGGGGGAAGGCCCGCCCCAGCCATGCACACTCCGTCAATATGGCTTCCCTGACCGCCAGGCGTCCTCGATCAACCATGTCGTTGCCGCCCAAATGTAAAATAATTAAATCCGGGGACTGCTGTCCCTCGTGTGCCCTTGTCTCCTCAACCAGCTGCCGCAGCTGCCGGATCCGCAAGCCCCCGACACCTCGCCATAGGAACGACATCCCTTTCAGACCCGGTGGTTTCGACACTCGCTGCTGTTGTAACCGGACCGTGGCGCGCCGTACGAACGAGTGCCCCAACACCCATACCACCTTCGCGGGCATACTAATTGTCGGGAAAGAAATGGAAAAGTCAGAATGGGCCTGTCAACAAATCTGTGTATCCACTTACAGTAATTCAGGCCGCACGTATCGCTTAAAACACTCTGATGACCAGCGCCCAACCCTTTTTACTGCCTCTGCTGGCAGGCCGGCGCCCGCCGCTAAAGTCGCCGCGCCAATTCTAAACGAGTGTGACGAATATCCCGCCAAAATCACCCCCAGACTTGCCAATGCCTGCCTAAAAACTGCCTTGAATTGGTATTGGGACAGGCAATCCCCTTGTTCATGTATGAACAGAGCCTGCCCCTTCCCTACGGGGCGGATCGCTAAGTATGCTTCCATCAAAGCTACCGGGCAGATTATTATCCCAGGGGCAGGACTAAGGCGAATCGTGGACCCCTTCCCTAATGGGTCGGTTTTTGACTTCCGAAGGGTCACTACCAAACTACCCTGGACTAATTTGGAGTCGCGTAGCTGCAGCCCCCTAACTGATCGGACTTGGAGGTCCCTACCAATTCCCCTAACCGAAAGGCCCCGTAAAAGGCCAGGGAGAAAGCGGCCCCAAATAGGGTGCTCTCATATGATGAGCGGCAAACAGCGTGCAGAGACCCTATCATGTCGCCCAGCATCTTCACGTCTATGGGCCTTCTGCTGTCCCTTTTGACCCCCTCCAACCGGGCCCATCCTGTCAGAGCTTTCTTGACTACAAATGCTGCACTTGGGTCGCGCTCCCCCGCTAACTTGGCAAAGAATCCTACAGCGGTCACGTGCGCCCTAGCTTAAGAGACTGGCCTGCCCTGATCCTTCAATGTATGTAAGAAACCGCATATTGCCCCAGCCGAAAATAGGCCCATTATCCCTGCACGCTGGACAAATATCCTGTATGATTTGAAATGTTGTTGGTAAGTTCTCCTAGTGCGTTTACTCAGTAAGGCACCTACCAGCCCCGCTAAAGCGGGGCTCCAATCCTCCACAGTGATGTCGGGAACACTGTCATCTGATCCTCTGCCTGTGGGTGATACCTCCGGAATTCCTGCAACTTGGAGCGAGACAAAGCGTCAGCAGCCTGATTCTCTACACCTGGAATATGTGCCGCTTTAAACAGCAGGTTCAGCCTCAAGCATGCCAGCACTAAATGTTTCAATAACCTCAGTATATGTTTACACGTAGCCCCCTGCCTATTTATTGCCTCCACTACTCCCATGTTGTCTGACCAGAATACCACCGATTTGTTCTCAAAGAACTTGGCCCACACAGTTACTGCCACCACGATTGGGAACAACTCCAAAAGGCTATGTTCTTAGTCAAACCGCTCTCATGCCATGCAGCCGGCCAATCGCCCCTGCACCAGCGTGATCCTAGAATTGCTCCAAAACCTATGCTACCTGCTGAGTCAGTGAGCAAGCCTAAGTCCGTACTGGACACTGGCGGAGCAGGCCATACCACCTTACCATTGAAGTCGCTTAAGAAACTGCGCCATACTCTCAGGTCTTCCCTCACCTCTGACTGCAAGCGCACATGATGGTGTTTTTGAGTCAATCCCACCATTGCCCGTGCTATTGACCTTGAGAAGGGACGCCCCATCGGGATGATCCGAAGGGCGAAGTTCAACTGACCCACTAACACCTGGAGTTGGTGTAAGGTTACTTTAGCACCTGCCAGTGCTGAATCAATTGCTTGGGAGAAGGCCTTCACTTTGTCCATTGGTAACCTGCATTCCCCCGCTACTGTGTCTATCTCAATTCCCAAGAACGACATGCATGTTGCAGGACCTACCGTCTTCCCAGGCGCCAATGGCACTCGAAATTCTTCAAACATGGCGACTAGCTGCCCCAACGCCTGAGCGCATTCCCCTGATGTTGCCGGGCCCATGACCATAAAATCGTCCAAATAATGTACAATGTCCCTACGCCCAGTCCTGAAGGTAAACAGCCACTGAAGCATGGAGCTAAACGTCTCAAAGTATCTGCATGACACCGCGCAGCCCATTGGCATACACATGTCATAGTAGAACTGGTGATTGAGCTGAAAGCCTAGCAAGTGATAATCGTCAGGGTGAACCGGCAAGAGCCGGAAAGCGGACTCAATGTCCGTTTTTGCCATGAAGGCGTTCTGCCCCAAGTTGCGCACCCTCTGGAGTGCCATATCAAAGGAAGAGTAAGTCACCGAGCACAAGGATGGATCTATGGCATCATTCACTGAGGCTCCCTTTGGCGCTGATAAGTTATGAATCATCCTATACTGGCCTGGCTCCTTCTTAGGAACCACTCCCAGTGGTGAACAAACATAGCCCGGCAACGGGGAGCAGGGAAAGGGCCCGCCACCCGTCCCTATGCCCGTTCCTTCTCCACCTTTTGTGCCACTACTGTGGGTTGCATGCGCGCTGACAACAGATTATTGCAATGATCCACTGGAGGTACCCCCTGCGCTGGAATGCGAAAGCCCGTGGAAAACCCATGATACAAAGTCTTGGCTGCCAACCTATCCGGGTACTGATTCAGCCAAAAATCAGCCTCCCTAAGTCCACTGGCGTGGGTAGACTATTGTTGCGCTGGCATGTGCTCCCTACCTCTCTCTTTTGATTTTTTAATACACTTGAACTCGGGGTGAGAGGGGTGACCGCAGAATGCACAGGCGTGCTTGAACTTACATTGCCCTGTAGGCCAAGTACACGTTTTTTTGTTAAATGCCCAGCACGTCCCCTTTTTCTCCCCAGGCCCGCCCTGAGAGGTCCGAAAGGGCTGCTTCATGTGTTGTGCTTTATTATTTACGTTTTCTAGACACACATTTACCTCCGTCTGATCCCACCCCATGTCAGGGTCCTCAACTTTCGCCCATCTGAAGTCCCTGTCATAATCTAACCATGCCATGCCGCCATACACTGTGTGGGCCTTCAGAATCTTGTTAGCATAGTATATCAAAGGTATTGCCAGCTCAGGTTTCTTTTCTAACATCACAGTTGTAAAAACCTGAAAACCGAACATCCAATTAGTAATCGATTCTTCCACCCTCGGTCTCCTGTCTTTGAAAGAACCTTCCTTCCCCTCTTTCTCTTTAGCTTCCACCTCACTCGATCCTCCTCGCCCTCCTCTACATCCCTTCTGAGCTTTGCCAGCACTAGCTTGAGCAATTGCGCGAGATCGGGGTCTTTGTCCTTCCTTTTTTGGTTGCGCTTTGCTGGCATTCTGTGACTGCACCAGCTGGCTGGCTAAGACTAGTGTTACTCCAGCTGGCTTGCCTAAGACTAATGGTACTCCCCGTTGGTCGATACTCGCCCTGGGCACACTAGCTTGCACCAACTCTATCGCTCTGCCCAATTCCCGGATCGATCCGCTTTTCTGGGTTGCCCCACCCCCCCCGCTAAGGCTCCCGGATCAGGTAGGAAGGTGCTGCTGCCCGCCCGCGCTCACACGATGCGCGCCGGAATATCGAGGGAACCCCCTGGCAGCCGCGGAGGGTAGATGGTGCCTCACCCTGCCCAAGTGGTCGTAACCCTCGCCACCGGCCTCCCACGGCTGCCCAAGGCCCCCCGAGACCCCGACACCTTACCTCCTGATCCGCCAAGCCCGATCGCGTTCGCCTCTCTACTCCGATACCAAGTCCCCGACTCCGTGAGCGCTTGAGCGCGTCGATCTCGCCTCCAAAGCGCCGATCACGCCTCCACTCCGCCCGGACTCGATGCCCGCTAATCCCTCAGACGGCGGGTCCTCCGGTCCCCACAAGCACGGCCGATCCACGTGGTCCCGATTCAGCGAGATTCCGCGATGCCGGCAGTCCCGTGGTCCGGCGCAGGAAAAAGAGAGGCAGAGCTGGGTGGCACCGAAGCCTAAATAGGCTTATTGCCTCCACCCCTTCCCACGCCGGAAACACGTCACTGGGGGACCCGGAAGTACTTCCCCGGGCCGGTCGCCAATCGGGCTAACCCGGCCGATGTGTGGGGGTGTGGCGAGGATCCGGGAGGCCGGGCCCTAATGGCGCGCTCTTCAAATCTTGCGCTTCTCCAAACCCCGAGGAAAGTTTCCTAGGAAGCCAACAGAGACGGGGGGAAAGAGAAAGGCAGCAATGGGCAGCCAATGGCTTCAGTGCATAGATGTCTTAAGTACTCTTGACGAATAGCACAGTTGGCCATAAGCACATATCTCAAGTACAGGGCTTGCATGTGTGGGGTGCACACATAACCATGCATCAGAGGCCATCTTGGCTGTGATAGAATGTCCCAGGTAAACTGCAGTGCTCCTGTTGCTGCACTGCTGTGTTAGAACTCTATTCATAAGACGTCTGTAAAGAAAGCACTCTGTACTCCAATGGAATTACTGGACACTAAAGATTTAAAAGGTAGGCCTCACAGCCCCCGTTACTTCATTGACTAACTAGGTGCAGCACCTTCAAAGATGTAAAGAGAGTTGTCTATAAATTAATTGTCCTTTCACCATCACCTTTTGTCTCAGTGCCAGGTACGAGGACCTGTGTCAGGACCAGAGATCCTTATAGCTGCCAGTGATCAGTGTTGTCGGATAGGTTTTCGTAGTGAGTGACGGTACCACTAATGGTGCATGGTATCTGAATTTAACATGGTTTCTGTACCACATTTCGGGAAATTGAAAGTATTCCAACATTGAAGTAAAAAAGAATCATGGGCAGTGCTGTAAAAAGAATCATGGGCAATGCCTATAAGGTGCATGGTGCAAATCGTGTCTTTGGTTGTTCATCTGTGGATGTGCAGGAATCAGATTCTAAAATGTTAGTGATTGCTTTGCATATTCCCCATTGTATTGACGCCGGAAAAAAACAAGTAGTTAGGAATGCATGCAGGCCTCAGTAGTCTCAGTGAAGGTACTCAGACTGTTTGTTATCTTCTAGTTTCCAGGTGTCTGATATTTTTCCCTGTTGGACCTGGAAGCGATTGATCACCAGATTGAATTTCATAAAGATTCCCGGGCACTAAAAGAATTTAGAGTGTTTTGGCCATGAGATGACTGTCGGGTATTAAGCCCACACCTAGTTTAGTATCTGCTGCTGCTAATCCAGTGTCAAAGGGCATGGATTGGCTAGTTTGTTTTTCTTGGACCATGCAAGTACTTTTCCAGATCTATGATAAGGTTGAGGCCTCTGTAGAACTGTTTAAGAAAGGCATTCCATGTATGTTGTTTAATAATATGGAGCATTGTTTGGAAGCTTCTAATGAGATTTGATTCAGGTGGTACAGACTCCCAGAGCAAGTAGTTCAGGTGGTACTAGTTTCCATTAAGGGTCTGTTTTTCTGCCTCAGGTGCCACTTTGAAGGGTTAAATGCCACTGGAGTATTCCTCAGTGGTCTCAAGTGGCAGCCCCTCATTTGAGCTTGTATGGCTGTCAGTGCTTTAGGGATCACTGTCATTTGAACTTGGAGGTACTTTAGACGTCACTGCATAATCTTTAGCTGCTTTTCTTTGTTACATGTCAGGGTGAGATGAGTGTACTATAGTATTTACATCTCATACCTATTTCGAACAGAGTTACTCGGTCATCGAGTATGTAACTCTTGCATGTCTGTTGAGCATTTCAAATTCTTCATGTGGGAATCAAGCATTTGTGATACATGCTGACCGCAGTACCTTGTGGGTTCGTTGACACATGGTTACTCTGAAGGCAGCCATATCTGTGAAGAGGTTAGCATCTGTGTTTCATGCAATACACTTTAGGTAGAAATATTCTTAAGAGGAGGATACCAACAGCAGATTGTCCCACACGCCCTTAGTGAGTGTAAAGAGTAGTAGAGAGGAGGATGACAAGTAATGTTTGGAGAAATCCGTGACCAGTGCCAACAGTGTTGAAGGGGTGTGTGAAGGAGAACAAAGATGGAAGCCAAGATGGCAGATGTGTGAAGAGTCTGACTTGAGTACATTCTAAAAGGTAGAGGGCCAAGGAGCAAAGTGTCATGACCAAGTTTTGTTAAGGTTTCTGAAGAGTTGTCATGGATGGAGGGACATAGTTGTGAGGGGAAGGGGAGTAATTTTTCCTTCTAATTTGTTTGACGCAAGTTGGTGAAAGTACCAAATGAGTGGCATTTCAGAATGACCCAAAAAAAGAGGAAGCTTAGAGAAGAGTAGTACTGGTTGGCTATTGATGATAAGATGTAGTTTTTGTTGGATTCGTTGCATCATTACATTTGCTGTATACATATTTTAAGACAATTTTTTTCTGCTTGTTGATGGACCATGAAAGAACTTGTGGAGTACGTTGTAAGATTCTTCACGGTGTTACCCTGCTGTAAGTAGTGATATTCCATCACAGTAGTTCACTCTTAGTTTAGATGGAGTGAAACGCATTTTGTAAATTATTCACCCACCTCCAGTGTGATCAGACTGCTCTGCAGTGTTTTTGTGACAGAAGAACTTTGTCACTTCTTGTGAAGTCCCGCATGTTCATCGCCCATGGCTAATATTAAACATGCAAACACTTTGATATGGTGCAGGCTTTTTCCAAGATATTTGCTGACCGGGATGCCAGGGGCTAGATTCACCAGTATATGTTGGACAGGCTTTCAAAGCCTCATTCATGGGTGACTGAGAGGGAATGAGTCTAAATCTAGTAAACAATCATTTATTTAAAATATTGATGAATATCTAGACATATTTATTTATTTGAAACGAGTATATGTTATATAAATGCTGCAAATTGTAGAGCGATAAAAATGAGAAAACAACAAACAGTTAAAGTTATGGTCCCAAATAGCTTTGTCTGGATTTATTAGGACTGTGGTTTGGCGACCAGTTCAGATATTAAATTGTGGTCCCAGGGGAGAGCTTGAATTGATGTTAATTTGGCTTCTTCGATTAATGGTCATTGACACAACTTAAAATGAAAGAGAAAAAAAATGTTCACAAATGTGGGTAACCGCAAAACTGGTGCTATGGGCTAACTGATATAAGCAGCTAGGAACTTTTATACTCACAACCTTGTGTGGCAACACCCACACATCAAAGTGGTAATTGGAATGTAAATTAATGAAATAGCATTGATATCTGAAATTATATTTAAATAGTTTAGAAGTGCCTTTTCAGACTTGTATTTATTGTTCCCTATTTTATGGAACTTTTTTTTTTTTTAAGTAAGCCTTGCAATTTTAGGTTTACATTGACTGTTTAGTGCCCTCTTCTCTGACCTGTGCTCTGTTTTTTAGGTCATGTCTAAGTCAGCATTTGGGCTGTCTTTTGCGAGACCTTCTGTTACCTTAGAGGCCTCCCATTGCTTACCATTGGTTGGCTTCATTGTCACTCTCATTTGCTTGCTTCTTATTTATCAGCTGCTATAGTCACCCAACCTCTTCGTGTGTTTGTCCCTCCCCTAGAGCATGGATGCATTATGGTGCCATTCGACTGCTTGCTTTTTCAGGCGCCACTTTTTTCTTTTTGTTTAAGCACTCTAAGAGTGTGTGTGTTTTTTAACTGTATCCCTTCTCTGTGTGCCTCTCCCAGCTTTTCCCGCTTGCCCAACTTTGTCCATGCCCTTGTGCCAGCCCCCCAGTCCTTTATTGTCTGTGTGCTTCCCCAGCTCCTCCCGCCACTCTCTGTTTTCTGTTTGCTTGTCCATTTGCTTCCCCCCAGCCCCTCATGGCCACCCTGTGTTGTCTCCCCTCCGTTGTCAGTGTGCTTTCCCAGCCACTTTACCCGCTGTCCATTGTCTGTGTGCTTGCCCCAGCCCTTTCTGTCCACTCTCTGTGTTCCTGCCCTAGACCGCTGTCGATCTGTTTGGCCCTGAAAAGCATTCTGGTCTCTAGTCTCTGTGCTTACCCCAGCCCCCCCTGCCCACCCTCCATTTTGCGTGTGCTTGCAACCAGCCACTTGTACCCACTCTCTTGTCTGAGTGCTTGCCCACAGCGCACTCTCTGTTGTCCATGTGCCCACCTCCAGTAACCACCGCCCACCCTCGGTTGTCTGTGCTTTCCCCAGCCCTTCCCGCCCACCCACCTTTATCCGAGTCTTCGCCCCAGCCCCTCTCTCCTGTGTTGTCCACCCACCTGTGCCCGACCTCCCTCCCACTTTGCAGCCTCGTTCCTTAAAGCATTCCCCACTTTTGTTGGGGAAAAACCAACATATGGGGAGTGGGTTGGAGGACAAAATAACAGCCGCAGCCAATTAAAAAAATAAATAAATTGAGATGCGGGCAGTGATGAGCTTTGTAATACGCGTTTTTAAAAGTTTTTTTTTAGCTCTGGCCACGTCGTGCTTTTTTTTTTTTTCCATTAGCTGCAGCCATGCTGCTGTACAGCATGGCTATAAAACATTTCCATATCCATTAGTTCTCATAGTTGAGACCTATTGGCTTTGACAATGCTTGCTTTACTTGTAGGCTAGTCTCGGTCTGTTGTGACTAATAGATTAACCCTCTTATCTGAAAGAGACACGTTAGTGATAGATTCCTTACCTTAGAATATCCCCAGGCGTCAGGCTGGATCCGGAAAGTTTTGCGTAGCAGTACCCTTGCGCGTCGGTAGGCGGCGTCGTGCGGCTCCGCGTCCGTCGTCGGCGTCGTGATCGCCGGGATGACGTCGCGGGCAGTACTTAGGCGCCGCCCCTGCGCGCTGACGTCAGTTCTTCTTTTTCCGCGCCAGCAAGCGCAGATCCGGGAAGAGCAGTGCCCTGGTCAATTTTTGACCATACTTTTTGGTGATTTTTTCACTGGTTTTTTTTTTTCTCAACTTTAAGGTGTCGTAGGGATGCCCGGCTTCAAGCGATGCGGCGCCTGTGCGCGGATGATGTCCGTCACCGACCCGCATTGGGAGTGTCTCTTCTGCCTCGGCCGAGGCCACGACACCGAGTCTTGTCCCGAATGCCAGGCCCTCAACCCGAAAGCTTTGCGAGAGCGGTCTCGAAGCTCCTCGAGGCCCGGCATTCGGCTCCGCGGAAGCCCCGGTCGCGTGAGAGGTCCAGGGGTCGCTCGCGGAGTGCACACCGGTCGTCGACTTCTTCGTCCGGTAAGTCTAAGCACAAGAAGTCCAAGAAGCATCGTCGCTCTCGGACTTCGCCTCGCCGGTCTCGCGACTCGGCTGAGGCCCCTCCCGGCACCGTCCCGCCCCGCGGCCCCGGACTTGCCTGTGGAGTCGCCCCGTCATACCCGCCCTTCCCGGGTTCGGGGCGGATCCGGCCAAGGTACAGGAGTTCCTGTCGGCCATGGCCCGCCTCTTCGGGCCTTCAGGCCCCTCCGGTGCGCCTTCGGGCCCCGCGGGCCCTGATGGGGTTGCTCCGGCGCCGCCGGCGGCTCCGGCCCCGGCGTCGCCCGAGCCTCCAGCCTCGATCCCGGCTCCGGCTTCGGCCCCGGCCTCGATCCCGGCTCCACAACCCCCATCGACGCCGGTCGACCTCACGACACCTCCGCCGGCGCCGATGTCTCCGGTGCCGTTCTCGACGCCGCCCTGGGCTCCGGGCGGCGTCGTCCCCAGTTCCTTCCGGCTCCGGACATGGACCCGGAGCGACGTCGCCGACGCCGGCTCCGGCGCCGATGGGACCTTGGGTCCCCAAATGTCCCTCCTCCTCCTTATTTTGAACCAGAGGAGGACCAGGAGGACTGGGAGGGGTCTGATGACCCTCTGACACGCAACTGTCAGTATGATGAGGACTGGACAGAGAGTCTAGGGGAGGCCAGTGGTCTGGATACTTCTCCTGACACTGGCATGCTGTCTCCTCCCGTGGCTACGGAGGAGGGGGCCAATTTTGGTACAGTGTTGCGTAGGGCTGCTGGGGCCTTACGTCTCCAGCTCCCTACTTTGACGGTCAAGACTAACATCTTGACAGAGGTGCTTCAGCCGGCAGCCTCCTCTGCGGAGACTGTGCTGCCGTTTAACGACGCCCTCACTGACGTTCTTTTGGGCGCCTGGTCCAAGCCCAACACAGGGGCTCCTGTGGATCGGAACGTGTCACGACGCCATCGCCCGCTCCGGGCGACCCCCTGTTTCTTTCTGTCCACCCCACTCCTGAGAGCTTGGTTGTCCAAGCCTCCGCTTCCCAAACCGCCTTCCCTACCGCTCCTCCGGATAGGGAATCCAAACGCCTGGATCAGTTTGGGAAGAAAGGTTTTTCTTCCTCCAGTGCTGGCTTGCGGTCCGTTAACACCGCTTGTCTTTTGGGCCGATATACCCACTCCCTGTGGGATTCGGTGGCGGATGTTTTGCCCCAGTGCCCTGAGGAGGTCCAGGCACTGCTTTCCCGCGCCATTGCGGAAGGAAGGGATGCGGCCAAATACACTATCCGTTGTGGCCTTGACACCGCCGACTCGCTGGGCAGGTCGATTGCAACGACGGTGGCGCTCCGGCGCCACGCCTGGCTGAGAACCACTGGTTTTTCAGGGGATGTCCAGAATACTCTCATGGACATGCCCTTTGATGGAGTCGGTCTTTTGGGTCCAAAGCAGACCATGCGTTGGAGCGCTTTAAGGACTCACGGGCTACTGCAAAGTCCCTGGGCCTTTCTGCTACACGCCCTCCGCTGCCTTCTGCTTTTCGCCCCTATCGTGGCCACGGTAGGGGCGCCCTTCACGTCAGCAGCCCAGCCACCGGCCCGCGCAGCAGGCGTCTTCGCGTGGCCGAGGACGTGGATTCCGCCGTGGCGGATCGGGCAACCAGCGTGCGGGTCAGGCCACCACCTCCAACCCGTCCGCGGCCTCCAAGCCCTCCTAGTCCCTCCTTTCAGGTGCACGGCACGCCAGTAGGGGCAGGGTCCGCCATCACCTTCCCCACTGGCGCACCATCACCTCGGACAGGTGGGTCTTGGACATTGTCCGAAGGGCTACTCCCTCCCCTTCGAGACCACCCCCAGCCATGCCACCTCAATTCCACCGCATGTCAGGGGATCACTTGGTGCTTCTACAGAAGGAAGTCACGGCCCTCTTGACCGAGAGGGCCATCGAGCATGTTCCGACCCCAGAAGTAGGGCGTGGTTGCTACTCCCACTACTTTCTGGTGCCCAAAAAGGACAAGGAGGACATGCGTCCTATCTTGGACCTCCGGAACGTCAATCGCTTCCTCCGGAAGGAGAAGTTCAAGATGCTCACCCTAGCTCAGGTCTTGACTGCCCTCGACCCTGGAGACTGGTTGGTAGCGTTGGACTTGCAGGACGCGTATTTCCACATCCCCGTCCTGCCGGCCCACCGGCGTTACCTTCGGTTCACGGTAGGCCCCGAGCATTTTCAGTTCACCGTGCTCCCTTTGGCCTTACCAGTGCCCCTCGGGTGTTCACGAAAGTGATGGCGGTGGTCGCAGCTCATCTGCGCCGGGCAGGGGTTTCAGTCTTCCCCTACCTCGACGACTGGCTGCTGAAGGCGGGCTCGTCCCAGGCAGTCGTCTCCCACCTCCAGACTACGGCCGAACTCCTGCACTCGCTGGGGTTCTCCATCAATGTGCCGAAGTCGCATCTAATTCCTTCTCCACAGCTCCTTTTCATCGGAGCAGTTCTGGACACGACGCAGTTTCGGGCCTATCCTCCCGAACGGCGAGTCCGGGATATTCAGGCTATGATTCCGATCTTTCGGCCTTTATCCTGGGTTTCGGTACGGATGACCCTGAGGCTGCTGGGCCTCATGGCCTCCTGCATCCTGCTGGTCAATCATGCCAGATGGCATATGCGGGCTCTGCAGTGGGACCTGAAGTTCCAGTGGGCGCAGCACCAGGGCAACCTGTCCGATCACGTCCAGATCTCGGAGGGGACTGCAAAACAGTTGCAGTGGTGGCTCTCGAACCGGCAATGGGTCATGGGCAGATCCCTCTCCCTTCCCCAGCCAGAGCATACAGTTGTGACGGACGCGTCCCTTCTGGGATGGGGCGGTCACATGGGAGAGGCGGAGATCAGAGGCCTCTGGTCTCCGGCGGAGTCCCGGCTCCATATCAACCTTCTGGAGCTCCGGGCGATCCGGCTTGCACTCAAGGCATTCCTTCCCTCTGTCACAGGGAAGGTAGTGCAGGTGTTCACAGACAACACCACCGCCATGTGGTACTGCAACAAACAGGGCGGGGTGGGGTCTTGGACCCTTTGTCAGGAGGCTCTGCGCCTCTGGACATGGCTGGAACATCAGGGCATGTTCCTCATGGTTCAACACCTGGCAGGTTCTCTGAACGCCAGGGCGGACGAACTCAGCCGCAGGTGCATGATGGATCACGAATGGCGTCTTCACTCGGAAGTGGCGCAAGGACTCTTTCTACAGTGGGGAGAGCCTTGGTTAGATCTATTCGCCACCGAAGAGAACGCGCAATGTCATCAGTTCTGCGCGTTGGAATTTCCAAGGCGGCACTCGCTCGGCGACGCTTTCGTCGCGAGTGGAGTTGCGGTCTGTTGTACGCCTTTCCGCCTATACCACTTCTACCCAGAGTGTTAAAGAAGATTCGGCACGACCGGGCCCAAGTCATTCTTGTGGCTCCGGACTGGGCTCGAAGAGTTTGGTATCCCGAGCTACTCAATATGAGCATAGATCCCCGATCCGTCTGCCTCTTCGGGAGGATCTTCTGTCGCAGCAGCAGGGGACGGTCCTCCACCCGAACCTGTCCAGTCTACACCTGCTTGCGTGGAGATTGAGCGGCGGCAGTTGATTCCTTTCGACTTGCCTCCCGAAGTTTGTGATGTGATTCTGGCAGCCAGGCGTCCCTCCACTAAGGTGGTATACGCCTGCAGGTGGAACAAATTTGTGGCATGGTGCACAGCAAAGGCTGTGGATCCCCTTTCTGCCCCTCTTTCTGAGGTCCTTCTGTTCCTTCTCTCTCTGGCCCACCAGGGTTCTGCCCTGGGTACCATCAAGGGTTATCTTTGTGCTATCTCGGCCTTCCTCAGGCTCCCTGATCAGCCCTCCCTTTTCAAGTCCCCTGTTGTTAACAGGTTCTTAAAAGGCATTACTCACCTCTTCCCTCCTGTTCCGTTTGTAATGCCTCAGTGGGACTTGAACTTGGTTCTTACCTTTTAATGTGCGCTCCCTTTGAGCTCTCTGCATAACTGTCCTCTTCGTCTTCTGACTCTGAAGACAGCCTTTCTGGTGGCCATCACCTCCGCTCGGCGGGTGAGTGAGCTCCAGGCTCTATCTTGCAAACCTCCCTTTCTGTCTGTTCATCCAGACAAGGTTGTTCTTCGGACGCGTCCGTCCTTCTTGCCAAAGGTGGTTACTGCTTTCCACATTGGGCAGACCATCACTTTGCCCACCTTCTTTCCGCCTCCGCATCCTTCCAGAGAGGAAGAGAGGCTCCACCGTCTGGACCCAAAACGTGCGCTCTCTTTCTATATTGACCGCACAAAACACTTCCGGGTGGATGACCAGCTCTTTGTTGGCTACGTGGGCGCCAAAAGGTCGGGCGGTGCACAAGAGGACCATCTCCCGCTGGGTTACCTTGTGCATCAAGACCTGCTATTCTTTGGCTAAGAAGGAGCCTCCTGTTGGGCTGCGTGCCCATTCCACCAGGGCAACGGCTGCTACCACGGCCTTGGGCCGCGGTGTTCCGCTGCCGGTTATCTGTCAGGCAGCTACGTGGGCCTCGCTGCACACGTTTACAACGCATACTGCCTTGACAGTCAGGTCCGGAGGGACGGCTTCTTTGGCCGTTCTGTCCTCCAGGACTTCCTTGTCTGATCTTTGTTCGCAGACCCACCACCGGGGTTGGTATTGCTGGGGTATCTATTCTAAGGTAAGGAATCTATCACTAACGTGTCTCTTTCAGATGCACAAGTTACTAACTTGTGTAACGATATATCTGTAAGAGACAGTAGTTAGTGATAGATTCCTTACCGCCCCACCCATCCTCCCCGTTCTGCGAACTGATTTCTAGGGTTAAGGACATCCCTTTCAGGGCCCTAGTATTTTTCAGACACCTGTGTCAGCTTCTTGCATGGCTCTGCGTTCCTGGCGCGGAAAGTCGTGTACAGAACTGACGTCAGCGCGCAGGGGCGGCGCCTAAGTACTGCCCGCGACGTCATCCCGGCGATCACGACGCCCGACGACGGACGCGGAGCCGCACGACGCCGCCTACCGACGCGCAAGGGTACTGCTACGCAAAACTTTCCGGATCCAGCCTGACGCCTGGGGATATTCTAAGGTAAGGAATCTATCACTAACTACTGTCTCTTACAGATATATCGTTACACAAGTTAGTAACTTGTGCGTTACCGCCTGTCACCTTAGTGAGTATAAGGCTTCTTAGAATTCCCCCCACATCTCTAAATTATTTCTGGGTTTCATGGTCTCATGTGGTGATATGAAACATATACAAAACCTGCCCTGCCACAGCATTTTTGATATTTGTTATAATCTCATCCACTCTATCAGAAGGAGGGCTTTGTCATTTTCTGGACCGGAAGGTTTCTGATAAGTCAGGCAGACGCCGTCTGGGTCAGGGGAGCCGGTGCTGCCCAGAGGGCGCCCACATGTCTTGCAAGCTCCCGAGCAGGCGATAAGGGTGTCCCCTATCCAAGGACGCAGGATTAAAGCGAGGAGGCCTAGGGAAGATAGTTATTCTAGCAGTGATAGAGTTCACCATCAAGTTCTGGGGCTTTGTGTCAAAGTGCAGCCTTTGGTGTTGGTCCGTGCAAAAAACATCACGTTTGGCACAGAGCCCCTGACGCCTCCCCTAGTTGTGGCTGCCTACTCCATATACTGTGAGGAGTGACGCGTTCTGCCATAGAAACCTGTTTACCCACAAGCACAGTGGCACTTATTCAGTGAGTTATGTTTGTCTTCCTTATAACGTCTTATATACTCATGTCACAATATAGCCAACTCGGTACTTTAGGACAAATCTTGGTCAAACGTTTATCTTCCTGTCTTCATTAATTCATCAATTTGTGTAATCTTAGGCAAAAAAAGTATATCTTTTTGCCCAGTTTCCTTTATCTGCCAAAACTGGAAGTACTTAGATGCCGGCTAACTGCAAGTAAAGAAAAGTGCAAGCCCTGATCTCTCCTTTGACACAGGGCCCCTGCACTATTTGTAGTGGCTCCCCGAAAGCTGGGACAGGAGAGAGCAGTATCCCCTTTATTGGGAGCTACAAAATCTATTTTCCTTGAGACCCATGATCACTGCTCCAAGCCGGAGTATTCATATATCTTTAGTGTGACTTTACCGCAGTGGCTTAGGGAACCCCCGCTTTAGCAGCTTAAGCGGGGCACCCAATGGCCTTTTAATTTGGGTCCCATTAAATATTAACAAGTTGTATGTTTGGCCTCTCACGTCTCCAGGCCTGTAGACAAAGGCTCATAAACAGATCTATGTAAGGGAAGAGCTGGGAGGGGCTGAGAGATGGTGGTCAAGTGCTGCTAAGTGAGACACGTTCAGGAAAGGAGAGAGAAAAGGACATTGTGAAAACATAAATATGAAAAGAACACAGTGACCAGAAAACTAAGTGAGAGGGAGCTAGGGGAAGGGGACTATAAGATAGAAAAGTTCGTTTGAGAAAAGAAAAAAAAATATGGTAGCTAGAAACTGGAAAGGAGGAAGCCGTGAAGGGTGAAAGGAAGGGCACAAGTAAGGAAATATGAAAGGAAAGAAGAAGTAGAAGGAAGGGTGAAAACAACAAAGAAAGGGTGCAAGGATGGAAGGTCGGTTGGACGGGTGAAAGGCTCAATTATTGAAAGGCTGGAAGGAAGAGTGAAAGGATGGATGATAGATTTGTGGAGGGGAATGGCAGTTAAATGGATGGAATGATGAAAGTATGGGTGGGTGAAAGGGTAGGTGAATGAGTGGACCAATCGATGGAAGACATGTCAATAGATTTTTGGAAGAATGAAAGGATGGGGTAAAGGATCAAAGAATGGATGGATTAAAGGGCAGGAGGGTGGCTAAATTTGAGGATGTAATGGTGAAGAGAACTAATCTAGGAAAGGTCAGGCTTACTGTGTTGCTCATTTGGTGGCATTAGAGTTATGTTCAAAGTGGGGGGGGGGGGGTAATTTTCTGTATACTACCTTGCTTCAAAGGGTGCCTTTCAAAATAGTGGCATCCATGTTATCTTTAGCAGGGCACAAGAGAGGGGGCAATTACACCTCTCTTATTTGCAGAACAGACTGCTCCATCAACCATTGGATCGATACATTCTGGCCTCGGTGTGCTGAGAATCTAACTGGAATGAGTTGAAAGAGGCACCTTTGTGCTTTATAGTACCACTTATGTTGCTCCTTTAACTAAATGCTTTTGAGGTAACATTTTATGTGCGATTATTGCTCAATATGTAGCTAAGTAATTATTTCATTGAAATTATACGAATGAATGGCTGAGTTAACCATGGTAGGATCTGAACTTGTGGACAGTCTGTTACACTCTGACCTCAGCAGTGATCACCCAGTGACCTTCCTTAAATCATATAAGGATGTATGTTCCTGAGAAGTGTCAGCACTCTCCTATTAAATGTATTGCAGGTGTGCTGAGAAGTGCAGGTGCTCTGGCTTTCAAATGAAAGAAGTGCAGTGCCTGCCCATTGAAAGCACTGACCATGGCATGAAAGCTAACATCTAACAAAGGAAACAAGTACATGAGTTGTATACAATTATTTAAACTAGATAACTAGGCGTCTCTACTTAAATGCACGTAACATCAAAATGTCATTGTGGAAAAGAGTCCATTTTCATGAAAGTTCAGGGTGTGCTATCACTTACAGAAGGTCGCTTACTGCCTGTGACATCATTGTACGTGATATAAATAGTCCCCTTGTTCTCTGCTAGGGCCCACCCTTTGCAGAAAAGTACTGTATTCCCAACCCTCGCTGCACGAGCATTTTTACAGCAATGACATTTTAAACAGACCTGGCGTTGCATAGTCTTACAAAGGGAAACCCAACTTCTGGCTATTGAAGCGTTGCGCCTAGAGGCTACTTGAATGCATGTTTGGTTCATTGGGCGCCGCTTGCTTCAAACCCCAGCATCAGTGAGAGGAGATTCTGCGGCGCAGTGCATTTCACTGTGCGGCTAAGGGCTCAGTCTGGCCTGGCTGTGACCACACACACTCATCACTAGAGTGTCATGACCAAGTGCACGGCGGCTGACTGTAGCCTCTCGTTCACTACTGGAGAAGGTGTTGGTGATGCTGGAGCGTCTGATGCCTACAAACACGCAAAGAGGGCATCGCAGCCTGTTCACAATGTCCGAATAGAGTAGAGCCATGGTGTTCTCAGCAGCGCTTTTGTGGGATGGATGGTGGTGAATGTTTTCAAGATTATATATGGGTTTTCAGACATAGGGAGACAGACTGCCAGATGCTTCCGGAAGAGCATGCCAGCTTTCTATTTTAAAGCACCCTCCCATGGCAGCGCTGATGCCCTAGCGTTTGCCACGTTAGCAGGAAAATAAAAAAATGTAACTCTGTTTGAGTGTTTCCTTCTGTGCAATACTTGTAAAATATCTGTTCATTGAAAGCGATATTAGGCTGATTGTGTGAGTCTATGTGTGTGTGTATATATATATGTGTGTGTGTATATTTGCAAGTTGTTATGATTAGTCAGGGACGGGGTTACTATAAATTGGGGGAGGGCACAGTTCTTAACTTAGTTTCCTCTTAAATTTCCCAAAGGAATTTCTGCTCTCAAATCCACGTGAGAACTTTACGCTGAGTTTGGGACAAACAAAGAAACTCTTTGTCAAGCTTGTAGTTCTTTTTAGGTCTGGTGTGACAGTGCAGACGTCGCTATACCTTTACAAAGCCTTACTGAGAGGGGGCTTTGGCGCCACCCATATGTAGATTGACATCAGTGTAGATTTTGATTTGGCAGAAGTTGTGTACTTACGCTAAAAAAAGTGCTTGGATTGCTCTTTTTGCCCTTCAGTAAGTCTTATGCTCAACATAGCAGGACTGAGTTGGTTATGTTGACAAGCCATTGGAGATTAAGTGATTTGCCCAGGATCACAGGATGTTGAGCCGACGCCAAGCCTTGAACCTGGTTCCCCAGTTCCAAAGTCGGCAGCTCTGGCCATATGGCCACATCCTAAGTAGAGAGAAGGAAGCAAGCAGAAGCCACATGAAAGCTCGGCTTGTTGTGCGCTCGAGGATCCAACCGGGCCTCAATATGAGCCAAAGCCAGGCTTCAGGCTCGAGCCTGGCTCAAGTTTTCAGTGGCTTGCCCACCTCTACCTAATCAGTTCATTGGTAATAGTTATATCTGGCATCATAAGTTAGATCTCTTTATTATAAAAAGTTATGACAAAGGCAGTATGCCTGACTTAAGTTCTGTGAAAACCATATGTTAAAGCCAATAGGCTGTAGGGGTTGATTTATATAACTGTGTTAAAACCTGTAGACCGGTATTGCCTTATGTGACTTTTTGTAGATTGCTATAATAGGAAAGGGTTCTCGCGTTGGTTACCTCTGGCCAAACCCTGGGAGTAGAAGATATGCACTTTGAACAAGCTTGTTAGGTCCTCTTAGGAGGGCCCGGTAAGTGTAGCTGTCTGCTAGTCCCTTGTTAAAAAAAATTATATATAAAAACTATACACATACATACATTGAGGATTTTTGGGTCAGCCCTTTTCTCTGTTGAAGTGCCATTCACATTCTATTTATCCCCATGACGGCGTACTGCTTAGTGCAATGTCTTAGCCCATTCATATTGCACAGTTAAGAACAGAGAGGCTTTTTTCACTGCTGTGTCCCAGTATTTCATCCGAATTACCCTATTTTTACTAAAATATCTGGCCTAAAATTGTGATCCACTGGGACCCTTATTAAAATCAGGGGGTTTGCCACCAGGTTGCCCTAAATTGAGTGTTTTCCCTAAAAAGGACAATTATCTGCATCTTGGATCCTCTCATCCTATCTTGGCCAATAATTTCTTGGGAGAGCGTCTCCCTCCCCACCGGTTAATATTGCTTAATTAAGGCACAGGTTTTTATGACTGGTTCTCTTGGTTTGTGAACTGACAGCTATCAAATTAAAACTCCTGGTTAAAACACAGTGGTGTTGAATAAAAGTTGCTGGGCTGTGTCTCTCACCCTCCTCCCACACCACACGTACCCCCACCAATATTAGAAGGAGCCAGTGCACACCCTAGAGATGTGGTAAATGTTTTTCCATGAAAAGAAGTGTAACTAAATATTCTGGGCTCATGAAACTCCTCCAGGTCTCTGTTCTGGGGTCCCCAGTACACAAGCCTATGCATACATTTGTAGCAAGTCTTTTAAATTTAATGTGTCCAATCGAGATCACGGTTAAGTGGATAGAAACCAGTGGTCGAAGTGCATTAAAAAAGTAAAGGAACTGATGCTGTGCACAATGGGGGCAGGGCAAGTAAGTGTGGGGGCAGGGTCAAAGCTGTGGCTAAAAAACAAAATATGCTGTAACTTTTTTTGGTCGTTCACCTTCAGGTATGTATACATAAATCCATACACAGCTTAAATGTAAAATAAATGCAAGTTAAGTTAATCAGTGGGAACTCCACTATCGTACTTCATGAAACTTCTATTAGTTAATGCACTGCAGAGGTCTGTGCCTGTAACCAGACATCCACAGGATTGAAACCTGGTTGAAGCAGTGGAGAATAGTTGGGAGCTAGCACAGGCCCGTGCACCGCAGGGGCCTGTTACGCCCTTTTAAAAATCACACACTTCACCGCTCAGCTGGTTACTCCTTTCAAATACCACTCAAAAAGAATAAATCTGTGTCATCGGAAAGTTTCAATTGACTCCATTAATCAAATCCAGTACCGGCTTCCGAGATCCCTTTGCAGATTGATTAGTTGTGCACATTTACATTTCTTTCCGGCACCCTGGCAAGAAGGCTTGTTTAGCTGTCTGCCCACCTTCGGTTTCACAAATCAGGAGACTCCCTTCTTCACACTGTAGCTTTTCAGCTCTCGGAATTAACCGTCCCGGGACGGTTATCTTTTCACAGAAAGTAGGGGAACTGTTGTCCTTAAATTAAAAAAATTGGGGCATGTCGGGGGCATGGTCAAAAGTCGCGCTTTCTGCTCGGAGCCCACTGGGTAGGTACGAGGCCAGTGAGCATTCTTTGACTGAAGGTTGTCATGCCCTCAGATACCACTTGGCATAGTCCAACAACGTGGGGGCACTGGGAATGGGCATAGGTTGTGTTCATAGGCTAAGACCAGTGCCTACTTGGCATGGCTGCATGCCACGGCCGTCATGCAGAGTGGGTGTGAGCTAGGGGCATAAAAGAAGCCCTTTTCGCATCATATTACTGACAGAGTAGACTTGTTTCAGTATGTAAGATTAGTAAGGAAATCCACATGTGGACAGCAATGCCACAGCCTTGTGTTTAATGTCTATAAAGCCACATGTTTCTTGTGAATGGAACACCAGTGTCCATCTCTGTGTATTCTCTGCAAGAACATTGGTGTCCGAGAGTTGAACCACAGTCTTACACCTCCATAGAATGCCTGTGAATATCTATTACTTGGGTTGAGCTTATGTATCCATTGTGTAATTGTGGTGCATATACCTATTTTAAGTTGTATTGCAGTCTGACGCTCAAACAATTTTTAGGCCAAATATTTAGATCAATATCAGCCACTCAGTGGCGAATGTGGACTTTACTAAACAAACTAAAATACCATATATTCTGCTTGAGTCATTGACAGTGGTACCTCAGGATTCAGCCTCCATGTATTATCTACGGGGGCATCTGGTCAGTGTAATAGCATCTCTTTCTCTGTTTGCAGGCATCTATCCACTGGTCGTGGGTGTTGTCATAAATGATGTCATTGAAAATGTCATTTGAGATCCGTCATATTGTGAAAGTTTGTATTGTGTAGCTGATTTTAACTGGGAAGAAAGAAACCCTCCCATCTATGCACATAAAAATTCTTAAAAATGCAAGGATATGTTGCAACCAACATTAATTGAATATAAAAAAGTATAATAATTTTGGGAAATACAAAAGTGACGTTGCCAATGCAGCATTTTCACACCTTAAATTGAAAGGTTTTTTTGCTTTGTTTTCCAGTATTATTGTGTAGCATGAAGTATTATCGTGTCCCGATGTTGCATGTCTTTTTTCTTTTATTTGTTTTAACTGTCACATTGTGTCACAATTTTTTGTTATTTGTGTAGTTATAGTAAGAGGTTTGATTGCAGTATGCTGTTGTGTCGTATGTTTTTGGTATGGGTATGGTTTTTTTGTTATGTCTTGTCTTTTTTTTGTTGCTTGTAGTAGGATTTATATCTGTTTATTTTTTAAATCTACTGTCTCACTGTTTTCTCATTAATTATTTAATTTTTGATGCCCTTTTATTCCGAGTTCTCTATATTTTTAAGTGGTGTGCAATTCAATGTACACTAAAGGGATGCAATGTATTTCTTAGCATTTCCGTTGCTCTTACTGTTTGCGAGACATGCCCTGAATGACAACTTAACTTTGGTTCTACGTTTTAAAGATTAAATTAATGCTGGTTATAACCCTGACATTTGTAAAACTATGTTTAATTGGTTAGTTGTTTTTTTGACTAATTATGTAGATTGGATTTAATTCTGATCAGCATTTAAAAATATATGGAGTGTCAAATATAGATATAGGGAATTTTAGTTTGTCAACCGTTATTTTCAACTGAGCCATCTGATTAGCTGCAAAGACTTAAATATGGTTGCTCCATCAACAAAATACTATAACAAAATGTGTGGGGGGGGGGACGATTTATGGACAGGATGACCACATTCTACTGTCGGGGGTTCAAATGATATAAATGCTCCTCAAATTAAAAAAAAAAAAGTTTGACTGCAGGGTTCATGGACCATTATGCTCAGTTTATATTTGCTCTGCCCAACATCATCTTTGGAGGTTCCCTAAAAGATTATATAGAAAAAGTAAGGGTTCCGAGGTCAGATCTTGGTGGCAGGCAATGCACCAGCAATGTGTGGCCAATCATGGGTACTTGGCAGAAGACATAACTAATGATCAATCCATGTGCTTAGTACCAACAGAGTATGGCCAAAGTCTAACCATAACCGGCAAATTTCAGTGTATTATGGATCGTAACATCAAGTCAACCTAAGGTTTTCCAATGACCCTATATATATTTGTAGTGTCAGAAGAGAGAAGTACATATGATCCATGTTTGTGCAAACACTTCTTCACTGTACAGTTCTTTCATGGCACAGTTTCTCTCTTTCCCTCTCCTCTGATGACATCTGGAAGCTGTGGCAGCAGGTTCTTAGGGCTGAACTCACCATGGTGGCATTCATGGTTGCGTCTCCATTCTCCAGGTCAGGGCTCATCCGAAGCAGTGTACAGATGCCATTTATAACAAGAGCCTTAAGTAGAATCGCAGATTAGCCATGCTGTGAAGTTCCTCACTGGGGGAGGACGAGAAGGAGGAGGTGTTGTTGGCACCGGCCTAGGCTTCTGGTCTTCACATTATGCCATGGTGACTGCGCTTTGCTAGTGTGCAAACCTATACAGTCTGCATCAAAAAGAAAAGGGAGCCTCTAGTCCTCCAGGAGCACGGGCAGCAGTTGCATGATTACTTCTCCAACTCAATCTCACAAGGCCACTTCATGCATGTGCGGGACAAGCCCTGTTTTTGGAGTTTGAATTACTTTAAAAAAAGTAAATTTTAACGTCTGGATTTGAGAGTGCAGTTGTGCAAACCAGCCTATTGCATCTGATATATATACACTGTGGGATTTGGTCTGCACATTTAACCATTGGCTTTTTGTGTCAACTTTTTTCAGCCATTTACTTGAGACTTTGTCATTCACATTTTGGTTCAGTCCAGAGGAATATTTCTTACTCGTCTTGTGCTACTGGCTGTTTAGGTGCATCCTTCCACCTCCAGTGGCATGCATGCATTCATGCACCTGTCTTTAAGTCTATCGACTCTGCTTAGCCAGTGCTTCTTAAATTCTATCCTCCTGAGCTTTTGACATAGCTTATCACATTAAGAGCACTCAGAATACTAATCATGTTGTGAATAAGCAGACTCACCTGCTGTATTGCTTTGTGGGGGTTGTATATGGTATGACCGCGGAATGATACACTGATCCCCATCAGTGTTGAAAATGATTCCATATTGGCCAGATCTGTTGTATCATATTTTGCTTCGCCTTCTGCAAAAGGGTGCCAACGATGTTTGTATGGAAACTTTTTGACTTGGGCAGCAAGCTGTGACGAGGTGACTAAAAGTAACCTTCTTTGCTTACATTTTCTCATCTTCTGCCCCTCTTAGTCCTTCCTTTCCACCTTTCCCTTTCCTTTCTCGAGATCGAAGCAGTCTCTGGGTGGCTGAAGCACTTTTCAAGCATGATCATTGTCATGTGCTTTTTGCAATTTATATTAAATGCTAGAGTGCAGGACTTGAAAGTTGACCCAGTGAATTTTGGTTTTATGTGACCATCTTGGTATCAAATGGATTTTTTATTAAATGAATATTGGAAGTTCTAAACTTGACTGATGATAGCTAGTTTGCATTGATCTGGCCTCGTCTTGGGCACTAGTAGGCCATTCAAGGTTCACAATTCTGCGTAAAAAGAGAGGTAGACATAGCAGTTTAGTGCACCAACCAGATAGTAATGCAAGACTTCAGGAGGACCAGCTTTGTTAGTAGTGTACTTAAATGTGGCCTACTGTGTAGATGCCAGGGAAAGTCCTTTGTGTATCTGATTTGTCTACTCTGTCCATGTCTATCTGCTGCCATGGCCGCCAGTGAGACAGAATGCCATTTAAAAGGTCCAGGCCAGCAGAATATGGGAATTTAACAACTGGTGATAGTGTGAGATTCGTGAGGAGGTTTGAGGTTCATGAAGGTCTGTGCACTCTTGACTACCAGATAAGATCCATGCTTGTTTTTCAATCCCTGCAAGTGGCAGATATTCCCAGCGGAAAAATGGAGCCATGCTTGAACAATCTACCCTAGTAATGTATCCAAATCAGTGGCATCTGCCACAGAAAGGTGCTATACTTCTGTTGCAGCATGAAGCTGATGAAGAAGGGCATCCAGGTGAAAAAGACCAGTTTTCATTTACATGAATATCAGCCAGAAAACATGAATGATTGCATGAATTAAATGCTTCTAGTTTAAAATATATTTATATTTTTTAGCTCTTTTAAAATGTTTTTATCCGTATAGCAAATTACTTTTTGTACACGTGATATGTTGTATTACTTTCAGCTTCCAAACGTAGGGAAGTAAAATATATTCCTATAGCTCTAGTCCTCCTCTAATTCTGAGAAAACTCATGCTCCTGGTGTGATCTGAGAGGAGCGTTGCTTGAGGTAGTTGGAGCTCGGTTCAGGGAGTGATGTCCTTTGCATTAGTGAGAAGAGTTGCATGACGGCGCAGTACTTGCAGCTCAGTTTAAGGTCTGGGAGCGGTTTCTTCTATATGGCTGGAGGGGAGAGTTGCATGAGGGCGAGGTACTTGGAGCTCAGTTTAAGGTGAGAGAGAATTGTCCTGTGCATGACCGGAGAGGGGAGTTGCGTGAGGTACTTGGAGCTCAGTTTAAGGTCAGGTAGCGGTGTTCTCGTGCATACGATGAGGAGTTGCATGTCGGCGTGGTACTTGAAGCTCAGTTTAAGGTCAGGGAGAGGTGTCCTCTGCGTAGGATGAGGAGCGTTGCATTACTGTGAGTTACTTGAAGCTCAGTTTAAGGTCAGGGAAAGGTGTCCTCTGCATAGGATGAGGAGCGTTGCATGACTGTGAGTTACTTGAAGCTCAGTTTAAGGTCAGGGAGAAGTGTCCTCTGCATGACCGGAGGGGAGAGTTGCATGTCGGCGAGATACTTGGAACTTGGTTTAGGGGCAAGGAGAGGTGTCCTCTGCATGAGCGGGAAGTTGTGTAAGTGCCAGGCACTTGGAGCTTGGCTTAGGGACAGGCAGTAGTGCCCTTTGCTTTAGTTAGTCCTAAAGGAGTTCTGTATATCCAACAATTCATCACCTCATCTGGCGCCAGTAATTAGATTCTTCAGGGACAGTCATGCCTTATGTCTACATAGAAAAATAACTGTAAAACGTTTTCAGCTGCTTGTAAGGAATGCTGTCAATACTGACATTTTCAGATTTATTACGACGGGTCGCTGTGAGAGGAGTGGACACGAAGGGTTCAAAGCAGACCCCCGCGGGTAAGTAGTGCGCTCTACAAATTTTGTGATTGATTGATTGATTGAAAGCACCTCCCAGACTGGGCTGTCCTGCGAGCAATGGGCCTGAGATCCAAGGAGCACCCCTGTTATGCTGTGACCCCCTACTCGTGCTTGCTTCATCAGGGTTTACATGTTCTACTTCTGTATTACTTATAAAGCAGATCTCCACCCTGCACTTCTACACCTCCTCCTTATTACCCACGCAAGATATATAAAGCAACCCTGTTGTGGGGCGGGTGTAGCTTTTTTTGTCCTGACTCCTGTTCCCTGGAGCTATCTTCCTGTCCATCTAATGCAGCCTAAAACCGTCTTTTGTTTGGGTGAAACCTGGAAACCATTTCACTTTTTTAGCATTGTCGAAGTATCCATAGATCTGCGTAGGTTGTGTTAGTTTATCTTTAGCACCTAATGCCACATCGATGACAGAAGTTATGATCCAAATAACACAACTGTGAGCAAACATGACCAAAACAGCTCTAAAAAAAATTCCTGCATAAGTTGACAGTTGAATTGTGTGTACTGCAAACGTCAGTAAATTAGCTGTAGGTTTATGGAACATCTGGGTTCTGAACTTAAGGGATGTCAAACTATATTCCCTGGCAGAAAGATACTGCAGACGGTGGACAATAACACATTTAGGTGGGGAAGGATTGGTTGACAAATGTTATAAGTCCAGTATCAGAAGAAGCTAGGGATGACATGGGATGGGGGCGGCTGTGGTATCCCTTGCACTGCCATACAGGGCTGCTCTTCTGGCATGGTTTGGATAAAAACTTTGATCACATGATCAGATGGCGATTTTCTGCAGTTCATGAATTTAACGCTGAATGGGAGGTAAAGATCCAGGGGGTTTGTATACTAGTGGATGCATAGCATTCTTTATGGGGGATAATAGGATGTATAGAGCAGTTACGCTTTTGTCATGAAAGAGGCGCAGCCCTGTGAGAAGCGTTTGATCAGTAAAGAGCCTTCACCATAGGACTAGAAGACGGCCAACATTGATGGGTCTTGTGCTATTTACTCTTGAACAAATTCAGTGAGAATGACATATCTCCCTGTGTAACGTAAAGCCCTTGCTATTAGCACCACATGCATGATTGTTATTCACATTTGTATAGCACTAACTACCATTGCTAACTTATGACTTGTGTGTCAGGGCCCCATTCCATGTAGATTAGGGAAGTCTCTCAATTGATTGTGTCTGTTTGTTGGTGTGGCTTTGGAAGAGCATTTCTTCGATGTGTCCTGCATAAATGACTTCTGCAGACCAGTCTGAAGGTAAATTGTGTAGTATTTGGAAGACACTTATAGGTGTTGTGTGTGAGTGTGTGCACGCCCAAAGACTCTTCCATTCCCTAGCCGTAATATGAAAGCAATGAGAGTTGGGCAAGGTATGGGGTCCCCGTTCTCACTGGCACATTTACAACAGGGAGTAGCATTGAGCTGTGCGGTGCTAGAGGGGTGCCCCCGCACCCAAAACCACTGGGCACCAAAAGGCCCAATGTGTTCAAATGTAGCAGACTCGCATTGTGATTGTGTTGAGTGGCTTTCTGTTAAAACGAGAAGGGAAACTGTCCATGTTAGTAGTTTACAAGCCCCTCTTGAGGACAAGCGATGCAAAGTTGCTGACTGTTATGTCGGGACGCGGTCTCCTTATCGTCCCGACATGTAAACTGAACACGCGCAGTTGCGTCACGCTATAATGCCGGCCGCGTGCTGTAGGCCGTAAGGAAGAGAGCGCAGACACACGTAAGGTGGTTTAGGCATGCTCGCGGGGCCGGTGTCTGACGCCCGCCACGCAGGCACGGCTATTTATTAGTACATGCCCACATAGCGTGGGCCAAACCACAATGTCTCCACGCTGCCGGGGTGAGCCAATATACACCCCCAGCAATTGCTAACTAATGCACACAACTCCCAACAAGTATCACGATGAGCGATACAACTTTCCTCCCCAAAATAAACATAAAGAACCATAATGAAAACCTTACTTTAGAAACAGTAATACAACAGCTACACCAACTGCATGTTCGTCATCACACGGCATCCCGGACTCCAGTCCATAGTTACTTATCTTGCAATGATAGTCTCGTAGTCTGCTGGACGGCTCGGGGTTTCTTCTCAGTCTATACTGGGTCCGGTTCTCCCGGCAGCTACTGTCCTCATAAGGGCTCACAGGCAGCGCTGATGGGCATTGGCCAACCTCCTGATGTCGTGGAGAGATGTCCAAACCATCAGCTCCGTCCGTTTCGAGTTCCCCTTCAGACCATTCTTCCCAGGCTCTCACTCTGCTGTCTCCGTCCGGGCTGTTAAGTGCAGCGTCAGGACCAGAGTGAAACTTCTTAAAGGCTGACACGTTCCTTGTAACCAGTTCCGGGCCCTTTCGTGCCGTAACTTGGGTGCCACGAATGTGGGTGATGCACCAGGGATCTTTTTCAAAAGGTAATCTAAACTTACTGCCAGGGTGTCTGTCTTGGACCAGGACCAGGTCTCCTACTCTGAGATGTGACTTTTGCGCAACAGCGCTGCCGGCTGACTTGATCGTTTGACTGTTTTCTCCTGCTGTCCACAGCATGTTCGTCAACTTTCTCAGGAGCCCATTGTGGGTGGTGTGGGATAGAATCACTCACTACTCGTCCCATCGACAGATGCCCGGGGGCACGTCGATAATCCCTGAGAAAAGAGTAAATGGACTGTTCCAGAGAATCACCATTGGCCACCGCTATCCTGATGACTTTGTTTAGAGTTCTCATAATGTGTTCAGCCTCTCCATTTGCTTGTGGACATTTGGCATTATCTTTTTGTGAACAATTCCTAGGGATGCCAGATACGATGTGAACTCCTTCCCCTGGAAGGGAGGACTATTGTCAGTCCTTAACTCCTTGATGAGTCCATGGGTAACCATTACCTTCTCCAGCTTTGGTATTACTTCTCCTGCGCGCAGGGATGACAGCACCTCCACCTCTGGGTATTTAGAATAGTCATCTATCACTACCAAGGAGTGTCCTCCATCGGGGAGGCTCCCAAAATCCATGCTGGTGCTCATCCATGGACCATCAGGTTGCCGTTCAGTCACAATCGGTGCAGGATGATTCGGTTCGCCAGTAGCCTGACACCAAGGACATGATCTTACTGTCTCCTCTACCTTCTCGTCCATGAGGGGGAACCAGACTATGGTTCTGAGCCGCCCCTTGGTTTTTGCCATACCCTGATGACCGACATGGGCTAACCAGACCACTCTGTCCACTAGGGTTGTCGGAATGACCAACCGATGACCTCTGAGTAGGCATCCATTAGGATCGGCGCTCAGTTCTTGTCTCACTTGGTATAAGCTCTCAATCACCCTCTGGGCTTCAGGAGTGAGAATCACCCCTTGGCTTCTAAGGAGATGCCATTTATTGGTCTTTACTGCATCGAGTGCCTTCTGCAAACATTCATCTTGGGTGGTTGCTTGGCATAGTTCCCCCAGCGAGATGGGTAATGGGCGAGATCTGTCAGCCACGTATCGGACATTTTCTTCCGTCTCCTCCGCATCCTCCATTTCAATGAGTGTTGCAGCTCGTGGATGACGGGACAGGTAGTATGCCGGATTGCTTGTTCCAGGGTGGTACTCAATCTTACAGTTATACTCCTGCAACTGAAGCATCCTTTTTTCGATGCGAGGTGGAGGTTTCTACGCCGTTCCGGTAAACAGCGGAATGAGGGGCTTGTGGTCAGTGGTGACAAGGAATGGTTTCCCATACACATACAAGTGGAAGTGGCGGCACCCCCAATATACTGCAATCGCCTCTTTTTCTATTTGTGAATACCTTTGTTCCGTGGCAGTCAATGATCTGCTTGCAAATGCCACAGGAGCCCACTCATCCTCTTCCCAGGGCCTTTGTAACAGGACAGCTCCTAGTCCCTTTGGGCCGGCGTCCATGGCAACTTGCGTGTGCTGTTGCGGATCGAGGTACCTCAGTGTGGTAGAGCTGGAGAGCGCGTCTTTGGTGGCCTGGAATGCAGCCTCTTGTTCAGGGCCCCACGACCAAGGATTTGAGACTTTGGTAAGTTCTCTCAACGGAGTGGTCAGCGAGGAGAGGTCTTTGATAAATCTACTGCAGTAATTTACCATCCCCAGGAAGCTGTGCATTTCCGTTACATTGGTGAGAGCTGGGGCCTCTTTGATATCCCTTACTTTTTCGGGATCTGGAGCAACTCCTTCCGCCGAGAAGATGTACCTGAAGAACTGTAGCTTCTGCTGGAGGAACTCTCATTTGTCCATATGTAACATGAGCCCAGAGTCTTGTATCCTTTGGAGTACTTGTCTCAGCCGGATGTTGTGCTCCGGTATGGACTTTGCATGGGCTAGAATGTCGTCACTGACATTAACTACTCCTGGGAGATCAGCGAGAAGTTCCTTGATGGTGTTCTGGAACACTTCCGCTGCGCTAGATATTCCGAAACTCAGCCTCTTGTAGCGTCGTAATCCGACTTGCGTGGAAAATGTCGTGATGTACCGGGACGGTTCGTCTAGGACCAGTTGATGGTATCCAGCCCGAAGGTCAAGTTTTGAGAACCAGCTGGCTCCACTTAACTCCCCGATCAGGTCATCAATGGTCGGAGTTAAGTGCCTTTCCCTTTTGATCGCGGCATTGGGGATTCGCATATCCACACAGATTCTTCTCCCGGATGCTTGGGCTTTCTTGCAACCATGATAGGTGATACCCAGGGGGTCGGACCTTTCACCTTCTCAAGAATTCCTGCCTCTTCCAATTTGTTCAGTTCTTTTTCTACGAGTGGTCTCAAATGAAAGGCGACTCGCCTGTGTCGGAGAGCTACTGGTTGCACAGAGGGATCAATGTGTAGATGTATTTGCTTGTCGCGTAAGCATTCAATGCCAATGAATACTTTCGGGAACTCCTCTAGTATTTGACTCACTCCTTCTTGATGTATCCCAAAAGCGAAGGTGACTATGCCCAGGGCTTCTGCCAATTTGCATCCAAGCAGCATTCCATGTCCCTCCTCCATCACATACACCAGGGCTTCCATCTCCTGTTGATCATATGCGATGGTGGTCTTGAATTTTCCTCTAATGGCCAGTGACTTGGTCTGACCATATGCAAAATCTTTTATCTTGGCAGGGACCAGTTGTGGAGGGGATATGATCTCTTTATAAGCCTCATGGGACATGATGTTTATGGTGGCTCCTGTGTCTATTATTGCAGTTGAGGAGCGCCCTCCCACTAAAACTTGGCACTGTGGTAGTCGACTCTGCGTATGGGACGCTGACCCTACTGTGAACACCGAGTGGACTGTGTGTTCTTCTTGGTCGTCATCGTCCATATTGCTGCTTTGTTCCTGAGCTTCCGGGATCATGTTGACGTTGGACCTCGTGGCCCGTCCTTTACTGGATCAGCATACTTTCATGAAATGGTTCATTTTTCTGCATGCTGGGCACTCCGATGGTCGATGGGAGGATCCCCCACAGTACCCACACGATTGTGTCCTTGGGCTTCTTGCCCGACTTGACGATGCCGTGGCGTTTGGGGCGACTACATTGACTGGCTCAGTCTTGATGGGAGTTTGAAGAGCGGCCTCCAAATGTGCCACCCGTGCTTTTGAGAGTTCCTTCGTCCTCCCCAGGGTAAGTATATCTGCCAGCGACTTCCCTGACTCTTCCAGGATTCACTCCCTTAACTTTGACGAGGCACATCCTTGAATAATCTGGCCCCTAATCTCCTCCGTCTCATCTTGAAAACCACAGGTGCTTGCTAACTCTTTTAGGCGCGCATGAAACGCATCCAGTGACTCTTCGGGCTGCTGCCTCGCTTGTCTGAACACGAATCGTTCATAATCTTGATTCGCCATAGGCTCAAAGTGAGCATTAAGGGCCGCAATGAGTGTTAGGTGAGTCTTTGGTGCTCCCTCCGACACTGTCTTGGATATCTTGTAGACATTTCTCCCTCCCAGATGCAGTATCATGGCACGCTTCTGCGCATTTTCCACTTTTGTTGCCTCTAAGAAGAGGAGCACTCGCTCCACCCTCTCCTTCCACCTCGGGGCTTGAGCAGACGGGTCCCCTTCCACCACTAATGGCTCTATTGCAGGAATGTGGGCCATGGTGTTCGCGCCAACGTCGCCGCTACTCTACCCTTGGGGAAGGTGCTGTAGCAGTGCTGCAGTGGAGCAGGACATGTGTAACTGGCCCTTTGCGACGTGCCCTGTTCCAACTGTCACTTACAGTTCTCTGTGCCCCACAGATGACTTCATGCTCTGCCATCTCGTGCTGGACCATCAATCGGGGCTCGGTGGCTACACGCACTGTTTATTCTGGGCAATGCTCATCCTGGTCCTCCACGATCATCGAGCCTGCCGCTGCCTTATTGCCCTCACGAGTGGTCCAGAGGCGTGGCTGAGGTGCAGCACGAGCACCGCGCACTTGGGAGGATGTGCGCGGCCGCCGCGGTATGCCACATGGGTCCTTTCACCCTCGTCGCCAATGTTATGTCGGGACGCGGTCTCCTTATCGTCCCTATGTCTAAAAAGAATTCCCTTTGGGAAACCACCATAACATACTATCACTCACTGCTTCATTCAAACCCCTATACACACAGGAATGTACCAGTAGCCAAAAGTCACATATATGAATGGTTTATTCATCAATCAAAATGCAATAGATTAAAAAAGATAAAAGGAGTAAAATCAATCAACTCATAAAATCAAATACAATTTCATCAGGAATTATTAAGAATGTGCAGCAAAAACATTTATAACACACTGCACCACCATTTATAAGCTAGTGTCCATGATCCATTAAAAATACATAATTATTTACAACATTACAATAACTCCAATTATATGCATAATTTATATACAACAAGACCAAGAAGCTTATCTTTTTTAATCTATTGCATTTTGATTGATGAATAAACCATTCATATATGTGACTTTTGGCTACTGGTACATTCCTGTGTGTATAGGGGTTTGAATGAAGCAGTGAGTGATAGTATGTTATGGTGGTTTCCCAAAGGGAATTCTTTTTAGACATAGTGTCATTTGGTGTCCTGTCCCTTTGGCAAGTAGGACCACTCTCTATCTTTTTTGGAACTCCTTATCGTCCCGACATGTAAACTGTCTGCACGCAGCTGCGTTGCGCTATAATGCCGGCCGCGTGCGGTAGGCCGTAAGGAAGAGAGCGCCCACACACGTGAGGTGGTTGAGGCGTGCTCGTGGGGCCAGAGTCTGACGCCCACCACGCAGACACGGCTATTTATTAGTACACGCCCACATAGCGCGGGCCAAACCCCAATGTCTCCACGCTGCCGGGGTGAGCCAATATACACCCCCGGCAATTGCTAATTAATGCACACAACTCCCAACAAGTATCGCGATGAGCGATACAACACTGACGTGACGCTTTATGCCTGGATCCATGTGCTCGTGTCCTGGCTGTTAATGCGAGTAGTGGCACCTTGTAAACTAACCAGGAGCCAGTGATTCCCAAGCCGGTCACTGTCCAGTGGGACAGTACGTGCCTCGCACCGCGCATTGCTGCACTGCCGCCATCACAGTAAAAGCAGCGCTTGAAGAAGGAACAGATCTGGCCGGGCTTTAAGTCGCTCGCTGCCTCTTTAAATACGTTGCGTACAAATCTTCCATCTCTGCTCCCTGGCCTCTCGTCCTGCAGTCGAATTACTTTTCTAAGCAAAGAAACTTCTTTCCGCTAGCATTCCTCCCCCGCTTCCCCTGGCTCCCAGTGTTCATCTGACTGGTAATTGGATGCAGACCGTGCCAAGCAGCTCCCCTGACAATTGTGGCATCTAGAGAGACTTGAGCGAGCGCAAAGAGAAGTTTGTTTGTGCTATTGTTTGTGTGTTTTTAAATCTTGGCTTGTATTTGCACATGCATTTGTAATATGGCTATATAATTTATGGTTATTTCGTGGCTGTATGCCTCCGCACACTATATTAAACTCGCAGATATCCGCTGCAGTAGTCGGTCCAAAGATACGTGAACAGCATGTTGGAAAGAAGAGCCCCATCTGTACGTCATAGACTTATTACCAGTCAGTGAGGGGTTCAGTGACGATACAGAAACATGACATCACAGCCGATGGCCTTTATGACGTCATGGAACACGGAGGTGGCTTCAAACCCACCTTTATAAGTGTCGTTGGGGGTATTTTGTGTCGTATAATGAGGGGACAACAAAGCTGCCAAACCAAGTAGGTTTTCAGTCTCCAGCTTTTTCAATGTGGAGCAGCAAAACCCTTCAGACTCTTGTCTGTAGTCTTTTTGATATACAGAACAGAACAGCTATGGATGGGCTTGCACATCACGGTGTCACACAGGCACACAGGGACAGGGAAAGCCCTGGTTCATGCAGGTGAGGTGGTGGGAGACGAGACTATTGGAGTAGAGAGAGAGAGCCCTTAAACTGATAGGACCAGTCATGATGCTGAGGAAGTGTTATAATGTCTGTACACATTTGTGCAAAAGTATTACAAGTAGTGAACTCATTTTCTTTTTGTCGGTCTATCCAACGTCAGCACGCCTGTGGTAAAAAAAATTAATAAAGGGATGCGCTTGTATAGTAATATATTATGACGGGCGTAACCTATGTTGCAGGATTCTTTATTGTTTTTATCCTATTGAGTAGGCACTGGTGCACTTAAGTTTTTGGAGGAATATGCACTGTTACATATATATATATATATATATATGTATATATATATAAATAAATGTAATCAAAACAATACCCTCTCAGGCTTATAGTGCTGCATAAATTATGCAAAAAAGGCAGCAAGGAACTCTGGGTAGTTCCCAAGTTTAGGGGGAGAGCAGTTCCTGTATAGAGCACCCCACAACACTAGTGACACTCTGAATCTGCTCACCTCAAACGTCTATTTTAAGCATAGAATTAGCAAGTACCATCCTTGCTGAGCTGAAAAATGACAAAAGCCCTTTACCACTCCAGGCTCAGTATTAAAGCTTTGGATTGGTAAAATACCATCCAGGCCAACCTGGAATGAATTAAAGCAACCCTCTGCATGCGTTTTACTGTCATGACAGCTCTTCAGAGAGGTTTAGCTTTGTCCAGACACAAGGGAGCACCCAGTATAAGTCAAAACAATACTCTTTCAGGCTTAGAGTGCAGCATAAATTATGCAAAAAAAGGCAGCAAAGAACTCTGGGTAGTTCTTAAGAAATAGCTGTAAAAATGGCAAAAGGCTTTGTCGTTTCTAGCTCTGCGTGAATATTACAGTATGGATTTCACATTTATTCTACAAATATGCAACTATTCTCATTTTTGTGTGAAGGGTAATGGTGTCACCAAGGAGTAAAATACCCTCTGTGGTGCATTAGAACGATATTGCATATTTTGGTCTTGTTCCTCTATTTGGTCAGACATCTCCTCAGCGACTTGCAGTATTTTCAAAACCTATGGCCGAGGGTACTTTATGCCTTCGATTGCATGTCTTGACACTTCAATACACAAATTCTGTCAAGAAGTTCATTCTGTAACTCTCAGTACTCTTATAAAGTTTCTTAGTAGTGAACAGAACAACAAGAACTTAGTTTTTCCTCCTAGCTCTTCATAATTGTGAAAGCATGTCTTCAATGGTTGTTGTTTTTTGCGTGCCGTAGTCTATCTGAAGCATTTATGTCAATGTTACTCAGAGATGGGCCAAACAGTGATTGCTTACAGCAACTCCCAGCCTGCCTCTACACACTACTGGGTTAAGGGAGTAATTGACACATGTGGAGATGAGACCAGGATGGCTCTGAGAAGATCACAAAGCAAACACAAGGAGATGATGGACGGAGTGCTGACACTCACCCCCAGTCACAGATCTGGGTTGAATCCATCATCGTTCTTTAGCTCACTTCGCCACCTCAGTTCAGACCCAGCTATATGCAAATCAGTCTTGACCCTGTGCCTCATGGGAACAGTCCAGCCCGAACTGCCAAGCCAAGTCTTCCCTGTACCGGAAAACAAGCATCCTGGGACCGATTTCGGGGTAGCACCCCTCATCAGCCAGGCTAGCTTGAATCCAGTGGCAAAGTGAACAAGGGACCCACGTCTGGGCATACCCTGCCAACTGAGACCAGGATGGCTCTGAGAAGATCACAGAATAGGAGTGCCTAAATATCTTTCCTGTTATGGGAAAGTGAGTGGAGTAGGCAGCTCTACTGCTTTTCTGAAGTGGGGGTAGCAGGACCAGTGTACACCGCATCCCTTCTCATTACTGCCAAGCAGTGCAGGACTTCTAGGACACCTTCTGCCAGTCCTGGTTCTTAGCCAACAGTTCTTTGTATAGCCTTCTACTCGCATGCTTTCAATTATGACTCTCACACAAACAATGTGAGGGAAGCTTGCACTGCTTCTGCACCTGCCATATATGTTCTGCATGTGGCAGTCTGCACTGACGTTCCTGTACTGTAAGGGTGTGGGTATGAGAAGGAACCCTGCATTGCTTCTGCACATGGTGTATATGTTCTGTGTGTGGCAGTCTGCACTGATGTTCCTGTACTGTAAAAGTGTGTGTATGTAAGGGAAGCTTGCATTGCTGCTGTGCGTTGACTGTATTTGTCATCTGTGAGGTACGCGCGCATGTATATGTGAGGGAAGCGTGCATGTTTGCTGCACATATGGTAACTGGCTGGAGGGAGACGAGGTGAGTTATTCTCTGTACACTTTGCAGGCTGCCATCGCCCTGTAATGCTTTTTGTTGGAGAGGCTACTCATGATGTACCTGTGTTCAGTGTCAGGGGAGCTTGGTACAAAAATGTACATCATACAAAAGCCAAAAATTGGAGAGCGTTTTTATTGAAGAAGCTAAAGTAAAGCAAGCAGTCTTTGCAGTCGTACTATCTTACCGCTCCATTTCCACCTTCTTTCTCATCTTTCCCCAGTGGGAGCCCAGTGAATGCCCCGCAGCAATGGCCTCTTGTCGTCACTGCTGACCTGGCCTTTATTCTCCCTGGCTTCGAGAAACACTGAGCCCGGGAGCCTGCCCTCTCAAGCCTGCCCCCATTCCTACCACTCGGTCGCACTGCCACGTCATCTTTCTTCTTCCTTCCGGTTCTTCTCTGCTCTCATAGCCTTTACTTGCAAAGTGTTTCATCACTTGTCCACGAGCCTTGCACCTGTTCCCCCTTCCGCTTGGACCGATATATGGGCTACGTGGCGCTGCTGGCAGACTGCCCTCTCTCTCCCTAACAGGGAGACAAGCAGAGCTGTAAATGTGAAATGCCAGGCTGAGCAGCAAATATAAAGGCCCATGGTTTCAACTTTTGCAGCTTGTCCCTGGAACATAATGTTCTGTTTTCCGGTGGCACCGATCCCGAAAGATCTGACGACTTGAGGCCAGATCTGAGAATTTCTAAGAGTCAATCAGAAATGACAAAACTCGAGCTCGTAAACTCTGCCACATTCTGAGAGACATGAAAGCGCAGGTGTTTTTCTTCACAGGGGCACCATCAGCAAATCATACATTTCTGTAATATTAGGTGACTGTCACTTGGGTGCTTTGGGTTTTAGGGCAGACGCCTCTGAATGTTGGATCCTGCTATTAAGCAAACAGGTGTCCCCGTTTACCTCTTATTCTATCTATGCTGCCATTTTACAACTAGTAAATAGCCAATGCAGGGAAAGGGGTCTAGGGTGGGGGCTTGGAGAGGGCAACCAGTCTTTTGGTGCATTGTCTGGGTGTGAATTGTGTTTTTTCAGTTCCTCTATAGTTGATCCACAGCCCCTCTAATCACAAGGTTGTGTGTCATAGGCACACATGTATGAAGTTTTCTTTGCGTCTGAGTTCTAAGGGGGAGATATCAAATGAGGAATCTTTGGTATAAAGCAACTTCCTTCATACCCTTTTCATCGGCTGTGCAAATGGCAAGCGAGCCATGGATCCCTTTGGTTAGTTGGCAGGGTGTGGGGTTGTTTGGAGGGAAGCATGGCTTTTAGCTATGCAGTCCTTTGTGAATGATCTACAGTGTGGTTGAATGTTTTTCTTCTTTATACTAAGAGCCACAGACGTGCCTCAGGGCTGCAGTGTTGTGACCCTGCGTTTTTGTCCTAAACTTATACAGCAATATCTATCTGGGTTTGCTGGAGTTTGCCCAGTGCTTTCGTTGGGTGGGTTGTGTGGATGGCGAGACATTCACAAGGCCAGCACCAGTTCAGTCATGGCTGCCATTGTCAGTTATGATAGGACCACTCGTGGAACCCCTTAAGTGCTCTTTAGTAACCAAGTAGTTTTTTGTTGTAAAAGTTAAACCAACATTGAAGATTTCTACAAGTTCAAATACTTCTGCATCGGTTGTGCAACGGGAGGCGAGCACCCATCATTGTTGGCCAGCTGAATGTTTTGGCTTTAGAGATTGCCTTGTCCAGACTCTCATTTATTCTTTTATGAGGCGAAGCATGTTTTGATGCATCTAGACCTGGTCATATGACGAGCAAATGGCAATTTGTTACTGATCTGCAGATCTTCATAGGTTTTTAACTATGTCTGGGCGTTGTCCACATACATGTGCTAGCAAAGGTTGTATAGTGTGTCAGCAGAAGCCAGTACATGTTGAAGTGAGACCAGGTATTAAACTTACCTTTGTGGCAGGAGATTTTAGCGACCTCTGTGAAGAACTAAGAAGGCGAAGCAACCATTGACCAATTAAGTGGATCATCAAGGCTACTTCTTCAGTCAGTAAAGTTATACCTTGTTGTCAGTGGTGGTAAACGCTGCTGAGAGATCTAATGATATCATGGCACAGGTTTACTCTTCTGTCCATTGAGGTAAAGAGGGTATTGAGTTGTGGACCTGATTGGAAGTTGCTCCGCATGAGGCTGTGTTGTTTTCCACAGCCCATTCAGACTACATCTCTTCCTGAATATCTTCAGTCCACAGGCACTTCCTGCTTAACCCAGGTCAACATTCTACTTCGCCCTTCAGCTCTGCCTGAATTATCCATACCCATCACAAGAGCATCAACCTTCTCATTGGCAATGCGAAACCCAGCACCAGACATACATTTAGTGCAACTATTCGACTACCTGCCATTTCCACTCACCTACGTGTACCACATTCATGAGCTCTTGGATCCAGCATATCATACATGTCACTGTGCCAAACAGTAACTAAAACACTCAAAACTAATATACAAGAGAAAACAGTGCACAAGCAACAACCTTTAAAATGCACACAAAAACTCAACATGGTAATGCATGCACGTGTATAGGAAGTAACGCGCCGGCCAGCAACATTAAAATGCCTTTTTTTTGTGCCAAAGGTACATTGCATTGACAAAACCCTTTTTTTTTTTTTGCCCATGCTACTAAGCATGGGCAAAACACTGGCTAAGCCAATAGGGCAATACGGCGAGTCCTGTTGGCTTTGCCAATGCTTGTTTCAGTTAGGAATGTTCATTTTGATCATTGCTTGCGCCCCCTGTGACTTCTTGCTCCCCACCACCGCAGTCACCCTAGGGTTGCAATGGCATTCTTTGAGCACGACTTTCCCAGGCTTGCTCTTGCCGCCCCCGTCTTTTGATGTGTTTCCAATGCCTCCTCCTCCAGTGCTCTTGCAGTCCCACTTCAGCTCGCTCTCACTGTCCCTATTCTGGGGACACAAGCCTGGATTGCCAGACTGTTGCATGTGAGTTATTTTGTTATTTATGAAGTGGAGAAGTTCTTATATTGAGATTAGGATTCTCTAACATCCAAGCAGACACGTGGTACCCACCCTACCGCTTATGAGTCTAATTCTGCCTTAGGCATTTATGGCACGACTAACCTGCCCTAGGATCTGCTGTGACCAGTAAATCTATCCGTTTAGTGCTATCCTTTACAGTTGCAAACTAATTTTAACTTGTGACGTGTTTGTTTTCTCGCTCCACTCCTTGTTACAACAACCTGTGTGCTCCAGACAGTGGCTTCCATTTTGAAGAGATTTCACTTTGGAGTTCAGGTGTTATGTGAAAGGTGCCACACAGGCCAGCAAACCTGACACGTCAGGACTTCAGCAGCTAGAACGGATACATAGCTGGTGATGGATCTTGGTTGTCGGAGAACAAGACAACAGGAGTGATGTTTTATAAATGAAAGCAGGAATAGACTCGCATTGAAACATCTAGTGAAATCATTATAGGATACTAAAATTTATCTGAATACCACATTCTGTCTGTTATTGCAGTTTTGGCCTTTAAACGGCCTCCTTCCCTGTACACTGACCATTGCCAAGAACCGGTGTCTGTATTCCGTCTGGTGTCATTTCCAATATTGCATTATTGGCTGGAATCTTGCACCCAATTGCACAGTCGGCTGTTAATGTTTTTGCTTGCTCACTCTTCTGTCCTTCTAATCATTGCAGTGAGGTTCTGATGTATTTGATATTTCTGTGATGTGTTAGCAGGGAAAGCCAATGTCTATTCTTCACTTCTGTTCATCTAAAACGAAAACAACCAGCCCCGCTACTGCAGCCTTTAAAAAGAGAGAGCAAGATCAAGTCCTTTGAAGAAAAAAACTTTTCTTTCATTGCCCATTGTTTCTTCTCCACTGGGACACCAAAACGGAAAGTCCTGGGGACGCAACACAAACCAGGGCTACTGGAAGGATTGGCTTTCCTTTTTTCAGAGGATTGTTATTAGCCATTGATACTGCGCACTATCACCTAAGAGGTTTCTTCACGTTGAAGTTACGTGGAAGAGAATGGGGAATGGTGTTAGCAACGCCCCCTCCGACAGGGAAATCCCTCAATCTCCTCCTGGCCACTAATCCCATCTCTTACTTGCACATTTAAGTCCTCGATACTTCCCATATATGGTATCACATGACACCCCCTCTCTTCCCTGGCTCTCCTATCCCCCTTTCTTTTTCGACACCACATCAGGACACTCGTGAGAGGTGTACACCTTGCAGTTACACTTGTTTCATCCGATCCGCTCTATACTCTGCCCATGGCTCAGCGCCGCATGCCTTTGTTACATCCTGAGAGCTGGGCTTACATCTATTGTTATTTTATGTATTTTAACGTCAACAATTGTATGTATCACAATTATGTACACATCAAGTAATTGTCTGGTGTTTTTTTTAATGTGCAGTAGATGAGGACTGCCAGAGCAGCGATGCCACAGGGAAGAATACCAGATGACCTGGCAACATAGAGGCGTTGAAAAGTACACATAGTTTTGAACTAAATCCTGATGCTGATTTGCATCCAGTGAAGATTTGCTCTAAAAAACCTGGGAGCCAGAGCAACCTCGCACACAGCTTGGTTTTGGATGGCTTGTAGTGGGCTCAGTAAGGAGGCCTTGATGCCGAGGTAGACACTGTTGCACTAATCCATATGTGAGCCTACCAAGATGACTGTCCGAGTCAGAGAAGGTTTAATTTTGCAAAGTTTTATAATTGAACGGTGCAAGAGACAACAGACGAAACTTGGGAAGATGTCTATGGGTTGTAGACAGTCTTGACCCCTAGACCTTTAACTGCAGGCTAAGGTTTGGGGCAGGGGCCAGAGTTTAATGACCAGAGCGCAGAGTTCCATAGATGAGGGTCGCTGTCAATCATCATCATTTCTCTTTTGTCGATGTTAAGTTTGAACCAGTGAGGCTTCAGCCAGGCTTTAACCTTGAGAAACAGCAATGCGGGTCTGTTTGTTATTAGAGTGGCTGGATAGGTTAGCCAGAATCTGGATATCGTCCTCCTGCATAAGGCTAGAATTTTAGATCAGAACATTGCAAAAGATTAGCTACTGGGCGAGGCTGTTTGTGATTTGGTTTCAGTAAATCTCATACATTGAAGATGGGTCAGAATCAAGGGGACTAAGGTTAAGTGTACATGAAAGTAGAGGTCAAAGCGTGTCAGGGTTAATCTTTCTCCTGTTTATTACCAGTTTGTGTCTACAGGCAGGTGCTTCATAGTGAGGGCCGAGAAGAACGTGAAATAGTACTAAGGTATGGTCAGATCATTCCACAGGAGAGGCACTTAAGTAAGAGAGAAGGTTGTCAGTCACGTACATGGCCATGTGGGTGGAAGTTTCTACATAGAGGAGGAAGGAGACAGAATGTAGGATGAAGCTAAAGGCTAAGCTCTGGGGGTCTGCCCAGTTATCTAGCTGTAAATTAAAATTATCAAGGATATTGATGTGAGTCTGTGAGGAGGCGAAAGAAGTGACTGCTTTGGTAAAATTAGCTAAACATTCTAGGGATAGTTCGGCAGGTGGTAGACAGGCAAAGAGGTGCAAGTGATGAGCGCATAAGGTGAGATCTTCTGCTATGATGTCTACGTTGTAAATATTTGGGTCAGGCAAGCAGATAGTCAAAAAATGTCTCAAGAAAATGGCGGCCCGTGTTTATGTACTTTGCAGTCAGTGTGAAGAATATGGTAGCCTTGTGGGGTAGCTCCACAATAAGAACAAGGATTGATCATTCCTTGAGCACGTTTTCATGACATAGATGAAGTCTGTTGAAGTATGTAGAATTAGATTGTGTAATTCTAAAGTGCATTTTGAAGGGCGTTGTTCAAAAAGAGGGAATATTCAGATTTGTAGAAGACACGTGGCTGACCTTGGATTTACTGCGTTAGTTGTCAGGTGAGCGGAGTTTATGATAGTCACAACTGGCAGGCTGAGGTAGTTGTTAGGTCAGGGCAAGATGTCTTCTCTAGTATAAAAGATCATGTGGAGGGTGGATTGCTCGGTGCGGGTAAGTCAGCATGCCCGGTCATTCAGAGCAGGCAGGCCAACCTTTGGTGTGGCACCGGTGCGCCCATTGCACTCTCTTGCAGCAGCGGCCACTTATTGAAGGCCATGCTCATAGCATTCGGTCACTGAGCACGAAGCAGATGTGCTGGACTCAAGTAATAGAACTAAAAGACAGAAAGCCCAGCCGCTCATGCTGGGCGTTTGAACGCTTACACTCACCTCCTGGAAATTATAAGTAAATATAGGTGAGAAATCTAAAACAGGGGAAGGCAATATTTGCTAAAATACCAAAGCTCACAATGAGCGAACAGGAGTCCGAATACACAGCTTAGAGAGCTGTATGGGAAATGGGACCAAGTAACCCAGAAGTACAGGGAAAGGAAAGTCGGTAAGCAAGCCACACTAGTTTTACCAACTAATCCCACAGTCTGCAGTCTTTCAGATTGTGCCCTAAAATAATCACTCTTTCCTTTGTCTCATCTGCAGGCATAGATGCCTTTTCCCACTTTTTACTTCTTTATATTTATTCGCACCTTTACAACGTGTGGACCAGACCCAGTGGGTGGCTGAGTTCTTATCATAGACATTTGTTGCTCCTGATGGTCTTCTCTCGATAATTGGAATCAGTTTTCAGAGTACAGGTTCCAAGAGCAGTAGCTGCTTAAAAAATACAAAAAGAAAGCAGAACAGCAGACTCTCGCATGGAGCATAAATGTTGTAGTTTACAGGGGTGACCACTACATATATGTTTACTCTAAGAGTCTAAAGTTCTAGCACATTCTATGCATCTGTATGGATCCTTATTCAAAACCTATATTGGAAGCTGCCTCAGTCCATTCCTTATCTTTGTTACTTCAGTCCCATACATAGCTCCTTAATTGTTGTGCGCAGTTTTTAATTAGTCTGTATCAATATCTGGAACCCATGTTGTGTTGCTCCCCATTCCTTAAAACTAAATCCCTTTGCTGGGCCAAATCTTTTTTACGTGTGGGCTCTTTTGTTCTCGACTTCCACAGAGTCTTAGACTTGAAGCTGTCTCACTTCTTCAACCCTTTCTTCATGTACATCTTTATTCACTCCATCTACTTAATTAATTAATTAATTCTTCTTTAAGGTGATTGAGCCTTCCTGCCAGACATTGAGAGCTTTCCTAGAACTCACTCCCCCTTTTCCCCAGTCTGCCCTTGAAGTAATTCTAGATCCTTCATTCACTCCTCAAACTAACTGTATGGACCTTGAAGGTGGTAGACTCACTCTTTCTTGGGCCCAGTTCCTCTCCTCCATCCATGCATCATCTTGAATGCCTAGACGTGTATGACACACATCCCCATGTCCTAACCCTGAGTCAGTATTCCTCTTGGATCTAATTCACAGCGAGAGTAACAGTAGGTTTTATTGCTGGGTCTGGGCACAGTTTGACTATTAACTCATTTGTCTGGCACCGAGTCTCTCATAAGGATGACATCACAGCAAAGCCATCTCGAGGCTTGGCTCAACCCATCCATGCAGGGCCTCCGATTTGGATGCCACATCGACTTGGAAGCAGAGAATGGAAAAAGCCTGCGTACATCTGGAAGTGCAGAGGTGTGCTGGTGCTTTCTGCTGTGCTGTTATTTCACTCTGGATCAGCGCGTTGGACCTCTTTATGAAGTCACTGTTTATTACACACACAGCTCCAAGACCCACCATCCTGTCCACTTCTGTAAATATTTGTCTCTGAGCGACCATAATCTTTGGTCTACATCATAACTCTTTCGAGAGACGTGGGTTAGTAAGTGGGCTTAGGTATGATGTGCCAAAATATGCAGACCCTCTTTGGTAGGTTTAACTATGTTTTCAGGAGCAGTGTGCTTTCCCAGCCTTCTGTGTTTTCCAGAGACGAAGCCTGTCGCATCTCTGGCTTGGATAAACTAATTCCCACTGTTTTGTCTTATGGAGATAGGAATATCCCCCCCTCTTCCCCCTCATCATTGCAAAATATTGTCTCCACTCTCCTAACTAGCTCACCATGGTCTGTGGCATGGTTCAGAGTTGGTGGAAATCGGTAGCTTCTGACCATGCTCCCCTGGGCATGACATCAGTATGGCTAAGGTACCCAGTAATTTATAGAAGCTGGCATCAGAAAAGGAAATGTATCCTGGGAATGAACCTATATCGCAGGGAAACAAAATATACACCATGTTGTTGAACACTTTTCGGATTTGTGGAAAGTAGTCTTAAAAGGTATCCGCTATCCAACTCATGGGAACGCCACTGGTTTGTTATTGTGGCTACAATCTGCCCTATTAATAGAAAGAAGGTTATCTGTCGGAGCAGTTTCCCAAGGTTTGGAAGCTTCCGACTCGAGAACCAAATTTGGTAACTTTGTGAAGATGGAAAAAGAGCCTGCATGATGCTGTAGAGGTACCCAATGCAGAGAGGGGAGCATGGGAGTAAAAAAAAAAAAGGTTTTAGACATTTGCAGCAAATGAGAGGGGGTGCATTGAGGGGAAAGGAAAAGGATGCAAAAAAGACAGTGTACAATTAATTGCAAGAAGAAATGCAAAGGTGGGGAGGGAAGAATTGGCTGTAGAAAGATCCATAAGTCAGAGCGAGAGCAGGACACAGTGTGAGGCAAGAAGAAACGGAATGTAGAAAGAGTCTAAGAGTGTGGCAGAGGAACGGCTTAAAAAAGTGTCTCTGGTGGACTTGTGAAACCTGGAATCCTGGCTCATCTGAGACTAGATAGTTGCTTTGAATGATCCTGTGCATTCTCTGATACCCTGCAGTGTATAGCCTAATGCACTTGGACATGCCAACCAGCATCGATATTTTTATGAATGTTGGAGGTGTATTACCTTGGAGGCATTCATCCTAACCAGTTGATATAAAATATCCCACACATCCTGGGTCCAGTTGCACTACTAGTATTTAGCATTTTTCCAAAAGTGCGGGTCAGTCTCCTGCTAGCCGTGGACTAGGGATCCGTTTCATGCACATTTAGTAGCAAAGTCTACTCCGAGCAGGAGATGCATTCCTACGGCGGGACCTGTCATTAAAGTTCCTGATGCATGGTCCGTGCGTTATCAATGGATGCACGCCTCATCACCATGCATACATCAACATTCACTGTAATCAAAGACACCTATTGTATATGCCTGCACACACTCGTCCTTTAGAAGAAACACGCCTGACCCTTTAATACTCTATTCTCACTATCACAAAAGGAGGAAGGTAAGGTGCAGAGCCAAGTTGCTAAGAGTTGATACAATTTCATGTCCATTAGTGATTAGTTTGCCATTGCCCTAGTACACCGCGCCTTCTTCTGGTTCCCTGTTGAGAATTCTGAAAGCACATGGGCTGTGGCGCCCGTCCCCCTGTTCTGCTTCTGATCCGGTGCTCTGCACTGCCACTCCCTCTTCATCACCTCTCTAATCCTGTCCCTTGTAGCGTTTACCTACCTTTAGTCACAAGTTAATAAAAGCATTACCAGTTGCTCCCCTTTCGGATTGTAATATTGCTGCGTGGAGTGCGCTTGTAAATAAGGCTTCTCGTGTGTTATTAAGGCACTTCTGCCCCTACTGATACCACTTCTTTTGGCTTTTGAGCAGGACTTGTCCTTTGCAAGCACCAGAGCGGTGGTGACCCAGTCTTCCATTACATGTGCAGGCTTGAGGATAGCACCGCCTGAGGTTGTCTTGAAGGTAACACTAGTTCTGCCAGTGACCCCGCACTGAGCGTAAGAAGGGTCTAGGCCTGCCCAAGCATGCTCCTTGCTACGTCCAGAGAGTTGTCTCCTTGGATGCATTATTGCCCAGATATTGGCAGTCTATGAATCTATTCATCTTACTGTATTCTTGTACTCTCACTCTATGATATAGGACCCATCTGTGCCCAGGCTTCCCATCCTGTGGAATATTTTACGATTCTGGTTGTAGTTGATTTTTAACAAACATTTGGTTAGTCCCAAAGTGCGAGACCAGAGACGCATAGGTATTGATGATACACATATTCTACTAAATTGCATAACCTACTGTTACATCATCAAAGATCTTCTGTGCAGCAGTGCTCATTCAATGCATTGAAGATGACGCTTATGAAAAAAATGATTTTTATATAAATGCTGAGTTTTGCAGAGTTTCCTTTAGCAAGGAGTCTCATGGGGGCTGGGGGGAAGACTTAAAAACAGAAGAATGCTGAGTGGTTGGGATCCCTGAATCGTTGGCAAGCATGGCCGATCTGTGGACATCAAGCCAGTGGTGGACGGCGAAATGTCATGAAGGACCCCTGCCTCTCCCAGATATTCATTCTCCTTGGGCGCCCTCTGAAGAGTTGGGGCATCCCTGCACCGCAGGGGCCTACGTTCTACCCCAGCATCTCGCAGCCCGGGGCTGTCTTAAGCTCGAGAGCACAGGCACAGGGCAGCCATATCTCAGCCACTCTGCTCTGCGGTCCAGGATAATGGACCGGGTTTTCGAGGTCTGCATTGCATCACTCCAGTTTCTGCCAGACGCAAACTCAGTAACCTTCTGCTTTTGCTGTTTTTCCCAAAAGCTGTCGGGAGGATCAAGAAACTTCAACACATTCTGTGATTAAAAAAAATATATATGTAGTTAGTTTTCCATCTCTTTGTTTCTCTGCTGTCCTCCTGTGCTGTCTGATTGTAAAAAGCATCCAGGTAGAATCACACCAGGGAAACATTTATGCTCCATACTGCTGCAACACCTGTCCCTGTGCAATTAAGCCGTCTGCAACCCAGCCACACCCCTCTCCACCTCATATGCACCTAGCATCTATATCTGTAACTAACCTCGTCTCCCTTCCTGCCAGCCTCTTTGTTTCCACTGTAAATTTGACTTACGTACTTACTCGCGTGGGAATTGTCATGACCATATTGATAGCTGCTGTAATTCAATACATCGGCAGAGCCAGCTACCCACAGAATTAGAACAATACATTTTACATTTAAAATCATACACCCTAACACTACTAATGCATCACACACTATATAACTGCCATAGGTGTATGTACACCAGAACACTCTGTAGGAGATGCAAGGTGACAGAACGCGCCATCATCAATCAGTATATTACATTTTATAGGACTATTGCACTGTTTTTTCTTAAACACGTACAATGAAATACTCACATTTTGGTCAGTCGTGACCGCTCGTACCTTCTCCGTGATTATGTTGTAACTGTACAGACGAGCTCTATAAGGAGGTACCAGAGCATCTGTGAAAAGATACCACTGGTGACCACGGGCTATTGATATGAAGACCCGTAAGTGATCTTAGCTTTGATTCATTAAAATAATCACATTGCCACGAAGAAGGCTATGCATTAATGCGTAACAAAAGCATATTGACTTCAGTTCTAAACCGCACATGAAAAGTGATCTGAATGTAACAGTACAATAGGTTAAAAACCCATTTTTTATTCTAATGAATCCATTTCTTTGCCTTTTCTTTTTGTGTAAAGATGCCAAGTTATCCGATAAGCAGTCTGGACACATTTTTAAATCTCAGCGACAGGAGTGGACAGTAACACTCTCTTGCACCTAAGAGCTTTGGAGCTTACTGGCGCCCCAGGCTTTATTTGGAATGGTCACCGTGGCCAGACCTTGAAATCCTTCAGGCTCTTTGCTCTTTTTCTGAACCTCTGAGAAAGTTTCCTGACCCAGAAATAGCCACCGCCATGCTTCCCATGGATTCAAAAGAGTTCTGATGATTTGTGAATGGCAAGCTTCATCTCACTGTGGTATCTGGATCACAGGCCAGCATGGCTTCTGTCTCTGTACTTTTGGCTTTGGGCACTGGAAACCACACTCATTGAATATTTATGGAGTTACAAGATATATTTAAACAGTGCATGGGAAACACAGAAATATGTTATTCTGCAAAGGTCAATCAAAAGAGAGATCTTAATCCCAGCTAGTTAAGTGCAGTCAGTCTGTTAAATGAAATTTTTCATTGGTTTTATGTTGTTTGTTGACTTTAGACAAAGTACAAAGATTATACTCCAGCTTCTGTCAGTGTAGCGTCCAGAGGTTTTGTGGATAGATTGCGTGGGCAGAACAGTGAGTATTTAGAAAAAGACACCTCTAATTGCCGTGTTTAATATACAGAAACAGAAAGGCTTTCATTTAACATAAATTGGTTACTTGTGAGTTCCAGTGCTACGATAAGACTTAAACAAGCGTTCTAAATAAAAAGAAAAGGGACATTTTGCAAAAGAATGCAGCAAGTGCTATGCTGCCTCAATTAGAAGGCAAGGCGTCCCAGACGTGGTGATAGAGGTAGGATGCACTACTTCGCCTCATGCTTTTTTAATTTGCATTTCCCCCTCCATCATCTTTGCAAAAGCGGTTTGTTTTGCCAAAGCATAGCTACTTACAGGCCACTTACTTGCACTAATTTCATACTTTTTAATAAATATACTGCATACCATAGAATACAAGCTGCTCTAAGTTTTTTCTGAAAATGCATTTAACCATCAAGTATTTCTATTTTTTATTGACCCCTGCCTGTAACAATTAATGACTGCAGTTCTGTAGAGACTAACGGTGCCCCGACGTGCTCTCCAAGCTGATAACTGTAATACTGCCCTACATGAAACAGGTTACACCTTGCCCAAGAGCACACAAGTCATTACATGTTGACTCAACATCTGTTAATGGGCCTGTATAGCTGCTCAAATCCAGGGCTCAGGTTCCTCTTCTTTTACCTGCTTGGTTAAATATTATGGTCCATAAACCCCCAAACCAGTCTTGTCTCGGAGCCCCAATGCCCATTAACCCAAACGCTCAGCAGACTCTGCAGACGGTGCCATGCTTCTCGTGCTCTCTCCCTGTCCTACTGAAATAAAGTGCGGCACCTGGTTTGAGCTGCAGTGCGGGACGGAGGCGCAAGGAATATTTTATGCGGATCAACACATGGCTGTGAAAGGGGCTAACGTTTTGAGGCAGCCCTACCGGAGAGATGTTTCTGCATTTCGTGAGCCCCAGTGCTCAGCCCCATGTATGTGTGGATCCATTGCTCGAAGGATGTGAAGACAACTCCAAACTTGTCCTGGGGTAGATGGAGTGGAGTAAAGGATGGGTGCGAGTCTCTACGAGTGATGGAAACACAACAAACATGGTCAGGAGGAAGAAGTACTTTGATATGAAGAAGGTGGTTGCAGCAAGCCGCCTATTCTACATGGTTCTGCACCCTATTTTTGCTGGCTCTGGGACTCAGTGCACTTTACCACTGCCTACAGTAATAAAGTGCCTATGCTTCCCTCTAAATCATGTGCTATACATCGGAACTCCCTACTTGGCCTATTTAACTTCCCTATGAGTCCATTGTAAATGGTACATTAAGTGCACCTATGGTGTGGAAATTTTATTGTCATATATGGGATGCATGGTGTATTTACACCACTCAAATGTATGACTACGTTTCTGCCAGGAGCCACACTGTGCTTTGGCTAGGGTGCAGCCTAAATGCCCTGAAGTGACACAAGGCAGGAAAAATGTACTTTGCCATGTGGGAAAAGTCTATTTGTATAAAGTCATAAGTCACCCCTAGAATGTGCCTTATGGGCCCACAGTGCAGGGTACTAATATATACAAATAGGGCACTCTATTGAAGTTAGTGTGCCCCCACAGTGAAATAAAACCCCAAGCTATTTCGCTATGTAGGCCAAGATAGGCTTTTTAAGTCTAGGTGTGATTACAATCTTTATTTTCACCTCCTGCCAGAGTAGAAGAGAAAACCATCTTTGACCCTGTGAGGTAGGGAAGGGGCCAAGAAGCTGAAGACAGGCCTACCTGATGACAGCTGGGTCCTGCCACCTTGAAACCAGGGCTCCCGGGTAATTTTACAGTAAGACGAAAAGGAAGTGCTGCAAAACGTGATGTGGAACTGCAAAAATACTGTTAGGATTGGGCAGTAGAATCCTTCGAATTACTGGCTAATACGCTGGATAAATCTGGCACCCCCACCATCACCTCTTCAAAGCATTCCTTGGCCTGGGAAGACTCCAACTGAAGAAGAATCCCGACTTCTGACTCCTGCTGGAAGAAGAGGACTCTCATATGGACACCCACGATCCTGCCGGCATGATTTCTTAGTGTGCTCTGCTAGATGTTCCTCCATTCCCCCTGTGCATTGATCGTGTTCTTGCTGCCTGCTGTACTCCCAGGGCATTTCAGTCTGCAGTGTGTGTGACGCACAACTGCTCATCCGTCACATTCGTCCATGATTTGCCACCGGCTTCCTTACCAGCAATGGAGACCCAGCATTTTGTTCTATCCCAGCTTCTGATTTTTGCCCCTGCCTTTACTTCAAAGGTATATCCAATTTGGCTCATGCTGCTATGACTTTCGCTTGATTCCATATGTTAGTGTCTTTGGTTACTTTGACAACAATGTACTTCAGTGCCATAGTCCAGGGCATGGCATTCCAAATATTTCCTTCACAGTCTGGAGTCTATTTTCACTTTTTGAAGGTGTGCTGCTAGTAGGGTAAGTGTCAGTTTCAATGAGTTGTAGGTTTCTGGTGGGTAAAACTAGAGAGCGCTACCATAGCTTCCACATTTTCTCAGTTGATTCCGGTGCCTGTTACCCGTTATGCTTATTCTATTCTATTTTTAAGTCACAGAAACCGAACATCTTCCTATTCCCATTTTATAAAATTTGATAAAATTACAACAATAAAAGCTAGTATCCCTTTCTGCCCCTCCCTTGAGGTATCATCCTCAATGCTGGAAAACCCCTGTTTTCTTGAGCAGTTCTCTGCAATAGACAATCAGACTTTTCTAGATCTCCTGTCTAAAGTAAAGTCGGGCTCACCTACTGACAGATGCCCGCCCCATATCTTAAAAGAAGTTTTTACTATCTTCCCCAGACCCGCCTTGGCACTTCTAAGCGATTCACTATCGCAGGGCTGTGTCCCGAGAGCTTTCAAAGAAGCAACTGTCGTTCCTCTATTAAAAAAGCCAGGTGCAGACCCGAGGATTCTGACCAATTACCAGTCCATCTCCCTGCTCCCCTATTTGGCCAAAATATTGGAATCTCATGTGGCCAAATGCCTCTGTGCTTTTATTGAGCAGTCTGACTATCTTGATCCCAACCAAGCAGGGTTTCGCCCAGCCCATTCAACCGAGGCAGTAATACTTACTGTACTGGACACTCTTCGAGAGGAAGCTGATAAGGGCTCCCCCCAGGCCTTGGTGCTGCTGGACCTGTCTGCGGCATTTGACACAGTCGATCACGGTATCCTGATCGACCGTGTCAGGGCTGCTGGCCTTAAGGGAGCAGCATCCAGCTGGTTTGAGTCATTTCTTGAGGATCGCACCCAGTCAGTGCGTCTCTCCCAGTTTTCTGCACCAAAAATGGAAACGACATGTGGAGTACATCAGGGCTCCTCATTGTCCCCTCATTTGTTTAACATCTACCTTGTTCCCCTACTTCGGTCCCTGAAAGACAGGAAGGTGCGCACGTATAATTATGCAGATGATTTGCAACTGGGGTTCACTATCGATAATTCACCGGACTCGGTATCTGAATTCCAGGCAACAATGCTACACATCCGCGACTGGATGAATAGTAATCAGTTAAAACTGAATCCAGACAAAACTGAAGTAATTCTGATAGGGGGTCCCCTGAACCCTTGGAATGCACATTTTTGGCCAAGTGAGTTGGGCCCTTTCCCCACTCCTTCCCCCTCAGCCAAGAGTCTAGGGGTGATCATCAATAGTGACCTCACTATGAAATCCCAGATAGGAGCAGTAACCTCCACCTGTTTCTTTCAGCTTAGAAAGATAAGAAAGATCAGGAGATTACTTACTCGGGAAGCTCTGATCCAGGTGGTCCTAGCCATGGGGATTTCACATCTGGACTATGCCAACTCTTTATATTTCGGCATCCCTCTATATTTCACTAAAAGATTGCAGTTGGTGCAGAATCAGGCAGCCAGGCTGATATTTCAGCAACCCAGATGGGAGCATGTTTCCCCCATTATGGAAAAATTACATTGGCTTCCTATCCCACAAAGATGTGCATTTAAAGTTGGCTGCCTCATTTTTAAGTCCCGGCATGGTGCTAGCCCAAAATTCATATCCAGGCTTGTTCAAAAATACATACCTTCCCGGAGCTTGCACTCCGCTCATAAGAACCTCCTAACCATTCCTTCCCACAAACGGAAACGATTAGGTGGTTGTAGGTTCGCAGTATTGGCACCCAGCTTCTGGAATGCTCTTCCCTTGGACATCAGAACCTGCACTGAATTTCCTAGATTCAGAAGGCCTCTTAAGACTTGGCTATATATCCAAGCTTATATCTAGAACCCAGCAGACGATCAAACACATGGGGCTCAGGCAATATCCTAGGTCAGCGCCAAGAAAGCAATCGGTGTATGTGCGCTCTATAAGAAATTTTAACATAACATAACATAAATTGGAAAATCCCTCCACCGGTTATTGACTATATACATATTCATTGATTCTTTAATGACATTGAATGCTACTGTTTATTCCGATGCTTGAACTAGCAGACTAGTGTATCACATTTTATTTACTTGCTTTAGAACAATATCTCTAACGTCAATTGCGAGGTGCCTGCAGGTAAAACCTGAGATCTTTCTGAAGGTCTATACCTCCAGAATAACCACCTGTGCCCTCTTGTTCCCAACAGCTGGACCCACACACTGTGCAGTCGAAGAATTGGCAAATGGACGTTATAGAGATGAATGGGGTAAGCAGTATTAGATGTCTCATGAGAGATACTTTGCTGTTGTTTTTTTTTTTTTTAAAGGAATTTGTAAATACATTTGCTTTTTGGCACAGCACAATGCAGTTCACACTTCAGCTCATTAGTTTCAGCAAAAGAAAAGATGGTAAGAACCATCTCTAAACTCTTCAGGGGTCTTCTATCCAAAGGAATGGAAGCATGCAGAATGAGTCAATGGTTGGCAGACTGCAGATGAGAAGGTTTGATCTGAGGTATGGCGGTCTATCAGTAGAGCCTTTAAAGAAGGCAGTGGTAGGGAAATTAATATCACAGGATTTTTATGGAGCTGTGTTTGCTGGGACTCACTAGAGGGCCCTTGTTTAAGGGCCTTCCTGGGTCTCCCGGCGAGTACGAAGTTACAGGCTCTCAGGCTGAAGATGTTTCTTACCTCCGGGGCCTTGCTGGCCAGATTGGGTGAAGTTAGATTTGTGCACGGCCTGAAGAATGAAGTTACTAACGGCAAACTTTCTTGTGCAATGATGCAAGTCTTTGGGCAGTCCACGATTCGGTTAACAAGAACTTTTTAGTGTCAGTGGAAAAAAATGGAGGAGAGCCTTGGCATAGTATTTGAAAATACTCCGAGGGCAAATGCTCTTACGAGGCACCTTAAGGAAGAGGCCATACTAAGTTCTGAAATAGCTGGTGGACACTATCTAGCCTCTGAAAGCTCAGTGGCTCTTTCCTTGGAGTTCCTTGGAACAGAGACCTCATTTCCTTATTTGTCCCAGGTTCCAGAAAGGCGGTTGAGATGTACTGTCCTTCGGCTTCGAGTAGGCATTCATTCTGGCTGGAGAACAGCCGGTTTTTAAAAATAGAGTTCTGGGTAATAATGGTGACTGTTTATGCACTTTAAAAATGAAGTATTCTGTGGTCCAATTGTTGCTAGATTGTACCCTTTTTTGAAGTGAAAGTAAAAAGATTTGAAAACCCTCTCTTTTTAAGTCATGGAGTTACTTCACCTAGGGAAGCACTCTGCACTTTATGCAAGGAATCAGTTTGATTTTGTGGTGTCAACTGCTCGATACATTCAGCTCACCGGAGCACAAATCTTGCTTCTTGAGTGCTTTCTTATTCTTTTATGCTGAATTAATTAATGTGTTGCATCTCGTGTGTAAATTGGTGATATCGTAGGAGAAGCTCAGCAGTTGAAGCTACGAGTTTGAAAGGAAGCAGTGAACCCCTGAAGAAGGGCTAGTGAAGCCCGAAATGCATTGGGTGCAAGCATGATTAAACTGCTATGGATGAATGATGTATTCCTGCGTGCAGCAGAAAAAGGCCTGGATAGGCATATCTGTTACATTAGAAAAAATGGAAAGCATTTGCATCTTACTTGTGAATGGAAAACCGAATGATAAAGGAAGTTCTAAGTATATGTAATAAACATGTGTGTAAAGGGTGCTCAATTACTCTGTATAGTTGCCTTGAGTATACATGTTTAGTCTTCTTTTAAAGTAATGAAATGGTAATGTCGCTGCTTGAGAGGTTACTCTTGTGTATACTCTATTTGTTTGCTATAAAATGAATGAATTTGAATGTATTATTTTCTTTTAAAGGCATTCTGATGGGTATATTTCTATAACGTATGTCTTGAAAATAAATATTTATTGACATTATTGAATGCAGGTGTAAATGATTGAAAATGTTCAAAGAAGGGTAAATAATAGGGCTGAAAGGTTTATTTATTTAGCAGCCTACGTATGTCTGTACCTCTTCTACGTACACCTGCTTGCTAGGAAGCACCCATGCTATTCTCATACAGTTAAAACGGATGGTTAATTTTTTTTTAAATTTACATTTTTATTGCTAGCTTATGGCCATGGTGGCATGGTTTCTTTTTTACTTCTTTGATTTTAGTGGAGTATGCTTACAATAAGAAGAAAAAAAAAAAGAATTTAACCATCCTAACAGTTTGCCTACGCTAGCCCTTTTGGCTTTGCCAATGCTTTCAATAGGTGGGGTGGAGAGAACCCTGCGGCTTCTGGCCGAGAAGACAAACTTCTTAGACTCCGGGAGGACAGGGTAGGAGAAAGTAGATGATGTCAGTAAGAGAGATGGTTGCTGTTGACAAGGTGAAGTATAGATTTTGATTTTTAGAGGAGTTCAGCATGAGTAGCCCTAATGCCATTCATTGTCTGATGGTGGTGAGGCAGTTAGTGATGCGTGATTTGAGGTGTGTTTTAAAAGGTACAAAGAAGAAAAAGATTTGAGGATCATCAAAGAGAAGCCAATGGTGAAGTAATGTCACCAAGAGACGTGTTGCAGCTTGAGAAAAGGAGAAGGAATAAGAGATGTATGGGATACCCAATGGTAAAGGAGTGGGAAATGATACCTGTGAGTTCCAGCTGAGAGAGGTTGTAAAGGTGAGATGTGAGCCATTTGTGTACTAAGCCAGGGATGCCAATTGAGCATATAAGGAAACTAGACTAGGGTGCTCGACAGTGTTAAAGGCTGCAGATAGGTTCAAAAGTATGATAATTGAAGAAAGTGGGTGGTGGTGAGAAATCTTGGTACGTATGATCATACGGTTTCCTTTGAGTATAGGGTATCAAAATCAGATTCGAGAGGCTTGAGAATATTCTTGAAGGACAGATAAAGAGTGAAGCAATTTAAGACCAGTCGCTCCAGTGTCTTGGAAAAAAGGTGGAGTTGAGATACTGTGCTATAGCCGTAGAGAGACGAGGGACCAGCAGTACTTTTCTTTGTAAGAAACGGCACCATTGCAGATTTGAAGAAAGTTGTGAGGGAATAGTCAAAATGAGGGTTAATCATAAACAAATGCTGGATGCAGTGGCAAGAGGTTTGATTGTGTGAGGTCTGACAGGATCCAGTGGTGCACAGGGGTGGTTGGGGGTTTTGGTTATCGGAGTAGGTTCCTTTGGGGATGGTGCATCAGACCATGAATGTTTAGAGGTGGGAAATGGTGAGCGTGGAGCCGCCTGATGGTGTAGTGGAGCGGTCGGCAGCTTAGTCAGATGTCCATTCACGGCAGTGATTTTGAAAGCGAAGCTCATGGCAGTTATTAGCTGACAAGGAGGGGTAGTTTATGAATGGGAGTGAGAGAGAGATTAGGTTGTTGATCAAGTGTGCAAGACGTCGCAGGAGAAGCTGAAGTGAAGTGATCATGATTTGAAAGTATGAAGTCCTGGCATTGCCTGCAAGGATTGGAACAAATGGGATTTTTTTAAAAGGAAGTTTTTGATTAAACGTATGATTTTTAGTTACAATGTGCTAACCTTTCAGATCACCATCAAATGACTATCTCTATCCAATACATATTTAGTGTATATTGGCAACGGTGTATATTGTATGGTCACAGAAAATTGTATTTACTGCCCCTTTCTTTCTCTGATGCTTCCATACACTCAATGACCATTCTTTTTACTTTTATATACTACTACCAATTCCCTTTCTCATCTACCATGTTTTTATTTCCCATGTTTTCCTCTTTCTCACCAACAGCACTCAGCTCGCCTTGATTTAACCCATCTATATTTCATCTGTTTTCCCTTTCCCCTGCTTTTTTTCGGGATCTTATTGTCTTCTTTGTCGCATCACCTTTACTTTCCATCCCACTTCGACTCTCTTCCTTTACTCTACTTTGCTAGTAAATATCCATTTGTTTCATCTCTCCCATTTCTCTATCATTTTCCTGCCTCCCGCCTTCCTTGTCTGACTCACTAACTTAACCCTCTGTCTTTCTATTTGTCCTTTTTGTATTTCCATTTTTTAGGTCTCGCCCAAGGCAGCTTATGCGCTGTCTGTTGGGAGGCATTTTGTTAGCTGATAGTGGGCTTTCTCTCGTTTGCTTGCTCCCCTATGTTCCTGTCGCTCTCCTTTTGCTCCCTCCTCCTTATACCTTCCTTGCGTCCTTGTGTTGCTTCCCCCCCACCCGCACCACATGTTGCTTTGCGCATCCTCTCATGTTGTTTCCCCCCTCATGTTGTCTCCTACATGTTGCTTCCCCTCCCGTTCTACTTTTTTGTTTGTTTACCAATTAACTACGATTGGCAAATAGAAAAGACACTTGCATAATTTTATAGGCACGCCCATGCTTGATGCGCTTGCCTACAAAATGCGTATTGCTTTTTTTTCTTTTTTAAAACCTATGCTTGGGGGATGTTGTAAAGCATGGCTAGAACCATTGGCAAAGCTAATAGGTCCCAGAGTCTAGTCCTTTTGGCTTTGCCACTACGTGTCTTCCATTCGCTTTTCACTTTCTTTCCTCTTGATTTCTCCTCCTGTCTTTGTCTTAACCTCTTTGTAATAATTCTACCCTCTTCCTTCTGACCTTTTTCTCGATCCCTGATCACTCCTTCCTTTCAACTTTTTCCATCCCACCTTGCCTTTACGTCACTTCTTCCCTGCCATTCCTTTTTAAAAAAAATTCTTTTTATTAAAAGGAAGCTTAGCAACACACTTTGCATGCACAGAGTTTTCTGGACAGTCATCGTGATCTTCCCTGCCATTCCTATCTTAATTTGTCCCATCGCTTTCTACATCATTCTTGCCACCTCTTTATTCCCTTTGTTAACCTCCTTGTGATCTCACTTCACTTTTTATTTTGACTCTCTCCTCATTTAGATCAAAGTGGAATTCTCCATGAAGTTCACGAGTCGGGACATGAGCCTAAAGCGAACTCCATCCAAAAAACAAACGGGTGTCTTCGGAGTTAAGATCAGCGTTGTCACAAAGTAAGTGAGAAGGATCCACCTTCGTGCCTAGTTTTGCCATTACTGTGAGTAACCCCTCACACCTTGTTACATCCCTTATTGTCTGGCGACAGGTATTCAGTTGTCAACGAGTATGAACATAGTGGGCCAAGGGAAGCTGCAGCCCTCCACTCAATAGTATTTAAGTTGTCATTTAGCCACAAATTATTTGGACTAAAAACAAGTGAATTTTTTTTTTCTTACATATATCAGTGGTAACTACCTCCATAGCTCCCTTATTAGCGGCTGACACTGTATCCCAGGTTATGGCTGGACGTGGTCAGTGATTCCAACGCTAGAGATGCTAGTCGCAATCCTAGGGTACCAGTCCTGCTAGCTGTTTCCTAGGCACAACTTGTGCTCATGATTCTCAAGCCTTGATGTTAGCTAGGCGGGAGTTTATTGGCTCGGACAAGAGAGATAAATTTGATACACCTGTGAGGATAGAGGTAGTTATTTGTGGTCACCTGGAAGTAAAGAACCACTTATGTGACAAATTGAATCCACCTTACCTTTTATAAGAGTGAGGTGAGGCATTGTAACTCCCTGCCTCCCAGAGTGTGTAGAACTGTGAAATGCGAGCACTACTAGAGGTAGAAGTTCAGCTGATTTTTCCCTTCAGTGTGTTTGGTCATCTTGTTGTTCTGTCCATCAGTATCCAAAGGTAGAGGTGCAATTTGAAGTCCCCAGGCAAAATTGTTTCCTTTTCAGTAGAACTCTATGGACTGTTAGAAAGTGGAGGGTTTTGAATGATCTTTTTTTAAGGGAAAAGAGATATTCCGGTCTCTTTCGGTCTTCTTCAAAGCAGTGGTTATCAGTAACGTCCAATCTGACACCTTTTATTTGTTTTTTCACTTAGTTTAATGTTTTTTCTCTTTCTGTGTATTCTGAGAGTCCCCTTGTTGCTGTCACACCATCTGCTCTATGCTTCTACTGTACATCATCCTTCGGAAGTACTTGGGTCTGTTACTCACGTATCTTCGTTCATGCCAATCCTTTGCCTTAAATTTATTTCCTAAGAAGAGTGCCAGTCTGAAGTACAACGTTTGTATCCTTTGGATGTTTTATAGTCCGGATAGTAGCCCATTTTCATCTGGGACATACTGTGGGAAGGGCAGATGAGGCGTAGCTGCATGGGGCAAATGGGTAAGTAAGGGATGAGATATTGTTAGAATGACAAAAGTGTAGTTGTGATCAGGACTGAGGAGCAGTGGCGAAGATGCTTATTGCCTCTGCTGCAATAGCAGATGGTAACTGTCCATTGACAAAGCACTGTTGTGGCCACAGTTCTGCATTAGCAGGGAGCGGGGTGCAGCAGGTGCCTACTGAGGCAGATTGCCAGAAGTGTTACTTTCCCATTTCTGGTGTAGTAAAGAAGTGCATTTGTAGAGATGTGTGAATGGCAGTATTGGGATAACAGTGTTGCAGAGTAACAGAGCAGTGTTCCAGTTTTGGAATTGTAGGGAGCACTGCATATCATGACTGAGGTGGATCGAGGCGAGCTGTGTGCGGGTTTCAAGACTGGAACAGTACACACTAAAGCACACTGTGAATTGAGGAGCATTAGTAGGGCTATATCTGGACCCAGTGGGAAGCTTTAGATCAAGATTCATGTTCATCCTCTGTTGCCAGTCCTAGAGATGCTGCAGGGCGGGAGTGATGTGCATTGACAGGAGTATGCTGGGAATGCCACTACAACAGGTGGGGCTTCTGCAGAGCAGGAGTGATGGATCCTGGCAATATATACTCCAGAAATAGCAAGAGCTGCGGCAGGAACTGGTTAGGATTATGGGGCCTAATATTTGAGAACAGGATGAAGAAATGTGAAGAAATCTAGTTCATTCATTAATTCAGTCAACTTTCCATTCTTTCATGCGTAGACGTGATGGAACATCTCAACCTAATCCCCTTCGACTTCTTGCACACTGCAACCCCCTTATTCTACGTCAGTCCGATAGTGACAGAAATCAACCCCTGAAGAGGCCTGGAAGTAGCTCTCTCTTATTAATTAATGTTTTCGTCCTGCAGGCGAGAACGGTCCAAAGTGCCTTACATCGTTCGGCAGTGTGTCGAGGAGGTGGAGAAACGAGGTATCGAGGAAGTGGGTATCTACAGGATCTCTGGCGTGGCAACCGACATCCAGGCTCTGAAGGCAGCCTTTGACGCAAGTGAGTGCATGGGGGGGGATCCTGGGGAGGACCGAACAAGAGTGTACACGAGCATGGACATGGAGAAGCTCCAACCAAAGGCACTCATAAGTAATGGAAATTCGAGGATTTTCTTTTAGCAGCTGTAAATAAATGGGGCTTTATGAAGCAAAAATAATAGGGACTTTGTTAAAACCCTAAGAAGGGTGATTTGCACTAAAGGGTGACAAATGGGGAAAATATAATCGCAATTCCCTAAAGAAACAGCTTATTTTGAAATTATCGAAAGAGCAAATCCCTGTAAGCGGGCTCTTTGAAATTTCATTAAAAACACTCATTCAAAGCTTGAGCAGTGACAACAAAATAAACTCATTAACAAAAGGGACAAAAGTGGAGCAAACCAACCTATTTAGGCAGGGCTCGGGAGGCAAAGCTACGATGATCAATGGAGGGATCACTGTAGATGCTATAGCAAAGAATGGAATGGAATGGAAAGGCATTTCTAAAGCGCATGGCTACTCGGGAGCATCCCAGCGCTAGTAGCGTTGCGGTTCCCACTACAAGCAGTCCTAAGGAAACAGATACGTTTTAAGTTGCTTTTGGAAAATCAAATGGTTGTGTTGCAGGCGGATAACGGTAGGTAGATTATTCCACAACTTTGCGGCATTAAATGAAAAGCGACGTCCTCCGCTTCGAGTTCTTTTTATTTTTGGGACTACTGCCAGTTGTTTATTGTCTGATCTTAAAGATCTCTTGGGGCGGTAAGGTTGGATAATGCTTCTGATAGTGGGAGGGCCTTTGCCTGAGAATGCTTTATGCATAATACATAGAGCCTTAAACTGGACTCTTTCCTGTATGGGCAGCCAATGGAGTGATGCCAGTGCCGGCTTGGCTGATAGGCGTTTGGCGGTGTTCAGAAGCAAACGTGCAGCGCAGTTTTGGACTATCTGTAATTTTTTTATTGTAGTGAGTGGTGCTCCTAGATAAAGGGCATTAGCATAGTCCAGACGAGATAAAATCAAAGCTTGAACCAGTAGCTTTCTAGCCGAGGAGGGTAGCAGAGGGAGGATATTTCTTAGCATTCTAAGGGTCCCAAAGCAACAAGCTGCCACCTTACCAGCTTGCTCTTTAAAGTCCAGTTTTTGGTCTAACCATACACCTAGACTCTTGATGAGGGGCTTTGGGGAGGGGGGTGTCCCCAAACAGCTAGGCCAGAAGGAATCTATACTCAACGAGGTGGAATTGCCCAAGAGCATGAGCTCAGTTTTAGCTCCATTCAGCTTTAAATAAGAGTCGTCCATCCAGCTTGACACCTTTTCAAGGCATAAGGCTAGTTTAGAGCCTGTGTTTTCCTGTTGAATGAGAGCAACAACCAACTGGGTGTCATCTGTGTAGGTGACAATTTGAGACATGGAATAAGGGGAACTGTATTACATCTAGGGAGGCGACGAGTGTAATATATGATTTATTTCCCCTTTTTGATTGGGGTTGGCGGGGTGCCTTGATTCACAAGAGTCAAGGCTTAAGTGGGCGAGGATGCTTCCATCCTCTTTCAGGGCAGTAACCTCAGGCTCCTGCACAGCAGTTCCATAGTTCGATTAGTGGAGCTTTTGACGTTGTTGTTTTTTCAGTATTTGTCCGGGTTGCACTCTTCTCATCACGCAATTTCATTGGGATAAATTACGTGACGCTGCTCTGTCATACCAAAGCGAGACTCGGTTTAGAAAGAAAGTGATGGAGTTAGACAAGTGGGGAGGGTTTGCTGCAGACAGAGGTGAGAAGGTGGCTACCCTGAGGATGTTTAAAGGACACAAGCCTCACATTTGGCAGGAACCCTGTGCTTCAGACCTTAAACATCCTGCTTTCTGCGAAGGCAGCGATGTTAGTTTATAATACTGCTCAGAGATTGCTTCAAATGGACTTAGCAAGTTGCTCTCTGACCTCACAAGTGCTCAGCTGCTGTGTTTTTAAAAAGGCACCTGCTTTTCTTCCTCCTGGGTTTGCTCTGAAAGGAAGGTGAATAAGCGCACCCATGACGTGTCTCTAGGCGAAATGAGGCTTCTCCAGCGTGAGAATTCCATCGTAAGATTGGCTTGGAGCTCAGCTCATATATATGGGAGCATTGTTAGCATGTGTTTGCATGTATCATACCGAGTTTTAGGGAAATCAGGATGGAGAGCACGGCACGCACCCTGTTAGTGATGTAGCCTTTTTGCCATCATCCCTCATTTATTTGTACTGTCCTAGGACAGTCCAGTACACATGAACAACTTTCACTGGCCTCTTCAATTGTTCTGCTTAATGCAATTATACTTTGCTGGATGTAAACACGGTTCCATTTTTAATATACGTAGATAACAAAGACATCCTGGTGATGCTAAGCGACATGGACATCAATGCTATCGCGGGGACGCTGAAACTCTACTTTCGAGAGCTCCCCGAGCCACTACTCACAGACCGGCTCTACGGCGCCTTCATGCAAGGGATAGGTAAGTCTGTTATGTACCCTCCCCTCATGGTCTGCAAGGATGTTTTTCTCTTTCCAGCTCTTCCTCTGCCCATTGTCAAAAAAATGTGTAATAATTCAGATGACCGAAGCACCTTCTACATTTATGTTCTATTCTCACACATACCGAGCTTCAGAGCATCTATAGTGAGTGTGCTGGCTAGGGTAGCATGTGGTCTGCATCCCACCAGGGCTGAAGGACGGTATTCTGAATTTGTGCCGCAGCCAAAGCATATTTCTGTGATACTGATGGTAGTCATCGCTGTTGATTTTGCACACAGCACTCGTGGGAATTTGTTGGTGGTTAGAGGACGTGGGGGCAGGCGTTTTGTTCAGGAGGCAGGGATGAGGGCAAGGTTCAACCAGAAATGTCTGTTTCAATATTATCTCTCTAGGAGGTATAATTTGGTCCTCCATGATGCCCATAGCAGACCGAGTATACATTCGCTTCTAACTCTTCCATTTTCCTTCTTACAAATCAATGTCTAATTTCTATCCCTCCTGCCATGTGCAACCATTCTCATACTCCTCTCTTCATTAATGTCCCATCTCCACCCAATATCTGTAGGTCTTTCCATTTCCTAGCTCAGCCTCCTGTCTGCAGAGCTCCCCATTATGATCATCTATTCTCATGCATCCCATTGGAACTACAAACACTACCCGGTCCGCCATGCTTTGTTTTCCCCATAACCACCTTCTCTTACCCACCACCCTTCTCTCCCCATTTCACCTCCATCTTTTATATCTTCCACTTTCTTCGTCACATCAATTTTCTCACCAACATTCTCTTATTACCTTTGATATGGCCCAACCCTACAGAAAACTGCGCCGCTCTGCGTTCAGTTTCACCCATATATCCCCTCTCGCCTCCTTTCCCTGTCACCCATCCATTTCCCCCGCTGGATACATTATTTCCACTCGACCGGTTTTTCTTTTTTTCCACTTGCCCCCTACAATGTTATCCCCATTCAGCCTGTTTATTCACATTTAATTTCCTTCCACCTTAATCTTCTCTTCTCCACCTTCTTTCTTCTGATCTGCAACTTCCACACACACAGCTTCCCTCATCGACCTTTTCCCTCTTGGGCTGTCCACCTTCCCTTCTTCTCACTGGAGAGGGCTGCTTCACTCCCCTCAGTGGGTGTTCCACCTCTAGCCCCTCTCCAGCTTCCGCTCTTCCCAGCGTCCTTCATTCGTCGTCCTTCAGCTTCCTCTCATTGCTGGCCTTTCAAATCTCCCCACTCCTACCCCTCTGTGCCTTCCCTAATCCTCTGTCATGCTTCTCCCCTCTACCTTCCCTTCTACTTCTCTACCTTCACCTTCTTCTGCATCTTCCATTCAGCTCATCGTGCCTGTTGCCTATTATACCTTGCCCTCCACTTCTTTGCTTTCCGTCTCTCCCTAGCCACCATGCCCCGTCTCCCCAGCCACAGTGCCCTCTACTACCCACGCACAAGGCCCACTTCTCCCCACGCACAATGCCCACTTCTCCCCATCCACAGTCTTCTCCTCCCCATCCATCTTTCCATCCTATATCTTCTTCTATTTTCATACTCTAGCACCTCTTTGCCAACTCCATCTTCCTCTGTTCTCCCCTCTGCCAGCTCCCTCTTCTCCCTACCCGCGGTTCCCTTTTCTCCCCATCCATTGTTCGCTCTTCTCCAGCTCCGCCTTCCCATCTTCTCTTACTCCCCCCTGGATTCTCCATTCCAGTCCCCTCTTCTGCCTCTCCACTATATCCTTTTCTTCCTTCTCGCCCTTTGTATTCCTTTCCACGACCCTTTGCCGCTCACACCCCCATTCCCCACCCCGACCGCCTGATAAATTGGCTGCCTCAGCAATGGCCTTGCCGGTGAGTTTTCTGCTGAGTAAAGTTTTAGGTACCTGGAAACGCAGATGCTTCAGAGCTGCCGCCCTCCTGCAGCCTATAACATCCGAAGCGACAGAATCAGCATAGATCCGAGAGGGCTGACGCTACCAGCTGCAGGTTTAGGTGCTGAGACAGCAGGCTTGAGATGTGTCCTGGAATGAATAGGTATCACTTGTGACCTTGAACCTGAACCAGGCAGTTCAGTTTCAGGAAGAGCTGTGGTTGCATCATCGACTTCTGCGTATTTTAATATATTATTTTGGATTTCTTGGGTATTACATACCAAGCGTGCAATGCTTCTGAGCGCCATGAAATAACTGGTCAGCGATATGTAAGGAGGAGGGGTTGGGGGCGGAGGTCTGTGTGTATGTAATTGATCCTCCATTTCTAAGAATTCCCTTCAGACCAGTTGTAAACATTGTGATTCTGTGCAGGACACTTTCCTTCTCTGTGCCTCCAGCTCTTTACAGTAAAAAGTGAGAGTGCTTAGAAGCAGACTAACTCCTGTCTAATCTCTGTAATAGACGTTATGCAGACAATACTGTACATTCAAGTTCATTATCTGTAGACACAGGAATGAATCCAGATAGACTTAGAGAACATTGATACAGTGCACCATAGTTTGCATTATCTCAGACATCCCTTAAACTTGATCTCTTGGCTTTAGAGCAGTGCCTCGGGACTCCAACCAGAGGTCTCGATGCACTCTAACTGTCCATGTGCCTTCTGCTAGTTGTTTCCTTAAGGTCTTGTGGTTGTTACAGAATCCATGTGTGTGTCCTGATACCATTTAGCAGTTGTGCCTTTGATCAGCAGCTTGGGTGATTAGAATCACAGTACGGTATGACGTGATACAGGCATGCGCAAGGTCACTCGCTCAGTAGACGGTGACGTTACAGATCTGTGCACCTTGTTCAGCACGTCCTTTTATGCTGCAGCATATTCTCCTGCTCTAAGGTGGGTATTATAGCTTGTGCTGCTGTATCTTCCAGCGGATGTCTGCTTACCTATACAGTACGCGTGATTCCTTTGTTGTCTATCTCTTTAACCAATTGATTATTTCTGTGCTCTGGTGCAGGCCAATTATGTAATTTAATATGTTCTTGGACTCATCCATTTTTTTCCGGTGACCGTCTGTAGAAAATATATTAGCCAAGTGGAGAAAACAAATATTGGCCAGTTTCTTTACTCCTGGCTTCCTTGTTTGAGTTGCTAGAGTGACGTGTGAATACCTTTACTTCGCTCATTACCTTCACCCTTAAGTACAATGTCCCAAACTTTGGCAGGAAATGTTTGTCTCAGATAAAGGAAGTTAGGTTTTCAGCTGGAAGTCCCCTCTGCCTCAAACGTTTGTCCTTGCGACGATGTAGGAGGACATTTGTCCTTGGGATGAAGCAAATTTCAAGATTCCTTTAAATAGCTCTGTTGCCTTTACAAAGACCATGTGACTTGCCATGCCGATTGTACAGAGGAGAGAGTCTTCCTCCATCCCAACCCCTACAACTTATCAGGGCTAGCTGGGTAACCGCACAAGGGCATCACGTGCCAGCATTGCCCTGCCTGGAAGTTGAAGTTATGCTTTAGTGTGCCACTGTCTCTTCCTGAGAGGATTGAATTGGTGCTCGTGTAGTGAAAATAAGGATCATTTGCCCATTGTGAGTCATGGGGCTGTGTGATCTGGCCCATGCTACTAGAGAGAAGCTGTGCCCTATAGAATCAGCTGCCTTTCCTAGCTCCTTGAAGTAGAGTGTCGATCCATAACAGTTAGTGGCACCGTAGGTTTCCAGAGAACTCGACCAAAGAAAATAGTTGAAGAGAAGGACTCTCAGAATTAGTGCAGGAAAGTGAACTACAGAGTTGTAAGCACGTCCTCCTTATCACAGGGCTTGTAAAGTAGTTTTTCTTGCACCTCTGAGGACAAATATTATGAGCGGGCACATCTATACTTGGGTCAATACCACTAGCTTGCCAATGTGGCGAAGAGCTCAAGTGTGCAATACTGAAGCATTCAATTTGTGCTTTTTGATGTTGTCTTGAAACTGGTCCTTCTCTAGGGGAAGATCGCTAAGAAAGTAAGATAGGCCATTTCATTTTTTATGATTTGGCAAGCCTGAATGGGCTTTGCACTAGTCGGAAACAAATGAAGTAATGTGTCTAGGGAAGCTGCTAGCCCAGTAGATAAATACTAAAAGGCTGATCTGAATTTGGTGGAGGCTACAGGAAATATATCCTCTTTCAGAGGCCTATATGGAGTGTTCAGTCTTGCATTGCCCACTTAAAAGGAATGATCCTTTCGCAAGACCTCCAAGGAAACCCTAATTATATGAGGCTGCACATGGATTCTGGCCTTTTCTGGAGATCCTGTTGGAAAATGACTCCAAAATAAGTCTCATGAGACCCATCCACACCATAATGTCCTCAGACCTGAATAGAACTATTTTACCTTTGGAGAAAGTTTATCTTCCTCTTCAGACCAGATCTATCCAACCAGGCTCAGGGTCCAGTGGTCTCTACCAGGGTAATAACGTGTAACGTGGCATCCACTACAGCTTACACTGCGGAAACTATTCATGAGAGCTGAACAGCTCCTTCACAGAAGCATCCAGTTCCTGTGGATTAACTTACTTAAAGAGATCTATGTAGGAATGTCACCTCACTTTTAATGTAATAAACCTGGTAAAAGTGCGCCAGGCCAGATTTTGAACAAGACAGGCTAGGTCTGTAAATGCTTTCGAGAATACACAACTTCATATCTCTCAGTGCACGTACCTCAGGTGTGCAGAAGTTCTGGTGCACGGTAGAAGCAGTGCTCCATGAGGTTATTCACAGTAGGCCTGCGAGAAGAACCTCACTAAAGAAAAGTTCCAGGAGCATATGCTGCTCGAACTTCAGAGAGAAGCAGTCTTGAGAAGGTCGTCTCTTCCTGCGCAGTGTGGACCAAGTTTCATTGTAGAAACCAACCTGAGCTTCTAATGGGGCCGCTCCTAAAAGGGATGGTAGACGGGAATGAAAGACCACTGCTGTCTTCAGTTGTCATGCTGGGCCTTTCCTGTTACCAAGTGCTGAGGTGGTGAGTGACAGGGCTACTGATTAGTCCATAGGCATCCTTACTGAGACCTGCATAAAGGGGCTTGGCACCCTAGTTGTCGCCCACAGAGCCTTGCTGCTATCCACAGTCATCAGTCCTAGCAGTCTGAAACGTGAAGCGGCATCAACTGACTTCTTGTGATTCACCATTGATGAGGCATCCACGTTTGCTGAAATGTGAACATGACCTAAAATTTCAGTAATTAGGTAGAGTATCCACCAGAAAGAACTTTACCTAAGGTAAGTAACTTGATTAATAATAATTTTGCCACCATTTAGCGAATCTGCATAAAACTGGATCTCCCCTCCAGCATAACCGGTTATGGTTCGACATGCCAACTTTTATGCATTCCCTATACATTGGGAACCAAATGCAAGGAGGTGGTTATCATGCACAATGCATTTCCTATTTTAACTCCAGTAGAAAATGTTGCTTTCCGTAACAGTAAAACAACACTGCTGTATGGATTTACAACAAACTTGGCATGATATGTGAACGTCACTTAGAAAGGTTATGGTCAAAATCCATTTAGCAGTTTTGGAAATAAGTGCATTTGAACATGGTATCAGATGGGCTTGACTTAATTTAATTGTAAATTTAGTCAGTTGACTTGGTAGACACAAAATTTGCTAATTTTGTCAGTCACGTTTTAATTTTTCCACAGCTTTGATTAGGTGATAAAAAGCATGAAAATTAAGCAACTTTTTGAGAAAATAATACCTACCACACTATCACTACTTTGTATTCGAAAACAGGGGCTATTTTTCAAATTCACGAGTTTATGAAATATGCTAATTAAAAACACTTGCGTCATCAGGCTCCTAGTAAGGTCTCAAACTATGAACCAGCAGTTGGCTGTAATGCCTGTCCACAGGGCTTGCGTCGCAAAGGCCGGTCGCTTGTGTAGTTAGTTAGCTGCAGGCTCTGGATGCAAGGCAGTCCTTGTGACAAACCCCTAAGACACATGGGTTGGCCTGTGATCAGGCCCTACCTCCAGCCCAACCCGCAAAGGCAGGGGCAAGATGCATGGTCCATGCATCCAATGATTGATGCTCTTTGCGCTAAGACCACAGTAAGAAAATTAGGGTTCATGTAGTGCAAACACTGTAACAGTCGCATGGGGAAAAAACTAAATAATTTACTGAAAAAAGAACCACAGTTGGAGTGACCCAATATTTCCAAAATAAAAACCTAAAAAAGTGCTGTATGGTTTATGTAGAGGACCATAAGTGGCGAATATTGGTGTTTTTACACATTTTGATTTGGAACAGTCATGTCACTTTAACTGTGCTTTTTTTCTGATGTAAATGAATATGATGGAAAACCTTGTTAACACATTATATTACATTTGCCGTATGTCTCCTTTGTAGGTGTTTCATAAAGCTCCATGAGGGCCGGATTCATGCCATAGTTTTATGATAACCACTGACTATTTACATAAGTTCTTATTAGATTACATTTATGTAAATGTGTTTTATAACAATATCCTGAAAATGTGCTCTATAAGCAACCTGTAACATGTGCTCATTGCCAACACTGGGAAGTGGACCAAGCCTATAGCAAGTGACCCCCTTACTCGGTAGTAAGGGCCTCAGCTGTATTTCGTGTATGAATTCTTTATTTACTCCCTGCTAGTAAACTGCTTGTATGACCTAGCAGGAACAAACTCTATAACCGGAGGATCCACAGTGCACGTGCGGTGGCTGAACTGCCTTCTGTCAGAGGTGACTTCCGTACTCCAGCATTATTCAAGGACTATTGGGCCTACTAAAACCTGCGCTTTAAATAGGGACATTACAAACTGCATATATCACAATCACAGATATGTGGTCTCTGCCAGGAACTCCTGCATTGCTTCTTTCTTTAGAGCTGTGGATCGATGTATGTTCGCCGTTTCAGCTATGGTATGGGTGTTTACTGGCCAATGTGTTTCATTGCATTCTCCATCAGGCTTCTCTGGTGTTCAGCAGGGCACACGTGCTCTGTAGCTGCAGCCTCATGTTGATCTAGCAGGTGTCTTCAGTGATCCCTGTTAAGTGATCTAATGTCTTCCAACACTGTATCCTTTTCTCTTTAGCACTTTCTGATCCTGCTGCCAGAGAAAACTGTATGATGCACCTTCTCCGCTCACTGCCTGACCCCAACCTCATCACCTTCCTCTTCCTCTTGGAGCACTTAAAAAGGTAAGTGTGTGTTGGGGACGGATGCTATTGTGACTGAGTGCAGCTCCCTGTATCCCACCGTCCTTCGTGTGTCTTCCTCTTCAGGCTTGTGTTACGCTGGCCTTGGAGTGCAGTGGCCATGCATGCAGTCATTCTTTAAGTGTGTGCTCTACCCCCAGGTTGGTGTGTCTGATTGCATCAGCAAGCCTTTTGCTAGTGAAGTCCCTAGTGAAGCCGATCGATTGATAGTTTGTCTTCCCCACACGCGACTTGTGGTCATGAAGGCTACCCTGTGACTCCGGGATCGTCTGTTTACCAGTGACTCTAGCTCACTGGCAGTGCCTCTCGATGCGTAAGGCGCAATGGACTGTATGTCCAGTCTTTGCTCCATGGCCGCTCAGTGCAGGTCATGTGTGCTTCTGATTCCCCGGCTTAGTGATGAGTTCTGCACTTGGTATCTGCGGTGGCCTGACCGTAACTGTTAGCGTGTGGCCTGATGACAGTCATGCACTGGCCTGAAGGAGAACAAGGGCCCAGGCTACTGGGGTGGACTGAGGGCTTGAATTTAGTGACTGAGGGCTTGGTCTCAGAGGGAAAATCCATCACCTTTCACTGGATGATGATTCACTGGGCAACTTGAAGAGCAGCCATCCTCGGGCCGGTGCTTGCTTTTCGGAATGATACCACTGATGCCATCGGTGCTGATGGGAGCGTACTATCTTGGGCCGTGAAAGTGCCAGCCCAAAGAGTGTATGGCAGAGAGTTACGATTCAAAGTCTAAGGGCTGGTGTTTCTTTCGTGCGCTTTAAATCCTTTAAAAGATCATTCCTCCCAAAATGTTTTTTTGTATCGCTGCATCTAAACAGCACTTCATCCAGGAGTCTTCTTCAGGCCTGTGTGCTTAAAATAGCTTCCACACCGCCCGGCAAAACCCCAGGAACATTTTTTGAAGTAAATTAAAAAATATATGTGTTTCAATGGCTTAAAAAAAAAAATTCGGCTCTGCCCTTTTCATCCTTTCGTTGCCAGTGTAAGGTGGTTACCACAACGTGCCACTCCGACAGCTGTCTTTCATATTTTTTGTTTCCACTCCGCAGGGCGAGCACCTCTGAATATTCATTGGGGTTTTTTCCTGACGGTATAGTTGTTGTGGGGATCTTTTCCAACGTGTTTATACTGAACTGACTGCCCTAATGTATGCTTCGGCCCTGCTGCCCATGACCCTACTGGATGCAGGCGCTGCAAGGACAGAGCCTAGAGCGGTCAAGGAGGAAAGGATGAATGTGCTGGTGGACTCCAGGAGCCATCAGTGGATAATGGGGTCTAGAAGGATATCTCTATCAAGAGTGGTTATGCACGACCCCCCTTCCTCTTCTGAAGAGGATGCAAGGTGCCTACGCCTCCAGTAGTGACCAGCAATCCAGAGAGGATCCTTGGAATAAGGAATTTTTCAGCATCAGAATCAGCTAAAAAGGACCACAGATGCCCGGCTTCAGGAGTGGCTGTGACCGCGTTACCATGAGTGCGAAGCCTTCATCCTGCTCGCCAGTGGTGATCGCACTTCTATTCGTCGATGAGGAGCTGGACTCCACTGGAACTGTCCTCATGCTCGTTTCTCCTTTGGTGCCTGAGATCAGTGCCTTCACTGACGTGGTTCGGGCCTTCAGTCATTTAGCCTCCTTGTCGAGATGGCTCGGGAGAGCCATGCTCACTGTTACTGAGCTCCAGAAGCTGCCAATGAAGCCAACGAGGAGGTCGGTGCAGAAATGTAATCCGATGGATCCAGAATGTGATGTCCATTGTGGTGTTTACTGATGGACCTGGGAGGACCCACCAGGACTTTGGAGTTTTTCCAAAGTTCTGTCCTTTTCATTGAGTTACCCTCTGTTTTTGTATATATTTTTTAATCAATTACGAAATAAATTTTTCAGAGACATGAAAATGAAATTGGCACTCCCCTTAAAATGTTTCCTTGCCAGTGCGGGGTGGTTTCCATGATGCTCTCCATGACTAAATACCTATTTTCACTCCTATTCTCATGCTCGAGTGGAAACTTCTTCTAGTTAACAAACTTACCCTCATGGTACCTTACTTTCAAAAAAGCGTTCTGTGCTGCAGTCCTATCTTCAAAGGTGCCCGCTAAAGTTTAGGTACAGGAGAAGGGGTGTCGCACCGTACGTCCTCCAACTAGCAAAAGCACAACTAGTCACAGATTGTCTGGCTTGGTGGTGCTTTTGCTCTCTTTCCTGGTATTACCTCACACTGTGCTCTCTCTTTTTTCCTTTTACCTTAGCAGCATCCCTCTTTCTTGCACACAATATTTTTCTAAGTTTACATCCCAAACGCTTTCTATTCTCTCTTCTCTCTATTTTCCTTCGCACATCACAACCCACTCTGAGTCACCTTGTTTTCCTTCTCCCTCTTTCAATGTTTCATTTCTTGTTCCAATTTCATTTCTCAGGGTCGCAGAAAAGGAACCAATCAACAAAATGTCACTCCACAATCTGGCCACAGTCTTTGGCCCAACATTACTGAGGCCATCTGAAGCAGAGAGCAAAATGTCCATGAGCCTTGCGTCAGACATCTGGTCACACGACGTCATGGCACAGGTAAAGCCATTTTGGGAAGAGATAAAGGGCAGTAACTGCGCACATATCTTCATCTGGAAGATACTTAAGACTTTCCAACTGTGAAAATAATTTTACCTTGTGAGTGATTGTGTGACACGAGGTGCCACTGTGTGAGTTGGCGCGTCTAATGCTTAGTTCATTAAACGCTGGTCCTTTTCGTTACACACGCAGTGTCCTGGCAGTCAGGGTTGGTTCTTAGGAGCTGGGGAGTTTCTTTTCCTGACTATCTTGCCTGTCCTGGTTTTCATTACTGTTATTTCACATACGATGGTCTCTAGTGCCATCTGCTGGTACCTACTCGAAGAAGAATCTCTCCAGAAAATGTTAAACCTAAGCAGTAATGTCGCCAGGATTTCATGAAGTGTTTTGGGGTTTTTAAGGCCACTGAAAATATTTTTTGATAGAGGTGCTCTCGTTGAAAGGGGTTTCTTGACAGCTGTAGCCATCATTCTCCTCTCCCAAAAGCTGGAAAACACAGTTTTGAACGTGTAAACATCAGAGCTTGGACACTAGAATGCAGATTGCATCTTTCCTAAGTGGTAGTTTATTGAAAGTAAGGTCTTATTTATTGAACTATGATCTTAATCATGGGCTTTTTATTGAAAGGGGAGCTTTTATTGTTCATTAGAAGACGGTTCCATGCGTTGAACATCTTGTTCTTCGATAGAGGTTGTAGATCACTTGTAGGGCGCTCTTTCATCAAAAGGGGAGATTTTCTACTGGAAGAATGTATCTTTAATTTGAAGGATGGTCTCATTTGGTGGACCTGTGCATCTCTCAGTGGGGAGAATCTTACTCTTTGGAAGGAGAGGCTCTTCTTTGGAAGATAGAACTGTAAATGTTGCTCATGTGACTGCTTCACATTGCGCTTTTCCTTCCGCCCCTCCCCCCCTTTCCCAACCATAGCTGTGACGGGACTTGACCTAGCTCCATTCAATTAGTGATGTGAGATCAAACAATTAAACCCATAGCTACTACGTATTTTGTATCTGACTTTGGCTACAGTAGATTCATGGAGAAATAAGATACCTCTCTTCTTACCTTTGCAACTACTCTGCTCGAGTACTTCCATTAGCGGAAACATGAAAGGGTATTTATTCACTTGCCAAATGGCAGTGCCCGGCAGGTTCTATTGTTTGATAAACTCTTTCGACCTCACTGTTGAAAGGCAGCAACCACCCCCCATGCAGTATTTAGCTAACACCTAGAAGACCAATAATATTTTTGGAGCACCAAGTAATTTCCCTTTTATGAGCCTTAAGTGCACCCGGACACTTATCTTTGCTCTTATTGTTGTCCTTCGCCAGTTTTCTTGAAGCATGAAAGCAACACAAGTAAATAAAACTCTAGTCACTTACAAATAGCTGACTTTGAGCGTGTTATTGGGTCTCCGTTGCACATGCAGTTATTGCATGTCATTATCACCTTGAGCTCCACCTACAATCTCCTGGTTTGCTCAAGAATAAATCTTCGCATATACAGCAAAAGCGAACAGTGTAATTAAAAGGCGTTCAAGCTTTACAGCTTTCTTATAGATTTAACTGATGAAACCTTGTATGGTTCCTTAATATGGAAGAGAGAGCTAACCCTTCACGGCCTTGTCTCTAGCGCCCTCTGGTGACTGAATGTTTTGGAGATGACGTTCTTTAAAAGCGGTTGAAACCAAGAAGTTTTCTCCAAGGGATTTCAGGAAAAGGGGCTTACTGAGTTTAATAGAAGAACTTCAGCTTTTTTTGATGGCAAAATATATTAATAGACAGAGGACAAATCACGGCAGTTTAGTGGTAAACACTATATGTTTGGTTATAAAAGCATGGTATAAAATCAAGAACCATAAAACAGGGCTGTGGCAATTAACATAGGCAGTGCACAGCAATACCAGTCGAACGGAACATCACAACCCCATTTCCAGTGAGAACCGGTCTATTCGCCTATCGTGGCAGTGTTCTGCTTCACAGCTCCAGTATTTTATAGCTCATCTATTTTCTTCTTGTCTCTTGTTTCCTAGATTTTAGCAGTAACACTTTGCACACATCTCTTATTGAAGCTGGGTTGAGCACTCACTAGTTCAGACACAGACATGATCAAGTTTGCCTTTCATCCTTCCGAAGCTCATTGAAACGAGTACAAGACTAGATTGGGTAATACCAGTCGCATACTAGAATGTTCTATGTAAAGTGCTATGGATAAAGGTGCTAAATACGAGGTATATTTATTATATTTTAAGGGATATGCAATTCAGCCATGAAATTGTTAGGTTTGTGCTTTCTTCTGTGTTTTTTAGTGGAGTCAAAGCAGGGATGTTCTCCCCACAACCCATTAATATCGATGTAAACATGCTGATCCCTAATGCGGGGGAGCAGGTATTCTGGCATCTTTAAGACTTGAATACAGTAGCAAACACGCACACACTGTACAGTTTGCGCTCCAGGTGCATCCCTTTCTGTGCGCCCTCCACGGATGAGGTGAATCCAGTGAGTGGTGTTGAAAGTGCGTTGACAAATGCAAAAACAACAGTTGATGGACAGAATGCAGAACAATGTCATACATTCACCCCAGTACAGAGATCTGGGCCTAAATCCATCGTTTTTTTGCTCACCATGCCATTCCAGTTTGAACCCAGCCATATGCAAATCAGTCTTGACCCTGTGCCTCATGGGAACAGTCCAGCCCGAACTGCCAAGCCAGGTCCTCCCTGGACTGGAAACAAGCATCCTAGGACCGGTTTCAGGGTTTCACCCCTCTTCAGCCAGGATAGCTTGATTCCAGTGGCATGGAGAGCACGGGACCCACGTCTGGGCATACCCGTCCCACTCGGGGTGACAAATGCAAAAACAACAGTTGATGGACAGAATGCAGAACAATGTCATACATTCACCCCAGTACAGAGATCTGGGCCTAAATCCATCGTTTTTTTGCTCACCATGCCATTCCAGTTTGAACCCAGCCATATGCAAATCAGTCTTGACCCTGTGCCTCATGGGAACAGTCCAGCCCGAACTGCCAAGCCAGGTCCTCCCTCGACTGGAAACAAGCATCCTAGGACCGGTTTCGGGGTTTCACCCCTCTTCAGCCAGGATAGCTTGATTCCAGTGGCATGGAGAGCACGGGACCCACGTCTGGGCATACCCGTCCCACTCGGGGTGACAAATGCAAAAACAACAGTTGATGGACAGAATGCAGAACAATGTCATACATTCACCCCAGTACAGAGATCTGGGCCTAAATCCATCGTTTTTTGCTCACCATGCCATTCCAGTTTGAACCCAGCCATATGCAAATCAGTCTTGACCCTGTGCCTCATGGGGACAGTCCAGCCCAAACTGCCAAGCCAGGTCCTCCCTGGACTGGAAACAAGCATCCTAGGACGGGTTTCACCCCTCTTCAGCCAGGATAGCTTGATTCCAGTGGCATGGAGAGCACGGGACCCACGTCTGGCAGGGTATGCCCAGACGTGGGTCCCTTGCTCACTTTGCCACTGGATTCAAGATAGCCTGGCTGAAGAGGGGTGAAACCCTGAAACCGGTCCTAGGATGCTTGTTTCCGGTCCAGGGAAGACATGGCTTGGCAGTTCGGGCTGGACTGTTCCCATGAGGTACAGGGTCAGACTGATTTGCATATGGCCATGTCTGAACTGGGGTGGTGGAGTGAGCTAAAGAATGATGATGGATTAAACCCAGATCAGTTGACTGGGGGTGAGTGTTTGATTTGCTCTAGCGCTCCGTCCATCATCCCCTTTGGTATCGCTTTGTTCGCCCTAAGTTGGCAGGGTATGCCCAGGCGTGGGTCCCTTGCTCACTTTGCCACTGGATTCAAGATAGCCTGGCTGATGAGGGTTTGAACCCGAAACCGGTCCCAGGATGCTTGTTTCCGGTCCAGGAAGACATGGCTTAGCAGTTCGGGCTGGACTGTTCCCATGAGGCACAGGGTCAGACTGATTTGCATATGGCCATGTCTGAACTGGGGTGGTGGAGTGAGCTAAAGAATGATGATGGATTAAACTCAGATCAGTTGACTGGGGGAGAGTGTTTGATTTGCTCTAGCGCTCCGTCCATCATCCCCTTTGGTATCGCGTTGAAAGTGCGTTGTACAGCCACACTTGGAGCGCTTGTGAAACCATACAAGTACTCCACGTGCTAACTAACGACCATGGTGGTCATTTCCCCTGACATGTCACGGCACATTATTGTTTCAATTCAGACTTGAGGTTTATTTTTCCTGAAAAATATAAGAGTCGTGCTGTAGACATTGAAGCAATCCTTATCTCCGTTGCGTTGACTGCTTGACATTTTAGTTGTTGCCCGGAATTCTAGGGTTCTTTTCCAGCGTGCACCTGAAAGCCACTTCAGAAGTTCTGAGTCTTATAAATCCATTTCATATTACATGTACGCATGGGGAGAAATCTTGGAGTTTGCAGGTCACAGGAAGCTGTTGCATGTTCATTCTCATGTCCACAAAACTTGCAAAGGACAGTAATTTGGTGTCGGAGGGTTGTCGTAGTTTGTGCATTGCCCAGCACTCAGTTTGGAAATAGGCGCCCAAAAAAACAAAAAGGTAGCATGGAAGTTATCTTACGACATTTGTGACTCCTTCAGGCAGTCCTGGCTCTTTATCCAGCATCACTTTTCATAGTGAGATTAGCAGGCCTTATTTAAAATGTTAAGAAAAGACTACAAGTCCCAGAATTCAGCATTGTGGTGCCTGACATGCCAGACCTTCTGCAACTTAGTAAAAGTTTTGAAAATCAACTTTCAGTTTGTAATTTTGTTTTTTATTCCTAAAAACGACCAAAGTGTAAGTAGTCAATGGTAAATGAGCGAACTTGGCATTTCATGTGCAGATGATAGTGCTAAGTAGAGGTGGACGAGCCAACAAACTAACAGGGAGAGCCGAGCCAAGGGTCAGCTCTGGCTCTAAAAGCCCATGCATGAGCCGAGCCTTGAAACTACTTGGCATATAAATTATGCAGGAAACTTCACATTAGAGTAGGTAGGATAAGTTTCTTCAGTATTCAAGAAAGTGTATTTCTTTAACACGCAAAGCTTTTTAACTTGGTACATCAGATTATTTTATAAGTATTAAAATGTTAAACATGAACTAAGAAACATTCCTGCCTTCGCCCTAATGACATTGCTATTAGTGAACTAAGGCAGGTCATTTGTCATGTATACCTTAAATGTTGCCTAGATTCTTATTCTAGATGACGCAACATTATAGGCTATTAAACCCAAGACACGATTTTTTGTACAGAGCAATCCTGAACTCTCGTAATGAAGGTGCTGTCAAATGTGATAATGAACTAACAGGAGGCTCGGTGAAATAAAGTATTTGCCTAAGATCACACAATTTGATCAGGCAGGGAAGATTGTATTTAAAACAGATTTTCCATTTTCACACTGAGCAATTCAGCTACTAGATGATAATCAAAGGTTAATGCTTTGTCCATAAGCGGTGACAGGCAGGATCAATATTTTATTTTAGGCAGCTTTACAAAGAGAGGACCCTGCAGAATGACATTGGAGCGCTTCCATAACCAGCACAGACTGTGTTACACTTTTTGTTTTCTGCTAAACCGAGGCCGGGATTCGCACTCGGTTCTGAGAATACATGGTCAGCAGCTATAGCCACTAGTCCACATCTCTTCCGTGTAAGCTTGGCTCGTTTGGGCTTGAGATTGCCAGAGTACCTCGAGCTGAGCCAGAGCCAGGCATTTGGCTCGAGCTTTCAGTGGCTTGCCCAGCTTTAGTGCTATGAGATCAACATTCATAACATACGTGTAATATAATCAAAATGAACATACTGCCTAAGTTTTTATATTTGTTCTGTTCAATCCCCTTGCGGGTCCCACGATCTTTTTTCAATCGTCTGGAAAGCGCCATAGGTAGCTTTATCTGGGGGTATAGGCGTGCTAGAAGGGCCCGTAGCTATATTAAATTGTCTTACAAACAAGGGGGCTTTAGGCTCCCAGATTTCAAGCTTTATTATTGGGCCGCATTCGCTGGGCGGATGCAGAGTCTGTTAAACGGGCTTGAAGCTGGTCTAGCCTCATTGGCTTATCAACTAGCTTACGGACCGTCTATAGGATGCACCCTCTACAAGACTTCAGACCCCAACTACTACAAACCAGTTAGATTCAAGGTAGTTAGGGATATAACCAGGATCTGCCATGAGATCTGTAAGGAATATTCTTAGCCCCTGTTGCATCATTATACTGTCTTATGGGGCAATCCAGTACTTCCTGAAATATTCCAGGATTATGTCGGAAGAGCCTGGCAGCGTGTGGGTATTAACAGATTAGGTCAACTTTACGGTAACCAGGGGTTTCGCTCACTTACTACACTAAAAGATGAGTTCGGGCTTTCACACAGTTCTTTCTTTAAATATCTGCAAATAAGGGATTATTTTCTACATGGACAAAAGTTGTCAGATGCACCATATCCGTCTGAAATAATGTCGGTTATATATGGGAGTTCTGGTAAAGTCATTATCAGCGTATTTTATCAGAAACTTATTACATCAGCCCATGATGACAGTCTTCAGATATCCGCAAAATTAAGTCAGCTTCTAAAAACTAACATAATAGCCAAAGAAGTAGAGGAGGCGTTAGACACTTTAGATAGAGCAGTGGCATCCGTCAGCCTGAAATTGCAACAATATAGGACAATTTTTATGTCGTATTACACGCCCGAGCTCATCTCCAAGTGGGCAACATCCCGATCTTCTGCTAAGCTGTACTGCCCCAAATGCAAGCTCTGCGCCAGATTTAAAACATATGTTTTTAGACTGTCCAATGCTAGCGTCATTCTGGAATGATGTATTTTCAACTCTCGCAGGGCAACTTGGTCGCGAGTTTCAGCCTACAGATAAGGAAATCTTTCTCGGGCTCAAACACGAGGTCATCCGGCTATGAGAGGTCATTAGCCTCCATTGTCATCGTATGTGCCCACTTATGTATTTCTAGAGCCTGGATAAATCTCACCAGCCCAAATGCTAACGAATTCTGGGTATTGCTCCGACAGGTGTTTGAATCTGAATCAGCCTTAGCCAAGGTTAGAGGTCCTCGCTCTGGTCTGAGACTCAAAAGGATCTGGTCCAGTCTTCAACGGGTTTAGTCCTGCAAACTATTTCACTTCATTCTGTATATTATGTCTTGCAATCTCGTTGTCTTTGTCTCTTCTGCTTTTCTCTAAATTCAGTATTTAATTTGTGTACCAACTATGTGTATTGTTCTTAGTATGTGTTAAAGTGCTTCCTTTTTGTCGTTCTGTATTATTTCTTACTAATGGCTAAAAAAAAAAAATATATATATATTTAAAAAAAAAGAGAGATCAATATTCAAATTTTTGTACGACAGTGTAGCTTTCTAAAAACTTTACCATCACGACGAAAGTCATCCATTATAGCAGCTTGGTCTGGTGGCTCAGTGGACTAATGCGTCCACTACAGGGGTCTGTGTTCGACCACATGGTTACAGATTTAAATCCCTGTGGGTCCACTCAGCCTTTCATCCATCTGAGGTCGATAAAATGAGTACCATTGAGTGGGGTAACAATAAACCTCTGCTATTCAGCGCCAAGATGCCTACGGGTAAACGTGCGCTTTAGAACTACACGTTATGTTATTGCCTCATCTACAGAATCCACCCATTGTGTGTACGCCCTTAGTAGCAGCAGAGGCAACTGAACTCTGAACTGATAAAAAGAAGACCTTGCTGCTGTCGCCTCTGTCCCTGAGAAGAGTCCAGGCCTTGGGTGCACGGTCACGAGCCCCTCAATTGGAGCACTGCTGGGGCTCGCGCTCCAGCACCCCCTGAAGGTGGTGTCCGTAATTATACGGAGAGTGTTAAGCGATTGATAAATGATGAACCGTTTTCTAAGAGAGCATTAGTTCACTAAAAATCATAGCCTTTTTTTAAAATTTTAAATCCTGGTGGTAGTGGAGAAATGAGTGTAACAAGTTAGCAAACACCCTGCAGTTCGAGAGTCGGTCGGGGCTCCAGTGTTGTAAAAAAGGGACCCACCTGTGTGTTTTAAATCACAGTGGTAAGTTATACGCATATGTTATGGCAGTGCGTGATGACTTCCAGGTTAGCCATCGCAGCGTTGTGGTGGTGCGCATAACTCACAAACACAACCACTGAAAAGTAGCCTCAGACTTTTCGTTACGAGGACACGGATGGCCGTGTTGAAAGCTGTGTGTTGTATGTACCAGTGACCATGACTGGTGTCATGGTAACGCTGGTGTTCACTTTTAGAATGGATGAATCTGTCGTTCTACATCGGAGTGTTGATTTTTAATGTGGACTCAGTTGGATTTTGGTGTCTGGCCTAGGGCTGCCACGCCTCCTTGGCTGGAATACACTTCTGTCAACACTTATTGGAGACGTCTGCCTGGTTCATTTGCCGCTACACTGTGCCTGGGCTCCTTGTATTGATGCAATTACAGGACTAATAGCGATTGTAACAATTAATTACAAGGCACTGAATAATGCCTTAAAAATACATAAAATGATTTTGCGCTACTTTTGATATTTTTATAATGCCAAATGGAACAATTTAGCTTTTTACAAATTTTGTTCTATTTTTTAAATTTAATTAATGAACAGTTATTCTCTTCAGTTCCTATTTTGCAGGAACTTATTTCGGGAGTGTGAAATAAGTTTTCTCCATGTTTTATCCTGCTGCAAATATTTTTTAGAGCAACTATGGATGCTTTACAGCATTCACTTGTGCGCTGCCTGCACAAATGAGGGTCAGGTTATGAAAGACCATCACTGTGCAGACCAATGAATGTAAAAATGTTAGCATAATTAGCAGTGTCTGAACACACACAGAATGTTGCTGGAAATAATGATTGCCCTGGACTGCGGGGGTGCTGGAGCACTTGCTGTGTTAATCTGGATATGCATACTAGGCACCTTTTTGGTCTCGGGTGTGCACGCCTCCCTTGGTTTGGGGGAGACGGGGTCACATCTCCTGCCTCTATTGTCTGGGGAAGCTGCTTCCTGGGGCTGGTGAGAGGGTCTTCAGGGCCATTCGCCATCAGATGTGTGTCATCTGTAATGTGGAAGCATGACAGTGCAGAGCCTTCATTCAGCCCTCTAGGAGTCCAGAAGTGCAGTAGCGCGCGCCTCAGGCTCCCATCCCCCACTCCTACTGGTGACGCTGCAGTGGCACTGTCTGCACAGGGGCCGCAGCATCATATTGTTTAGTCTCTTCAACAATCATCGGGCTCCTCTGGAGTCCTTGGTGATACAGACTGCGTCCAAGGTTGACAAAGAGTGATGTGCGCGCATATGTACAATTGTTTAAGAACGAAGGGACTCCTGCCCCTCATTTAAAGGTGTTTACGTGAGGCCTTGACACTACAGATTTTGTTGGTATTTTCTTCCTTGGCTGGAAGGGGCATAGTTTCTAAACCACGGAGAACGCGGTGGGCAGCTTGTGCATTCAGTGTAACACTGAGTAGCAGGTGTCAGACTCTGCAGTCAGTGCAGCAGGGCACAGGAGCAGAGAGGTCAGGCTCTGCAGTCGGTGCAGCAGGGCACAGGAGCAGAGAGGTCAGGCTCTGCAGTCGGTGCAGCAGGGCACAGGAGCAGAGAGGTCAGGCTCTGCAGTCGGTGCAGCAGGGCACAGGAGCAGAGAGGTCAGGCTCTGCAGTCAGGAGCAGAGAGGTCAGGCTCTGCAGTCGGTGCAGCAGGGCACAGGAGCAGAGAGGTCAGGCTCTGCAGTCGGTGCAGCAGGGCACAGGAGCAGAGAGGTCAGGCTCTGCAGTCAGTGCAGCAGGGCACAGGAGCAGAGAGGTCAGGCTCTGCAGTCGGTGCAGCAGGGCACAGGAGCAGAGAGGTCAGGCTCTGCAGTCGGTGCAGCAGGGCACAGGAGCAGAGAGGTCAGGCTCTGCAGTCAGTGCAGCAGGGCACAGGAGCAGAGAGGTCAGGCTCTGCAGTCGGTGCAGCAGGGCACAGGAGCAGAGAGGTCAGGCTCTGCAGTCAGTGCAGCAGGGCACAGGAGCAGAGAGGTCAGGCTCTGCAGTCTGGTGCAGCAGGGCACAGGAGCAGAGAGGTCAGGCTCTGCAGTCAGGAGCAGAGAGGTCAGGCTCTGCAGTCGGTGCAGCAGGGCACAGGAGCAGAGAGGTCAGGCTCTGCAGTCGGTGCAGCAGGGCACAGGAGCAGAGAGGTCAGGCTCTGCAGTCAGGAGCAGAGAGGTCAGGCTCTGCAGTCAGTGCAGCAGGGCACAGGAGCAGAGAGGTCAGGCTCTGCAGTCGGTGCAGCAGGGCACAGGAGCAGAGAGGTCAGGCTCTGCAGTCGGTGCAGCAGGGCACAGGAGCAGAGAGGTCAGGCTCTGCAGTCAGGAGCAGAGAGGTCAGGCTCTGCAGTCGGTGCAGCAGGGCACAGGAGCAGGTAGTCAGGCTCTGCAGTCGGTGCAGCAGGGCACAGGAGCAGAGAGGTCAGGCTCTGCAGTCGGTGCAGCAGGGCACAGGAGCAGAGAGGTCAGGCTCTGCAGTCGGTGCAACAGGGCACAGGAGCAGAGGTCAGGCTCTGCAGTCGGTGCAGCAGGGCACAGGAGCAGAGAGGTCAGGCTCTGCAGTTGGTGCAGCAGGGCACAGGAGCAGAGAGGTCAGGCTCTGCAGTCGGTGCAGCAGGTCACAGGAGCAGAGGGGTCAGGCTCTGCAGTCGGTGCAGCAGGGCACAGGAGCAGAGAGGTCAGGCTCTGCAGTCGGTGCAGCAGGGCACAGGAGCAGAGAGGTCCGGCTATGCAGTCGGTGCAGCAGGGCACAGGAGCAGAGAGGTCAGGCTCTGCAGTCGGTGCAGCAGGGCACAGGAGCAGAGAGGTCAGGCTCTGCAGTCAGGAGCAGAGAGGTCAGGCTCTGCAGTCGGTGCAGCAGGGCACAGGAGCAGAGAGGTCAGGCTCTGCAGTCGGTGCAGCAGGGCACAGGAGCAGAGAGGTCAGGCTCTGCAGTCAGTGCAGCAGGGCACAGGAGCAGAGAGGTCAGGCTCTGCAGTCAGGAGCAGAGAGGTCAGGCTCTGCAGTCGGTGCAGCATGGCACAGGAGCAGAGAGGTCAGGCTCTGCAGTCGGTGCAGCAGGGCACAGGAGCAGAGAGGTCAGGCTCTGCAGTCTGTGCAACAGGGCACAGGAGCAGAGGTCAGGCTCTGCAGTCGGTGCAGCAGGGCACAGGAGCATAGAGGTCAGGCTCTGCAGTCGGTGCAGCAGGGCACAGGAGCAGAGAGGTCAGGCTCTGCAGTCGGTGCAGCAGGGCACAGGAGCAGGCTCTGCAGTCGGTGCAGCAGGGCACAGGAGCAGAGAGGTCCGGCTCTGCAGTCGGTGCAGCAGGGCACAGGAGCAGAGAGGTCAGGCTCTGCAGCAGGGCACAGGAGCAGAGAGGTCAGGCTCTGCAGTCGGTGCAGCAGGGCACAGGAGCAGAGCAGGAGCAGAGAGGTCAGGCTCTGCAGTCGGTGCAGCAGGGCACAGGAGCAGAGAGGTCAGGCTCTGCAGTCGGTGCAGCAGGGCACAGGAGCAGAGGTCAGGCTCTGCAGTCGGTGCAACAGGGCACAGGAGCAGAGAGGTCAGACTCTGCAGTCGGTGCAGCAGGGCACAGGAGCAGAGAGGTCAGGCTCTGCAGTCGGTGCAGCAGGGCACAGGAGCAGAGAGGTCAGGCTCTGCAGTCGGTGCAGCAGGGCACAGGAGCAGAGAGGTCAGGCTCTGCAGTCGGTGCAGCAGGGCACAGGAGCAGAGAGGTCCGGCTCTGCAGTCGGTGCAGCAGGGCACAGGAGCAGAGAGGTCAGGCTCTGCAGTCGGTGCAGCAGGGCACAGGAGCAGAGAGGTCAGGCTCTGCAGTCGGTGCAGCAGGGCACAGGAGCAGAGCAGGAGCAGAGAGGTCAGGCTCTGCAGTCGGTGCAGCAGGGCACAGGAGCAGAGGTCAGGCTCTGCAGTCGGTGCAACAGGGCACAGGAGCAGAGAGGTCAGACTCTGCAGTCGGTGCAGCAGGGCACAGGAGCAGAGAGGTCAGGCTCTGCAGTCGGTGCAGCAGGGCACAGGAGCAGAGAGGTCAGGCTCTGCAGTCGGTGCAGCAGGGCACAGGAGCAGAGAGGTCAGGCTCTGCAGTCGGTGCAGCAGGGCACAGGAGCAGAGAGGTCAAGCTCTGCAGTCGGTGCAGCAAGGCACAGGAGCAGAGAGGTCAGGCTCTGCAGTCAGTGCAGCAGGGCACAGGAGCAGAGAGGTCAGGCTCAGTAGTCCGTGTAAAAGAAGAGTGAAGCATAGGGACCAGGACATGCAGTCAGTTCCTCTATGGAGGAAAGCCGTGGCCTCAGTACAGTCTTCGGATTGTCTTTGTGTGGTCTTGTCTGCTTCTCTTATAGTTTTCTGTGGCCCGTTTCTTTAAATTGCTTTGCTAGGGAGATTCCACACTGATAGGGCTAGTGGAAAACAGTATCTTTACATAGCTGGAAGTTCTTCCTCAGCCCCACAGGAATACCAGGCAGTAAAAACCTCCCAGGGAAAATCCTTTACTGCACCTTTCTTTCCCCCCCCAACCCCCAAGGGCCATTCTACTTCACCCAAAATCCATACATTTAACCCATTACCAACATGTATTCCTCGTGCAAATTCCTCAAAATTGTACATGGAGGAATTTGTGCAGGGAAAACTCCTGCAGTGTGGTAATTTCACGCTAATCGCAATCTGCCAGAGGCTGGATTTACTGGCACAGTCGGAATGAGAGCCTTGGTTTGCAGCTGTCACATACTTTGTAACTGCTGGAAGAAATTCAACAAACTAGAGGTGAAGGTGCGGTCTCTTTCTGGTTGTGCTTGCAGCTTGAGGTTGTTTGCCGTGATCTATGGAAGGTGGTGATCTATGGCAAGGTGATGAGAGTAACTGTTCAGTGCTAGAATCATATGGCTTGTTGTTGCGGTTTCTGGTCTTGCAGTCAGACACCAGGTGCACAAATTAAACTCTAGCTTGTTACTTTCCAGGTCCAGGTTCTCTTGTACTACCTACAGCACCAGCCAATCTCCTTCTCAGAGCTGAAACGCAACACACTCTACTTCTCCACAGACGTGTAACCAGGGGCAGCGAGTGGCAGAAGTCCAGTCTCCTGCAGGCCGCAGCGCAGACTTGTGGATGAAACAAGACGGAGCCGACAAGGGGCAGGAGTGGCCCAGAGACCTCTGCGTCAGGTGTACCAAGGGAAACCGACATCACGATCCCTCCCCGTGCTCGTCATGTGCTCGACTCCTCTGAGTTGAGGCATTCTTTTATGTCTTATCATTAAATTAAAATCAAAGCATACGAGGTTGGCAGGTGAGCCATGGACACTTCTCTGCACCCCTCTGGCTTGCAGTGGCATTTTCTGCAATGACTTTGGAAACTTGTCTGGAAGACTCTCCACATGACTATTTGTCCATATTTTCTGCCAAGTATTGCCCAGTCCCCTTTGCCTGGTAACTCCCCTACCTCCACCCCCTCCACCCCACCGAGGTACAAAACCCAACCTAGAGGGCTCCACTTTCCACACTTCCAACATCATTACCGTGGGGGTTTTGTAGAGGAAGCATCATCTCTGGAGACCTCTTCATCCCAAACAGGAGGCATTGGGCCCGGCCGTGCATGCGGCTATCCATGGATCCACCATTCATGGTCGAGGATCTGAAACTTTGAAAACTTTGTGCTAAAATTCAGGATTTGTTTTCTTTTGTAAAGGAGCAGAGGTGTACATTTCTGGAATTTTTCTGCATATTTGTAACAAAAAATAGCTGGTTTTTTTTCTTCTAAACTGCCCTTTTGGGTTTGATGATATCCTCGCTTCCTTTGGTGATTTATCCACTTGTATTTGAAGCCCATAGGAAGACGCTGTCAGGACTACTTTTCAGATGTGGATTCGACAGTCTTGTTTTTAAGAAGAGCGGGTGCATCCTACATTCTGCCAGCCCTTTTACCTGCTTCCAGATTTCAAGACCACAAAATAGATACATTTTTCTATTGTGGGCAGTGGGTTTGAGCATGGCATTATATTTTGTGGGGCAAGCGTACGTTTGTTTTTTGGTTTCTGGATAGCACTGTTTATATTTCTCAGCGTTGTACTCTCTCCCTCATAATATTTCATAGGTTGCAGCATGGTTGATCGCAGACTTCATAAAATGTACATTTCCTTATCACTCCAGTTCTGATACTCTAACAGGACACCGCGAAACGGTATCGGGGTACTTTCAGTGGGTACTGTCATTGGGAGGCAGGAACAGAGCTAAACATTGAGCTGTTGGGTCCTAGTCTAAGAGACGTGTGGAACCCTTTGTGTCCTCAGAATATCTTTTCAGGGTTTTGCCAGGGCAGAGAAAAGGAGTTTGTCTCAAAAGCAGGTACTTTTCCCCCTCCAGATTCCTTTGTGTTGTGCTAGCGCAAGGGATTGAACTCGTATAGTGTGTGCTCAGGTGCAGTCAGTCTTACTCCCAAGGAGCTCCTACACACAGGTGACGTCAATAGGAGAGACCACACCCCTCCAAAGCATTGATCGAATCACTTTAGATCTATCTAGGTTTCAAACTCTTGTTTTAATGTGCCAGAGGTTTGAACTTAAAATAGTCAAATACAGTCAGAAGCAGTTCTAAATTAATGCAAACAACCTTTCTGTTTAGCACACACATGGCATTCTTCAAATTAGGCAGAAGGATAAAGCAAACCCTGAATGACCCAGGCCAGATGCATAAGTGGCAGCAGTAAAATATAAAGTGATAGGAGTTTGTGTCAATCGTGCAAATCACGCTGTCTCTTTTGCAACAATTCACAATTTAAAAAGGACATAGAAATATTGCGCCTAACAGGAGTAAGCACCGATGTATCTGAAAGACTTATGCATACTGAGTTTTTTATCGATAATGATTAGTTCATCAACCTGTGATCATAGCATATTATGGGTGAACTGTAGTAAGTTCAGTTCACAATGTGATTATTTGCGCTTGTAAATAAAACGCCGTAGCTTAATTTATGTTCTAGGGAAAGGATTGTGGAAATGCATTTAAGAACACAAAACAAAACGTTGTGGCAAATTATGAAAGGGTAAAAAAAAAAAATCACTTTGAGACGAGCAGAAAAATAGTCACAGCCCTGGCAATTCTGTTTTGTAACGTTTATGTCCCATCCTATTAAGCTGATGCTCACAAGGGTCGTCCCAGAATATTAAAGAGATACAGGGTGCCGAAGGATCACTCCCGATGTGGGTTTTTTATCCAGGAGAGTTGGATCTCTTTTTGCCAGAGATGCATTCCACGAGCTCCCCTAAAGCCCCCATCTCTACTGCACCCACACAGTTCCTTTACTTAACACTATCATAGTCCTCAATTTTCTAATTACAAAGAATCTGCCTTTTTGTTATTGGCTGAGTTGAGGAAATAATTTGAAAGAAACTGGAATATAAGTCAGGGTATGGTACCATGCTTCGATGTCAGCAATTTTTTAATATGACATTTAAAAAGTTTGAGGATATTGGAAAACACAAATGTGTGTGAGTGTATATTCAGATTGTGTGTGTGTGTGTGTATGTATGTATATATATATATATATATATACATACATACATACATACACACACACACACACACACACACACACACACACACACACACTCACACTAGAATAGCATATTTGTTGATATGGAGATGTGTGTGCATTTATGCACACCTACAGATACATGTATCTGTGTGTGTAATTATACACACTATATTTTTTATAATGTGTATCCTCGTGGAGAAAAAATGCGGGTGGCCCAAGATTTTCAGACTTCGTCCAAGCAGAGTAGTCCGTCCCAGCCAGAGTACAGGTTAGTGGTACGGGTAGCATGAATCTCAAATGTGGAGTGTGGATTGCAGTAGTAGATTCGCTTTTGATGTGTCTGGGTGTCATGGGATAACTCTGTGGTCAGCTGGACTTACTTCTCACTGGCCACTCTGGTGACAGCAGGACCCGGATCGAAGCACGCAGGGTGAGTCTTAGGTTGTCATACTAAATGTTGTGCTAAAGTCATATAAGGTACTGTTAACAATCAGTCGGTTACAGGACATTGAACAGCTGTTTTTTTCTGTTAAATTCCCAAAAATAAAGTCTAAAAAAAGCATGCCCTGGAAACGAATGTAAAGGATTTTCCAATCCAGAAAAGATACTTTTCGTCCAGCTAAACTATGACCGGATCCAAAAGGACCGAGAAGCGGGCTTCTGGTTGTTATCCCTGACACCTCCAACCCACCTTCGGCAGACGGAGATGCATCTTGGCACGCACTTGTCTTATTACTATTGAATTTAAAAAATAATTATTTTATTTTAATTTCGTCTTTGTGTTACAGTTCAGTTTTTGTAGAATGTTATTAAACTTGATTGGGTGGAAACAAAACCTGAGGAAACCAATTTGGAAAAAAAAGTTAATAAAAGAGGCAAAGCCCTGGCGTTTGCACAAATGTATAGCACCTGATTCTTTTGTTTCATTGACTATTGATATTTTCGAAAAGCACTTTCTGACTACCAAGCAAACTTCTCCTGGCACAGTTTGGGTTTAGCACGTTGCACTGCTCGGTGGACTGATTAACTTTGCACCTTTCTGGATACAAATCATTTCTTCTCTAAGTGAAGACATGGTTCCTGCAGATGGACACTGGGAAGGTCCAGGTCATTGTGAATGTCAGGGATTGGTTTAAAGAGGTGCCGCTGGGATGATTACAGCAATCCGCATCCTTTGTGTACCACAACTCAGAAGATGCAGTAAGCATTCGACTGCAACTCTATTTACAGCTACTTCTCAGTTCATTTGATGTATACTGTTCTTGAGTTGTCTTGAACCATTCCAAAAAAACATTGTGACTTGAACTTCCTTTAAGTCCCTGAACAGAAGGTATTCAGCAATTCATTGATTCTCTCAACCTTTTCTACTAAGCTACTAATGAGTGTCCACATGCACAAGCATAGCACAAGAGGAGCTAATACTCTGGTGTAGGCTTATCTTATCTTTGGCTGTTTTTTTTCCTTTAAAGTCTCCATGGCTTAACTACTAAACATCCAATTCTTCCATTAAGACATGTTAATCCCTACCTTATGGAATGGTGTAGAAAATAATGTCTTGTTAGCTACTTTCTAACTATATACATTTAGAATTCGTATAGTATTTTCATAAGGTCAGCACAGTTTCCACATGACCCTTTTAACCACACTTATGCTCTAGGATTTTATACTTTAAATGTATACGTAGCATAGAATAAGTAAAAGATGGCTTCCATATTTACTATTTGCAACTGCTCCTTTCATCAAATACAACAGACAACAATGTATATAGTATGCCATATGTTAAAATTCCTTATTATCTCCCCTAGTTGGTACCACGCCCTGCATATTAGAACATCAACCTGTTGCGGAGTGCATGTTTTGGTCAATCTGGTCACCGCCACTTGTTTTTTCTCATAATTGATATCTGTTAAATGCAGCTACAAATATGCAAAAGATTGACTCTGCATCTAACCATTGGTTTCTAAACGGCTTCCTCAATGACCAGCTACGCAAATATTCCTCCATGTCCAACTGTGCACACATGCATTCGTCTACATCTATGCACAGCATCCTCCATGTCCAACAATGCCCAGATTCCTCCAAGTGCAGTTATACACAGATCCTACCAAGTCCAGCAATGGAGTGATTCCTCCATGTCCAATGATGCACAGATTCATCCATGTCTTGCTATACAAGTCCTCCTTGTAGAGTTATGCACTGATTCTGCAATGTCCAGCTATACCCATGTGCAGTTATTCACAGATGTAAACATGACCAGCCGTGCAGGTATCCTGCGATGTCCTCTTATTAATGTGCTGCTATGGACATGCTTCTCCATGCCCAACTATACACAGATTCCTCCATGTCACGCAGTGCACCAGTTCCTCCCTGTCTACGTATACATTCTTTATCCTGCTATACAAAGATTCCCCCATGTCCAGCTATGCACAAAATAATCCATTTCCAGCTGTGCATAGATTATACCATACCAGTGGCGCTGAAAATTGGAGTGGGGGGAGGGTGGTGGGCAGGCCACTCATGCACACTCACTCACACCCATGCATTCACACACACACACACACACACACACACACATTCACAACACACACAAATACACACATTTATACATACATACACACACGCACCAAGCATTAAGTGGTGATCTCAGGTGGTGGGAGGGAAGCCTCTGATTCCTGACGGTTGGGCCTGCCGCCTCCTCTCATGGGCTAACCTTGTTATGATCCAGCCAACGAGAGGAGGCAGCAGTCCCTTACTGGTCACAGAGTGGGGTGAGACTGCTGACCCCATCCCACTCTGTGACGAGCGTCACTGATAGAAACTCGTCCCTGAGCACTGCAAGGCTTAACCAAAGCACCCAGGTCCAAGGCTGTCAGTGACACTCCCCCCTGTCATGAGGGGGAGGATCACCAAGCACATTACCAGGCTGAGGAGGTCACGTCCACAGGGCTGTGACATCTTCAGCCCAGCAAAGTTCAGCTCAGGCAGCCACGAGCCTGCGCATTTAGCACAAGTACAACGCCTGGCTGCCTGACCTGAACATGAAGAGTGTCTGTCGGGCTGACCTTTGCTCAGCCTAAATGACATTCTTCATGTTTAGAAAAAAGAGGGGGGGTGTCGCACTTAAGGACGGGTGACCGCTGCATCATACCTAGATATGCACAGATTTATTCATGTCCACATATGCACAGATTCTACCATGTTTAGCTATGTAGAATCAGCCACAGATTACAAATCCCCTCCTTTGCACAAAGTGTGGTATGTCAGCTTTGCAGGTAATTTTTGTGTCCACCTATGCATAGATTACTCTATTTACAGTTATGGAGCTATGCTCAATTTCTCCCTGGTCAACTTTACAGAATCTGTCTAGTGCAGCTATGCACTGATTTTTTTCCAGGTACAGTTAGGCACGCATGCCCATCTGCAGATCCTTTTATTTTTTTATTTTTATTTTATAAATATATATGCAGTACAAAGGATCAAAAATCTAGATCATTCATTATGTCGCCCCCCACCCCAAGTCCCAGCGACAAATACAATACATTTTACAAGCAGTGGGGAAAAAAAAACTGTTTTACACCACATTTGTGTTCTCTCGCACGAGTGACTATCCGTCTAAGCAACCATTAGCTTTTGATGACATTAAATAGAAAACAAGAAGAATAGGGACAGTCAAAAACTCAACATAAGAAATACATTAGGCGAGCCCTAAAAATTCGTTTGTCTAAGCCACCTGGTTAAAGGCTCCCATATCTCTAAACCTTTTTTTTTTTTTTTTTGCCCGCATGCCCTTTTTTGCATAGATGGCGCTCTCCAATTTACAAGTTGCTATCATTCGAGCCAGCCATTGCGAAAACATTGGGGGGTTTGGATCTATCCAGTGGGAAGCTATACAGATCCTAAAAATGGTCATGGCTACAAATATTAAAGCTCCCCCATTCCTTCTGTTCAACGTTTCTTGTAAACCCAACATAATAATTACTGGGGTTAGCTGAATGTCCCGCAATAAAACTCTGCCCAGGAACTGCTGTACTTTATTCACCAAAGGTTCTAATTTCACGCAGGTGGCGAACATATGTACCGAGTCTGCATTGAACTCAGAACATCTAGGACATAATGTTCCTCTACCGGATCCCCATTTAGCAATTCTGTTGGGAGTTATATATAAGAAGAATCGTGTCTTATAAAATTGAGCCTGTAATTTGGCTGACAACAAATAGCACTGAGCGGAGCTCAATGCGAGACAAAAGGTATTACGGGGGACATTCAGTTTCTGGTGCCATTTTTCATCTACCTTTACCAGGTCATCGGGCATTTGACTATTTAAAATTGAGTAAGTATACCCAATCCGAGGTGGAACTAAACCCTGCAATTTGTCAATAAGATCTAGCTTTGCAAAACCTGCCAGCCCTCCCGACTTACGGGTCAAGAAGTCTTTTATGGCGTAGTATAAGAAAGACTGATTATCATTCAAGTTGTAATGAGTTCTAAGGTCATTAAAAGGCCGAACTCCTTCAGAAGTCACTAAGTCCCCCAGCTTTAAGATACCTGCTTTATACCATTTTTGGAAATACATCTTCCCGAAGATAATTGGTAAGTTAATATTGTTATTGATAGGTGTATAGTAATTTAGTCTGCCCAGTCCGAATAGTCTACGTATGTTGGTAAAAACCCTATACGTGCTCATCAGAGTCTTAAATCTGACCCGCTTATAGTAGCCAAACTCTAGTTGCCTCCAAAGACAGCCTCGCGCCGCCTCCCCAAGTAGTGATATATAGGGAGATGGAAGTCCCGAAGTACTCGTATCAGAATGTTCATGCAATAATTCAGTGCAATATTGTTATACCGCGGCCCAGTAGTACAATTTTAAGTTAGGGAGCGCCCACCCTCCTCTATCCCTAGGAAGAGAGAGCAGTTTAAAAGCCCTCCTCGGTTGAGAATACGCCCAGATGAATTGAGAAAAAATTTGTTCAAACTTTTGGAGCATGCTTTTGTTCAATTCTAAAGGAATAGCCCTAAAAAAATAGAGTAGTTTAGGAAAGAAAATCATTTTTAAAACATTACACCGCCCTACTATGATCAGATGCAGATTGTTGATTCTATTTAGTGCTCTCTTAGTATCAGCCGCTAACGGAGTCAGATTTTCCCTTACTATTGAGTCTATATTGGCAACGATATTGACCCCTAGATATTTAGCTTTCTGGACTACTCTGCTATCTACCCAGTTTGTTCCTTCGTTTAAGATAATCTGTGTTTTTGTTTTATTGAGCGCATATCCAGACAGCTTCCCAAACTCTTGAGCCTCTTGTTCCAAGGCCCTGATGGCCAATTCGGGTTCTGGGGTCACCACTGCTAGATCGTCAGCATATGCCTTGATCTTAGTATCCATACCAAACCTACTCACCGCCTGAACTTCTGGATTGTTTTCGATTTTTTTTTTTTTTTAACAAGGGGATCAATATATATGGGAAGAGCAGCGGGGAACAAGGGCACCCCTGTCTCGTCCCACGAGAGATCTCTATTTGCTCCGTCATTTTCCCATTGATTGAGATTCTGGCTGTAGGATTTTGATATAGGGCTTGAAGAGCTTGCATTATCCTAGGTCCAAAACGCATCCGCCTCATGACGCCCCACAAAAATTGCCAGGAGACCCGATCAAAAGCTTTTTCAGCATCAAGTAAGATTAATGAGATCGGGTCTCCCGTCACCTTAGCAGCGTCAAATAGAGTGATAGTCCGACGGATGTGTTCTGTGGTGCCCTTTTTGGGAATTAACCAATGCTGCCATTTGGAAACAAGACTCAATGCTGGTAGATAGCCTAGATGCGATAATCTTGGAAAATATTTTGGAGTCGGTGTTTATAAGAGTAATTGGCCTATAAGAAGACATCTCTAGTGGTGACTTATCTTTTTTGGGAAATATTACGATTTTTGCTGTTGACCAAGAAGGGGGTGGAGGAGCCCCGTTAAAAATGGATATTACCACTTCCGTAAAAAAAATCTTTGATTTGGAAGGAAATTGTTTTATAGAACTCCACTGGAATGCAATCCATACCAGCGGCTTTGCCGTCCGGCAGGCTTGCAAGAGCTATAGAGATTTCTTCCCAAGTCGGGGGATTTTCCAATTGATCATTACTCTCCGTACTAAGCTGGGACAGTGATATTGTCTTCAAATATTCGGAAGTTTCTCTTTCTCTGAGCTCGAAGGGCCAAGTATTCTCCTCTGTGTAAAGATTTTTGTAAAATTCTCGGAACGCCCCCTGTATCTTATCCGGGTCATTAGTAATCTCTCTTGTGATAGTTTGAATAGAGGATATTACATTGGCGGTAGCCTGTTGTCTAGTTGAGATGGCTAGTTGATGACCAATAAGTTCACTGCACTCATATATTTTCTCCCGGGCCGAGGCCCACTTTGCAGCCACTCTCTCCACGAATATAGTCCCAATCTCAGCTTTAACAGCAACTACCTCAATCTGTGCAGCTTAAATTTCTGCCCCTAGCTGGACTGCCTGTGTTAGTTTCTCTTCTGCTTTTTTCATTTTATCTTGCAGAGCAGAAACCTGCATTTTCTCTTTTTTATTTCTTCTAATGGAGAATTGCAGCGTCTCTCCATGAATACCTGCCTTTAAGGTGTCCCACACGACCATAGTCGGGGCTGACACAATATTTATATTCAAAAATTCTTGAATCCAGCCCTGCATGTGTGCCCGATATCCATTGTCATATAGGAGCCCCTTTTCAAAACTCCAGTTCGAGCCTTCTCCTTTATATCCCAGACCCCCGATATTTAAAATGAGTGGATTGTGGTCTGACATAAATCGTGGTGCAATGTCGATAGAGCAATCCCGCACCAGAGAGGAAGAAACCATAAAGTAATCGAGTCTTACCAGAGAGAGATGGGGAGCTGAAAAAAAAGTAAATCCCTCTTGTTTAGGTTTTAATTCAGCCCATACATCACGTAAACCATGAGTATACATTAAGTTTTGTATAGCCTGATGAACCTTTGGCTTCCTGCCTTTATAGTGCCACTGGTCACTCCTTTTCCATATGCTAGGCAAGTTGATGTTTAGATCGCCGCAGAGAATTATTGGAAGAGGCCAATGTGCTATTCTCCATTTATCCAATTGATTATTCCCGGATCGTCTAGATTACTCCCGTAAATGGAGCATATAGTGAAGACAAGATTAGGGGGTAAAGAACATCCTGCAATCACCCATCTCCCAAGGGAATCAGATTTAACTCTATTAATTTTTATAGGAAGTTTTTTCTGTGCCATAATCCCAACTCCTTTTACCCGTGCGCCCTGAGAGGTTCCCCGATGACTTTGTACCCCAGTGAGTTCAGCAGATGTTTCTGTGCTCCTTCAATGTGCGTCTCCTGGAGACAGACAATGTCGGCCCCCAGTGAGCGTAACCCCTGTGTTACTTTTTACCTCTTTGTGGCATCATTTAGGCCGCAGATGTTTAGAGATACAATTCTGAGATTATTCATCGTACTCATTTTTTAGACTGGGTTGATTGACCTTGCCTAAAAAACCATTCGAAGCATTAAAGTGATAACTCTAAAGGCAAAAAAGCCTCTAGATAGCCCAACATAGATTTCAGCAGCAGACCTAAACATAGAAAAAATCATACTTTTGCAACCGACATGGAAATGAGTATACATTTTCCAACATCCACACATTTTTTATCTTAAATTTCCCCATTTCCCCCCCCCCTTTTTTTATTTTGGTTTCTGGCTTCCCTTCCAGTCTCAATTTTCTCCTTGTTCCCTGCTTCCTCTATGTCAACTGTAATGAGTCTCCCATGCCCCATTCCTGGTTGCGCAGCACCCGTAGAGTAAAAAAACACCAGATTTCCTCCCACTGCACTCCAATTGTCCCCCCTTCCCTCCCTTACCCACCCCCTCCCCCCCAAAATTAGAGCAATCAGGAAGACCCTGAATGATGGTGAGCATGTGTGAATTCCAACCACCAGGCCACTTAGATCCTTACTGCCAGTCGGCATGTTTTAAAGAGCTAACCAGCTTACGTACAATGAACAGAAGGCCATACAGCCATGACCTTATGTCCTTGTGACAAAAACATGAAATAATGAGTGAATGTGGAAAAAAGACAGAAAAGAAATATAAGAAAAAGAAAAAAGCAATTCATAGAACTACCACGCCTACACCTTTTAGCACATTAGCCTTGGTAATAGACCCAGCTTAATTCGGCCCTTTTTTCCCGGTGACGTCCATCAGATATTCTCCAACTTTAATTTCAGACAAAAAGACCCGAGTGGATCCATTAAGTATAACTTTTAGTCTAGCTGGGTTCATTAAGTACACCTGGGCACCTTGCTGTTGAAAAGGAGATATTAGTTGTCGGAGTCGCCACCTCCGTTCCACGGTTGCGTGGCAGAAATCAGGCTTAGCGAAAAACTTTACTCCATCAACTGCTTTCTGGGAATTTGGCATAGCCTGATCATAGACCATCTGCCTAAGAAGAAAGTTCCCAAAGAAGACCAAAAAGACCCTGGCTTTCTCACTGCCAAAGCTACTACCATCTCTCCGCTGTTTTAGATTGAAGGGGAAGCGATGTGCCCTTTGAACCTCATGGTCCCAGTTGGCCTGCTCAGGAAAAGCGTCTCGAAGAAGTCTGACAATGTACCGTCTTGGATCATCCCCTTCCACTCCTTCGGGGATCCCCAGAAGACGAAGATTGTTCCGTCGTTGTCTATTTTCTTGTTCCTCCATTTTGGCCATTATATCTGTTAAGCATGCCGCATGGGAGGCACCTTGATCTTTTATGGTGGTAACTTCGGTCTCTAAATTCTCTGTGCGTCCTTCGACCATTGTAACCCGGTCACCAATATCTGTACAGATCTTGCTCAACTTCCTTATGCCCCCTTGTAGCTTCTTGGCAGCCCCTTTAGCCGTATGATTGTCGGATCTGACTTCCTCTTGAAATTGCTTTATTGTACTCAGTATGGAGGTTAAAGAGGGTTCTGCCGAATGTTCTGATGTAATTTTGGGGCTCTCCCCATGTGGAGTTTTGAAGGCCTCTTCCCCGAGGGGGAAAGAGGTTAGAGAGTCTGAGTAGTCCAATTTAAGCTGACTTCGTCTTTTACTACGCGGTTTCTTCTTCTGTCGAATAGTTCCCGTGGTAACCAAAGGATCAGATTCATTATCATTTGAGACTCTGCCTTCACTCGAACTGATTATTTCGTTCTCAGTGCCAGACATGGAGACATCGGAAACAGAGTAAAAATATTCACCAGCGGGGTCCGGAGACTGAGGGGCCAGGGACCCAGGGTTATCTTCTAGGCCTAGATTAAATTCCTCCCCTCTGCCAGCCTGGGAGTCAGGGCCTGTTTCAGCCATAACAACAGCAGCCGCCGAGGCGTAAGCGAGGGATTCTGGGATTGGGGCCGGAGACGTTGTGAATGCCGGCCTGAGATCGCTGAAATTATCTTTCATTTGCCTGCCCTGGTCATTGAGCGAGTCCCTTAGTGTCGCGACCCCCCCTGTCTGTGCAGCTGTGGAAGCATCCGTCTGGGAAGCGGCAGGGGCCAGGGACCCAGGGTTATCTTCTAGGCCTAGATTAAATTCCTCCCCTCTGCCAGCCTGGGAGTCAGGGCCTGTTTCAGCCATAACAACAGCAGCCGCCGAGGCGTAAGCGAGGGATTCTGGGACCGGGGCCGGAGACGTTGTGAATGCCGGCCTGAGATCGCTGAAATTATCTTTCATTTGCCTGCCCTGGTCATTGAGCGAGTCCCTTAGTGTCGCGACCCCCCCTGTCTGTGCAGCTGTGGAAGCATCCGTCTGGGAGGCGTCCTCCTGCCCTGGGGCCCTTTCCACTTGGCTCAACGTTGATGGATTATCAGGTTCTATCACTGGTAGTGAGGTAATTTCAGGTATTATTGAGGGTGCCTTAACTATGGGGAAATGTTTGCTGCTGGAGGGCGATAAACCCACTCCTCCCCCAGCACCCTCCTTCAATGCACCACCTCACCCAGGCTTCCCCGTCGTCTTCTTTACGGCCCCAGGTTCCCGTTTACCTTTAGGGAGGGGATCTGACTTTTCCGCATCTCCTTGTATCAGGGCCATTTTCGCTTTAAGATTCTTCTGCCCCCGGGTAGACATGCTCCACTCGCACTGTTGTCTTTGCTTTTGCTTCCGCGGCACCAATCCCACTGATTTCGCTAGCTCCGCCGCAACCACGTCAACCAGAACTATACAGTCCCCGAGGCCGTCCGCCGTGATCGGCGCAATCTCGGTGAAGCAGCAAATCAACCGGACCGTGACTCGCACTTCGGGCGTCCTTCTGCACGGCGCCCGCTCCGACACTCCGCGCACCTTGTTTTCGGACATCCAAGAGTCAGGAGAGTCAGCCAACTACCGATGTTCCCTGTGTACGGCGTGGCGATTGGAAAGATTGGAGCTCACACTAGCGCCATCTTGCTCCCTCTACCTGCAGATCCTGAATATCTTATTACATGTTCAGCAGCGTTCTCTAATTAAAAAAAATCTCCCTGTGAAACCACAGAATGATTAGTGCACGTCCAACTGAGCATCGATTTGATTCCAATTTTAGCTATACTAATTGCCCTTGGGCAGCTAAATAGTTATTGTTTTACACGTGTTCTTTGACATCTACTAATGCAGATTTTGGCATACAAATTATAAAACAGATTTGACTGTGCCTATGGGGATACATATTTTCCCGCAAGACAGTAAGAAGAGATGTCCCTATCTTCTGTAAAGATGATAAATCCCTTTCTGAGTATGCATTGAATCCTTGATGGTTCTTCATGTACAGATTCCTCAGTGTTGGCTGAGTATACAGTAGGGCATGTGCTGTTATGCAGATAATTTCCAAGGTATGTTGATCTAATAGCTGCCAAAATATGAAGAACTTTTCCCTCATCCCAAAAGAAATGTATTTATGCCCATTCAGTGTTAAAAGATATGCAAAAAGATGATCTTAACACCAAGGAAAGTATACAGGCTCCCCGTAAGGACTGCCCCTCTTTTTTTTTTTACTGAGTTTTATATAGCGCAAACTTGATCCGAAGGTATCGGGTATCAGAGCGCTTTACACGAGCACCAGTTGGGTTACATGAGGACACATTCATTTTTGTTAGGCTCGGGGAGATTAAGTGATTTGCCCAGAATCACAGGATGTTGCGCGTCCTTGCCGAAACTCGAACCCAATTCCTCAGATTAGAGGTCGACCGCCCTTGCCGTTAGGCCACATCCTCTCCTCGGTGGCCAATAGGTCCACAATATAGCCTACGTGTTTCTGCTTTGTCTAAGATAACATTGTTGCTACTGCCCAATATAGCCAATAAAATATTATGTTGTTTAGGTTCCCTTGAAGATCTAACAGTCTTTTCTGTATTCTGGTAGCTCTACTGTATGCTCCACAAAGGCCAGGCAGAATATAAAAGCATCGGTGTGCCCAAGCATCTTTCATTCACTGCCTTTTTATACGCATCCCTTTAGGCCAATTAATACATATAGAGTTCATAGTGTTTTAGTAAACAAAAGACAGTCTTCACATCTCCATTCATAATTGTCCTCGTTCACCTCCTTTTGGGTCTTGCCAATAGACTGCTTTTAGCCATCTGGTGTCAGACCCATTCTGGACAAAGGCAATAATGGGTTAGTCCATTGCTTACCACTGGGTGGCTTGCTTGTCCGTCTCATTGGCTTGCATCTTGGAAGATGTCTGTCCCTCCTTCTCTTGTGTTTGTCCATCCCCTGGAGTTTTTGATTCAATGGTTTGTATCCCAGGACCTGTTTCATCCCAGTTAGGGCTCATCAGCCAGGTATAGCTTTGTTCTAGTGACCCAGTGTGCATGGGACCCATGTATGGGCATAACCAAGCATTCCCAAACAATGGCAGTATTGTCGATATCACTAGGTTTTACCATCAACCAATTGAAGTCTATCTGAATCCACCACAAAGGCTTCCGTTCATTCGGGTCATTGTGGAGATGGTGGAGTTAAGGGCTTTTCTGCTGCAGCACAGGTCCAGTAAATTCGGGCTATGATCCCAATGTTTCTGACTTTGTCCTGGATACAGATGAGGGGGCTCTGAGGCTTATTAGCCTCCTGGCTTCGTGCATCCTCCTGGTCAGTCACACTAGGTGGCACATGCAGGCCCTGCAGTGGAACCTAAAATTCCAATGAACCCAGTATGAAGACTGTATTTCTGACGCTGTCCAGGTGGGGGAGACGGATCAAGATTTTTATTTATTTATTTATTTAGTGTTTTATATAGCGCGAACATGACCCTGAATGGGGTATCAGAGCGCTTTACATTTGCATATCTATAAACAGTTTTGTTACCAAGTCAACAGTAATTGTACAAGTGATTTTGCGAAAAACATTAAAGCAACACAAACATATATACAGAACCCCAAAGAGGTTAATGTTCGATGAGAGGTAGCATGCGTATGATCATGTTAGATCAGTGATAATGTCAAGTCTGTTGCGATTATGGGAGATATTTACTCATGTAAAAAGATTTAGCTTCATTTTTGAAAGCCGAGATTGACGAAATTTTTCTAATGTTAGGGGGGAGAGCGTTCCAAATTCTAGGCGCTGCACCAGAGAAAGCTCGGTCATAAGTTCTTTTCTTACGGAATCTAGCCGGTTTCAGTAGTAGCCCTCCCTGACTCCGGGAGACACGGCAACCTCCTGAAAGTGTGATTTTCTGGGCTAGGTATGCTGGTGTTTTGTAGTGTATCGCTTTGTGGGTAATACATGCCACTTTTAGTTGTATTCTCGCTTCGTAAGGCAGCCAGTTAAGCGCTTTCAGATGAGGGGTGATGTGGTTGAATTTCCTGGAGCCAGTTATGAGTCTTGTGGCCGCATTGAGACAGGCTTTTAGTGGGGCTGTTGAAATCTTGGGGAGACAAGCTAGGGTTGTGCAGCCGTACTCGATCCTTGAAATTACTAGTGCTTGGACTGCTGTTTTAAGGTCTGCCTTATTTAAGAAGGGTTTCAATTTTCTGAGGTAGCTTAAATGGAACCGGGCATTTTTTGCCATTGTGTTGATATGCAAAATCATATTCAGGTTTTTGTCTAGTATAATTCCCAGTGATTTGGTAGACTCAACAATCCTCTGAGTACAGTTTAATGCTGTGATCAACTTGGTCCACTCTAGGATGTTCGTAGCGCTTTTCTGGAGGGAAATCAGCAGGAATTCGGTTTTATGAGGGTTAAGCTTTAAGTGATTACTGGTTAGCCAATGGATGGTACTCTTTAGTGCTTGGTTCATGATATCTATCTCTTTCGTCGATGTAATCTTGATGTACAATTGTGTCATCTGCGTACCTGTGGAAAGAGATGTTTGCTCTTTGTAAGGTTTCTGTGAGTGGCTCTACGTACAAATTGAATAGTGCCGGGGATAGTGTTGAGCCCTGAGGAACTCCGATCTCATTTCTGGATGAAGCTGAAAATGTTTGGTTGACTGTGAATTTTTGAGTTCTATTCTCTAAGAATGATATGCAATGGTGGTTAACCGATCGCACTCTGTCTTGTGGCAGGCCGATTTCACTTTCCAGCTGAGCCCTCACAGTGGTGATGGATGTATTGCTGCTGGAATAGGGTGGTCACCTGGAGGAGATAGAGGTGTCAGGCTTTGGTTTCCAGTGCAGGGCCGGCTCTATATCAACCATCTGTAACTGCAGGCCATTCATCCGGCCCTGAAGGCCTTCCTGTCATTAATTAAGGGAAGGCTGGTGCAGGTTCTGACGGTTAGTATCACGGCCATGTGGTACTGAAACAAGCAGGGCAAAGTGGGGTCCTGGGTTCTGTGGAAAGGAAGCTTTGCCTCTCTGGAGGTGGTTGGAATGCCAAAACATCTTTCTGGTTGACAATCACTTGGCATGTTCCATGAATGCCAGAGCGGACGAACTGAGTAGGCATATCTGGCAGATTACAAGCACCATCTACATCCTGAGATAGTGCAGAGTACTTTCTGTCAGGGGCGAGCACCATGGCTAGATCTTTTCTCCACTACAGAGAACGCGCAATGTCAGCAGTTTTACGCTTTGGACTTTCCATTAAAACACTCGTTAGGAGGTGCATTCAGTCTAGAATGCAACAAAGGAGTTGTGTATGCCTTCCCACCACTACCTCCTTAGCCCTGAGCTCTGGAAAAGATCAAGAACAACCCAACCCTATTCATCTTAGTGACTCTGAATTTGGGCCAGAAGAGTGCGGTTCCTGGAGTTTCTGAGCATGAGCATCTGCGTACCTCCTGTCCCAACAGCAGGGCAGTGTTTTTCAACTGAATCTGTCCAACGTACACCATGGAGTTTGAACGGTGACAGCTGACGACCTTTCCCTGCTATCAGAGGTGGTCGATGTTATCTTCAATAGCAGGTGCCCCTCCACAAAATCTATTTATGCTGGGCAGGTTTGTAACCGGTGTGTGCTGCTCGTGGCATTGACAAGCTAAGCTGTGGTACATTCATTTGTTTGTTTTGTTTTCAGTCCAGCTAGGCCTTGTAGTGAGCACTGTAAAAAGTAATTTATCAGGCCTTACAGCCTTCCTACGTTTGTCAGACCAACTTTTCTTGTTTAAGTAACCTATTTTGATGATATATATTAAAGGTTTGGCACACATGCTTCCTCCCAAATAGTTTGTGATGACACAGTGGGACTTTAACCTGCTCTTGACATCTATGTGCATGACTTTCAAGCATAGATATATCTAGCTGCTCGCTGTGTCTCCTGACTGAAAACTGTTCTCATTGAGATCACTTCATTTCATCGTATGAATGAACTGCAGGCACTGTTGGTGCAAACGCCCTGCACCTCACGTTTCCCCAGACAAACTGGTGCTGAGGACCCGGCAGCTTTATTACCAAAAATGATGACTCCCTTTCGCATTGGGCAGATTATCACTTTGCCAGCATCCTTTGCTATGCCTCTCCCCTCAAAAGAGGAGCAGAGGCTCTACAGGTTGGACTCCAAGCAGGCTTTTAGCCTGATCATACCGAGGTCCATGAAGTGAACAAGCAATCAACAATCAACTTTCTGTGGGGTCCTCTGTAGTACAGAAAGGAAAGGCAGGCAGAAGAGCACGTTGTTGAGTTGGATTGTGCACTGCAATAAGATCTGCTGTGCATTGGCCAAGAAGCAGCCTGTGGTAGGCCTAAGGGCCCATTCCATCAGGGCAAAAACTGCTACCACCGCATTGGTGCAAGGGTTGCATGTCTTTGATATCTGCCAGGCTACAACATGGGCATTGGTGTCACAAAGCACTACTGCCTTAACAACCAGAGGTCAGTTTGCAAGCTCAGTTCTGCAAAACTTTTTGGTGTGAGTCCACTCTATGAACCCTCCAGCAGTAGAGGTGCTGCTTTGATATATATTTTAAGGTAAGGAATCTTCTGTTAGGAGTACCCACCAGAAGAACAACCTACTTACCTTTGATAATGCATTTTCTGGTGGTTACTCTAACTGCAGATTCATCACTGCCCTCCCCAACCTTCCTGTACTGTGGCCTCGTTATCGTCTAAAAAGGTCTATTAGTATTCAGCCCACTCTTGGCAACAATTGTTCATGCTCCGCCTCTGAGAGCGCAGAAAGGGAAAAGATAAGAAACTGAGGTCAGTTCTCACGGGTGGCGCTTAAATGCTGCTCTGCTTTGCCACTTCCTGGGCGGTATGGAACCACTGCAAGGCTGCACAATGCCTCCTAGTGGGAGCACTGCAACAAAATTCTACGTATCTAATAGTGCACTTGGGGGATATTCCAAGGGAGGAATCTGCAGTTAGGGTATCCACCAGAAAGGGTGTTACCAAAGGTAACTTTTTCTTCTTGCTCTCTCTCCCCTATGTGCTACTTCCCACTCACACCCTTTGTTCTCTGCGTTGGTCGTCCATTACTTCTCCTCCCCTTTTTCTCCAACTACTTGTCTATATTTACTTTGCCCTCTCTGTCGTTATTTTAAAAGAACATGTTCTTTATTTGACGACCTGATAGCTAATTGTATCTCCTTTCTTAAAAGAATTGGAGTTTGATGCACTTTTTTTCTGTTTTAACTTACTGATGTATGTCCACCTTCTTGGAGTGGTAAATTAGCATAATACAAATGTATATAGTATGTCATATGTATAATCTACTAATCTCCCTTAGTAACTCTCCCTGTATTATAAAGGATATATAGAAAACTATGTGCACTTGAAACCGAAAGTATTCTTCAAAGAACAACTTTTAGTATTCTGAGCCCACCACTTGATGACAGGTGAGTGTACAGCATGTGAATCTTCAGAAACAAAAAAAGAGTAAGAGGTAAGTAACAGTCATTACCACGCCTGGTTGCAAGCTCCCAATTGCCATAATTAATATTTGTTCAATACAGCACGGATAATGCCAAAGATAGTATCCACATCTAAATCTTACATCTGTCCTCCTCCTCACCTCTGTTGTATAACTAATACTATCTATGGTGCGTTAAAGATGCTCTGCAACTCTTCTCTTGCAGCTATACTTATCATCTAACTTGACATATTGGCAAGTTAAAAAGAATGGAATTCCTCTAACATAGCCAGCTCATCTCCCCGACTACCTATTTTTCCAGCTACATTAAAGCAAAAAAAAAAAATGTAATGTGTATGATCCTATCAATGCCCCTTTCCTATCTGATTGTCAGAACCCCTTTCAGAGGGCCATGGAGCAGCAGCAGCAATTAATCCTTGTCCAGCCAAATACTCGCTTTTATGAAAAAAAAGAAGTATTTTATTTTCTACTGCTGCCAACATAAAGGAAAAATACGACATTCACAAACAACTAAACAATCCTGCAGCTGTCAGGGCTCTAGTGTTTCCTTGGTGGTTCCCTGTCCCACTTCCTCCTTGCTTTAGCGATAGTGGTTATTCCCCATTCCCTTTTGGCAACATTCGGGGTATTCCCAATAGTCACTCAAGTCTCAAAGAGACCTCTATGACTCTATTTTTAAAGTCAGCAGTGTTCCAGATCCTCAGCGCTAATATACAGCAAGTTCTCCCGGGGCCCGCTGGCCCAAGATAAGTCTTACCCACACCTCACAGGATCGGAGTGACCGGAGTTACTAAGCATGCCCCTTCCACGGGTGCTGGAGGGGCAGCAGTTGATTCAGGTGAGTTTGTACACACAGCACAAGCAGATTGCAGTCAGCAGTCGAAGAATCTTCACACACGGTAAAGCCTCCACAGCATCCGGAAGTTCTCAACGGCTCCTCTGCACAGGGTAAGCCTCTGATTCCTCCTGCGATGGGGGATGAAGTGGGGCTTGATACATACCTCATGCTGCAAATCCTTCATCCACCCTCTCAACGATGACTCCAACCAGGTCACACTACTTGCTGGTCCCGCTGACTCCCTCTGGCATACGGGGTCACCATAACCTCACAGTACACGGACTGTGGCCTGATTGGGACTTCTGGCACAGTGAAGTCCTCAGCAGCAGCCCCTCCTGGCTTATGGAATTGTGCACCTGGGCTACAACAGTCTTCTTACTGCTGCCTCTCCTGACACACAGGGCCTCCGCTCTCCCACTATGCTTCGGCTCTGGCCAAATTGGTGCAGCGATGCACACGGCTCGATTCACGGCGGCTTTCCGCTGGCATACGAGGGTCGTCGACTTCGGTCTGCACATGGGCAATGCCCTAATCGGTGCAGCAGCCATTTCCTCACATCTTGCACAGGAAGTCCAACTGGATCTCGCTTCCTCCAACGCTCTCCTTTCCTCACAGGGCACACTGGTCTTGGCAAGCAGGCAGCCACTGGTGCTCCAGGCTCCAGAGCAGGTGGATTCCATGGGTGATATCCCCCCACCCAGCGGTGAGACTAACATGCCTTGTCCCCCAGTCCTGGTCACAGGAAGTTTTTCAGAGCTTCCCCTTCTCACACAACCCATCTGGCAGCTTAACAGAGGACAATTTTGAGAAGGTCTTAGGCTCCCCTTTTTATAGTCCATTTTTAGATACCAAATTAAGTCTTTGAACTATATGTTGGGGGTCTGCTTTTTTTGAAGTGCCCACTCCTCTGCCCTCTTCTTCCTCTTGAAAGAAGTCTGTCACAGCAGGAGCGACTCCAAAGCTGTGAGCCCCACAACACAGACCATGGGAGTGACTAGAGTTCACACCTGGATGTCAGCCACAGTGATATATGTATCAAAAGGTTAGCCCAGGACCCCAGCCCTACTCTTTATGATTCTCGTATCTGCCCCATCTCCTTCCTGAGATGTGCCCAGGACCCTCCTTGTAACCTCTCACCGAATCGAATAACACCCTATGAAGTGTACAGGGGAAGCCTGGCTCTCCCCTCTCCAGTGTGTGCCCCACCCAGTTTACAGGAATACATGATTTCTGTACCTCCTCGTGTCTGCAGGCCTGGGTCTCCCAAAGTGGAACCTTGGACCCTCCATATATTGCACCATCTACAGGCACACATATACCCAGTGCATTTATGCAACCTATACACAAACTGCACAACACAGCACTATATTCTTCATGCATTGTACCACACATAGGCTCATATACTTCCAGCATAAACATTTAACATGCACGCCCTGCACAACACTGTACCCTTCTTAGACTTTACCACTCATATGCACACATGTCCACTGCATGGGTTTATCATGCACGCACTGCACAGCACTACATCCTCCCTGTACTGTACCACTCCTAGTCATACATACACTCAGCACATGCGTTCACAATGTAGGCACTGCCTTATCCCCGTATTGTACTCTTCCCTGGCACAAATACACCCAGCACAGTTACACCACTCCTGTGCTGCGCAGCATTCACAACAAAAAATGTAGGCCAAGAGTAAATTAAGAACACAGCAGCAAAACTTTTAAAATGAGTGAGCCTGTCAGCCTCACTCCAGTGACGCACGTTAAAAAGAACCTGTTCACTCTTATTGATCACTACACGGTATGCTGCTACCATCACACTTGTGCTGCTTAATTCCTGGTGAAGGCAGTAGCCTCTCACCACTATGAGGGTAGCACTTGGGGCACCCCTCCAGGTCCAACAAAACTGCAATCCATGAGACAGACCTATGTCGTGGCGCACACGTATGACCAATGTTTGCCTCTAGCATTTGGGATCCAGACATCAGTACAGTTGGGGCACTCGGGGCAAGGGTGCACTTCCATTACCATGCAGAGGACTTTTCTGTCCCACCACTGATCAATTGGGTATTTATTTGTTGTGTTTTTTAGTGTGCCAACATGTTGACTTCCAGCCACTTTGGAACGTTATGCTGTGCATGTAGTGTGTTCTGGTGGTAGATTTTATTGTGTATGCTGTGTGCTACTGTGAGTGTTAGTGAGGTAAATAAATGTAATCGTTTATTAATAAAAATCTGCATCAACATTTAGGGAGTTATGATACTCAAAATAGAAGGGTAATATTTTTAGGGCTAATGGTGGGGCAATTATAGGTAGAAGGTGAATGTAGGTCATTATCGGCCATGCCGAACCACAATATACCCATTCTGCATCACTCAGTTTAGTGTCTGACCTGTTGGAAACTTTCATGTCTGTGGAATCCTGAAGAGAACAAAGTTTGTCAGCAGCCTCAAGGCTGTTGGGAAGATGATCCAGAGTCTAAGGCCCTGTATGACAAAAATTCTGACCCTGTCTTTCATATTCTGGTTGGCATATTGTCTGTATGTAAAATAATTCGTTTATTAGTTGAAAAAAACAAGTGGGCAGTTTCTGGCCATCGGGAACCACTACGTAGTAGTTTGAGTCTGATTGTGAATTTTACTTGGTCAGTACAGTGAATTATTAGTTAATATAAACGGTGTGGTTTCACCACAGAGCATGTGTGTCTATGCAATTTAATATTGTGTATTTAACTACATTATGGAAGGAAAGACCAGGCAAATTATCAAACGGACCTTGGCCATAGGCCCTTTGTCAGATGCCATTATCAATATGACCATTCTAGGAGGCAACTTTCACCATGGTAAGAAAGGGGCAAGAGCAGCAGCGGCCCGTCCTTAAGAGCGGAGGGCCCACGCCTCCGCACCGTTTGGACATAAAGAATGTCTGTCAGGCTGAGCAAAGGTCAGCCTGACAGGCACTCTTAATTTTTAGGTCAGGCAGCCGGGGGCTAGACAAGCGTTAAATCCACAGGCTCCTGGCTGCCTGAGCTGAATTTTGCTGGGCTGAGGATGTCACAGCTTCTGTGGGCGTGACCTCAGCTCGACAAAGGATCCTCGAGATCTTTCCCCTTGTGATGAGGGGGAGCGTCAGTGATACCTGGGTGCTTCAGTTCTAAGCCCTGAAGTGCCAAGAGCTGTGTCAATTAGTGACACCTCGTCACAGAGTGGGGTGGGGTCAGCAGTCTCACTGACCCCATCCTACTCGGTGGCAAGGTAGGGACTGCTGCCTCCCCTCATTGACTGACCTGAGGTCAGCTAATGAGGGCAGCAGGCAGTCCCAACCCTCCTGGCACTTCTGAGGCCCCCTTACCCAAGAGCTGCAGCAGGTAAGTTGTGTTTTTATTGACTGTTTGGTGCGTGCATGTATGTATGTATGTATATTTGTGAGTGAGTGTTGTGAATGGGTGTGTATGTGCGCATCTGCAGGTGAATTTATGGTTGTGAGTGTGTGTGTGTTTGTGTGTGTGGGGGCCTCTCCGCTCCCCTCTAAGATGTACTTCCCGGCCGCCACCGGGCAAGAGCACAAGACACAGAAAGACAGCGGCATCACCAGCAGTATCAAAGGGAATAGCAACCAAGATATCGTGGCAGCAGAAGAACCACCAGCCTCTTGTATTTTGTAAGAGAGGAGCTGAACAAGGCACATTGTACATCAAAGCATATTATAAGGCCCAGGCACGTTATACATGTGCTTGATCGGCCCTTGGGTGAGCTTCAGCATGTTCTTCAACCCTGTCTTCTTGTCACCCAGACCTTGATGAAGCTCAGTGCCGACATGATTGGTGTCTTAATTTGTGGTCCTAACAGTCTCTGGAATACAAGGTTTTGGCCCAACCAGCTGGGAGCTCCAGCTTGCTCTCCAAGAATGGTAATAGACTTTAGTTTCTGGTTTTAGACAGAGCTTCACCATGAGTATCAGGGGACCTTGGCACTGTCTGCATGTTTCCACCAGTTGAAGCTTCTTAAAAACATTCATCTTTTTTGCTTCAGCAGTTGAAGGTGTTTTAGTAGACTCCACCATCCTCTCCAGAATAGACTATGCGAATGCCTGCTACCTAGGGCTTCCTGTTGAGACCCTATGTATTCTGCAACTTCTTCAAAATATGGCACTGAAGCTGATTATGTGAGTGAGGCTCTATGTTGGCTGCATGTGGTGCTGAGGACTGATTTCAAGATTCATTGTCTTGTACATCAAGCTTTCCATGCCATTGTCCCTGATATGCTCCTACGTGCTCTCTGCAAACCAGTTCTCTAATTTTTTATTTTAACCTGTCCCTAGTTTTAAACGCCTTCAGCTAGAAGGCAGAGCAGTCTGTTTTAGTCCACAAGCTCTGGAATCGCTGGCCTGTTTAACTTCGGCAAATAATTAACTACAATTCATGCCATAAAGCTCTTAATACAAATATCTTCATTCATTTAATTTTCTTTTGCACATTCCTAGCACCAGTGTATTTGTTGGATGTGTGTGTGCTTGTAAATACTCCATTAGATGATGTATTATTACATACTGTACAGAAGGCTACAACATACTTAAAGACGTGTAGATGCCTCAGCATCTTATAAAAGTAGTATTAAATTTAAACATGGTTTGGTGTGCCATACAAGAGCCGATCTACATTGCCATGGGCTTTTAGCACAAACGTTTCGTAAGATCTGGGGCAAATGGCAGGAGTATTATGGTCTGACAAATTTGCCCGAGGCTCTGTCCTCCCGGGGTTGTGACCCTCCGTGATTCAATGGGGAATTTGGGGTGGGGCGGTGTGTGTGTGTCATTGACTGTTAAGCATTTCCTTTTCATTTTGTTGATGTATTTCATGTTTCAAAAACCAATAAAATGGTTGACATGGGTGGTAAATTTCTGCTGGTGTTTGCCAGTCCTCGCCACCAGCACTTACTTATTCCTAACAATACTTATTTATGGGAGTCCACCACATGGCGGCACTGTTTGACTAGTTTTTCACAGAGTAAATCAGTAGAGCATTTAACTGTTCAACATACTTAAAGATAAAGCTACCACTCCCACGTCATCCCTAAAGTTTGAGGCGCCCTGGATTAGTTAAAAATGGCACACTTGTATGAATGTGTGATGATTAGTTGGCAGTGCTGCCACTGGCCTTCAGAAACACTGGCAGGAGCTGTGGGTGGTGCTAGCTTCAGTGGACTTCTGATAAATACCTTGGGCCCTGGCACTTATTTATAATGTTTTTACAAATTAAGTACTGGACATATTATAAGTCTTGCATCAGGCCTTTACACATCATACGGCATGCAATAGGACCATGCTGATAAGAGTGGGAGAGAAAAGACACATAACATAGTAGGCCATGTGATTCTAATACCTACTTGTTTACATAGCACTTGTTAGCCCATTTATGCCCTTTGTAAGTCCTTTAAGCAACAGGTGCTGCTAGTACCACGTTTAATGAATGGATAGCAGCAGCGCAAATAAACTCTCTAAGCTTTTTTTTTTTTTTGTTGTTGCCAATATTAGAAGTAGATCCGGCCACCTCATATGATAAGAGATAGAGATGGGCACAGCACACTGAAGGAAGTGCAGCAGGACAAGGCATACTCAAACAAGTGGTGCACATTAACATGAGAACAGTACATTCAGACATATAATTAAATAAGCCTAGACAGTTCTACAAGTGGCAGTAAAACCAGGCTTATCCAGAGAAGGCCAGGGGCCGTATTATGGTAGTGCCACGGGGGTGCAACGGGTGTTTGCGCCAGCTTAATGCGCCCCCAGGGCTCTTTGGTGTTACAGAAGAGGTCGCAGACGCTTGTGCGTCCCCTTCTGTAATACCGATAAAACTGGCGCACATAGAGCGTTCTCTCATTTGCATGGGGTCATGGCCCCATGCAAATGAGGGAATCCCTTTCCGCTGCTCCGTGCCATATTACAGATGCGGGCGCAGTGGCAAAGAAGCTGTCAGGAGGTGCACTCACAGTGCGCCACCTAAAAGGTGGCACACTGTCAGTGCGCCCCCTGATTGCAGCCCTCTGGAGGGGGCAAAGGGGGTCCCATGGACCCCCCAGGCATCCCCTTGCATGCGGATGCAGTCACTCACTGCACCTGCCTGCAAGGGGATCTCTAATACCCCCTAAAAGTGTAGGCGGGTTGCCGCCTTCACAGTGAAACACGGAGTAGCTTCAAAGCAGCTGCTCTGTTTTTCACTTAAATGCACTGCCCCCAGGGCAGTGTGAGTTTGCGGCTGCCTTGGAGGCAACGCATTTTATGTAATAGGGCGCACTTTCCCTGTTTGCGCCGGGTGCACCTGTTTTAAGGTGCACTGGGCGCAAACAGGGAGAGTGCGCCCTTTGCATAATAGGGCCCCACAGAAGGCTATTACATGAAATTCCTAAAGCCATGGGCTACAACTTCACTGTAGGAAAGGAGCAGGAGTGTTTTGTGGAGCACGTCAATGTTTCAAAGCCTCTTAGTGTGGTCACACCACAGGGTATACATCCATAACCCTGTCTCACGTTGCTTTTAACCCCTACCGTCTCTCTACGACATAATAATAAAGTCTGTTGTCCCTAATGAGGTCGTTTTAATACACACTTTTTTGTTGCACTCTGCTCCTCACGTCTACCTAAGAGGCTTTGAAACATTGACGTGCTCCACAAAACACTCCTGCTCCTTTCCTACGGGGAAGTTGTAGCCCACACTGGGTACCTTGCGGTCCCAGTGTGTGGAGGAACCCAATGATGAAGCATGTCACCCTCGGGTGAGTGAGGGTTCTCGTCCAAACACCTGTTGTGCCCCCACCTATCACAGCCCCTGCTCCGTTCTTTGTTCTTCTCCTTTTTTGGAGCATCCTGCTACCCTATACTCTGTGTGAGTTGTATATTCTTGGAAGTAGTGTAGGATATATTTTTATTTTGTAGCTTATACTTCCTGGTGACCCCTTGTGTGAGAATTATTCCTAAAGCCATAGCATATTATAATAAGTGAAGCAGGGCATGTCATATTTCAAGAGGGGCAGTAGTCCAGGGGCCGTATTATGCTAATTGTGGATTTTCATTGTTTGCGCTGGGCGCATCTTTAAAAAGGTGCACCGGGCGCAAAAAGTGAAAATGCGTCCTATTACCATGAATGTACTGCCCCCAGGACAGCGGCAAACTCGTGCTGCCCTGGGCGCAGCGCATTCCTGTGAAAAACGGAGCGGCTGCTTTATAGCCGCTCCGTGTTTTCACAGTGCAGGCGGCAACCCGCCTGCACTGTTGAAGGGGATTAGAGATCCCCTTGCAGGTGGGTGCAGTCAGTGACTGCACCCCCCTACAAGCGGATGTCTGGGGGGTCCATGGGACCCCCTTTCCCCCCCTTCAGGGGGCACACTGACAGTGTGCCACCTTTTAGATGGTGCCCTCTCAGTGCACCTCCTGAGGGCTTCTTTGCCTCTGCGCCCACGTCGGTAATACGGCGTGGGTGCAGAGGCTAATGGATTCCCTCATTTGCATGAGGCACAGCCCATGCAAATGAGGGAATACCCCCTCGACGATGGCACTGGCGCTTTATGTGCGCCAGCGCTATTGGTATTACAGAAGGGGCCGCACAAGCGTCCGTGGCCCCTTTTGTAATAACAAAGTGCCCCGGGGACGCACAAAGCGAGCGTAAACTCCTGTTGCGCCCCGGGACACTTTATGTAATACGGCCCAAGGACTTTTACTATGCACTGAAGCATCCCAAGTCTTATTATGCGAGTGCCAGAAAACAGGGGGTTATTCAAGAGATGCAGCATGAACAACAAGAGTCGGAACAGACAGAAGAGTGGTAAAAAAGCACAGGCTGCTGTAAGAGGTGTACAGAGGGGACCAGTAGAACCAGGAGTACTTTGTGTACGAGGCACAGCAAGACATTTTATTAGGGTGTCAAGAGAGGCATGGTATGTAATTAGCTTAGATTAAGAGGCGCAGTAGACCGAGGTAATAGTGCTTGTAGTTCAATAAAATGGAGGGCTCCCAGATGCGTATGCTACAAGAGACAGTTATCCCAAAATACTCTGGATGCATAAAAAAAAAAAACACAAGCTCCCAGCTTCTTCCTTTCTGGGCCCGAGCAGTACGAAGTATTGACGAGAGGGCAACTGCACTGTCCTTTTACACAATACACAGAGGAACAAGACCTTGGGCCTTCAACGCAGCCCCTGTCCCAGAAACCAGAGAAATCAAAGTCAAACAAACAATGTACCGACAGCCGTGGAGCCACTTTAAGACATGAGAGGCTGATACAGAAGATGAATAGGAAACATGTACTGCTGTGACTTTGACATACAGGGAGCACGGTAATACACTGCCACTGGTACTCACCAGAGTCCAGTTATGCACAGGATCCCCCAGGCTTCACTGCTTACAGTCCCCCAACATGAAGCTCCATGGAGTCTGTCTCATGCCTGGCGGCTGTTCACGTTCCTCCGTATCTAGCTACGCACAGGTTACCCCACGTGCAGTTATGCAGAGTCTTCCATTTCCAGCTATGCACACATTGCTTCATGACCAGCTATGCACAGAATATGAAATATTTATGAACACACACTTCCTTGTCTAGCTGTGCACAGGTTTCTTCATGTCTAGATATCCGTGGGATTTTCCTTGACCTACTCCGCAGAGAACCTCCAGTCTACAGATGTGCACGGATCCCTCCGTGTCCAGCTATGAGTGGGTTCTGCGGTGCCACCAATGCAGCTTCTTCCATGTCCTGTTCTACAAAAAGTCTGTCATGCCCAGCTATGTACAGATCCACACATGTCAAGCTATGTTCAGATTCCTCCACGTCCAGCTATGAGCGGATTCTGCGGTGCCACCAATGCAGCTTCTTCCATATTCTGTTCTACAAAGAGTCTGCCATGCTCAGCTATGCACAGAATCCATATGTCAAGCTATGCTCAGATTTGTCACTGTCCAGCTCCGTACAGATCTATCCATGTCCACCTGTTTAGTGAATCATTCATGTCCAGCTACACACACGTTCTTTCATGTCCCACTCTGTTCATGTTTGTCACTGACCAGCTAAGTAGATTCCACTGTGTCCAGTTATGCAGATTCATCTATAACCAGCTATGCACAGAATCCATATGTCAAGCTATGCTCAGATTTGTCACTGTCCAGCTCCGTACAGATCTATCCATGTCCACCTGTTTAGTGAATCATTCATGTCCAGCTACACACACGTTCTTTCATGTCCCACTCTGTTCATGTTTGTCACTGACCAGCTAAGTAGATTCCACTGTGTCCAGTTATGCAGATTCATCTATAACCAGCTATGCACAGATTCCTCTATGTCCAGCAACGCATAGATTCCTTATGTACAGCTCCAGCAATATTCTGCAGCTTCCAGCTTCGCAGATTAATTCATGTTCAGCTATACACAAATTCCCCTTTCCAGCAATGCACAGAATCTTCATGTCCAACTATGCGTAGATTGTCCATGTCCTGTTATATGCAGCACATGCAAATCCTATCTAGTTATGCACGTATTTCTTTGTTCATCTATGCGCAGATATCTCTATGTTACACTATGTATATGCCTATGCATACATTTACACATGTCCAGCTATGCACAGATTCATCATGCCCAGCTCTGCACAGGTTTATCCATGTCCAGCTTCGACAAATTCATCAGTGTCCAGATGTGTGCAGATTCTTTCATTCCGGCTATGCACAGATTCTCTCTATGGTCATCTTAGCAGATTCTTTAATTTCCAGCTGTGTACAGATTCACACAGCGAACAACTACATATAAATTCCCTCATCTTCAGCCAAGCATAGATTTCTCCATGTTCCCCTGTGCAGCTTCATCCATGTTCAGATATGCACAGATCACACAATGTCGAGGTGTGCACAGATTCGTCCATGTCCACCTTTGCAGATCTTACATCATGCCGAGCAATGCGGATTCTTGAATGTCCAAGTTTGCACAGATTCCTATCGCTCACCTTACAGGTTCCTGCATTCCTTACTATGGCACATGGTCTTCCATACTCCGCTAACAGAAGTGTTTCCATAAACAGCTATGGACTGATTATTGCATTTCCATATATACATCCTGTAAGGAAATCCCTCTTTTTTTGCATGATCACACCTTTGGACTGATGGTTTTTCGACTTTGAAAGTGCACTGAGAACTGCTAATCAGACATCGGTACCAGTGGTCTAACCCTTTACAAATTATATGTTGATTTGACTACCCACAATTGGCATAATTTAACTTACTTATAACTCCTTATAACTTATCATATAACCAAGAGTACCCAGGGCCTGTAAGTTAAAGTGTCCACCCAGGACTGTAGCACTGATTGTGCACCATGAGCGTGACAAAGTACAAACATATTTCCTAAGATGCAGAAGTAGCGCCACTTCAAGAAACCCATATAACTGCAACAGAGGCTGGTATGTTCCAAAAGCGCTGGCATGGCCAGCTCTTCTCTACTAGTTACTCTACTTATGCCAGTGAAGCCCTAATCAGGTACGGTTAGGACTGGCGTTTTCAGTAATTTCGATCACAGTGGACCATGAAGGTAGATTTGTCCTAGTCGAGGGCACGCTAGATAGTATTCCTGGGAAACATCTGTGCCCCAAACACCGATCCACCCGCATTCCGTGGCAGACTGTCGGTGCACCTAGTGAGATGGGTCCACATTCCATGAATTCTAGGGGCAGGTTTTAAGTGCCTAGATGTCACATTAGACAGGTCACATCCACTCCTTCCTCAAGATCAGACGGTAGGCAGAGCAAAGTCATTGGCACAATGGCTTCAACAATGGTCCATGATGCATGTTTGGTGCCTACAAAACTCGGAGGTTAGACTTTACTCGTACTACTTCGCCTCTCATGATCTATATGTGCGCCTAAACCAGATCATATGCTCCTCCCAGTTATGCCCGAAGTTCTGCTACACCAACTACTTTGGTAGGACAAACTCAGATGTTTACATTACATCGTCTACCCCACTCAAACTCATGCTGAAGGAGACAAAGCTGGAAGATTACAGACCTGACTCACCACCCGCAAAACCACCCAAACGCCCAAAACATTGCTTAGAACACCTCAGGGTGCCACGGCCTATTTATGGTGTTCCACGACTGTTACCATCATCTATCCGAGAGCAGTTAACCGATCCTGCAAAAGCAGTAGCCACTTTTCTAGATGACCATCCTCTACACTGTGTCCCTCTGGAACTACAGGACGAGATGGACACCTCTATCATGGCCAAGAAAGTTAAAGTGGCCATATGCAAGCTAGCCACTGGCAAGTCCCTGGGCACGGATGGTTTTCCAGTGAAGTTCTAGTATACCTACCCTGGCACCTTAGCGCCCAAATTAGCCACTTTATGTGAAACAGCTGTGCATGAAGGCTCACTATCGCTGTCTCTCTGCGAAGTCTTGGGAGTCCTACTTCTCAAGCCAGGGCTACCCCCTGAGCATCCCACCTTATTTAGGCCAATACCAAACCTAAACTCAAATTATAACATACTTGGGAAAATGTTAGTTAGCTGATACTCTGGGTACTCTCTCAGTTGATTCACTCAGATCAAAATAGCTTAATCCTGAGACAGAACACATCTGTCAATATAAAGAGACTCTATTTTCTCCTGGAAGGGGCTCTGACATCCTGGCCATGCTCTGCCTCTTTGATTTTAGACCTTAAGAAAGCTTTTGACACCCTGAATGTGTTTTTGGGAAGCGTACCATAGCCTGATGAAGATACTATATATGACCCCACAGCTCAAGTCCAACTGGGCAAACTAATTTTGCCCCCTGTTGCAGTTAACAGAGGGTCCCGGCAGAGATATTCTCTCTCCCACTTGCTCTTCACTCTAGCTACTGAACCACAAGCCAAGAGTCAGAGGGGGTAAACACCTCCCCTAAAATGGTTTAGATTGGAGTGGGAATAACCCCCTTCAGTGTCCAACACCTTCATTAAAATAGTTGAGATCGGAGTGGGAATAGTAAATATAACCCTTTTATTGTCCACGCAGCAGTATCTCTATATGCTGACAAAATATTGATCTATTTTAGGGACTTCAAGGGTGAACACTCTGATATAGTCCAGGTGTTAAAGGACTTTAATGCAGCCTCCGGCCTATAAGTAAGCTAACGAAAATCATGCATATTCCAATTCCTCCCCAACATCATTGAGGTTAAACTAGACCTGGGGGAAGTTGACTCATCACATGGAAAGGGGTTTTCTTCTGCTACCTGGGAATTAGCATCTACCACTCTGATCGTGACCCCCGTAGCTGGAAACCACACTAAGCCGGTGCCCACCGGATCCCAAAAACATTCTGGAGAACACTCCCTCTCAAGCCCATATGCTGCATCACCCTCTCCAAGATGGTGGCCTTACCGCGCCTCCTGCACTGCTTCGTTAACCTTCCCGTCATTCTTACACTGAGGATTTCCCCCGGCGCAGGGGAGCATTGGCTAAACTGTGCTTTCCGGTGGAATCTCAGGGGTTTGGAAGCCTGAATAATAAACACTAGTACTTGGTGGCTCTACTCTATTGGCTGTGAAGTTAGTTGGCTTGCCTGCGTTTCATTGGAGGAGACCTATGTAAGTGGATGACTGCTGCACCTAGAGGAATTTAGCTTTTTTCTTCTCCCAGGCTTTCGCCATAGGCAGGCCATTTAGAAAGGCGGGCCGGCATCGGTCACGCCACATGTATGGCGGTCGTGCTGGCCCCCGATGACTACACAGGGGCGTGCCTGTCGCGCGCCATGGTGACGCGACAGGCGCGCCTCGCCAACGATTGGTCCCTGGGTTCGGTGCGTGCCCCGGAAGTGATTGTAATCACTTCCGGGGCACGCGTCGCACTAACGCTAGGTCGGTTAGAACCGGCCTGGCCTGGATTATCTGGGGTGAGAATAAAAGGCTGGGGAGCGGCGGAGTCTACCTCTTTGCTCGCCGCTCCCACAGCCTGCCCTTAAGGACACCAGCCTCGCTAGGAGGCTGTATTTTAATTTCACAGTTTTTTCTGTTTTTCAGGTCGCCAGCTGTCTTGTGGAGCCGGAGGGAAGTTTACAGCCTCGCTGGGAGGCCTTTTCACCCGTTTTTAGGTCTCGCCTGAGCCAGCGCGCATGCGCTGCTCTGGCGAGACTTTTAGTAAGCGGGTTTTGGAAGTGCAAACAGTGGCTTTTGCTGCGGACTAGCCTGCGTTCACGCGAGCGTGCACGCGCGATCAGGCGCCATATGGCTTCCCTCGCCATCTGGACGCTCGCGTGAACGCAAGCTGGTCGCCAGCAAAGCCACTGTCTGCACTTCCAAAACCCGCTTACTTCACTTTCACGGCCGCGCGGCCGTGTCAGTTTCACGGCCGCGCGGCCATTGCTTGTTAATTCTCCACCCCGTCCCTTCTCCCGTGTCTGTCAGACGTCACAACTCGTACACGGCGCTTCTTTTTTACCTACCTTCTTCTACCCTGGCACTCGGGCAGGACGGCCTTTGCTGACGGGGAACCAAAAGCAATTGGAAGGAGTGTTTTCTACCGCAGGTTATTCTTCACCTCTCATCTTCGCCGGTTGCTCCATATCCACCCATGTGCGGGATGGGATACCCGGCTTTTCCTTTGCATTTTTGCAGAAAGCAACTCCATTGTTTTGTTATGACAGTTCACATGTTAAACTCCACGAGGCACGCAAACTGGTCTGAGCATACTGTACGCGCGCGTCCTTTTCGCTCCTATCTTGTATCGTTCCCACGCCACCACAGACCACCCCACTCCCCACGTGGGGCTTCCCTCTACCCAACACGCACAGGCATCAGTGCAGAGAGCTGCAGGTCCATGGATGATGCAGTCAGCCACGCCACCCCAGTATGCTTTGTGGGTGCTTTGCCTCGCGAAGAAAGTGTTGCACTGAAAGAAGTGAGTGACTACGAAAATGTGTACCACGTTTGTCTCCCTCCCACCACACACCTCTCGGTTTCATACAATACGTTTTCCTACGCAGAAGGTGCAGAACTTGGTGGAGGCGAGACCTTTCAGTTAGTCCCAATCCTGTTTAAATCATAAAATACGGTTACCCGGCTGCAGTGTTTCGGTTTAAATAACATGCTGTGGTTCGCCATGCAGTCTGCGCAGCGTTGTGTCGCCCCATTTGGAGCTCGGAGCGCTTCTTGTATCACTGGATGCAATGCCACCTCTTGCCTTGTACTATGTACTGCACCCTCGTCATATGCCACCTTCCCCAGTGTGCACCCTCTCTTTGGTTTCTGCAGCATGTGCACCTCACCCCTGATGCGCGTGCACCGTCTCCAGTGATAAATGTGTCCTGTGCAATGTCTTGTCATTCAATGTGCGCAAAGCCTCCCGCAGTGCTTGCTGGACCCCTTCCACCGTGTATAGAGGATTTGTATTTCCTCGTGCCGCTTACACATTGTTAGCGATTGGTGCCCCAGCCCTTACAGTGCATCCTGGTGCTGTGAGTGCAGACTCTCGCAATGAATGTTATGTTCGGGCTCCTCTCGAATGCACACTATCGTTAAGGACATCCTTCGTCTGTATGATGAGTAGTTTTATCTGCAGCACCCTAAACAATGCGTGCAGCGTCGCCGATCGTACTGAAGGGCCCTTTTGCTGCCTCCCTCACCAGGGTCGCAACAATTCACTTCCCATCACTAAATACAAAATGTTACGTGCAGCGCTTCCGTGCATGCAGTGTCTCCTGCAGCGTGTGCGCTGTCTGCAGCTCGCAGAGCCCGAGCTCCGCCTGTGATGCGCGCCCGCGCTCCCAGGAAGCCCCCGGCGGGGGGAGCCTTAACACCGGTCACGGGCCCCTTTCATCACGGACGGGCGCCTGGAAACCGCTGAGCTCTAGTAATTGCTTTTTTTTCTCTCTTCTAGGCAAACCCTGGCTTCTAGCCAATCAGCGCTTTGTTTACAATATGTGATTAACGGGCGGACTCGGAGGGCAGCTATCCAATAGCAAGGCTTTTCCTGAGAAGGGTAAGGCGGAGACACGAGCCTGTGAGATTTTATCCTTGCATGAACGCATCGTTGTAGCTCAGGGTATGTTCCTCTGGTAATTTATTTACTAAACGTTTTGAAAATGGAAGTATCAGATATACGAGTCATTTTTGTTAAAAATCAACCTAAGTTTTCAGGCTGCAATCCCGTTGCGGCAAATACAGACATTCTGTGTTTATTGTAATACGAGTATTGTTTGCGTTTATCATGTTCACTGGCATTCCATTTCTAGCATGTAACTTGCAGGTTACACTTAGTTCTCTGCAATACATGCATTAACTAAGTGAGGTATGTTTTCAGCCATGCAGTCAGCTGTGTTACCACCAGCTACAAGTATACTACCAGCAAAGCTATTTGTGGGAAGTGTCTTGACACCCACTCATTCTCGTAGCTTATCTCTTTTGTGTGAGCCCAATGAGGGAGATGTTTACATTCGAGAGGTGCTATTTGGTTTTAGGCTTATCTTTTAGATTGCAAACATTTTTGAAGTACTGCCATTTTGAGGAGTAAAACCTCTCACACTATTTTTGTAATTTTGCAAAATACAAACCGATCATCCGTCTTAGACAAAATTAGCTCAAAAAGCTTTAATAATTCCCTACAAGACAAGTCTTCTGATCAGCAGCATCAACCTTGAAAACTCAGAAGGAGTGAGAAGGTTGACGGGTAAGCCCTCAGCTTCCCCAATTCCAATCGTAAATTTACACAGAGGGGTAACCCAGTTTTTCTGAAAGACTATTTCTTTATGTGATTCGTGAATGTTTTAATGTATCCCAAGTAAGTGAGCGGATAGCACCCAGGTAAATTAGTGCCCACGCCACATTTCTTGGATACTTTGGTATGTGTCTTTTAGTTATATATATATATATATATATATATATATATATATATATATATTTATATATTGTAGGGTCCTCACCCATATGTACAACCCGTGGCTTCCTTCTTTATTGGTTCCTCACTCAGACACCTAATGTGTGTGAGAGGGCTCGATGCGTTTGTAAGCAGAGCTCTTCTAAGTGAGAGTGCTGGGAGTATGAGTGAGTTAAAAATGCCTCTAAATCCTATATTGTTGATTTTTATTCTGTATGGTCTAGGGCAAGATTAACAAGCATTGGCATAGCCAATAGGTCTCGCCTTTGGGACCTTATAAGTGTTTAGCCATGCAACAGTTAATGTGGTTGCAGTAAGGATATTGTGCTGCATAACTAAATACTTATAAGGTCCCAAAGGCGAGACCTATTGGCTATGCCAATGCTTGTTCGCTTTGTTTCCAGCAGGTCGATCACAGGATTTTTTCGACGGCGAGTGAGGAGCGAAGAGAGCGGGAGTCAGCTGTGACAAGCGGAGCAGCAGTTTTGGCGCGAGGGGCTGGGACTGACGTGCAAGTAAGGTAGCGCGCTGGCGGGGTGAAGAGCGCGACCTCAGGAGCAGGTATCGCGCGTTGTAAGCGCGACCTGGGGGCAAATAAGAGGGTGAAGAGCGCGACCTCAGGCGCAAAAAAAAAAAATATATCCTCACGGCGGGTGCAATCAGCTGAGGGTAGTGCGCGTTTAATCAAGCGCGGTCAAAGCGCGGTTGGGGGCAGGCTTCTTCTGAGCCGATTTTATCTTGTAATCTCCTCGTGCAAGTGTTCAAGGAGATTGGTGAAGGCGCGTGTGTAGCGTGAGGGTGCCAGAGCCAATTTTTAGCGGGACAAAACGCATTAAAAGCGCGGTGGGCAAGCATAATTTGAAGCAATTCTGTCTGGGCAGCGCGATTGGAGCAATTTAAACACAAAATTCACAGGACCTGTACAGTTGAGGCCTGCACCGTGTGATTTTGAGCACAGCATCCATCACCATAAGAAGGGTGCATGTGGCTAGCAGCTCGTTATTTGGGCATTGCAGCAGTTTTTAGCCTCAATTAGAGGCTTCACTTGATTTGTTTGGTATTTCAGAAACAGGAGTGCTTCGTGGGTCGATAGCGGACCAACAGCTTGGTTCTAGGACAAGTCTTACTGCGATCTACAGTACATAGGACATAGAAGGTTAATAGCCTCGCATGTGGTAGACACAACAGCCTTTCCTGCCTCGTTTAGAGGCTTCACTTGGTTTGTTTTTGCATTTTAGCTCTGCACCTGAAGGGTGAGTGTTATTAAGGCTCCTAGTAACTTATTCCATACATTTTCCATAAACTATCTGACAAATCTCACTCGGGTAAGCGATCTCATTGTAATAAGGATTTCGGAGCTGCTTTACAAGTGTAGCTATACAATTAATAGCTGGGGTCAAAAGTCGCTGATTTTCACCATAAAATGTGAAAGTTGCGGGGGGGGAGGGGTTCATTTCAGGCCTGTTTTCCTTCAGGCTTTTTGTTGCACGGGTTTGCATGTTTGCACTTAATAAATCAATACTAACAAATGCTCTCCCGTCTCCTTACATAAGTGGAGATATGGGAGATATGGGAGATTAGAGTGTTTGCAGAGCTTGTGGCTAGCGTTGTCTACGGCACAGTAAACACATTGGTGATCACAGATACCATTGTAATGAGGACTTCGGAGCTGCTTTACAAGTGTAGCTATTCAACTAAAGTAAAGCCCGAAGTTTATAATTTAAACGCGTTGAAAGAGCTGCAACTAGTAGGGTAAGAGAAACGTCCAGTCTTATATAGGTACTTACCTACACCTCCTTCCTACATGAGTAGCTGTCTTTGGAATACGGTTATTACACTTACGTGTTCGCATACATCACATAGTCAAAGGAAGGATTTCACCTGGTTCGCCACAAGTGTTTTCTCTAGGGTCCTAAGGCCTTATTAGCACAGTAGCCACGTCTGCCCATTTGTCTTTCCTTTAATCTCCTGAGCAGTCATTTGGATTACCGACAGCCTTGGTTAAACAGAGGAAAAGGGGCAAAGATAACTGCGAGTTGCTAATTAAAGGGGCACGGAGCATACCATTCACGAGCTTTGCATGAGCAGTCATGTCCAATGGACTTCTTTTTAGATCTGGAGATAATAAAAATGGTTACACGGGGAGGGCCCCCCGCTCCCCATGCACGCTACTGGGTTGGAATTTAATAGGTGCACTGAAAAGGCACGCACGAGGTAACCCATCAAGTGTGGATTCTGCCTTGATTTTGACCAAACGTTTTAGGAAATACTGTGTGTGTCTAGACACATCTACGTTTAGACAGGAATTGGCAATGCCAATAGCACCGGCTTAACAAGAAATGTGCCTTTCGTGCCATTAACTGGGTTTCAGCATTCCTTAATTAACCATGAATGCGCTATTACACTCAACTTTACACTCCAGGTCCATTCTTTAATTGGTGGGGCGCGCACATTTGGTGTACACCTTCAGGGGAGCCGGGTACATGGTATGCTGGTAAATAATAGCCCGTTCTATAACGGAATTTGTGGATTGCATTCCCCTCATCGAACAAGGGGGGGTTAGCCATGGGCATTTCACTTTGTTTGCAGCTCTTCTCATAGGGATCCAAGATGGGAGATGACACTTGTCCTTCCCTTTCAAAGGTTTCATTTATCAGGTCATATCAATGACAAAGAACACAGGTGATGATGGGCAAATCATTTAATCTCCGGCGGAAATATATGAAGGGGTCCCCATGTAATGCAACTGGTGCTATGCTAAGCACTCTCACTGTAAGCCTAATTTCAATGTTCCTCATGTGATACAACTGGTGCGATGCTAAGCGCTCTCAGTTGAAAGTCTGATTGTAATGCAACTGGTGCTATGCTAGGCGCTCTCATTGAAAGTCTGATTTCAATGTTCTTTATGTAATACAACTGATGCTATGCTCTCACAATAAAACGTCTGATTTCAATTTAAGTTTTAAACATGCCCAGTTTCGTTTCAGCCAGCCATCGCAGGCCGAGGACCATTCCCGGTTAAATTGAGTTTGGGCCGGTTCACAAGAAACACCAGGTATATATTCAGCATATTACCGGTTACTCTTATGGTTGCTCCATGGACAAACGCTTGCTGAAGCAAACATCTCCTCGCTTGCTAAAGATCTATGACAGCCGGATTAGCTCGCTCGAATTCTCATTCCACATTTGGTGGTACTACTTACTGAGGGAGTTACGCTTAGCGTGAGAATGGGGCTGGTTAAACAGAGTGCGAAGAACTCAATGCTACGCACCCATGGTGGTTTTAATGTTTGCTTTTTAAGTGTGCCAGCGGCAGGCCTTTAGTACGAAATGTTTGGCCGTGGCAATTTGTTGCCGCCGGAAGGGACAAACCGTTGATGTTTTTTCAGGTTGCGTCACATCAAGACATTCCACGCCATCATGTCACAGCAATTGATTCCAAGGTTTTGAGGTCAGTCCTGCGAGGCACTGGCCTCGGTGAGGTCACTCAAGTACATTATCAGCACTTAGGATGTCAAATCAGTACGTCCCAGGCCTTGTCGTCACACCTTCAAGAGTACCTATACACGCGTGTGCGGTTACACATATGAATTAGGGGTCTGTGTCAAAAGCATCTAGGCACCCATTGCAGGTACACGTATGCATTAGAAGCGCGTTATGGCACGCAGTGCCTCTGCACCGGTGCGCTTATACACGTATGCATTATATGCCGGTGGTTTGTCTCACAGTACCTATGCACCCTCGTGCTCATACACATATGCACAATAATGTATTGTGTCACACAGTACCTCTGCACCCATGTGCCTGAGCACTTGTGCATGGGATGTCCGTGTTGTGTCACACGGTATTGGTGCACCCTTGTGCTTGTACAATCAAACATTATATGCCTGTGGTTTGTCACGCGGTATCTCTGCACCCTTGTGCCTGAACACTTATGCAGTGAGATGCCCGTGTTGGGTCATACATTACCTACGCGCCCTTGGGCCTGTACAATTAAGCATTCTATTCCTGTGTTGTGTCACACTGTACCTATTCCCCGTGGGCTTGTGCACATTTGGTGCATTTGGATGCCTATGTTGTCATACAATACCTGCGCACCATTGGGCGCGTACATTTTTGCACTGGATACAGGTGTAGTGTCACGCAGTAATGATGCATCCGTTTGCCTGCACATTAGATGTCCGTGTTGTGTCACACAGTACCTATGCATCCTGGGCTGGGGGTGTGGGTGGAAAGGGGGGGTACAGCCTCATGATGTAGTCAATGGGCTGGCATGTAAACTGTATCTTTTACCCAAAGGCTAAAAACACTAATCATCTGTGTTTGAATTTTTATGTATGGCTGGACCCATGACTGTGATACCTGGGAGGTGCTCCACGCCGCAATGACTGCAAGATGTGGACAGGCAATGGGACCGGAAGATCCGGAACGTGAGTGGCAAGCGACGGCATCAAGTGTGATGGGCGATCAATTCAACGGCTCAAGAGGTGCCAGTATGCATGGGTGAGATGGTGCGGGCCAGGCACTGTATTGGTTAGGTATAGGGATGACAATCATATGTTGTTGCCAGCTGGGGTATTTTAGCGGTACGCTGCTTTACAGGTGTATGTCTTGCCAGCTTGACCAAACCCAGGGGTAACGGGCGGATGCAACACCTCAACACCCCTGTCTTGAAAACGTATTCTGGCAGTACGGCGCTTGTGCATGCAGGTGCCATCTTAGCGGACACTGCGCGGCGTTGGGATGCTCCGGAGTAGGGGGAGAAGCTTACGCGGAGCCTATCCCAGAACATAGTGGCCAAGTGTAGGTTGTTCGCGCATTCCATGGATATGTTTATGGGAGATCTTGGGGCCTGTGGGTCACTCCCTGTGTAGTCTTCCAAATGTTACAGTTTTCGGAGTCAGTCGATTATTCCAATATGGCACCAACCCTGTTGAGATGGGTGCAGTTGCACCAGCAATGAGTATCATTGTCTGGGGCAACGTGTCTCTCGGGCGCATCGTGCTGCTATCAATTGAGGCCACTTAGGGGCTCCGAGATGGTATGTCAATCTCCTCTTAGTCAGCCAGCCCTAGCAGTATTATCCTGCACTTTGGGGGGGTGGGGGGGAGACTTGATACGCCTGCATAGAAGGGGGCTGGTCGAAACACTAATCACTGAAGTGGGTTGGTTGGCACGTCTATGCCCGGGGTACATCCTGGTCTGGTCACAGATGGTGCAGAGATTCCAATGGCGAGGAGGTGAGTCTGTGGGCATTGACCCACTCGAAAGAAGATTATTAACAAATTTGTTGAGGCTATCTAGGGCTCTACACTTGCAGACTATAGCCCATGGGTGCATCTGGGGGGAGTCGTGCTTCTTAAAAAGACGGCGCCTATTTGTCCAAATTAAGGAATGAAATCTTCATGGAGGATCTTCTGGCCTGGTTAGTTGTGTATAGGGACAGGGCATGACCTTTCAGTGAGTTTTTTTTTTTTGGGGGGGGGGCCTGATAGTCGGTCAACTATGCAGGCCTGTGGCGGTAAGGTCATTATTGGTGAGCAGTAAATTTAAGGTCCTTAGAGGGTGGCGCCATTCTTGAATGGGGTCGCCCAAGGGGGAGGGACAAGTGGTCTCTCATAGAACTCCAGTGGCAGTTACAGCCGGTTGGCTGGATGGGTGCGGGGGAGTGGGAGTTACGCTTTCCAGTAGGCTGCTTGGCCACCCCGCACGTGCACAATGGCGCAAGTAAATGGCGCATAACTGCAAGGGCCCCTTATGGAGATAATCTACAGGGCGTACGGGGGTGACCGGGGGGAAGTACCCTCACGGTGAACGGGCCCTCTGCGCATGCGCACTCCGGTTGGAGGGCAGGCATAAGGGCGTACGGGGGTGACCTGGAGGGGGAAGTACCCTCACGGTGAACGGGCCCTCTGCGCATGCGCACTCCGATCGGAGGGCGGGCATTATTTGATAAGGATCTGGCGACAGTTATTGACCTTGCCGTATGCTCAAATAGGGATATGCAGAAAATGAAATGTTATTATGATTATTGATTATGGTATGTTTAGATTTGGATAGGAATATCTTTGTATTAGAGATATGTTAAGGTTAGCAATATGACATCTGTACCTATCCAGGTAATCAATGTAATGCAATGGCTTTCTGCGTATTTTGTAATTAATGTATATACAAATTGTTGATTTTAATTTTATGTTAATAAATACTGCCGGGGATTTAACGACTCCCTAATCCAAAAAATTCCTTGTGGTAAACGTGTTACTGTCTTAGTATTGATAAGGGAGGAGGGGGTCTAGGCCGTACCTGGCCGTACATGCCTTGTGCATACTGCGCTGAGTTGTTACACCAGAAGCTTCCAGCTTACCAAACATGTCACTCCCTACACCCCAGCTGTCCCATTTCTCGCTAAACACCAGAGACACATCACTGCAGTGGACCCGAAGCACTGGCATGGCTCTAATATCACACCTATCGGTGATCTGCTTCAAGATGGTCGGCTCCTCCTCTTCTGCCCCCTAAACGAGCAATTCACCATTCACGAGGAGCAGTTTCTAATGCATGGCACCCGGCTCAATGCCCTCCGCACCCAATGGTTCATCTCACATGGAGAGTCGCACTCTTCAGTCCAATCACTATGTATTATGGGTAACGGCCATAGATAGATTAGTTGGCTGTATAGAGCCCATCAATGTCACACACACCTCGCTGCAGTCTCTGTGAGACAAATGGAAGCTGACAAGGAATATGGCACGTCTTTTGCATACCCACATGTCTCTCGCAATGTGAAGTTCAAATGCATACAATTTAATATCATGCACAGGACCTACCTATCCCCCACTGTATAAAACACAAACACTTTCCCAACGCAAATGTCTTCTGACCCATTTGCTCTGCCGATACTGCTCATTTCTGGCACATGCTCTGGTCAGGCCCCCCACTGACTGGTGCAAACTACTGAACAAACTGCCACCCCTCGCCGGAATGACTATATCATTGGGGAACTTGTGCTTAAGGCATCTATAAAAGACCCAAAAAGAATAAGCTTGCGAGTCACTTGCTCAGCTTCACTCTGTTCCTTGACAAAGAAACAATCACCATGAAATAGAAAGATATCCAGGACAGAAGGGCCTGAGGCAGAAGTACGACCCCAGATCCTATGGAGGCCTACCATAGAGAGGCCTGCAAAGAGGGACAGAAGGGCCTGGGGCAGAAGTACGACCCCAGATCCTATGGAGGCCTACCACAGAGAGGCCTGCAAACAGGGACAGAAGGGCCTGAGGCAGAAGTACGACCCCAGATCCTATGGAGGCCTACCATAGAGAGGCCTGCAAAGAGGGACAGAAGGGCCTGAGGCAGAAGTACGACCCAAGATCCTTTGGAGGCCTACCATAGAGAGGCCTGCAAAGAGGGACAGAAGGGCCTGAGGCAGAAGTACGACCCAAGATCCTATGGAGGCCTACCATAGAGAAGCCTGCAAAGAGGGACAGAAGGGCCTGAGCCAGAAGTACGACCCAAGATCCTATGGAGGCCTACAAAGAGGGACAGAAAGGCCTGAGGCAGAAGTACGACCCAAGATCCTATGGAGGCCTACCATAGAGAGGCCTGCAAAGAGGGACAGAAGGGCCTGAGGCAGAAGTACGACCCAAGATCCTATGGAGGCCTACCATAGAGAAGCCTGCAAAGAGGGACAGAAGGGCCTGAGCCAGAAGTACGACCCAAGATCCTATGGAGGCCTACAAAGAGGGACAGAAAGGCCTGAGGCAGAAGTACGACCCAAGATCCTATGGAGGCCTACCATAGAGAGGCCTGCAAAGAGGGACAGAAGGGCCTGAGGCAGAAGTACGACCCAAGATCCTATGGAGGCCTACCATAGAGAGCCCTGCAAAGAGGGACAGAGGGCCTGGGACAGAAGTACGACCAAGATCCTATGGAGGCCTACCATAGAGAGGCCTGCAGAGAGGGACAGAAGGGCCTGAGGCAGAAGTACGACCCAAGATCCTATGGAGGCCTACCATAGAGAGCCCTGCAAAGAGGGACAGAGGGCCTGGGACAGAAGTACGACCAAGATCCTATGGAGGCCTACTACAGAGAGGCCTACAAAGAGGGACAGAAGGGGCTGGGGCAGAAGTATAACTCCAGATCCTATGGAGGCCTACAATAGAGAAGTCTGCAAAGACCGACAGAAGGGCCTGGGGCAGAAGTACGACCCCCAGATCCTATGGAGGCCTACCAGAGAGAGGCCTGCAAAGACCGACAGAAGGGCCTGGGGCAGAAGTATGACCCCAGATCCTATGGAGGCCTACCATAGAGAGGCCTGCAAAGAGGGATAGAAGGGCCTGGGGCAGAAGTATGATCCCAGATCCTATGGAGGCCTACCATAGAGAGGCCTACAAAGAGGGACAGAAGGGCCTGAGGCAGAAGTATGACCCCAGATCCTATGGAGACCTACCATAGAGAGGCCTACAAAGAGGGACAGAAGGGCCTGGGGAGAAGTACGACCCCAGATCCCATGGAGGTCTATCATAGAGAGGCCTACAAAGAGGGACAGAAGGGTCTGGGCCAGACGTATGACTCTAGATCCTATGGAGGCCGACCGTAGAGAGGCCTACAAAGAGGGACAGAAGGGGCTGGGGCAGAAGTACGACCCCCAGATCCTATGGAGGCCTACCACAGAGAGGCCTGCAAAGAGGGACAGAAGGGCCTGGGGCAGAAGTACGACCCAAGATCCTATGGAGGCCTACCACAGAGAGGCCTGCAAAGAGGGACAGAAGGGCCTGGGGCAGACGTACGACCCCAGATCCCATGGAGGCCTACCACAGAGAGGCCTACAAAGAGGGACAGAAGGGTCTGGGGCAGAAGTACGTCCCCAGATCCCATGGAGGCCTACCTTAGAGAGGCCTGCAAAAAGTGACAGAAGGGCCTGGGGCAGAAGTACGACCCAAGATCCGATGGAGGCCTACCATTAAGAGGCCTGCAAAGAGGGACAGAAGGGCCTGGGGCAGAAGTATGACCCCAGATCCCATGGAGGCCTACCACAGAGAGTCCTGCAAAGAGGAACAGAAGGGCCTGGGGCTGAAGTACGACCCAAGATCCTATGGAGGCCTACCACAGAGAGGCCTGCAAAGAGGGACAGAAGGGCCTGGGGCAGAAGTACGACCCCAGATCCCATGGGGGCCTACCACAGAGCGGCCTGCAAAGAGGGACAGAAGGGCCTGGGGCAGAAGTACGACCCCAGATCCTATGGAGGCCTACCACAGAGAGGCCTGCAAAGAGGGACAGAAGGGCCTGGGGCAGAAGTACGACCCCAGATCCTATGGGGGCCTACCATAGACAGGCCTGCAAAGAGGGACAGAAGGGCCTGGGACAGAAGTACGACCCCAGATCCTATGGGGGCCTACCATAGAGAGGCCTACAAAGAGGGACAGGAGGGCCTGGGGAGAAGTACGACCCCAGATCCCATGGAGGTCTATCATAGAGAGGCCTACAAAGAGGGACAGAAGGGTCTGGGCCAGACGTAAGACTCTAGATCCTATGAAGGCCTACCAGAGAGAGGCCTGCAAGGAGGGACAGAAGGACCTGGGGCAGAAGTACGACCCCCCAGATCCCTTGGAGGCCTACCATAGAGAGGCCTACAAAGAGGGACAGAAGGGCCGGGGGCAGAAGTATGATCCAAGATCCCATGGAGGCCTACCACAGAGAGGCCTACAAAGAGGGACAGAAGGGCCGGGGGCAGAAGTATGACCCCAGATCCTATGGAGGCCGACCATAGAGAGGCCTACAAAGAGGGACAGAAGGGGCTGGGGCAGAAGTACGACCCCCAGATCCTATGGAGGCCTACCACAGAGAGGCCTGCAAAGGGGGACAGTAGGGCCTGGGGTAGAAGTACAACCCAAGATCCTATGGAGGCCTACCACAGAGAGGCCTGCAAAGAGGGACAGAAGGGCCTGGGGCAGACGTACGACCCCAGATCCCATGGAGGCCTACCACAGAGAGGCCTGCAAAGAGGGACAGAAGGGTCTGGGGCAGAAGTATGACCCAGATCCCATGGAGGCCTACCACAGAGAGGCCTGCAAAGAGGGACAGAAGGGCCTGGAGGACCACAAATCCCATGGAGGCCTACCATAGAGAGGCCTAGAGGCAGAAGTATGACCTCAGATCCTATGGAGGCCCACCACAGAGAGGCCTACAAAGAGGGATAGAAGGGCCTGAGGCAGAGAGGCCTACAAAGAGGGAAAGAAGGGCCTGGGGAGAAGTACGACCCCAGATACCATGGAGGCCTACCATAGAGAGGCCTACAAAGAGGGACTGAAGGGTCTGGGCCAGACGTATGACTCTAGATCCTATGGAGGCCGACCATAGAGAGGCCTACAAAGAGGGACAGAAGTGCCTGGGGCAGAAGTACGACCCCCAGATCCCATGGAGGTCTACCATAGAGAGGCCTGCAAGGAGGGACAGAAGGGCCTGGGGCAGAAGTACGACCCCCAGATCCCATCGAGGCCTACCACAGAGAGGCCTACAAAGAGGGACAGAAGGGCCGGGGGCAGAAGCATGACCCCAGATCCTATGGAGCAAAAACAACGGTTCCTGTGGAATGATATAGCTAATATTTGGAATAAAAAAGCACAATCGCAATATAGAAGGTTTGGAGAATGTCAGAGGGCGAAGGAACTACAAACACAGATAATTCAAAACAAAACTTAATTTTATCTTTCAAAACAAAGTAATCCGTAAATTGTACCATTTACATTTGAAAATAACATTTGTGCATAATGTCCCAAGTGAGGTGGGAACCCAAAACCTAAGTGAGAAAAGTGACATCTATATACATGGTTTCCACAGTATAAAAGAGTCGACCATTGTTCTGTAACTCCAATGTAGACAGCGGCTGTATACAATGACACGCGCTGGGTAATGGTTCGCTCTTTATGTGTGTCGACGACGTTTCAACCCTTCAGTTAATACAGGGTCTCTTCAGAACATATGATGTAGGGACATCTATGAAAGATTAATGGAAAGCATCAGGCCCATGTACCGGCACAAATGCGCAATTTAAGAAAAAAATGGGGTGGGAAGGAGTACCTGAGTATGCAATTGCGCAGCCTTGTAAAGGATTGTGCCACACGTGAGGAAAGAGAATAAAGAAAGAAACTCACTTGAGGACCCGTCCGGGTACTGATGGGTTAGATAAAACAGGGAAAAGAAGGACAAGGTTAAAACCAGTAAAAAAGAGAAGGGGCATGGTTAAGGCGAAGGTGTTTCTGAGACCCTTACCTCAATGTAAGTGAGGCTGGCAATAAATGGGTACAGTTCGGCCCAGATGGCTCTTGTTAATGGACACGCTACGGCCGTAGCGGTCTCACGATTCCCTTTGTTTGTACTGTATCAGTGAGGATGCACTGAATGTGATGGCAGCTGGAAAGAGGGAAATGGGAGTTAAGTAAAGTAAGCGACGGGTGAGGGGCAGCTAAGTGAAGCGGCAGCAGTAGCCAGGACTTACCAGGAACGACGATGATTCAATATGTGCGGGACAATGCTCCGTGTATGTGTGCCAAAACGGTTAGATGCCGCTCGGCGTCCGGGTACAATGACAGGGAGCCCTCGATTGTGTTCCAGTTAAATATAATGTTTTCCCGCCTTCTACTGATTGGAACCGCAGGTCCGAGGGACGTGCGCCGTAAAAGCGATGGATCCGGTTTTCGGTAACCCTCGGGAATAAGAAGTGAAAAAAGACCTCAACAGAGAGTGAAGACGTGTGGCACAGATGTAAAATAAGTTTAAAAGGCCGGCAATGGTGATTCTTCACATAAAAAAGGGGGGGATGATGATGTATTTACAGGCGGAGATATAAGCAGTATGTTAAAAAGGGAGTTAGCGATGGGGGCATTTTATTATCCCTTATCGAAACATGGCAACCGTTGTGCAACAATGTGTACAATTTGCATAAGGTGCACAAATAATTTCTGTCATGGCGGTTATTTGAAAAGCGCTCAAAGTCATATATTAGCAATATTGGCCCAAGGGTACAGTCATATAAGGCGCTCCAGGTTATAGTATCACGAGGGTCTCTGTAATAACCATCCTCGCTTTTTACTTCTTCTTAATCATAGCACCATATATTATCAACCTATAACAAAGGTGAAGTTAGCGATGGGGGCGCTGTATTGTCCCTCATCGAAACTTGGTAACCCATGTGTAACAGTGTGTACAATTTACATAGGGCACACAAATACTTCTGTAATGGCGGTATTAAAGGATACAGTTATATGAATTGCTCTAGATCATATATTCACAGTGCTATCACAAGGATACAGGCAATTAAAATCACGAGGATCTCTATAATAACTATCCTTGCTTTTTACCGCAGTGAACAGAGAGATTGCGTATATCGTTGCCGGGAAGCAGCCATCCTTGTTATAGCCATTCTCACAGCTTACCCCACATAAAGCACATTGACACATTGAATTGCGCATGACAGCTTCACATTCGTGCAGCTTAGTGGTTTACAGAGAATGTTAATGCAGGGTGGTGACATACCCCCTCCATTCTTCTGCTGAGTTCAGTCCCTGTTCAATTGAGTTAACTTTATCTATCCAGCGGCATTCAATACGTTGTAGTATCTGTGCAATATCACCACCTCTTTCAGACAGGGTGGCAATGTCAATTACTTGCCACTTGATTTCATCTGCATTGTGATTTTTGTAGCTGTAATGAGACACCAATGGGGCATTCGTAACCGATCTTCTTATGCGACTACGATGTTGGCCAATGCGGGCTTTAATGGGTTGTTGTGTTTGCCCAATATATGGAAGGCCACAGGGACACCATATGCAATATATAACATTCCTAGTATTGCAATTGGAGAAAAATTCTAAATTCTGTTTGACATTGCCATGTTCAAATGAATTGGTGTTAAATGTGAGATCACAGGAGACACAGTTGCCACATTTATGATGCCATTTTAATTTAGGCAATCCCCATGCAGTAATCAATGTGTTGGCTGTGTGTTTATTTATGTCTGTGGCTGATCTGACAAGGTGATCTTTGATGTTTTTCCTCGCTTATATGCAAAAAGTGGTGTCTCTATTGTGGGATCAATGCTTTTAATTATGTCCCAGTTATTTGTAATCAAATCGCGCACCTGACTGGTGTGAGTGCCAAAAGTGGTCACACATACTATCTTCTTGAGATCGGGTTTGTCCTTAGTTTTAAGAAGTTCCTCTCTGGGACAATGCCAGGCACGTTTAAGTGATTTTTTGACTAGTCTGTTTGGGTAACCTCTTGTTACAAGTTTTTGTCTCAGTATCTCAGCCTCCCGCATGTAGTCTGCCTTGTATGTGCAGTTACGGCGTACCCTGAGGAATTGGCCGAAGGGAAGCCCATCTCTCAATGCACAGGGGTGCTGGCTACGGTATGACAGAAGGGTGTTTCTTTCAGTCGGTTTTCGATGGAGTGAAGTGTAAAGTATCCCATTGTCATGGTTGATGTTTAGATCTAAGAATGCGATGCTGTTTCTGTGTGTAGTTGATGTAAAGGTAAGATGAGTTTGAGTCATGTTTAGGTAAGTCACAAAGTTATTAAAGTCTGTCTCGCTACCTGTCCAAATTAAAAAGATGTCATCAATGTATCGCTTCCAACATTTGATGTTGGAGCGGTAGGTGTTATTGTCATTGAGAGCAAATCTTTGTTCCACATGGTCCATGTAAATATTCGTTAGATTAGGAGCAAAAACGGCTCCCATGCTCGTGCTGGAGCACTGCTGATAGTACTCCCCACCTGACAGAAAGTAATTGCTTTGTAATACTATTTGCAATAGTTTGATGATGAAACTGGTGGGTACCTGAACTGGTCTGGGCCTACTGTCTAATATTTTCTCTATGACCTCAATACTCTCAGTCTGGGGTATGTTCGTGTACAGTGAGGTGATGTCCAAGGTGGCCAGGAGGTCAGTCTCTGTATTAAAAGGCATCCCGTCTACCAAATTGATCATGTACATAGTATCACGTACGTATGTTTCTTGCAGGGGGACAAACTCTTTAATGTAATGGTCTATGTATCTCCCAATTGGTTCTAAGATTGAACCGCAGCCGGATAGTATTGGGCGACCCGGAGGGCTCGTGGTACTCTTATGAATCTTGGGTAAGGTATAGAGCACTGGTGTTCTGGGGTTCTCCGCATTAAGGAATTCAAATTCCTTTTTCGTGATATAGCCCTCATTTCTACCTTCAGTGGTCACCTGCAAGATCTCATTTTGGATTTGTATGAGGGGGTTGGTACTTAATTTCTTATAATGCCTCCTATCACCAATTTGTTTATGGATTTCTGTCTCATAATTTTTGCGGTCCTGTACTACAATTCCACCGCCTTTATCGGCAGGTTTCAGTATTATAGATTCATCCCCTTTGAGTGCTATAAGGGCTTGCCGTTCTTGCAGCGTGATGTTGTATGGTGTGAAGGATCTCATGGCTCTCAGTTTGTCGATGCCCAGCATAACCAGTTTTTCGAAAGTTAGTAATTCAGGTGGCATCATGCCATTGGGGGGATAGAATGTGGATGGTAGTCTTAGTCCTGTATGTGAGTCTTGCATCATAGGTTGTTTATCTCTGAAGAACAGTTTTAATCTTACTTTGCGAAAGAACTGAAAGATTTCTGTTTTAAGGGTGAAGAAGTCAGTTCTCTCTGTGATCACAAAGGACAACCCCTTACTCAAGAGTGAAATCTCTGCAGATGATAATACATGGTTGGATAGATTAAAAATGGAGATAGTGTCTATTTGGTTCATATTTTGACTCAGTAAGGTTGTGGACCCCACTGGTAATGTTTCCTGCGTGTTTGCCTCCCTCCTGGATATTGATACCCTGTTTTGTTCTTGACCTTGCCTCCCCGATCTAAAAAAGGCTGACCTGGGTGATTATCTGCTCGGCTAGGGCCTGGTAATGTGTCAGAGTCACTAGAACCTCCAGAGGATTCAGAGAAGGTGACTGGTTGGTTCCTTCTGAATCGACCCCAAGTGCTTTGTCTGTATTGATTGCCAACAGTGGAGTACTAATCCTCTCTTAGATATGGATAAGCTCTTTCTTTAGAGAAGTACTTGATGTCCTTAGTGACTTTTTCGGCTTTTTTCTTTAGTTCAAAGGAGTTAAAGTCTTCAATGGTCTTATTTAAATTATCTAACAGAGTTCTGGCTTCTGCTACTGCGTCACCACCAAGGAGTTCTTTTTCTAACTCTTCTATCTCTTTTAGTTCCGCCTTAGCATGTTCTATAGCTGTTTCTACGCCTAACACCATCCAGTGGCGTGAGCAAGTGGTGGAGATATGGCTAAATTTCCCTTTGAATCTGGGGTCTTCCCGGAAGATCCCCGGAACGTTTCGCACCTGTAATCCTTGTGGGATAATGCCTGCTTTTAGATACTCTGTCAGCATCCGTGCGTGAAGCTCGGTTCTGACATGTTTCTTTTTTGCCTTCTCTAATCTTTCAAGTAATAGTTGTCTAGGGTTGGTACTTGTACTGGGTTGTACAGAAAATAATGACGCTCCACTCGTAATTTTCGCAATATAGTCATCTGTGTAAAGCGGAGCTTCGTCCTCTGACATCACAAACCTCAAGAAAAAGTGACCCTATCGTTGTAGGGTATGAAGAAGAATCCTGGTTAATGGATATGTCCCTCGCGGTGCAGCCACCGCACTAAAAGTCACAGGGGAAGACAGGGGAACCCTACTCACTATGGAACCAGGATAATTATGTAGCAAAAACAACGGTTCCTGTGGAATGATATAGCTAATATTTGGAATAAAATAGCACAATCGCACTATAGAAGGTTTGGAGAATGTCAGAGGGCGAAGGAACTACAAACACAGATAATTCAAAACAAAACTTAATTTTATCTTTCAAAACAAAGTAATCCGTAAATTGTACCATTTACATTTGAAAATAACATTTGTGCATAATGTCCGAAGTGAGGTGGGAACCCAAAACCTAAGTGAGAAAAGTGACATCTATATACATGGTTTCCACAGTATAAAAGAGTCGACCATTGTTCTGTAACTCCAATGTAGACAGCGGCTGTATACAATGACACGCGCTGGGTAATGGTTCGCTCTTTATGTGTGTCGACGACGTTTCAACCCTTCAGTTAATACAGGGTCTCTTCAGGACATATGATGTAGGGACATCTATGAAAGATTAATGGAAAGCATCAGGCCCATGTACTGGCACAAATGCGCAATTTAAGAAAAAAAGGGGGTGGGAAGGAGTACCTGAGTATGCAATTGCGCAGCCTTGTAAAGGATTGTGCCACACGTGAGGAAAGAGAATAAAGAAAGAAACTCACTTGAGGACCCGTCCGGGTACTGATGGGTTAGATAAAACAGAGAAAAGAAGGACAAGGTTAAAACCAGAAAAAAAGAGAAGGGGCATGGTTAAGGCGAAGGTGTTTCTGAGACCCTTACCTCAATGTAAGTGAGGCTGGCAATAAATGGGTACAGTTCGGCCCAGATGGCTCTTGTTAATGGACACGCTACGGCCGTAGCGGTCTCACGATTCCCTTTGTTTGTACTGTATCAGTGAGGATGCACTGAATGTGATGGCAGCTGGAAAGAGGGAAATGGGAGTTAAGTAAAGTGAGCGACAGGTGAGGGGCAGCTAAGTGAAGCGGCAGCAGTAGCCAGGACTTACCAGGAACGACGATGATTCAATATGTGCGGGACAATGCTCCGTGTATGTGTGACAAAACGGTTAGATGCCGCTCGGCGTCCGGGTACAATGACAGGGACAGAAGGGGCTGGGGCAGAAGTACGACCCTAGATCCTAGGGAGGCCTACCACAGAGAGGCCTGCAAGGAGGGACTGAAGGGCCTGTGGCAGAAGTATGACCCCAGATCCCATGGAGGCCTACCACAGAGAGGCCTACAAAGAGGGACAGAAGGGCCTGAGGCAGAAGTATGACCCCAGATCCCATGGAGGCCTACCACAGAGAGGCCTGCAAGGAGGGACTGAAGGGCCTGTGGCAGAAGTATGACCCCAGATCCCATGGAGGCCTACCATAGAGAGGCCTACAAAGAGGGACAGAAGGGCTTGTGGCAGAAGTATGACCCAAGATCCCATGGAGGCCTACCATAGAGAGGCCTACAAAGAGGGACAGAAGGGCCTGGGGCAGAAGTACGACCCCAGATCCCATGGAGGCCTACCATAGAGAGGCCTACAAAGAGGGACAGAAGGGTCTGGGGCAGAAGTACGACCCCAGATCCCATGGAGGCCTACCATAGACAGGCCTACAAAGAGGGACAGAAGGGCCTGTGGCAGAGGTATGACCCCCAGATCCTATGGAGGCCTACCATAGAGAGGCCTACAAAGAGGGACAAAAGGGCCGGGGCAGAAGTACGACCCCCCAGATCCCATGGAGGCCTACCATAGAGAGGCCTACAAAGAGTGACAGAAGGGCCGGGGGCAGAAGTACGACCTCAGATCCAATGGAGGCCGACTATAGGAGAGGCCTACAAAGAGAGTGCAGGGTTTTGAGTGCTAGATGGGAGCTGTATTTGAGTATCTGCGGAAGAGCCTACTGGGCCTCAGGTTCATGTGGAACATGATATGTCTCTAATTTCACACTGTCATACAAAAATACTGTCAGTGCCAAGACAGCCTTTGGGGTAATGGGCGTTCACACAAACCAATGAGAATGTCAGAGTTGTGGAGCTAGTGGTACAGACAGGGCTTTAAGTGGGTCGGCTCCCCCTGGGTCTCAAATCTGCCAGTAATTAAAAATTGAGATTGAAACGGGTCCCCTGCGGGCCTTACATTCATGTCCTGAACTTTACAGGCAAAACACTGATCTTATTCTGAATAATGACTGTAAAAATGCGCTGTGTGAGGAGACCTTGGGTCTGGACCAAGTGGCCTATGAAGCCCATATTGCTGAGCATCAGAAGGAGGTGGGGCCAATTTGTGCCAGGCCAAGAGCAGGGCTGCCCCTCCACCCCCGTCTTGGTGTCAGCTTAGATTACCCACACTCCTCGGAGGTAGGCTGTGACTTTATTATAGATTGTAGTTAATTTTGTTTTCACGATTGGATTTAATAATGCGAAAGAGGAAAGTGGTAAAGACTCGACGGCCATGCTTTCCTCGGTAATAACCAAATATCTTACTACAGCTATGGGAACTATAAGAACAGAGATTGGTATTATGGAGGAGAGAATTGACACAGCCCAAAGACTAACAGATGACCCTGACACGGTTGGGGTCTACCAGCCCCTGAGATGGTTCTAAACTTAGAAATGAAGGAGGGGGAAGTTCAAGCGGAAGGGACAAAGGAAGTGACCCCAAAAAATGTCAGATCTGGGGTTTTGTTAAGAGGTAACCCGTGTTATCCCAGCCTCCCTTGCAAACAATACTGTAGATATCACAGATCCTGCCACGAAATCAGTGAACTCACCCCCGTTAAAGACAATGGAAAAAGAAGGAAAAACTCAAAGTTTGCCTAAACAGGTAGAGATGCCAGCAATGAATTTAGCGGAATGCGCCATCATTAGCACTAATAAAGGATGGCTTTGTGGAACGCATCAACGGACTCTGGTTTATCATGCCCAGCCGTCATTCGAGCTAAAATAACGGATTATTGTCAGGTTCTTTTAGATAAATTGGAGAGCATGTTGAAGACATCCCATAGCTTTATTTGATCATCTGGCAGAACTCAATGATGGCATTATTACATTGACAAAAGTTCATTGTAACCATGGTTGTTCCGCTTGCTCAGTAAAGCCTCGAAGTCCTACTCAACAAAATGATAACAATCAAGGAATTTTGACAGCTGGGGACTTCCGGCTAAATCTAGATGAACCATTAAGAGCTAACGTCAACAGTAGTAATCCGGAACTGGCTGGAGCCGGAACAATAGGGTAGGGGTCTACACTACATCATACAAGACAAACCACAACACCGGATGTTAGACTACTACGGCTCCCCCGCAGTGTACTCCTTATGTTATTGGACTCCAGGGTGTCCCTCCTCTATAAAATGAGAAAAGCGAAAATCAAATGAGCTTGAAATATAAGGTGGCACGTTAGTGTAACAAAAATGCTGATTGGCCCAATGACCTAGTTAATGAAATACGGACTGTTCGTAGGGTAGTCTGGGTAGGTCACACACCTAAAGGTTCCACTGGTGAATGTGTTGTAGTTCATTTCAAGAGCCCATGGCTAGATAAAATATTATTACAACGTCCGAATTATTTGAGCCAGATAGGGTACATGCCCAACCTTTAGGGTACTTCTATAGGCCTTTCCCCACAAGCCAGGGAGAGGCTACTCATCTGCATTGCAGCGTGGCTACCCAAAACCGCTCTCTCCTGTTACAGGGTTTGGATGGTAACGAGTGACTGGGTGACCAGGTGTTTGTTTCTAACACTCAGACTGCCTTGGTCCAGCCAAGAGATCACAGTATTGACAGAAAATAATTTAAGATAAGGCTTAAATATATTTTAGGGTAGACAACATAAGGGCACAGAATTACAAGGGAACTTTTCAAATGCTCTCTTGGAATATATTAGGAATTTGCACCAAATTATCAAATGAAGACTGGGTGGGGACGATAAAGGGCTATCATGTTAATTGTTGCCAACAGACTTGGTTGCTAAATGGTTTTTGCGTAGATGGTTTTCAGACTTTTTGCAAACTTGTAATTCCCTCCCAATCGAGAAGCCGAAAAGAGGGTTTGGCAGTATTGGTGTACGTGAGCGCTACTTTCTTAAAAGCTGAAGTTGTGTGCTATTCAGTCTGGTATCAAATACTTCGCCTATCTCCCCTGGGTTTTCAGGTCAAAATACTTGCACATTTTTATTATAATATTTTTGCTCAACGTGTTACTTAAGTAAATGACCCGTTGCATGAGAATATATTAGATCTATATATCAAAGAAAATTGTGATATTGCCATCATTTGGGCTAGAGATTTTGACATCACAAAATACTGTTTTAGTGGACAACCTGTTTGTGGATATAGTGATGAATATGACAAGGACACTACGCACTTTAAACACACCCCTTATGGCCAAGCGCTATATGGGCCAGTTGTTAAGTATAACCAGACTTTTGCTAGTGATTTTGCACTTGGTGATAAAATACATATTCCTACTTTCACAGGAAATGGTCAGGGTAGTACTATTGACTTTATTTTGGTTTAACCTGCATTTTGCCCTATAATTTCACATTTTCAAATTTTAGTTAATTGTTTTAGCGTCCATAATACATTATCATTCACCATGAATTTGGATGTGAAAAGAAAGAGTCATTACCCAGAAGAAATACCTATGAATTATCCTAATAGTGGAGGCTCAAGGATTAAATGGGATAAAATTGGCCCAAATCAATTTTTTAATGTCTCTTTGGTAATCAATAAAGAAGAGTTCGGGACGTGTGATGCCGGAGGCAAATCCCAGTGCGATCCTGGGTAGCTTTGGCAAGGTATATCAATCTGTGTCAGGGATGCTTACCTCGAACAAATGTATGACTGATGCTCCATTGTTTAGATGGTTCAACTCAGCTTGTTCCTCTGTACATAGACAGATTAAATCTGTCCTGAAGGCCTCTCCTCAAAATAAGGAGTCATTTTGTCGAGCTAGACAGGCATATGAAACAGCGTGGAGCAGTGGAAACAGGAGATTAGAAGTGTTGCCTAGGAAGGTTTATAGGCAGCTGCAAACCTGAGGGATAACAGAAGATTTTGGGAAGTTGTAAATCACCCATTCTTTGCAGATGGTGCAACCCCTAAGGCTGTATGTCTTAACTCTGTTGATTCTTGGGTTGCCCATTTTTCAAGGGTTATTAATTCAGTGGAATAATACTTGACGCAACATGTCAACCTAAAACCAGTCAGGAATGTGTTCCCATGTTAAATGACCCAGTCGAGATTTCTGAGGTAACTAAGGCTTTGAATAAGAGTCCGGCGGGAAAAGTCCCAGGTCCTGATGGTGTCCCAGTGGACATTTTTAAAGAATCTATAGTTCTGGGCACCATTGCTTACCATTGTCATTTGAACATCGATCAGTTTGGAATTCCCTAAATCTTGTAGTAAGGCAATATTAGTCCCCATTTTTAAGAAAGGTGAAAAAAATCAGTAAGCTGTTATTGCCCAATTTTACTGTTTGATTCTACCATGAAAGTATTAGGGCAGTGTCCAGTTATCTGGACTGGAGAACTGGGCTGAGTTGAATACGTTTTTAAAAATTTCAATATGACTTTCGTCCTGGCATGCAGACATAATCTGTTATTGTTGACAGAAAAGTATGTCTGTTATTAATGACAGGAAAGTAAGTATGTCTGTGCCAGGGGATGTTCTTTATATATGGGTTTTATGGACCTCTCCTTTGCATTTGATACTGTGAATCACACAAAGTTATGGGTCATGATGGAAAACATGGGGGTGGAAGCAGCATTGGTGGACATACGAAGTTGTACTGGGATTCTTCAGTAAAAATAAATTTTGGATTATGTGGTGAGTGTTCCCCACTCTATTAGCTCCAACCGAGTTGTAAGGCAAGGTTGTATTTTGGCCCCTTTCCTATTTTATTTTATATAAATGGTCTAGAGAGTTACCTTGTGAATGGGGGAAAGACTTGCCACGGGGTGAGAAGCGGCCTGTCCTATCCTCTTGTATGCAGATGAAGCGGTTCTGCTTGCGAGAACAGCAAATGGCTTACAGACCATGTTAAATGCCTTCAATGGTTTCATGTGTGATCTTGATTTGAAAGTTAACTTGTTAAAATCCTGTACTATGATTTGTGGCCCTACCAACACAAGATCTAGGGTTCATACTATAGGAGGAACCGAAAGAGTTAAAACATTTAAATATCTGGGTATTACGTTTGGTTCCAATTTGCGACAGGTTCATTTATCGAATCTGAGATCACAGTCGTTGGCCAGAGTAAATAAGGCAATTTTCAGGTTTGCGTCCAAATTAGGGCATAAACCCATAAAGTAAATGTTGCAAATAAATAAAAGCAAAAGTATCCCGGTGGGTACCAATGAGGCAAGCCTTTGGGGTTTTCAAATCTGGGGAGAATTCAGCGGATGGAAAATAGTTTCTTAGTCAGACTGCTTTCGGTTCAAAAAAGTACAGCAACCTATATATGTCATAATGAATTAGGGATGAATGTTGTGGAGGATACTATAAATTTGACTCTTATTCTTCTAGAGTCAGATCTAGTATTTGTCTGAGGCAGCCTTCTCAAGGCTAATTGCGAAGGATTGTGCTGCCCTTGATAAAACGATCAGGGTCTGTGGCTGAACTACGGAAAGCAATCTTTTGTCGATTTGGGTATGCCAGAATATTTCCACACCCCAGAACTTATTAATGCAAGCTCTAAACATAACATCAGAAAATTGTTTATAGAGCGAAAGGGAAACACACGGGTGGCTCAGGTGGAAAGTATATGTACAGTAGCACAACACACCGCTCTGATCACTACCCCAATTGTTGAGCCATATCTATTGTGAATTAGTTCTTCCCAGCATAGATTCTACCTTATCTGTCTTCGATTAAGTATGGCGCTTTTTGTTTTAGCGTTCCTGCAACAAGGAATTTTTTTTTAATCTTCCAGAATGTCCTTGTGAAAATATGTCTGTGCAGAGCACCATGCATTTTATGTTGTTTTGGACTTTATATAAGAGTATGTATTCGCTGTTTCTTCTCCCGATTTTTCTCAAGGCAGAGTTTAGAAATTTCAAGGTAGACTTGGTACACCTACAGAGGCTAGAGCCACAAGCTACTTATTACACAGTTATAAATTATATACATGGCATTCTAGCAATCGGGAGAAGATACTGAAAGTTAATGAAATAGTATTTAACTGTATGTTTCATTGCACTTTGGAGTACTTGTGACAGATGGTATGTCCCAGAGGGCCACTTCTGGAGGCTTACCTAAAAGATGTAATTTGTTATTAAGTGTTTGGTAATTTATGTAAGGTAATTCTGTTTTTATCCTATGAATTGTATGTATGTATTGTATTTTTATCAAGGTGCTTTTATTGCTACAAGCTGAATAAAGAAATTTGCCTGATGTAAAAACTGTTGTTAATTCATGTCGGTGATGTAGCTCCAGTGCACATTTTACTTAATCATGCATTCCTTAAGAGTGTTTGCTTTTTCCAGGGTATTAGGCAGTTGTAGGAAAAGGCTAGCTTGTTGTGTCGCTGTAGTTTTAACAGGAGGTCAGCCTTATGCCTCTTGGAGTTCACTTTTTTCTCCTGGATACAAGAGGTTGCAGGTCCAGTCCATCAGGGCTCCTCTCAGGTCATAGACAGCTGGTCCATTCCTCTTCTGTTCTTCATCAGGTCCAGAAGTGTTCTCCGGTGGGTGCCTGGACGTGCAACATTTATGCCTGGTACCAGATGGTGGGTGGGACTGACTCCTGGGCACACCCTAACCAATGGGGTAACCCTAGCCATGTTGGGCTTTTTTAAGATGATAAAGGTCTTCAGCCACACTAAGCTTGGGCTCTGAGGTCTGGGTGTGTGTGTGGGGGGAGTGTTCTATGGTAATCCTAGTGTCCTCTCACATCTAAAACTAAATTCCAGTTTGGGCAGCCACTGTTTCTACAGTAACACCAGAGACAGAAGTCTAGTAGAACAAAAGTAGGGTTTCCAACAACCAGACAGTGGATACATAAGAATAGATTTGCCATCCTGTTTCCCTTCCTTTCAAGTGCCCCTCCTTCCAGTTCGATATGTAAAGCCAACAGACCTGCCCAGCAGGATTTGACATTCAAGCAGGAGTTGACACTGTAATGCCAAAAAGCGCACTCACAGCACCCCACCCTGCATATTTGAGGAGGTTCAGAGGAGTCCTCGCTGCCCATTTAGGTCAGCCTAATGTTTAATCCTGGGAGCCGTTTCACACCTATTCAAATTCTAAATAGTTGCTGTGTGCAGGGGTAGGCCAGGTTGCTTCATTGCTAATGTTTAACATAGTTGTATCTTTTAAATGTGCCCAGAGCATGACAATCTCTCTCGTTGATTCTATACTTAACAATTCCCCTGTGAGAAACTGGGTTGTTGGTTGACTGAGGTGTAGGCCCTGGTCAAGCAACAACCACATACTTATCAGGGTGAGGCACAAGCTAACCCTAAATTTATCTCTGCTCAACCCTGTGGTAGCTTGGCACAGAGCAGTCAGGCTTAACTTAGAGGCAATGTGTAAACACGTCAAGCAGTAATAAAGTGAAAACACCACACAAAAAGGATCCCACACCAGGTTAGAAAAAATGGAGTAACTTTTAATCAATAAAACAAGACCAAAACAACAAAAATGCAATTAGTAGAATCGGGGATATGCAATTTTAAAGATTTCAGTGAAAATAGCACCATAAAGCACAAAGTGCCAACTGTAGATGCCTGGCCGCACCAGACCAGGACAAAGTAACTATTTCAGGCTGACTACAATGGAGTGCAGGACAGCTATAGTTGCTCAGCTAGGACCACTGAACAAAGTACCTTAAATCCTGGTTTGTGGAGCGTTGCGAGGGTCTACGTCGAAGATGCGTCGTGCAGCTGAAGTGATGCGTCGGTTCTGAGATGCTGCAATGCATGGGCCTGCGTTGTCGTCAAGGATCCCGTCAACGGGGCTTTTGATGTGAAGTCCGGCGTCGAGGATGCATCGTGCAGTCGGATCCATGCATTGGTTCTAAGGAGCTGCGGAGCTGTGAAGCGGAGTCCAGCGACGTTGTCAAAGCTGCAGTCGATGAGAGATCGAGGGTATGCGCCTAGGATGCATTGCACTTCGATGGTTCCGATGAGGTGGTGGGCTGTAGTGCGATGCGGGTCTCTGCAGTGGTGGAGATTAACGCAGTGGCTGCAATGCATCGGTTCTGGTCAGGGTTGTACCGCACAGCAGATGAGATGCATCTGTTTCACTGGATCCACAAAAGCTGACAGAACACCTGAGGCCCACTTTCAAGGGTTCAGGGCTGGGGTGGCACCACTTGGCAGGGTAGACTCATAGATGGCAGAGTGCAGGTGTTGGGGTTGAGGTTGTTGACGCCTTTTGTCCCACAGGCTAAAGTCAGGAGGACAGCCAACTAGCCCTAGGAGTCACTACCGGATACTGGGTTCAACAGATGCAGGTCTAGTCTTTCTCACAGAGGCAAGAGGGCAGCAGGTCAGCACAGCAGGTCAGCAGTACTTCAGAGCAGCAAAGTGACAGTCGCTTCAGCAGCATCGCAATCCTTCTTTCTGGCAGAGTATCCACAGGTCCAGAAGTGTACTGAAGAGTTGGGGTCTGAGGTCCAATATTCATACCCAGTGTCTACTTTGAAGTTGGAGAAGTGGCTAGAGGTTATTACCCTCTGGGGTGTCAGACTTTTCCTTCCTACCTGTCCTGGCCCCAGCTTGCCTGATGTCATAGTAGACATGCTTTTTGTGAGCGTGCTATGGCAGAGCCTTAGTGATGTGCAAGTGTGCTAGGTGACAGCTCCTTCCCCTCGTTAACTCAGAGTGGCCCATCCTGCCAAGACTTTTCTTCCCTTTGTCTTATTGTCTGGGAGCAATACACAAAGATCGCCTGCCAGCTACACCTAGTCATGTGACCCAGGATCAGGCTGAAGCACCAAATGGCTAGGGCAAAAAAATGCCAACTTTCTAAAAGTGTAATTTTCAGAATTGTGATTAAAAATCTAATTTTAGCATTAAAGAGGGCTTTTAGTTACAATTCTTTAGACACCAAACTCGGCCTGTCTACCTGGGCCCAATTGGAAGTTACAGCATATTAAATGTAATAAGGTAACTCCAAAATGTTATCCTATGGGACTGGTATGCCTTGCAGCAGCGAAAATCGAATTTAAGAGTTGTTCGCTACCAGGACATGTAAAACTTAAAAGTACATGCCCAAATTTTTGATACACTGCACCATGTCCTCTAGGCTGTTTAGGGCCTGCCCTTGGAGTGACTTATATGTATTAATAAGGAAGGTTTGGGCTTAGCAAAAAGTGTAATTTGCATGGTCGAAATGGCAGTTCAAACTGCACCCACAGGCTGCACTGGCGGGCCTGAGACATGTTTAAAGGGCTAATTAAGTGAGTGTCACAATCAGTGCTGCAGGCACATGTAGTTCCACTTTACTAGGGACTTAAAAGTATATTAAATATGCCAATTGGGTATAAGCCTATTCTACCATGTTTGGAGGAGAGACTTAAACATAAATGGAGTCAGCAGAAATGGATGAGTGAAAAAAAACAGTCTGGGGATGACCCTGCAGAAAGGGCCAAGTCCAACAGCCCCCTATTCCCCAATCCCTTTAGCTGAAGAAATGGCTACCAAAAATACCACTTTCTAAGTCCAAAAATAATTTCAGTTCTGCCTTATCAAGTGGCTCAAACTGCAACTTCTGTAAAGCCTGTAGCACCAAAGATAGATACCAGGATGGCGTTGGACATTGATTTATAGGTCTTTTTAGAAAAAAAGCCCTTCAACAATCTGGACTCCAAAGGTGCTATGTTTTCTAAGTGAGACATCTGAATGCTTTACTGCTGCCATATGGCATGCAGAATAGATGCTGCCCATCCCAGCAAGAATCCTTCCTTTAAAAATATCTTAATGTTTTCTACTGTCAAACCAGAAAAGCCTCTATCCCTACACTACATATGAAATGAACTCCAGTGACCTGAATAGGATTTTAATGTAGTCGGATGCCTAGATTGCTGAACCAACTCTGCCACTTCTGTGGAACAACCTCTAGATAACAAATTCAACCTTCGACTAGTCATGCCCCCAGGTTTACATGATATAATACTGGCTGAGGGAGTAGGGATCCGGTCAGGGGGTAAATCTCTATTGGAATTTCCCACTGCGGTTGGGTTGACAACTGTAATTGCAAGTGGAACCAAGGACATAATTTCCAGCTGGGAACAACCAGCAGAATGGAAGCCTTGCCTTCCCTGATCTTCTGTAACACTTTTGGGATCATGGGAATGGGCGGACAAACATGTAACAGGATTTTGGGCTGTTTGAATGACATCATAGCTACTCTCCATGTATCTAGGCAGGGTGTATTGTGCAGAAACAAGGGAGCAGTATTAAATATCCCAAATCTCTTCACTAACTGCTGAAATACACTCTGCGTCAATGACGATGAGCTCAAGAGGTCTTTTGCTCAAATCTCTTTACTTGGCAGATAAACAGCCCTTAGTGACAACAAATCAGTTTCTGCCCATAGACAAATCTCCTGTGCTAGAACGTTCACATTCATGTGGACACAAAAGCATAGAATTTTTAGGCGCAGGATGATCTGAAATGCGAAGACATGCATTGTGCAGTTCCGAAGATGCTAATAAATCTCCCTTTTCTTAAAATTGGTAGGATTGCTTGCAGCATCAGCATCTTGAACTTCACATGAGGAACTAGCACAGGTCTCTAATACCCTGAAGGTTTTTGTACTAGAAAGGTTTTTGTACGAGAAAAAGTATTGGGTATGCTCTTTTTCCCATCTGCTAGAACAAAACTGATACTATTGCTTCCTTCAGAAACAGCTTCTGGACCCCATCTTGTAATGCCTTTCTCTTCAGGGGATTGGCTAGGAGACGAGTATGGCGAAACAAATCTGTTGGGATAGTCTAGAATACTATTAGGAATCCTCTTTGAATGATGTACAACACCTATTGGTCTGAGATTGAACTTTCCCACTGCTCCATGAAGAACTTGAGCCAGCCTCCTACTGGATGTTGATCCGACATTGCGGAAGTCCTGCAGTACCAATCTGCTGAGCCCAGGCTTTATCTGAAGGATGGACGCCACCTCTCTCAGACAGGCTGAACTACGACTTTGGCTTGAGGAGACAGCCCAAAATTGCTGTCATTTCCCAAAAACCCTCCCTTTTTTAGTCTACTTGATGCCATACACTTTCTGTCTTCAGCCAAGTTTTTTACCATGTTCTCCATCTGGCTTCCAAACAGTGAAGCCCCAGGAAAGGGAATTTGCATCACCCCTCCATGATCAAGTCTGATGCCTAGGTGCAGCTAATAGTACTGCTGCCAAGGCGCTCAAAGAATACATCTGCCTGTCTCTGAATATCTGAAATAAGGTATTGAATAGGGGAAACAGCCTTTAGATCGCATGCTTTACATTGCATGCCATTACAACGCGGTCGTTACAACGACCGCATTGTTACAATGCGAACCATTACATCGCAAGTCGTTACAACGACTTGCTGTACGGGTCGGAAGGTGTTGGATTTAGAATCCAACACCTTCCCTGCTTTTGCACAAGGCGCGCCAAAGGCAAGCCCGTCTGCGCCCGTCCGCGCCAAGACCGTGCCTTGTGCAGGGGAAGCTGTTGAATGTGCACCTGAACAGACTGCAACTGCGACTTACTCCAGGGAGGAGCTTCTGGACCTACGGCAGGGTGGAGGTTCTTGTTCCCATTCTGTTGACCCTGAGCTTTTAATTGCTAATTATTACTTCGCTTGTCCCTTGTGCAGTTTCACTCTAGCACAGGTAGGCGGTGGTTGCTCCCTTTTGGAGGAAAGTAAACCTACTTCATCTTCCCATGAGCAGATGCTCGTGGGGTATCTTGTTAACACCAGATCCCTAATTAAGAATAAAATTACTTTTAGGGATTTTGTCTCACTCCGTAAACCTGACTGGAGGGACTGCTCTGGTCCAGATCTTGTGGAAGCAATCCCTTCTGGTTATAGCTTAGCTAGACTGGATAGGGTGGGTAAAATGGGAGGAGGGCTGGGCATTCTCTATAGGGATGGTTATATCTGTCGCACTGAACCTCTTACCACACTTTCTGACCAATACCAGGCACTATATTTCTCTATAAATACTCTTCCCACTGAAAGTTTCTCTGGGGTCCTATGCTATCGACCTCCTGGATCCAGATCTTCTTTCAGTCAAGATTTTAGTAATCTCTTGGAACCTTACTTGTTAAGATCTAATTTTACATTGCTGGGTGATTTTAATTTTCATTTAGATAAACTTCAATGTAAAGATACCCACACCCTTCTGGAAACCTTAGGTTGCTGTGGTTTTTCACAGCTGGTTACCAGTTCTACCCATACTGCAGGAAATATATTGGATGGCATATTCTCTAACGATTCTAGGATCAAGGTGGGAATGCCCATACCTCTTTCATGGTCGGACCACTTTGCTATCCCTTTTAATCTTCCGACTTCAGCATTAAGCATTGTCTCAGCTGGTAAAGGGACAGGGGAGGAAAAGAGAAATTTGAGCCAAATCAGTAATGATGCTCTTGCTAATTATTTTAGGAATTTTCAGTTTTTCTGAGCTTTCAGATACTAATTTGGCTGCAGATGAACTGTCTAGAGGGTTGTTAGGAGCCATAGATATTTTGGCACCCGTTAAAAAACATTATGTAGCGAGAAAAAAACCCTCTGCACCTTGGTACTCTGATAGACTCAGAAAGTTGAGACAATCCTGCCGCAAACAGGAAAGGATTTGGCGTATTGATCACGCGCCGGCAGGTAGAGAGCTACATAAACAGTGCCTGAGGGATTATAAAATGGCGATTATTGAGGAGAAAAGACTGTATTATTCTAAGGCCACTGAATCAATTAAATCTTCTAGAGAGCTTTTTAAGGTTATTAACTCTCTTATCTCCCCTCCTGTTGCTGATTCATCTGACCTTTCCCAAGAACTCTGTGACAGAATGGCAGAGTTTTTCCGCATTAAGATCACAGACATATACTCCACTTTGGAGGACTTTAATGCTGGAAAGGATATATTTGCTCCTTCTAAACCTAACCCTGTTTTATCATCAACTACAGTAGATGAACCGAGGCTTCTTACCTTCCCTTGTATCTCTCATGAAACAACTGGTCATCTTTTGGAAGGAGTTACCTCGGGGTCTCCCCTGGATGCCTGCCCCCTTAAGGTCCTAAAAATAGGAAGGGAAGTCATTGTTCCCCTTCTCACCTCAGTACTAAATATAGCTATTACTGAGGGGCAGTATCCTACTCTTTTGAAAACCGCTGTTGTTAAACCGCTGTTAAAAAAGCCGTCTCTGGATCCTATGGAACTAAAAAATTATCGCCCCATTTCCTTGCTTCCGGTTCCAGCTAAAATTATGGAAAAATATCTGAATTCCCAACTTAGTTCCTATTTACGGGATCATCAGTTGCTTGATGGTTCTCAGCATGGCTTTAGAAGCCTTCATATCACTGAATCAGCGCTAACGGCGGTCTTTGATAACATCCGGGTCCAGGTTGATGCAGGGTATACTACCCTGCTGGTCCTTCTTGACCTTACAGCAGCTTTTGACACCCTGTCTCCACTAAGGCTGGTGGAACGCCTCAAGGAGATAGGGATTGGGGGCACGGCCCTTGAGCTTCTCTCCTCCTTTCTTAGTGATAGGGCACAAATAGTGAAATTGGGCCAATTTTATTCTTCTCCAACCCATTGATTTGTGGAGTTCCTCAGGGATCCTCCCTAAGCCCCACCCTTTTTAATATCTATGTTGCCCCACTGGCGAGGGTGGTGAGAGCCTTTGGATTTGAGGTGCTGTCTTATGCCGACGACACTCAAATCATGGTGCCTATTACCAACAGCATCAGTGAAGCTGCCGCAAATTTTAAAGATTGTATGCAGGCAGTCTCATCTTGGATGGGTGAGAATTACCTTAAATTGAATGGAGAAAAAACTGAGATCTTGATTTTTGGTAACCAACATGATATATGGTCTAATGACTGGTGGCCTGAAACCATGGGCAGCTGTCCCTCTCCTGTTTCCCATGGGAAAAACCTGGGGGTTATGGTCGACACTTCGTTGTCCATGAACCTACAGGTTAGCAAAACAGTGTCTATCTGTTTTGGCATAATCAGGCTGCTTAGGAAAATCTCACAGTTCCTGTCGTTTTCATCACGAAAGCAGGCAGTGATTGCTTTGATACTGTCCAGACTCGATTATTGTAATGCCCTTTATTTGGGCATTAACAAGGGTTTGGTGAGACGGTTACAGATGGTACAGAACGCTGCAGCAAGGTTGGTGTTGGAGTTGCCAAAGTATCACTCTGTTTCGGCCTCCCTGATTTCGCTGCATTGGCTACCTCTGGATCGTAGAATCCTTTTCAAGACTTTGTGCTTGACTCATAATGCCTACTATGGAGCTGGCCCTGATGCCATCAAAGCCATGTTTCAACGTTATATCCCGACCAAGCAGCTTAGGTCTGCCAGCAAGAACTTTCTGGTGGTTCCTAGGTTTAAGAAGGTTAGATGGGGAGGCAGAGCCTTCTCCACTGCTGCTGCTAGGCTGTGGAACTCTCTTCCGGATGGTTTATCGGGTCTTGAGTCATACTCTCTTTTTCGCCATGCCTTGAAAACCTGGCTTTTTACACAGACTTTAGCTTGAGCATTTTATCCGGTTGAATGTTAGTCCTCTGCAGCGCCTTGATGCCCTTGGGCTAAGTTAGCGCTTTATAAATCGAATATTCATTCATTCATTCATTCATTCATACTATTCCTAAGTCTAGCGCGCCCCCTACAGCAAGTCGTTGAAATGACTTGCGATGTAATAGTTTGCGTTGTAACAACGTGGTCGTTGTAACGACCGTGTTGTAATGGCATGCGATGTAAAGCATGCGTAGTAAAGGTGTATATTCCATTGAATAGCATAGTTAAAATAGGCTGCTGCTCTGATAGAGAAATTACAAGCAGCATAGGCATCTTTTCACTGCAAGCTCGCTCTACCTGTTTAATGACTTGACTAGGTCCGCAGAAGCAGTTCTTCTGAAATGGTAATGCCCTAAGTGGCTAGTTCTGCCTTAAGACAGTCCACTCAAGACCTGGCTCTTCAACTGATACCTGCAACGCAGCGCCTGGATACCCCCCCGGGGTGATTAGTCACGCTGTATAAATACTGCTTGATTCATTGACTTTCACCACCGCTGGGAACTCGTGTGAAAAATGTTGAATAGGTTATCTTTGGGATAGGAATCCTGCAAAAGAATGCTTGTCTATATCCTTCCACTTCGTATCTATGACTTCGTGGTAGCACTATGGAGGGGAAATGATTCAGGCTCCTATTTTCTGGTATTGACACAAATTCTTCACTTTCCCTACCAAAGGCGTGCCAGCGATTGTCCTATTCTCCTTTAAATGCTGCAACACTTCTTTCAGCTCAGTCCCTTGAATAAATCTTCATTTGACATCTTCCTCCTCATTCTCCTGCCCATCTATATCAGCCAGGTCAGGGTGCGTTTTTTTGAGGGGAGAGGGGGGATCGTCTCTGGATTTAAAAGCTGCCGCCACTGGCACTTCAATCATGTGCTGTGTGTCTGCCATGGAAAATATTCCTTCAGGGGCCTCCTCTCTTCCAGGGCCAGGATTGCCCTCTTCAGAATGGTGTCGATTCTTCCCACATTTTTTCTACTGCTCCATTATACAAACAGTGAGCTTACACCTCCCGGACCCGGTAGATGTGGGTAGGTCGACTCGATACGTGACAACAGCACAAAACTCGTGAGGAACTCCTCTAGTTTGACCTACCGGGTACTGATGCCGCCTGGTTAGCTTACAACAATGGGTAGGACCAGGTCTGACAGGTACACGATTTAGGTAGTTACCTGGTTGATGTGACTATGTTGCCACGTCGCCAATTTTAAGTGTAGATAGTTTCCACAATATAGGTCCTGATGAATCGCATGTAGACTATTACAGTGAGCGAGAAACATGTTGACCTCATTTGCACCAATAGCGACGCTTAGACCTAAGCCATAATACTTAGCCAAGCACCGCATTGTTTATATTTTTAACTAGGGTAGGAGACCCACTGATTAAAAATTGTCTTCACGGATACTCCGAACCTTATTTTAAATCACACACATACATCTACACAGTTCTTGCCCCTCACCCCCACTTCACCATACGGCTATTGGAAAAAGATCTCCGCCAAAGTGCCCCTACTACAGGAGACCGTTGGGTATTGCACCGCTGATCCGACGAGGAGCAGCCCAGATGATGAAGCATGACACCCGATTGGGTGTGTGAGGGCATTACAATCCAATAAATGGACTCCCAACTCTGAACCCAAACGTTCAGGGTGGTGTCAATTTCCCTTGTTCGTACACTCTTGAGGAACAGCATAACCTTCTTCTTCTAATACTTACACCCTCTAGGCCTACTTAAAGGCTACAGTAGCAACCTTTGCACTCTTTCTAATGCAGGCTGCTGCCCAATTCATCTGTTGCTAAGCAACCATATTTCTCTTGCCAGACGCTGCCATTTTAACTCCAGGTGGAGTTTGTATCCACGATACTTACCACGGTTTATTAAGTAGAAGCTAATTGTTAGCCCTCTGTTTAATAGTGCAGGTCCCAGCAAAGATAGTCCGATAAAGCAAGACCTTGAACGTGGAGCAATGGAACCACTGTTGCACCTGGGTCCACTAGAGAAGGAGCTCTCACCACATGAAAACTGCCAGCTCTGCAGTTGCGAAAGCGGACTCTCTCACCTTACATGCGACATTAATAAGACATATTACCTACCTAAAAAACATGTGCTTGGTGAGCTTTACCTGCAGTGAAACCAAAAAACAAAGTGTGGAGGGATGGCTTTGTTTTTTTTTGTAAATCAAGTTACAAATAAGGCAGTCGGCCATATTGGAGGGATGGTAAACAAGTTTTTATTTTGGTTGATGATTTGTCCACAGGAGCATTCGCTCATGCTGCAATGACTGTGGCGAGGAAGACGGATGAGGAGTTAATATGCACAATCCGCTTGACATGGATGCAGAAGGCATCTAAGTTTGATGGACGCGTGTCTTTCTGATGTTATATGAGGTGACCCATCCCTCCTGGATGGCATAATCTGAGGAGATAGTGCGTTTAGGTTGAGTGGTCCACTGGCTGCGATTAGAATCCGAAGCGTCAATGACTAGCGGGGCGCCGAGGAAGCGGCAACATGCAGTCTCCATGCGTGTCCTGAACTAGTCACCTAAAATGTTGTATGGTAATGACAACACACGTACTGTGAGAGTGACAGGTTTATTTTCCACACAAGGAACACCAGCACATCAGTACTTCAACTGTCCTTTCTAAATAGAATTCACAAGTTATATTCGAACCCACGGCTCTTGCGAAACCCAACATTCCATGAACAGCATGTCCGGGGAGCCAATCACACATGTGCATACACACACCCAATAGGGAGGAAGCGTACCGTGCAATATACATCAAAACATGAATATAAATAATGTAGTCTGGTAGTGCAGAAGGAAAATGGGAAAGGAAAAATCCAAGGAGGAAGCAATAGTGGAAGCAAGAGTGAAAGGGTGGATAGAATTTTGAAAGCAGAGGTGGAAAAGTGAAAGGACAGATGGGTAAAAGTATGGATGGAAGGGTGAAACAAGGCAAACAGGGAATGGTGAAAGGATGGAAGAATGGATTGTTGGGTAAAAGAATGGATGGAGGAAATGAAGGGTAAGAGGGCAGATGGGTACAAGATTAAAGGAGGGGTTTATGGATGGATGGGAGAAAGTAAAGGTCGTTAGATGGATGAGCGAAAGGCTTGATGAATGGAAAAGTCAACAGACGGGTGAATCGATGAACGTGGAAGGCAGAAGGAATAGATAGATGACTGGATGGATGTAAGGGTGAAAGGATGGATTGATGGAGGAAAAGCTGGATACACTGGTGGCCTTCACATGGTAGCACCTACAGCATGTGCTGCATTTGTTCAAAGCAGGGCCCATTTCAGGCTCTCCACCTAAATCACCTCAACCTCTGGACCGAGGATGGGCTCAGGAAGAGGGGTGTCAGCACATTGTTTTTCTTTTCTCACTGTCAATTCAGATACTTTAGTTGCTGCTGCTCGCATTGTTCTGGTAAATAACCTTTTAAGGCGCCAATTTGTTTATCCAAGGAATGTTAAAACTTGTCCATTAGCAGTGAGATTGTCACATCTGGCTTTGATAACCACTGGACTATTTAACCCTTGATTGCCTACAAGGAAAATAAGGCAGAAAATCAGGAACTACATTTTATTTTGCATTCAAGAAAGCTGACAATTGGCATTATGACATATAACAAGGGCTACTGGAATTATGCGTTTCTGCAGCATTTTCCGGATAATCATGGATTTTCCGCATTTGTCACTGCATGGACCATATAATCTATAATTTGAGGATCTCACTAAAAAAAGACATTTTGTTCTAATCTCTTTATGGATTAAAATATATTAAACAAAAACTGGTACCTGGAATTCTTACCAGAGACAGATCTTTTTCAAAGTTTAACTGGTCACCTTTCAGTTGCTCATGGATGCATTCAGGTATTAAACTAGTAATGATGTGGTGCAACTTTGCCCAAATACGTTTAATAATGTTAAAATAAAGAAAGGAATAATACTGGCTATAGGTTGTGTGGAATTATGCCGCATAACTGGCCTTTCCTAGCTGCATAAATTTGTAAACTCTGTTGCATAATTTGTTCCTCTACTGCTGCATAATTCCAGTGTCCCTGCATATAATACCCTCCACCATTCCCGGTTTTTAGCCCAATAGTATGTTGCATTGTGTGGCATATAGTTTTGCTGTGAATGCTGCCATTATGGGCTCTATACCACAGTATGTAAAGTGCTGTTGGCTACAATGCCAGAATTTGCCTACGGTGTTATGACATTAACCCTCTTATCAGCTATGCTTTACAGTTTAACAAACTAATCTGATAAAAAACATAAACAAAAAAAAAACTGTTCACACATTTAAGTGAGGATTCACTCTTTTATTCACATCGTACATTAAAGCAAGCATTAGCAATGCAAATCTTTTGTCTTTTGTGTAGTAGAAATGTAATAACTTCAAATTTAAACAAAGGTACAGCATGGGCAGCAGCAGTGCAACCTTCCCTAACACACAGAATAAGTAAAAGACAGGTCTCAGAAGCAGGAGAAGCATCACATGGTTCTCTCACATGTACAGAACAGGTACAATACAGGTGGCTAGCACACTAAAGAAGGAGTGAGAGAAATTTAAGGACTGTTGTATGCTTTCCGGTAACAGACATAAGCATACGTTTTTGAATTCTGACGAGACTATCATATTTTATGTGATGTTTGTCGCGTGATTTACACAGCAAATATTTTCTGGGCTCGCTCATGCACAGACTCTAAGATCCAAGCCAGACCCTTGGCTCGGCTCTTCCTGTTAATTTGTTGGCTCGTCTATCTCTATGATCAGGCCTATAGTCTTTATAATTTGCTTGCCACTGTAAAAAACACCCAGGACTACAGTAGTCCTGGAAGAAAGAATCAAACCACCCGTGGAATTACCATAGATTGACGTACTGACATAGGATGATGAACCCTCACCTACCTAGTGCGGTATGATCCTTCAATGGGTCCACATCCAGCTCTGGGAAGCTTCCGAGAGTACTATTGTTCAGGGTTGTACAGTATCCTAGGTTATGGTTCCCTAGTTTGGGTGAGTTTATGTCCCTCAAACCAGTATTTATGTTCTCTCTTTGTTAAATTCAGACCTATGCTAAAATAGTGTGTGGGTGAGCTAAAAATGCTTATTTGTGATTTCCTACTACTAGATTCAAAACAGGAATGTCGAGCAATTGACAATACTTCTCTTTTCCGTCACCTTGTTTCAACTGTTCAGGTTTTCTGCGACAGTTACTACCTTCCTCAGGACTAAAGGTCTTGGTATCTCACATCAAATATTGTGAACTAGTGCCTGATTCATAAGGTATGTTATGTAAGTGCATCCAGTATATCATTTGTTTTTTCAAAAGATGGGGTAAAATCACTGGAAACAACCATATAACCAGCACATCTTGGGCAGAAGCAATGCAAGCTTCTATCTGTCGGAGGACAGGTACAGCTAGAGCAGCAGCAGTGTGAGATTTCCCCTTCACAGTACACCTTCGAATCAGGTAGGGGCAGTGCAAGCTTTTCTTCCTCACAAAACAGGTACAGTATAGCAGTAGCAAAGCAAGTTTCCCCCAAGAAGCAGCCAGTGCAATCTTCGTTTCCCTGCAGATCAGATTCAGGATGGCAGGCTGGTACAAGCTTTCACCGCTCACACAACATGAACAGTTTAGGTATAAGTGACATGATGGTTACAGTCAGATCTCTGGAGCGGAGGCTTAACTCACTGCGAGTAATTTATAGCTGGGTGAGTGAGTGAATATGCAGGTTCTGACACAATGCTCACTTATGTGATTTACTACATCAGCATCCTGAAAGTCCTGCTGCTGTCACTTGGAGACCTGCTGTAGCTTCTAGTGTCGCATCCTGCCATCTTGGTGCTATCACTTCCTTTATTTGCAACTGCTACCATTCACTTGCTATACCAATAAAGAGAACTTCCTTACTTGTATTGTGAAAGGGGATGGAAGGAGCCCCATGTGCCCCATATGGCCAGTTTTTAAAAAAAAACATACCTCTGTCACGTTTCTCATTTTCCCATTCTCTCACCCCCGCTATTGCTCTCATACCCCTCTCTTACATTTCTATTTACATCCAGTGGCGGCTCCTCCGCTATGGCGGAGGAGCGTCGCCCCACTGCTTTTAAGCAGTTTGCGGAAGAAGAAACATAAAATGATAATAACTTATAATTATTTTCATTTTATGCTTTGTGCCACTTTGTGGGCGGGCGGGTGGTCGGGGCTGCTCTGCTCTCAGAGCAGTACAAAAGGGGATGATGGACGGAACGCTTGAGCCAATCAAACACTCACCCCCAGTCAACTGATCTGGGTTTAATCCATCATCATTCTTTAGCTCACTCCACCACCCCAGTTCAGACATGGCCATATGCAAATCAGTCTGACCCTGTGCCTCATGGGAACAGTCCAGCCCGAACTGCCAAGCCATGTCTTCCCTGGACCGGAAACAAGCATCCTAGGACCGGTTTCTGGCATTCCAGCCGTCATCAGCCAGGCTTGCTTGAATCCAGTGGCAAAGTGAGCAAGGGACCCACGTCTGGGCATACCCCCGCCAACTTAGGGCGAACAAAGCGATACAAAAGGGGATGATGGACGGAGCAGCTGAGCCAATCAAACACTCACCCCAGTCAACTGATCTGGGTTTAATCCATCATCATTCTTTAGCTCACTCCACCACCCCAGTTCAGACATGGCCATATGCAAATCAGTCTGACCCTGTGCCTCATGGGAACAGTCCAGCCCGAACTGCCAAGCCATGTCTTCCCTGGACCGGAAACAAGCATCCTAGGACCGGTTTCTGGCATTCCAGCCGTCATCAGCCAGGCTTGCTTGAATCCAGTGGCAAAGTGAGCAGGGACCCACGTCTGGGCATACCCCCGCCAACTTAGGGCGAACAAGCGATACAAAAGGGGATGATGGACGGAGCAGCTTGAGCCAATCAAACACTCACCCCCAGTCAACTGATCTGGGTTTAATCCATCATCATTCTTTAGCTCACTCCACCACCCCAGTTCAGACATGGCCATATGCAAATCAGTCTGACCCTGTGCCTCATGGGAACAGTCCAGCCCGAACTGCCAAGCCATGTCTTCCTGGACCGGAAACAAGCATCCTAGGACCGGTTTCTGGCATTCCAGCCGTCATCAGCCAGGCTTGCTTGAATCCAGTGGCAAAGTGAGCAAGGGACCCACGTCTGGGCATACCCCGCCAACTTAGGGCTGAACAAAGCGATACAAAAGGGGGATGATGGACGGAACGCTTGAGCCAATCAAACACTCACCCCCAGTCAACTGATCTGGGTTTAATCCATCATCATTCTTTAGCTCACTCCACCACTCCCAGTTCAGACATGGCCATATGCAAATCAGTCTGACCCTGTGCCTCATGGGAACAGTCCAGCCTGAACTGCCAAGCCATGTCTTCCCTGGACCGGAAACAAGCATCCTAGGACCGGTTTCTGGCATTCCAGCCGTCATCAGCCAGGCTTGCTTGAATCCAGTGGCAAAGTGAGCAAGGGACCCACGTCTGGGCATACCCCCGCCAACTTAGGGCGAACAAAGCGATACAAAAGGGGATGATGGACGGAACGCTTGAGCCAATCAAACACTCACCCCCAGTCAACTGATCTGGGTTTAATCCATCATCATTCTTTAGCTCACTCCACCACCCCCGTCCATCATCCCCTTTTGTATCGCTTTGTTCGCCCTAAGTTGGCGGGGGTATGCCCAGACGTGGGTCCCTTGCTCACTTTGCCACTGGATTCAAGCAAGCCTGGCTGATGACGGCTGGAATGCCAGAAACCGGTCCTAGGATGCTTGTTTCCGGTCCAGGGAAGACATGGCTTGGCAGTTCGGGCTGTACTGTTCCCAAGAGGCACAGGGTCAGACTGATTTGCATATGGCCATGTCTGAACTGGGGTGGTGGAGTGAGCTAAAGAATGATGATGGATTAAACCCAGATCAGTTGACTGGGGGTGAGTGTTTGATTGGCTCAAACGTTCCGTCCATCATCCCCTTTTGTATCGCTTTGTTCGCCCTAAGTTGGCGGGGGTATGCCCAGACGTGGGTCCCTTGCTCACTTTGCCACTGGATTCAAGCAAGCCTGGCTGATGACGGCTGGAATGCCAGAAACCGGTCCTAGGATGCTTGTTTCCGGTCCAGGGAAGACATGGCTTGGCAGTTCGGGCTGTACTGTTCCCAAGAGGCACAGGGTCAGACTGATTTGCATATGGCCATGTCTGAACTGGGGTGGTGGAGTGAGCTAAAGAATGATGATGGATTAAACCCAGATCAGTTGACTGGGGGTGAGTGTTTGATTGGCTCAAACGTTCCGTCCATCATCCCCCTTTGTATCGCTTTGTTCGCCCTAAGTTGGCGGGGGTATGCCCAGACGTGGGTCCCTTGCTCACTTTGCCACTGGATTCAAGCAAGCCTGGCTGATGACGGCTGGAATGCCAGAAACCGGTCCTAGGATGCTTGTTTCCGGTCCAGGGAAGACATGGCTTGGCAGTTCGGGCTGTACTGTTCCCAAGAGGCACAGGGTCAGACTGATTTGCATATGGCCATGTCTGAACTGGGGTGGTGGAGTGAGCTAAAGAATGATGATGGATTAAACCCAGATCAGTTGACTGGGGGTGAGTGTTTGATTGGCTCAAACGTTCCGTCCATCATCCCCTTTTGTATCGCTTTGTTCGCCCTAAGTTGGCGGGGGTATGCCCAGACGTGGGTCCCTTGCTCACTTTGCCACTGGATTCAAGCAAGCCTGGCTGATGACGGCTGGAATGCCAGAAACCGGTCCTAGGATGCTTGTTTCCGGTCCAGGGAAGACATGGCTTGGCAGTTCGGGCTGTACTGTTCCCAAGAGGCACAGGGTCAGACTGATTTGCATATGGCCATGTCTGAACTGGGGTGGTGGAGTGAGCTAAAGAATGATGATGGATTAAACCCAGATCAGTTGACTGGGGGTGAGTGTTTGATTGGCTCAAACGTTCCGTCCATCATCCCCTTTTGTATCCCCTTTTGTATCCCCTTTTGTATCCCCTTTTGTATCGCTTTGTTCGCCCTAAGTTGGCGGGGGTATGCCCAGACGTGGGTCCCTTGCTCACTTTGCCACTGGATTCAAGCAAGCCTGGCTGATGACGGCTGGAATGCCAGAAACCGGTCCTAGGATGCTTGTTTCCGGTCCAGGGAAGACATGGCTTGGCAGTTCGGGCTGTACTGTTCCCAAGAGGCACAGGGTCAGACTGATTTGCATATGGCCATGTCTGAACTGGGGTGGTGGAGTGAGCTAAAGAATGATGATGGATTAAACCCAGATCAGTTGACTGGGGGTGAGTGTTTGATTGGCTCAAACGTTCCGTCCATCATCCCCTTTTGTATCGCTTTGTTCGCCCTAAGTTGGCGGGGGTATGCCCAGACGTGGGTCCCTTGCTCACTTTGCCACTGGATTCAAGCAAGCCTGGCTGATGACGGCTGGAATGCCAGAAACCGGTCCTAGGATGCTTGTTTCCGGTCCAGGGAAGACATGGCTTGGCAGTTCGGGCTGTACTGTTCCCAAGAGGCACAGGGTCAGACTGATTTGCATATGGCCATGTCTGAACTGGGGTGGTGGAGTGAGCTAAAGAATGATGATGGATTAAACCCAGATCAGTTGACTGGGGGTGAGTGTTTGATTGGCTCAAACGTTCCGTCCATCATCCCCTTTTGTATCGCTTTGTTCGCCCTAAGTTGGCGGGGGTATGCCCAGACGTGGGTCCCTTGCTCACTTTGCCACTGGATTCAAGCAAGCCTGGCTGATGACGGCTGGAATGCCAGAAACCGGTCCTAGGATGCTTGTTTCCGGTCCAGGGAAGACATGGCTTGGCAGTTCGGGCTGTACTGTTCCCAAGAGGCACAGGGTCAGACTGATTTGCATATGGCCATGTCTGAACTGGGGTGGTGGAGTGAGCTAAAGAATGATGATGGATTAAACCCAGATCAGTTGACTGGGGGTGAGTGTTTGATTGGCTCAAACGTTCCGTCCATCATCCCCTTTTGTATCGCTTTGTTCGCCCTAAGTTGGCGGGGGTATGCCCAGACGTGGGTCCCTTGCTCACTTTGCCACTGGATTCAAGCAAGCCTGGCTGATGACGGCTGGAATGCCAGAAACCGGTCCTAGGATGCTTGTTTCCGGTCCAGGGAAGACATGGCTTGGCAGTTCGGGCTGTACTGTTCCCAAGAGGCACAGGGTCAGACTGATTTGCATATGGCCATGTCTGAACTGGGGTGGTGGAGTGAGCTAAAGAATGATGATGGATTAAACCCAGATCAGTTGACTGGGGGTGAGTGTTTGATTGGCTCAAACGTTCCGTCCATCATCCCCTTTTGTATCGCTTTGTTCGCCCTAAGTTGGCGGGGGTATGCCCAGACGTGGGTCCCTTGCTCACTTTGCCACTGGATTCAAGCAAGCCTGGCTGATGACGGCTGGAATGCCAGAAACCGGTCCTAGGATGCTTGTTTCCGGTCCAGGGAAGACATGGCTTGGCAGTTCGGGCTGTACTGTTCCCAAGAGGCACAGGGTCAGACTGATTTGCATATGGCCATGTCTGAACTGGGGTGGTGGAGTGAGCTAAAGAATGATGATGGATTAAACCCAGATCAGTTGACTGGGGGTGAGTGTTTGATTGGCTCAAACGTTCCGTCCATCATCCCCTTTTGTATCGCTTTGTTCGCCCTAAGTTGGCGGGGGTATGCCCAGACGTGGGTCCCTTGCTCACTTTGCCACTGGATTCAAGCAAGCCTGGCTGATGACGGCTGGAATGCCAGAAACCGGTCCTAGGATGCTTGTTTCCGGTCCAGGGAAGACATGGCTTGGCAGTTCGGGCTGTACTGTTCCCAAGAGGCACAGGGTCAGACTGATTTGCATATGGCCATGTCTGAACTGGGGTGGTGGAGTGAGCTAAAGAATGATGATGGATTAAACCCAGATCAGTTGACTGGGGGTGAGTGTTTGATTGGCTCAAACGTTTCGTCCATCATCCCCTTTTGTATCGCTTTGTTCGCCCTAAGTTGGCGGGGGTATGCCCAGACGTGGGTCCCTTGCTCACTTTGCCACTGGATTCAAGCAAGCCTGGCTGATGACGGCTGGAATGCCAGAAACCGGTCCTAGGATGCTTGTTTCCGGTCCAGGGAAGACATGGCTTGGCAGTTCGGGCTGTACTGTTCCCAAGAGGCACAGGGTCAGACTGATTTGCATATGGCCATGTCTGAACTGGGGTGGTGGAGTGAGCTAAAGAATGATGATGGATTAAACCCAGATCAGTTGACTGGGGGTGAGTGTTTGATTGGCTCAAACGTTCCGTCCATCATCCCCTTTTGTATCGCTTTGTTCGCCCTAAGTTGGCGGGGTATGCCCAGACGTGGGTCCCTTGCTCACTTTGCCACTGGATTCAAGCAAGCCTGGCTGATGACGGCTGGAATGCCAGAAACCGGTCCTAGGATGCTTGTTTCCGGTCCAGGGAAGACATGGCTTGGCAGTTCGGGCTGTACTGTTCCCAAGAGGCACAGGGTCAGACTGATTTGCATATGGCCATGTCTGAACTGGGGTGGTGGAGTGAGCTAAAGAATGATGATGGATTAAACCCAGATCAGTTGACTGGGGGTGAGTGTTTGATTGGCTCAAACGCTCCGTCCATCATCCCCTTTTGTATCGCTTTGTTCGCCCTAAGTTGGCGGGGGTATGCCCAGACGTGGGTCCCTTGCTCACTTTGCCACTGGATTCAAGCAAGCCTGGCTGATGACGGCTGGAATGCCAGAAACCGGTCCTAGGATGCTTGTTTCCGGTCCAGGGAAGACATGGCTTGGCAGTTCGGGCTGTACTGTTCCCAAGAGGCACAGGGTCAGACTGATTTGCATATGGCCATGTCTGAACTGGGGTGGTGGAGTGAGCTAAAGAATGATGATGGATTAAACCCAGATCAGTTGACTGGGGGTGAGTGTTTGATTGGCTCAAACGTTCCGTCCATCATCCCCTTTTGTATCGCTTTGTTCGCCCTAAGTTGGCGGGGGTATGCCCAGACGTGGGTCCCTTGCTCACTTTGCCACTGGATTCAAGCAAGCCTGGCTGATGACGGCTGGAATGCCAGAAACCGGTCCTAGGATGCTTGTTTCCGGTCCAGGGAAGACATGGCTTGGCAGTTCGGGCTGTACTGTTCCCAAGAGGCACAGGGTCAGACTGATTTGCATATGGCCATGTCTGAACTGGGGTGGTGGAGTGAGCTAAAGAATGATGATGGATTAAACCCAGATCAGTTGACTGGGGGTGAGTGTTTGATTGGCTCAAACGTTCCGTCCATCATCCCCTTTTGTATCGCTTTGTTCGCCCTAAGTTGGCGGGGGTATGCCCAGACGTGGGTCCCTTGCTCACTTTGCCACTGGATTCAAGCAAGCCTGGCTGATGACGGCTGGAATGCCAGAAACCGGTCCTAGGATGCTTGTTTCCGGTCCAGGGAAGACATGGCTTGGCAGTTCGGGCTGTACTGTTCCCAAGAGGCACAGGGTCAGACTGATTTGCATATGGCCATGTCTGAACTGGGGTGGTGGAGTGAGCTAAAGAATGATGATGGATTAAACCCAGATCAGTTGACTGGGGGTGAGTGTTTGATTGGCTCAAACGTTCCGTCCATCATCCCCTTTTGTACTGCTCTCAGAGCAGAGCAGGGGAGGAGTGGTTTGCCCACTCCTAAGTGTACAATGACTGTTTGGTCGGCCCTCTCTGGCCGCCCAAACCAGTCATGCGCCCTTTCCCCGTTCTCCATGCAGGCTGCATTACAGCCTGTGTGGGGAACAAGCCCAGGCCCCCATTCCCTGGTTGAGCGTCAAACCAGGACTCTCAAAACCAATCACAACGCTGCATTGCAGCATTGTGATTGGTCAGTGCGGCCTGCTTCCTGTTCAACAAGTTCCACGAGGAGAGCAGAGAAGCAGTACCTGGCGGCAAGGTAAGTTTATTTTATTTTTTAATATTTTTTTTTATTGCGCGGCAAACCCTCCCCTCTCCCCCCGCCCCCACCCCAGGGTAACTCTCTCTTTATCCCCCTTTAGGCAGCAATTTTCTTCCTTATGTTCCCCAGGCCTGATGACCTCAAGTCATGAAGGTTGAAACGCTGTCGACTTGCATCAGCCTAATTGGGATTGCTAATTATGTCATGATTTTGTCATTTGTTGCACTATAAAGTAAATGTTCATGCATAATGCTCTTTTCAAATATTTCCCAAAGAATACACTGATTTCTATTTCTTATGTGTTCCAAATGCGCCGTTTAAAACACTTTTTTCACAAGCACGTGTTCACCATGTTGATGCTGTTTCTAATTTCATGCAAAGTATATATTTATGCCTTTCCTCTTATTTTGTTTGGTTACAATTATGTTGAAACTAAAAAGTGGGAGTATGTGTTTTGTGTAATCAATTTACTTTTTAAATTGTAATTTCTCATTGACTCCCATTGAGACATTGTTGTATAATATTTTACTGAAAATATGACACCCCAAATGGTGGCGGTCTAGTATTCACCTAGTATTCTCTTCTCCAAAAATTGTCCCTGCTCTTGTGTGTCTCACACTGTCCGTTCTTCCCACATTAACTTTCTTGAACTCTTTTTTAATCATTCACCCCTTCCTTTTCTGAAGTACAGAGCCTCACACTTTCTCTTCCCAGCTCTCCACTCCTCTCTCTATCGCACATACAGTCCTCTCTCACACTTTTCCACTTTTCATTCGCACACCCATTTCTGCAAATCCTCTGATATCCTGCTCTCTCTGTCCTTTTAACTTCCCTCAAGCTCACCACACACACACACTACTCTTCCTGACAGCCATCTCTTTATTGTATTGCACACACTCCTTTCGTACATATCCCTTTCAACTGTCTTCTAGTTTCACCTTCTCTTCACACCCTTCACAATAAGACCCTCTTTCTGTCCCATACACTTCTCTTACATCCCATTTTCACTCACATGCTCTTTCAAACTCTCACCTGCCAATGAAATGTTCCTCTCACAAACATCTGTCCACATTCCAGTCCCTCTTTCAAATCCTCTTTCCCTTGCAAACCCCGTGTGCTTGTCTTTCTCGCACAGGTAACCTCCCTTACACTAAGCCTTCTCCTTCTCTTTCTCATCTTCTGTTTCTCACAAGCACTTTCACTCTCACTCTCATATAGATGCACAAAGTCGAGAGTGGCTGTCATTTTTATGGTCCCTATTACCATTTCGAATGCTGAAAGATCATTTTTGAAAATGGATCTGGTGAAAACAAAGCTATGTTCCAGAGTGTGGCAATACCAACTTAGAGGCTGATCAGGTCTGAAGAGAAAATCCAAAGCAGGATTGTAGACTTAAACAAACATGTTGACGATTTCAAGATGAAACATGGATATTGAGTTGGCAAATTCTAGCAAAACGAGAGTTTGAGGCCTTTTGCAAATTACTGGAGTTTGTGTTGATTATTTGGTTTTACACGAAGTCAGAAGCAGCCCTTACCTAGCAGGGCATTGTTATTTGGAGCAGCCCAGCCACAGCCTAAGAAACTATGCTCTTGACAGTTGCCAACCCTTTTTGAAAAAGCTTTGAATGCATGCACACCATGCGCTGTGGAATCCTTGCTTTAGTGCTGCACAGTGGCGGCTGGTAGGGAACGGTGGCGGGAATTAGGGGGAAAAGAAAACTTACCTAGAGGTCGCCGTCGCAGCCGCCACGTCTTCTCCAGCAGGAAGCACCCAGGCTCCCAGGATCCCCTGACCAATCACAACGCTGCCTTAAGCAGCATTGTGATTGGTCTGAGCGCCGTGGTTTGGCGCTCAGACAGGGGGCTTGGAGGCTGGGGTTCTCCACTAAGGCTGTATAATGCAGCCTGTGGAGAACATGCACAGTACCATGCCGGTTTGGCCGGCCTGAGACAGCCGGCCAAACTTTCATGCACACTTTAGGTGCAGCCACCACTCCTACTCCGGCCTTGATGTAAAGGGAGGCCTGCCCCGCCTCGCCTTATCAACGGGGCTGTTCTGCAGTGCAACTGCAATAGTAAAAATAAACGAAGTTCCGTTATTATTATTGTATTTTTACTTTGCACGGCTTTAAAGCAGTGGGGTGATGCTCCTCCGCCTCAGTGGAGGAGCCGCGCCTGCGTGACCTGTTCAAAATGCCGAAGGCCGCCAGTGGATGTAAAGAAAAAAATGGAAGGACCTTTTTTGGGTGGCTCGTGCTGGCACGTGTGTTACCATTACACACTTGGTTCAATGAGGGCAGCATTTTAATTTTCAGAATATTTCCTTGCCCAGGTGCCCTCTCTGTGGGCCAAGCCAAGACCTGTCCATTCCCCCGGAACCGCTCCTCTACTTGTATATTGTGTTTTCCTCCTACTGTGCTGCAGGTGCTAATTTATACACACTCGTGTATGCACAGAGGCCCTCCCACCGACCCACTGCTAGGGTCTGTACTGCAATGTCTGGTGTGTAGTACATGCAGTGCTTAATGTGTGCCAGTGTTTGCCGGTGCTTTGCACGGGCACTTATTTGTAAATACCAGCATGTTTTTATTAGAATACACCACATGCTGGTGTTGTGTGCGTATGTGTTTTTTTTTTAGCAAAGTTTGTCCGTGGAGCATTTAGCTATTTACTATACATTAAAAAAATGATACAAATAGGACTTAATGTACTTTTTAAGGTGGCAAGTGAGTCGTGCCAGTTGCAGTGGACTCCTGCGAAATATCTTGGGACCTGGCACTTAATTTTTTTAAATATAATTTAGGCACTGAGCACATGGCAGCTGTTACAACATGTGACAGTAATAATAACTAATCACACTGTAAACCTTCGCCGTCGTAGCTTCAGAAGCGCACGAGCATTTAAAACCTCTTTCGCCGCTAGGTGGCAGCACGTGTTTACGAGTTCAGTGACAGTCGCTTTTGAAACAGGATATTTTTTCCTCGATGAAGTAGTTGTCCATTCAAAGTTTAATAAAAACGCGTCGTCTCAAAACCGGTGATTCAACCGCCCATTCACGCAGGTCATTTTGGACTGAAGTCGCGGTCTATTTTAATCCGCCTACAAGTGCATATGTTGGATAAGGAGTTTCTATAAACTGTGAGGTTTAACTTAATGAACAACTGTAAAACCTTTTTGCAAGTCGTTAGTAATTCAGTAGCTCAGAAAGAGATAGAGAATAAGGGGCAGATTTACAAGCCCTTTGCGCTGCCAGTACGTCACTTTTTGTGACGCACTGGCAGCGCAATACACTACCCCATATTTGGAAAAGCCACCCTGCGTGGCTTTTCCTGTCCTTGTAAATATGTCCCCTTAACAGGCAGCACTTTGCGCGAAAGGGGCGTTCCATGGGTGTTGCTGTGGGTGTTCCCACGCAACACCCATGGAACGAGACACATTTCCAGATTTACGAGGAATCGTAAATCTGGAAATGCGTGTGAATGCTACGTAGGGAGGTGCAACCAGGAGAAATGTATTCATTTCTCCTCGTTTTTGTTTCCTGTTTCTATGCGTGCTGCATTCTGCAGCACACATTGAAAGAGGAAATCACCTCTAATGATTGTTTTTGTTCAGGAAGAGTTCCCTTCCTGCACATAAACAATCATTGAAACAATGCTGTTTTTCAACTTCTATGTATGCAGCACACATAGAAGTTGAAAAACGGCATTTCAGATTGTTTTTAACAATCTCCCCACGACGCAGGGATCCTTGCACCATGGTGCAAGGGTGCCTGCATCGGCGCATGGCAGCAGTTTGTGCGCCAGCGCAGGGGGAAGCACAGAGATGCGACATATTGTTGTAAATATGTCGCATCGCTGTGCTTTCCCTAACGCAGCACGGCGCAGCAAAATGACTTGCTGCACCGTGCTGCGTTTGTTTATTGTAAATCTGCCCCTATATTTCAACAAAATGTCGCCTACTTCTTAGAGCAGCACAATCTTAGGCTGTTTTTGCAACTCACACTGCAGTGCTTGCGCCACTGGTTTTAAAAAGAGGGGATACCAAGTGAATCGTTTTTAGGCTCTGACTGTGTGTTTTTGACAATCCAACTTAACAGTGTGCATTTTATCGATCTCGGAAGGATGACAGGTGAGATGGCCCTGCATAATTCCAAGCTGTGACCTTTCCATGCACAGTTCCACAATGGATCATTAACTGGTGGGTTGCACCTGATATATCTGATGGCATATGGCTTTTAGACAAATGTTGAACTGCTGTGGATAAAATCCCAGCGGATTCCAGTTGCAATCCTTGGAAGTGTCTCCTGGTTTCTCATGGTGTCTACGTTCCTTGTACTAAATGATGGTGTCAGTATTCGTGTACTATATAAACAGTTCATTTGGGACAATACTATTGCAACAACTATATATGTTTCCTTGCTTAAATAATTTTTAGACCGTACCAATGATTGATTGCTGTCAAATTGGAACTGTTAATCATTATTTATGTATAATCAATGTATCGTGACATCAAATATGATGTGTTGACTGATATTTTGCTCCTCCTAGGTGAATTTATGTTGAACTGTGAACTTTGACCTCGTTACATATCTGGTTCAGGCTCTCCCTCTTTGATATTTGTATTGCTATGACCTCATATGCATTTTGAATGAACTTGTGTTATGATAACTCATGTATGACTAATGACATTGGTGCCTCATGTGAAATATCCCTTGAGCCTCACATTGGTAATAACAAACCGCTTCACGAACCTTGCCCCCCTTGGGTTGGGGTATTTTGAATTTGAATTTGATTTCTGACATCACCATGCAATAGGGGGTTCTTTTCTCTGTTCATTTTGGTTTTCCTCTTTTCGATTCTTTATTTGTCTTTTGATACTATGATTTATGTTTTTTCTGGTATATGTGACAAACGGGTTTTATATAATCAGCCTGGAAATAGGTCCCAGGCCTGCGCGCCGAGAAGGGGCGAAACGCGTTGGCTGTCTTTTCTAGGTGAACTCTCTTGGATCACAAGAGAAATACACTTATTGCAAGAAATACGTTTTGGCTACTCTGGACTTTTCTATCCATTTTGGATTCAGAACAAACAAGATGATTTAGCTATCCAGCTCTGTCCTTCCTACAGTCCATGTCTATTGATTTCAGTCTGTTTTTCATTCTTCCACGAGACATTTATAGCCTAAATTTCAAAACCATACAGCATCTCTGGATCCACTGCAAACCACTTGAAGCTGGTTAACTTGAATTCCAAGAGCACGCCTGCTTAGCTACATCTCTCGCAGCCCCTGTTAAACAAGAGAGTAAGTCACCAGCGTGAGCCTGGCACCAGCTGCTGGGCTGTGGTTTCCTTAGCAGACGGGAAACGCGTTCCTCAAATTCCTTTGCTGCACAGTGACGCAAAAATATAGGTTTTTAAAGGCAGTAGAGCAGAACTTTCTGGAAATCTTGCCAAGGCTGATTGAATAAAAATGAAGCCCGAGTAAGAAAGTATTAAATTATACATCCCGATTTAAGGCCATCTGCACTGCATCTTAACGCGTGTTCCCATATGTTTCCTGCCATAATGTTTCTTTTACCGTGCTGCGTACCACGTGTTTGTCATTTCTTACTCATGCTTCTGTTGCTTAAGCCTCCCTTGGTGAGATGTGTTTGGTAGGCGGGGCTCCAGCTTACTCAGAGTATCTTCTGTCTGGCAGTCATAGCACTGGCACACGTCATCACTTCCGGAACAAGGCCGGATGGCTCCATTATAAACTTCCAATATCCTGCCGTACAGAAAAGCAGCAGGTATAAGACTGATTTCAGAGTGTGGAAAGTGGAAAAAAAGATGCAAAGATTCAGGGCCATATTTATCAAGAGTTGGTTCACACCACGCGACGGGGTGCAAAAGCGACGCAGCCCTTGAGATGTGATTTATCAAGCCACGCAAGGCCACCTTGCGTGGTCCTGAGTGGCTTGATAAATCCAGGATAACGCAACGCAGCTCAAATCGCTGCATTGTGTTACTCTGCCCCAGAGAGGCCTTCCATGGGTAGAGCGTGGGTGTTCCCACGCAAAACCCATGGATTTTGACGCATTCCCAGATTTACAATAATTAGTAGACGTGGGAATGCGCCAAAACTGCTACGCCTGCCAGGTGAGGCGTAACAAGCAGAAATATGTTATTTCATCTTGTTTTTTTCCCTTTCTATGTGTGCTGTATTCTGCAGCACTGATAGAGAGGAAAAGGCCACCGAGATTGTTTTTGTGGAAGAAGGGGCACCTTCCTGCACAGAAACAATTCTGCTAACAATGCAGGCGCCCTTGCACCATGGTGCACAATGTGTGGCGCTAGGCAACACATTGCGCACCAGCTCTAGGAAAGGCAGGAATGCACCGTACAATGTTAAGTACAGCGCATTCCTGTCCTTTCCCTACCACGCAGCGCAACAAGGTGACTTGCTGCACTGTGCGATAAAATGATAAATATGCTCCTCAATTCACAGAAGCATACAGGGAACACTGCGCCGCATATTGTGAATTAAAGAAGGTCAAAGTTAAAGCACATTTTTTTTTTGTCAAACTTCTTTTTATTAGGCACATTAACATTTTACAGAATGATTGTACATCACATAAGAGAACATGCCGCAGCGATCCCCTCATCTAACAAGTTATCTAACGAAGTCACAGTTTCACTAGTAAGCGGGGAGTACGCCGCCACACTTCATCCTCGACAGCACATCCTGTCTGACTCAGATGGTGCATCACAAGAGGCCTAGAATTTTAAAACCCTGTCTGCTTTAGTTTGTTGCTCTAGCTCTGGATCACTCAATCCTAAAAGTACTCCTTCCTTGGTGGTAGGTGTAGGGTAACCCAGGATATCTTTCATGTGAGACAGAATCTCCTCCCAAAAAGGTCGAATTGAGGGGCAGTCCCACCATATATGACTAAAGTCCCCTAAAAGGCCACACCCTCTCCAACACAAATCAGAAGACTCTGGGAAAATCTTTTTGAGTTTCGTTGGGTATAAGTACCAGTCAAAGAGAATCTTATAGTGCGCCTCCCTTAGGTCTAGTGAATGATTATCTTTAGCAATATCCCTCCACAGATGTTCCCATTTTGTATCTGAGATCTCTCTCCCTGTCCACTGTTCCCATGTCTGCATATAACGGGGTCTCGGCGTGCGCGAAGTAGAGAGAAGCAGGTTATAAAAAAAAGAGATTGCCCCTCTCATGGACACCACCTTCTGCACAAATTTTTCCATTGGCGTCTTCTCCCGAGTCACAGCCTCCCTGACCTGCGACTGGAGAGCCCAGTGTTTGAGTTGGAGATAATGGAAGTGCTCGCTGGGCAGAACCTTGAAATCCCTTTGACAGCTGGCAAAGATGAGAATCTCGTAATTATGAAACAGGTCTGATAGCATCAGACAACCCCCCTCCCTCCATAAGTCAAATGGACCCTCTCGCAGCGCTGGGGGGAATTCAGGATTAAAGTGAATAGGTGTGTAAGGCGAAGGGAAAGTAGACCACTCTAGTACCCTGGCACCTCATCCCCAAACTTTAAGTGTGGTGCGCGTGGGAGTGCTAATGTACGCCTTTAGCGGCCTGTCTTTCTTGGGTTTCCATATCAAATCCCATATGTTCTTCCCACCACCGCCATGTCCATGTGCAGCCAATGTTTATCTGATTCTCTCTTTGACCACTCTGCCAAGATACGGAGTTGGGCTGCTTTAAAATATAAGTGGAGGTCCGTTAGTGCCACCCCTACATCGCTTCTTGCCTGACGAAGAGTGTGAAATGCTTCACTGGCACAAGGCTCAATACCGGAATGCCTAAAAACAGGGCAAGTCACCCCAATCTTAAAAAAACCAACAGAGAACCCCTTCTGACCCTAACAATTTCAGACCAGTAACAAACATTCCCATGCTAGCCAAAGTCCTGGAAAAATGCGTACAACAACAATTAAGCCAACATATCTCTGAATTCAATCTGTTGAATGACTTCCAATCAGGATTTAGACCTAACCATAGTACTGAAACAGCGATTCTGCACATCGTGGATGACGCTCTACTTGCCCTCGACCGCAATGAAACCTGTCTCCTAATCCTGCTCGACCTCTCTTTTGCATTCGACACGGTTAACCATGCCAAAATACTAGATCGCAAGAAAAATAGGATGGGATTAGAGGGTACAGTCCTAAAATGGTTTAGATCATTCTTAGAGAATAGAACGCAAAAATTCACAGTCAACCAAACATTATCAGCTTCTTCCAGAAATGCGATCGGAGTTCCTCAGGGCTCAACACTATCCCCGGCACTATTCAATCTGTACGTAGAGCCACTCACCGAAACCTTACAACGAGCAAACATCTCCTTCCACATGTACGCAGATGACACACAGCTGTACATCAAGATTACATCGACAGAAGAGCTAGATATCATGAACCAAGCACTAAAGAGTACCATCCATTGGCTAACCAGTAATCACTTGAAGCTTAACCCCCATAAAACTGAATTCCTGCTGATTTCCCCACAGAAAAGTGCTACGAACATCCTAGAGTGGACCAATCTGATCACAGCACTAAACTGTACACCGAGGATTGTTGATTCTACCAAATCCCTGGGAATCATATTAGACAAAAACCTGAATATGCTATCTCATATCAACACAATGGCAAAAAATGCCCGGTTCCACTTAAGCTACCTCAGAAAACTGAAACCCTTCTTAAATAAGTCAGACCTTAAAACAGCAGTACAGGCACTAGTAATATCAAGGATCATGTACGGTTGCACAACCCTAGCTGGTCTCCCCAAGATTTCAACAGCCCCACTGAACGCCTGTCTCAATGCGGCCACAAGACTTATAACCGGCTCCAGGAAATTCGACCACATCACCCCTCATCTGAAAGCGCTTAACTGGCTGCCTTACGAAGCGAGAATACAACAAAAAATGGCAGGCATCACCCACAAAGCGATATACTACAAAACACCAGTGTACCTAGCCCAGAAAATCACACTATCAGGAGGATGCCGTGTCTCCCGGAGTCATGGAGATCTATTACTGAAACCAGCCCGATTCCATAAGAAAAGAACTAATGACCGAGCTTTCTCTGGTGCAGCGCCTAGAATTTGGAACGGTCTCCCCCCTAACATTAGAAGAATTTCGTCAATCTCTGCTTTAAAAAATGAAGCCAAATCTTTTTACATGAGTAAATATCTCCCATAATCGCAGCAGACTCGCCATTATCATTGTTCCACCATGATCATACGCATGCTACCTCTCATCGAACATTAACCTCTTTGGGGTATTGTATATATGTTTATTAAGCTTTAATGTTTTTCGCAAAATCATTGTAAAACTACGGATGATTTGGTAACAAAACTGTTTATTGATATGCAAATGTAAAGCGCTCTGATACCCCACTCAGGGTCATGTTCGTGCTATATAAAACACCAAATAAATAAATAAATAAAAGGGAAGCTGCACTCTACCGTTCTGCCAGATGTACAGAGTGAAGAGCGACCGCAATTTGGGCAGATAGATCCTGTCTAGGTCTATCGGGAGGGCCTGAAATCGATATAATAATTTAGGTAGAACGGTCATTTTTATCGCGTGGATGCGCCCTAGCCATGAGATAAAGAGAGGCATCCATCGTTTAAGATCTTGCTGGATTTGGAGCAGCAATGGGGGATAGTTAGCCCTAAACAGGCCCTCTAGCGTGGGAGTCAGGTTAACACCCAGTATTTGAGTGTATGTTTAGCCCATTGAAGTGGATTACAGTCACGCAATCTACCCACGGCCTCCCCGGACAGTGTGAGATTCAGGATGAAAGATTTTGTAATGTTTACCTTAAAACTCAAAACTTTTTCAAAAGTCCTCAGTTCATCCTACAACACCCGCAGCGGCTGGCCAGGGAAGGTGAGAGATAGCAGCGCGTCATCAGCGAAAAGCGATATTTTATGCTCCTCCCCCCCAAATGGAATGCCCCGGATTCCTGCTGCTTTTCGAATCTGTAGGGCCAGCGGCTCAATACTTAAAGCAAAAAGTAATGGCGAGAGTGGACAGCCATGCCTTGTACCTCTCTCTAGGGGAAAGAGGGTTGAGCTGGACCCGTTAACCTGGACTCTAGAGCGCAGGCATGTGTAATTATCTTTAATCATATCAATAAATGGTTTACCAAACCCAAAGTGTTCGAGTGTGCTAAAAAGGAATGCCCAATCCACCCTGTCAAAAGCCTTTTCGGTGTCTAGGCCCACCAACACTGCGGGTATCTTGACTTTGGTCGCCTTCTCAATCAGGTGAATGGTTCTATGAATATTGTCGTGGGTCTGTCTACCTTTTATGAAGCCCGATTGATCAGGGTGGATTAGGTTTGGCAGCAGGTCCTCCAGTTGCGTTGCCAGAATTGAGGAATAGAGTTTGGCATCTAGATTCATAAGCGCGATAGGCCTGTAAGAGGCACATTCTCGGGAATTTTCCCCGGGTTTGGGAATAACCGTGATAACGGCCTCCGCCATTGATTGGGAGACGGTCTGACCTTCCACTATCGCATTAAAGAGATTTATTAGGTGTGGGATGATGTCTGGTGCAAAAGTTTTGTAAAAGTGGGCTGTCAAGCCATCGGGTCCCGGCTACTTATTAGGTTGGAGAGCTGTAATTGCCCTCCCCACTTCTTCCCCCGAGATGGGAGCGTTTAGTCTTTCATTCCAGTCCGGCGAGACCTGTGGGAGTTCTACGTATTGTAAGTATTGGTGTTGCGCTGCAGGCTCTAGGTAATCCCTATAATAAAGACCTGTATAGAAAGCCCCAAAAGCATTTGCTTTAGCGGTCTCTGCATGGGAGGTGTGCCCCGCTGCATCTAATATGGCCCCAATAAATTCTTTCTCCCTCTTTTCCCATAGCTGTCTAGCTAGGTGCGAGCCAATCTTGTTCCCCTGCTGTTGGACTTGGCCCTTTTTTCAGGGTCATCTCAGAACTTTTTGCCTTCCTCCTGTATTTTTTCTGACCTGTTGTTGGTGGTTTTATGACTCTGGGCACTTTACCACTGCTGATCAGTGCTAAAGTGCATATGCTCTCCTTGTAAATTATTGTTATGGATAAGTGATTCCATGATTGGCTTATTTGATTTACTTGTCAGACCCTAGTACAGTGCACTATGTGTGCCCAGGGCCTGTAAATCAAATGCTGCTGGTGGGCTTACAGCACTGATTGTGCCACCCACAGAAGCAGCTTGTAAAATGGGACTCAGGCCTGCCATTGCAGAGCCTGTGTGCAGTCTGGGACTGCCATGTCGACTTGGCAAGTGCACACACTTGCCAGTCCCTAAACCTTCCATTTTCTACATATTAGTCACCCCTAAGGTAGGCCCAAAGTACCCCTGTGGGCAGGGTGCATTGTATATGAAAGGTAGGACATGCCCTGATGTGTGTAGCTTGTCCTGATAGTGAAATACTGCCAATTTCGTTTTTCACTATTGCAAGGCTATCTGTTCCCATAGGACAGAATGGGGAGATTGTTTATAACATCTTATAAACATAACTGACCCTAGGAAAAAGATCGAAAAGTAAAGTTTAGTATGCCTGAACTCAGAATGTTAAAGTGCATCTTTTAGTGAAGGTGATTTTTACATTCTGTGTTTGAAAATAGCACTTTTAGAAAGTAGGTATTTTCTTGCCTAACCATCCAGTGTGCCTCTGCTAGGTTTGTGTATTGCATGTCTGGCTTTTGGATGACAGGGGCTGGAGAGGGGCAGCGGCTCCAGAAGTCTGATGAGTCAGGGCTGGGCTGAATAGGCCTGGTCTGCATTTGGAGTGGTGGGAGGAGTAGCACCTGAATAGGGCTGTGCCTACCTTCCACAATGACGGCTCCGCCCCCCTGTGGTGTGTCTGGAGCCAAGGCTCACACTGACAATGGAGGTTGTTGTGCACTTGCAAAGTGCCCCACAGAACTAGTTTTGGCTGGGTACAGACACTCTCTGCCTTCAGAGAACAAAGGATTTTGGGGTATAAAAAGAGGGGTCCAGACACCAGACTTTTAGATCACTTCTGAGAAATCAAGAGGAACCTTTGCCAAGGAGAAGAGCCGGATAAGCTGAGGGGGAATACTGCCCCTGTGCTGTTTGTTGTCTGGGGTTGGCCTGCAGTGGCTGCTTGCTGCCAAGGAAAGAAGAAAAAGGACTTTGCTGTTTGCTTTGTCACCTGCTTGAAGAAAAGATCTCCAAGGGCTTGAAACTGAGCTTGCCTCCTGTTGTGAAGTCTCAGGGACACAAAGACTTCATCCCTTCTGTCTCTCTGCATCTGGAACTGCTGTTTAAGCTGCCACAGAAGGAAATTGCAACACCGAGGCTGGCGAGCGATGCCGTAACCTGCACCGAAGCCGCGGGCACCGCTTGTGAAGAGCACGAGGCACCGCCCCCGACTTGCACCGTAGGCCAGACGCCTGCCGACGCTGTGCCACATCGACTCTGAAGCAATCAGCGAGGCCTCTGCCTGCACCGGAGCTAAGGACTCCGCCCGTGACGTCCACGAAGTAACGTCCCGACTCGCACCGCAGCACCGACGCCGTGCTTCATCATCGCGGAGCCGATCCTCGACGTGGGTGGCTCCCGAATCCATCGACATCGCACGGTCGTAAGGAACCGCCGCCTCGCCGCCATCTGTGACGTCACCTCCCCGACACAGTAAGGAACCGACGTCTCACCTCCCCTGCGCTGCAGTAAGGAGCAGAGTGTTACAGCAAACAGAACAGAGGCATCACCTCCCCTGGGGTCGTAAGGAACCGACGCCGCAGGCGCCAACGAAGCAACACCTCCCCGACGCCATGCACCGCCGTTGTTTTCATCAATTCCAAGGTACTGTTCTTGTGGGTCTGCTTGACTCCGGGCCCAACGCGCGCACCTCGTGATCGGCGCCGTCCTTTGGGATTTTCATCTGTCACGACGTCGTAATGACTACAGGTGGAGTTATTTATAGGCCTGGGCGGTAAATTCCGTTCCGCTCGCGGAATTTGGGTAATTTCGCGTTCCGCGGAGAACGCGAAATTGCCAAAAATTCCGCGATCCGCGGCTTCGCGGAGATTTTGCTTGTTCGCGCTTTCAAAATGCGTGTTCGCAATATATTTCTCCCCGAGCACGCAAACAGCATTCGCGAACAGGAAAAAAGCATCGCGAACGGGCGGAACAAGCAATTCCGCGTGTTCGCGGAACTTTTGCGTGCTCGCGGAGATTTTTTACCGTTTCGCGGAGCTTTGCGTAGCGCGACTACGGAAATTCCGCCCATCCCTAGTTATTTGTTGCTAGAAGCTTGATTTGAGTGAATAACTTATTTTTAAGGATATTTTTGATACTGTATTGTGGATTTTTGTCGTTTGGTCGTGTTTTGGTTTATATAAAGATTACTTATTTTTCTAAACTGGTGTGGGGTCCATTTGTAGTGCTTTCACTGTATTACTGTATGTGTTCACAAATGCTTTACACACTGCCTCTGAGATAAGCCTGTCTGCTCGTGCCAATCTACCAAGGGGGTGAGCAGGGGTTATTTTAGAAGTGTATCCCCCTTACCCTGACTAGAAGCAAGGGTCCCTATTTGGACAAAGGTACCTACCTCTGCCAACTATATACCCCCATTTCTAACACCTGCGCATAAGAGATGTGGCACAATCGGAGAAGGGTATGTTCCGCCCTGTTAGAGTATATCGCTGTGAGTTTCCCCTTGATTGCTCTCATCTGACGCAGTACCGTGCGCGAGGGGTTCTTTTTGTGTGCCCTTTCAATGAACCCCAGAGATTTTTCTAGAGCTTCTCTCTCCTTGGCCCTTTGTTTATTTAAAGCAGAATTGAGTTCTGTACATTTTCCCCTTATAACAGCTTTAAAAGCATCCCAATTAGTCAGGGGTGAGGTGTCCTGTGGCAAGTCTAAGCGAAAGAACTCTGCGATGGCCCCTCGGAGTTCCTCTCTTAGTACTCTGTCTCTGGTTAGACAAACCGGGAAGTACCATCTTGGTGCCTTAGAGCTGCCCCCCCCACCCAAGTGAGACAAATCATAACTAAGCGGTGATCTGAAATGGAGATTGGGAGGATTTTCGCTTCCTGAAGAGACCCCAGAAGACCTTGACTAATAAAAATATAATCGAGTCTCGAGTACGTTTGGTGGACGTGGAAAAAGAATGTGTAGTCCTTAGTGTCGAGGTAAAGATGTCGCCAAGCATCAACCAAGCCTAATTTTTGTGTTGACTGTTTAAAACTCCTTGGGAAGCTACCTGTAGGGGAACTGTGAGGGTAAGTACTTTCCATATACCCGTCCCATGTGAGGTTGAAGTCTCCCATCAGTATCACCGGGCCTTCTGCAAACCCACCAATCATAGTTAGCAGGGCTGTAAGAAAAGTCGACTGACCTGTGTTAGGCGCATACACTGATATGAATGTGCAGAGCCTCCCTCTTACTTTCCCTTGCACCATAATAGCCCTACCTTCCTTGTCAGACATAATATCTTCAGGTTGGGATTTCAGGGAATTGTGAAACATTAGAGCCACCCCTCTGTGTTTGGTGGACGCTGAGGAACTATAGATTAAAGCATACTTTTTGTAGCGCAGCCGAAGCTCCTCCGCTCTCTTTAGGTGTGTTTCCTGTAAAGCCACAACTTCAAAGTCATGGTCTAACAAGTATTTCCAGACGTTCTGCCTTTTAAGGGGCGAATTCAGCCCCTTTACATTCCAAGAAGCTATAGATATCGGCATAATCCTAGAGTACCTTTTACCCTCAACATCAGCTCCTATTATGAAGCCCAACTCTCTCCTGCTAATACCATCTTCCAAAAGAGAACGCCCAGCCTGAGCAATGTACTGACGTGAATTCTGAGCCATCTAAGATACGTATTCAAAGCCTCTACTTGTGCTACTTCGGCCCCCCGGGAAACCCCCCTCCCCCCAACATTGAAAACATTTATACGAACAAAACCTTCGCTGTAGCGATCCAACGCTTCCGGCCGCAGCCTCGTGGAAGAAGAAGTTCATGACGTGGGGTGAACGGCTGTCTTTCCTATATAGTCATGGCTTCATCAAGACATTCAGTTGCAATGTCCAGTGTGGGATCATGAGTGGTCGAGGAGCACGCACGAGCCTGCTTAGCATAGGGCTCTCGGGAGTGAATCTCTCCCCTATTGCGACTCTTGCATTAGTTGGCACTCCTACTCAACGAAAGGGCCCTTTATAGCCATACTTCTCATTGCGGGGCAGACTTTAGTCTTATGAGTGCCTTCCCATTGCGCTTGTGTGCCACCGTGAGGAATTCTCACCGTCCTTCCCTCTTGAGGCAGACTCCAATTGATCCTCTGCGCTGGGAGGGAGGCCCAGCAGCCTCAGTCCATCTTTCAACTCCGTGATATGTTTTGTTTTGTTGTTCAGTTCAAAGGCCAGACCGAAGGGAAATGTCCATCTATACTTAATCTTATCTTATCTTTGCTTCGTAGTGATGGGTCTAAACTGCTGTCTTCTTAGTAGAGTCGCCGGTGCCAGATCCTGAAAGAGGCTAAAACGAAAGCTCCGGAAGGATATCTCGGTTTTCTTTCTGGCAGCTTGAAGAATTGCCTCTTTAGCTTTAAAGGAATGCATTTTAACAAGGACGTCGCAGGTGCATTGCCGCTCTCCTCCTTGCTGGGCTTCCACGCAGTGCACTCTCTCAATCTTGACCTTCGTTTGGTTTGACCTCAGGACTTCGGCAAAAAGCCCCTCGACGAACGCCTCCAGGTCTGGTCCTTCCGCGCCCTCTTCAAGGTCCCTAATTCTAATGTTATCATGTCGTGATCTGTTTTCCAGGTCTTCTGTCTTTAAAAGAGCTGCATGTAGCTGTGCTTGTAAGTCCTGTATGCTGTCTTGCGTGGCCTCCGTTTTTTTCTCTAGCTCCTGGGCCTGAGATTCCACTTCTAGGACACGAGTGCCCACCGAGTCTACATCTTGCTGGAGCACCGTCATCTGCTCAGTCAGGTCATCTTTCAGCTGGTCCAAGGAGGTCTTAATGTCCCCTTTTAATTTTGCGTGGAGCTCTGATTTAAACTCCCTGAGGGATGCCAAGAAATCCTCTTTCGTGAGAGCCATGGTGTCCGTGTTTGCCCCTTGATCCTGCGCTTGCTTCTTCTCTGCTGTAGGGAAGTAGTTTGACACCTTAACTGGCCCCTTTTTCGGTGGCATAAGTGCTGTCAGGCCACCCCCTCTCTCCGTGAGCGCCCCTCTTCTGATCAACCACAACACAATGCTTCCGGCCAGTATCCTTTCATCGGCGGGATTTGGAGGTTTCCCGCGCCGTTGCGTATCCCTGGCCATGTGCTCCTTCAGAAGGCTCCACACTGCAGGGGAGAACTGTAACCCCTCTAGCTTCCTCAGGGACCTCTGGGCACCTCGCAAAAAATATATGGTTGCTATTGGTCCAAACTATCTGTTCTGGTATGGCAGGCCACTTGTATATATATATATATATTTAATTATTTATATTTATATTTGTATTATGACCCTCTGCACATTGTTCTTAGGGCAGAACACCTCTTTCCACCTCCAATGTGTCCTCAGGCTCACTCAAGCTGGCATGAAATGGCAGCGATGGCCGACATATTAAAGTCAGGCATCAGGCTCCTGGTCGGCCCCACGTTGTTTCCTGGCATTCAGGGTGCTTCAGGGAGCAAATTCCTTCTATATTCAAGGGATCCCCAGGACCAACGGGGGTCCCCAACGCCCAAAATCAAGTGCCTCCTACCTTAGATGTGAGCGAGGCGTGCTACGGGAGCGGCCCCCGACCCGATCATCCCATTTTGTTTCCAGGGTACCATCCACCCCCGCACCTCACTTAGAGTGGCCCTGCTGCCTCGGGGGCCGCAGCCGCACACAACACCGCCCGCGGGTTTCAGGTGCACGGCCCGCTAGTAGTTGCTCCGGGGCCGCGCGGAGATTCTGGGGATCACCGCCATCTTAGGTGCGGGCCGCTCCTCTTCTTCACAATCTTCAGAGACCCCGGGGGATGGAGAGCGGCCCGCGACCTTAAACCTCCCGGACTTCAAGCATTCCGCAACTCAGTCCCACAACTCGGTGAGTCTTGGTGCGATTTTGCTGTAAGAAGCACCGAAGACAGCCCAGGGATGACGGAGCCGAGGCGAGTTACGTCCGCCCGGCCATCTTGCCTGGCCACGCCCCGTTAAAGCACATTTTGTGAATAATTAATGGTTACAGCAGCAAAGGGGAAATACCCTGCCTCCCTCGCCCACCGAAGCAAAAAAGAATAAATGATGTACGGAATGCGGAACAAATCAAACATTCACCCCCAGTCACAGATCTTGGTTGAATCCATTGGTTTTTTGCTCCCCACGCCACCCCAGTTTGGACCCAGCCATATGCAAAGCAGTCTTGACCCTGCTCACCATGGGAACTGTCCAGCCCGAACTGCCAGGCCAGGTCCTCCCTGGACAGAAACAAGCATCCTGTGACCAGTTTTGGGGCATCACCCCTCATCAGCCAGCCTAGCTTGAATCCAGTGTCACAGTGAGCACGGGGCCCATGTATGGGCATACCTTTCCCACTTCGGGCGACAAAAGCAAAAAGAATAAATGATGGACGGAATGCTGACCAAAGCAGCACATTAGCAGAAACACAGGCCCATAGCTTGGTAAGGCCTCCTTTGCCTCTAAGCGGTAGCCTGCATTCAAGTTATGCAAAAGGGACACATGGTGCAAAATGGTGCTCTTTCTACAGCAGCTGCTCAGAATTTTAAAAAGTGTCCTATGATCTCACATATGGAGGCGAAACAACTTGCATGTCCCAGGGGAAAAATTCCAAGACAAAGAACAGACTTTGATAATAAACATCAAACATCTTTTAAGAATTTTAACCTCTGACTTTGAACAGTGGCAAAAACTCAGTTTGGGCCTTTGGGCTGATACTGAGACCATATAGGTTAATGTGTTACCCAGAGTTCTTTGTATAATCCACAACATTTGTGCAGCAATGAAAAAAATGTCTTCACAATAGGCTAAAAAATCACAATCTTTATCTGGCACCCAAAGAAATCTTGATTTCTTTGAGTAAAATGAAATACCACTCCGGCAGACAACTCTAAAGATGGAGGACAAATGTCCACCATACCAACCCTGATAGAGTTTTGTTTGTTGATGTGGCAACTGCTGATGAAGGATTGAAGGACCACTGATGATGCATCCTTTGCCATAATTAAGCACCGGCCAGATGGCCGGATATAGCCTGCCATTGCAGAGGAACAATGATCCGTCCACGAAACTCTAAATAAGGCCCTTAGTTTGGGTGGCTAATCACATATAGTCATTACTTTGTATGTATTTTCGTTTTTGTTGATTTGCAGCAGTCTTACAAATTGGGGAAATCAATGCCATCCTTTAAAAATGGAACACACAAGGCCTCTGTGCCCCCCCACCCGACCCCTAAAGCCTGTGGCCCCTCTGCTCTGGTCCATGTAACAGTCACAACATGCACTGTGCAGCCAGACGAGTCAACACCTGTTGCCACCAAGTCATGGTCACAGGGTGGTTTGGAAAGAGCTGGGGGTGGAGGATCTGCTGCGGGAAAGTAGGGTGAGGGTGCGGTCAACAATGTGACCGTCATGAGACGAGATCTGATGGGTGCAGCTACAGGACAGGAGGATGAGCTGGGCCAGATAATCAAGCTCCTAAACGCCCACAATGATATCCTAGAGTGTGACCAGAGTGTGTAAACTCTAAATTTGGGGATATTGCAGGAATGCCTTCAAATCACTGACTGTGGCAGTGTCAGATATTGCTGCTGCTTTTCCACTCAGGCTGCTGCAGCGGTCCTTAGGGGGGGTTGTACAGCTCATCCGGTTAAGGGCTACACTACACCGATAAACCTAGGGACATATTAAGATTTTTGTACACCCCAGGCCAACCATATTTTGGGGACCCCTTCTCAGAACAACTCAGAATTTACTATCCATTTTCTGCTCATTCACACCCTTGCTGACTATGGGCAGATCATTGACAACCCTCTTTCTTGGCCAGCCTAAATCTGGGCCCAACTCTGGAACAGACAGTCTCTCTCTGGCTGGCTGCCGCCAGAGAAGCAGAAAGACTAGCGGCCTGAACAATCCTGTTGCATGTTGTACAGTGGATGGGTGTTTCACATTTTGGGCCTATGCAATTGAAGGGTGCTTTTAAGTTCTCGCATACTAGACAGCACATGCGCTGCCTGTTGCTACACCTATTGTAGACTTCCGGTGGGCTTATAGTCTGCCCATTGCAGGTTGACTTCATTGTCACTCTCATTTGCTAACATTTTATTTGTTAGCTTGTGCAGACTTTATTCCTCTTCTTGTCTTTATTCCTCCCCTAAAGCATGGATTTATTACTTGGGTTCTTGCACTGCTCATTTTCAGGCGCTCCTTTTTAGGTTGCAGCCTACCAGATAGCACATCTGTCTGGTTTGCCAAAGACATCTTGGGGACATTCAGAAATTTGACCAAGGAATGCATTCTGCCTCTTGCATGCCATTGGCATTGTGGTTTGTAGCACACGCTTTCTTGCTTTCCCCTGCCCTCCTGTTGCTTTATCCACGCCCATCCTCCTGATACCGCTCCCTGCCCTCCATATTGCTTCTGCCTCTCACAATCCACGTTGCTGTCCCTCACCTGCGTTTCTCTCTTTGTGCTTTACTCCCAGAGAAGCTTACAATATTTGGATCTACTTCGCCAGGGAACAAATGCCCTGCAAGCAGTGGCGGACGGTGACATTTGAAAGTGGTAGGGCGTAAAATGATTGTCATACTGCACTGTAGCGAGCGAGCGTAGTGAGCGAGCCCGAACAACCTAAGGGGGGTTTGGAGGGGTTTTCCCCCCGAGAAAATTTTGAAAAAAGAGTGGAAAAATGGTGCATTTTCAAGCAAATTTGAGAAAGCAGGAAGGTTAATAAAGCAATTGTGAAAGTGCAGTTATTACATTAATAAAGAGATGTCATATAACATAGGTAGCTGCTTATTCAGTATAACCACAGAGCTTCATAACAGACTTCGAGATATAATGCATTTCTGAGTACTAAACAGCATTCAACATATTGTTTACTTTTTGTATCTAAAATCAGCACGTCTGTCTTTAAGAGCAGCAACATTTTCAATAACGTGAATGTTAAAGTCTGGGATTCCTTTCACTAGTTCGCTCTCTATAGAGAGCATTGCCAAAGCATTTAGTCTTTCCTCAAGCATGGTGTTGCTCAGGAATGTCTTAATCCTCTTTAAGGTGGAAAAACATCGTTCTGACTCTGCTGTTGTCATAGGAGTGGTAATGACAATTTTTAGTAAAGCCACTATCTCTGTAAGTGACTTTTCCATATTAAGTTTATGAATTAAAGCCAGCAAAGACATGGCACCTTTGGCCTTCCGGTACACAGGCATTGCGTACAGTACAGTCAACTCAGTTTTCAGGTCCTCTTTGTTGAGCATAGGATAAGCTTCCACAGCCTCATTCAGAGCTTGCTCAGGGAAGGATTCATCATATTTTGCAAAGTAGTCACTTTCCAATAATGCGGCACTCACCAAATGTTTTGTGAAAGAAAAACGTTCTTGTGCATGCACAATTACAATTTCACATATCTCCTTTGCATTTCGGACCAGACTGGTGATGTTTTTCCTGTGGTTTGAAAAAGTAGAATCCTCAGGCAGTTTGCTGTCTAAATTGTTAACCTCATCTCTCACTTTGCTTATGCTTTCGACAAACATAGTGGTATATCCTTTCACAGAGACAGTATCTATCTCTCGTGCTTGTAACTGCTTGTATAATATGTCGACAGATAACATTATCTCATGAAATAAAAACAGAAAGAACTGAAACTCTCTGTCTTTTAGTGTTCTAGCAAAGCCACGGGCTTCACTGTGAGTTTTGAAATCAAAGTCAGCATTGGCTTCTTTGGCGTCAAAACATTTCTCAAGGTCCTCCCTATGTTGATATATTAGGTTGATTGTACGTATGTTAAAGTTCCAACGAGTTGAGGGTCCCCTTGGAAGCCTTTTGGCCACAATCTCCTGAAGAGCTCCCGTTCTTTTGGGGGAACGTGAGAAGAATGCTGCCATGCCTCCTACATCCTGAAAGAAAATTCGTGTCTCGGAGATCTTAGATACTGCCTGTTGCATAATAAGATTAAGTTGGTGGGTGTAACAGTGCACATAATGAGCATTAGGGTACACATCTCTAATTTTTTTCTGTACTCCACCAAGGCTTCCACTCATTACGGACGCACCATCATAGCTTTGTGCGATAAGTTTTTTTTTTTGAGGCACCTCTGGAAAAATTAAGCTCAGTTGACGCAGTATAGCTGCAGTAATGGTTTCTGCACTAGAGTCTTTTAACCCCTTGGGTGCTCATGACGGCTCCACGCCATCATGAGTCACGGTAGGCGTGTGCTCATGACGGCGTGGAGCCGTCATGCTGCTGCCGCTCTGCCCACGCGGGACTAATTCCCCGCATGTGCGGGCGAATTAACGAGTGGGCGGGGTCATGACAGCACCACGCCGTCATGAGCACATGCCGCCCATGACTCATGACGGCGTGGAGCCGTCATGAGCACCGAAGCGCCACGCCCACCCCCTTGCCCCGCCCGCGCCGCGGTGGAATTCGCGGCGCAGGGAAGGGGTTAAATGTGTGAAACCATAGAACCTCTCCACAACATTATTGTCATTGTCCAGGTACCGAAAGACTAATACGGACTGTGTTTTTGTGGCCACATCAGTGGTGTCATCAGCCTGAATAGCCACAAAATCTGTGTTTTGCAACTCTTGGACAATATGGCTTCTCATAATTTCTAGCATACACTCAAGGAGTTCATTTTGTATCGTTTTAGAGGTGCCCTTAAAGACTGTAGCACTTGCTAAATGTGCTTCCATTTCCTTGTCTATGCTTGCTATTAAATCCACAAGGCCTCTGAATATTGCAGGATGTGAGGAACCTTCTGATTCATCATGGCCTCGCAATGCCAGTTCGAAAGCACCACAGAAACGAATGCAATCAATTATTTTTGATAGTATGTGTCTATTCCTATCAACTGCTTCATTGTGTTTCTGTATTGTTTTGCGGTATGCATCGTTTATGTGCTGCTCAATCGGTGTGTCTCCCAACATTCCCAGTCTCGTCAGGTTTTCCATATGCTTTCTTGTGTGTGCATGCTTCTTTATTTTTTCAGACAAATGCTTCAAGTCTTTTACTCCTTCTCTTGTCCAAGAAAAGTCACCATTAAACAGCAAGCAGGGGAAGCAGAACAGTTTTTGTCTTGACGGGCACCCTGTAAGCCAATCAGCTTTTGTGTACCAGGTGTTTGAGAATGTACGTTTGTAAGATTTTCCTCTGTCCTGGGTAACTTGTTCTAGTTGTAGGTCAGGCCGATCAGGTCTTAATCGCTTTATATGTAGTTTCTCTTCTAGTGGCCGTGCATGGAATGACATTGTAATTAGCTGTTCTACTGTATTCATCATGCCGATGCTGTCCTTACCAATATTAAAGAAACCTGTCAATAGTCAAAGTACAACGTATAAGGTTTGGTGCAATAATATCAAATTTCAGTATAAATACATATATCTTGTGCATTATCGCAATATATCTCCAACAGCTCCCGTTTGGACAACATGACTGCTAAAAATACAGCCTTACTGCCTGCTGCCTCTGTGTGCCATAGTGGTTGCTGAAGGCACTGAAACAGACACTGCTTGAGGGCCTTGAACAAGGCAAGGAATAGATAGTGCCTTTAACAACCGTTATTGCCCAAAGCACAGGGCTAAGGCTATTAGTAAATTCCATCCACTGAGGGTACAATGTTCAGAATGTGCACCCACCCCAACCACCATGTAGAGTGACCACATACATAGCCCTATCTCCAATCTAAAAAAAAAATAGCATCAGTTTCCTTACCTTTAACACTGGTGTTTGCTGGGTCGTAGCCGGGGTGAAAGAGCAGCAAAGGAGGTTGGGGCCTCTTGTTCTTCGTCCAAAAATTGCCCAAAAATTAGGTAATGGTTCAGGTTGTCAGGCTTTACCAGGTGCTGAAAATAAAAATATAACAATTTATTTTTGAAACATTAGGGTAATCAAACAAAGACTGGGGGAAAAAACATAACGCTCCAATGTTTACCTTGCAGTTTGCATGCAGCTCTTAGATGACAGTTAATAGCTCACTGTTGTATGTTAGGATTTTAACTTACAAACTGCAAGTAACAAAAGGATCTCTCTGACAAAAGCAGTGACTCACTGACCTATTTACATCATGTGCACTTTGTGATCTGCATCAGGTACATGTTCTTTGCAGCAGGCACATTAACCTTCTGCGCTACCTTTCCATGAGTCAAACCCTTCCACTAGACAAAACTCTGATCTCTCTCTAGGAAAAACATTAACCATCAGCGTTATCGTGACATTTTTATTGTCTCTCGTCAGGCCACTTGCTAAAGCGCTTTGAGAAAAAGTGCAGAATAAGGGCCATCATAACGTAATGGAACGCTTGAGTGTGCAAGGATGACAAGCTGAGTGGACATTACTTAATGCCTCGAGTTACCCCAGGTTGTTTCCGGCCAATAACTTAAGTTGAGGAAGTGCTTCGGAGCTGAGTACTTCCCTGCGCTCACACAGCAGGTTGTAACTTGCACAGCATGTTTTGTGAGTAGGTGACAGGGCACGGAACAGAGCTGCATGTATTTTAAATGTTATAATTATGCTGAGCTCTTCCGTTAATTGGCCTATCTCATCTGGCTTTTAACTTTTTATGCTGCTCATCTGCTCATTACCGCAGCCATTTAATTCAATTAGCACCTTACAGGAACAGCAATGTCTTCTGATAGCCATTATTAAGGAGAAACATTTGTGCTTAAAGCATATCACCCAGAGACAGGAAATGGACCATTTAAAGCACATGTTACACAAATCCTTAGCAGTAAAATAAGTCTGAACCGAATTGAGAGTAAGCAGTTGCTTAGCTGCCGAGAAGAATCTGAATAGGCCTGCCAATACAATTACAGCACAGTGACTTATTCAATGGCACACAGCTCGTACTGGAGGTCCAGATGTTTATCCTAGTGTTCTGATGGCATTTCAGACCCACGGGCTGCGAGAAATGTTTACATGAGGGCATAGGACATAAGGCAGTGTCCGATCTTCCCACACACACACACACGCGCGTCTCTTTCTAGCACACCCCTACGGCAGTCTCGCAGACCTAAGACTCTCCTACTGCAGGACGGCACCCCTCTTTGGCAGTTCCCCGTCTACCACGAAGCTTTTGCGGACCCCTTAATCCATTCCAAACGATAAAAGCGCCAGTAAAGCGCTGCATGCTTTCTGTTTCCGAACCTGTGGCATGGCACGCACGCGCACCCCTCTAAATCACAGTGACCCTGTCGCCCAGTGCTTGCACCGCATGCTGCGGTGACCTGCGCTAGTGCTCCAGCAGGGGTCGGGGTCCTCCTGCACCCCGCTCTACTACGGGGAGCCCCAGCTGACCCTGCCGCCCAGAGCTTGCACCGGAGGCTGCGGTGACTTGCATTGGTGCTGCGGCAGGGGTCAGGGTCTTCCTGCAGCCAGCGCTCCTCAGAGCACCCGTTCGGCGCTGGACCCCCGCTCCACCATACCTGTCAAGATACCTCCAGAGAGGGCAGGGCCGGGGCTCCGAGTGCCAGCCGGGAGGCCTCACTACTATCAGGGCACCAGAGCTTGCCCATCCTCCACTGGCCCTGGGCGCCCCACACACCACGCTTGAGGTTGTGTGTGTGTGAGACAGTCCCTGAAATTCTGTGCGTGGTGCAGGCTCACGCACTCTGAGGCCTTCCCTTCTCTCGGCGTCTCTGCTTCTGTAGAGCTCTGAGTGACTTCACCCCCGCGTTCCTCAGCGACTTTGCCTCCTGCTGATTCCATGTGCCGCCCACACCGGGGGTTCACTGCCCACCCCAGGCTCCCTGCCGCCTCAAGGCCTATGTCACAACCCGCTGAACCCAGGATGGCCACTCCCTGCCTCGTTCCTGTCAAAAGACCAGATCCCAACGTACGGCCTCACTGGTCTGTCTCTTACTCTCACAACCCGCCCTCTCTTACTCTCTCTCTCTCTCTCTCTCACACACCCACACACACCTCGTACCTATCATGGAGAGGAGACCCTTATAACAGCGCCCACGGGTCCCTAGACTCCCCCCATGCAAGGGTCCCAAGATTCTCTCTCTTTCTCTCACCACACTCAGGTCACCCACTTCGCACCTCGTACATACCAACGAGCAGACACACAGGCCTTGAGTTCACACACACACACACCACACACTCGTGCATGCCCAGAAATGGGCTTCCCCCACATTTACCTCATACCCACACCGACCCTGTTCTCGTTTCGAATCCAACAAAGTCGCCAGTCCCTCGTGTAAGCCACCACATGACATTGCATCCATGCATACCCCATCTTCTGTGCTCATGCCAGGCCCTTTCTACAGACAGCAATCCCGTCTGCAGACCCTGTGCCCCTGTACACCCCAGGCCACGTGCACTTCTAGTCCCCCCCCCCCGCCTACATAATGTTTTCCGCAGACGTCAATCTTCTCGCAGAGCACTCGGTCCATACAGATTCCAGGTTCCTGCAAACCACAGCCCCCCACTGCGACCACAGTCTTCCTGCCGACGTCACGCCCCTCACAGACACCAGACTGTGAGGAGATTCCCAGGCTCCATAGCAGAACCTCCAGCCTGCACACTTTATAGACATCAAGGGCCTTCGGTACCTACATGTCTACTTCTGACGCCAGACCTCCTTAGGACTGCAGTCCCGTCGAAGATCCAAGACCCCCGCTCGTACAGTCTAGCCACTGATTCTAACCCTTTGCGCCGGACAGACCCCGGGTACACCCCAGGCCCCGTCCTCCTTTAACCTTCGTTTTTGGGAAAACTGTGGTCTTCGTGTAGGAAGCGGCCTTTTCCCAAGCCCAGGTCTCCGCGCCCACAGAGCCCATTCGAGCTCCATGCAGCCCACAGACGCGCGCTCGGGCCCTCTGCGGTCCTGAGTTCAAATCTCCTGACAGACCCGTGTGCAGGCGCCGCTCCCCACAGACCACCCGTGCAGACTGCTGCTGACTAAAGCCCTCTGACTCCGACCACACTCTTCTCAGATCTCAGGATCACCACAAACGCCTCAGACATATCCGTATCCCCCACACCCGGGACCTCACCTCACAAAGTCAATCATACACTGACTGTACACACAACACAACAATCATTATGTGTAGTAGTAGTACTGATGCGCTGCGCCGGCCCGGGTCACACAGAGGGGGCCCCCGCCCGACTCTTACTTTTCATCAACGATGATCTTGGTGACGGAACAACAGTGAGCCACAAGTTCAACCAACCAAGGCTGAGCGACTCGGACTCGTCGCAATTAATGATCTCGGAGTCGGAGGAGTACCGTACGTCACACGAGCCACCCACGAGCAGTAGACACCGGCACGAGGTCTGTGTGGTGTCGTGTGGCGGCGCGATGATGTGACTGCTGCGCTGCGACGTAGGAACGAAATGGCCAATCACTACTGCATGGCTTCACATAATAGCCACAGTGATTGGCCATACAAGTGCGGCTGCGGCTGTGCCACTACCCACGCGCAGCACCCAATACTGTTATGCCTGCCCTCAGGCTGCGCGGTGACTCAGCCAATCCTGGCGCTGCTTGCAGCGCCAGGATTGGCTAAGAGCAGGGTTACTCACCGCCCATTATGAGACCCGGGGGCTGCTGTATGAAGCACCCTTGGGTCCCTCCCTCGCCAGTCGCTCTGCGGGAAGGTAGTAGTGTGCGCATGTTCGGGCTGGTCATAAAAATGACCAGCCCAAAAACGGACATGCGCACTACTGCTGCGCGCTGAGTCTGTCACTCAAGCTGCCGCAGCCCCACCCCCTTCAGCGCTGTCCGCTTGCCTCGAGTCGGGCGTGTCCCGGTAGCGGGTAGCGTATTCACGAGACTTTGTTTTTTACTTTTAATGAAGTTGTTGGTGGCAATTCAATTTTATTTTAGCGTGACGGTCGGTGGGGCAACGCCCCAACGCCCCCAATGGACGCACCGCCACTGCCTGCAGGACTTTTGGATCAATTTTGCCAGGTAACAAATACTAAAGCTCTACTTCTAAAAGGATGCAGTGGCACCAAGAGTCCCGGGACCTACAATCACAGCCTGCGGTGTCACGGTGGAGGAGGTCAGGCTCTCAGCTTTCTTTCACTGAAATGCACTACTCGCATCTCTGACACATAACACCACCTGTGCTCCTGCCCTCCGGACACTGCAGAATGGGTGCCATCGAGGAATAAAGCAATTGCTCCTTGTTTTGGCTCCACAAGATTTACATTTGACTAGAAGGACTCCAAAAGTTTACAATATCACAATTTTTAGTTCTCGCCTATGAGACAGCTTGTGGCTCCCAGAAGGCAAAAACCTATTGTGGACCACAGAGCTTTATGTGGGATGAAAAAGGTGGTTGGAGCATCTCTAAACGGTGCATGGCCTAAATAATTAAGACCGTGGCTTAAATCGTGTGAACTAAAATCGTGCTTTACGTTGCAGGCTGCCTGACCAGCATTTAGGTGCCTCTTTGTGACTTTTCTGCTATTTCATCCAGACACATGAATCAACAACAAACATATGCCTAAAACAAGCCAGACCTATTGGCTTTCTGAGCACTTGTTAGCAGTTTGCTATAAATGAGTAACCAAAATGATTTTGTAGTGAATAATTAGATTTTGTAATTACAAATGGTACATATGGGACCATCACTATATGCACACCAGAGACAGGCCAAGGATTGGATGAACATATAATCTGAACATTGTAATGCCCCACTGTCTCACACTGTATACAACCTTAACTCCAGGGGTCTCCATCGTGCCCTCCCACAACCAGAATTCACCTAGATACCTTATGTGACTCTGCTCACATGTACCATACAAGCATTGGAAAACTCAATAACTCAGCCTTTTAGAGACAAAACCTCTTGATTTTGCCAATACTTAGTAAAATCAGTTCAAATTACAATACAGTTTTGCACTAAAGCAAAGAGGGTTTGCAAATGTTAACAAATTCAATATCTTTACTTATGCAAAATATGCAATGTGTATACAATAACATATTGTTAAAACCATTGGCAAAGACAATAGGCCCCAAAGGTGAGACCTACTGGCTTTGCCAATTCTGGTTTGTTTGCTGCACTTCAGTCCCTTCCCCGTGAAGATCAGGGACTCTGAGTCAGGTGGGTGTGGGCTGTGATCACACCTGCCCAGCATCATCTCCAGATGGATGGTGTTCTGCATAGGCAGCACCCCCAGAAATAATCATGCTGGAGTTCAGAAGGTGAATGAGCAATAAAGATGCCTTTAAATTATTTTGTCTCTTGTCACATTTATTGCGCCTTCAAAGACAGAGGTCAAATATCAGGCTATACGGTCTGAGAAACTGCTGCTTATTTGTGGGCCGAACTAATGGAATTTGACTCTGTGGAATTCCGCGGAGTTACAAACAAAAAAAACTCAGCGAGATTCCACAGAGCCCTGCCAACGGGTGGAAAAAGGCCTGTCACGCTGCACACGCTGTAATTTAGCGCAGAGAGCACATTTCACGCTAGAAAATAAGCACAAATGGCACCGCGTAGTATGCCGGAGGACAGAGCTACTCGAGTTGATTTTGCTGCCAGTCCAGTAGCTTTCCTATTAGAGCGTCTGCCTTCTGACTGCAGTTGTTGCGACCTCCCGCATTGAAAAAAATCTCACCGGATGTCCTCCCAGCAAAAGAAATTTGCACTAGGGGATGCCAAATCTTGCTCACGCTTATCCAACTTAACGTTTTGGTGCATGCGTGAGAAACAATTCCACCAACTCTGCAGTCGGAACAAAATATTTTGCCCACCCCTTGGAAAACTGGAGTATACTTTTATTTCTCTGATTGCAAAGTGAGAGGATTATGTAAAAGTGATCTAGATGACAATCCTGCTAGGGTAAAGGAAACGAAAGGAAAGGCTGTAGCATGTCAATGTTTTTTCTAACACACAACAACAATTAAATATCGGCAAATGAACTAAAACACATTTCAAATTATATCAGCATTTAGGAAAGCACAAAAGAAGCCCTTTTTTCTCATTCTGAAGTTTGATGGAAAAAAGACTGTTACAAGAACAAAACAAATCAAAACACTTTGCTTGGTGATGCGCAAATTATAAATGTTCACGAAAACCTGAATTTACACATATTACCATCTTTTTGTGCTATATAGTTGCACCAATAAAACTGTACGTCTATGCAAATGTAGTAATTTCAATGGAAAATGTGCCGTCTGTAAGTGACAGTACACTACCACATCAGTACTCCAAAAGGCTCCACAAGCTACATACCACACCTTACCACTCTCCTGTTGCATGGGCAAGACACATTTGCTACACATGTGTTTTTTGTATGACGCTTGGATTTTTCACACTCCCTAGGAGTTTAGTGATATAATATTGACAGCACCCACACTCTGAAAATTGTTCCCGCACCCCTGGTGTTCTGCATAGTGACACATGCCCCAACCTCGGGCTGGACCTTGGCACTAGTGGACTCTAGCTGGACTGTACCAGAAACACTAGCGATTTGAACAAGCTTTCTAGCCACAATGGGTGGTGTGGCTAGTCTGTCAGCACCATTACTGAGTACGGTGCTGTTATTTACTGCACTGCCTGTGCTGCGTGGGACTGGGTCCGGACGCAGCAGGCTGTGATCTCACCTGTCTGAAACATGCGCTGTGCAGTCACAGAGGGATAAAACAATGCCAGTCTTTACTGCACAGTAAGTGGCACATGTTGCATAGAGACAAAAGCTTTGGGAGTTGGTCTGGGACTATGAACTTTAAATGGTTAAAGCGCTTGCTGAATCTAACCAGAATCTTATGTGTATTAATCTTCATCTATCACTATCTCTCAAGTAGGGGCAGTGCTTGCTAAAAAAGAAAATAAGTAAACAAACTTGTTATTGTTATACTCTAGACAGTCTAGGACTGTCCCGAAAGCTTGAAAGGAGGGGGCCCTGGGCCAGAGCCCACTTCGCCCATTCTTAAAATGCCTATGGATAAACCAACCACCAGGAGACTCAAAAAGTGATGTCCTACTGTGAGCCGCTGGACACTTCACCTTATCCACCTGATGGCCACACATCTCCCATCTTCCCATGGACTGTTGTCCACAACCTTTCTCAAAACAAATCGTGTCAGATCTGAACTTTCTCATCCAAAACGCATGTTACCGCAATGTCTGTGTATCTTCAAAGGGCTACAATGTGCTCAAATGGGCATATTATTTTTAGAAAATAAAAATATTGCTGAGCCAACTAATGTATGTAGGTAGCCCCTTCATGGTCTCAATATGCATCAATAATGTTTTGGCACAAATCCTAAAGACCCCACATCACAGTTCACACCAATATTAATCAGTTTGTTAAAACAGGCACTGCACGTTTCTTAAACACATACAGTAACAGTCAAATTAACGTATGTCTCAAAAACACACAAAAATTGTATTGATTCCTGAACAGACTTTAATGCATACAAGGTAAACATCCCAAACCCCAGCAGGAGAGGACACATTAACAATGGACATGTCAACAATGAGTACAGACACAAGTGTAAATCCACACCTTGTAGAAAAGAAATATTAGGTATGACAGGTATGAACTTCAAATGTCAGGAGCCCTAAACATGACTGTACAAATGATTGATATGAAATGAATACACCTGTTGTGTCCTTAAGTCAGTCCTAGATATCGGTGTCAAATGACCGTCTACCTACTTCAGGAGCCCAAATGGTCGTCTCCAACAACAACTTTGGCTGCTTTCATCTTGCCACAGACATTAGGCTCAGAAACATACGGTTCACCAAATGTCAATGGATAGTGTAGAATTGGTCTTGCTAGTCAGGGATCCAGGCTTTGGGACACATACTATGTGTCAGGCCCTTTTGTTGACTTTCATGTACAGTGGCATCCACTTCATGAGTGAGGGAATGTCTCACACACTCTCCGCTCAAGCAGAAGTCGAGCACCTGCAAAAAGAAATCGAGAAAGCACTTGATCAGTGACCCCTAAACTAGATAGTAAACCTAACAACACAGCACGAAGCGAAAAGTGGTACTCATTAGAACAGAAACTACAGAAAAGAAAGTGTAAAGCCCGAGAACACAAATCGAGACTATCGAAGGACAGTAAGGATAGACAGAGCTACAAAGGCGAGCTGAAAAGCTACCACATCGCCTTAAAAAACGCAAAGAAAAACTACTATGCAAAAAGAATAGAAGACAACGGTAATTCATCCTAAGAGTTATACACAATAGTATGAGAACTCTGTAAACCTACCAGCATGCCCCAAAGCATGGCCACGACAACGGACAACTGTGAGCTAATTAACAACTTCTTTACCGATAAAGTGGCCAAAATCTATGCATCTTTTAACAATCAGCCTGAGGGCGACAACATAGATTGGGAAACTCTGACACCTCATCCTCTGGCTCAGGCTCACCTAGGCATTCTGACCCCCCTCTCAGAAGAGCAAGTAGCAAAAGCTATGATTGAGGTCAAAGCAGGATCCCCACTCGATCCCTGTCCACACTTCATCTTCTCTCGATTAGTATTAGTCTTATGCCCTTATGTCACCAAAATCTTTAACAAATCCTTGGAGTCAGCATCATTTCCAACCATATGGAAGGAAACCGTGGTTTTTCCACTATTAAAAAAACACAGGACTAGAAATCTACGACCCAGCAAATTACCGACCTATCTCGCAGCTTCCATACCTATCCAAGGTATTGGAGAGATTGGTTAATAAACAACTCACCAACTTCCTTGAAACCAATGACCTCCTGGATCCCTCCAAGGCTGGTTTCAGAGCCGACAACAGCACTGAAGCCACATTACTTGCTGTGTCAGACAATATCAGATCCTTAGTGGACCAAGGCAGAGCCGTAGCACTGATCCTCTTGGATCTAACGAGGCTTTCGATACCATATCACATAACAACTTACTACGAATTCTTCACGAAAAAGGGCTACATTCGAAAGACCTTTCATGTTTCTCATCCTTCCTGAAAAATAGAACCCAAAAAAATCAAATGGGCTCATGTTCCTCAAAACCAAAAACTATCAAACACGGAGTCCCACAGGGAGCCTCCCTAAGCCCCACTCTTTTTAATGCGTATGTCTCCTCCTTAGCAGCAATTAGTAGGAAATGGGGCTTTGATATCTATTCATACGCTGATGATACACAATTACTGAAACCCCTTGATGACAAACATGCTGACACCAAAAACAACCTAATTAACTGTCTCACCGAAATTGCAACTTGGATGACGGATCACTGTCTAAAATTAGATGCCGGAAAATCGGAGATCTTACTTTTTGGGGGTGCACACCTAATCTGGGACAGTACTTGGTGGCCTCAAGCGCTGGGAACCGCCCCCGAGCCCAAGCGAGTTGCTAAAAATTTGGGCATCCTATTTGATAACGCACTATCTATGCAGGACCAAGTGTGAACGTTATGTGGAAAATGTTTTGCCACACTGAAACTACTCCGCAGACTCTTCCCCTGGATTCCGCTGACCTGCAGACAGACTGTCACTCAAGCCCTTTTTTCGAGTAGACTGGACTATGGGAATGCGCTTTATGTGGGCATGCCCGAGTATCTCTTCTCTCGCTTGCAGGTGGTCCAAAACGCGGCCGCTAGATTGGTCTGCAATAAAAGCAGGTATAGCTCAGCATCAGACAGCATGAAGGAGTTACACTGGCTACCAGTGCGCCAGAGGGCCAAGTTCAAGCTCCTCTGTCATGCACATAGAGCTCTACATAAGAAAGGCCCACACATCCTGCAGGACAAGATAGAATTTTACGCCCCACCATAAAACCTGAGGTCCCGCCACCAGGCCCTGGCGAAGATCAAACGTACCACCAGAGTTAGAATGGGAGACCGCTCCTTTTCTAAATTGGCTGCTGTCCAGTGGAATGACCTTCCACTTAACCTACGACTAAAAGACGAATATCTGCTTTTTAGAAAGAAACTAAAAACCCTCTTGTTTCCCAGATATTAAGTAGGTCAGCCATCATTTAAGAACACCCCACTCTCAAACTAAACACTCTCTCCTTCACACCGTAAAGTACGCTCTCCTAACGCCGTGATGTCCCTCGGGATGAATGTAGCGCTCTACAAATACAAAATACAAAATACAAAAATACAAATGTCTACCACAAACAGAAGCATTGGCCTTCCAGCAATGGGCTGTCAACTTGCACTGCTGGTCTCTCCAAAACAAGTATATTATCCACCATTGACTTACAAGGCCCCAGTAGATGACAGGATGGCATGACCTTCGAAAGGAATTAGAAGAGAAGATCATGAGTATAAGGCCAGCATTGGCATGAAATATTTTGGCTATACCTACATTTTGCAAATGCATCCTCAACAGATGAACTGTGAATCTTTGCATCAAGCATGGTCATGAAAATATTTTGGCTGTCGGTAATAAAACCACCACATGTATCTACCCCAATTCACGTCAAGAGTACTTTTGTGAACAACCAACGCTACTTTGTCAAACTAAAAAATTCATGTTTTTTGTCTACCATTGGCAAAGATATGCCCAAGTCACTGACCGCCTAATGACTCATCCACTGCAGACACTTACCATCAAGTACATTTTTTTTCACTCAGGTCACACCTGAGGTTATTGTGTTCCTTCCCATTACTGTTATCTTGCTGAAGCATGCCCCATCATTTTCAGGTTGCAACTGGAAATCATCATCCATAGTAAATGGGGTGTTCCTCCGCAGGGCAGTGAATGTAAAGAATGCAACACAGAACCACAGTGCTGTGGACTTTGCCAGGAGTGTAGAGGAGGGCCCCTCCGCTCCTGTCCAGGGACCTAAACCAGGCTTCAAGAGCCCAATAGTTTCCTCCACAGGACCCTTGGCTCTATTATGGGCCTCATTGAAGCAGACTTTCCCTGGCATTGCTGACTTCAACAGGAAAGCTAGGTATGACTGGGATACTTTGAGCCCCTGAATCACATAAACAAGAAAGATGTAATTAG